>CM062819.1:139372548-140872548 GCA_031772625.1 Pinus tabuliformis | reverse complement strand
AGGGCTTCTTCACAGCCACTTTTAACTGCCTTGAAGACAGAAACCAGGTTCTGGACAGAGGACCCTACTTCTTCAATGCAGCAGGCCTTTATCTACAAGACTAGGTCGAAAGATTTAACCCTGACAAAGAAGACTTTAGTTAGGCGCCAGTATGGATCCACAGGTACTCGCTTCCACTTGAATAATGGGACGAGGATTCACTAAAAGCCATTGGCATTGGCTTAGGCGAATACGTAAAGGCTGCGAAGGAAACTAAGCTTCGAAGATATACTTCTTATGCATGGATCTGCGTCTAGATGAAGCTGTGCCATGCGCTACCAGACGCGGATAGTCTTCTACATGATGACTTTGAATGGATTCAGCCCCTTGATTATGAACATGTGCCCTTCCGTTGCAGGTGATGCCATGCCCATGGCCACCTCTTTCGTGACTATCCCTTAAACATGCCACCTAAAAACTTAGAAATTGGAAATAAGTCTGATCCCGAAGGATTCACCAAGGTAGCTGGCCAGAAAAGGCATACCAAAAAACCTCCCTCAGCACCTAAAAGTGCGGCGCTAGCTTCTGATTTGCCATCCTCAAGTAATAGCTTTGATATTCTGACAAATCTAGAATAGTCTGAATCAGGTATGCCCATGCCAACAAAGCCAACCTTAGATCCATCCACTGATATATCCACCACTCTTATCCACTCTAAAACCAATCATCCTTCGAATGCCATCTCCTCTAAATAGCTTGCCTTAGATCTGAAACTAAACACCAAACTTGTACAGAACAAAACACTATGGTCTGATAAGATTATGGACATTGATGATACTCAAGCAGAATCTTCTCAGTCACTCACCCACCAAAAAGGAGACAGTCGAAAAAGCTCAATGGAAGAAGAACGAGAAAGCTTTGATCTTAGGGAAATAATCATTTTTAGTCTAGAACAAGTCCGCAAAAGGAAAGAGTTCGACACAATACCGGAAAGACAATTGGAAAATCTGGAAGTAGTTCTCACATGAGCGCATCAGCATAACACTATGGGCATACAACAAGGAGGCCGATGGGATGGGAAACATATCATTAAAGAGGGGAAGAAAAGAGGCAGAAAGACAGATCTACAATGTACCATTTTAATTGGGGAAATGCTAGTGAAATTGGGCAGATACTCCAAGTTGACCAAATATTATCGATCCTTACATACCAGTCAACCATGAAGCTAATCTCATGGAATGTAAGAGGACTTAACGGTCCCGAGAAGTACATAATGTTGAAGAACATGATTCAGAAAGAACAACCATACATTGTATTCATGCAGGAAGAAAAATGTAGCACTAGCACTTTAGAATCCATATTATCCAAAACCTGGGCAGGATGTCAAATAGTAACAGTAGATGCAATAGGTGCCTTGGGAGGGTTAGTCATAGCATGGAATACTCAGCATATTACCTTAACAACTTTCTATGCTTCGCACCACTTCACACATGCAATGTTCCACCTAATTGGCACCAATATACGCGGGCATTTAACCAATGTTTACTTCCCACCGGAAAGTACACAAAAACTTAAGCAATTAGAAACATTGGAAATTATTAATGCTCCAAGAACTCATCCACTTTGGTTAGCAGGTGGAGACTTCAATATGATCACATGGTTGGAGGAAAAACTGGGGGGCAGAAGAAGACTGGAAAAAGAAAGCAATGACTTCAAAGTCTATATTCAACACAATAGACTAACAGACTTACCTTTTGACAATGGCATCTTTACCTGGAACAACAAGAGAGCCGACACTTAGCCAATAGCATCCAGGTTGGATGGATTTATAATTTCCGACAACTTCGTCCATATTGATGGAGATATATGCGCCTCAATCCTTCCCCTAGCTGGATCAGATCATTGGCCCATCTCTCTGCAATGGAAAAATCCTGGAAAATCGAACAAAAGACCTTTCAAGTTTGAAGCTTTCTAGCTCACTCACCTTGAGTTCAATACTATGGTCAAAACAACGTGGGAAAGTTTCATTCCCAACGGGGGCTCTCTCATGTACCACTTCCAACAAAGATTGAAGCATATCAAAAAACAAATAAAAACCTAGAACTATACCATCTTTGGAAACATCGTTCAGGAGAAAAAAAATCTTGAGAAAAGCATGATAGAGCTACAACAAAAGATCATCCTAGAAGGCAAAACAGAGGAGCATGCTAGACAAGAAAAAATACTACTAACACAACTCGATGAAAGAGGCAGAAAAGAGGAACGACAATGGAGACAGAATTCAAGAATCATATGGTTAAAAGAAGGGGAACAAAATACCAAGTTTTTTCATCGTACAACCATACAAAGAAGAATGAACAATACAATCTCTCACATTCAAAACTCGTAGGGAAATACAATGGAGAAATAGAAAGACATAGAGAGAGAGCTTACAAATGACTTCAAAACTATTCATCAAGAGCAGCCCACAGATAGACAACATGAAACCAATGAAATACTCAATCATATTCCTAAATTCATCACGGAGGAGCACAATCAATTATCGTTAAGACCAGTCACCATCATGGAGGTCGAAGAGGCTTCAAATCAGCTGAAGGCTCGGAAAGCGTCGGGACCTGATGGCTTCACGTCCAACTTTCACCACCACTTTTGGGATCTAATCAAAATAGATGTATGGAATGTGGTAGAATGATCTAGAGCGATGCATTGGTTAATCCCTTCGATCAACGCAACTTTTATCACCCTTATTCCTAAAGTAGCACAACCAAGCACGCCGGAGAAGTTTAGGCCCATTGCCCTCTAAAATGTCATCTATAAGATTATCTTAAAAATCATAGCCAATCACCTCAAAGCACTCCTCCCTCTTCTCATCTCCTCAGAGCAATCTAGGTATGTTGAAGGTCACCAAATTCTGGATGGCATTATTCTTACTCATGAAACTGTCCACTCTCTCAAGAAAAACAAATAGGCAGGTATGTTGTTGAAAATTGACCTTTCCAAAGCCTTTGATAAACTCATCTGGACATATATAAAGAAGATGCTAATAGCCTTTGGTTTAAGTCTAACCTGGGTTAGATGGATAATGACCCTTGTTTCTTCCCCACTTTGCTCTGTTCTTGTCAATGGAATCCCCTCTAAACAATACCACCCATCAAGAGGAATTCGTCAAGGGGACCCTGTGTCCCCCTTTCTTTTCATCATTATGGCTGAGGGTCTAGGCTATCTCATAAGGCATTCTATTCTTTCCCATGACCTTAGAGGTCTCTCTGTCCATGGCTCCCTTGACATCACACATCAACAATTTGTTGATGACAATATGCTCTTTGGTCATCCATCTGTTAATGAAGCCAGAACCTTGAAAGTACTTTTAGATACATTTTCAGAAGTTTTTGGCACCACCATAAGTATGACCAAATCTCAAATTTTTTTCTTCGATAATCCTATTCCAACTAAAAGAATCATTGCTCGAACCATTGGATTCCCTCAAGCCAAGCTTCCTTCTCAGTATTTAGGAGCCCCTCTCATAGGTTCCGCTTTAAAGCGTGCTTCCTGGAAACTACTCTTAGAGAAAATGGAATGTCGGCTCTAGTCTTGGACTTATAGAACTCTCAACATGGCATGTAGATTAGTCTTGATCAAAGCAGTCCTACAATCCATGCCCCTCTATTTGTTCTCAGTACTCGCTGCACCGAAATGGGTGCTGAAGAGAATTAGGAATCTGCAACGCAATTTCTTATGGGGTTCTATAGGACAAAACATAAAATGGGCTTTAGTCAAATGGGAAAAATTTTGCAAGCCTAAAAAGTAGGGGGGTCTAGGCCTACATGATGCACAATGCAACAATATTTTGATGGGAGCAAGGATTTGGCGTCAATGGGTCTCCGACCCATAAAAGCCATGGGCGCAACTATGGACAACAAAGTATGAAAATAACCGACCGGAACAAGACCTCATCAGGCTAACCACCACGCCTACAGGATACCTCATTTGGAACGCGACGAAGCAACATGAAGAGATCATCCATAAGCATAGATTCTGGGAGATAAGGGATGGGAGGATTCTTGGAAACAGAGACCTAAAATTGTAGCACTCTTACCAGGCACAATTCATAATGGAAATGACATTAACCAGGAGAACAAGGTTGCACATTACTAGACTCTAAGTACTACATAGGGATTCAGGCAATGGAAACCGGTGGAGCAAATAGGACAGCAAGAATCAGAAGCTTATATCATGAAACTACACAAAGAGCTTACCAGTAGGAAAATCAAAGTCAATACAGGTAGCGATGTTCTAATATGGGGTTATACACCGAAAGGAACATACACCACCAAAGAAGCTTACAAGATAATGTCTCAATCTTAGGAACCAATTGATCCTACTTGGAATCGTATATGGACTACTGGGATCTGGCCCAAAGTCTCCATCTTCGTCTGGTAGTTGTATCATCAAATAATTCTCACATGGGACAACTTAATCAAACGAGGATTTCATGGTCCTTCTTATTGTCCCAACTGTCAAAACAATGAAGAAACCATTCAGCACCTCATGGAATCATGCAACATGGCCAACCAGCTCTGGGAAAAGCTCACTTTCAGATGCCAGAGACCCTACAGACTTCTTGGGGATATTAGAAGCACTATTAGCAACTGGACCCCAGAGCCCTATAACAGCAAAGTTCTCAATAAGTTGTGGACCATCTTGCCAGGTCTCCTTCTTTGGACAATCTAGAAGGAAAGAAATAAACAAATTTTCAAAAATAAAAAAAACCTCCTTAGAAATCATATGGAATAACTATGTCAGAACATCAAGGAAACTCTTTCTCTACATGAATGGACAACTAAGGACTTTCTGACATAGCCTCAAGAACTAAGCATATGGGCTAACTGGAATATACAGCTCCCATAAGGACAATTGAACTCCAAGAGACCCCATAATGCAACCTGGCAGCTTTCACATTGGATACACCCCCCAAAGAGAGTGATTAAGATAAATTTGGATGGTGCCTCCAAGGGAAACCTAGGCAAAGCAGGATTCAGAGGCATATTCAGGAATTATGAGGGCCAACCCCTACTACTGTACGATAGATCCATAGGATGGGACACGAATAACTCTGTGGGATTAGAAGGATTGTGGCAAGGTATGAAGCTACCTGATCAACACAATTTTTATCCCATCCTTATAGAAGGGGACACTCAAATCCTTCTCAACATGGCCACTCTAATCCAACAAGGAAGAACAGCTTCGCGAGTTGCCCAAAGCTAGAGATTATTGGCTATGCTTGAAACTATAGAGAAATGGATAAAATACATGAGAGCAATAACTTTTATTCATGTCAAAGGGGACAATAACAAAATTGCTGATCTCCTAGCAAACATTGGGGCCGATCAGGACCATATCCTACATCACGGCCCTCTCATCATCATTGATGATCACAATCAACTACAAATTTTCACTAACCTAGTGCAGAAGGAAGCTCAACCCGCGGATGCGGGTGGCAATTAAAGCATTTAAGGCTATGATACAGGGCGACGACAGGCAAGATGGCCACTTGGCCCCTTGCAACCATCCCAAGACTAGCCTAATTAATCCTCACAACACCTCGTAGGTGACATTTAATGCCTACTCTTGCCGAGGCAAAATCATCAAATGCATAACCATGGCTCTGGTGATTCACCTGATCATTCTTCCCCTATTTCATTGTGCATGCCCTCTGCAAGCGGAAGCATCGACTGAGCGAACCAGCACGGGACGAAGATGCTGACATGTTTGCTGTTTAGATTTGGGTAATGGCTTCCACTATTCCCATGCTAATTTCTGCTCTTCCGTTTAGTACTCTGGATTCCACCATCCCCCTCAGCATTCTGTAAATTCCACTCAGCATTCCTCTGTCATCTCCTCTTTCACCACCCCTGACTCTGCAACTGCGCCTACCTCCACCATGGTCCGCCACCACATGCGCAGCCGTCGCGGTGGCACACACGGTGGTAGTGCCTGCTCCTCTAATTTACATAGCCACAATTCAGCTTCCCCTACCTCCTTTGTTGAAAATCACTGCATGTTCAGTGCTATTGGTCATTATCTAAACACCAGAAGTGGTAGAGGCAGAGCCTGCCTCCATTGCTCCAGATGCGACGAGGCAACTATGCGTAGTTCTACCTTCGCTCTGCCTCTGCATCATGTCCCCCACATGATGCAGTTTCGATTTCGTAGCTCCATGAATTTCTAGGTCATAGTCGCCACCATCTCCATCTGTATTTCGAAAGAGCCTGAGCCGCAAATACCCATGACTACTTTCCTGGAAGAGATGAACAAAGCTAGTCCAAGCCGGCACAAAGATAACATTGACGAGCTGAATGGAAATGGAGGTCAGCATAGAAGACATGGAAAAACCATTGTTGTTAGCTCACATGATGCTTTAGGCGTTCCTAGTGACATGTGGGCAGTGGACAACTATCTGGAGAACATGTCGTGCGAGCAGGATGCAGATGGTAGCAAGGAGGGAGATCGCCAAGCTGAGGGACGTGGAGGGGTAGAAAACTCAGATGACTGGGCATGTCCTATCATGGAGATAGCCATTCCGGATGACCTGGCTCTATTTGTCACTCCGGATAGGTGGTAATTAACTTAGCTCTGGTTTTTTCTGTCTTTCTTTTGTGTCCCCAAGGAAATTTGATGGCTGGGAAATCTAGTTAGAACAATTTGTGGTTTTCATGGGTGGTTTTTCTCGTTTTTAGGTTCCTTTTGTTATTAGCTGAAAGGCTGGTTTACTGAGGAACATGTGGGTTAATTTTTGGATGCTTAATGGACTGGTTTCCCCTTTGTAGGGTAAGTCTTAGACATTTTTCATGGTTGTGTGCTAATTAAGGCTGGAACCCTCTACGGTCGGGCTACTATGTAAATTTTTTGTATTATATTTGTTAGCTCTGTTACAATCTTCTGTTCTTAAAGGTTAAATGCAGGTTTGGTGGCTGGCTTGTGTCGAGAAAGCAGTGCGCAACAGTATTTTCACCTTCCTCTCATTCAGTTTCCTTACACTCTCTTAACCTCTCACTGCTTCTATTTTCTTCTAAATTCTTCTTAAACCTATATCCGTTGTCACTCCCACCTATTCTCTTATATTCCATTGCCCCTGTTTCCCTTCGTTTTGCTCTGAATCTTCTCCATAAACTCCGAAATCCATCAGATCCACGTTTCAATTTAGCCCCGGGTGCTTATACTGTTGAACCCATATAACCCAATCATGTGACTCACGGCATTTTAGCCCTCTATCGCTTTTGAAATCGCAACCGTTGATCGTCCCAATCCAATGGTCGCCATTGCCCCAGCCCACATGTTAAACCCTGTGTACTTCCCTTACCATCCGATCATTCATCGTAATATCGACGACAGTCACTTCCCCTGATCGTGCAACCTACATGTCCATTAACCCGCGGGGGCGACAGTTTTCGGGGGCCACATGTTATGTTTTTATTGGATCATGCCCCGCATTACGGAAACTACCCGCTGGCGATAGGTGGTGTGGGAAAAATCGCTCGCCAATAAAACCGCCCATCCTATACATTCTCCTGCGCATTAATATTCGTTCATCTTCCATGTGTGATCACCGTCGAATCTGCCTAGCGGTGATCCGACGGCCCTAATTCATCCCGATTGTTAAACCTCCCGATAACCTTTATCGGGTGATCTCCTGAAAGGCTGGTTTACTTAGGAACATGTGGGTTACTTTTTGGATGCTTAATGGACTGGTTTCCCCTTTGTAGGGGCAATCTTAGACATTTTTAATGGTTGTGTGCTAATTAAGGCTGGAAACCTCTACGGTCGGGCTACTATGTAAATTTTTTGTATTATATCTGTTAGCTCTGCTACAATCTTCAGTTCTTAAAGGTTAAATGCAGGTTTGGTGGCTAGTTTGTGCTGAGAAAGTAACGCGCAACAGTCTTTTCACCTTCCTCTCATTCGGTTTCCTTACACTCTCTTAACCTCTCACTGCTTCTATTTTCTTCTAAATCCTTCCTAAACCTATATCTGTTGTCACTCCCGCCTATTCTCTTATATTCCATTTGCCCATGTTTTCCTTCGTTTTTCTCTGAATCTTCTCGATAAACTCCAAAATCCATCGGAGCCCCGTTTCAGTTTAGCCCCGGGTGCTTATAGTGTTGAACCCATATAACCCAATCATATGACCCATGGCATTTTATCCCTCTGTCACTTTTGAAATCACGACCATTGATCATCCCAATCCAATGGTACCCATCGCCCCAGCCCGTGTGTTAAACCCTGCATACTTCCCTTACTATCCGACCATTCATCGCGAGATTGATGGCAGTCGCTTCTCCCAATCGCGCAACCTGCGCGTCCATTAACTTGCGGGGGCGGCGGTTTCCGGGGGTCACATGTTATGTTTTTATTGGATCATGCCCTGCGTTACGGAAACCGCCCGTCAGCGATAGGCGGTGTGGGGAAAATCGCCTGCCAATAAAACTGCCCATCCTATACGTTCTCCTGCGCATTAATATTCATTCATCTTCTATGTGCGATCACCGTCGGATCTGCCCGGCGGTGATCTGACGGCCCTATTTCATCCCGATTGTTAAACCTCCCAATAACCTTTATTAGGTGATCTCCATCGTTGATCTATGCGATCTAATGGCCCATATCTATTTGCCTCACTTCTGTCAAAATTTTTCCTCTCCGATAGATCTTCGCTGTTGATCCATGCGATCTAACGGTCGAGCGTCGTTCTCATGCTGTGCAAGCCTCCACCTTACTGCCTGTATTGCTCTCGATTGCTCCCTGTTGCTGAGAAAAGAGGAGGCCATGATCCAACGACCTACACATTAAATGTGCGACCAACTGCATTTAAAGAAGAATGGCCAAAGGAAAAACAGGACAGCCTCGAGCAGATCAAGGTATTAATCAGGAATTTAATCCATAATTCGCTCCAGCTGCCAGAGAAGGACATCAGACTATCTAAAAAGGCCAATTTTGTCCATTAGAATCAGCAGACTGTATCATAGACCATATCTAATTGTAAATTCAGTTGGTGGTCCATTAAGACACCTCCATGCATAGCCTAGCAGCGATATTTTGTAAAACGATTCTATATATACCTAGAGACAGAATGTAATAGGTTAATAAGTGTTATTTTACTGTAAGGTTCAACTTCTGGAGATTGTAACTGCTGTGATAGCTGCGGCGTCTGGTCTTCATTTTTAGCTAATGCAAGATTCTTTTGTTGTTAATTAATCACTGTCCACTTCTTCTTCTTGTTCCAAGCTGTGCCTGTCTTGCATTTATTCATGTGCTATTAATGTTAGCATTAGAGGGGCTATCATCCCACCTCTGTGTTAGATTTAACATGTATCATTGAAATTGTATGCAGGTTTCTGTTCTTTTAGTGCCAGAGAGTTGTCATCCTATCTGTGTATTAGAAAATAGATTTACGAACCTTTTAATCAGTTGCAACTGGCCATCACAGGATCCTGTGCATCTGATGGTGTGCTCAGTCTTCTCCATTATCACCTTATCCTCAAACTATGAGTAATTGGTGGTCTAAAGCCTTGTAGCCTGGGGGTGTTCACCCATGTCTGGGGTCAAGCATAGTAGAAGTGGTTATCTGGCTTGAATATGCACATTTCTTTCATTCATCCACCATTTTCCAACATTTTTGTTGAGTTTGTAATGTTCCCGAGCATCTCTGATATACAACCTAGGAGAGTTTCTTGGGATGATAAGATTAGTTGGCGTCGTCACCGGGGAGAGGAGAATCGAAGCTCAACTTCCCTGGGAGAATGACATAGCTCCAAACTTTGATGATAGATAAGGTTTGAACACATATTTTGGTTGTAATCTTCTATCTGGAGACTCCATTGGAGGAAGACCATCATTTGGCGACTCCACATTGCAGTTCTGGCACAGTTGGTGAAGCAAGCTTCTAGAAATCCTTAGAAATCATCAGCTGAACCATTGCCTGATTTTGAGAAGACCGTTAAGCAGATGAAAATATTGCAGAAAGGAGCATCAGGATCAGGTAGGCATTGGAATATTTATGTATCTCTACCAATGTAGAAATACCTTCAGAGATTCATACAGGTCCTTGTTATTCATTTCCCTTTCGGACCTTAGTTGAAAGAAGCATCCATTATGTCCATCATATTCCTCTGTTTCTGTCATGCTTTTCATTGATTCATTCCACATAGTCCACCAGTATCCCTTCCATATACCTTAGTCATGGCAGGCCAGCAAGCCCTCACAAAGATAGAACGAATAATCGCTGTTAGGTATGGACCCCTGGTCTTGCCTACCACTTTCAATGCCATGCCTTTAGGAGATTATCAAGAATTTATGCCAAAGTTTACCGGTGCAGGAGGAATATCAGCTGAAGAGATTTTAGAGGCCTTTTATAGCTATGCTAATAATCTGGATATCAATGAAGAAGATGTCTGTATGAGGGTTTTTGTCCAAAGCCTAGATGGCGAGGCTAGAAAATGGTTTAGAAATTTACCCCCTAGGTCTATTGCAGACATTGATGCTTTAGATGATGTATTTTTAAAGCACTAGGGAAATAATAAAGATCTACTCTTTTATCATTATGAATTTGGGAGCTTGAAGAGAGAAAATGGGGAGCTGCTGTCTGATTTCAACATCAGATTTAATCATATGTACAACAGAATTTCAGCTGAAGTAAGACCCACCCCTACTTCTGCCATGCTTACTTATGCTAATACCTTCGATTCTTAATTATGCCTGTTGTTAAGAGAAAGAAGATGCACTTATTTGGCTTATATGCAAACTGTAACCTTTGAAGTAGAGGCAAACATTATTGTTGTAGAAAGACTCGAAGGTGATGATGAAGGAAGGAGGCAGGGAGATGAATCCTCTTCATCCTATGATTCTGAAATGGATGAATTAGCTAGGATGATTGAGTTTTTGACCTCTGAAGTTTCCAAATTAAAGGTTGAGCAACATTTTGAAGAAGCAGGAGCTCATTGTTCCTTTTATTTTCCAACTTCATATCCACATAGAGGAACACAGGAGCAGTTGCAGACTTTGCAAAGACACAGAGATGTAAATGAATATTAAAGGGTGAAGACCCTTTGTCAAAATATAGTCATGGAAGAGGTGCAACATGAGGAGGAGGTCCATGTTTTGGAAGGTGCTCCTTTCCTAACAAGGGCTGCTTATGAGAAAGAAATATCCAAAGGCACTACGCGGTAATTTGTTGTAGTTGCAGAACAACAAGTTGACCAGTAGTGGCAGCCAGCAGTAGATCCCTTCCTCCAAGAATTTGATATTAAGGCCAACACATCTTCTAATGGCTATGCAAATCTGCCAACTTTCTAGCCTACTTTAGTCCCCAGTCCAGTGATAAAAAAGGGAGAGGAAAGCTCTCCATCATCTTTTGTCTCTTTGTTTGCTCAAAAGAGAATCCCTCAAAGTTGCCCCTTAAACACTGAGGCAGAACAAAATTCAATGATCGAGGCTGAAACTGATCATCTCAGTCTTGATATTCTGAAATCTGCTCAGGTGGCCTCCACACGGAATGAAATGGCAGCTTTTCAAATGACAGACGAAGACGGTGTACAGTTATGGGACTCCTCCTTGGATGACGATTGTTCAAAGCAAGATGAAGGAGTAGATAATTTCTCTGTGTCCCCTGCACAAGAATACAATGGTGCATCTTTCATGTTAATTGTGCAGACCACAGAAGACACAGACAAGTACACAGCAGCCATGATTATTCAGCAGGTGTACAAAGGCTCCTGTAACAAACATCCAAGCAGGAAAATACACATAGGGGAAATGAAATTTGGTCAATATCTACCTCTCAAGCTCAAATTTCCTAAACTCTTCGAGGTAGAGGATCAAATAAATCTTTTCTTGATGATCTATGATGAACAGGATGAGAGGCAACAATTTTGATGGCCCGACAAATGGGCAGTTTTTGAAGTTTTAAGTTTTCAAGCCTTAATAGTTGTAAGCAATTTCTTTTTCAGATCTAGGAGTAGGCTTATTTTAACTCCATGCCCAATGGATACTAGGCAAATGTTTTTAAGATGGTTTTGTATGAAGGCATTGGTCTGCAGGTTCTTGAGAGCTCACAGGGAGGATCTCATCCCCAGAAGGAACCAATGTTAGCTCTACTACAATCTTCAGTTCTTAAAGGTTAAATGCAGGATTGGTGGCTGGTTTGTGCCAAGAAAGCAGCGCGCAACAATGTTTTCACCTTTCTCTCATTTGGTTTCCTTACACTCTCTTAACCTCTCGTTGATTCTATTTTCTTCTAAATCCTTCATAAACCTATATCACTTGTCACTCCTGCCTATTCTCTTGTATTCCATTGCCCTTGTTTTCCTTCATTTTGCTCTGAATCTTCTCCATAAACCCCTAAATCGATCAGAGCCTTGTTTCAGTTTAGCCCCGGGCGCTTATAGCGTTGAACCCATATAACCCAATCATATGACCCGCGCCATTTTATCCCTCTGTCACTTTTGAAATTGTGACCATTGATCATCCTGATCCAACGGTCCCCGTCACCCCAGTCTGCATGTTAAACCCCACGTACTTCCCTTACCATCTGACCATTCGTCGCGAGATCGACGAAAATTTCTTCCGCCGATCGCGCAACCTACACACCCGTTAACCCATGGGGGCGACAGTTTTCAGGGGCCACATGTTCTGTTTTTATTGGATCATGCCCCGTGTTACGGAAATTGCCCGCCTGCAATAGGCGGTGCGGGGAAAACTGCCCACCAATAAAACTGTCTATCCTGTACATTCTCCCATGCGTTAATATTCGTTCATCTTCTGTGTACGATCACCATTGGATCTGCCCGACAGTGATCCGATGGCCCTAATTCATCCTGATTGTTAAACATCTCAGTAACCTTTATCAGGTGATCTCCACCATTCATCTATATGATCTAACAGCCCATATCTGTTCGCCTCGGTTCTGTCAAAAATTTTCCCCTCTAATAGAACTTCGCCATTGATCCACGTGATCTAACGGTCGAGGCTCGTTCTCATGCTGTGCAAGCCTCCGCCTTACTGCCTATATTGCTTCCGATTGCTCCCTGCTGCTGAAAAAACATGAGGCCATGATCCAGCGACCTGCACATTAAATCTTCAACCAACTGCATTTAAAGAAGAATGGCCAAAGGAAAAATAGGACAGCCTCGAGCAGATCAAGGTATTAATCAAGCATGGAATTTAATCCATAATTCACTCCAACTTCCAGATAAGGACATTAGACTATCTAAAAAGGCCGATTTTGTCCATTAGAATCAACAGACTGTATCAGAGACCATATCTAATTGTAAATGTGGTTGGTGGTCCATTAAGACACCTCCACGCATAGCCTAGCAGAGATATTATGCAAACAGATTCTATATATACCCAGAGACAAAATGTAATAGGTTGATGAGTGTTATTTTGCTATAAGGTTCAACTTCTGGAGATTGTAATTGATGTGATACCTGCAGCGTCTGGTCTTTAGTTTTAGCTAATGCAAGCTTCTTTTGTTGTTAATTGCTCACTGTCCACTTCTTCTTCTTGTTCCAAGTTGTCCTATCTTGCATTTATTCATGTGTTTTTAATGTTAGCATTAGAGGGGATGTCATCCCAACTTTGTGTTATGATTTAGCATGTATCATTGAATTTGTATGCAGGTTTCTGTTCTTTTAGTGCCAGAGAGTTCTCCTCCTATCTATGTATTAGAAAACAGATTTACAGACCTTTTAACTGGTTGCAGCCGGCCATCACAGGATCCTGTGCATCTCCTGGTGTGAGCAGTGCATCTCCTGTAAGTAGTTGTTCTTGTTTTTAATTGAGTTAATGTAGATGTCATTTTCAATCTCATTTTTTATCAGCAGTAGAGGTACTGGGCCAATGCCAATAGTCTTTTATTTGATGCCTTCATTTTTCCTTTAAGAGTTAATTTCATTTCAATTTTTGTTCAAAGCTTTCTTGTAGATTACTTTTAAGTTTTAAGAAATCATCTAGAACTCATCACAATCACACACACTTCACTCACTTTATTTCATTTCAATCACATCACTGTAGCAGAAATAGATTTGAAAACAAACTTAAAAAGTTAAAAACGACAAAAACTTAAGAAACAGTTGCCTAAGTACATACAGTACACATCACTTCATCAGCTTACGAGCCCCGGGTTGACATTTAAAAGTTGCAATTTAGACATCACTAAATTGACCAAACACTATGTATCATGGGGATTAGCCCATTTATTATACATATAAATTTAGGGTGGTTCTTAAAATTTTCCCTATTGTTAGGCTCTCCACCATCTCATTGGTTGATATAGAGATGAGACAAAACAAGCTCTCTCTTGAGAATATATAAAATACGCCAATATTATCTATGCATTCATAAGCAACATCTGACAAACACATTTGGAATCTAGCCTTTAGTTTTTACTAGAGATGCATGAAGCATTATATAAACACAATGCAATCTTTTGGGAAGTCCATTCAAATGTGGAACATTACTACAGAAGCTAATTTAAGCATTGATTTTATACCTCACATGCACATTTCATGGATTGTTGTAGTAGTGACAATAAAATAGACAATGTTAGTTATATCATATATGTCAAAGATAGTTGCCATTTAATATATAAACATTACTAAATGGTCCAAACCTGAAACTGTGGCCCTTCCTTGCAAATTGTATGTGATACCAACTAATCATAGTTAAATGGTTTTCGATTCAATATGAGAGTAATCTTATGGAGGAGCTATTGGGTTTGGAAAGTCACCACAGAACAAAGGCCAGTGGGTTAATCTCCTAAAACAAGGTGTTAAAATAGTCTACTAAGATGTACATTTTCCATCAGGATATCCCCTAGACTGATATCTTGTTTTGAGGAAGCAAAAACTTGGAAAATGTTTGGTTAGGTAGGAATACAACTTGTCAGTCTAGCTTGAGTGATTAAAAGAGAAGGTTGTTAGGCTCTCCACCATTTCATGGATTGATATAGGGATGAGACAAAAGAGGCTCTCTCTTAAGAATATATGAAATACACCAATCTTATCTATGCATTCATAAGCAACATCTGACAAACACATTTAGCAGCTAGACTTTAGTTTCTACTAGAGATGCATGAAGCATTATATAAATACAATGCAATTTTTTGGGAAGTCCATTAAAATGTGGAACATTACTATGGAAGCCAAGTTCAGCATTGATTTTAGACTTTGCATGCACATTTCATGGATTGCTGTAGTAGTGACATAAAAATATACCAAGTCATTTATATCATATATATCAAAGATAGTTTAACTCAAAGAATGAAAATGCCATTTAAGCTATAAATATTACTAAATGGTCCACACCTGAAATTGTGACACTTCCTTAAAAATTGTATGTGCTACCAATTAACCATAGTTAAATGGTTTTAGATTCAATACGAGAGTAATCATATGGAGGAGCTATCGGGTTTGGAAAGTCACCACAGAACAAAGCCCAATGGATTAATCTCGTAAAACAAGGTGTTAAAATAGTCTGCTGAGATGCATGTGTTGCATCAGGATATTCTCTAGACTGATATCTTTTTATGAGGAGGAAAAAACATGGAAAATGTTTGGTTAGGTAGGAATACAGCTTGTGAATTTGGTGTAGCTTAAGTGATTAAAAGAGATGGTTGTTAGTCTCTCCACCATTTCATGGATTGATATAGAGATGAGACAAAAGAGGTTCTCTCTTGAGAATATATGAAATACACCAATCTTATCTATGCATTCATAAGTAACATCTAACAAACACATTTGGCATATAGCCTTTAGTTTTTACTAGATATGCATGAAGCATTATATAAACACAATTCAATCTTTTGGGAAGTCCATTCAAATGTGGAACATTACTATGGAAGACACGTTAAGCATTGATTTTAGACCTTGCATGCACATTTCATGGATTATTGTAATAGTGACATAACAATAGACTAGGTTAGTTATATCATATATGTCAAAGATAGTTTAACTCAAAGAATGAAACTGCCATTTAAGCTATAAACCTGACTAAATGGTCCATACCTGGAACTATGACCCTTCCTTTCAAATTGTATGTGCTACCAATTAATCATAGTTAAATGGTTTTAGATTCAATATGAGAGCAATCTTATGTAGGATCTATTAGGTTTGGAAAGTCACCACAGAACAAAGGACAATGGGTTAATCTCCTAAAACATGGTGTTAAAATAGTTTGTTGAGAGGTACATTTTGCATCTGGATATTCCCTATACTGATATATTTTTATGAGGAAGAAAAAACATGGAAAATGTTTGGTTAGGTAGGAATACAACTTGTCAATTTGGTCTAGCTTGAGTGATTAAAAGAGAAGGTTGTTAGGCTCTCCACCATTTCATGGATTGATATCGAGATGAGACAAAAGAGGAACTCTCCTGAGACTTTACTAGGTTATTCATAACATTGGTGGTGTTAGTGCCTTAACTTAGCCAAAAAATACCAAAACTCTATTGATGAAAAAAATTTATTACTGAATCTACCTCAGAGTATCCCATAGTCACTGAATATGACATGCATGGTTTTACCAAGGAGGCCCTAAACTTTTGAACAATGAAACTTTACATTGGTATGGTCAAACTACATGCATAGAAATGAAACTTATTTTAATAAGATGCTAGAAAAACCTAGACACTACTGTGTGGGATTATTGCTTGGTACCTATAGGTTGCACAATGCCCTCTGTTGGTTGAGCTAGCACGAATTGATTCCTTCAGGTGGATCTTCCTAGTACATGTCTTCCTTTCCTTGTAAGACCTTCTTAGGGGTTTATAGATTCTTGTCAATAGAATGCATAGTTGTCTATATAGTTGTTTATTACATAATCATCTAAAGGAAAACTGATTACATGAATATGGGTTAGGCTACCTCATAACTGTATAGTTGCTGAGGCTCAATTGTGATTACGTGATCTTGGAATATTTTGAGAGTATATAAACTCTTCATGTATTATGATTTGTCTGGAAATGCTCTCAAGGCAACTATTCCAAAAATAACAAAAAAATATCTTTTTTCATTAAACAGAGATTGTTTTCCTTTAGGAGCAAAGAGAGATTGTCTTTACAATACCTTCTTTTGTTTGTGGCATGTAAGGAGATCTTGAGAGTAATCTAGAATAGGAAAACTAGTTGGTCAACTTGTGATAAAGGTGAGTAACTACTTGGACACTAAATTTTGAGCCAGCCACATTCTTCTAAGAACATTGGATCGAGAAATCTCGAAGGCTTCAACTACATTGATTATTTCATAGGAGTTGGAAGAACTAGAGATGTCATGGATGTGTATTTGTTAACATTATGAAGATGATAGCGCGTGTGTCTTTCAGGGTACATTGCCAATCATAGTGCAAACAACAAATTTTACCACTAATATAGTTCATCAGTGTTAATTTAGGTATGTTCTATGCTTAGAGCAATTTATTTCAATTGTCACATTTAGCTCAATATCTTTTCCAGATTAGCGATCACATTAGCATTAAAGTAAATTGTAGATAGAACATAAACATAAATCACAAAAGAAAATCCAAGACAAGAGGACAAAATATGTTGTGCTAGCAACGACGAACCCCTATATGCGGAAACCCTTGATCAATTCTTCTTATATGTTCTTCAATAGTTTATGAGAGAGAAAGAAAGAGATAGTACATTTACAACAAAAGTCAACATTTTGAATTATCTATATTAGTTCATATATCATCTCTAAAAATATGATACATGAGATCAGTTGAAGACATGTTGCTTCAACGAATTCTGCAAGGTGACTCCTTCACCTATCATTGTGTTGCATTTCGTCATCATGCTACACCTCACCGTGCTGCACCATGCTGCACGCATCATCACTCTGTTGCATCTCATCATGCTTCATTAATCATGACTGTACCTATCACTATACTGCATTATGTGCCATTGTTGGACCATGTTTCCATACTGACCTATGTGCTAGTCGCATATTGCTTGCTTGTTGTCCCTAGTTTGGTTGTTGTCCTTAGCATGCTTGTTGTTGCATGCAAGTTTTCCCTTGCATGCTAGTTGTAACATTGTATGCTTGGTATATTTGCTGCTCAGTTCCATACAATTGTCCCTATGTTAGTTAGTTGTCTCTTGCATGCTGCTCTCCTTTGGAGACAGATGCTCTAGATGTTCCGGCAGTTCCTGATAGTTTCAGCAGTTCCTGGCAGTTCTGAATGTTCCTAACAATTCTACCAATTCCGGTTGTGCCCGGGAGTCCTAGCAGTTCCAGTAATTCCAATTGTTCCCAGCTGTTCCGATAGTTTCGGAAATTTCAGCTATTCCCAGTAGTTTTGGCAATTCCGGCTATTCCGTGTAGTTCTGACATTTCTAGCTTTTCCCGGCAATTCTTGCTTTAGCCCTATACGTCAACTTCTCGGCTATTTCGGTAGTTCTGGCTATTCCCGAAAGTTCTGGATATTCACAATAGTTCTGGCAGTTCTGGTTATTCCCATCAGTTTTGATAGTTATGACTTTTCTGGCTATTCTCAGCAGTTCTGGCAATTCTCGGCAATTCCAGCAGTTCTGGTAGTTCCGGCAATTCCGGCAATTCTGGTTATTCCCGACAGTTGCAGCAGTTTTGACTTTTCTGGCTTTTCTGGCTTTTCCTGACAATTCCGGTAGTTCCGGCTTTTCCCGGCAGTTCTGGTAGTTTCGGCTTTTGTCCTCTGCGTCAGCTTCCTAGCTGTTCTTGTAGTTCCAGCTGTTCTCGACAGTTTTGACTATTCCCGACAATTCTGATAGTTCCGTCAATCCTGACTGTTCCCAGTAGTTATGAATTTTTCGGCTATAACTGGAAGTTCAAGCAGTACCGAGTAGTTTCGGCTTCTTCCCTCTGGATTAGGGAAGCGTTATCCCTCAGGATCTCTCCTCCTACTAAAAACCAAAGACACGTAGAGAGGAAGGGATCCCATGTGTGTTAAAATGACTTGAAGGCCAACTCTATTTATACCAAAATGTTGAGCACAAGTGGGGTTTATTTGGTTGCTGGCCGACCTTGATGAATTGTCCCATAACACAAATAAATTCATATTTCCATGAATACTTATCGGAATCGGATGGTATTTAGATCAATCCTACACCTCTTGATGAGACGGATCCAAAAAAAATATTAGCTCTTGGTAGTTCCAACAGTTCTCGGTAGTTCTGGTAGTTCTAGCAAATCCGGATGTTCCCAACAATTCCAGCAATTTCGGTTGTTCCCAACAGTTCCAGAAGTTCTAGAAATTTTGGCTTTTTCCCTTTGTGTCAAATTTCACGCCTGTTCTAGCAGTTCCTAGCAGTTTTGGAAATTTTTCCTATTCCCAGCAATTCCAGCAATTCTGGCAATTCCTACTATTCCCGACAGTTTCGACAGTTCCAACAGTTCTAGCTTTTCTCGACAGTTTCGATAGTTCCAGATTTTACCAATAGTTTCGACAGTTCTAGCTTCTGCCCTCTGTGTTAGCTTCCCAGTTGTTCTGGAAGTTCCCACCAGTGATCAAATTTGAACACGTTAGAGCCCTTCAAAGGGTCTCTAGCACGTCGCAGAAGTAGGAAGAAAATTTTACTATTCAAATAAAAATAAAAATTTGAATTTTTCCATTTAAAATAAAAATTAGAATAATATTATAAATTTTTTTAAGAAGGGCTGTTAAGTTGTCAACCTGTGCAATCTTTTTTTTTAAATTTCATTTTTTTCTAAAATCTCGATTTTGGGAATTCCAAATTCAAAATAGTCAATGCATTGTGGGTCTATCACAAATTACAATGGTTGAACTTGTGAATTTCCTTTCTCAACTGATGTTAAATCCCATTTCAGAAACAAAATTTTCCAAATTTGGAGTTGCTCCCATTTCAAAAACAACAATTTCCTTTTGAATTACTTTTTCTAATTGTAACTTGTGCATATGATGCAAGTTTGCGGTTGCGCCTGTAGGCTGCCCCTAAAGCAAGGTTTGTCAATAATTGGAGAGGATCATAGCTTCATCATTCAGTAGATGCCTATCAAGCAAGGTTTAAGCACTTAGAGAGGAGCACATTGAAGAGACCTCATAAGTTCATAGCATACTGGATTTCATAGAACTTCACATTATGCTTCAATATATACATCTGGATCCTATTGTTTATGCGATGTGAAGGAGCAAGACTAAATACAAATAGATGTTTAAGTTACTCATTTTGCTTTGATATCTATATTTTTCACTTACCACTAAGAATATGCAATTAAAACATCAAGACAAAATTTAAATTTAATGCCTTAATAGCATGAATGAATCAAATAGTAATAAGAATAAATTCCATTGTGTCACCAATACAGTTTACAATTCTATTGAATCAAACAGTAATAAGAATAAATTACATTCTCTCACCAATATAGTTTATATATCAATTGAATCAAATAGTAATAAGAATAAATTAAATTCCACTATCTCACCAATACACTTTACAGTTCAATTGAGCTCCCACCATTAGAAACAACATCCAAATCAAAATCCTAACCAAAGCACCTTCAACTAATCCCTTGTTAGGCCTAAGTCATTAAGTTCCAAATATTTAATATCCAATGAATAAAAAATTAACAAAATATATGAGTAGCATAAGTCATAATTCATAATGTCTCAACAACCTAAATTATAAAAGGAAAGACGTCCTCAAAGTCCTCCAAAGTTATCAGGATAAGCAAGAATTGTTGAATAGTAAAGTTCACTCCCACTAATACAAATTAAAGCATTAAATTCAAGAGGTAGTATATTTCCAGAGTTCAACATCCCTAGAGGTTCATCAACTGTTAATGCAGTTGATAGTACAAGACCGGAAAATCTTGTTGTTGTTGCATCAGAACGCACAACTTTGATTATCTCCTGAATTATTTCCAACATATGGGGATATACATTGCCACTGTAATCATAGCAGTCCAAAGCTATATAAAAAAAGCTTCTTCCTATTCCTTAGTGCAGGATCCTTGTTTGAGACAATCAGGTTATTCGGTGGAAGCCTTGGCTTAGGTTTAGTTTCTTCAATGTTAAAAGATAGCGACACCCTTTTTAGTTTATCCAAAATAAGTTCTGGGTTGCCCTTTGGTGTCAAAAGTTTGTCAACTTCGATAGAATTATCTAGAGAGCCATTGACGGAATATTTATCGCCATAGATAGAAAGCTGAAGAGACATGTCCTTCAGGGAATCATCCATTGATTCCTCCCCCATATTAGTATCCATTATAGTGATAGTCTGCCACTGAGGATGCCTCATCCTACATACAATTACCAAAGACAAATATCTTCTGCAATGTTCAGGCCATGAGAAAAGGTGAATGTTTCTCAACCCATTACAGCAGAATTCATTCCATGGGTTTTTAGCTCTAGAAATACATTTTCTATGGCCTTCTGATCACGGGGATCGACTAATAGTCTATTGTTCAAAGTCTGCAAAATTTTCAGAAACAAATTTTTTTTTAGAGCTTTGCTTTTCTTGCCATGTACTTAAACATCAGATTTGGAACTAAAAAAAAATCCTGGAAACTTAGTTTACCTGTCAAAATTATTGCCATAACCTAATTAAAAAAACGTGGAAGCTCAAACTGATTCTTTTTGGGACGTTATTACACCAACTTCTGCTTAATATGATAGTAATTCAAGGAAAAAGACAGAATACATAACATTTGGTGAACATAAATGTTATGAACACAATTAGCTTATCACTTGTCAGTTACAATGTGTATGAATTGTATGATAAATACTGGACTTGCAGCTGTGTTAGAAGGGGTTATTGTTCTTGATAAACTGAGGAATATCTTGCAGTTTGCAACATTGTAAAGACATCAGTAACCAATAGTATGTTGTCTTGGAACTCACAGCATTAGTTCCAACCAAACAGTTACTGATTTACCATGTGTTAAAAAAAAGAAATTTGAAAATAATTTACTGTTGTCAATTGAATTTCATTTTTTTGTGCTTTTCATTATAGAAGGGCGACCTAAATGTGTTCCCTTCGAAATAAAATTAAGACTTGCCCTTCAAATTTGATCACTGGTTCTCACTATTCTCGACAATTCTGACAGTTCCAGCTATTCCCAGTAGTTCCAGCTTTTCCAGCAGTTCCAGCAATTCCTGGCAATTCTGCCAATTCTAGGTATCCTTGGCAGTTCCCGTAGTTCCAAAAATTCTAGCTATTCCTAATAGTTCCACTTTTTTTGGCTTTTTAAGCTATTCTCGGTAGTTCCAGTAGTCAGCCAGTTCCGAATTTTCCCTCTAATTCCGATAGTTCCAGATTCTGCCATCTGCATCAGCTTCCCAGCTATTCCAACAGTTTCGGTTGTTCCCAACAATTCTGACTATTCCTAGTAGTTCCGGAAATTCCAGTTATTCCTAACAGTCATGGTTTTTCTAGCTATTCCTGGCAGTTCTGGCAGTTCCAACTTCTTCCCTCTGAATTAGGGCAATGTTATCCCTTAGGATCTCTCGTCCTACTAAAACCCGAAGACAAGTGGAGAGGAAGAGATCCCAAGTGTGTTAAAATGACTTGAAGGCCATCTCTATTTATACTAAAATGTTGAGTACAAGTGGGGTTTATTTGGTTGTTGGCTGACCTTGATGAATTATCCCATAACACAAATGAATTCATATCTCCATGAATACTTATCGGAATCGGATGATATTTAGATCAATCCTACACCTCTCGATGAGAGGGATCTAAGAAAAATATCAGCTTCCATTAATAACGTGACCCACATGCGTACGTTGATGTGTGGTTTCATGGTAAGTCTACTTGCGTGAAGCCCAGGAGATTGCAGTTCAAGTCTCATTGAGTACATTGACCTGCTATGGTGGCGGCTCGACGAGTAGATTCCCCACCCCCATCTTGGTGGCACGAGAGTCTTGTTCTTGCTAAAATCATAGGATCTTAGTATATTGACTTGCAAATAGTTGGATGTACTCCTGGTGTTAAAGAGGCATCTATGAGGATTAATCCTGGGTCTCCCATAGATTAGGACTGGCAGTTACCGATTCACCATGTAGTTAAAAAAAAAAAGATGACTCACATGGAGTTTGGCCCTAGTTGCCAATTTTAACAATCGAGCATGGATATCAATCAAGCCGAGTTAGCCTTACTTTCATGGTAAGGAGATGAGGCTTCATGTTTTCCACCCTATTTTCCCCAAAGAAATTTATTCTCTAAGGAAAAATTATTCATTACTTTCCCCTCTTACAAGCAAACACATGGCAAAAAATGGATTTCACAGCTCGGAGTTTTTTGTAGGATAAAGGGAAAGGTGAGTGGGTATCCTGCAATAGCTGCATTGGTCTTATTAGCATTACGCCACTTTTCATATGGGTCTTCACAACAAAGAATCGCCATTACACTTTGTTGATTCGTTTTAAAAATAAACATAACACACAATAGATTTCTTTTGGGATGCAATGTTGTTGTTGGTAGTATGATTGTATTCGTGCCACACGTAAAGCTAATATGCGTTAAATTTCTTTCCTTCCAGTAATTTTATTGGAAATTTTCTTGTGTTTGGGCTAGCAACTATGCTAGATTTCTTTTGCTTTGCAATATTGTTGTTGTCAATTTGGTTGTTTATGATAAAAGGAAATCTAGAAAGTGTTAGATTTCCATCACCTTGGCAATATTATTGGAAACATTGTGCTTGTGTTTGGGCTAGAAGTTGTGCTAGATTTCTTTTGCTATGCAATATTGTTGTTTTTAATTTGGTTGTTTATTATAGAAGGAAATCTAACATGTGTTAGATCTCCTTCACCTTGGTAATGTGCTTTTATTTTTGTTAGAAGGAAATATAGCATGCACTAGATTTCTTCTGGCATGAAAAGTTGTTATTGGTAGTATGCTTGTATTTATGATACATGTAAAGATAGCACGCGTTAAAATTATTTTACCTTGAGACACTATTATTGGAAATGTGATTGTGTTTGTGATAGAAGTTGTTGGATTTTGTTGGCTTTTGTTTGTCCTACAATCCTATTGTTGGCAATGTGCTTTCGTTTGTGCTAGAAATAAATCAAGCATATGCTAGATATCTTCTACACTGCAATTTTATTGTTTGCAATGTGATTGTGTTTGTGCTACAATAAACTCTAGAATGTGTAAGATTTCTTTTACTTTGAAATGTTTTTGTGAGTAATATGCTTCTATTTACGTCATAATAAAATTTAGCATGTGGTGGATTTCCTTTGCCTTAGAATATTGTTATTGGCAATGTGTTTGTGTTTGTGCTAGAAGGGAATCTAGCATGTGCTAGATTTTTTTGACCATGTAATGTTTCTAGCAATATGCTTATGTTTGTAGTAGAAGGAATGATATTGATTGTTAGCTTTCATTTGAGGAAACAATGTTTCATTACATACAATATGACTACCATACTATTTTTATATTTGCATCTATATTACTTTTCATAAGTTGTGTGTTTTTGGGAAAATATAAAGTTGCACTTTACATGGTTCATCCTTTTAATTACAAGTTACGATTTACTTGTTGTTACAGAATTGATACAAGCTACAATAGAAAATATAATTTTTGCAAAAGGGGACTATGTTGATCTCCTTATTAATGATCAAGTCATTGGGCTAGGAAGGGTTGAATCTACAAAGTCTCAAACTTATTATGTTGGAGAAAGGCTTAATGTTGGTTATGTTGCAATTTTGATAATTTATGTCAGTCAAACACATTTGATTGATTATGATGTCAATGAAGGGGAGATACATCCATGGAAGATTGTGGATTTGAGACACCACATAGGTAAATCAAAATATTGAAGCATGTGTTATATATTATTGATACTATAATAAATGTTTTTTTTTAGTAAATACTAACATTATTTACATTCGTTTATAGGTACAAATGTTTCTTCTACATTTTCTATTGGAGACAAGGTAAATCTTTTGCAACATGGAGTGAAGGTGGGCGAGGGATCCATATTCAATACAGAGCTTGTGAATAAAGTGCATGGAAAGATGGTAAAGAAAGGATGCATAGTGGTTAAAATTGAGAAGGTGTTAAAACATAATGCTCCTCTACCACATCCAATAGGATTTGAGCATACACTTGGGGTGCATTAGAATCTTATCAAATTTGGCTAGAATCATATTTGGAGCCTCAATGTCATGATCATGCCATAAATATTCCCCAATATAGGGTTAAATTCATATGTGAAAAGTTTTATCTTACACATGAATGCATGGGAACAAGCATGTGCATTGCCAAAGGAATGCTAGTTAATGTCCGTGAGGATGACATTGTTGAGGGTGAAACACTAGGTGAAATGGATTTTGGTGTTTCTCTAGAAGAGATAGATGGAAATTGTGAGATATGTAGAATTGGTGATAAGTCTATACACTATTTGGTTAGATGGCCAATAAATAAGTTGGTGGACAACAAAGGTGTGATATTAAGGTTCAAGAGAAACATTCAAGGAGCCACCCAAAGAAGTGATGATATGGGATGGGTACCTTTGTAATGAAAAATCTAGAAACTCAATTGATATGCATGTGGGAAAGCAATATAAAAGGATTAAACGAGTTATGGCTACAAAACAAATTGCAAAATGTAAAACAAAAATAGATGAAGAGAAAGAAATTCGACTTTTGGCAGCAGATGTATGTTGTAGAAAAGATTTTCTTCAACATGTGGATAGGAAGGCCATTGCAGGTGCTAGAAGGGGTATGAGACAAATAAATACAAATGGTATTAGAGAATTTTTCTTGAATTCACTCAAGTCAAAGACAGTCATGTCAAAGGGCCATGGCCTATGACCTATTGCTAGAAATGTAAAGGACATGAGATTTAATGGGAATATTATTTGTAAGAAAGCATGGTATAAGATAATAAAATTCCTCAAAGCACATTCTATAACTACCAGCATTATTTACAACATGGACAGATCAAAGATATTCATGGTAACACCAACACAGGAAAAGCACGAGCTCACACGGTGGCAGCCATGGAAATATTGCACAAAATTGTAATGGATAATTCAGATTTTTCACCAAATCAAACACATCAACTTGAAGAATATGGAAAATCTACTCCTTTAAGACTTCTTCCTTCGACTTACACACAAAATTCTTTGTTAAAAGAGATCAATGAGGCTCTTCAAAATCTCAATTACCAATCAATGTCATAGCCAACAATGAGCAAGATCTGGAATACTAAGTTTTGAGATGTGGCATTTTCAAAGAACACCAACTTTAGCAAATGGAGTGAATGTATTGTGTTGAAAGCCCAAATGAAGTCAGGAACTACAAAAGAGTTGGAAGAAAGGGCACGAGGTAGGTTGACGAAACATAACAAGATTGTTATGTGTAGAAGATATTGCTACTATTCCCATAGAATTATGTCAGAGCAGTTTCCAAAGGAGTATTTGAGCATTATCTATGATAAAATGGACAAAACAAAGACTTCAATCCCAAGGCTATGTCTCAAATCAAAATCTATTGTAGGAACAAATTTAGGTTTGTCATTGACAGGTATTCTTACACATGGGCATAATGTGGGAGGTTTTGGTCATTTCTCCTTCGCATTTGTCCTTATGGGATCACAATTTACTATTGCATTCCTTGCAAAGTTCTTAAGGGACCTTGAAGGCCCACAAATGAATATGTATGGTGATCTACTTTATGAAAGTGGAATTTCAAGAAACCCACTTACGAATGCATTACTTGACACCTCTATTTACTCAAAATGTCAAGGGTACAAGGACGATCTTATATCACATGGAAGTTCAGAAAGTCAAAATGTTGATTTTAAACCTCTTCCTCCACATTTGTTGTTACAGTTGGACAATGTAGCAAGTGATAATAAGAATCACTATCTTTTCATGTTTCTATCACTTTTAACTGCACTTGGTGTCTTCATCACTATTTAGGTTGGGTTCTTGCCTGTGGGGCACACCCGTGAAGACATAGATGGAACCTATGGAAGAATTTCTTCCAACCTAAAAAGTAAAGATATTTATTCTTTCCTTGAAATGATGGATACATATCACATAATTGAAGAAAATCAAGTGTTTCCACCTACACTTATTGACAAGGTCTATGACTTCAAAAGTTTCCTTAATGGATACACTGAGGAGGGTAAAAATGCACTAGTTGGACATCTTAATGTTGAATACTTCCAAATTCTTATACTCAACGACGTTCCAGTACAAAGGTACAAAGAATTAATTAGATATATTGAGTAGTCAGAACCAGTTGAGTTATGGAATATAGATGTGTTATAGACATTTTTGTGCCTCGCGACATGGAGCATGAAATGTCAATAATTACAGGGATCCTCAGTCCCTAAACATGTTGTTCTTACCCCTAAAAGAACAAGGTCATCGAACAACAGCACTTCCAATCAGTTCTCCACCTGAAAACACTTCAAAACAGGCTAATTTTGGATCATGTCAGCTGCTCCACTGAGCATCTGCGCTGGAATGCAACTGCTCCTCCTTGTACCTGCGCTGGAAGTCAAATCTAATGAAGGCTACCTGCGCTGGGAGAGATTGGCCAAGTGGCACAGTCATTCTGCAAGGTGTCAACTGCCCAGGAAGCTTCCAAACTGACACTTGGTTCATGAGATTCGCCCTATGATGAGTAAGAGGTACTTGATCACCATTTGTAAGCAAGGATCTCCAAGTGGACTTAAGAACTGAAGATTAACTGAAGAGGGAGAGGACACTAGTCAGCTCTATGCCAGCCTCAAGCTGACTCATCCTCTCTTCTTCTCTCCTATATATAGAGCTCTTCTATGAGGTCTAAAGGGGGCTGGAATTTTGTGTAAAGCAAGGAGGTGCTGTTGGTTTACAGTTAGAGCTATTGGGTGATTGTTTTACTAGAGGTGAAGAGGAGAGTTCTTGCTGCTGAGGAGGTGCTGCTGGATTGGAGCCATCATTGGTTGTAACCTTCTCAGAACCCTGTTACTTCTATCAATAAAGTTTTGCATGTTCTCCTATATACTTGTATTGCATTGATGTATTGTATTTACATGTATATTTGATTCATCCTAATCCATGCTTCAGTTATGAGTACATGTATCTTGTAGTTTGCTCTCTTGTTTTGTGCAGGATCCGTGTGTAGCTGGACCGGTAAAGAAAGCAAGGAGCTGGGAACAAGGGACAAAGAGAGAGGACAAGGATCGACTAAGCGAAAGACACCAGGTTGGTTAATCTTTCTCCATTCTCTCTGTACTTTCATAAAGGAAATCATCAAAACTTTACTTTCAGTTGTTGCTAAAGACTGTCACCTTTAGAGTAGGGATAGGGTCATCCGCATCGGATACTTTTCCCCACAACAAACTGGCGACTCCACTGGGGAGCCTAGTATCTTGTTGGTGTTTGTAGTATTTTGCTATTCATTTCTTGAAGAAAAGTGTACCAAATCGAAAAGCTTTTGACTATATCAAAAGCGAAGTAGAGGGACTGCTACTCTTGCTCATTTGTTGAGCAAATTCAAGATTTGAAGAGCCTATCTACAAAAGACTCTTTACTCTTTGTGATAGATCTTCATCCTCTTGATCATCCCTTAGCCTGTACTTGACCTATAGCTTTTTATTTCAGCAAAAACAGTGCATTTTTGAACTTTTTATGACCCGGAAATCCTTGTAAACGCAACTCTCGTGTCCCAGAGCAGGCTGTCCACAGGCAGTCTGCATTACAGCGCAGGTACTCCCTTCGGGAACTGCGCTGGAAGTCAATTTGACAGACCAGAGCCTGCGCTGGACCTGTTAGCCAGTGTCTTGCTAAGGTTTCCCTTTGTGTCTGAGCCCTGTTTTCACTGATTTTTTGCTGATTGCTTGCTGGTCATTGTACTTGCTGTAAACCATTCTCCTTGACATTATTCCGCCTCAGTTGTGTGATGAAACTGTGAATGTTCTTTCAGTATTTCTTGTTTCAGTTACAGTTTCCCATTGTGAAAAGCGAACCGGTATAGCTATGGCCTCTTAGATCCTGAACTGTAAAAGTGTCTTTGTGATCTTAAGAGCTAGTTTTATTACTGTTCATGGCTGTTTGAGTTTGTTTGTTTTCCATCTTATGGTTTGAATTCATATATTTTTAGTGTTGAAACAAGTACCTGTAAGGTGTCTTTTCATTTAGACGAAACTTGTTTGTTTACGCTTCAAATTGAATTCGAAAATTACACAACAATTTCCTTTTGTCTACATCAACATTAAGGGAAAAGAAAAGAAATACATGCATCTTGCATTTGCATTTTGGATAAGTTTGCGTGTCTGATCTAGGAGAAAGTGCATTAGTTTGTGCTTTGTGCTCTGTGTGGAAAGATATTGTTTTTCTCTCCCCTCAGTAGCTAGGATTTTCAAAGCTAAAAAGATTGTAAAAGCTTGCTTATCATTTTAGCTGCATTTAGGAATTTGTACCAATACAACTCGTGGTGATCCTGAAAGACAAACTGTTAAGCAAGATCAACATTAAAATAAACCCAATTTACATAACAACGCTTTGTAACATAACACAAACATCTAGAGGTCTAGGTAGAGACGTGTTCCGGCGTCGTTAAACGTAGTGACTATCGATCTCTACGAAGGTGGGTGATTCCTCCTGAGAGTCGGTGGCACTAATACGGACTTGTGCTCCCACGTACTGTCGCGTATATATTGGGAGACCCCTATAGGCATTTATCTTTTATCCCTAGGAAACCATGTCGGCCGCCCTACTGATCGCGATGCAGTGAACACAGCATTCACGAAGATCGACCACCCGTACCGTAAAACGTATTCTGTGGTTTCGCGAAAAGTTTGGCACACCCTCTGCCTAGATCTCCAGAGCAGTTTCTTTTGGTCTTTTTCAAACTCTATAACTCAAAAAGTCCAACCGAGCATTTGTCACTTCGGGCTCGTTAATACATCGAAGGCGACTAGAGTCATCTTTAGCTTTTTCTCGACTCTTAAAACATGAAAAAGCAAGTTTGTGTCTAAAGCGTCGTTATAAAATTTATTTTAAGCGGAATAATCATCACCCTTCCCTCGTTGATCTTCGAAGTTAGTCCACCACAAGTGGAAGTTCCTGTAAAATCGCTAAGAAATCTTTTGGATAGACTAGATATGTCTGAACAACCGTCGACATCTAGGACTGTGTCGTCCGACACAGCAGCAGCAGAACCTCCTACTGCTACTCCAACGATGTTCGCTGGTATACCATCTGTCCCGGCAGGTTGTCAACAACGAGCCGGAGTCCCATCAGGGACGATGACATGGTTAGTTCCTATTTCTTCATCCGGATTATCATCTGGTATTTCTTATGTTGAAACTCGCCAAATTGATCCATTTGGAGGTCAACCTGGGCAATCGATCCCCTTGAGTTCCGGATTGATACCATATGGGGGGCAGTATGCCTTTTCATTACCTCCTCCGGGAGGATGCCCATCCGTGAGTTCACAACAGAGTTCAGGTCAAACTGGAATTACATCCAGCAGTTGGGTACCAATACTGCCTCAACAACCAGGAGTTGTATATTCTATGCAACCAGTCCACCCTGTGTCAAATATTACCACCACACCTGCTATGGCGAATGTGTCGCAAGTACAAGCGTTACCTGTTGTAATACAACAACCTCTTGGCTTAGCGACTCAATCGCAAGCTCAGGGTGGTGCCTCCTTATCTGGAGCGACTCAGGCTCAAACAAGTACTGTGACTCCTCATCCTGGTCAATCATCCAGTATTGGTCAACAGCAAATGGTCCAACAACCAGAGCTGCTTCAATCTCAACCACCGCCTTTCCAGCAATCATATCAAGGACCTGAGCAACAAGTCTTTGTAAGTAATGGGCAACCATACTATAATGGTTACGCCCATCAACCTTGTCAAAGTTGTCAGCATAATGCTGGTCTGCAAAGACCCATTGCTCAGGCGATACCATCTTATCCTGGATATGCTTCGCCTAACCTGAACCAACAGTTGCCCTTTGTAGCAACTCTAGAATTACCAGATCTAAACCGGCTGACGAATGATCCAATTGCTTATGCCCCTTGGTGGCCAGCGATTCCGCATAAACTTCCGTAAGATATTCCTAAATTCAATGGAAATCCTGGCGAAGACCCGTCGAATCATGTGATGACTTTCCATCTGTGGTGTTCGTCGAATACCTTGAATGATGATTCGATAAGGCTTCGCCTTTTCCAGAGGACATTGACAGGTCCAGTGGCTAAATGGTACATTGAATTGCCAAGAGCCTCTTTCGACAATTTCAGCTCCTTAGCCACGACTTTCTTAACCCATTTTCAATTACCGATAAGGTATGAAACAGGAACAGAACTTCTCACCAACTTCAAACAGACAACGGCCACTCACATATCTGATCATATACATGAGTGGCGACGTCGTCGTAGGATGGTGAAAACTTACGTTCCCGATCAGCTGTTAGCTGAATGGTTTATAAAGTCGTTACTTCCAGCTATAACGGAAGATGTGGCCAAGGGAGGAGTCGTAACAGAAGAGCAAGTCATTGCTCGTGCTCAATATTTAGACTTAGTATATACTCAGTCGGGCACGCTCTACGACAAAATACCTGACGCCCCTAGACCTGAATTTTCAATTCCTCCCCCTCCTGGATCGAATACTAACTCTCGCACCAGTAATGGCGTGACTGGCAAACGCAAAATTTCTAGTCAAAATGCAAATGAGCGACTTCTTGCCTCAGAAGTAAATGCCATGTCGACCGACAAGGGCAAACAACTGAAGCAACCAGGGGGCAAGAAGATAAAGAAAAGGAAAGGGAGACCCCCGACAGGGTGTCATATATGCGATGAGGATCATTGGACGAAAGATTGTCCACATATAGCTGAAGTTAAGAAACTCTTCAAGAGTTCAAAAACCCCAGCAGTATTGACTGATCCGTTTCCTAATCCAAGTCAAAACCTGGTTTCTAATCAAAATGCTTCCGGATCCCAAGTGCTTATGTTGTCTACCTCGAAGCAACAGAATAATGCTTTGACAAGGAGTAAAGATTACGGGAATCCAAAGCTGTGGAACAACAAGGTTAATGAACGACCTAGTAGTTCAACAACAACTTTGACCGAAGTTGTGCCACCCATCATTCCTGAACCAATGGTAAAGTTGCCAAAGGGAGTAGTACACAAATCGACATTTAATCCTCGTGCCAAAATAGCACAGAATTATAATATAATAGAGGACCTAGCCCAATCGCCGTCCGCTATGTCGACACTTAAGGTACCGCAAAATTGCCCCTCCCAAGAGCAAACTTTATTATCAGCAATAGGTGGGATTGGCCCAATGGATTCCAATCTTGTGGCCTTTGATCATAAAGGATATGACCCTAAGTTACCAGCTCAACTAGCTTTCCTTATTCAAGCGAAAGCCCTCAACAAAACTGTTCATCGAACAATTATTGATGAGGGGGCATCTACATGTCTTATGTCGATGAGTTGCTGGAAAAATTTAGGCTCACCACCCTTGTCGAAATCATCAACGACCTTAAAAGCGTTTGATGGACGATCATACACTCCCTACGGGATTATAAGTAACTTGCAAGTTGAACTGGGGGGCAAAACAGTAGAAGTCGATGTTGAAGTAATTGATGGAAACCTCGATTACAACATCCTACTAGGAAGGCCCTGGATATATGCCATGGCCGCAGTCGTGTCGACCTACTTCAGGAAGATTGCATTTCCCTTTCAAGGAGGGATTACAGTCGTCGACCAACAAACTTTCCTCCCCGACAGTTCACAAGTTACGGGAAGCATTCCAATGATCCATGGAAGCGATCATTCGCTTCAAAATATTGGAGTAGGTCTCCTAAAAGACCCTACCTTAATGGGTACTTTTGCCCTACCGCCTCCGAGTAATCTGGCGGAAGTGGCCACAGTGGAATATGAAACCTTCTATATCTAATGGATCTGGACACCGAGGACGGTTCTTATCTCGTGTCAACCTCGTTAAAAAATGAAACAAGGAGTCATGAGGATAGTTCTTCTATTATGTCAACCTCATTAAAAAATGAAACAAATCCCCTTTTCAAAATTCAAAGGTAAACCTTCATTCCAATCACCAAGTTGAATGCAATGAAGCTTGGGGGGCACCCTCCTTTGACATGCGTTATTATGATGCTGGGGGCATGCAAAAGATCCGAGCAGTTTTAGCGTCATAGTTCATGCTCGTTAAAAAATAAACATAAAGCTTTTGAGCAGTATTTTGGCGCATTCAAGCTCTTTAAAAAATGAACCCAGTACCGGTAAATAACTTTTTGAGATCGTAAATTCATCAGCCATAAAAGCCTTGGTCGTGTTTGTGCACCGTCACCTCCACTTGTCATTTGGCCGATCATTCACTTCCATTTGTGTGTTTACCCATTTTGAGGAACATCTGCGAAGAGTGATTCCACCTAGCCATCCTTGTGACACTGCCGTGATTGGAAAATTCCAACCTGTACCTGGAATCTGCTGCTATCCTGTTTATCACTCGTTCCTCAAAAGACGAGTCTTCTTTGAGCTCTTTTCACTGACTCGTAAAATATGAAAAGTTTGCCGAGTTTTGGCCTTCCAGCTCGTTAAATGACCGGAACGCTATCCCTCCTCTAAATTTTAATCTTTTTGGACCTGAGGGATTATTGCACAAAAGGATCGAGCGCTTGTCTTGTTCGGCTCGTTAAAAGTACCGAACAGCCATCCCTTCTGTATTGTTTTATACTTTTTCGGACTTAAGGGATTAGCTGACGAAAAAGGAATTATGGAGTTGACTTTCTGTACCTTTTCAGACTCTCTAAAAATGAAAAGGACCGAGTTTTCCTTGTCGTTAGACTCGTTAAAATGATTAAATAGCGACAAACTTGTCTTTAGACGAGAACGAGTTTCCCTATCGCTAGGCTCGTTAAATCATAGCGATGGGCTTGCCCGAAGGGCAGGTTATAGAACAAGCATATGTTATCCTCCTCAAGCTTGACAAAAATAAAGAGGTACTGGTCAGAAATGACTGGGGAAAAATTGGGAGAACATCAAAGTTTAATGGTAGCAAGTCACTCTTGGACATGACACTTTTCCTCCGTACCACATCGGGTTGGGTTGTCTCATTCACCGGTCTCATAACCATGGTCCTCGCCAAACCATCCACATTTGGGGTAATGCTACCAATCCATCGCATCAGTGTCGTTATATGTTCAAGAGGGGTCATTCTGAAAGTGTCAACCGTGTCCCATCCACTGCCATACATTATCCTTCATCCATTCATGATCGCCACCCTGAATCATATGTCACAGTTTGTTTTCACCTCCACTAAAGTCATTAGCTCCGTTCCGTGTCATTGATGTGGGATTCATTAAGGCCCTCCTTTGACGGATCGCTTCTTGTCGACTTCAGCTCATTATCCAAGAAGTTGATCTAGGAACACCCCCATCAGTACTTTGAAGCTTGCATGCCTCAATGGCAAGTTTCTCACTTCCGGCGACAGGTATACATCAATGACCTTCGACCAGAAGATTTTGCGTGGCGTTCGACGCCAAGTCCTTTATTCACGCCACGTGAATTGTACTGCAGTACCTTGTGGGTCATCGTCGTTATTGGTGATTCCTCTCGCGCTTGTTAACGGTTTTCATTATTGACCGGTAATCAAGCGATGTCTTTCCATGTTCGACTTCAGCGCAATTCTCACATGGATCGACTTGTACTTAGAGTGAAGATCGAACGAGTTTGAAGACCCCGGATCTAGTTCCATCCATCCGGGCTGCGATATATATTCAGCAAATATAAAAGCATTTGTCATGTACATCATTGCAACAGATGATCATCCTATTCAAAGGATGATAATTTCAGCAGAAAATTATCAGTCTACCTTCAGACGATCGTCTGTCATATGTACCAAAATGTATTTATAAAAGCTGAGCATGGGAATGCCCGCCTCAGCTAGATCATGAAAATAGAATGAAAAATAATGTATTGTATTGTATTGTATTACAGGGCGCATCCTCAGCACTGGAATGAACTTCGGACCCTCTAGATAAAGCATTTCACCCGATAAACGGCCTCATACTTTAGGGGGCAACTGTTATAGACATTTTTGTGCCTCGCGACATGGAGCATGAAATGTCAATAATTACAGGGATCCTCAGTCCCTAAACATGTTGTTCTTACCCCTAAAAGAACAAGGTCATCGAACAACAGCACTTCCAATCAGTTCTCCACCTGAAAACACTTCAAAACAGGCTAATTTTGGATCATGTCAGCTGCTCCACTGAGCATCTGCGCTGGAATGCAACTGCTCCTCCTTGTACCTGCGCTGGAAGTCAAATCTAATGAAGGCTACCTGCGCTGGGCGAGATTGGCCAAGTGGCACAGTCATTCTGCAAGGTGTCAACTGCCCAGGAAGCTTCCAAACTGACACTTGGTTCATGAGATTCGCCCTGTGATGAGTAAGAGGTACTTGATCACCATGTGTAAGCAAGGATCTCCAAGTGGACTTAAGAACTGAAGATTAACTGAAGAGGGAGAGGACACTAGTCAGCTCTATGCCAGCCTCAAGCTGACTCATCCTCTCTTCTTCTCTCCTATATATAGAGCTCTTCTATGAGGTCTAAAGGGGGCTGGAATTTTGTGTAAAGCAAGGAGGTGCTGTTGGTTTACAGTTAGAGCTATTGGGTGATTGTTTTACTAGAGGTGAAGAGGAGAGTTCTTGCTGCTGAGGAGGTGCTGCTGGATTGGAGCCATCATTGGTTGTAACCTTCTCAGAACCCTGTTACTTCTATCAATAAAGTTTTGCATGTTCTCCTATATACTTGTATTGCATTGATGTATTGTATTTACATGTATATTTGATTCATCCTAATCCATGCTTCAGTTATGAGTACATGTATCTTGTAGTTTGCTCTCTTGTTTTGTGCAGGATCCGTGTGTAGCTGGACCGGTAAAGAAAGCAAGGAGCTGGGAACAAGGGACAAAGAGAGAGGACAAGGATCGACTAAGCGAAAGACACCAGGTTGGTTAATCTTTCTCCATTCTCTCTGTACTTTCATAAAGGAAATCATCAAAACTTTACTTTCAGTTGTTGCTAAAGACTGTCACCTTTAGAGTAGGGATAGGGTCATCCGCATCGGATACTTTTCCCCACAACAAGATGATGAAGGTTGACCTACAATTACCATAGGGAAGCCATATTTCTTAGCTTCCAAATAGAATGACTTCTATTTAAAATAACTAAAGGAAGGGATAACATCATACATAAAAATGTGGAAAGACACTATTGGGAATGAGGACTCACCAATTGTTACAGAGGAATGGAAAATTAAAGTAGTGTATTGGGAAAAATTTCTTGATACATTAGATGGAATCTATAATGATCATAGAATAATAGATGGAAGTGATTCATCTTTTGAGGATTCCCAACCCAAGACAAGGCACATTGTTGATTTTGATCGTAATGCACTCCAAGTAATCTCAAGTATTATCGATGGAGATTTTGATAATGCGATAGACGAACCAATATATGTTGGACCCAAATGCAAGAAGCCAAAGCCAAAATTCAATCCGATGATTGATGTTGAGAAAGGAAATATGTTGCTAGTTAGATCAAGAAATGAGGATGAAAGCGAGTTGATTTGGATGGAAAAATCCACCTTAGATATATTTAGGGATAATCAAAGTGAGAATCTTCATGTAAAGGTTGACTGGTGGAAGCCTATGTCAAGGAAATACAATGGAAAATTTTTAGAGCAATATTGGGTACCAAATCCTGATGACAAAGGACTTGGCTCTATTCCAATTAATACCATAGTATGGACATAGGTGCCAAAGAAAGAACATTGCAAGAAGACCAAGATAAATAAATATGGTGTAGAAGCCATTCTTTATCTACTTGAGTGAATATCTTAAGAGTAGGTTTATATGATTCATGAATGTACTTTTTATTTGAAGGATCTGTTAATATACATTCAGACACACTTTTCCATATTTGTTGTATAAATATTCTCTTCATATTTATTTTGAAGGAGGTTTATATTATTTAATATTTCAATGTAATCATGTATTATACAAATTAAATGACAATGCCATAAAATATTTAAGTTTTCAAATATTTATTTGACCAACATGACTTCTCACCATATCGAATATGCATAATCAAATTCAATCATTCACCTAAAGACATCTTCTAAACTTAGTATATTAAAACAAAAGTGGAGTGCCTAATTAGTATTCTATTTAATATAAACCATTTAAAAACTTAATGAATAAATGCTAGACACTTGATATAATGTTTGAGGTGGGGTTTCCTTAATTTTCCTTTTTATAATTGATATAAATCAAATTCGCTATTTTGTTGCACTATAATTTATAAAAACAATATTTTGATCACTGAACAACACAACTAGAATTATAAAATATTTCCTCTTATAGATTTTGAAGTTGTTCCAACATTATACTAGTATAGTTAATTTTTACACAACTTAGGAAAAGTAGTTAGTGTCAATTTAAAATGTTCAATAATAGTAAGAAAAAAAATATTAATATGTTGTTAAATAAATTTATAGGTAAGATTTTTTTTACACAATCTAGTATTCACGAGTCAATTTAATGCATAAATATAAATGTTAATGATAATATAAATAATGTAAGGAATCTAAGTTTTAGATGAACGTTAATATGTTCTTTTCAATATAATATCCTTAAACATTACAGAGATAAAAACTAAACATTTGTAATAAATATCTTAGTCATTTTCCTCTCTTTCTTGTTGTATTTGAAAATAATCAAATTGTACTACTTTGTTACTATTCCAATTCATGATTGATTTTGATCATTAAAATGATTAGTAATTGAGATGAGAGGCTCATTTTACAACCCAATATGGGGGGATGTGTAAATTTGTCTGCACGTCTGTGCCCCTTTAAAATAAAAATTATGTTCTAAATATAAAAATATAAAAAAGAATATTTTGTAAAGTAATTAGAAGTAAAAAAAATGTGTGAATTAGATGTTTAAATCTTATACTTTAACTATTTGAAGATTTATGTTAACTAATTTATGTCAATATCAACTTCATATACATACATACATACATACATACATATATACATATATATATATATATATATATATATATATATATATATATATATATATCTATATATATATATATATATATATATATATATATATATATATATATATATATATATATATATATATATATATATATATATATATATATATATATATATATATATATATCTGTGTGTGTGTGTGTGTGTAAAGGTTTGTTATGGTAAAAATTACTATTTGTTCGTATGTATACTCTATTTAACATTCAAAAATACAGTTTTAACAATTGTATTTTTCACTCTAAAAATGTTTGCACTCGAAGAAATTTGATCCTTACATCTGCACTTAAAATGGATCTATGATGGTATTTATTGGACACATTACAATGATCATTTGTCATTAAATAACTTTATACTTAATATATAGCTTGCATATTAATCTATTATTCATTAAGTAAGTACAAATAATAAATAAAAATAAATTATATTCAACATTTAATTTGATCCTAAAAAAATATTTTCTCATTAACTCTAAAATGGTGCAAACTTCCTGCAATAGTATGTAATGATGATGGTGATAATGATGATTATCATCCACTAAGACCAAATATGGTATATAAGAAGGTAAAAATATATTACTAAAAGTTATGTCAAATTTTATTGTTATGCTAAAAAACTATTAAAAGAGGGGAAGAAAAGAGGCAGAAAGACAGATCTACAATGTACCATTTTAATTGGGGAAATGCTAGTGAAATCGGGCAGATGCTCCAAGTTGACCAAATATTGTCGATCCTTACATACGAGTCAACCATGAAGCTAATATCATGGAATGTAAGAGGACTTAACAGTCCCGAGAAGTACATAATGTTGAAGAATATGATTCAGACAGAACAACCATACATTGTATTCATGCAGGAAACAAAATGTAGCACTAGCACTTTAGAATCCATATTATCCAAAGCCTGGGCAGGATGTCAAATAGTAACAGTAGATGCAATAAGTGCCTTGGGAGGGTTATTCATAGCATGGAATACTCAGCATATTACCTTAAAAACTTTCTATGCTTCACACCACTTCACACATGCAATGTTCCACCTAATTGGCACCAATATACATGGGCATTTAACCAATGTTTACTTCCCACCGGAAAGTACACAAAAACTTAAGCAATTAGAAACATTGGAAATTATTAATGCTCCAAGAACTCATCCACTTCGGTTAGCAGGTGGAGACTTGAATATGATCACATGGCCGGAGGAAAAACTGGGGGCAGAAGAAAACTGGAAAAAGAAAGCAATGACTTCAAAGTCTATATTCAACACAATAGACTAAGAGACTTACCTTTTGACAATGGCATCTTTACCTAGAACAACAAGAGAGCCGACACTTAGCCAATAGCATCTAGGTTGGATGGATTTCTAATTTCCGACAACTTCGTCCATCTTGATGGAGATATATGCACCTCAATCCTTCCCCTAGCTGGATCGGATCACTGGCTCATCTCTCTGCAATGGAAAAATCCTGGAAAATCAAACAGAAGACCTTTAAAGTTTGAAGCTTTCTAGGTCACTCACCCTGAGTTCAATACTATGGTCAAAACAACGTGGGAAAGTTTCATTCCAAACAGGGGCTCTCTCATGTACCACTTCCAACAAAGATTGAAGCATATCAAAAAACAAATAAAAACCTAGAACTATGCCATCTTTGGAAACATCATTCAAGAGAAAAAATCTCTTGAGAAAAGCATGATAGAGCTACAACAAAAGATCATCCTAGAAGGCAGAATACAGGAGAATGCTAGACAAGAACAAATACTACTAACACAACTAGATGAAAGAGGCATACAATAGGAACTGCTATGGAGACAGAATTCAAGAATCAGATGGTTAAAAGAAGGGGAACAAAATACCAAGTTTTTTCATCATACAACCATACAAAGAAGAATGAACAATACAATCTCTCACATTCAAAACTCATAGGGAAATACAATGGAGAAATAGAAAGACATAGAGAGAGAGCTTACAAATCACTTCAAAACTATTCATCAAGAGCAGCCCATAGATAGACAACATGCAACCAATGAGATACTCAATCATATTCCTAAACTCATCACGGAGGAGCACAATCAATTATTGTTAAGACCAGTCACCATCATGGAGGTCGAAGAGGCTTCAAATCAGCTGAAGGCTCGGAAAGCGCCGGGACCTGATGGCTTCACGTCCAACTTTTACCACCACTTTTGGGATCTAATCAAAATAGATGTCTGGAATGTGGTAGAAGAATCTAGAGCCATGCATTGGTTACTCCCTTCACTCAACGCAACTTTTATCACCCTTATTCCTAAAGTAGCGCAACCAAGCACTCTAGAGAAGTTCAGGCCCATTTCCCTCTACAATGTCATCTATAAGATTATCTTGAAAATCATAGCCAATCACCTCAAAGCGCTCCTCCCTCTTCTCATCTTCCTAGAGCAATCTGGGTATGTTGAAGGTCACCAAATTCTGGATGGCATTATTCTCACTCATGAAACCATCCACTCTCTCAAGAAAAACAAATAGGCAGGTATGTTGTTGAAAATTGACCTTTCCAAAGCCTTTGATAAACTTATTTGGACATATATAAAGAAGATGCTAATAGCCTTTGGTTTCATCCTGACCTGGGTTAGATGGATAATGACGCTTGTTTCCTCCCCACTTTGCTCTGTTCTTGTCAATGGAATCTTGTCTAAACCATACCACCCATCAAGAGGAATTCGTCAAGGGGACCCTGTGTCCCCCTTTCTTTTCATCATTATGGCTGAGGGTCTAGGCCATCTCATAAAGCATTCTATTCTTTCCAATGACCTTAGAGGTCTCTCTATCCATGCCTCCTCTGACATCACACACCAACAATTTGTTGATGATAATATGCTCTATGGTCATCCATCTGTTAATGAAGCCAGAACCTTGAAAGAACTTTTAGATACATTTTCAGAAGTTTTTGGCACCACCATAAATATCACCAAATCTCAATTTTTTTTCTTAAATACTCCTATTCCAACTAAAAGAATCATTGCTCGAATCATTAGATTCCCTCAAGCCAAGCTTCCTTCTTAGTATTTAGGAGCCCCCCTCATAGGTTCCGCTTTAAAGCGTGCTTCCTGGCAACTACTCTTAGAGAAAATGGAATGTCGGCTCCAGTCTTGGACTTATAGAACTCTCAACATGGCATGTAGATTAGTCTTGATCAAAGCAATCCTACAATCCATGCCCCTCTATTTGTTCTCAGTACTCGCTGCACTGAAAAGGGTGCTGAAGAGAATTAGGAATCTGCAACACAATTTCTTATGGGGTTCTAGAGGACAAAATAGAAAATGGGCTTTAGTCAAATGGGAAAAATTTTGCAAGCCTAAAAAGCAGGGGGGTCTAGGCCTACATGATGCACAACGCAACGATATTTTGATGGGAGCACGGATTTGGTGGCAATGGGTCTCCGACCCATAAAATCCATGGGTCTCTAACCCATAAAAGCCATGGGCGCAACTATGGACAAAAAAATATGAAAATAACTGACCGGAACAGGACCTCATCAGGATAACCACCACGCCTACAGGATCCCTCATTTGGAACGCAACCAAGCAACACAAAGAGATCATCCATAAGCATAGCTTCTGGGAGATAAGGGATGGGAGGATAACCTGTTTTTGGACGGATTCTTGGAAATAGAGACCTAAAATTGTAGCACTCTTACCAGGCACAAATCATAATGGAAATGAAATTAACCAGGAGAAGAAGGTTGCACATTACTGGACTCTAAGTACTACATAGGGATTCAGGCAATGGAAACGGTGGAGCAAATAGCACAGCAAGAATCAGAAGCTTATAGCATGAAACTACACAAAGAGCTTACCAGTAGGAAAATCAAAGTCTATACAGGTAGCGATGTCCTAAGACGGGGTTATACACCGAAAGGAACATACACCACCAAAGAAGCTTACCAGATAATGTCTCAATCTTAGGAACCAATTGATCCTACTTGGAATCGTATATGGACTACTGGGATCTCGCCCAAAGTCTCCATCTTCGTCTGGTTGTTGTATCATCAAATAATTCTCACATGGGACAACTTAATCAAACAAGGATTTCATGGTCCTTCTTTTTGTCCCAACTGTCAAAACAATGAAGAAACCATTCAGCACCTCATGGACTCATGCAACATGGCCAACCAGCTCTGGGAAAAGCTCACCTTCAGATGCGAGAGACCCTGCAGACTTCTTGGGGATATTACAAGAACTACTAGCAACTGGACTCCAGAGCCCTATAGCAGCAAAATTCTCAATAAGTTGTGGACCATCTTGCCAGGTCTCCTTCTTTGGACAATCTGGAAGGAAAGAAATAAACAAATTTTCAAAAATAAAAAAACCTCAGAAATCATATGGAATAATTATGTCAGAACATCAAGGAAACTCTTGTTCTTCATGAATGGACAACTAAGGACTTTGTGACACAGCCTCAAGAACTAAGCATATGGGCTAACTGGAATATACAGCTCCCATAAGCACAACTGAACTCCAACAGACCCCATAATGCAACCAGGCAGCTTTCACATTGGATACACCCCCCAAAGAGAGTGATTAAGCTAAATTTTGATGGTGCCTCCAAGGGAAACCTAGGCAAAGCAGTATTCAGAGGCATATTCAAGAATCATCAGGGCCAACCCCTACTACTATACTATGGATCCATAGGATGGGACACGAATAAACCTGTGGAATTGGAACGATTGTGGCAAGGTATGAAGCTACCTGATCAACACAATTTTTATCCCATCCTTAAGGGGACACTCAAATCCTTCTCAACATGGCCACTCTAATCCAACAAGGAAGAACATCTTTGTGAGTTGCCCAAAGCTAGAGATTATTGGCTAGGCTTGAAACTATAGAGAAATGGATAAAATACAGGAGAGAAATAACTTTTATTCATGTCAAAAGGGACAATAACAAAATTGTTGATCTCCTAGCAAACATTGGGGCCGATCAAGACCATATCCTACATCACGGCCTTCTCAACATCATTGATGATCACAATCAACTACAAATTTGCACTAACCTGGTGCACAAGGAAGCTCAACCCCTGAATGCGGGTGGCAATTAAAGCATTTACGGCTATGATACAGGGCGACGACAGGCAAGATGGCCACTTGGCCCCTTGCAACCATCCCAAGACCAGCGTAATTAATCCTCACAGCACCTCGTAGGTGACATTTAATTCCTACTCTTGTTGAGGCAAAATCATCAAATGCATAACCATGGCTCCGGTGATTCACCTAATCATTCTTCCCCTATTTCATTGTGCATGCTCTCCGCAAGCGGAAGCGTCGACTGAGTGAACCAGCACGGGACGCAGATGCTGGCGTGTTTGCTGTTTAGATTTGGGTAATGGCTTCCACTATTCCCATACTAATTTCTGCTCTTCTGTTTAGTACTGGATTCCACCATCCCCCTCAGCAATCTGTAAATTCCACTTAGCATTCCTCTGTCATCTCCTCTTTCATCCCCCCTGACTCTGTCATCACGGTGGCACACACAGTGGTAGTTCTGCTCCTCTGATTTACACAGCCACAATTCAGCTTCCCCTACCTCCTCTATTGAAAATCACTGCATGTTCAGTGCTACTGGTCATTATCTGAACACCAGAAGTGGTAGAGGCAGAGCCTGCCTCCATTGCTCTAGATACGACGAGGCAGCTATGCACAATTCTACCTTCCCTCTACCTCTGCATCATGTCCCCCACACGACGCAGTTTCGATTCTGGAGCTCCATGAATTGCCAGGTCATAGTTGCCACCATCTCCATCTGTATTTCTGAAGAGCCTGAGCCACAAATATGCATGACTACTTTCCTGGAAGAGATGAACAAAGTTAGTCCAAGCCGGTACAGAGATAACATTGACGAGCTGAATGGCAATGGAGGTCAGCATAGAAGACATGGAAAATCCATTGCTGGTAGCTCACATGATGCTTCAGGCGTTCCTAGTGACATGCAGGTAGTGGACAACTATCTGGAGAACACGTCGTGCGAGCAGGATGCAGATGGTAGCAAGGAGGGAGATCGTCAAGCTGAGGGACGTGGAGGGGCGGACAACTTGGATGAATGGGCGTGTCCTATCATGCAGATAACCATTCCGGATGACCTAGGTTCGGATGACCTGGCGCTATTTGTCACTCCTGATAGGTGGTAATTAACTTAGCTCTGGTTTTTTCTTTCTTTCTTTTGTGTCCCCAAGGAAATTTGATGGCTGGGCAATCTAGTTAGGACAATTTGTGGTTCTTCTAGGTGGTTTTGCTTGTTTTTAGGTTCCTTTTGTTATTAGCTGAAAGGCTGGTTTACTCAGGAACATGTCGGTTAATTTTTGAATTCTTAATGGACTGGTTTCCCCTTTGTAGGGGCAGTCTTAGACATTTTTCATGGTTGTGTGCTAATAAAGGTTGGATCCCTCTAGGTCGGGCTACTATGTAAATTTTTTGTATTATATCTGTTAGCTCTGCTACAATCTTCAGTTCTTAAAGGTTAAATGCAGGTTTGGTGGCTGGTTTGTGCCAAGAAAGCAGCGTGCAACAGTCTTTTCACCTTCCTCTCATTCGGTTTCCTTACACTCTCTTAACCTCTCGCTGCTTCTATTTTCCTCTAAATCCTTCCTAAACCTATATCCCCTGTCACTCCCGCCTATTCTCTTGTATTCCATTGCCCCTGTTTTCCTTCGTTTTGCTCTGAATCTTCTCCATAAACCCCGAAATCCATCGGAGCCCCGTTTCAGTTTAGCCCCAGGTGCTTATAGTGTTGAACCCATATAACCCAATCATATGACCCACGACATTTTAGCCCTCTATCGCTTTTGAAATCGCGACCGTTGATCGTCCCAATCCAATGGTCCCCATTGCCCCAGCCCGCATGTTAAACCCCGTGTACTTCCCTTACCATCCGACCGTTCATCGCAAGATCGACGGCAGTCACTTACCCCGATGTTGGGGGGAAAAGTATCTAATGCAGAATGCCTCTATCCCACTCTAAGGGTGATAGTACCTCAGCAACAACTGAATGCAAAGCTATTCAAGAATTCTTCTTTATGAGATGAGAGAGGGAAGAAAAGGATGATCTACTAACCGTTATCTTGCCCTAATAGTCGATCCAGTCTTCACTCCTTGCTGCTTGCTCCTAGCTCCTTGCCTTTTCACCGGCCCAGCTACACACAGATCCTGTAAAAGCACAAGGAAATGAAACTACAAGAAGCATACATCCATAATCGATTATAGGATTAGCATAAATCAAATATACAAGCATCTATTCATCATAAAGACACATGTATATAGAAGAACCTCAAATACTTTATTGATAATAGAAGTAAAGTTCTGAGAGAGTTACAACCACAGTAGTTCCAATCCAGCAACACCTCCCAGCTGAAAGAAATCTCCTCTTCACCTCCTTTAAGCAAAGCACCCAATAGCTCTATACTCAAACCAACAGCACTTCCTTACTTGCACAAAATTCCAGCCTCCCTAGACCTCATGAGAGAGATCTATATATAGGGTTTTGGAGAAAGGATGAGTCATCTTGAGACTGGCATAAAGTTGACTAGTGTCCTCTCCCACTTTAGTTAATCTTCAGTTCTTGAGTCCACTTGGAGAATCTTGCTTCCGCTTGGAGATCAAGACCCTCTTACTCATCACTAGGCGAATTCCTTGACCCAAGTGTCAGTTTGGAAGCTTCCTGGGCAGTTGACACCTTGCAGAATGACTGTGCCACTTGGCCAATCTCGCCCAGCACAGGTAGCCTTCATTAGTTTTGACCTTCAGCGCAGGTACAAGGAGGAGCAGTTGACATTCAGCGCAGATGCTCAGTGGAGCAGCTGACATGATCCAAAAATAGCATGTTTTTGAGTGTTTTTAGGTGGAGAACTGATTCTCAGTGCTGTGGTTTGCAGACCTTGTTCTTCTAAGGGTAAGAACAACATGTTTAGGGACTTTGGATCCCTCAGATTATTGACATTTCATGCTCCATGCCGTTAGGCACAAAAATGTCTATAACAGTTGCCCCCTAAAGTATGAGGTCGTTTATCGGGTGAAATGCTTTATTAGGAGGATCCGAAGTTCATTCAATCGCTGAGAGGTGCCCTGCAATAAAATACAATACAATACATTATTTTTCATTCTGCTTTCATGATCTAGCTGAGGCGGGCATTCCCATGCTCAGCTTTATAAATTCATTTTGGTACACATAATAGACAGCCGTCTGATGATAGACTGATAATTCTCTGCTGAAATTATCATCCTTTGAGTAGGATGATCATCTGCTGCAATGATGTACATATCAAATGTCTTTATATTTCCTGAATATATATCGCAGCCCGGATGGATGAAACTAGATCCGGGGTCTTCAATCTCGTTCGATCTTCACTCTAAGTACAAGTCGATCCATGTGAGAATTGCGCTGAAGTCGAACATGGAAAGACATCGCTTGATTACCGATCAATAATGTAAACCGTTAACAAGCGCGAGAGGAATCACCAATAATGACAATGACCCTCAAGGTACTGCAGTACAATTCACGTGGTGTGAATAAAGGACTTGGCGTCGAACACCACGCAAAATCTTCTGGTCGAAGGTCATTGATGTATACCTATCGCCGGAAGTGAGAAACTTGCCATTGAGGCATGCAAGCTTCAAAGTACTGGGGGGTGTTCCTAGATCAACTTCTTGGATAATGAGTTGAAGTCGACAAGAAGCGATCCGTCAAAGGAGGGCCTTAATGAATCCCACATCAGTGACACGGAACGGAGCTAATGACTTTAGTGGAGGTGAAAACAAGCTGTGAGATATGATTCAGGGTGGCGATCATGGGTGGATGAAGGATAATGTATGGCAGTGGATGGGACACGGTTGACTCTTTCTGAACACATCTCTTGAACATATAACGACACTAATGTGATGGATCGGTAGCATTACCCCAAATACGGATGGCTTGGCGAGGACCATGGTGATGAGACCAGTGAATGAAACAACCCAACCCGATGTGGTACGGAGGACAAAGTGTCATGTTCAAGAGCGACTTGCTACCATCAAAGCTTTTGAGGTTCTCCCAATTTTTCCCCAGTCATTTCTGACCAGTACCTCTTTATTTTTGTCAAGCTTGAGGAGGATAACATATGCCTGTTCTATAACCTGCCCTTCGAGTAAGCCCATCGCTATGTTTTAACGAGCCTAGCGATAGGGAAAATCGTTCTCGTCTAAAGACAAGTTTGTCGCTATTTAATCATTTTAACGAGTCTAGCGACAAAGACAACTCGGTCCTTTTCATTTTTAGAGAGTCTGAAAAGGTACAGAAAGTTAACTCCAAAATTCCTTTTTCGTCGTCTAATCCCTTAAGTCTGAAAAAGTATAAAACAATACAGAAGGGATGAGTTTTCGATTACTTTAATGAGCCGAATAAAACAAGCGCTCGACCTTTTTGTGCAATAATCCCTCAAGTCAAAAAAAGATTAAAATCTAGAGGAGGGATAGCTCTTCAGGTCACTTTAACGAGCTGGAAGGCCAAAACTCGGCAAACTTTTCATATTTTACGAGTCAGGAGAAAAGAGCTCAAAGAAGACTTGTCTTTTGAGGAACGAGTGATAAACAGGGATAGCAGCAGATTCCAGGTACAGGTTGGAATTTTCCAATCACGGCAGTGTCACAAGGATGGTTAAGTGAAATCACTCTTCGCAGTTGTTCCTCAAAATGGGTAAACAATCATATGGGGGTGAACGATTGGCCAAATGGAATGGAGGTGGCAAGTGCAAAACACGACCAAGGCTTTTATGGCTAATAAATTTACGATCACAATGGTTATTTACCGGGATAGGTTCATTTTTTAATGAGCTTGAACTTTGGTGAAACCCTTGCTCACGCTTTTCTATTTTTTAACGAGCATAAATTCCGCGGTAAAACTGCTTGAATCTTGCGTTTATTTTTTAACGAGCATGAACTTTATGCTAAAACTGCTCGAATTGTGGTCAAATTTTTGATTTTTTTTTACCATTACTAGCTTTTCTCTTTTCAAATATAGTACTGTATTTTCAATTGCTGCAACAAACTATGTTAGAAATGGATAATATTTGTATGAAAATGAGAATATAACCCTAATATTTCACTTTGTACTATGTAAAAAGCCATTAAAAGGTGTTTTTACCTCTCATTTACCATTTCATTTGCATTTGGTTTGTTGGAGCTCTGGAGGTTCCTCTTCCCCTTTGATTTTCACCAGCTGATTCCGGGAGATTCTGCAGACGATTTTCGGTGCCGTCTGGACCAGGTAGGAGCTGAACCCTAGCTCTTTCTTTTCATGGTTTCCTTTTCCTGTTTTTTTGCCTATTTTCCAGTCTTTCTGAGCCCCTGGGGTTTTTCCAGGGCGCCCTGGGATCAGCGCAGGTTTCCCTTTCGAAACCTACACTGAAGGTCAAGCTGCCTTAACGCAGCCTGACCCTCAATGCAAGTGGGAGACTTCCTGCCTACGCTGGGCTCAAAAAGACTGAGTTTTAAGGTTATTTTGATGAATTTTTCGCCAGTTTTTCATCAAAACAGGAACTCATTCTCTCTCTTTTTTGCTTTGCAGGGTGACTTTGAGCAAAATGTCCCTTACATGGCGAGAACGGGAACATGAAGAGGAGGACATGATTGCCCTCCATGACCCGGTCATGGTGAACGCGCTGCGGAACTGTGGCCTACTGAAGTTCTTCAGGATCTCTAGTATGAGAGCACAGATTTCTTTACTGCAGTATATGCTTGATGCTTGGGATCCTGTTAATCAAGTATTCCAGATTAGGGTGAAGACCATCCCCTTGACCATAGAGGACATGTACTTCTTGACTGGGTTGTCAAGGCGTGGTGCCTTCGTTTCCTTATCACGTACGGCCCGGGGGACTGATTCCACCAGAGATTATGTCCGCCAGTATTGCAAGGAAGGTTCTCAGCCGAGCAGAGACGGCAAGATTGTTATCCGTGAGATTACTGATCGGGCTCTCAGGTCCATTCTGTTTACTATTGGTAGGATGGCCGGTAGCGCAGCTTTACATGTTGCCAAAAGGTCCTATATGCAGCACGCCTTGGAGTGTCTCCAACCGAAAGTATTCAACTGGTGTGATGCAGTACTTGTTTAGATGAAAAGTCAATTGACCAAGATAAAGGACGGGAAGCTGAAGAACTTTGGATTTGGTTCTATTCTGACTGCCTTTGCCTTGGAGAAAATCCCACTGATGCAACCTTAGTACATCATACTTGACTTGCCTTCTCCGACCGAGCCACGCATGTAAAGGTGGGTTGACCACATGTCTAGGCACGCCGGTCAACCTCAGATTACTTTCACTGAGGCCTTCTTTAGGTGGTTCGAGCGCCAGGAGATGGCGTTTTCCGAGTATCCATATGTGGGTATGGATTTCCGAGGTGATCCGGATTTGGTTCTACCGGATGGCGAGCAGTGGGGTGCCATTGGTAAACTCTTTGACTACATTAATGTTTATTGTTCTTGTTCATAACGTTGTTGTGCATTATTCTATCAAGACTTTTAATTGTACTCTTGGGTGCATGCAGATATTGGTCCTGTTCGTCCAGCAGTTCGTCCGAGACCGCCAGCTGCGGCCCCAGCAGGGGAGCCTGCTAGGAGAGTTGTTATCCGCGATCTTGACGACACCGAGACCCTTACAGCTGTGCAGGAGCAGGTTGAGAGCCTTACTCGTGGCCTTCCTGATGTACAGATCGACGAGTTACCTTTACAGATGCAGCGTCATACCATTGGCGTGCCTAGACGATGGACTCGTCTCTTGCGCATGATTGCACAGGCCGTGACGTACTATCATGAGCACCATTAGGCTAGGGTGCCCCCTAGCATCTTTTTGAGTTTTCAGGTTACATGACCAATTTTGTCTTGGTTACAGAACATTATGTATGAACTTATATAAACAGCTTATATATTTTGATTTTCGGATTTTATTCTGGTTGATTTACGTGAATGTTGTGTTCACTGCATTGCGATCAGTAGGGCGGCCGACACAGTTTCCTATGGATAAAGGCTTTGATCCTATAGGGGTCTCCCAATATATACGCGACGGTACGTGGGAGCACAAGTCTGTATTGATACTTATCGCTTCACCGTGGAGGAATCACCCAACCACTCAACGCTAAGATATCACGTTTAACGACGCCGGAACACGTCTCTAGCTTAGACCTCTAGATGTTTGCGTTATGTTTCAATGCGTTGTTATGTAAATTCAATTTATTTTAAGGTTGATCTTGTTTAGGAGTTTGCCTTTATGGATCACCACGAGATGTATAGAAACACTCCTGAATGCAATCTAAGATGATAAGCAAGCTTTTCAATCTTTCAACTTTGAAAAACCTTAACTACTGAGGGAGAAGGAAGATAACACCTTTTCACACAGATCATAGAGCACACACTAATGCACTTTCCTAAATCAACATGAAAACTGTCATAATGCACATGCACAATGCAAGTATTTCTTTTCTCTTTCTTAATGTTGATGAAATGCAAAAAGAAAGTTGTTGTATAACTTTGAATTCAATTTCAAGCGAAAGCAAACAAGTTTTTCCAAAATCGAAAGACACCTTACGATTCACTTGTTTCGACACTTAGAAATATATAAATTCAAACCATATAACGAAAGCGACAAACTCAATCATCTATGAACAGCAAATAAACTAACTCTTAAGATCAAAACGACACTTAATCACAGGTCTAGATCTAAGAGGTCAATGCAAGACTGGTTCACTTTCGTTATGGGAAACTGTAAATGACACAAGAAATACAAAAGAACAAATACAGTTTCTTTATACAACTGAGGCGGAATAATGACAAAGGAAGATGGTTTCAGATAGGCCCCCCTGACTGGCAACAAACAGCAAAAATAATAGTGAAAACAAGGCAAGACACAGCTGGAAACCCCAGTAACTCAAGCCAAGACTGGTCCAGCGCAGGTGTAACACTGCCTGTTTGACCTTCAGCGCAGGTAGCCCCTTCGAGAACTGCGCTGAAATGCAGACTGCCTTTGTACAGCCTGCAATGAAGAACGAGACTTTCGTCCGTCTTGGTTTCCGGGTCACAGATTGCTCAAAAATTCACAGTTTTTCCTCAAATCAGAAGCTATCAGTCAAGGACACACTAAGGGATGTAAAAGAGGATGAAAAGCTATCACTAAGAGCTTATTAGAGTCCTTGTGGATCAGCTCTTCAAATCATAAACTTGCCCAGAAACTGAGCTAGAGTAGCTGCCCTCTACTTTGTGTTTGATGGATTCAAACACAGTTCGATTCGGTACTCCCTTTGTTTATGAAATGAATAGCAAAAAAAGCACAAACAACCAACAAGATACGATCCCCAGCGAAGTCACCAATTTGTTGGGGGGAAAAGTATCTAATGCAGAATGCCTCTATCCCACTCTAAGGGTGATAGTACCTCAGCAACAACTGAATGCAAAGCTATTCAAGAATTCTTCTTTATGAGATGAGAGAGGGAAGAAAAGGATGATCTACTAACCGTTATCTTGCGCTAATAGTCGATCCAGTCTTCACTCCTTGCTGCTTGCTCCTAGCTCCTTGCCTTTTCACCGGCCCAGCTACACACAGATCCTGTAAAAGCGCAAGGAAAGGAAACTACAAGAATCATACATCCATAATCGATTATAGGATTAGCATAAATCAAATATACAAGAATCTATTCATCATAAAGACACATGCATATAGAAGAAACTCAAATACTTTATTGATAATAGAAGTAAAGTTCTGAGAGAGTTACAACCACAGTAGGTCCAATCCAGCAACACCTCCCAGCTGAAAGAAATCTCCTCTTCACCTCCTTTAAGCAAAACACCCAATAGCTCTATACTCAAACCAACAGCACTTCCTTACTTGCACAAAATTCCAGCCTCCCTAGACCTCATGAGAGAGATCTATATATAGGGTTTTGGAGAAAGGATGAGTCATCTTGAGACTGGCATAAAGCTGACTAGTGTCCTCTCCCACTTTAGTTAATCTTCAGTTCTTGAGTCCACTTGGAGAATCTTGCTTCCACTTGGAGATCAAGACCCTCTTACTCATCACTAGGCGAATTCCTTGACCCAAGTGTCAGTTTGGAAGCTTCCTGGGCAGTTGACACCTTGCAGAACGACTGTGCCACTTGGCCAATCTCGCCCAGCGCAGGTAGCCTTCTTTATTTTTGACCTTCAGTGCAGGTACAAGGAGGAGCAGTTGACATTCAGCGCAGATGCTCAGTGGAGCAGCTGACATGATCCAGAAATAGCCTGTTTTTGAGTGTTTTTAGGTGGAGAACTGATTCTCAGTGCTGTGGTTTGCAGACCTTGTTCTTCTAAGGGTAAGAACAACATGTTTAGGGACTTTGGATCCCTCAGATTATTGACATTTCATGCTCCATGCCGTTAGGCACAAAAATGTCTATAACACCTGATCGCGTAAACTATGCATCCATTAACCCGCGGGGGTGGCAGTTTTCGGGGGCCACATGTTATGTTTTTATTGGATCGTACCCCGTGTTACGAAAACTGCCCACGGGCAATAGGCGATACGGGAAAAATCGCCCGCCAATAAAACCGCCCATCCTGTATGTTCTCTTGTGCATGAATATTCGTTCATCTTCCATGTGTGATCACCGTTGGATCTACCTAGCGGTGATCCGACAGCCCTAATTCATCCCGATTGTTAAACCTCCCGATAACCTTTATCGGGTGATCTCCTGAAAGGCTGGTTTACTCAGGAACATGTGGGTTACTTTTTGGATGCTTAATGGACTGGTTTCCCCTTTGTAGGGGCAGTGTTAGACATTTTTCATGGTTGTGTGCTAATTAAGGCTGGAATCCTCTACAGTCGGGCTACTACGTAAATTTTTTGTATTATATCTATTAGCTCTCCTACAATCTTTAGTTCTTAAAGGTTAAATGTAGGTTTGGTGGCTAGTTTGTGCCGAGAAAGCAGTGTGCAACAGTCTTTTCACCTTCCTCTCATTCGGTTTCCTTACACTCTCTTAACCTCTCACTGCTTCTATTTTCTTCTAAATCCTTCCTAAACCTATATCTGTTGTCACTGCCACCTATTCTCTTATATTCCATTGCCCATGTTTTCCTTCATTTTGCTCTGAATCTTCTCCATAAACTCCAAAATCCATCGGAGCCCCGTTTCAGTTTAGCCCCGGGTGCTTATAGTGTTGAACCGATATAACCCAATCATATGACCCACGACATTTCAGCCCTCTGTCGCTTTTGAAATCGCGACCGTTGATCGTCCCGATCCAATGGTACCCATCGCCCCAGCCCATGTGTTAAACACTGCATACTTCCCTTACCATCCGACAATTCATCGTGAGATCGACGGCAGTCGCTTCTCCCAATCGCGCAACCTGCGCATCCATTAACCTGTGGGGGCGGCAGTTTCCGGCGGCCACATGTTATGTTTTTATTGGATCATGCCCCGCGTTACGAAAACCGCCCGCCGGTGATAGGCGGTGTGGTCAAAATTGCCCGCTAATAAAACTGCCCATCCTGTACGTTCTCCTGCGCATTAATATTCGTTCATCTTCCATGTGCGATCACCGTCGAATCTGCCCGGCGGTGATCTGATGGCCCTAATTCATCCCGATTGTTAAACCTTCCGATAACCTTTATCAGGTGATTTCCACCATTGATCTATACGATCTAATGGCCCATATCTATTTGCCTCACTTCTGTCAAAATTTTTCCTCTCCGATAGATCTTCATCGTTGATCCACGCGATCTAACGGTCGAGGCTCGTTCTCATGCTGTGAAAGCCTCCACCTTACTGCCTGTATTGCTCCTGATTGCTCCCTGTTGCTGAGAAAAGAGGAGGCCATGATCCAGTGACCTACACATTAAATCTGCGACCAACTACATTTAAAGAAGAATGGCCAAAGGAAAAACAGGACAACCTCGAGCAGATCAAGGTATTAATCAGGCATGGAATTTAATCCATAATTCACTCCAGCTGCCAGAGAAGGACATCAGACTATCTAAAAAGGCCAATTTTGTCCATTAGAATCAGCAGACTGTATTAGAGACCATATCTAATTGTAAATTCAGTTGGTGGTCCATTAAGACACCTCCACGCATAGCCTAGCAGAGATATTTTGTAGAACGATTCTATATATACCTAGAGACAGAATGTAATAGGTTGATGAGTGTTATTTTACTGTAAGGTTTAACTTCTGGAGATTGTAACTGCTGTGACAGCTGCGGTGTCTGGTCTTCATTTTTAGTTAATGCAAGATTCTTTTGTTATTAATTACTCACTGTCCACTTCTTCTTCTTGTTCCAAGTTGTGCCTGTCTTGCATTTATTCATATGCTATTAATGTTAGCATTAGAGGGGCTGTCATCCCACCTCTGTGTTAGGATTTAGGATGTATCATTGAAATTGTATGCAGGTTTCTTTTCTTTTAGTTCCAGAGAGTTGTCATCCTATCTATGTATTAGAAAATAGATTTACAGACCTTTTAATTGGTTGCAACTAGCCATCACATGATCCTGTGCATCTGCTGGTGTGGTCATTCTTCTCCATTATCACCTTATCCTCAAACTGTGAGTAATTGGTGGTCTAAAGCCTTGTAGCCTGGGGGTGTTCACCCATGTCTGGGGTCAAGCATAGTAGAAGTGGTTATGTGGCTTGAATATGCAACATTTCTTTCATTCATCCACCATTTTCCAACATTTTTGTTGAGTTTGTAATGTTCTCGAGCATCTCTGATATACAACCTAGGAGAGTTTCTTGGGGTGATAAGATTTATTGGCGTCATTGCCGGGGAGAGGAGAATTGAAGCTCAACTTCCCTAGGAGAACGACATAGCTCCAAGCTTTGATGATAGACAAGGTTTGAAAGCATATTTTGGTTGTAATATTCTATCTGGACCATCATTTGGTGACTCCACATTTCAGTTCTGGCACAGTTGGTGAAGCATGCTTCTAGAAATCCTTAGAAATCATCAGTTGAACCAGTGCCTGATTCTGAGAAGACTGTTAAGCAGATGAAAATATTGCAGAAAGGAGTATCAGGATCAGGTAAGCCTTGGAATATTTATGTATCTCTGCCAGTGTAGAAATACCTTCAGAGATTCATACATCTCCCTGTTATTCATTTCCCTTTCGGACCTCAGTTGGAAGAAGCATCCATGATGTCCATCATATTCCTCTGTTTCTGTGATGCTTTTCATTGATTCATTCCACATAGTCCACCAGTATCCCTTCCATATACCTTAGTCATGGCAGGCCAGCAAGCCCTCACAAAGATAGAACGAATAATTGCTATTAGGTATGGACCCCTGGTCTTGCCTACCACTTTCAATGCCATGCCTTTAGGAGATTATCAAGAATTTATGCCAAAGTTTACTTGTGCGGGAGGAATATCAGTTGAAGAGAATTTAGAGGCCTTTTATAGCTATACTAATAATCTGGATATCAATGAAGAAGATGTCTGGATGAGGGTTTTTGTCCAAAGCCTAGATGGCAAGGCTGGAAAATGGTTTAGAGATTTACCCCCTAGGTCTATTGCAGACATTGATGCTTTAGGTGATGTATTTTTAAAGCACTGGGGAAATAATAAAGATCTGCTCTTTTATCATTCTGAATTTGGGAGCTTGCAGAGAGAAGATGGTGAGCTGCTGTCTGATTTCAACATCAGATTTAATCATATGTACAGCAGAATGCCAGCTGAAGTAAGACCCACCCCTGCTTCTGCCATGCTTACTTATGCTAATGCCTCCGATTCTCAATTCTGCCTATTGTTAAGAGAAAAAAGATGCACTTATTTGGCTTATATGCAAACTGTAGCCTTTGAAGTAGAGGCAAACATTATTGCTGCAGAAAGACTCGAAGGTGATGATGAAAGAAGGCGGCGGGGAGACAAATCCTCTTCATCCTATGATTTTGATATGGATGAATTAGCTAGGATGATTGAGTTTTTGACCTCTGAATTTTCCAAATTAAAGGTTGAGCAGCATTTTGAAGAAGCAGGAGCTCATTGTTCCTTTTCTTTTCCAACTTCATATCCACATAGAGGAACACAGGAGAAGTTGCAGACTTTGCAAAGACACAGAGATGTAAATGAATATCAAAGGGTGAAGACCCTTTGTCAAAATATAGTCATGGAAGAGGTGCAACATGAGGAGGAGGTCCATGTTTTGGAAGGTGCTCCTTTCCTAACAAGGGCTGCTTATGAGAAAGAAATATCCAAAGGAACTGCTCGATAATTTGTTGTAGTTGCACAACAAAAAGTTGACTAGTAGTGGCAGCTAGCAGTAGATCCCTTCCTCCAAGAATTCGATCTTAAGGCCAACACATCTTCTAATGGCTATGCAGATCTGCCAACTTTCTAGCCTACTTTGGTCCCCAGTCCAGTGATTAAAAAGGGAGAGGAAAGCTCTCCATCATCTTTTGTCTCTTTGTTTGCTCAAAAGAGAATCCCTCAAAGTTTCCCCTTAAACACTGAGGCGGAACAAAATTCAATGATCGAGGCTGAAACTGATCATCTTAGTCTTGATATTCTGAAATCTGCTTAGGTGGCCTCCACACGGAATGAAATGGCAGCTTTTCAAATGACAGACGAAGAGGGTGTACAGTTATCGGACTCCTCCTTGGATGAGGATTGTTCAAAGCAATATGAAGGAGTAGATAATGTCTTTGTGTCCCTTGCACAAGAATACAATGGTGCATCTTTCATGTTAATTGTGCAGACCACAGAAGACACAGACAAGTACACAGTAGCCATGATTATTCAGCAGGTGTACAAAGGCTCCTATAACAAACATCCAAGCAAGAAAATACACAAAGGGGAAAAGAAATTTTGTCAATATCTACCTCTTAAGCTCAAATGTCCTAAACTCTTCGAGGTAGAGGATCAAATAAATCCTGTCTTGCTGATCTATGATGAACAGGATGACAGGCAACAATTTTGATGGCCCGACAAATGGGCATTTTTTGAAGTTTTAAGTTTTCAAGCCTTAATAGTTGTAAGAAATTTCTTTTTCAGATCTAGGAGTAGGCTTAGTTTAACTCCATGCCCAATGGATACTAGGCAAATGTTTTTAAGATGGTTTTGTATGAAGGCATTGGTCTGCAGGTTCTTGAGATCTCACAGGGAGGATCTCATCCCCAGAAGGAGCCAATGTTAGCTCTGCTACAATATTCAGTTATTAAAGGTTAAATGCAGGATTGGTGGCTAGTTTGTGCCAAGAAAGTAGCGCGCAACAATGTTTTCACCTTCCTCTCATTTGGTTTCCTTACACTCTCTTAACCTCTCGCTGATTCTATTTTCTTCTAAATCCTTCCTAAACCTATATCACCTGTCACTCCTGCCTATTCTCTTGTATTCCATTGCCCCTGTTGTCCTTGATTTTGCTCTGAATCTTCTCCATAAACACCTAAATCCATCAGAGCCTTGTTTCTGTTTAGCCTCGGGCGCTTATAGCGTTGAACCCATATAACCCTATCATATGACCCGCGCCATTTTATCCCTCTGTCGCTTTTCAAATTGCGACCGTTGACCCTCCTGATCCAACGGTCCCTGTCGCCCAAGTCTACATGTTAAACCCCACGTACTTCCCTTACCATTTGACCGTTGATTGCGAGATCGTCGGCAGTTTCTTCCCCCGATCGCGCAACCTGCACACCCGTTAACCCGTGGGGGCGGCAGTTTTCAGGGGCCACGTGTTCTGTTTTTATTGGATCGTGCCCCGCGTTACGGAAACTGCCTGCCTACGATAGGCGGTGCGGGGAAAACTGCCAACCAATAAAACTGCATATCCTGTACATTCTCCCACACGTTAATATTCGTTCATCTTCTGTATACGATCACCGTTGGATCTGCCCAGCGGTGATCCGATGGCCCTAAGTCATCCTGATTGTTAAACCTCTCAATAACCTTTATCAGGTGATCTCCACCATTCATCTATATGATCTAATAGCCCATATCTGTTCGCCTCGGTTCTGTCAAAAATTTTCCCCTCTAATAGATCTTCGTCATTGATCCACGTGATCTAACGGTTGAGGCTCGTTCTCATGCTGTGCAAGCCTCCACCTTACTACCTGTATTGCTCCCGATTGCTCCCTGCTGGCGAAAAAACAGAAGGCCATGATCCAGCGACCTGTACATTAAATCTGCAACCAACTGCATTTAAAGAAGAATGGCCGAAGGAAAAATAGGACAGCCTCGAGCAGATCAAGTTATTAGTCAGGCATGGAATTTAATCCATAATTCACTCCAACTTCCAGAGAAGGACATTAGACTATCTAGAAAGGCCGATTTTGTCCATTAGAATCAGCAGACTGTATCAGAGACCATATCTAATTGTAAATGTGGTTGGTGGTCCATTAAGACACCTCCACGCATAGCCTAGCAGAGATATTTTGTAAACAGATTCTATATATACCCAGAGACAAAATGTAATAGGTTGATGAGTGTTATTTTGCTATAAGGTTCAACTTCTGGAGATTGTAACTGCTGTGATACCTGCAGCGTCTGGTCTTCATTTTTAGCTAATGCAAGCTTCTTTTGCTATTAATTTCTCACTGTCCACTTCTTCTTCTTGTTCCAAGTTGTCATATCTTGCATTTATTCATGTGTTTTTAATGTTAGCATTAGAGGGGTTGTCATCCCAACTTTGTGTTATGATTTAGCATGTATCATTGAATTTGTATGCAGGTTTTTGTTCTTTTAGTGCTAGAGAGTTCTCATTCTGTCTATGTATTAGAAAACAGATTTACAGACCTTTTAACTGGTTGCAGCCGGCCATCACAGGATCCTGTGCATCTGCTGGTGTGGTCATTCTTCTCCATTATCACCTTATCCTCAAACTGTGAGTAATTGGTGGTCTAAAGCCTTGTAGCCTGGGGGTGTTCACCCATGTCTGGGGTCAAGCATAGTAGAAGTGGTTATGTGGCTTGAATATGCAGTATTTCTTTCATTCATCCACCATTTTCCAACATTTTTGTTGAGTTTGTAATGTTCCTGAGCATCTCTGATATACAACCTAGGAGAGTTTCTTGGGGTGATAACAATATCAATAGATTAACCTTATTTAGAGAAAAAAAGAAATAATCGTAACTTAACATATGCATGATATTTACAATATCAGATTATAATTAAATGGGTTAATAATAGTTACATGCGCATCATTATTTTCATAAAATAACCTTAACGAACTTATCTTTTTAATATAAACCATAAAAATATTAAAATAGATAATGTAAGAAATCCAAGATTAATATGTGAAACATTTTCTTTTTCAAGTTTATATAAATTTGTTTTATAAAGTTTATCATGATCATTTTTACACAAAAAATGGTGAATATCTACATAAAAATTAGTGAACTGAGTGACTTTCTAATTCCTCATTTTGAAAAAATTTAATCTAGTTAAAGTTCTAAATAATGGTATATATTGGACACATTACTAAAAATTTCAGCTGTCATTCAATAAATTTATACTTAATATATATCTTGCATATTAATGTATTATTCATAAAGCAAGCCTCAATTAACTTATTTATTAAAATAAATGTACAAATAATAAATAAAAATAAATTATGCTACTACTCAAATTCAACATTTAATTTGATCCTAAATTTATTTTTCTCCTCAACTCTAAAATGGCGCAAACTTCCTACAATAGTATGTAATTATGATGGTGATAATGATGATTATCATCCAGTAAGAGGAACTATGGTAAATAAGAAGATAAAAAGATATTATTAAAAGTTATTTCGAATTTTATTGTTATGCCCAAAAAACATTAAAAGAAGTGTTTCAAGATCATCATAATTTTGTTTAGTTAAACAATCAAGAAGGTTGGTAGCGTCACAAATATTTTGAATTTAATTCTAATACGAGTATAAACTAGATGATCTATGAGAGTTTTTTAATCTTCAACCATAATATATCTAGTGTTGCAAAGGTGATAGACTTTTAAATTGTGCCAACACTGCCTTAGTAATAATCGTGACTTAACACATACATGATATTTACTATATCAAATTATAATTAAATGGGTTAGTAATAGTAACATACACATCATTATTTTCATAAAATAACCTTAACAAACTTATCTTTTACTATAAACCATAAATGATACTAAAATAGATAATGTAAGGAATCCAAGATTAAAATGTGAAATATTTGCTCTAGCAAGTTTATATAAATTAGTTTTATAATGTTTATCATGATAATTTTTACACAAAAATGGTGAATATCTACATTAGAATTAGTGAACTAAGTGACTTTCTAATTCTTCATTTTGAAAAACTTAATCTAGTTAAAGTTCTAATTTCTTTTCCACTGAATACTTCCATATTTAATGAAATATGTGTTTATAGCATCGCCTGTAATTATCAAATCATCTAGATATAATGAAATCAGTACTACGCACCCTTGTTCATTTTTCATGGTGTAAATATTAGGGTCATTCTTAATAGCCAGCTTGTAGAAAAAATGAATCAATTTTCTCATACCATGACCTAGGAGCTTGTTTTAGTCCATAGAGTGCTTTCTTCAACCTATAGACTAAATGTTCTTTTCCGTTCTGGACAAACCCTTTCGATTGCTCTAAATATACCTCTTCTTTCAGTTCTCCATTCAGAAATGTAGACTTTACATCTAGTTGGTGCATCATCCAATGTTTCTTGGTAGCTAAAGTAATTAACATTCTGATGCTGTTCAATTTATCTACAGGGGCAAAGGTTTATTCGTAGTCTATCCCTTCTTTTTCTGTATACCCCTTTATAAATAACCTAGCTTTCATTTTTTCTATAGTTCCATCTGCATTGATTTTTGATTTATATAACCATTTGCAACCTATGACATGTTTTCTTCTAGGAAGTTCTACCAATTCCCAAGTGTTGTTTCTGATTATTGAGTCATATTCCTATTCCATGGCTATTTTCCATTCATTATTTTCGTTTGCTTATTTATAACTAGATCGTTCAACCACATTCATCATACTATTTATAAAAGCATTTTCCCTATATATTGCAGGCATTTGAGCTTTCCTACCTGATCTCCTGAGTGGTGGGGTGGTGGTTTCAAACCTTATTTCTTCATGTTGCTACTGCTACTGCTGTTGTTGATGTTGTTGTTGTTGTTGTTGCTGTTGTTGTTCATCCTCTACCTTTGTTTGTTGTTGATTCTAATTGTTCTCTACATCCTCTTCTTCAAAGTACAGAATGTCCCATCCATCATAGTGCTCATTAGTTTCTTCACTATCCTTCTCATGGAATTTATCATCTCTACTAACAAAGATCTTGTGAGTAGAGGGATTAAATAATTTGTATGCTTTATGTGATGAACAATACCTTATAAAAGTGCATCTGATGGCTTTTGAGTCTAATTTCTTTCTATCTTCCTTTCGTATGTGGGAAAATTCTTTACATCCAAATATTCTTAGGTGTTTTACTGCAAGCTTATATCCATGATATAAATCTTCAAAAGGATTTTTAAACTCAAAACTTCTTGTAGGACTCCTATTTTTTAAATAAACCATAGTATTCACTACTTCAGCCCAAAACCCATTTGAAACATTCTTACCTTTCAACATAATTCTTGAACATTCCACTAGAGTGTTGGCTTATATGGGCCTCACCCAAGTTCGGAAGAATTATTTAGCCAAGCAAACCATGCAGCTACAGGCCCTTTCGGCAACAACCTGTGGAGTTGGGACTGAGATCTCACATGAGGTAGCAGGGGAGGGTGCTGGAACCAAGCTTTTGCACCCTTGGGATGTCTTGATGTAGTCTGGAGGATTCACATGCCGTTCTGTGGCCCCACACCACTCTGCTTCTGCATAGATCTGGAATAAGGAAATTTCTTTAATACTGATTATTAATGAGTTGTTATATATCAAATCTATTTTTCGTGGTCTTTAAGCAAACATTTAATAGAGATAACTAGTGCCCACACCCAGAAAAGCTATAGATTGCATAAACTCAAAACATAAGCATAAGCATACATATCGAACAGATAAATCAACCATAAATTAACCAAACCCACAATATCTCAGATTCAACACAATATTTCAAAACCAGCTTATCTTTATTCAACTTTTTGCCAATACATCCAGATCTGCCCTATGCACTCAGTTGGAGGGGTCCGTGCACATAGTTGCGGACTCTACCAGGCCTCTGCGCACACAGCTGCAGAGCCTCTATCTACCCACTGACACCATTGACTCAAAATTACATACGCTCCAAAACTTCTTGCCTCATAAACCCATTACAATTCCAAATCAAAAAACATATCAAATCTTACCTAACATCTAATCATAGAGCCTCGTTCTATTTATACATTTCCATGTTCCGTGGACCATGGGCAGGCCAACTCACTTCCTATTATTTTACATTATCTTTTGGCGGACAACCCTTTGACTTGACTCCTTACAGTTCATTCTCCACGCACTTCGCGGAGTCCTTACCATACCTTTCCCCAGAATTGTAGGATTTGAGCCCTAGAATCGTTATGTAGGCCCTCTGCTATCCAACAGTCCCCCAACACAATCATCGCAACTTGTCGTCAGTCACTTGGCTAATGTCGTAATATTCGCGTCGAGTTCGGTCAGTAATTTTTGCGTGTCGCTTGTGCTTTCAACAAATTCTACCGCTATCCTCTATACCTATTCTACACGAGCCGCTGATGCATCTATATCACTTGCAGTTGCCTATCCGAGATCAAATACTACCTGCATGTGCACTAACTTTCCTTTGATGGTTGTAGAGACTCTAAATTCTTCATCAAGCCAGGGCTGGATGCATTGTTTAAGCACTGCCTCCTTTTGCCGTGCGGCATGAACTTGTGCCTTGAGAGCCTGGGCCTCATTCATTTTAGCCAACCTCTGCATGATAGAAACTGTCTGTGCAACTCCTCAAACAAAGTCATAAGTTTGCTGCAACTCCCACGCTTCGGCTTCAACTTGCTGGATGGTTGGGTCTTCCTAGAGGGAGGTGTGCGTAACGAGGGACTCATCTAACAGTCCTGAACAATCTTGGACAGGGCGCTTTATAATTTCCAATCTGGCTTGAATTTCGTCGCGTCGCTATTCTTGAACTTCTAGAGGTGTGGGTGGCTATGCCTTTAGTCTTAGCTCTACAATTTGTAAATATAACTCCCATTGAGCCTTCACGGCCTCCTCCCGAACCGTACAGAATCTTGCAGCCATGTGATGAATCTTGGCAGTTGTTGGGAGGTCCACAAGGATAGCTAGCTCTAGTACCTTGCTACAAGCCTCTGTTATAGCCTGTTACACTTCCTGGTAGTGTGCGACCAAGTCATTGTGCTGATTTTACTTGTGCTCCATCAAGGTCTTGAGGGCGCAACTTTCATTGGTACGAAGCTCATTCGTGACCCCATCCTATAGATGTTATAGTGTTTCTCTTGGAAGGGCAGCAAAATTCAATCTCCAACTACACTCTTCCCCTGCGACTTCTTCTAGGACCGCACCTGCTAGCAACGCTAAGGTTTTCATTATGTGGGGGTGCACCATCGGCTCAGTTGTGGCTATGTCCTCTGCTAGGTTGAGGATGACCCCGCCCGGGGGTTGGACCTGTAATGCCTGTAACTGTGCTCGGATATCCCCTAACACAGTTGTCTATTCTGTGAATAGCTTGGCCAGCACACCAGTAGGGACATTGCATGCTCGTTGGCTGTTGTCAATAAATTGTTTCTCCAAAGCCTTCACTGTTTTGGACTTTTTCTGTGTATGCAACAATTCTGTACCGCATGGCCGCTTAACCTGGGTCGATTCTGTAAGATTTTTTGTGTGTTCCTCTTTCTCTGTTTCGCTTTGTGTGTCCTATTCTAAGGGCATTTTCTGATCTGCGGGGGTCTCTTGGGCTACCGGTTTCTTGGGTGCCTCCTTCTGTGAAGTTGCCTTTTGTCCCTATCATGTCTTTTCTACCAGTTGCCTTTTGCCTCCTCGCTGGAGCTCCTTTTTCTACTACTATGCTACCATTTTCTCTAGGATGGCCTTGTCTAGGGCGCATCACTCTGGAGGCCGTGTTTCTAATACCTCGTAAATGGCATCGTTTGTTGCAATGAACGGAAGTGTGACCCATGCTCACTTTGGATCCTTTTGCGCTTGAATATATAAGTGATGCACGTCTGCTTTGAACTCAGCTAAGCTTTGGAAATTGTTGTATATTGTTGGAGACATTCGTGGTCTGTGAGAAATCTATGTCCAGATACTCCCTTCCATGAAGGTATGAAAAAACCTGATTTTAGAAACCCTTGTTGCATCCTTTGTAGCCCATAGCAAAGTATACCGCACGACTTCAGGTAGGCTGTCTTCAATGCTGGGAAACTGGCTACCCTCTGGTAGTTCTCCTACAACTAGAAGGATTGATAATAGCAACCATGCATAATGAAATGTCTTAACATTGTCCCATGCTTCTTGACAATTTGTCAAAAATTCTTCGCATAAAAACTGTGCCTAGTTGAACTAAACCTGTTCAGCGCACTGTGTCGCAAGCGCAATGACAAGAGCTGGCACCTCATCTACACGACACTTCCTCATGAGTTTACTGCCTAGTAGCTGAGTGGTGACTCATATTGTGTGTTCATTGATGCTTGCTATTACATACCCACAGTTTCCTTTTTCTAGATGATATTTAGCCTTCAATGTTTCTATGAGGCTCACCTTGCTACTTGTTCTTGCTTTGTCTATGGGGTTGTTCCCTTTAACTGGCAGGTGCGTAATTCAGTGGACTAAATCGGTTGTGATCAGAATCGACTCTTCTAACTAGAGATGCCCATCATGTATTAGATAGAGCAGCTGTTGGATTACAAATATGGTGATGTTCGCACAGTGATAGTGAGGTATCTACCTTAGATTAAGTAATCCTTCCTTCTCCATGCATAGTAACCACTTCCGCGGCAGTAATTTGTCTTTGGCCAATTCGGGGAACTTGTCTGATCTGAAAATGTGTCTCTTAGGCTTCTATTCTATCTTACAAGAACCTCTCCCACTTCCAAAGCTTTAAATTTTCCCAAGTCTTAATGATTAACCAATACGGAAATAAAAAATGCTTGAAAATATGGGTGCATGCTTCTGTTGGTTTTCAGCTGATTATTTGCTTTAAATCTACTATTTGTGCTGATATGGAAAGATACTTAAACTGATATACAAATGCATATAACAGTGGTTAAAGCAACAGTAAAACAAACACATAAGACAACAATATAATATGGAGTTCACCCTAATATCTTGGGCTACATCTCCTTTGAACTCTAATAAACTTGATTAGGCTTTATGGGATTATGGAAATAGTTCTTTTACAAGTGATATACTTAACTCCAATGTTTTACACAGGAACATTGGGCTCAGAACACCATCTTATCCCTTGGCTCTTGGAGCCCTTCATATTTCTAGCTTTGGCTCTGACTCTAGCTCTAGCTCTTTGGCTCAAGCTCTAGCTCTGGATCTCAACTCTCACTTCTGGCACTCAGTCTAGCTCTATCTCTAGCTTCTCTAAGCTCTTTCTCTCGGCCTTTGCATGCCTCTGTGAATCACTCGATCTCCAAGCAACTCCAACAATGATATGCTATTATCAATTGAGCTCTCTAGCTCTGCGGCTTTGCCTCCAACCTCTGGTGGCTCTACCTACGATAGTGAGCTCAGCTCTGGTTTTTTTGCTTCCAGGTCTACTTACTGCTTGCTCCTCCTCTGTCTGTTCATGGCTTAACGCCAATCCATCTCATGACAGTTCGCTTTTTCTCCCGGCTCTTCGAATCGCCCGCCTGTGTCCACTGGAATGTCCTACTCTATGGCATCACCACTGTAACGCTTCACAGAGAGGTGGCTACTTGTCTCCTCACGAGCTGAGCCAGCTCTTCCACAAATGGTTCACTACTTTGGTTACTCCATGAAATGATTAATCCACCAACTCAGGGGTCCAATCGGACTTCAACCTTTATGTGGCGAAGCTTATTTTCTCTGTCGAATCTGGTTTCCCATTGGGTGCAATCTCCATTGTCAGATCTGAAGCCCCCAGATCCTACGACATTTTCTCATTTCGCGAGGTTGACCTTCTTGACCATTAGTGTGCGATGAGCGGTGGTTTTCCCTCTCATATGTCGAACATGCATCGTGTGCTGAGTGGAATCACTCATTCTTCTCCAAATCTGCTTATCGCCAAAGGATGCCTTCGATATACTATCAGTTTTGGAGCGCGGGACCCGCCTTTCACCTTAATGCTTTTCCCATGGTTTCCTGGCTTCCCATGCGACCAAGCACTCGGGGCTTTTCCTTCTCAAGGGGTTTTTCATAGTGATCCGCGATTGGTGCTTCGTAGGCCCCTATACTACTAGTGTAACCCCTTATTGTTATTAGTACAACCCACTTATTATATTGATGTACCCATGTAGTACCCATATTGTTACTATTGTGCCACATAGAAGCCCACTATTGTTACTGTTGTGCCCTACAATATTATTGTTATGTGGGCTTTGATTGTATTGGGACCACTTAGACTCCTATATATAAAAGGAGGTATTTTCATTTGTATCATCCAAGAATTGTTCATTTATGTAATGTAAAGGAGGTTACCCCCTCGAAGAGGCTAAATTCTAAGGCGTTGATCTTTCTTTTCTATCTTTTCTTGAGCTGGTTTCATAACATTTGGTATCAGAGCTTTGGATTCTAGGGTTTCGCTGCTCCAAGCAGGTCATCGTGGCATTTTCGCTATAACTTTTTTCTGTGACGTTTCAGAAGTCGCAAAAAAAAAACCCATTTGAGAAGAAATCGCGCTGAACCTTGGGTCCGAATTTCAGAGCTTTTCACGTGATATTTTCGGAGATATGATCTGAGGAAGTTGGTCTTTTTGCAGACTCCTGAATTACGCTCAAAACAGGTGACCTGGGGAAAATCGTCATAACTTTCTTTCTGAGCATCGGATTGAAATTTTGTAAGAAGGTACAGAAAAAGGACAGACCGTAGTTTTATTTTATATATTTTTTAGAGTCATAGATGGAAACAGGGACACATGGCACTTCGTACAAGTTCGCTCTTCTGAACTAGTCTATAATCAGGTCACTGCGGGAGATTGTGCATAACTCTTTCTTGGAGAATTCAATTTGGATCAGACTAGTGGCATTGGAAAGAGGACATAGAAGGCTACTACAGGTCAAAATTTCAGAACTGGATGATTCGAAATTACAGAGATACATCAGATTCAATATCAGGCTTCTACAAAGAAAAAAAAGTGTGTGTAGTTTTTTTTTTAAATTTTTGCATAAGCTTGGTTTGAAGGAATTCAAAGGGCATAGTAAAGCATTATTATCGGTAACTGATGCCCCGAGGAAAGAAAATGCAAACACCTAGTAAGGAACCTGAAAGCTCTAGCATGACTCATGAAGAAGAGGAAGAAATGCTACATGATATATCAAAATTACAAGAACAAGTGCAACAAATGTCACGCTCACAAAAGCTAACAGATGCTAAGATAAGTGGCGTGGAATCTAAGATAAAGGGCATGGAAGCTAAGATGGATGGCATGGAAGCTAAGGTGAATGGAATGGATGGTAAAATTGATGGCATGGATGATAAGATGGAAGAATTGAAGATAAATATGAATAAGTTGCTACAAGAAATGGTCACTAAGGGTGAAAGAAATGTTAATCATGATTCCATAGACTCTAATGTTGGATCGAAGACTCACCATGTTCCAAAGGAAACTCATGATGATAACAAAAGAAATGTTAATCATGATTCCATAGACTCTAATGTTGGGTCGAAGACTCACCATGTTCCAAAAATTGATATGAGGAAGTTTGATGGCAAGGATCCTGCCACATGGATATTACAGATGGAGCAATTCTTCGATCTCAATAATGTGAAAAACACACAAAAGGTACGTATGGCAACTTTATATTTGGAACCAAATCAGTTTGTATGGTATCAATGGCTTTGTTATCGTAAACAGTTTATCACTTGGGCAATTTTTACGGAAGAATTGATAGCACATTATGAGGATACAAAAAGCAACACTTTTTTTAGCCAATTGATAAGTCTCAAACAAAAGGGTTCAATAATGGAGCACATTGAGGAGTTCCAAAAATTGAACATAAGGGTAAAAGATATTCCAGAGGAGCATAGGATTGATGTGTTCATAGGGTCTTTAAAGGATAATATCCAACATGATGTCCGCCTTTGGGAACCTGATTCATTAGAGAAGGCATTTAGGTTAGCAAGAAAAATGGAAAGCAAAATTATGGCAACTAGGAAGCATACCATTCACAACTATAAAGACGGAAGTGTTGTTGCCCATAGTCTTCCACAACCTACAAGGTTGACACCACAGCAATTGGAAGGAAAAAGAGCAAAAGGGCTTTGTTACAATTGTGATAGCAAATACACAAAAGGTCATAAGTGTGCCGAGAAGAAATTATTCTACATAGATTGTGAAGAGGAAGAAGAAAAGGAGCAAGAAAGGTCCAACGAAGAGGATATATTCTAGGAACAAAGCCTAGATGAAGAAAAAATAAATCCGACCATATCTTGTAATGCATTGGCGGGAATTACCACTCCTCAAACCATCAAGATAGAAGGACAAATCAAGAAGAAAAAGATAATAGTGTTGATTGATTCAGGAAGCACCCACAATTTTATTCATTGTAGGGTAGCAAAAGAATTGAATTGCTTCCTATATCTAGCACCAGAGTGTCAAATGATGATTGCAAATGGAGGAACAATAAATTGTTCTGGAAAGTGCCATAATATCAAGCTATCCATGGGAGAATATGTATTGAATAGCCCAATGCTTTCCATTCCAATGGGAGGTGCAGATGTTGTACTAGGAGTCCAATGGCTACAATCCTTGGGTACAATAGCTTTTAATTTTCAAGAACTTTTCATGAAATTTTCTGTGGAAGGAAAGGAATTTGAATTAAGGGGTATTGTAGGGAAACCAGGAAAGATAATCAGCTCTAATGGCATGAAAAAGCTTCTAAACAAGGAGCAAAGAGGCGTAATTGCACAATTATGTTCGCTAGATGTCTCCACATTGGAATCATCTATTTCTCCAGATATCCAAAAAGTCCTGGACAATCATTCCAAGGTATTTGAGACTCCCAAAGGTCTCCCACCTATGCGTGATCATGATCATGCTATTCATCTGATTCCAGGAAGTGTTCCTCCAAACATCAGGCCGTACAGATATCCCTATGTCCAAAAAAGTGAAATTGAACGTATGGTTGCAGAAATTCTAGAGGCTGGTATAATTCAACCAAGTCAAAGTTCTTTCTCTGCTCCAGTAGTATTGGTGCACTAGAAGGATGGATCACGGCGCATGTGTCCGGATTATAGGGAGCTCAACAAGCTCACTATTAAAGATAAATTCCCCATTCCTGTCATTGATGAATTACTGGATGAATTGCATGGATCAATTTACTTCACCAAGTTGGATCTTCGTTTAGGATATCATCAAATCAGAATGAAGATTGAAGACATTCCGAAAACGACATTTAGAACTCATGAGGGTCATTATGAATTTTTGGTCATGCCTTTTGGCCTTACCAATGCACCTTCAACATTTCAAGGTTTGATGAATTCAATTTTCAAACCATTCCTTAGAAAATTTGTGTTAGAATTTTTTGATGATATACTTATCTACAACAAGTCTTGGAAGGATCATGTTTAACATGTTGACAGGGTGCTACAACTATTAGAGGAGAAACAATTATATGCCAAAAGATCCAAATGTTCTTTTGGAGTCCAGGAGGTGGAATATTTGGGTCATATTGTATCTCATGAAGGAGTTAAGGTAAACCCTAGCAAAATTAAAGCCATTAAGGAATGGAAAATCCCCACATCCATAAAGCATTTGCGCGGATTTCTTGGGTTGACAGGGTATTATCGCAAGTTTGTTAAGAATTATGGGAGAATAGCAGCACCTCTAACGACATTATTGAAGAAAGATGCATTTTCATGGACTCCGGAAGCAACAAAGGCCTTTGAACATCTTAAAGAGGTAATGTGCCAAGCACCGGCCTTAGCTACACCGGACTTCACAAAAACCTTTATTGTGGAATGTGATGCTTCAGGAAATGGAATTGGTGCTATTCTAATGCAAGATGAAAGACCCATTGCTTTTGAAAGTCGTCCATCAAGGGAAAGTTTCTAAGAAAAGCTATTTATGAGAAGGAAATGTTGGCAATACTCCATGCACTTAAGAAATGGCGACCCTACCTAATGGGGAGACACTTCAAGGTAAAAACGGATCATGATAGCCTTAAATACTTTTTAGAACAAAGATTATCCTCTGAAGAGCAACAAAAGTGGGTCACAAAGATGTTGGGTTATGACTTTGAAATAATCTACAAAAAAGGGAAGAAAAATGTGGTGGCAGATGCACTCTCAAGAAAGGATGAGGATGTGGAAGCATTGTTGTGCGCTATTTCTATCATCCAACCAGATTGGATAAATGAAGTAAGGGAGGAATGGAAGAATGACGAAGAAGTGTGGGCTCTTATTCGAAAGCTACAACAAGATTCCAGTACGTCGGATACATTTAGCTGGAAAAATGATTCGTTATGGTACAAAGATCGCTTATACCTCTCTAAGAATTCCCAGCTAAAACAAAAGATTCTTATGGAATTGCACACTTCTCCCTTAGGAGGGCACTCAGGATTTTTAAAAACTTACCACAGGGTTAAGAATGAATTTTTTTGGGATGGCCTTAAATCAGATATTCAAAAGTTTGTGGCAGAATGTTTGGTTTGCCAACAAAATAAAGTTGAAACAATTAAGACACCAGGTCTATTACAACCTTTACCCATTCCAAGCCAACGTTGGGAGGAGGTATCAATGGATTTTATCACAGGTTTACCCAAGTCTGAGGGAAAGAGTGTCATCATGGTGGTAGTTGATAGACTTACCAAGTATGCACACTTTTGTGCATTATCACATCCATTTAGAGCCAGTACAGTTTCTACTGCATTTATGGAAACAATTCAAAAGCTACATGGAAACCCAAAGATTATTGTAAGTGACAGAGATCCCATTTTCACTGGAAGTTTTTGGACAGAATTATTTTCTCATCTTGGCACTCAGTTAGCTCATAGCTCATCTTATCATCCTCAATCTGATGGGCAAACTGAGATAGTAAACAAATATTTGGAAGGATATCTTCGTTGCTTTGTATCTGATAAACAGACACAATGGGTCAAATGGTTGCCTCTGGCTGAATGGTGGTATAACACTTCCTTTCATACAACAACAAAAATGACCCCATTTATGGCACTTTATGGGTATCAACCACCATCCATCACATCATATTTAAGAGAAAATTCTAAGGTTCAGGCAGTGGAACATCACATCGAACATCAACAACAAGTCCTCCAACTCTTAAAGGATAACCTTGTGTTGGCACATAATAGAATGAAACAACAGGCAGATCAACATCGCAGTGAAAGAAGTTTTGATATAGGTGATTGGGTATTCCTACGGCTACAACCATATAAGCAAATGTCCCTCAAGCAAGCTAATAAGGATAATAAATTATCACCAAAGTATTATGGTCCGTACAAGGTGTTGCAAAAGATTGGTACTATGGCATACAAATTGGAGCTTCCTGCAGCTTCTCGATTGCACCCAGTTTTCCATGTTTCATGCTTAAAGAAGGTTATAGGCAACAAGCTCCCAGTTCAAACAATATTGCTAGAACTTGATGAGGAAGGAAAAATTATATTGGAACCGGAAGCAGTTATAGAAACAAGAACTCGACAGCTACGAAATCGATCAATTTCAGAGTACCTTATCAAGTGGAAGAACTTATCCGCTGAAGATTCCACATGGGAGGATGAGAATTTTATGCAGAAATATCCAGAACTACTCAGGCGTTGAGGACAACGCTTTTTGAAGGAGAGGGGCATGTTAGGCCCCTATACTACTAGTGTAAACCCTTATTGTTATTAGTACAACCCACTTATTATATTGATGTACCCATGTAGTGCCCATATTGTTACTATTGTGCCACACAGAAGCCCACTATTGTTACTGTTGTGCCCTACAATATTATTGTTATGTGGGCTTTGATTGTATTGGGACCACTTAGACTCCTATATATAAAAGGAGGTATTTTCATTTGTATCATTCAAGAATTTTTCATTTATGTAATGTAAAGGAGGTTGCCCCCTCGAAGAGGCTGAATTCTAAGGCGTTGATCTTTCTTTTCTATCTTTTCTTGAGCTGGTTTCATAACAGCTCAACTCTGGTTTTTTTGCTTCCAGGTCTACTTACTGCTTGCTCCTCCTCTGTCTGTTCATGTCTTAATTCCAGTCCATCTCATGACAGTTCGCTTCCTCTCCCGGCTCTTCGAATCGCCCGCCTGTGTCCACTGGAATTCCCTACTCTATGGCATCACCACTGTAACGCTTCACAGAGAGGTGGCTACTTGTTTCCTCACGAGCTGAGCCAGCTCTTCCACAAATGGTTCACTACTTTGGTTACTCCATGAAGTGATTAATCCACCAACTCAGGGGTCCAATCGGACTTCAACCTTTATGTGCCGAAGCTTATTTTCTCTGTCAAATCTGGTTTCCCATTGGGTGCAATCTCCATTGTCAGATCTGAAGCCCCCAGATCCTACGAAATTTGCTCATTTCGCGAGGTTGACTTTCTCGACCGTTAGTGTGCGATGAGCAGTGGTTTTCCCTCTCATATGTCGGACATGCATCGTGTGCTGAGTGGAATCGCTCATTCTTCTCCAAATCCACTTATCGCCAAAGGATGCCTTCGATATACTATCGGTTTTGGAGCGCGGGACCCGCCTTTCACCTTAGTGCTTTTCCCATGGTTTCCCGGCTTCCCATGCGACCAAGCACTCGGGGCTTTTCCTTCTCAAGGGGTTTTTCCTAGCGATGCGCGATTGGTGCTTCGGTTAATCACACATCAGAAATGACCTCTATTTTTTGATCTAGATTTCCCAAGTGCTAGTTTGCGCCACTACGTGATCTCCATGGGCCTCGGTTAGCGTGATTTGACCGGAGGTCCTTGTTGCTCCATGATGGCTACAAATAATCATTGTTTAGAGGTTAGTTTCGATAGGCTTCTACATCCACAAGACTTTAAACTTTGGTATGTGTTTTTACAGAGTTCGGGTAGCTCTAAGAGAGTTTAAGGATCCAATTTCGAATCACGCCTTCCCACTAAAACAACTTTTGGTCCACCAAAATACTGATATAATGATCTAAGCAGTAAAGGAGAGTAACAACAGCCACTTCTTTCATCCTTCATGCACTTGCCTTTGCATAGTTCCTGTGAGCCAAAATATCTGACCACTTCCCTTCTTGGATGGGTTGGTCATCTTGGGAAGAACTGTTTTCCTCCTTGACTTCATGTAGAACTTCCACTGCGAAGTTTACAGAAGGTAGTTTGAACTTCTTTGCCTTGATCCTTGATCCAAGGTGGCTCAAACAAATGTGAAGTACATCTGCTCCACAAGACTTTCATTTGTACCTGTTTGAAAAGATACCAACAACAACGGTTAACAACAACAGGCATACAGACAACAATTGCATGGGATAACTCCTACTTCAACAAAGCACAGCTTGTGAGCCCTTCCATGTCTTGTCTCTGCATAAAAATGATTAACTAGATAACAAGCCAATAAAACATGCCCTTACAACAAATGACCCTTCAAGTCAAGCATGTAGGAAAAATACCTTTAGGACTCTTTTCCAAAAGATGAAACACTTCATCATTATCTCCATTTCAGAGACCAAGTTAACTTCTCCCAAGCCAACATCACATGCATCTCATGCTCGTGTGTGCACTTCATCTATCAACTTTATCTTAAGTGCACAATACTTTCAAAGCTGAAATGAACATATTGTTGCAGCAATAGCGTGAGTTTTCTACTCAACTTCTCTCTATTTATCATTTGGTAATATCCTGCAACTTGCATTTATTCCAAAAAGAAATGCAAATAGATGAATCAAAGGACATGTAGTCTTAATTGGATAAGAATTCTAACCATTTCTTACCAATCCATTTCAAAGTTCCCTCCTTTGTTTGCACATCAGCATCAATATGTGAATCATCCTGAACCACATCAATCATGGAATCTTCATTTCCATCGCTGCCATTTTATTTTTCCACCTTCTCCTTTAGCTTTGTTGGAAGCAGTGCTGGATTCAAAGTCCAACACCATTTAGCAAGATGCCCCTACTTATGGAAGTAAGTGGAACACATATGCACCCTTTTGACATCATGATTTGCCTTGTCCTGTGGACCTTTGGCTACTTGCTTCTTTTCCTTCAAAAGTTTCTTGTATGTGGCCATCCTCTTCCAATATCTAGAAACATAATGGTTATCCAAACCACAAAAGGAACATGAAATTCCTTTTCCATGCTTTACAAAACAAAAAGGAATGTTTTCAGAACTAGATTTATACCTGCCTCCTTTAACTTTATTGCCTTCATGAGGAGGTGAAGCAAATGAAGAAGTGGCTCCCTTTGGAACACTATCACTTTCTTCAAGGCTGTCAGATTTTCCACAACTCTCTGGTTCAAGTATGTGCTTCTACACACCTGCATCATGCAAATGATGTTCTGAGCTATTGCATTCCTCCTGAATACAATCCTCACACTTCTGAGGTAGAGGACCTGCAATGAAACTCCCTTTTGGAACTATTTCAATGGCCTTCATGGCAGCTTTGGAAATCTCTCCATAAGACTGTCCATAACCAAGACCCAAATACTTAGGCCTTTCCTCAACCATTATTGGCTCAACAATACCTTATGCATGTTTTCACAATCCTTTTCCTTCATAGCCCATCATGGACATTAGCTTGGAACCTATGCCTCTGGGATGTTTTTCAAAAGAACCAGTATGAGCTTTCTTAAAATAATTTGGAGACAAACAGGAATGGTTTACCCCTTATTCAACCTGATACTTGGCCAAGTCTTCTTTTGCAACAAATAGTTGTGACTCCAACTCATGCATCCTTTTCAGGTTCATATTTGTAATATGAAGTTGCCTCTCCACTTCCTGCAATTTCCTAGAAAGCATCTGCTTCTCTTCCTCCATGAAATTCAACTGCTCCCTAAGTATGTTGCTCTTCTTTCCATCCTCATACATTTCTGTCACCATATCCATCATGGTGGATAAATCTTGCTTCATGTCTCCATTAAAGGAACCTCGGGAGCAAGAAGAATTTGAGAACTCACTTGTAGAAGTTGTCATCTTCAAAACACATAAAGAACTTCAAATAATATTCACGTGGAGGTTGGTCAATCATTTCTGCGTGTCGCTTGTGCTTTCAACAAATTCTACCGATATCCTCTATACCTATTCTACACGAGCCGTTGATGCATCCGTATCACTTGCAGTTGCCTATCCGGGATCAGATACTACCTACATGTGCACTAACTTTCCTTTGATGGTTGTAGAGACTCTAAATTCTTCATCAAGCCAGGGCTGGATGCATTGTTTAAGCACTGCCTCCTTTTGTCGTACGACATCAACTTGTGCCTTGAGAGCCTGGGCCTCATTCATTTTAGCCGACCTCTGCATGATAGAAACTATCTGTGCAGCCCCTCGGACAAAGTCATAAGTTTGCTGCAACTCCCACGCTTCGGCTTCGACTTGCTGGATGGTTGGGTCTTCATAGAGGGAGGTGTGCGTAACGAGGGACTCATCTAACAGTCCTGAACAATCTTGGACAGGGCGCTTTATAATTTCCAATCCGGCTTGAATTTCGTCGCGTCACTGTTCTTAAACTTCTGGAGGTGTGGGTGGCTATGCCTTTAGTATTAGCTCTACAATTTGTAAATTTAACTCCCATTGAGCCTTCATGGCCTCCTCCCGAACCGTACGAAATCTTGTGGCCATGTGATGAATCTTGGCAGTTGTTGGGAGGTCCACAAGGATAGCTAGCTCTAGTACCTTGCTACAAGCCTTTGTTATAACCTGTTACACTTCCTGGTAGTGTGCGACCAAGTCATTGTGCTCATTTTCCTTGTGCTCCATCAAGCTCTTGAGGGCGCAACTTTCCTTGGTACGAAGCTCATTCGTGACCCCATCCTATAGATGTTATAGTGTTTCTCTTGGAAGGGCAGCGAAATTCAACCCCCAACTACACTCTTCCCCTGCGACTTCTTCTAGGACCACACCTGCTGGCAACGCTAAGTTTTTCATTATGTGGGGGTGCACCAACGGCTCGGTTGTGGCTGTGTCCTCTGCTAGGTTGAGGATGAACCTGCTCGGGGATTGGACCTGTAATGCCTGTAATTGTGCTCGAATCTCCCCCAACACAGTTATCTATTCTGTGATTAGCTTGGCCAGCACACCAGTAGGGAAATTGCATGCTCGTTGGCTGTTGTCAATAAATTGTTTCTCCAAAGCCTTCACTGTTTTGGACTTTTTTTGTGTATGCAACAATTGTGTACCGCATGGCCGCTTAACCTAGGTCGATTTTGTAAGATTTTCCTTGTGTTCTTCTTTCTCTGTTTCCCTTTGCATGTCCTATTCTAAGGACATTTTCTAATTTGCCGAGGTCTCTTGGGATATCGGTTTCTTGGGTGCCTCCTGATGTGAAGCTGCCTTTTGTCCCTATCGTGTCTTTTCTACCAGTTGAGTGAGAGTCGTCGCTGGAGCTCCTTTTTCTGCTACTATGCTACCATTTTCTCTCCGATGGCCTTGTCTAGGGCGTGCCACTCTAGAGGGCATGTTCCTAATACCTCGTAAATGGCATCGTCTGTTGCAATGAACGGAAGTGTGACCCATGCTCACTTTGGATCCTTTTGCGCCTGAATATATAAGTGATGCATGTCTGCTTTGAACTCAGCTAAGCTTTGGAAATTGTTGTATATCGTTGGAGACATCCGTGGTGTGTGATAAATTTGTGTCCAGATACTCGCTTCCATGAAGGTCTTAAAAAACCTGATTTTAGAAACCCTTGTTGCGTCCATTGTAGCCCATAGCAAAGTATACCGCACGACTTCAGGTAGGCTATCTTCCATGCTGGGAAACTGGCTACCCTCCGGTAGTTCTCCTACAACTAGAAGGATTGATAATAGCAACCATGCATAATGAAATGTCTTAACATTGTCCCATGCTTCTTGATAATTTGTCAAAAATTCTTCGCATAAAAATTGTGCCTAGTTGAACTGAACCTCTTCAGCGCACTGTGTCGCAAGCGCAATGACAAGAGATAGCACCTCATCCACACGACACTTCCTCATGAGTTTACTGCCTAGTAGCTGAGTGGCGACTCATACTATACGGTCATTGATGCTTGCTATTACATACCCACGTTTTCCTTTTTCTAGCTGATATTTAGCCTTCAATGTTTCTACGAGGCCCACCTTGCTACTTGTTCTTGCTTTGTCTGTGGGGTTGTTCCCTTTAATTGGCAGGTGCGTAATTCAGTGGACTAAATCGGTTGTGATCATAATCGGCTCTTCCAACTAGAGATGCCCATCATGTATTAGATAGAGCAGCTGTCAGATTACAAATCTGGTGATGGTCGCATAGTGATAGTGAGGTATTTGCCTTAGATTAAGTAATCCTGCCTTCTCCATGCCTAGTAACCACTTCCGCGGCAGTAATTTGTCTAAAGCCTCTAAGACGTTCACTCGCTTGATTTTAATGGATATGAGCTATTTACAACAATTTATAATGAATTAAAGTAGTTTGAATTATGTCCCTAACAAGAACATGAGAGTCCCAGCCAACTATAAATTCATATTTACTTTGAATGGCATTTTCTCACCCGAATCATTCTCAAGTTTCAATGCCCGAACTTGCTAACATAGCCATCGATTACAGGGATAAAAATAACCATAAAAGAGGCTTGTCAAGTCTTGCAGCGCATCCCTATGGGACTAGCATAAAAGCCCATAACTAAATTGTGTGGCCATCTAACTGATCTGTAAATAATACCATTTTCCAAGAGTACAACAACTCTTGAGAGGGCATCACCATCACCGTAGACTATAGTCTCAACTTCGTGCTAGAATTTAGGAGTTCGTGTAAATCACGTTTTGAACCATTTCTATCCTCATCTATCCTTTTTTTTTATAAAGGGTTATTGTAACAGGTGGGAGTAGGTTTTGAATGTCCATAAGGAGTGGGCATTTTAATTAGTTAATAAAGGTTTAAAAAACAGAAGGATTTTTCATAATTAGATTAATTAGTAAGTTTAAAGAATTTTACTTATGGTTTATAAATGAAAATAAATGCAATTTATTATCCAAATAAATGTAGTTTATTATCCAACTTTTCCCACATTTCAATATTTTTTAAAAATTTTACAAAGTTTATGTAATAATAAGTTTATACATGAGCATTATAAATCTTATTTCTTTCTCACTTATTTTGTTGTGTATTATGGAGAAGGGTACGATGGAGGAATTGGCCTAATGGGTGATGTATGTAGGTTTATTTGGCTTGGAATTAAGATGAAAATTGCAGTATTTACCTTCTTCCAGATGCAAGCTCCTTGTCCAATAGCAATGGACTCAAGTGTGCAATTATTTGGCTAGAGTTGGACTATGTCTATGTTATCCATCTTTGTAGTAATTTTCTAAATAAAGATATTTGATAATTTTAAATAATATTTTCCTCTCTAAAATGCAATAAAATAATCCTAACTGTTAGATCTTGATTTATTCCAACATTTTTTATTATTATCTTAAATCTAGATCTATCATAATATTTTGTTATAAATAATAATGTTTTCTCCTCATTCTTCACCATGACTATGCTCATCGTCCTGATTATCGCCTTGTGAGATTTGAGCTCCCATCTTTAGTTCAGGCCAGCACTGTTTCTTCTTACCCATTACATACACTTTGAGAGAGAATGAGTTGAATCAATAGTCGAAGCATAGGGTACAAAGGACTCATCCGAAAGAGGGGGATCTTTGGACCCAAGTCTATACCTTCTCTTCACATGTATAAACATTTATTTTTCAATAATAGAATCAAAGTTCTGCTATTTCCATTGGATCCTCAATATATCATTTTATGGTACATGTTCATTTATATTTGGATATTATTTGTTGTAGGGTTTTGATATTTTATTTTTCAGATCTAAAGAGAAATGAAAACCATTCATTTTTTTTGTTAGGGTTATATGTCACGATTAAGATAAGTGAAGGATTTTGGTGCAACTTCCAAGGAACTTCATACTAACAAATGACAACTCAAGTAGCTTAAAAATCTAGAACCCTAGTGAATGTTGTTTTGACATTTTTTAGCAATTCTCAGGATTTTTTCTTTCTCTCAATTTTCACTTCTTTTTTTGGAGTTTTACTCTTTGATTGAGGAATATTTGCTCTGTTGGGTTTCGTTGTCCTTTTCGTAGGTCACATGTATGATTCATGCAAGAGATGACACTGTTTGCAATAAATTTATGAAGAAATTCCTTTGGGGATGGAGCACAATTTTTTTGACAAAATATTGCACCCCATACAGACGTTTTGAGCCTTTTTATGCTTGAGGACACATTAAACATGTCAAAACTTGTGCCCCCAATTTCTACATTTTTTTTTCATAATTTTGGCAACAGTTATGCACGTGTGTCGGGAAGGGTTTCTTCTTGTTCCCTTTCACCCCTAGGCCTAGAGTCTCTTAACATGTTTTCTCATTTCGAGGAAGGGAAAATCCCCTTAGGGTTTAGAGTACACCTCTACCATTTTAGAGGAAATTTGTTCAGTTGAGGAATCTAGTGCGCAGAACATTTATCCATTGTTTTCCAACATTGTTGCCATCATTTTGTAGTCCTTTTTAGGTAATTTTTAGAATTATTTGTTTCCTTTTGAGACATGTGTTGAATTTATTCTTTAGGATCTCCACGAGCATCCTTCTTTTCACAATTTGATTTATGTTATTTTCCAGTACTTTCCCTTATGTATTTTCTTGGATTTTTTTGCATCATTTTAGCAGATCGAACCTTAGATCCTAGCCCTTTATGCATTAAATCTTTTGGTATTTTCGTTTCTTTGGGTTTCTTGTATTGTCCTCATTTGTTCTTGTCGTTTCATAGATTTTTCCGTGGGGAATTGCGTGCCTCTGTTTTTTGTTATTTTACTATTCATTTTTACTATTATTTATAGTTTATGCACTTTATTTCTCAGTAGCATTTCCATCATAAAACATGATTTAATAAACACGTCCACATACACATTATTCACACACTCACACCCTAATAAAACTAGTGCTTGGTTACAACCACTAAGGAAAGACTTGAAACAGTCCACATTAATTATAACTTAACTCACATAGATTAAGCCCAATTTGGCAATAGGGAAAAACAATCTTGTAATTAGATTTAGGGTCACTGGGATAGGATTCCACAAACCCCCATAGGTCACTTACATTGAGAAATAGTAATTTTTCCTTGTAGGGAGCTTGAAAAGCTCCACAATCTCGAGGTCAAAACCAGAGCATGCCAAAAAACGGATTTAGAGAGGGTTAGGCTTAGGTCTCAGTGTGTGAAAATCTCCACAACGCTCCCCGACTAGTTGGTCTAGGTCTCTGCATTGCTGACTGACTACCAAGAAGAAAAAAATTATGTTGGAAATGTATTGAGTATTGAGGGGGGGTGGATTAGTAGTGATGGCCTTTATATCAATTTTAAAATTGTTACCACAATATCAAATAACCATGCCCATTCACAATATTTCCTTAACTAAATATGAAAGAAACAATAAACTCAAACATAATAACCATGAGAAACATCAACACAAGCATGCACACATAAGAACACAAGTATTCATGTTCAAAACCCTTTCGCGAGAACACCACCCTACTTTTGTTGCACTGCTCAATTATTTTATTAATCTGTTGAACAAATTGTACATGGATTAGCTTACACCCATAAGCTAGAAGAATCAGCTTGCTTCAAATTATGATGGCATCCATCAGACCGGAAAATTGTTTCCTCTCATGGATATATCGAAATATATCTGCTCGAAGCTCCCACGACCAACGATCCTCTCCCAACTACCATTGGACTATCCAAATCCAACTGGATGGAGAAATATCTTCCTTTTACTGAATATGCCAAATCAATGTCTACTCTTAAGCCTCCACACCTTCACTTCCTCCATGCAAACCACATTTCATAAATTTTTTATAATGGGTTCTCAATCAGCTCAACATGAGAAACCCACGAACACCATCATCCTACACATCAAATCTAAAAAAAAAAAAAAAAAAAATCCCTTAAGAGGGTTATTTCTTCTCTTCTAGTCACAACAATCTCTACTCTCTAAAACACCACAAGCTGTCAATTTTAGGCCACAATCAAAACATAAAATATAAATCTTCTTATAAACTCTATCTCTAATTTCTGCACACAATACATTGATAAAAAAATGCCGAATAATGTGAGTCGTTGCTGCAATATATACTCATTCTCGAGACCCTCAGAATGGAATACTCTAACATTCTCAAGAAAACCAACCAATTAGTACCTTCCTCTATTTATCACCTTCCTATGTTGAGTAACTTTGTAAATTGTACATGTTATGGATCACTTAACCATTTTTTCACACGCTTAAGATTTGGTTAAGATAGGATTTTTTACTAAATCAACCACTAACACCATTATCCATTTGATATTTCCAACTTTGATCAACTTCTAGCAGACCCGCGAACTTTTGCTACCATATGCTGAAATATTCTGATCAAGAACATCTAACAATGCCAAAATTAGCTTAACATCGTGAGGAATGTAGAGAAAAACTCCTGAAAAGACTCCGTCACACTTGAAACACAGGTTAAATTCGAATAAATCTCCCTAGTCTCTCCCATAGGACTGCCTACCAATGACTAGAGCTTTTCAATCATCCTGTGACTCATCATCCATGCAACTGGGGTAGAGGATGAAGGGAAACATCTTTGCTCAACTCATAAATTTCTCAAACTTCTTCCAAAGCTTCGCAAGCCTCTACATGACCTCCAAAGTCACTGGCGCCTCTACAACACTTCATCAAATCACTTCCAAGTCACTATAACCATCGTAAGTCAAACAAGGTTGACTTGGATGCCAACCAACAGCAATACTAGCACCCGGACCATCAAAATTCTCCACAAACACTCTACCTTCAATATGCATCTTGTTGGGTTGTTGGGTCGTGACATAGGTTGGGAGTTTAATTAGACAAACAAATCCATGTACTACTGGACCTTTCAGCAACAGTCCGTGCAGCGCAGACTGAGGTCTCACCCGAAGCAGTATGGGGGCATGTTGGAACCAAGTTTCCGCACCCTTGAGATGTCTGAGGAGTTTGATTTAGTCCAACTGTGAATACCTTCACCATAGAAAATTTTAGGGGTGAATGTTCACCCTTTGGGGAAATTAAGGGGTTTTAAATTTTTAGTGGGAAAATATTTTGTATCATAGTACATTTTTACAAATCACCTCAAATAGTCCACCTTATTTTAAGGGAGAGGGTAAAAAAGGTAAATTTCGCCCTTGAAATTAGGAGTTACAACCTTCGATTCACCCATTTTCAAGAATAGGTTTTATTTATGTGAATCATATGGGCCAAAGGCCCAAATACCATATTTATAAAAGAGGTATGGTAAATTAATAAAAATATAAATAAATGAGAGGTATGGTAAATAAATAAAACATATTTTATATTTACTCCATAAGTCACCTTATATACATGCAAGGGTGTAAACCAATAATAATATACGTAAAGTGGAGGTATGGTAAATAAATAAAATGTCTTTTTATACTTACACAAAATGTATGGTAAATAAATAAGAATATAAATAAACTAGACGCATGGTAAATAAATAAAACCTCTTTTTATATTTAGTCCATAACCCTCGTTCTATTTATGAAGGCTCAAGAAAGAGGTTTTATTTAAGTGAATCCTATGGGCCAAATACCATATTTGTAAAAGAGGTATGGCGAATTAATAAAAATATAAATAAACGAGAGGTATGGTAAACAAATAAAATTTTTTTTATATTTACTCCATAAGTCACCTTATATTTACGAACACTAAAAAAATGCTTTATATTTAGGTGAAACCTATGGACAAAATAATATGGGACAAATACCATGGACTAGATTGTTATTAATACCATGCAAAAAAACATTATTAACCCTAATATTAGTAATAAAAATAAAAATGGCACATAGTATTGACCCATGGTATTCACCTGGAATGTAGCCTATTTAAATGGGGGAATTAAACTAGCTGTAGAGCCTCTACTTTACACTTGATTATCCACCATTACCTACATTTTTCCATCATTCATCTCTCACTTTTGCCTCATTTTCCTTGCAAACCAACCCAGATCATTACATTATATGACTTTAAGCATGATTAAGGAATTTTGCTAATGTGTGACTGTTTTGTTTAGATTTTGACATATTTACAGGAATTCCGCAGCCATCTGCTGATTCCGCAGCCATCTGATGATCCCGCAGCCTTTTTGTTAATCTCAAGGTTCCACGTGTCATTTTGCCGAATGAGCCACATGGGCACTTAGGAATCAAGGTGCTCGAGGTTCCTGTGCTATATGTTCAGCCTTCCACATCATCTGTACCTCCGGTCAACGAGGGTCAAGTTACGGTCAACAAAGGCAGCTTAACGGTGATACGTAAGCTGTTGGGTCACGTCAGTTCAAACGGTGATTTGTCCGTGTTACGCAGGTTGTGGGGGACATAATCCAACTCTGGATTCAATGCCCATAACGACCAGAACCTCCAGCTCATCCACGAGGCTTAATGACGTGTTATTGAACCTTAATTACGCATGACAGTTAGTTTATTTTTCAGTTTTAGCTGTACGCATTAGGCCATCTTTCAGATGCCTATAAAAACTTGCGTCTGTGTACGCTTATGTTACTTTTTAGTTGCTGTGTTTTATGAACTCGTTATCATTTTAGTGCTTTTCAAAACTCTGTTTTAATAGTGTTGTTCTAGCACTCTTGACTGTAATTTTCTGCACATGGAGTAATAGAAGCAGTGCTGTTCTGAAGCTTTCAATACCTTGAGTCTTCTTTGGGTTATATGAATGGAGGGCCCCTGTTCATGTTAGCCTTGTATAGTATTTTATGTTCAACATTTCCTTATTTTCATTCAGCATTTCCTTTTCTTGAAACATGTACAGCTTAATTTACTTTCATGTTATTTCATTTCCAGCCTTTATTTTAAGCTGATCAGCATTGTTCTTTTGCAGGTTTTTAACCCGGGATTGTTTTGTGTTTGTGTATTTGCTTTATATCTAGTGGTAGTTTCAGTTGACAGATTCAAAGTTGCTGCCTTTACTTTATTTTCATAGCTGATTTTTAGTGTTATTTCTCAAAGTTGTCTGCTAACATATGAATGGTCTCTTTATTATAAACTGTCTATCTTTTAGAGATCAGAATACTAATAACTTGCAGCTTGCTTTGGGTACTTTTTAGACTAATCTTTCACTACTTTCTAATCGTGCTTTACACAGTACTATGTGTTAGAGGCAGAGAGTTAGAAAGAGCAAAACATTATAACTAGTCTTTAAAGTAGATTTTTCTCATTTTTTATCATTTCTTAGACTTATCTTTAGCTACTTCCTAATCGTGTCTTACACAGTACTATGTGTTAGAGGCAGAGAGTTAGGAAGAGATAAAATTTATCATTGGTCTTTTAAGTGATTTTCTTACCTTTTATTTGCAGCAGCATGAATGTTGTCTAATGCCATTAGAAAGTGGTTCTTTGCTTTCAAGTCATTTCAAGTTATTTATTTCTTTCAAGCTTTTCCTTTTCAGCAAGTAGTTAGAAACCACTAATCACACACCCTCACTCATCTAGAATTCACCTTACACACACCATCACTCATCTGTTTATAAATCACCACTCCATCTTAGGAAGATAAATTAACCACAAACAACACCCCAAACGACAAAAAGCTCTAAGAGGTTGCTTAAGTACATATAGTACACCTTCACTTCATCAGCTTACGAGCCCCGGGTTGACAATTAATGACATCAATTTAGGAACACTAAATTGACTAAACATTTTGGCGCCGTTGCCGGGGAAGTGAAATTAAGTAGCCATATTCTTAGAAAAAAAAAAAAACATAAAAATTTCAAGGAGAGAAGTTGATAACCTATCAAAGTATGCTCTCCTCTTGCACTGCAAGGTGATCTGGAGGATCAGAAAAGAGAAAGTTATTGATTTGGTAGTTTCTTGAGTATGCTCTCTTCTTGCACCTAGAGTGAACTGGAAGATCAGAAAAAGAACTATTAACTTGACTTGAAGAAAAATAATAAAAAATGACATGCATAGAGCTAGAGATTCTAGAGGAAGGTTTTTAGCTAGAGCTCGAAGTTCAATTTTTACAAGTCCATCTGCTTCAAGGGATAGACAAGAGACACCCCCCTTATCTCCAACCGAAACTCCTAGTCCTAGAATTCCTGGAATTCAAGAGCCAAGAGTTGACTCTCCTACACCTTCTATTGAGTTTGAACCAGGAAGAGACTCTTCTCTTTCTCCTACAGAAAGACCAATTGTAATTGAGGAAGTGGAATCATCTGAGGAGGAAGGAGAAATCTCTTCTCATTCACCTTTTGTAGAGGAACCAGAAGATTTTGAAATCCCTAGGAGAATCATCATGGCAGAAGAAGAAGGAGGTGGTAGGGGTAGAGGTAGAGGTAGAGGAGGAGGGGGAAACAACAATAACAATAATGGAGGAAGAGGTCCCCTTGGAGGAGGAAATAGAGATGGGGATAATTCATTTGGGTTTCCCATTGTTAATGAGGATTCCCGAGCCACCATGAAAAACATATCACCATCTGTCCTCCCTAACTTCCATGGGTTAAGGAATGAGGACCCTGAAACATTCTTATTCGAGTTTGAAGTGGTTTGTCAAACTTATGACTACCTGGATGACTCCCAGAAACTCAAATTGTTCCCTTCAACACTGAAGAATCAAGCCTTGAAATGGTTCATGGGGTTACTCACTCAATCCATTAGGACTTGGGATGAAATGAAACAGACATTTTTGGATAGGTATTTGGACTATTGTATGCCTACCAATCACAAGGACGAGGTTTTTAAAATGATACAAAAAGAAGATGAGAGCTTAGAAGATTTACTTGAAAGATTTCAATATAACTTGAAAAGAGCAAAAATGAGTACCTTGGATGAAGAGACCTTAAAAGCCCTATTATTAAAAGCCATTAGGGATGAATGGATAGACATCTCAAACATGATGGGGAAAGGGGATATTTCTCAACTTTCACTCAATGATATAGCAGAACTCTGTATCCATCTCTCAAGGGGCAAATCAAAAACTCAAAAAGGGCCTAGAGATCCTTCTCTCCTTAGGGCAAATAAATCTGCAACAGGATCAGTGAGTAGGGCTGAAATCGACAGTATGCTTGATGAATTTAAAACTGACATCTTAGGGAGTCTTAGTGAACAACTTGATACCCTTAAGATTCACAATAAACAAAAAGCAGAAGCTGAGGCTTTGGCTATCTTTTGCCCGAAATGCAGAAAGAAACATGCTTTAAGGGAATGTCCCTTAGATGCACACGTTGTAGAAACATGTGTAATTTGCTCAGAAACTCATGAGACCAAGGATTGTCCTTCAATTCCTGGCCTCAAAGCAGTCTTTCAAGAGGATCCAGACACACTTGAATCTCTCTGTTTTATTGCAAGGAGACCTTGGCAAGGACAACAGAATCAAGGGTTTAACAACTCTATGAATTCTCAATCCCAACCAAATTGGAATCCTTGGCAACAACCTTGGCCTCAACCTCAAAATGCTTTTCAAGCATGGATGCAAAGCATGCAAAATCCTTATGGGAGATTTGCTCAATTTTATCAATATCCTCCATCATTTCAGAATCAGCAAGCTCCACAACTTCCAAACCAAGGTCAATAACTATCATTTCCATACCCTCAACAACAACAACCTCCTCCACAAAATCAAAATTCTCAACTATCACTTCAATCCCAGTAGAAATCAAATCAACTTCCCTCTCAGCCATTACCAAATCCAAATAATAGGAATCCTCAAAATGCTTACATGATGGAAGGTCAACCATTCCCTACCTATATGGTTGTTCCTCTCAATGAAGTACAACTCAGATCAGGTAGAATCTTAGATCAACCTTCTACAAGTGTTCAACAACCAAGCATTTCTGAGGAAGAATCTCTCAAAGTCAATAAAGGTTCTGAAGTATCACTTCAAAACCAAAATATCCAAAAAGAAAAAGAATCAACCTCTACAACTCCCATAGTTGAGCAACCTACACCTTTAGCTACACCTCCTTTTCCTGAAAGATTGCGAATTGACAAAGGAGTGGAAAAGCAAATATGGATGCCTGACTATAGTTTCCTAGATGAATTGAAGAATGTCTGTATCAAGATCCCCTTGTTACAAGCCATTAAATAAATTCCCATTCTAGCGAAGACAATAAAGGAGTTGAGTTTGAAGAAAACAGGAAAAAGAACCAGAGATACTAAAAGGATACATCTAGTTGGAAAAATTGCAGACATAATGATGGGTAAGATTACCATGCAAAAATATGTAGATCCCGGTAGCCCTATTGTCAAAACTCATATTAATGGGGTTGAAATCCCAAATACTTTGATTGACTTAGGAGCCGCGATCAACATCATGAGTAGACAGACCATGGATCAGTTAAAGCTTCCTAACCTTCTCTTTACACCTACTCTACTGCAACTTGCAGATAGATCAATCATTAAACTTGATGGTGTATTGGAAGATATTCCAGTCTCCCTAGATTCTTGGGAATATCCAGTTGATTTTATGATTTTAACTCCCAAGAACAATCTAGGAGGACATCCTCTTATCTTAGGAAGACCTTGGCTAGCAACAGCTGATGCTTTCATCAGTTGTAGGTCTGGAGACATGTATATATCAGATGGTAATTCTACCAAGAAATTCAACTTGTATCCTCCAGCAAAGGCTATAACAGAAATAAGAGAAGATGAATGGGTAGAGGATGAAGATACTATTCAACCTATTCTAACCATCTCTGAAATCAGTGAGGATAGTCAAATTCTAAATACATTAGAAAATTTTGAAATACCTTTAGAATATGACTCTACACAGTTTCAGTTAGATGCAAACATTGAATATCTCTCCTCTAGACAGATGTCTCTCTTCTCAATGGAAGAGTTTGGTAGTTCTACAGTTGAAATCCTTCCAGGAAAAACATTGAACATTAACAAAAACTTGGGAAGACCACAACAAGAAGAATTAACTAAACTGTTGCAAAAACATTCCACTGCCTTTGCATGGGAATACACTGACATGAAAGGAATCGATCCTAAGACTTGTATTCATCACATCTATATTGAAGAAAATAGCAGACCTATTAGGCAACCACAAAGAAGGATGAATCCAAACCTTAGGGAAATCGTGAAAGAAGAACTCCAGAAATTGCTCAAGGTAAACTTCATTTACCCCATTTTAGATAGCCAATGGGTTTCTCCCTTGGTTATAGTGCCCAAAAAGAATGGTAAATGGAGAGTTTGCATTGATTATCGAGAATTGAACAAGGCAACCTTAAAGGATCATTTCCCTCTACCTTTTATTGATCAGGTACTAGACACTTTAGCAGGTAAAAAGTATTTCTCATTCTTGGATGGTTTTAGTGGGTATAATCAAATTCAGGTAGCACCTGAAGATCAAGACAAAACCACATTTACTTGTCCTTGGGGAACCTTTGCCTACCGAGTACTCCCTTTTGGATTGTGTAATGCACCCGCTACCTTTCAAAGGGTTGTACTAGGAATCTTTTCAGATCTGATTCATGATTGTGTAGAGGTATACATGGACGATTTCACAGTTTATGGTAATACATTTGAAGAAGCTTTAGAAAATTTGGAAAAAGTACTGGTAAGATGTAAGGAAACAAATCTTTCTTTAAGTCATGAAAAGTGTTTTATGATGTTTACTGAAGGGATTGTTTTAGGACATCATATTTCAAGAGATGGGATTAAGGTTGATAGATCCAAAGTTGAAGTCATCTCTAAGTTACCCATTCCAAATTGCCAGAAGGATGTTAGAAGTTTTCTTGGGTTTACCGGGTATTACAGAAGATTTATTGAAAACTTCACTAAGATAGCATCCCCTCTTTTCAAATTGCTTACCAAGGACTGTGAGTTCAAATGGGATCCTGAGTGTCAATCTGCCTTTGAAGCTTTAAAGACTAGAATATCTGAAGCACCCATCTTAAGGGGGCCAAACTGGAAACTCCCTTTCCACATTTCTACTGATGCTTCAGATACAGCTCTAGGAGCTGTTTTGGGACAAAAGGATTTGATCCCTTATGCCATTTATTACACAAGTAAGAATTTGACTCCCACTGAGTTAAATTATACTGTTACAGAAAAAGAGTTCTTAGCTGTGGTACATGCAATCAACAAGTTTAGACACTACATAACCGGCTATGAAACCTTTGTCCATACTGATCACTCTGCCATAAGATATTTAATGAACAAACCTGTCACTAATGGTAGAGTTACAAGATGGCTTTTACTTTTACAAGAATTCAACATTACTGTGTTAGATAGACCTGGAAAACAAAACACAGTAGCTGATTTCTTGTCTAGAATCCAAAACACTAATGAAGATTCTCCAGTAGAAGATAAGTTTCCAGATGAATACTTGCTTGCAGTGACTACCAAGACACCTTGGTATGCAGATATGGATAATTATCTTGTTACAGGGAAGCTTCCTCTACACTTATTTCCTAATGAGAAAAGGAAAATCATTCAGGAGAGTGCACATTATTCTTGGATTTCTAATGAATTGTTCAAAGCAGGGCCAGATTGTATAATCAGAAGGTGTGTTCGGGAAGATGAAATGCCTGACATCCTTAAGGCATGTCATGATGAACCATGCGGCGGGCACTTTGCTGACAAGAGGACAGCCTATAAAATCCTTTCTCTAGGATATTATTGGCCTTCTCTCTTTAAAGATGCAAAGCAGTATGTTAAAAGGTGTGACAGCTGCCAAAGAGTTGGGAAACCAACTCCTTCAAATGAAATTCCTCTACAACCTCAGGTATGCATCGAACCCTTTGAGAAATGGGCTCTAGATTTCGTTGGACCAATTAATCCACCATCAAAGCAAAAGAAGTATATACTGGTTTGTACTGATTATGTTACTAAGTGGGTAGAAGCAAAAGCATTGCCTTCTGCCACTGAAAATTCTGTTGTTCAATTTCTTTTTGAGGATATTTTCACTCGTTTTGGTGTCCCAAGGGAAATTGTAACAGATCAGGGCAGCCAATTTACATCTAAATTGATGGAGAAGCTGATGGAGGAATATAAGATCAAGCACAGAACATCCACTCCCTACCATCCGCAATCCAATGGCCAAGTGGAATCTACCAATAAAGTTCTTGAGGGCATTATCACCAAGACTGTTCACCTTCATAGAAGAGATTGGGCGGAAAGGCTCCCTGAAGCCTTATGGGCCTATAGGACTACATGGAAGAACACAACAGGACATTCTCCCTATGAACTTGTTTATGGGAAGGAAGTCTTGCTCCCCAATGAGTTCCAAATCAAGACCTTCAAGATGGCAGTCCAATTGGGAATGAGCCTCTCAGAAGCTCAAAGACACAGAATGGACCAGCTAAATGAACTAGATGAAATAAGACAAGATGCAATTCTAAGGACCGATCTAGTTCAGCACCAAAGATCTAAATGGCATGATCGTCATATCAAAGAAAGAAAGTTTCAGAAAGGAGATTGGGCTCTATTGTTTGATTCAAAGTTCAAAGACTTCAAAGGAAAGTTTCAAACTCATTGGCTTGGGCCATATGAGATTGATGAAGTCTTTAGCAATGGAGCAGTTCGAGTGAAAACTATTGATGAATTTCATACTCCTCTTATTGTGAATGGCCATCACTTGAAAATCTACCAAAAGCCATTCTCAAAAGACGAGTTTGTCAAATTGTTTAAAGAAGATTCTGCAATCAGGTTGGTGGAGAAGGATTCTTCTCCTCCATCAGCCTAATATTTGGTTTTTGAAAAAAAAAAAGAGAAAAAAAAAAAAGAGAAAAGAAAAAAAAAAAAAAAAAAAAAAAAAAAATAAATGTATGAGCCTGAAAACCAATCTCTGATTGGAAGTCTCATGCAGAAAACCTGAGGTGAAAATCAGGGTCACCTGACACCTCATGTTTTCCAAAAAAAAAAAAAATAAAAAATCTCTCTCTCTTCCATCTCATTTCGCCATTTCATCCACCTCATTCACCATCTCATTCATTTAATCACTCTCACTTCACCTCATTTCTTTCCATCCATCCATCCATTCATTACATTTCATTCCATCAATAAAGTCATTTTTTTTAGACAACTAAAGTTATTTTGTGCAGCCGGAGGGTACCACTGCAGATTCCGCAGCCATCTGGAGATTCTGCAGCCATCTAACAATTCTGCAGCTCTCTGCACCTACATAAAAAAACACAGTCTGTTTGAAAAGAAATTTACAGTTCAGAAGTCATCAACAATAAGTGGAAAAGAGTCATGCAACAGCAATAAAACAATGAAGGGTTAGTGGAAAATAATCAAAGGCAATCCAAGCGCGGATCTGAGGTATGATCTAAATCTTAAACTTACGGTTATCTCATTTTGCAAAGTTTCCGGGGTTATGTTTCTTGCCATTTAATGTAATGATTACCAGTTTTTCCCATCATACGACCAAAGATCCACGTATCCCCCACACTTATCGGTCATGTTCATCACGATTTTGAAACTCGATTGCGGCTGCTCTTCCATTAAGGTTTTCGTACCTAAGTGACGTAGACCACTGTACTACGTCTCTCTATGTCATAATTCCCGCAGCCAAGTGTAAACCCATGACCGAAACCTAAGGACCTAACCGTTTCTACCCATCATTTCATAACCCTCATACTCTCGTATCATTCCATTCACGCTGTTTCATTTCCACAGTTCCTATTCCGTTGTGCTCACTACGCTGCTACCTTAGCCATACTCTGTTTTACGTCCTCCTCTCTGCTAATTCTGGTTGTCAGTGACCGTATGTTACGGCTGTTACAGTAGAACCGTAAATTTACTGTGTTAGGGCCACTGTTGAAGCCGTGTAACCTTTTCTCCAAAAGTCTTAGAACAGAGCCGTAGAGCCAATGGGCAAACTCTTAAGAGTAGAACCAGCGGGTTCAAAATTTCTGGAGGGATATCCTCAAGTTAAAGAAGCTTTGCAGAAAGCAAACTGGCTCCAATGCATCCAGAAATTCAGAGGTTACCACAGAGAGGTTACGAAGGCCTTTGCACGTTCCTTCAGAGACAAAGACAATCAAGTGGAGATAGGGGACCTGAAGTTTACAGTCACTGAGAGCAGTATAGCACAGGCCACTTCACTCCCACAAACTGGAGAAAGATGGTTTAAAAATTGATCAGTACAAGACCAACAATGGAAGCAAATCTTGAAGAACCCAGGTATGGATACCAACATTTTTACAAAAGGGATTCCTGTTACTTATGTCAAGGAAGAATGGATAACTTTACTGTTATTAGTGCAAAAATTCTTTACTTGTGAGGGAAGGTTTGGAGTCTTATATGTTTACCATGCCAAAGTCATGATGCATTTCTTAGGAGATGATATAAACCTTCCATATTTTCTACTCTCAAGTCTTAGAAAAATGTGTTCAATTGTCCAAAGGAACCCAAGAAACATTGAATCACATTTGTATCATCATGGCCTTATTAAGATGCTAGTTGAGGAACAGTTGAAAGCAAAGAAATATACCTGGGAGAAATTTCTTGTGAGAAACCATTTTGAAGAAGCAGGAGAAACCTCTGTGCCTAGAAAGAGTAGAAGAAAAAGAAAAGAGGCTACCCCTGAAACTGTTGTCCAAGAGGAAACTGTCCAAGAAAAGATTGAAGAGGAAACTGTCCAAGAACAGATTGAAGAAGAAACTGATGTACATCATTCTGAACATGAAATTGATCCTGAGCCTGCTGTGGACATTGATCAAACAGCTCAAAGAGTCATCACACAAACCCTTGCGAAACTTGCCCAAGAAGTTGCTCAAAAGAGAAAAGAGGGTAGGAAGAAACAAAAGAAAGATAAAGGAAAATCCGTAGCTCAAGAAACCTACCTTACTCCAGAGAACTCTAGTGAAGAAGATACTCAGTCCTTAGCACAAAGAATGGCCCAACTCCATGAAACTTCCCTTTCAAAGAAGGTGAAAAAAACAAAAGCAAAAAGCACAAAAAGAAAAACAGAACATCACCACTGTGAGAAGAAGCAGCAGGTTACAAAGAAAAGTAGGGGCCACAAAGGGTCAAAAGTAATTCTTTATTGACTTGAGCACACCTCAAAAAGGTGCTACAAGTCCTGACTTTGAGAAAAGCCCTTCACACGCTGAGTATGTTGAGACCAGTCCTCCACGTGAGGAAAGTCCTTTTGAGCATGAACCTGAATATGAACATGGATCTGAATTTCAGTATGAGCCTAGTCCTAAGAAGTCACCTGAGGTTGACCCTGATTAGCAGAAAGTTTATAATTACCTGGAGACGCTAGAACAAGCAGCTGCTGGTCCTAGCACTGCTCAACCTTTGGAGCAGCAAGTTCAATCACTGAAGCAGGAAATATTTGAGCTGGAGGTACTAAATCGCCACATCAAACAAGAAAATGAAAAACTGAAGGTACAAAGCGACGTGGACAAGATGGTCCAAGATAACACCATGCTTCATATGGGCCTGTTGCAAAAGGAAAACAAAAAGCTAAAAAAGAGATGCAGGAAATTAAACAGAGCCTTGATCAATCTAAAATTCAGGTGTTTGATGAAAAGACCAAGAGTTAATGTGGCCACACAGAGAAAGAAGAGAAGGTTGGATGTCTTAGCAGAGGCATCCCAACAGGTGGACTGAACAATGTTTTTGATTGCATGAGGACATGCAATGCCCTCGTAGTGGGGGTATGTAGAGCCTCTACTTTACACTTGATTATCCACCATTACCTACAGTTTTCCCTCATTCATCTCTCACTTTTGCCTCATTTTCCTTGCAAACCAACCCAGACCATTACATTATATGACTTCAAGCATGATTAAGGAATTTTGCTAATGTGTGACTGTTTTGTTTAGATTTTGACATATTTACAGGAATTCCGCAGCCATCTGCTGATTCCGCAGCCATCTGCTGATTCCGCAGCCATCTGATGATCCCGCAGCCTTTTTGTTAATCTCAAGGTTCCATGTGTCATTTTGCCAAATGAGCCACATGGGCACTTAGGAATCAAGGTGCTCGAGGTTCCTGTGCTATTTGTTCAGCCTTCCACGTCATCTGTACCTCCGGTCAACGAGGGTCAAGTTACGGTCAACAAAGGCAGCTTAACGGTGATACGTAAGCTGTTGGGTCACGTCAGTTCAAACGGTGATTTGTCTGTGTTACGCAGGTTGTGGGGGACATAATCCAACTCTGGATTCAATGCCCATAACGACCAGAACCTCCAGCTCATCCACGAGGCTTAATGACGTGTTATTGAACCTTAATTACGCATGACAGTTAGTTTATTTTTCAGTTTTAGCTATACGCATTAGGCCATCTTTCAGATGCCTATAAAAACTTGCGTCTGCGTACGCTTATGTTACTTTTTAGTTGCTGTGTTTTATGAACTCATTATCATTTTAGTGCCTTTCAAAACTCTGTTTTAATAGTGTTGTTCTAGCACTCTTGACTGTAATTTTCTGCACATGGAGTAATAGAAGCAGTGCTGTTCTGAAGCTTTCAATACCTTGAGTCTTCTTTGGGTTATATGAATGGAGGGCCCCTGTTCATTTTAGCATTGTATAGTATTTTATGTTCAACATTTCCTTATTTTCATTCAACATTTCCTTTTCTTGAAACATGTACAACTTAATTTACTTTCATGTTATTTCATTTCCAGCCTTTATTTTAAGCTGATCAGCATTGTTCTTTTGTAGGTTTTTAACCCGGGATTGTTTTGTGTTTGTGTATTTGCTTTATATCTAGTGGTAGTTTCAGTTGACAGATTCAAAGTTGCTGCCTTTACTTTATTTTCATAGCTGATTTTTAGTGTTATTTCTCAAAGTTGTCTGCTAACATATGAATGGTCTCTTTGTTATAAACTGTCTATCTTTTAGAGATCAGAATACTAATAACTTGCAGCTGGCTTTGGGTACTTTTTAGACTAATCTTTCACTACTTTCTAATCGTGCTTTACACAGTACTATGTGTTAGAGGCAGAGAGTTAGAAAGAGAAAAACATTATAACTAGTCTTTAAAGTAGATTTTTCTCATTTTTTATCATTTCTTAAACTTATCTTTAGCTACTTCCTAATCGTGTCTTACACAGTACTATGTGTTAGAGGCAGAGAGTTAGGAAGAGATAAACTTTATCATTGGTCTTTTAAGTGATTTTCTTACCTTTTATTTGCAGCAACATGAATGGTGTCTAATGCCATTAGAAAGTGGTTCTTTGCTTTCAAGTCATTTCAAGTTATTTATTTCTTTCAAGCTTTTCCTTTTCAGCAAGTAGTTAGAAACCACTGATCACACACCCTCACTCATCTAGAATTCACCTTACACACACCATCACTCATCTGTTTATAAATCACCACTCCATCTTAGGAAGATAAATTAACCACAAACAACACCCCAAACGACAAAAAGCTCTAAGAGGTTGCTTAAGTACATATAGTACACCTTCACTTCATTAGCTTACGAGCCCCGGGTTGACAATTAATGACATCAATTTAGGAACACTAAATTGACTAAACACTAGCATAGATCCATCTTTACTCTGGATCTAAACCTGTGAGAGGTATCAAATATCGTGATATGCAAACTAGCATAGAGTGAAAAAATATTTGATCCGATCAAGAGTAAAAATGGATTTTGTAATTTAATGTATGTTAAACATTTTAGCTTGGTTAAAATAAAAAAATAAAATAAAAATCAACTGTTAATTTTATTAATTTTTATAAATTACTAATAATAATTTTTAAGCTCCAGGTTTATGATAACCCATGGTATTGACCCATGGTAATACCATGGTATTCATGTGAGCATAGACTATTTAAGGGGGAAATTCTATCATCTTAGATCGATCTTAATTCTGGGTCTACCAAGTGCTGAGAGGGATAAATCGATTTCATCCCCCTAAGAGTGGTAGATGTGGAGTTAAGATGGATATAGGTTGGTTTTTATGATAATGAAGATATTAAAGAGACTTAGGAAATTATATTGTAAAAATATCTTAAGGTGAATGGTTAAAGCATAGACATTGGACAAGTATATTTGTATACTTCTGTTTTAAACTAAAACAAATCCAAGGCTAAAAGGAATGGATTGATTGCACTATTCATCCTTCTATAACTTTCCAACATATGTTGGAGTAAACAGATTGTAATTTGGGTAATTTTTCTAATTTCAAATAAGAACATACTTGTGTATTGGCAGGGTGGTTACGAGGTCCCTAGAAGTGATGAATTTGAATTTTTCTTGGTTTTATATATAGTATTAGGTTTTTTCTCATGCTTTCTGTGAATCGCACGGGTGAATTTTATCCTACACCCACTAGGTTATCGATATGTAATTTCGGTAATTTTGATTTCAAAAGATATTTTAAAGAAATGCAATGATTTCATTTGTGTATTCAATAAACACAAGATTTTATAATTGAGTAAAATATTTTCCATGTCTGGTGAGAGATTCACCAAAAGATTATATATGCATATCATATTATTGATAAAATCACCTTCCATTTTTCCTATATACCATGGAGATTCGCCCATTTATTATACATGTAAATTTGGGGGGGTTCTTAAAATTTTCCCTAACCTTCACGCATGTTACTTCTCGTAATTCCTGGACCTATATGGCCTTTGCAACCTATTACCTTTGCCTTCACAGAGCCCTAATCAAGGACTGTGGCGCTTTCACACTGCTGGAGCAGTGATCTGCACTATTTCCCCAAGTCACGCCATGGATCTTACTTATCTCCTTATAACACTCAGTTATCTTCACATAAATATATACCTTATATTACATTCACTTACTCAATGTATTCATATAAGTTCGGGGAGCAAATAACCAGTAAACGTGCAATTCATACCCAATATACTTTAATGCATAAAACAGGAAAATATACACAGAAATATGGTAAAACTTCTCTTTATTAATGTTTCAAAAGGTTATAGACTCAACCTACCCTGCGCACTTAGCTGCAGGGGTCTACGCACTCAACTGCATACTACTAGGCCTATGCGCACTCAGCTGCAGAGCCTTCTCCTACTCTATGACCCAAAGACACAAATCTACACTTCAGATACTTTTCTATCCTTATATTCCATTGTCATCAATCCATTTATACAATCCCATGGTCTGCCGACCATGGGTAGTTCTCTCAATCTGACACTACATTTACAAAAGTAATGGTGGACAACTCTATGACTCTATTACAACATCGTGCCCCACACTCGCAATTCGCTAAGTCTTTACAATGGTCTTTAAGCCCTAAAACTTGCCATGTGGGGGATTCCACGCCCAACAGGCCTCCAGAACAAACATCATGACTCACCCTCGAGTCACTCTGTCGGTGCGGAGATCCTTTCGCAGAGACCTCCCAACTCTGCTCAAACTGCTGCAAGGTCGGCAGTGCACTGAGCGGCTGCTTGTTGAATCTCATGTACTCATTGTTCTGAGACCGCGTTGTCGGAACTGCTCACTTGCATCTGTTCCTATCTCCCCGAAAACTGAGACGAATCCGAGCATGGAGAGTCTCCCATTTATGGTTTCTAGGGCAGGCCCACTGTAAGCAAACACGTCCTTAAAGTTTGTGCTCACCTGCATTATTATTTATGTCAATTCAATTTAGTTCAGTGCAGTGCATGTTAATGTAAAAATTGGCGCTTGCATAAATGGTAAATTCTTAGCCAAGTCGAGGTTTCTCTTCCTCAGACTATGTTTTCACATGGTTGGATAAACATTGAGACGTAGATCCTCGCACAACCGGCGCACCGCACTTGTAAAAATTGGAACGCTTCCAACTAATGAAATAATAGATTTTTAGATTTTTAATAATGAAATAGTAGAGGGCATCACCATCACCATAGATTATTCAACCTGTAGTAAGTCTCAACTTCGTGCTAGAATTTAGGAGTTCATGTAAATCACGTTTTGAACCATTTCTATCCTCGTCTATCCATTTTTTTATAAAGGGTTATTGTAACAGGTGGGAGTAGGTTTTGAATGTCCATAGGGAGTGGGCATTTTAATTAGTTAATAAAGGTTTAAAAGACATAAGGATTTTCCATAATTAGATTAATTAGTTAGTTTAAAGAATTTTACTTATGGTTTATAAATGCAAATAAATGCAGTTTACTATCCAACTTTTCCCACATTTGAATATTTTTTTTAAATTTTACAAAGTTTATGTAATAATAAGTTTATACATGAGCATTATAAATCTTATTTCTTTCTCACTTATTTTGTTGTGTATTATGGAGAAGGGTATGATGGAGGAATTGGCCTAATGGGTGATGTATGTAGGTTTATTTGGCTTGGAATTAAGATGAAAATTGCAGTATTTACCTTCTTCTAGATGCAAGCTCCTTGTCCAATAGCAATGGATGCAAGTGTGCAATTATTTGGCTAGAGTTGGACTATGTCTATGTTATCCATCTTTGTAGTAATATTCTAAATAAAGATATTTGATAATTTTAAATAATATTTCCCTCTCTAAAATGCAATAAAATATTCCTAACGTTTAGATCTTGATTTATTCCAACATTTTTTATTATTATCTTAAATCTAGATCTATCATAATATTTTGTTATAAATAGTATGGTTTTCTCCTCATTCTTCACCATGACTATTCACATCGTCTTGATTATTGCCTTGTGAGATTTGAGCTCCCATCTTTAGTTCAGGCCATCACCGTTTCTTCTTACCCATTACATACACTTTGAGAGACAATGAGTTGAATCAATAGTTGAAGCATAGGGTACAAAGGACCCATCCCAAAGAGGGGGATCTCTAGATCCAAGTCTATACATTCTCTTCACATGTATAAACATTTATTTTTCAACAATAGAATCAAAGTTCTGCTATTTCCATTGCATTCTCAATATATCATTTTATGGTACACGTTCATTTATATTTGTATATTATTTGTTGTAGGGTTTTGATATTGTATTTTTCAGATCTAAGGAGAAATGAAAACCATTCATTTTTGTTGTTAGGGTTATATGTCACGATTAACATAAGTGAAGGATTTTGGTGCAACTTCCAAGAAATTTCATACTAACAAATGGCAACTCGAGTAACTTAAAAAATTAGAACCCTAGTGACTATTATTTCGATTTTTTTTTTTAGCAATTTCCAGGATTTTTTCTTTCTCTCAATTTTCACTTCTTTTTTTTTGGATTTTTACTCTTTGATTGAAGAATATTTGTTTTGTAGAAATTTGAATAATAAAACACTTATTCACAAAGATTATCTTGATTATACACTATTTGTGTAATGCATGCGTAATACATAACCTCCTGTACCATTGATCATCAGTTTGCGTAATTAAAAAAAATAATCGCATGTGCACATTGAAACATCAATCACCCATACAAACACAATATGTAAAGGGGAAATCATACAGCTGAAAACCCCCAACTATCTGTATATTATAATGATAGAGAACATGTAACAATACATAGTACAATACTCCTCACAAGTACTCAATACTATCTCCACATGCTACACAAAAACTAGCTCAGATCTGAACAAGTTACGGGTTCAAATATCCTCCACTATTTTTCCTGCCTCTACTGCGCAATCCATGTTGAGAATAGATCAGATCCATGTTCGAATTCCCTTGGCTTGTACTATTCATAATGTGGTTTAGTTTCTTTGTTTCTTCAACAAATGTTTTTTCTAATTCCATCTCAATTTTGGACTTATCAAGGTTTGTTCTCAGAGCTAATCTTTGCTTCTAAACTATGGCAGTTATTTCCCAATCAATGATTAATCCATTCAAAACCTCTTCTTCCCATTTTGCATCATCAAGCTTGAGTTTTAGAGACAAAATTTCCTGTTTATATATTTTTATAATAATTTTCTCCTGTTTCTTGGTCAATTATTGTTTCGAGAGGTTACTCTCATCTTCTAGCTTCTTACAATTATTTTTCCTTTCTTCTAATTGTTGTGCCAGATTGTCTTCACTCTTAATAGCTTCCTCAAACATTTTACTTTGGTAAAAAAACTCTTCATACCTTCCTCATCTCACAACAACTTCTCTTTTATTTTATTTTTCTTCCTTCAGGTCATCTTTAATTCATCAAGGGCGTTGATGAGCTCCCCTTCAAGATCTACAACACTTTCATCTTCTTCTTCCTTGAGGTTTGATTCGTTCTTATATTTAGATTTAGATTCTAATGCCATGAGTAAGAATTCATCAACCTCATCTTCTGGAGACTCTTGCATATTTCCTTCTAATGCAAAACTATCCTCTTTGGAGTAGAGACCATTTTTTCTTGAAAGGATTCTTCTTATGATATTCTTGAGCTTTATCTCTGGGCTTCTGGTCCTTTTCCTCTCTTGTCTTATCTCAATAAGGAAACTTGGAGGAAAATTTCCCAAACCTTCCACATTCAAAGAATTGGAAGGGTAGATTTCCCTTATACTTTCCTAAACCATGTTTTGGCTTTCTAGCAAACTAAGCCAACTCTTGATAAAATTCATAGTTGGAACATTCTTGGTGATATTTGTGTTCCTTATTCTTCATTGAGGGTTTAAATTCTACCTCCTTTTGCTCAAACTTCTCTTTTTCTATTCTCATCTCATAGGAAGTGAGAGTTCCATGTACCACCTTCATTAAAAGAGACTTTAAGTTTCATATCTCTTATGTAGATGAGATCTTAGAATTGAATCTCATAGGAAGAGATATCAATACATTCTAGAAAACTACTTCATTCACGAGTTCTTCTCCAAATCCTCTAATCATATTTTCTACCTCATTAATCTAAGAAAATATTCTAGTATATTTTCTTCTTTATTCATTCTTAAGCTCTCAAACCTCATTCTAATCGCTTGAATTTTGGCTTGCTTAACTTTCTCATCTCCTTTATAACTATTCTAGAGCTTGTAGCATACTTCCTTAGTTGACTTACATTGAATTACTTTTACAAGGTCATATTGATTAAGGCCAAAGAGAATTGCAGTCTTTGCCTTTTCATTGTTCCCATAAACATTTTTATCATTTTCATTTGTAGGAGGGGTTTCTCGGACAATATAATCAACTAATACAAAACTCCAAACATCTACACCTAGGGGCATGCGATAGTGTGCAAAATACCCAAAGTAAAAGATAAAAGCATAGTGTGCAAAATTTAAGGAATAAAAAAAGCCATTCAATTACACCGACCAAAAATTATTATTTTTAACTAGAATAGTACACATAAAAGAGAATCAAATATGCTTAAAATCATGGACCTCGGTTGAACAAATGTACTTGTATTAGTGCCTGTAGTTTCCATGTGAAATGGCTAGGCATTTGTGTATAATTTTTTTCGTTTGTCAGGAGTTGTTGTACTCTTGGAAAATGGTAAGCTTTACAGATCAAATAGATGGCCACACAATTTAGTTATGGGATTTTATGCTAGTCCCATAGGGATGCACTGCAAGACATAACAAGCCTCTTTTATGGTTATTTTTATTCCTGTAATTGATGGCTATGTTAGCAAGTAGGAGCATTGAAACTTGAGAGTGATTCGGGTGAGGAAATGCCATTCAAAGTAAATATGAATTTATAGTTAGGCAGGACTTTCATGTTCTTGTTAGGGACATAATTCAAACTACTTTAATTCATTATAGATTGGTGTAAATAGCTCAAATCCATTAAAATCAAGCGAGTGAAGGTCTTATAGGCTTTAGAACCCTTGAGTCCACTCTGTTTCATCACCCATGCGTTAGATTTTTTGAAATTACTTGTTGAAATTTTTTCCATTTGATGATGGTAAACATTATGGAGTTACAAGAGACTTGATTCAATCTAATGAATGATAATTTTGGATTAATTTAAGACATATTGCATTTGTGATTCCCATGCCTACATAACTAACAGGTGCATTAAGCATTTCGATAATTAACAAAAACAAATTCATGCAGCTGCTGGTGCATTTTCTTGTGATTTCCATCTCTATTGTTTATGATTCCCATCCCTGGATAAACAATTGGTAGTTTATGTATTACTCCGTCAATAAATAATAAATATGAGTTCCATCCATAACTCATGTTTTCGATATCCCATGCCTTAAGATTCCTATCATTAGTGGTGCATTTGTATTTTCCATTTCTACGTTTTACAACCTCCTTGCAACTGAATAGTTTTGTTTCGTGGAAAGAAGCCTCATTTCGAAGACACTCAGGGTTAGAAAAAACAAATGAAGTTGTATAGGTTTAAAGAAAAATATGCTTTAATTCATAGGTCTAAAGAAAATAAATTGTTCCAAATTGTTGTGACCACTCATGCCATACCCAAATTCATAACTATTAAATAGACATCATCATTATAAGTTGTATACACCAGCACTCAAGCTTAGGCACATATTGAACGTCCACTTCTCCATGAGGAAACCCTAATCTCTATGTGTGCATTATCAAGCATTTTAACTTCATAGACCACATCAAGTTCCATAATGTTGTAGTCATCATTCATAATTGTGGTACTCATATTTTCATTCATACGAGAGTGGTAGAATAAACACATTGTTTTTAATGCCTAGGACACAAATTTTAAATCATGATCCCCAATTGAGGTATAATGAACTGTGGGGGAAAATGTGAAAATGTCAAACTCTATATCGGAGACTATCAACTCAAATGCCATTTATTTTCCATTGATATGGGTGGCTATGATATAATATTGGGGGTAGAGTGTCTATGCACATTGGGATCACTCATAATGTATTTGAAAGAAATCTATATAGATTTCTCTAAAGTGGGACATGTATACACTCTTCAATGGATTTTGGTAAGGTCCCTTGAAATAGTCAATGCCCATAGTATGGAAAAAATTATTAAATAAAGGCCACTCTAGAATTATTTGCCAATTTAATTCCATATAAGTTATGGATAATCCATAATTTGACATAAGAAATACTATTAAATTTTCAATTGTTCCTTCACAAAAATCATGAAGTCTTTCAAACACCAAAGACTAAGTTTATCCATTCTTAAAGAAAGCACTAACATAACATTCCCTTGATCCTAGGAATTCAACCACAAAATGTACGTTCTTATTAACACCCTTTTGCACAAATTGATATAAGAAAAAATATCACTAAAGAACTATTAAAGGTGGAGGTCATAGAACCTACTACAAGCCCTTACTCATGAGTAGTATTCTTGATATTAAATAAGGAAGGAACCTAGTGCAAGTGTCCTAATTATTAATGATCTTCTAGATGAAAAGCATGGAGAGAAGTTTTTCAATAATAAACATGAAGGTCAATATGAGTTTTTTGTGATTACTTTCAATATTTATTAAACTTCGTCAACCTTCTAGAGCCTCATGAAAAAAAATTCAAAGCCTTTCTATGCAAGTTTTGCTAGCCTTCTTTGACGATATTATGGTCTACAAGAAAGCATTGGAACTACACATAGAGAATGCTGATAATTCCTTGAAACTCTTTGGAGATCACCAATTTTTTATGAAGCATTCCAAAGGTGCCTTTTGGGCTCCTAGGTTTGAATATCCATGATTATCTCCATCCTAAAACACTTCGATTTTAAGGGGATTTTTAGGAAATAAATGATAATGCAAAATAATTGTGAACAATCATGGTAAAATTATAGCTCCCCTTACTGTACTTGGCAATGTTGTCTATGTGTTTCATGAAATTTCCTTAACCATCACTTGAGGATCTGTTAGCTCTAGAAATATGTCTGTTTACTAACACCTGTGAGTTCTAGTGTAACATAAATCATGATCCCAAAAATTGGTATCAGATACAGGTTCCTTTAGGAATAACTTTACCACTAAAAGGTAAATTGATAGGGCATCATGGCTAAACCAGAAAGTCAGGATGCTTATTCAAGTAAGATACCAGTACTTGATGGTACAAATTATGTATTTTGGAAAGTCAGTATGGAAGCCTATCGCATGTCCCTAGGTGTAGATGTTTGGAGTTTTGTATTAGTTGATTATATTGTCCGAGAAACCCCTCCTACAAATGAAAATGATAAAAATGTTTATGGGAACAATGAAAAGGCAAAGAGTGCAATTCTCTTTGGCCTTAATCAATATGACCTTGTAAAAGTAATTCAATGTAAGTCAACTAAGGAAGTATGCTACAAGCTCTAGAATAGTTATAAAGGAGATGAGAAAGTTAAGCAAGCCAAACTTCAAGAGATTAGAATGAGGTTTGATAGCTTAAGAATGAATAAAGAAGAAAATATACCAGAATATTTTCTAAGATTAATGAGGTAGAAAATATGATTAGAGGATTTGGAGAAGAACTCATGAATGAAGTAGTTTTCTAGAATATATTGATATCTCTTACTATGAGATTCAATTCTAAGATCTCATCTACATAAGAGATATCAAACTTAAAGTCTCTTTTAATGAAGGCGCTACATGGAACTCTCACGTCCTATGAGATGAGAATAGAAAAAGAGAAGTTTGAGCAAAAGGAGGTAGAATTTAAACCCTCAATGAAGAATAAGGAACACAAATATCACCAAGAATGTTCCAATTATGAATTTGATCAAGAGTTGGCTTAGTTTGCTAGAAAGCTAAAACATGGTTTAGGAAAGTGTAAGGGAAATCTACCCTTCCAATTCATTGAATGTGGAAGGTTTGGGAAATTTTCCTCCAAGTTTCCTTATTGAGATAAGACAAGAGAGGAAAAGGATCAGAAGCCCAGAGATAAAGCTCAAGAGTATTATAAGAAGAATCCTTTCAAGAAAACATGGTCTCTACTCCGAAGAGGATAGTTTTGCATTAGAAAGAAATAGGCAAGAGTCTCCAAAAGATGAGGTTGATGAATTCTTACTCAAGCTTGATGATGCAAAAAGGGAAGAAGAGGTTTTGAATGGATTAATCATTGATTGGGAAATAACTGCCATAGTTTAGAAGCAAAGATTAGCTCTGAGAGCAAACCTTGATAAGTCCAAAATTGAGATGGAATTAGAAAAAACAATTGTTGAAGAAACAAAGAAACTAAACCACGTTATGAACAATACAAGCCAAGCGAATTCGAACATGGATCTGATCTATTCTCAACATGGATTGCGCAATAGATGCAGGCAAAATAGTTGAGGAGATTTGAACCTGTAACTTGTTCAGATCTGGGCTAGTTTGTGTGTAAAATGTCAAACTCTATATCGGAGACTATCAACTCAAATGCCATTTATTTTCCATTGATATGGGTGGCTATGATATAATATTGGGGGTAGAGTGTCTATGCACATTGGGATCACTCATAATGTATTTGAAAGAAATCTATATAGATTTCTCTAAAGTGGGACATGTATACACTCTTCAATGGATTTTGGTAAGGTCCCTTGAAATAGTCAATGCCCATAGTATGGAAAAAATTATTAAATAAAGGCCACTCTAGAATTATTTGCCAATTTAATTCCATATAAGTTATGGATAATCCTTAATTTGACATAAGAAATACTATTAAATTTTCAATTGTTCCTTCACAAAAATCATGAAGTCTTTCAAACACCAAAGGCTAAGTTTATCCATTCTTAAAGAAAGCACTAACATAACATTCCCTTGATCCTAGGAATTCAACCACAAAATGTACGTTCTTATTAACACCCTTTTGCACAAATTGATATAAGAAAAAATATCACTAAAGAACTATTGAAGGTGGAGGTCATACAACCTACTACAAGCCCTTACTCATGAGTAGTATTCTTGATATTAAAGAAGGAAGGAACCTAGTGCAAGTGTCCTAATTATTAATGATCTTCTAGATGAAAAGCATGGAGAGAAGTTTTTCAATAATAAACATATGAAGGTCAATATGAGTTTTTTGTGATTACTTTCAATATTTATTAAACTTCGTCAACCTTCTAGAGCCTCATGAAAAAAAATTCGAAGCCTTTCTATGCAAGTTTTGCTAGCCTTCTTTGACGATATTATGGTCTACAATAAAGCATTGGAACTACACATAGAGAATGCTGATAATTCCTTGAAACTCTTTGGAGATCACCAATTTTTTATGAAGCATTCCAAAGGTGCCTTTTGGGCTCCTAGGTTTGAATATCCATGATTATCTCCATCCTAAAACACTTCGATTTTAAGGGGATTTTTAGGAAATAAATGATAATGCAAGATAATTGTGAACAACCATGGTAAAATTATAGGTCCCCTTACTGTACTTGGCAATGTTGTCTGTGTGTTTCATGATATTTCCTTAACCATCACTTGAGGAACTGTTAGCTCTAGAAATATGTCTGTTTACTAACACCTGTGAGTTCTAGTGTAACATAAATCATGATCCCAAAAATTGGTATCAGATACAGGTTCCTTTAGGAATAACTTTAACACTAAAAGGTAAATTGATAGGGCATCATGGCTAAACCAGAAAGCCGGGATGCTTATTCAAGTAAGATACCAGTACTTGATGGTACAAATTATGTATTTTGGAAAGTCAGTATGGAAGCCTATCGCATGTCCCTAGGTGTAGATGTTTGGAGTTTTGTTTTAGTTTATTATATTGTCCGAGAAACCCCTCCTACAAATGAAAATGATAAAAATGTTTATGGGAACAATGAAAAGGCAAAGAGTGCAATTCTCTTTGGCCTTAATCAATATGACCTTGTAAAAGTAATTCAATGTAAGTCAACTAAGGAAGTATGCTACAAGCTCTAGAATAGTTATAAAGGAGATGAGAAAGTTAAGCAAGCCAAACTTCAAGAGATTAGAATGAGGTTTGATAGCTTAAGAATGAATAAAGAAGAAACTATACCAGAATATTTTCTAAGATTAATGAGGTAGAAAATATGATTAGAGGATTTGGAGAAGAACTCATGAATGAAGTAGTTTTCTAGAATATATTGATATCTCTTCCTATGAGATTCAATTCTAAGATCTCATCTACATAAGAGATATCAAACTTAAAGTCTCTTTTAATGAAGGCGCTACATGGAACTCTCACTTCCTATGAGATGAGAATAGAAAAAGAGAAGTTTGAGCAAAAGGAGGTAGAATTTAAACCCTCAATGAAGAATAAGGAACACAAATATCACCAAGAATGTTCCAATTATGAATTTGATCAAGAGTTGGCTTAGTTTGCTAGAAAGCTAAAACATGGTTTAGGAAAGTATAAGGGAAATCTACCCTTCCAATTCATTGAATGTGGAAGGTTTGGGAAATTTTCCTCCAAGTTTCCTTATTGAGATAATACAAGAGAGGAAAAGGATCAGAAGCCCAGAGATAAAGCTCAAGAGTATTATAAGAAGAATCCTTTCAAGAAAAAATGGTCTCTACTCCGAAGAGGATAGTTTTGCATTAGAAAGAAATAGGCAAGAGTCTCCAAAAGATGAGGTTGATGAATTCTTACTCAAGCTTGATGATGCAAAAAGGGAAGAAGAGGTTTTGAATGGATTAATCATTGATTGGGAAATAACTGCCATACTTTAGAAGCAAAGATTAGCTCTGAGAGCAAACCTTGATAAGTCCAAAATTGAGATGGAATTAGAAAAAACAATTGTTGAAGAAACAAAGAAACTAAACCACGTTATGAACAATACAAGGCAAGGGAATTCGAACATGGATCTGATCTATTCTCAACATGGATTGCGCAATAGATGCAGGCAAAATAGTTGAGGAGATTTGAACCTGTAACTTGTTCAGATCTGGGCTAGTTTGTGTGTAAAATGTCAAACTCTATATCGGAGACTATCAACTCAAATTCCATTTATTTTCCATTGATATGGGTGGCTATGATATAATATTGGGGTTAGAGTGTCTATGCACATTGGGATCACTCATAATGTATTTGAAAGAAATTTATATAGATTTCTCTAAAGTGGGACATGTATACACTCTTCAATGGATTTTGGTAAGGTCCCTTGAAATAGTCAATGCCCATAGTATGGAAAAAATTATTAAATAAAGGCCACTCTAGAATTATTTGCCAATTTAATTCCATATAAGTTATGGATAATCCATAATTTGACATAAGAAATACTATTAAATTTTCAATTGTTCCTTCACAAAAATCATGAAGTCTTTCAAACACCAAAGACTAAGTTTATCCATTCTTAAAGAAAGCACTAGCATAACATTCCCTTGATCCTAGGAATTCAACCACAAGATGTACGTTCTTATTAACACCCTTTTGCACAAATTGATATAAGAAAAAATATCACTAAAGAACTATTGAAGGTGGAGGTCATACAACCTACTACAAGCCCTTACTCATGAGTAGTACTCTTGATATTAAAGAAGGAAGGAACCTAGTGCAAGTGTCCTAATTATTAATGATCTTCTAGATGAAAAGCATGGAGAGAATTTTTTCAATAATAAACATATGAAGGTCAATATGAGTTTTTTGTGATTACTTTCAATATTTATTAAACTTCGTCAACCTTCTAGAGCCTCATGAAAAAAAATTCAAAGCCTTTCTATGCAAGTTTTGCTAGCCTTCTTTGACGATATTATGGTCTACAATAAAGCATTGGAACTACACATAGAGAATGCTGATAATTCCTTGAAACTCTTTGGAGATCACCAATTTTTTATGAAGCATTCCAAAGGTGCCTTTTGGGCTCCTAGGTTTGAATATCCATGATTATCTCCATCCTAAAACACTTCGATTTTAAGGGGATTTTTAGGAAATAAATGATAATGTAAGATAATTGTGAACAATCATGGTAAAATTATAGGTCCCCTTACTGTACTTGGCAATGTTGTCTGTGTGTTTCATGAAATTTCCTTAACCATCACTTGAGGATCTGTTAGCTCTAGAAATATGTCTGTTTACTAACACCGGTGAGTTCTAGTGTAACATAAATCATGATCCCAAAAATTGGTATCAGATACAGGTTCCTTTAGGAATAAATTTACCACTAAAAGGTAAATTGATAGGGCATCATGGCTAAACCAGAAAGTCGGGATGCTTATTCAAGTAAGATACCAGTACTGGATGGTACAAATTATGTATTTTGGAAAGTCAGTATGGAAGCCTATCGCATGTCCCTAGGTGTAGATGTTTGGAGTTTTGTATTAGTTTATTATATTGTCCGAGAAACCCCTCCTACAAATGAAAATGATAAAAATGTTTATGGGAACAATGAAAAGGCAAAGAGTGCAATTCTCTTTGGCCTTAATCAATATGACCTTGTAAAATTAATTCAATGTAAGTCAACTAAGGAAGTATGCTACAAGCTCTAGAATAGTTATAAAGGAGATGAGAAAGTTAAGCAAGCCAAACTTCAAGAGATTAGAATGAGGTTTGATAGCTTAAGAATGAATAAAGAAGAAAATATACCAGAATATTTTCTAAGATAAATGAGGTAGAAAATATGATTAGAGGATTTGGAGAAGAACTCATGAATGAAGTAGTTTTCTAGAATATATTGATATCTCTTCCTATGAGATTCAATTCTAAGATCTCATCTACATAAGAGATATCAAACTTAAAGTCTCTTTTAATGAAGGCGCTACATGGAACTCTCACTTCCTATGAGATGACAATAGAAAAAGAGAAGTTTGAGCAAAAGGAGGTAGAATTTAAACCCTCAATGAAGAATAAGGAACACAAATATCACCAAGAATGTTCCAATTATGAATTTGATCAAGAGTTGGCTTAGTTTGCTAGAAAGCTAAAACATGGTTTAGGAAAGTATAAGGGAAATCTACCCTTCCAATTCATCGAATGTGGAAGGTTTGGGAAATTTTCCTCCAAGTTTCCTTATTGAGATATGACAAGAGAGGAAAAGGATCAGAAGCCCAGAGATAAAGCTCAAGAGTATTATAAGAAGAATCCTTTCAAGAAAAAATGGTCTCTACTCCGAAGAGGATAGTTTTGCATTAGAAAGAAATAGGCAAGAGTCTCCAAAAGATGAGGTTGATGAATTCTTACTCAAGCTTGATGATGCCAAAAGGGAAGAAGAGGTTTTGAATGGATTAATCATTGATTGGGAAATAACTGCCATAGTTTAGAAGCAAAGATTAGCTCTGAGAGCAAACCTTGATAAGTCCAAAATTGAGATGGAATTAGAAAAAACAATTGTTGAAGAAACAAAGAAACTAAACCACGTTATGAACAATACAAGGCAAGGGAATTCGAACATGGATCTGATCTATTCTCAACATGGATTACGCAATAGATGCAGGCAAAATAGTTGAGGAGATTTGAACCTGTAACTTGTTCAGATCTGGGCTAGTTTGTGTGTAAAATGTCAAACTCTATATCGGAGACTATCAACTCAAATGCCATTTATTTTCCATTGATATGGGTGGCTATGATATAATATTGGGGGTAGAGTGTCTATGCACATTGGGATCACTCATAATGTATTTGAAAGAAATCTATATAGATTTCTCTAAAGTGGGACATGTATACACTCTTCAATGGATTTTGGTAAGGTCCCTTGAAATAGTCAATGCCCATAGTATGGAAAAAATTATTAAATAAAGGCCACTCTAGAATTATTTGCCAATTTAATTCCATATAAGTTATGGATAATCCATAATTTGACATAAGAAATACTATTAAATTTTCAATTGTTCCTTCACAAAAATCATGAAGTCTTTCAAACACCAAAGACTAAGTTGATCCATTCTTAAAGAAAGCACTAACATAACATTCCCTTGATCCTAGGAATTCAACCACAAAATGTACGTTCTTATTAACACCCTTTTGCACAAATTGATATAAGAAAAAATATCACTAAAGAACTATTGGAGGTGGAGGTCATACAACCTACTACAAGCCCTTACTCATGAGTAGTATTCTTGATATTAAAGAAGGAAGGAACCTAGTGCAAGTGTCCTAATTATTAATGATCTTCTAGATGAAAAGCATGGAGAGACGTTTTTCAATAATAAACATATGAAGGTCAATATGAGTTTTTTGTGATTACTTTCAATATTTATTAAACTTCGTCAACCTTCTAGAGCCTCATGAAAAAAAATTCAAAGCCTTTCTATGCAAGTTTTGCTAGCCTTCTTTGACGATATTATGGTCTACAATAAAGCATTGGAACTACACATAGAGAATGCTGATAATTCCTTGAAACTCTTTGGAGATCACCAATTTTTTATGAAGCATTCCAAAGGTGCCTTTTGGGCTCCTAGGTTTGAATATCCATGATTATCTCCATCCTAAAACACTTCGATTTTAAGGGGATTTTTAGGAAATAAATGATAATGCAAGATAATTGTGAACAATCATGGTAAAATTATAGGTCCCCTTACTGTACATGGCAATGTTGTCTGTGTGTTTCATGAAATTTCCTTAACCATCACTTGTGGATCTGTTAGCTCTAGAAATATGTATGTTTACTAACACCTGTGAGTTCTAGTGTAACATAAATCATGATCCCAAAAATTGGTATCAGATACAGGTTCCTTTAGGAATAACTTTACCACTAAAAGGTAAATTGATAGGGCATCATGGCTAAACCAGAAAGTCGGGATGCTTATTCAAGTAAGATACCAGTACTTGATGGTGCAAATTATGTATTTTGGAAAGTCAGTATGGAAGCCTATCGCATGTCCCTAGGTGTAGATGTTTGGAGTTTTGTATTAGTTTATTATACTGTCCGAGAAACCCCTCCTACAAATGAAAATGATAAAAATGTTTATGGGAACAATGAAAAGGCAAAGAGTGCAATTCTCTTTGGCCTTAATCAATATGACCTTGTAAAAGTAATTCAATGTAAGTCAACTAAGGAAGTATGCTACAAGCTCTAGAATAGTTATAAAGGAGATGAGAAAGTTAAGCAAGCCAAACTTCAAGAGATTAGAATGAGGTTTGATAGCTTAAGAATGAATAAAGAAGAAAATATACCAGAATATTTTCTAAGATTAATGAGGTAGAAAATATGATTAGAGGATTTGGAGAAGAACTCATGAATGAAGTAGTTTTCTAGAATATATTGATATCTCTTCCTATGAGATTCAATTCTAAGATCTCATCTACATAAGAGATATCAAACTTAAAGTCTCTTTTAATGAAGGCGCTACATGGAACTCTCACTTCCTATGAGATGAGAATAGAAAAAGAGAAGTTTGAGCAAAAGGAGGTAGAATTTAAACCCTCAATGAAGAATAAGGAACACAAATATCACCAAGAATGTTCCAATTATGAATTTGATCAAGAGTTGGCTTAGTTTGCTAGAAAGCTAAAACATGGTTTAGGAAAGTATAAGGGAAATCTACCCTTCCAATTCATTGAATGTGGAAGGTTTGGGAAATTTCCCTCCAAGTTTCCTTATTGAGATAAGACAAGAGAGGAAAAGGATCAGAAGCCCAGAGATAAAGCTCAAGAGTATTATAAGAAGAATCCTTTCAAGAAAAAATGGTCTCTACTCCGAAGAGGATAGTTTTGCATTAGAAAGAAATAGGCAAGAGTCTCCAAAAGATGAGGTTGATGAATTCTTACTCAAGCTTGATGATGCAAAAAGGGAAGAAGAGGTTTTGAATGGATTAATCATTGATTGGGAAATAACTGCCATAGTTTAGAAGCAAAGATTAGCTCTGAGAGCAAACCTTGATAAGTCCAAAATTGAGATGGAATTAGAAAAAACAATTGTTGAAGAAACAAAGAAACTAAACCACGTTATGAACAATACAAGCCAAGGGAATTCGAACATGGATCTGATCTATTCTCAACATGGATTGCGCAATAGATGCAGGCAAAATAGTCGAGGAGATTTGAACCTGTAACTTGTTCAGATCTGGGCTAGTTTGTGTGTAAAATGTCAAACTCTATATCGGAGACTATCAACTCAAATGCCATTTATTTTCCATTGATATGGGTGGCTATGATATAATATTGGGGGTAGAGTGTCTATGCACATTGGGATCACTCATAATGTATTTGAAAGAAATCTATATAGATTTCTCTAAAGTGGGACATGTATACACTCTTCAATGGATTTTGGTAAGGTCCCTTGAAATAGTCAATGCCCATAGTATGGAAAAAATTATTAAATAAAGGCCACTCTAGAATTATTTGCCAATTTAATTCCATATAAGTTATGGATAATCCATAATTTGACATAAGAAATACTATTAAATTTTCAATTGTTCCTTCACAAAAATCATGAAGTCTTTCAAACACCAAAGACTAAGTTTATCCATTCTTAAAGAAAGCACTAGCATAACATTCCCTTGATCCTAGGAATTCAACCACAAAATGTACGTTCACAAAATGTACGTTCTTATTAACACCCTTTTGCACAAATTGATATAAGAAAAAATATCACTAAAGAACTATTGAAGGTGGAGGTCATACAACCTACTACAAGCCCTTACTCATGAGTAGTATTCTTGATATTAAAGAAGGAAGGAACCTAGTGCAAGTGTCCTAATTATTAATGATATTCTAGATGAAAAGCATGGAGAGAAGTTTTTCAATAATAAACATATGAAGGTCAATATGAGTTTTTTGTGATTACTTTCAATATTTATTAAACTTCGTCAACCTTCTAGAGCCTCATGAAAAAAAATTCAAAGCCTTTCTATGCAAGTTTTGCTAGCCTTCTTTGACGATATTATGGTCTACAATAAAGCATTGGAACTACACATAGAGAATGCTGATAATTCCTTGAAACTCTTTGGAGATCACCAATTTTCTATGAAGCATTCCAAAGGTGCCTTTTGGGCTCCTAGGTTTGAATATCCATGATTATCTCCATCCTAAAACACTTCGATTTTAAGGGGATTTTTAGGAAATAAATGATAATGCAAGATAATTGTGAACAATCATGGTAAAATTATAGGTCCCCTTGCTGTACTTGGCAATGTTGTCTGTGTGTTTCATGAAATTTCCTTAACCATCACTTGAGGATCTGTTAGCTCTAGAAATATGTCTGTTTACTAACACCTGTGAGTTCTAGTGTAACATAAATCATGATCCCAAAAATTGGTATCAGATACAGGTTCCTTTAGGAATAACTTTACCACTAAAAGGTAAATTGATAGGGCATCATGGCTAAACCAGAAAGTCGGGATGCTTATTCAAGTAAGATACCAGTACTTGATGGTACAAATTATGTATTTTGGAAAGTTAGTATGGAAGCCTATCGCATGTCCCTAGGTGTAGATGTTTGGAGTTTTGTATTAGTTTATTATATTGTCCGAGAAACCCCTCCTACAAATGAAAATGATAAAAATGTTTATGGGAACAATGAAAAGGCAAAGAGTGCAATTCTCTTTGGCCTTAATCAATATGACCTTGTAAAAGTAATTCAATGTAAGTCAACTAAGCAAGTATGCTACAAGCTCTAGAATAGTTATAAAGGAGATGAGAAAGTTAAGCAAGCCAAACTTCAAGAGATTAGAATGAGGTTTGATAGCTTAAGAATGAATAAAGAAGAAAATATACCAGAATATTTTCTAAGATTAATGAGGTAGAAAATATGATTAGAGGATTTGGAGAAGAACTCATGAATGAAGTAGTTTTCTAGAATATATTGATATCTCTTCCTATGAGATTCAATTCTAAGATCTCATCTACATAAGAGATATCAAACTTAAAGTCTCTTTTAATGAAGGCGCTACATGGAACTCTCACTTCCTATGAGATGAGAATAGAAAAAGAGAAGTTTGAGCAAAAGTAGGTAGAATTTAAACCCTCAATGAAGAATAAGTAACACAAATATCACCAAGAATGTTCCAATTATGAATTTGATCAAGAGTTGGCTTAGTTTGCTAGAAAGCTAAAACATGGTTTCAGAAAGTATAAGGGAAATCTACCCTTCCAATTCATTGAATGTGGAAGGTTTGGGAAATTTTCCTCCAAGTTTCCTTATTGAGATAAGACAAGAGAGGAAAAGGATCAGAATCCCAGAGATAAAGCTCAAGAGTATTATAAGAAGAATCCTTTCAAGAAAAAATGGTCTCTACTCCGAAGAGGATAGTTTTGCATTAGAAAGAAATAGGCAAGAGTCTCCAAAAGATGAGGTTGATGAATTCTTACTCAAGCTTGATGATGCAAAAAGGGAAGAAGAGGTTTTGAATGGATTAATCATTGATTGGGAAATAACTGCCATAGTTTAGAAGCAAAGATTAGCTCTGAGAGCAAACCTTGATAAGTCCAAAATTGAGATGGAATTAGAAAAAACAAGTGTTGAAGAAACAAAGAAACTAAAACACGTTATGAACAATACAAGCCAAGGGAATTCGAACATGGATCTGATCTATTCTCAACATGGATTGCGCAATAGATGCAGGCAAAATAGTTGAGGAGATTTGAACCTGTAACTTGTTCAGATCTGAGCTAGTTTGTGTGTAGCATGTGGAGATAGTACTGAGTACTTGTGAGGAGTATTTTACTATGTATTGTTACATTTTCTCTATCCTTATAATATACAGATAGTTGGGGGTTTTCAGCTGTATGCTTTCCCCATTACATACTATGTTGATATGTGTAATTGATGTTTCAATGTGCGCATGCGATTGTTTTTTTTAATTCCACAAATTGATGATCAATGGTAGAGGAGGTTATTTATTATGCATGCATTGCGCAAATAGTGTATAATCAAGATAATATCTGTGAATAAGTTTTATATTATTCAAGTTTCTACAGAACAAATATTCTTGAATCAAAGAGCAAAAATCCAAAAAAAAGAAGTGAAAATTGAGAGAAAGAAAAAATCCTGAAAATTGCTAAAAAAAAAGTTCGAAACAACAATCACTAGGGTTCTAAATTTTTAAGCTACTCGAGTTGCCATTTGTTAGTATGAAGTTTCTTGGAAGTTGCACCAAAATCCTTCACTTATGTTAATCGTGACATATAACCCTAACAACAAAAATGAATGGTTTTCATTTCTCTTTAGATCTGAAAAATAAAATATCAAAACCCTACAACAAATAATATACAAATATAAATGAACATGTACCATAAAATGATATATTGAGAATCCAATGGAAATAGAAGAACTTTGATTCTATTATTGAAAAATAAATGTTTATACATGTGAAGAGAATGTATAGACTTGGATCTAGAGATCCCCCTCTTTGGGATGGGTCCTTTGTACCCTATACTTCAACTATTGATTCAACTCATTGTCTCTCAAATTGTATGTAATGGGTAAGAAGAAACGGTGATGACCTGAACTAAAGATGGGAGCTCAAATCTCACAAGGCAATAATCAGGACGATGAGAATAGTCATGGTGAAGAATGAGGAGAAAACCATACCATTTATAACAAAATATTATGATAGATCTAGATTTAAGATAATAATAAAAAATGTTGGAATAAATCAAGATCTAACCGTTAGGAATATTTTATTGCATTTTACAGAGGGAAATATTATTTAAAATTATAAAATATCTTTATTCAGAAAATTACTACAAAGATGGATCACCCATTAGGCCAGTTCATCCATTGTACCCTTCTCCATAATACACAACAAAATAAGCGAGAAAGAAATAAGATTTATAATGCTCATGTATAAACTTATTATTACATAAACTTTGTAAAATTAAAAAAAAATATTCAAATGTGGGAAAAGTTGGATAGTAAACTGCATTTATTCGCATTTATAAACCATAAGTAAAATTCTTTAAACTAACTAATTAATCTAATTCTGGAAAACCCTTATGTCTTTTAAACCTTTATTAACTAATTAAAATGCCCACTCCCTATGGAGATTCAAAACCTACTCCCACCTGTTACAATAACCCTTTATAAAAAAATGGATAGACGAGGATAGAAATGGTTCAAAACATGATTTACACGAACTCCTAAATTCTAGCACGAAGTTGAGACTTACTACAGGTTGAATAATCTATGGTGATGGTGATTCCCTCTACTATTTCATTATTAAAAATCTAAAAATCTATTATTTCATTAGTTGGAAACGTTCCAATTTTTACAAGTGTGGTGCACCAGTTGCTCGAGGATCTATGTCTCAATGTTTATCCAAGCACGTGAAAACATAGTCCGAGGAAGAGAAACCTCGACTTGGCTAAGCGTTTACCATTTATGTAAGCGCCAATTTTTACATTAACATGCACTGCACTGAACTAAATTGAATTGACATAAATAATAATGCAGGTGAGCACAAACTTTAAGGACGTGTTTGCTTATTGTGGGCCAGCCCTAGAAACCATAAATGGGAGACTCGTCGTGCTCGGATTTGTCTCAGCTGTCGAGGAGATAGGAACAAATGCAAGGGAGCAGTTCCGACAACGCGGTCTTGGAACAATGAGTACATGAGATTCAACAAGCAACCGCTCAGTGCACTGCCGACCTTGCAGCAGTTTGAGCAGAGTTGGGAGGTCTCTGCGAAAAGATCTCCGCACCGACAGAGTGACTCGAGGGTGAGTCGTGATGTTTGTTCTAGAGGCATGTTGGGCGTGGAAACCCCCACATGTCAAGTTTTAGGGCTTAAACACCATTGTAATGACTTAGCGAATTGCTAGTGTGGGGCGCGATGTTGTAATAGAGTTGTCCACCATTACTTTTGTAAATGTAGTGTCAGATTGAGAGAACTACCCATGGTCGGAAGACCATGGGATTGTATAAATGGATTGATGACAATGGAATATAAGGATATAAAAGTATCTGAAGTGTAGATTTGTGTCTTTGGGTCATAGAGTAGGAGAAGGCTCTGTAGCTGAGTGCGTATAGGCCTAGTAGTATGCAGTTGAGTGCGTAGACCCCTGCAGCTAAGTGTGCAGGGTAGGTTGAGTATGTAACCATTTGAAACATTAATAAAGAGAAGTTTTATGATATTTCTGTCTATATTTTCCTATTTTATTCATTAAAGTATATTGGGTATGAATTTCATGTTTACTGGTTATTTACTCCGTGAACTTATATGAATATGCTGAGTAAGAGAATGTAATATAAGGTATCTATTTACGTGAAGATAACTAACTATTATAAGGAGATAAGTAAGATCCATGGCGTGACTTGGGGAAATAGTGCAGATCACTGCTCCAGCAGTGTGAAAGCCCCACAGTCCGTGGTTAGGGCTACGCGAAGGCAAAGATAATAGGTTGCGAAGGCCATATAGGTCCAGGAATTACGCGAAGTAACATGCATGAAGGTATTCAAATTTGGACTAAATCAAACCCCTCAGACATCTCAAGGGTGCGGAAACTTGGTTCCAACATGCCCCCATACTACTTCGGGTGAGACCTCAGTCTGCGCCACACGGACTGTTGCTGAAAGGGATAGTAGTACATGGATTTGTTTGTCTAATTAAACTCCCAACCTGTGTCACGATCCAACAACCCAACAAGATGCATATTGAAGGTAGAGAGTTTCTGGAGAATTTTGATGGCCCAGGTGCTAGTGTTGTTGTTGGTTGACATCCAAGTCAACCTTGTTTCACTTACGATGGTTATAGTGATGTGGAAGTGATTTGATGAAGTGTTGTAGAGGCGCCAGTGACTTTTGGAGTTCGTGTAGAGGCTTGCGAAGCTTTGGAAGAAGTTTGAGAAATTTATGAGTTGAGGAAGATGTTTCCCTTCATCCTCTACCCCAGTTGCATGGATGATGAGTCACGGGATGATTGAAAAGCTCCAGTCATTGGTAGTGTTATGGAACCAGCTCACAAAAAGATAGAAAAGAGAGATCCACGCCTTAGAATTCAGCCTCTTCGAGGGGGCAACCTCCTTTACATTACATAAATGAACAATTCTTGGATGATACAAATGAGAATACCTCCTTTCTATATATAGGAGTCTAAATGGTCCTAATACAATCAAAGCCTACATAACAATAATATTGTAGGGCACAACAATAACAATAGTGGGCTTCTATGTGGCACAATAGTAACAATATGGGCACTACAGGGGTACAATCAATATAAATAAGGGGTATAACTACAATAGTAATGGGGTAATCACTAGTATTATAGGGACCCAACATGCCCCTCTCCTTCAAAAAAGTGTTGTCCTCAACGCTTGAGTAGTTCAGGATACTTCTGCATAAAATTCTCATCCTCCCATGTGGAATCTTCAATGGATAAGTTCTTCCACTTGATAAGGTACTCTGAAATTGATCGATTTCGTAGCTGTCGAGTTCTTGTTTCTATAACTGCTTCCGGTTCCAATATAATTTTTCCTTCTTCGTCAAGTTCTGGCAATATTGTTTGAATTGGGAGCTTGTCGCCTATAACCTTCTTTAAGCATGAAACATGGAAAACTGGGTGCAATCGAGAAGCTGCAGGAAGCTCCAATTTGTATGCCATAGTACCAATCTTTTGCAACACCTTGTACGGACCATAATACTTTGGTGATAATTTATTATCCTTCTTAGCTTGCTTGAGGGACATTTGCTTATATGGTTGTAGCCGTAGGAATACCCAATCACCTACATCAAAACTTCTTTCACTGCGATGTTGATCTGCCTGTTGTTTCATTCTATTCTGTGCCAACACAAGGTTATCCTTTAAGAGTTGGAGGACTTGTTGTTGATGTTCGATGTGATGTTCCACTGCCTGAACCTTAGAATTTTCTCTTAAATATGATGTGATGGATGGTGGTTGATACCCATAAAGTGCCATAAATGGGGTCATTTTTGTTGCTGTATGAAGGAAGTGTTATACCACCATTCAGCCAGAGGCAACCATTTGACCCATTGTGTCTGTTTATCAGATACAAAGCAACGAAGATATCCTTCCAAACATTTGTTTACTATCTCAGTTTGCCCATCAGATTGAGGATGATAAGATGAGCTATGAGCTAACTGAGTACCAAGACAAGAAAATAATTCTGTCCAAAAATTTCCAGTGAAAATGGGATCTCTGTCACTTACAATAATCTTTGGGTTTCCATGTAGCTTTTGAATTGTTTCCATAAATGCAGTAGAAACTGTACTGGCTTTAAATGGATGTGATAATGCACAAAAGTGTGCATACTTGGTAAGTCTGTCAACTACCACCATGATGACACTCTTTCCCTCAGACTTGGGTAAACCTGTGATAAAATCCATTGAAACCTCCTCCCAACGTTGGCTTGGAATGGATAAAGGTTGTAATAGACCCGGTGTCTTAATTGTTTCAACTTTATTTTGTTGGCAAACCAAACATTCTGCCACAAACTTTTGAATATCTGATTTAAGGCCATCCCAAAAAAATTCCTTCTTAACCCTGTGGTAAGTTTTTAAAAATCCTGAGTGCCCTCCTAAGGGAGAAGTGTGCAATTCCATAAGAATCTTTTGTTTTAGCTGGGAATTCTTACAGAGGTATAAGCGATCTTTGTACCATAACGAATCATTTTTCCAGCTAAATGTATCAGACGTACTGGAATCTTGTTGTAGCTTTCGAATAAGTGCCCACACTTCTTCGTCATTCTTCCATTCCTCCCTTGCTTCATTTATCCAATCTGGTTGGATAATAGAAATAGCGCACAACAATGCTTCCACATCCTCATCCTTTCTTGAGAGTGCATCTGCCACCACATTTTGCTTCCCTTTTTTGTAGATGATTTCAAAGTCATAACCCAACATCTTTGTGACCCACTTTTGTTGCTCTTCAGAGGATAATCTTTGTTCTAAAAAGTATTTAAGGCTATCATGATCCGTTTTTACCTTGAAGTGTCTTCCCATTAGGTAGGGTCGCCATTTCTTAAGTGCATGGAGTATTGCCAACATTTCCTTCTCATAAATAGCTTTGCTTAAAAACTTTCCCTTGATTGGACGACTTTCAAAAGCAATGGGTCTTTCATCTTGCATTAGAACAGCACCAATTCCATTTCCTGAAGCATCACATTCCACAATAAAGGTTTTTGTGAAGTCCGGTGTAGCTAAGACCGGTGCTTGGCACATTGCCTCTTTAAGATGTTCAAAGGCCTTTGTTGCTTCCGGAGTCCATGAAAATGCATCTTTCTTCAATAATGTTGTTAGAGGTGCTGCTATTCTCCCATAATTCTTAACAAACTTGCGATAATACCCTGTCAACCCAAGAAATCCTCGCAGATGCTTTATGGATGTGGGGATTTTCCATTCCTTAATGGCTTTAATTTTGCTAGGGTCTACCTTAACTCCTTCATGAGATACAATATGACCCAAATATTCCACCTCCTGGACTCCAAAGAAACATTTGGATCTTTTTGCATATAATTGTTTCTCCTCCAATAGTTGTAGCACCCTGTCAACATGTTCAACATGATCCTTCCAAGACTTGCTGTAGATTAGTATATCATCAAAAAATACTAACACAAATTTTCTAAGGAATGGTTTGAAAATTGAATTCATCAAACCTTGAAATGTTGAAGGTGCATTGGTAAGGCCAAAAGGCATGACCAAAAATTCATAATGACCCTCATGAGTTCTAAATGCCGTTTTCGGAATGTCTTCAATCTTCATTCTGATTTGATGATATCCTGAACGAAGATCCAACTTGGTGAAGTAAATTGATCCATGCAATTCATCCAGTAATTCATCAATGACAGGAATGGGGAACTTATCTTTAATAGTGAGCTTGTTGAGCTCCCTATAATCTGGACACATGCGCCATGATCCATCCTTCTTGTGCACCAATACTACTGGAGCTGAGAAAGAACTTTGACTCGGTTGAATTATACCAGCCTCTAGCATTTCTGCAACCATACGTTCAATTTCACTTTTTTGGACATAGGGATATCTGTACGGCCTGATGTTTGGAGGAACACTTCCTGGAATCAGATGAATAGCATGATCATGATCACGCATAGGTGGGAGACCTTTGGGAGTCTCAAATACCTTGGAATGATTGTCCAGGACTTTTTGGAGATCTGGAGAAATAGATGATTCCAATGTGGAAACATCTAGCGAACATAATTGTGCAATTACACCTCTTTGCTCCTTTTTTAGAAGCTTTGTCATGCCATTAGAGCTGATTATCTTTCCTGGTTTCCCTGCAATACCCCTTAATTCAACTTCCTTTCCTTCCACAGAAAATTTCATGAAAAGTTCTTGAAAATTAAAAGCTATTGTACCCAAGGATTGTAGCCATTGGACTCCTAGTACAACATCAGCACCTCCCATTGGAATGGAAAGCATTGGGCTAGTCAATACATATTCTCCCATGGATAGCTTGATATTATGGCACTTTCCAGAACAATTTATTGTTCCTCCATTTGCAATCATCACTTGACACTCTGGTGCTGGATATAGGAAGCAATTCAATTCTTTTGCTACCCTACAATGAATAAAATTGTGGGTGCTTCCTGAATCAATCAACACTATTACCTTTTTCTTCTTGATTTGTCCTTCTATCTTGATGGTTTGAGGAGTGGTAATTCCCGCCAATGCATTACAAGATATGGTCGGATTTATTTGTTCTTCATCTAGGCTTTGTTCCTGGAATATATCCTCTTCTTTTGACCTTTCTTGCTCCTTTTCTTCTTCCTCTTCACAATCTATGTAGAATAATTTCTTCTCAGCACACTTATGACCTTTTGTGTATTTGCTATCACAATTGTAACAAAGCCCTTTTGCTCTTTTTTCTTCCAATTGTTGTGGTGTCAACCTTGTAGGTTGTGGAAGACTATGGGCAACAACACTTCCGTCTTTATAGTTGTGAATGGTATGCTTCCTAGTTGCCATAATTTTGCTTTCCATTTTTCTTGCTAACCTGAATGCCTTCTCTAATGAATCAGGTTCCCAAAGGCGCACATCATGTTGGATATTATCCTTTAAAGACCCTATGAACACATCAATCCTATGCTCCTCTGGAATATCTTTTACCCTTATGTTCAATTTTTGGAACTCCTCAATGTGCTCCATTATTGAACCCTTTTGTTTGAGACTTATCAATTGGCTAAAAAAAGTGTTGCTTTTTGTATCCTCATAATGTGCTATCAATTCTTCCGTAAAAATTGCCCAAGTGATAAATTGTTTACGAGAACAAAGCCATTGATACCATACAAACTGATTTGGTTCCAAATATAAAGTTTCCATACGTACCTTTTGTGTGTTTTGCACATTATTGAGATCGAAGAATTGCTCCATCTGTAATATCCATGTGGCGGGATCCTTGCCATCAAACTTCCTCATATCGATTTTTGGAACATGGTGAGTCTTCGATCCAACATTAGAGTCTATGGAATCATGATTAACATTTCTTTTATTCTCATCATGAGTTTCCTTTACTACCTTTTCACCATTAGTGACCCTTTCTTGTAGCAACTTCTTCAATTCATCCATCTTATCATCCATGCCATCAATTTTAGCGTCCATGCCCTTTATCTTAGATTCCACGCCATTTACCTTAGATTCCATGCCACTTATCTTAGCTTCTGTTAGCTTTTGTGAGCGTGACATTTGTTGCACTTGTTCTTGTAATTTTGATATATCATGTAGCATTTCTTCCTCTTCTTCATGAGTCATGCTAGAGCTTTCAGGTTCCTTACTAGGTGTTTGCATTTTCTTTCCTCGGGGCATCAGTTACCGATAATAATGCTTTACTATGCCCTTTGAATTCCGTTAAACCAAGCTTACACAAAAATTAAAAAAAAATACACACCTTTTTTCACTTTATAGAAGCCTGATATTGAATCTGATGTATCTCTGTAATTTCGGATCATCCAATTCTAAAATTGCTACCTGTAGTAGCCTTCTGCGTCCTCTTTCCAATGCCACAAGTCTGAGCCAAATTGGATTTTCCAAGGAAGAGTTATGTGAAATCTCCCACAGTGACTTGCTTTTAGACTGGTTCAGTAGAGCGAACTTGTACGACGTTCCACGAGTCACTGTTTCAACCTTTGAATCTGAAACACACATACAAGAAACTACAGTCCGTCCTCTTTCTGTACCTTTTTACGAAATTTCAATCCGATCCTCAGAGAGAGAGTTATGACGATTTTCCCCAGGTCACCTGTTTTGAATGTAATTCAGGAGTCTGCAAAAAGGCCAACTTCCTCAGATCATATCTCCGAAAATATCGCGCGCAAAGCTCTGAAATTCGGACCCAAGGTTCAGTGCCAAGTCTTCTCAAATGGGTTTTTTTTAGACTTCTGAAACGTCACAGAAAAAACGTTATAGCGAAAATGCCACGATGACCTGTTTGGAGCAGCGAAACCCTAGAATCCAAAGCTCTGATACCAAATGTTATGAAACCAGCTCACAAAAAGATAGAAAAGAGAGATCCACGCCTTAGAATTCAGCCTCTTCGAGGGGGCAACCTCCTTTACATTACATAAATGAACAATTCTTGGATGATACAAATGAGAATACCTCCTTTCTATATATAGGAGTCTAAATGGTCCCAATACAATCAAAGCCTACATAACAATAATATTGTAGGGCACAACAATAACAATAGTGGGTTTCTATGTGGCACAATAGTAACAATATGGGTACTACATGGGTACATCAATATAAATAAGGGGTATAACTACAATAGTAATGGGGTAATCACTAGTATTATAGGGACCCAATAGGTAGGCAGTCCTATGGGAGAGACTAGGGAGATCTATTCGAATTTAACCTGTGTTTCAAGTGTGACGGAGTTTTTTCAAGCGTTTTTCTCTACATTCCTCACACTGTTAAGCTAATTTTGGCATTGTCGAATGTTCTTGATCAGAATTTTTCAGCATATGGTAGCAAAAGTTTGCGGGTCAACTAGAAGTTGATCAAAGTTGAAAATATCAAATGGATAGTGGTGTTAGTGGTTGATTTAGTAAAAAATCCTATCTTAAGCTAGTGCAAAAATGTTTAAGTGATCCATAACATGTACAATTTACAAAGTTACTCAACATACGAAAGTGATAAAGAGAGGAAGGTACTAATTGGTTGGTTTTCTCAAGAACGTTAGAGTATTCCATTCTGAGGGTCTCGAGAATGAGTATATATTGCAGCAACGACTCACATTATTTGGCATTTTTTTATCAATGTATTGTGTGCAGAAATTAGAGATAGAGTTTAGAAGAAGATTTATATTTTATGTTTTGATTGTGGCCTAAAATTGGCAGCTTGTGGTGTGTTAGAGAGTAGAGATTGTTGTGACTATAAGAGAAGAAATAACCCTCTTAAGGGATTTTTTTTTTTTTTTTTTAATTTAGATTTGATGTGTAGGATGATGGTGTTCGTGGGTTTCTCATGTTCACCTGATTGAGAACACATTATAAAACATTTACGAAATGTGGTTTGCATGGAGGAAGTGAAGGTGTGGAGGCTTAAGAGTAGACATTGATTTGGCATATTCAGTAAAAGGAAGATATTTCTCCATCCAGTTGGAGTTGGATATTCCAATGGTAGTTGGGAGAGAATTGTTGGTTGTGGGAGCTTCAAGCAGATATATTTCGATATATCCATGAGAGGAAACAATTTTCCTGTCTGATGGATGCCATCATAATTTGAAGAGGGCTGATTCTTCTTGCTTATGGGTGTAATCTAATCCATGTACAATTTGTTCAACAGATTAATAAAATAATTGAGCAGTGCAACAAAAGTAGGGTGGTGTTCTCTAGAAAGGGTTTCGAACATGAATACTTGTGTTCTTATGTGTGCATGCTTGTGTTGATGTTTCTCATGGTTATTATGTTTGAGTTTATTGTTTCTTTCATATTTAGTTAAGGCAATATTGTGAATGGGCATGGTTATTTGATATTGTGGTAACAATTTTAAAATTGATATAAAGGTCATCACTACTGATTCATCCCCCCTCAAGACTCAATACATTTCCAACATAATTTTTTTCTTCTTGGTAGTCAGTCAGCAATGCAGAGCCCTAGACCAACTAGTCAGGGAGAGTTGTGGAGATTTTCACACACTGAGACCTAAGCCTAACCCGCTCTAAATCAGTTTTTTGGCACACTCTGGTTTTGACCTCAAGATTGTGGAGCTTTTCAAGCTCCCTACAAGGACAAATTACTATTTCTCAATGTAATTGATCGATGGGGGTTTGTGGAATCCTATCCCAGTGACCCTAAATCTAATTTCAAGATTTTTTTTCCCTATTGCCCAATTGGGCTTAATCTATGTGAGTTAAGTTATAATTAATGTGGACTGTTTCAAGTCTTTCCTTAGTGGTTGTAACCAAGTGCTAGTTTTATTAGGGTGTGAGTGTGTGAATAATGTTTATGTGGATGTGTTTATTAAATCATGTTTTATGATGGCAATGCTACTGAGAAATAAAGTGCATAAACTATAAATAATAGTAAAAATGAATAGTAAAATAACAACAAACAGAAGCATGCAATTTCCCACACAAAAATCTATGAAACGACAAGAACAAATGAGGACAATACAAGCAACCCAAAAAAACTAAAATACCAAAAGATTTAATGCATAAGGGGCTAGGATCTAAGGCTAGATCTGCTAAAATGATGCAAAAAAATCCAAGAAAAAACATAAGGGAAAGTATTGGAAAATAACATAAATCAAATTGTGAAAAGAAGGATGCTCGTGGCGATCCTAAAGAATAAATTCAACACATGTCTCAAAAGGAAACAAATCATTCTAAAAATTACCTAAAAAGGACTAAATGTTCTGCGCACTAGATTCCTCAACTGAACAAATTGTCTCCAAAATGGTAGAGGTGTAATCTAAACCCTAAGGGAATTTTCCCTTCCTCGAAATGAGAAAACATACTAAGAGACTCTAGGCCTAGGGGTGAAAGGGAACAAGACAAACCCCTCCTGACACACGTGCATAACTGTGGCCAAAATTATGAAAAAAAATTGTAGAAATAGGGGGCACAAGTTTTGACATGTTTAATGTGTCCTCAAGCATAAAAAGGCTCAAAACGTCTATATGGGGTGCAATATTTTGTCAAAAAAAATGTGCTCCATCCCCAAAGGAATTTCTTCATAAATTTATTGAAAACAGTGTCATCTCTTGCACGAATGGTACATGTGACCTACAAAAAAGACAAGGAAACCCAACAGAACAAATATTCTTCAATCAAAGAGTAAAACTCCAAAAAAAGAAGTGAAAATTGAGAGAAAGAAAAAATACTGAAAATTGCTAAAAAATGTCGAAACAACATTCACTAGGGTTCTAGATTTTTAAGCTACTCAAGTTGTCATTTGTTAGTATGAAGTTTCTTGGAAGTTGCACCAAAATCATTCACTTATGTTAATCGTGACATATAAACCTAACAACAAAAGTGAATGGTTTTCATTTCTCTTTAGATCTGAAAAATAAAATATCAAAACCCTACAACAAATAATATCCAAATATAAATGAACATGTACCATAAAATGATATATTGAGAATCCAATGGAAATAGCAGAACTTTGATTCTATTATTGAAAAATAAATGTTTATACATGTGAAGAGAATGTATAGACTTGGATCTAGAGATCCCCCTCTTTCGGATGAGTCCTTTGTACCCTATGCTTCAGCTATTGATTCAACTCATTGTCTCTCAAAGTGTATGTAATGGGTAAGAAGAAACGGTGATGGCCTGAACTAAAGATGGGAGCTCAAATCTCACAAGGCGATAATCAGGACGATGAGAATAGTCATGGTGAAGAATGAGGAGAAAACCATATTATTTATAACAAAATATTATGATAGATCTAGATTTAAGATAATAATAAAAAATGTTGGAATAAATCAAGATCTAACCGTTAGGAATATTTTATTGCATTTTAGAGAGGAAAATATTATTTAAAATTATCAAATATCTTTATTTAGAAAATTACTACAAAGATGGATAACATAGACATAGTCCAACTCTAGCCAAATAATTGCACACTTGCGTCCATTGCTATTGGACAAGGAGCTTGCATCTAGAAGAAGGTAAATACTGCAATTTTTATCTTAATTCCAAGCCAAATAAACCTACATACATCACCCATTACGCCAATTCCTCCATCATACCTGTCACGCCCCTACACCTGCGGTAGTCTTCCAACTGCTTATAGCGAGGTGCGGCACCACCGAACGCTTTCTTTTCACCAATACTAACCTTCGTGGACTACGCCTAATTCACTTGTCCTTACTTAGTTTGTATTTGGCAACCAAGTAAAATGCAATTATCCTTTATACCTAATGAATCCCATGCTCATTCATTATCATCATGCAATTAACCAAGAATCATCAACAATTGCAACAAGTATAAAGGGGAGGGGCAACTCCCGAACAATCTGCCCAACAATATATTTATCAGTTTTTCAATAATACAATCATCAAGTCTACTTGGAAAAACTCCAAGTCTATAATTAGAATATTTTACAACCGAGGCATAGAACTGCCTTTACAACACTTGTGCCAATCTTACACGGTAGGAGGGTGCTCACCCGAGACACCTAGAACTCCTCCTTAAGTCCTGCACAACTCTGCACGTTCTTTACCCAACACCTGGCACACCGTACCAACCATCGACCAAGAAGTACCTCTGCGCAATCCTCAAACCATGCGCATGAGCTATGCGCATTCACCAACTAAAACTGCGCACTTTTTACCCTCTTGTCTTGTGCGTACTCCAAGTGCGAAGTTGGATTGTCAAAATGACTCCAACGCATGTTTATATATACACATGTTTCAACGTTTTTACAGGCGGTCCCTTATGTGGGTGGTAGCCCCTGGCCGACCTCCAAACTAACACATAAGCGCCCAAAACACATGCTCTTTGTGTCGGCCATGCCTTAACGCATGCCTCTCCCAAGTCGCATATAAGTTACCAACACTTAGCCGCATTTCTGTCCAAGTGTCATTCGTCGTCGCATATGACTCCACGGTATCGTCGCAACCAACTCGCCGAAACGTCGCATTCTGTCCGCCCGCGCGCCCGACTCGTCCGCGTGCACGATGCTCACCCGGCGCCCGTCGCACCGATGTTCCGAAGGCCTTACATCCTCCTCCACCTGAAATCGTTGTCGTCCTCAACAACATACCATCCCGGTAGCTATCATCCACCAAGATCATCATCATCCATGATGTTGACTCTTCCACACAAAGCAAACATCCTTGCAACATATGTAGAGCCTCGTCTCCATTATGCGTCGACTTAGTGACCAACTGCCACCAAGCTCACCATACCAAGGTATGTACCTCATCAGATATCATCTCGATGCATGATCATCGACCCCTCTGCCATAATATCCATCGCAACATCTCGTGTCGACCTCATCATGTGTCCCTATGTGAACTTCTATCATGATACTCCAACAAACTGCTAACACATCTCTGCACACTTCGCTACCCCATGTTTGAACTAGTTGGGTAGCTAATCCAACTGTCACACTCAAATCATGAGAGTGAACATCCTCATGCCATCATCTGTTGTTCCTCAAACATCTGCCACATCCTTGACTCATCAAGAATCTATCTCCATAGTCCATGCTCGGGTCCATGGAAACTCCATCCATCTGCAACATGTCATGATGCTTGATGCCAAGCCATCCCTACACCATCAGTTATACCTGCTCCATATGTCTAAGGGACTCACTGCCATGAGCAGCTAACAATGAGCCCCATCTTCTTCATCCATCTAAGAAGATGTAGAGGGAGTAGAGCCTGAAGGCTCTACCTCACTAATCAACTCAATCCATCTATCAGGATCCTAAATCTCCATCCTTTGTAGATAAGCAACCCTGTCTTCCTTCTGGACATTCGGCCTCACATATACCTTCTCATCATCATCATCATCATCCTCCACCAACTCTAGCCTTCTTGATAAATCCAAGATGCTATCTGAAAGTGATCTAATGATCAATGACTACTCGGTAAGCTTTGCCTCAATAGTAGACAATCACTTATTCACCTTTTCCTTATCCTCCATTTGCATCACTCCCAATTTACAATCAGGCCTTGTCACACCAATGGTTGGAACACCAATGGGTACATCTTCCCTTCCATCATAAATGTAGAGCTTCTTCAAATGTGGAACAATCATAGCATCAAATTGTTTCATGAATTCCATCTCCAATACAGCCTCATAGTCATCAATCCGCACTATAGTGAAGTCCACCTTCCCGGTCCATTCACCAAGTGTAGTGTCCACCCTCTCAGCTATACCAAGAATCTCAACGGGAGGAGAATTCACTGTCTTCATTTGTGCCTTTGCTGGTACAAATTTTAGCCCAATCCTTCTCGCAGTATCTTCACCCATGAAGTTGTGAGAAGCCCCACTTTCCACCATAGTGAGTACATCAGCACCTCCAACCTTCATCTGAATATACTCCAATCTGTTCCTCTCAGGATCCCTCCTAGAGGCCACTTCCGTAGTAGCAGAAGCACCAAGTATCTGCATCATCCCCACAGAAGCATTTTCATTCTTCGCATCAAATTGTGCAATAGCAGCCACCTTTGGTTTAGAAGGACAATTCTTCATCGTGTGTGGTACAGCACATATCCAACACTTCAAGGATTTCTTCGTCTTCGAATTATCATCCGATTTCGAAGCATCTTCCTTCTTCTTATCTTTCGGTTTATCGGACTTCTTCTTCCTATCATCAGAAGTCTCATCATAATGTTCCACCAACCTGTCAATAGCAGCAAAAGCTTCCTCAAGTGTCCTAATCTTCCGCCTCTTCACTTCATTGCGTGCCCAAGGCTTCAACCCAATAATGAAGTTGAACACCTTGTCCCTCTCCACCATGTCAGGAAGTTCCAGAGCTACACTTGCAAACTCCCGCTGATATGCTTGTAGGCTCCCGATCTGCTTTATGTACTTAATCTTCATCCTTGATTCCCATGTTTCATCCTGAGGACTGAAATGAGTCTGCAAAGCCTTTTTCATGTCATCCCACGAAGTCATGTCATCAGCACTACCATTGGCAATCTGATCCAACCTCCTTTGCCACCACATCTTAGCATCCTTTCTTAAGAACTGAGCAGCTACCTTGACCTTTGTCTCATCATCAGATAGACCCAACCATTCCAAGTATTGCTCTATGTCCCATATAAAGTTTCCAAGAGTCTTTGCATTCCTTGTACCATCATAAGATTCTGGTTCCTTGACCTTTACATGAGGCACTCCTCCACCTAAGTTATGCCTCATGGCCTTCTTCAACACCGCTATCTCATCCTTGGCTTCGTCAAGAGTTTTCTTCAAGTTCACGATCTCTACAAGACCTTGATCCCTTGCTTCTTCAACCTCCTTGACCCTTACTTCCAGTTGTGTACACATAAGATCAGTGTACTCATACTGTTTCCGGAGTTCATCATGTTGTGTTCGGAGTTCATCGAGCTCTTCCTTTGTCTTCAAGTTGGCCTCTTGTTCTTTAGCAAACAAGTCCATCTTCTTATCCCAAGAAGTCTCCATATCCTCCATCTTTTCCAACACCTTTTCAATGAACCCAATAGTAGTATCCTTCATAATGTGACTAGACCCAGCCTGAGATTCGACTGCCATTTCTAACAGCTTCTTCCTCCTTTACAATCTAGTTTCGACCATCCAATAGCTTCACCAAGTCACCTGCAATTAGAACCAACCCTTGTTCCACTTGTGTGAAACGGTTTTCTTCACCTGCAAGTACCCTTTTCACTGTTATGAGCAACCCTACTCACCAGCTCCAAACCGAAGTCTTGTTCTCACCTGTCAAGTGTATACCGGCTTCAATGCTTCAACACCTGAACCTGTTCACAAGCTTCAACCTGTCAGGAGCAAACCTTGCTCTGATACTACCTTCACTTCGGTGAAGGTGTGTAGCAGCTTACACCTTCAATACCCTGAATTAGCTACTCTGATACCACCTATCACGCCCCTACACCTGCAGTAGTCTTCCAACCGCTTATAGCGAGGTGCGGCACCACCGAACGCTTTCTTTTCACCAATACTAACCTTCGTGGACTACGCCTAATTCACTTGTCCTTACTTAGTTTGTGTTTCGCAACCAAGTAAAATGCAATTATCCTTTATACTTAATGAAGCCCATACTCATTCATTATCATCATGCAATTAACCAAGAATCATCAACAATTGCAACAAGTATAAAGGGGAGGGGCAACTCCCGAACAGTCTGCCCAACAATATATTATATCAGTTTTTCAATAATACAATCATCAAGTATACTTGGCAAAACTCCAAGTCTATACTTAGAATATTTTACAACCGAGGCATAGAACTGCCTTTACAACACTTGTGCCAATCTTACACGGTAGGAGGGTGCTCACCCGAGACACCTAGAACTCCTCCTTAAGTACACGATACTTTAACAACACCCGGCACACTGTACAAATCATCGACCAAGAAGTAACTCTGCGCAATCCTCAAACCATGTGCATGAGCTATGCGCATTCACCAACTGAAACTGCGCACTTTTTACCCTCTTGTCTTGTGTGTACTCCAAGTGCGAAGTTGGATTGTAAAAATGACTCCAACGCATATTTACATATACACATGTTTCAACGTTTTTACAGGCGGTCCCTTATGTGGGTGGTAGCCCCTGGCCGACCTCCAAACTAACACATAAGCGCCCAAAATACATGCTCTTTGTGTCGGCCATGCCTTAACGCATGCCTCTCCCAAGTCGCATATAAGATACCAACACTTAGTCGCATTTATGTCCAAGTGTCGTTCGTCATCACATATGACTCCATGGTATCGTCGCAACCAACTCGTCGAAACGTCGCATTTTGTCCGCCGCGCCCCGCCTCCGACGTCCGTGCACGATGCTCACCGGCGCCCGTCGCACCGATGTTCCGAAGGCCTTATAGTACACTTCTCCATACACAAAAACAAAAAAAGATTTATAATGCTCATGTATAATTATTATTACATAAACTTTATTATTTTAAACTTTTGAATTTTGAAAAAGTTGAAATGTGAACAATTGGATAATATTTATTTGCATTATAAAATTATTTAAAATAAACCACTAACTAATTAATTCTAAATAATATAAAAAATTTATGTTTTTTAAACCTTTATTAACTAATTAAAATGGCCACTCCCTATGGACATTCAAAACCTACTCCCACCTGTTACAATAACCCTAAAAGGATAGATGAGGATAGAAATGGTTCAAAACGTGATTTACACGAACTCCTAAATTCTCTGATACCCATGTTCAAGGGAGTGTCCAAACAGAGCAAATCACAGGAAATAATGTCTTCTGGCGCAGAGATGTTGAATGGGCGTTTTGCCATGATTGGCCTCGTTGCGCTGGCCTTGACTGAATACCTCAAGGGAGGTCCTCTCATCTCATGATCATCATCAGCTCTGTACAAAACTTCATACCCCTCTTAGTGTAGGTTCTAATCGAACCCAACTTATATTCACTCTGCTATCACGAGATGGCACTGTAACAAATTGTTTTGGCAGTTTGTGATATATTTGACAAGTTCATTCACAATCAATCATATAAATATATTTCTGATCAGTACATTTTTGGCAAAAACTCTGATTACAATTTGGCACGCTAATCTTGAACATATATTAATTGACACGAACCATTACCAGGTTCCTAACAGGTTGATCTAACTTGGAAGGATAAAAACGGAGTTGTCTATAATGCGACTTTTTGGAGATTCTAGTGACGGAATCCGGCAGAAGAAATTGAGGTTAAATCTTGATTTGTTGCAGTTAAAATGTTTTCTTTAACTGCATATTTGGATTTAGCACACTGAAAAACCCGCTTTGATTGTGCAGAAACCAACTATCAAACTTGAGATTCCAATAAATTGCTGCCTAACTAAATATTAATAATTTTTCCCAAAATACTAGTAATTATTCCAAAAGTGGAGCGAAAGAACTAAAATTTTTTAAATGGCAAAAATTGTATAAGGAATTTATTAGTACATATATGCCATATCTTATATGTATTTACATATTTAAATTTAAATACATATTATAAAAAATAATATTTTAGTTTTATAAATTTTTATTATACATTAAGTTGTACATATTTATATATAATTATTTAATATATTTCTCTATATATAAATTATTTCTATAATTTAGATTATATATATATAAACATTAGTTTTGATATATTTTTAACAAAATACTAAAATCATAGAATAACCAATGTTAGAAACAATCATTTAAACTCAATTAAAATGAATGGATTAAAAAATCTATGGTTTATATTATATTATTAATTAATATTATTTTCTAAAGACTAAATAAAATCTATTTATAGTGTATTTTAATTTATATATGAATGGAAAATGGTGATATTTTAATTTCATATATAATCCCAATTAAAAAACAAATTTGATACATCATTCATAAAATACCCAAAGTAAAAGATAAAAGCATAGTGTGCAAAATTTAAGGAATAAAAAAAGCCATTAAATTACCCCGACCAAAAATTATTATTTTTAACTAGAATAGTACACATAACATAGAACCAAATATGCTTAAAATCATGGACCTTGGTTGGACAAATGTACTTGTATTAGTGCCTGTAGTTTCCATGTCAAATGGCTAGGCATTTGTGTATATTTTTTTTCGTTTGTTAGGAGTTGTTGTACTGTTGGAAAATGGTAAGATTTATAGATCAATTAGATGGCCACACAGTTTAGTTATGGGCTTTTATGCTAGTCCCATAGGGATGCACTGCAAGACTTTACAAGCCTCTTTTATGGTTATTTTTATCCCTGTAATTGATGGCTATGTTAGCAAGTACGAGCATTGAAACTTGAGAGTGATTCAGGTGAGAAAATGCCATTCAAAGTAAATATGAATTTATTGTCGGGCAGGACTCTAATGTTCTTCTTAGGGACATAATTCAAACTAGTTTAATTCATTATAAATTGTTGTAAATAGCTCAAATCCATTAAAATCAAGCGAGTGAAGGTCTCAGAGGCTTTAGAACCCTTGAGGCCACTCTGTTTCATCACCCATACGTTATATTTTTTGCAATTACTTGTTGAAATTTTTTCCATTTGATGATGGTAAATATTATGGAGTTACAAGAGACTTGATTCAAGTTAATGAATGACGATTTTGGATTAAGTTAAGACCTAGTGCATTTGTGACTCCCATGCCTAGATAACTAACAGGTGCATTAAGCATTTGGATAATTAACAAAAACAAATTCATGCACGCTGCTGGTGCATTTTCTTGTGATTTCCATCTCTATTTTTTATGATTCCCATCCCTGGATAAACAATTGGCAGTTTATGTATTACTCCCTCAATAAATAATAAATATGAGTTCCATCCATAACTCGTGTTTTCGATATCCCATGCCTTAATATTCCTATCATTAGTGGTGCATTTGCAATTTCCATTTCTAGGTTTTACAACCTCCTTGCAATTGAATAGTTTTGTTACGTGGAAGGAAGCCTCATGTCGAAGACACTCAGGGTTAGAAAAAACAAATGAAGTTGTATAGGTTTAAAGAAAAATATGCTTTAATTCAAAGGTCTAAAGAAAATAAATTGTCCCAAATTGCTGTGACGACTCAGGCCATACCCAAATTCATAACTATTAAATAGACATCATCATTATAAGTTGTATACACTAGCACTCAAGCTTAGGCACATATTGAACCTCCACTTCTCCATGAGGAAACCTAAATCTCTATGTGTGCATTATGAGGCATTTTAACTTCATAGACCACATCAAGTTCCATAATGTTGTCGTCCTCATTCATAATGGTGGTACTCATATTTTCATTCATAAGAGAGTGGTAGAATAAACCCATTGTTTTTAATGCCTAGGACACAAATTTTAAATCATGATCCCCAATTGAGGTATAATGAACTCTGGGGGAAAATGTGAAAATGTCAAACTCTATATCAGAGACTATCAACTCAAATCCCATTTATTTTCCATTGATATGGGTGGCTATGATATAATATTGGGGGTAGAGTGTCTATGCACATTGGGATCACTCATAATGTATTTGAAAGAAATCTATATAGATTTCTCTAAAGGGGGACATGTATACACCCTTCAATGGATTTTGGTAAGGTCCCTTGAAATAGTCAATGCCCATAGTATGGAAAAATTATTAAATAAAGGCCACTCTAGAATTATTTGCCAATTTAATTCCATATAAGTTATGGATAATCCATAATTTGCCATAAGAAATACTCTTAAATTTTCAATTGTTCCTTCGCAAAATCGTCATGTCTTTCAAACACCACAGACTAAGTCTATCCATTCTTAAAGAAAGCACTAACATAACATTCCCTTGATCCTAGGAATTCAACCACAAAATGTACGTTCTTATTAACACCCTTTTGCACAAATTGATATAAGAAAAAATATCACTCAAGAACTATTGAAGGTGGAGGTCATACAACCTACTACAAGCCCTTACTCATGAGTAGTAGTATTGATATTAAAGAAGGAAGGAACCTAGTGCAAGTGTCCTAATTATTAATGATCTTCTAGATGAAAAGCATGGAGAGAAGTTTTTCAATAATAAACATATGAAGGTCAATATGAGTTTTTTGTGATTACTTTCAATATTTATTAAACTTCGTCAAAATTCTAGAGCCTCACAAAAAAAAATTCAAAGCCTTTCTATGCAAGTTTTGCTAGTCTTCATTGACGATATTATGGTCTACAATAAAGCGTTGGAACTACACATAGAGAATGCTGATAATTCATTGAAACTCTTTCGAGATGACCAATTTTTTATGAAGCATTCCAAAGGTGCCTTTTGGGCTCCTAGGTTTGAATATCCATGATTATCTCCATCGTAAAATAGTTTGATTTTAAGGGGATTTTTAGGAAATAAATGATAATGCAAAATAATTGTGAACAATCATGGTAAACTTATAGCTCCCCTTACTGTACTTGCCAATGCTGCCTGTGTGTTTCATGACATGTCCTTAACCATCACTTGAGGATCTGTTAGCTCTAGAAATGTGTCTATTTACTAACACCTGTGAGTTCTAGTGTAACATAAATCATGATCCCAAAAATTTGTATCAGATACAGGTTCCTTTAGGAATAACTTTACCACTAAAAGGTAAATTGATAGGTCATCATGGCTAAACCAGAAAGTCAGGATGCTTATTCAAGTAAGATACCAGTACTTGATGGTACAAATTATGTATTTTGGAAAGTCAGCATGGAAGCCTATCTCATGTCCCTAGGTGTAGATGTTTGGAGTTTTGTATTAGTTTATTATATTGTCCGAGAAACCCCTCCTACAAATGAAAATGATAAAAATGTTAATGGGAACAATGAAAAGGCAAAGACTGCAATTCTCTTTGGCCTTAATCAATATGACCTTGTAAAATTAATTCAATGTAAGTCAACTAAGGAAGTATGCTACAAGCTCTAGAATAGTTATAAAGGAGATGAGAAAGTTAAGCAAGCCAAACTTCAAGCGATTAGAATGAGGTTTGAGAGCTTAAGAATGAATAAAGAAGAAAATATACCAAAATATTTTCTTAGATTAATGAGGTAGAAAATATGATTAGAGGATTTGGAGAAGAACTCATGAATGAAGTAGTTTTCTAGAATGTATTGATATCTCTTCCTATGAGATTCAATTCTAAGATCTCATCTACATAAGAGATATCAAACTTAAAGTCTCTTTTAATGAAGGCGCTACATGGAACTCTCACTTCCTATGAGATGAGAATAGAAAAAGAGAAGTTTGAGCAAAAGGAGGTAGAATTTAAACCCTCAATGAAGAATAAGGAACAAAAATATCACCAAGAATGTTCCGACTATGAATTTGATCAAGAGTTGGCTTAGTTTGCTAGAAAGCTAAAACATGGTTTAGGAAAGTATAAGGGAAATCTACCCTTCCAATTCAATGAATGTGGAAGGTTTGGGAAATTTTCCTCCAAGTTTCCTTATTGAGATAAGACAAGAGAGGAAAAGGATCAGAAGCCTAGAGATAAAGCTCAAGAATATCATAAGAAGAATCCTTTCAAGAAAAAATGGTCTCTACTCGAAAGAGGATAGTTTTTCATTAGAAGGAAATAGGAAAGAGTCTCCAAAAGATGAGGTTGATGAATTCTTACTCATGTCATTAGAATCTAAATCTAAATATAAGAACGAATCAAACCTCGAGGAAGAAGAAGATGAAAGTCTAGTAGATCTTGAAGGGGAGCTCATCAATGCCCTTGATGAATTAAAGATGACCTAAAGGAAGAAAAATAAAATAAAAGAGAAGTTGTTGTGAGATGAAGAAGGTATGAAGAGTTTGTTTACCAAAGTAAAAAGTTTGAGAAAGCTATTAAGAGTGAAGACAATCTAGCACAACAATTAGAAGAAAAGAAAAATAATTGTAAGAAGCTAGAAGATGACAGTAACCTCTCGAAACAATAATTGACCAAGAAATGGGAGAAAATGATTATAAAAATATATAAACAGGAAATTTTGTCTCTAAAACTCAAGCTTGATGATGCAAAAAGGGAAGAAGAGGTTTTGAATGGATTAATCATTGTTTGGGAAATAACTGCCATAGTTTAGAAGCAAAGATTAGCTCTGAGAACAAACCTTGATAAGTCCAAAATTGAGATGGAATTAGAAAAAACAATTGTTGAAGAAACAAAGAAACTAAACCACGTTATGAACAGTACAAGCCAAGGGAATTCGAACATGGATCTGATCTATTCTCAACATGGATTGCGCAGTAGAGGCAGGAAAAATAGTCGAGGAGATTTGAACCCGTAACTTGTTCAGATCTGAGCTAGTTTGTGTCTAGCATGTGGAGATAGTACTGAGTACTTGTGAGGTGTATTTTACTATGTATTGTTACATGTTCTCTATCATTATAATATACAGATAGTTGGGGGTTTTCAGTTATATGCTTTCCCCATTACATACTGTGTTGAAATGTGATTGATGTTTCAATGTGCGCATGCGATTTTTTTTTTAATTCCCCAAATTGATGATCAATGGTAGAGGAGGTTATGTATTATGCATGCATTGCACAAATAGTGTATAATCAATATAATCTCTGTGAATAAGTGTTATATTATTCAAATTTCTATAGAACAAATATTCTTCAATCAAAGAGTAAAAATGCAAAAAAAAGAAGTGAAAATTGAGAGAAAGAAGAAATCCTAAAAATTGCTAAAAAAAAGTTCAAAACAACAGTCACTAGGGTTCTAAATTTTTAAGCTACTCGAGTTGCCATTTGTTAGTATGAAGTTTCTTGGAAGTTGCACCAAAATCCTTCACTTATGTTAATCGTGACATATAACCCTGTTGTGCCCTACAACAACCCCCCATTTCATATCATTTTTATTGTTCAAAAAATTAACATATGGAATGGGTCCCTTTTAAAATTTTGGCATCAATGCTTGCATGTTCAAAGAAGGCCGCATAGTCAAACGAATTTTCATGTATTTAAGCCTTTTTGCGACATCAATGTTTCAAATAATAAATAATCTTTTATTAATGCGATAAAGCGATCGCAAGATCGCATATCGCAACAATATGAGAGATGCATTCAAATGACATTTTGGTTTCCGCCGATGCGATATCGCTATCGGCGATCGGCAATGTTACATGCACACCACTAACGGCACTTAACTCATGTCCCGACGCGACGCGATGTCGGCGATCGGCTATCGGCGATACCTCATGCGAAACCGCTTTATGATTTAAATCCCTACCCGATGCGATATCGCTATCAGCCATCGGCAGAATTCCACATACTTCGGTAAGGTACCCGGTTCCTACCCCCGATGCGATTTCGCTTATCGGCTGTCGGCACGATCTTTTGGTAATAATTGTGCAGCACCTACTCCCCGAAGCGATGCGATATCGCTCATCGGCCGTGAGCGATCTTAAAAGCCATCACTCAAAGCTTTAATTTTATATTCATATCCGGTTGACAAAGCGCAAATCCCAAAAAGCCGTTAATGCAAGGGATAAGGTAATGCGTGTGTATTTAAAAGATTTTACCCCTTCGATTAATGAACACCTACGTTTAACCGCCAGAATATCTGTTGCACGCTTAAGTGAGTCATTCACCCAGATAACGGTATAATCATCACATTTAATGGGTAGCAGACCTCAAATAACCATTAATTGCATCTGCAATATCCTCTCAGCAATTAGATCCGCAGCCACTTTTGGAAATTAATCTTGGCACGCTTCAAATGATATATCTATCCCACTGTGTAGCGTCATTGTTATTATGTTGTTACTATTTCTCTTGCAATTGTGTAGAATTCGTCTTTTGAGAGAAGCTTAAGCATGATGGGAAAAAGATCCAAGAGGGCTACGGGCTCTACTGTTATACCTATAGCAGGTCAAGCTGCTGCAAATAGCAAGAAAGGCCTCGTTTCAGACACTACATGCACTGGTCTTAACAAGACTACATGGCAGGGCACATATAATTTGCTAGAAGCTGAGCAACCAAAAGTTTCAGGGATAGTGGCTACTGCGGACCCACTCAAAAAGTCCGATGCAACTCTTAAAGAGTTGGCTGGTTCCTTTCTTCACAGAATAGCGGCCAGAGAACAAGTCCTTCCCTACACTGATGTAGTGCAATGGGCAATTGAGGAAATTCCAATCGTTGACAGAACGTTCCACACAACAGACGGAAGGATTTTCGGGTCGTTCAAGCCAGAGCACCTGAGGGAAATGTATCATTTGCCCGAGCCAGAGAAAATCTAAAACAAAGAATTCGTGGAGAAGTTTTCAGCTGAAAATGAAGTACCATCCGAGCCTATTCGGGATTGGAGGCAGAACCCGGCCAAACACAAGCACGAAAGCTCGGGTAAGTACTCCGTCGATTCCTTGGCTTCTCCCTATTGTTATGCGGGAATTATGAGGTGTAGGCTCTGGGGATTACATGATTCTCCCAATTTTGATATAGAAATGGTTCCCCTAATGGAAGCAGTTGTTAATGGTTTTATCATGGATTGGGCCACCATTCTTTCTGATAAATTGACTGTAGCTGTCTGGGATTTTAGAGCTAAATCTGTAGTTACCGAAAGGAAAATCCCCCCATTTTATTATAGCGCCTACATTATGGACACATTGTGCTTTAACTCTGAGTTTCCCATCCTCGGTTGGAGATGGACCACCCAAGACCCTTTGCCCATTCATTTGTATCATCAGAAATTATGGAAGTCCTCTTACAAGGACCATTTGTATCAAATTTGCAATGGTTTTATGGTTCCCATTCATTACTCCATTTTTGATCGGCCTATTCCCAAAATCTCCTATCTCGCTTCCTTCGACTTACCAGCTGTAGCAAGTTGGTTTGGAGAAGAGAACTTTACCTATATTAGGGTTTATGGAAGCCAAGCCAAACCGCATGTTCTCCCTCTATATGTTCCAGACAAACTGTTAGCCCGAGAGATCTCCTACCAGATTATGGCCGAGAGTGTAACCCAAACACTCAAGAAAGAGAAGAAAAGGGGTTGGCCCTCTTTTCCCTTAAGGATGGGTGTTTTTACTCTGCTTAATATTCAACATGCAGAAAAGGAGGCAACAAAGATGCAAGCTTTATCCCTACCCACTATGCCAGCCAGACTCTATGACCCACATAAAACTACCTACAATGCCCTAGAACAGGTCAAATTGACCAAGATTGACCATCAAGAGGACGAGTTTGATGACCTGTTCGTAGCTACTGATTCAATAGGCCAAACCAAGTAGCTTGCCAAGATGAGATACAATGATGAAGCTTTAACCGAATTCAATAAACTTAGGGAGCAGAGGTTGCAAACTCTGCCCCTAGATTTATTGTCATTAACCACAGCATCCTCCTCAAGCGAGCCAGGTCAGAAACATACAAGCCAACCTCCTGTTATAAATAAAGAACAAAAGAAACAACATGAGGAAAGGGAAGAGAAGCAGCAAGCAGAGAAGCAGAGAAAGGAGCAAATGGATAAGCAGCAGAAAGAGCAGAAGGAACAAGAACAGAGAATGCAGAAGCAGATGGAGGAACAACGGAAGGAAGAAGAAGAAGAAAAACAAAGGAAATAACTGGCAGATAGACAGAAAAAGGAATTAGCAGATAAGCAAAGAAAGGAGTCAGAAGAACAGCAACAGAAAGAGTTGGAGGAGCAAAAGAGGTTGGAACAAGAAAAGGAGAAGAGTAAATCCCAGACCTCCATAGATCCTAAATTGCTGAAACAATGGAATCAATTCGATTCCATTATCAGTGTAAAGGAAGGCTCCAAAGACACACCAGACACCACTTCTTCTCAGGTTCTAAGCGGAACCAGCGGCCCACCCATTTCAAAGGAGCTCGAGGTGATCACCAAAGACCCTTCCGATCAGATTGTGCTCCAGGTGGAAGATATTCCTCCCGTGGACGTTTTCTACAGCCCTAGGCTCAAAGCAGTTGTTAAGCGCTCAAGGAAGAGACGAAGGCTTGATCAACCTTCCATCTTTCCTGAGCATACAGTTACGGGAAATGTAGTCTGGAAGGAAGAATTGGACCCCTCCGACGATCTAACCAAGTTATCGCAGTACGCGGGAGCTTATTCTGCAGCGACTATTGATAAAGCATCGGAGGTAAGTCTTTTGTTAAAGACTAAGGACCAGGAAATTTATGCATTGCAAGCAGAAGTAGCTGAAGCACGAAACAAGGCAGCACAGGTAGAAGAACAGTTGCTTGCGCAACAGCAAGCAAACAATGTCTTAACCCAGCAACTACAGACTGAAAAACAGAGGATTGATCAGAGCGCAATCCAGAAGCAGAAAGAGTTAACAGAGGCATTGGCACAATTGAGAGCGGAAAACGAGCTAATGACGAAGTCAAAGGATGAGCAAATTGCTCGACTATTAGCACAGCTCGAAGATATCAAGGGCACTAAGAAAATCGAAGATTTCAGAGCAGAGGCAACTCGAATAAATAATGCATTAATCTCTCAGGTTAGACTCTTGTGCCAACAACTAACTGAGGCTGAGCCATTATGTGAAGCATCTGCAATGGTATGTCAGCAAATTGAAAAAGCCAGAAATGAGCTAGATCAGGCCGAAGAAACCATAACCTCATATCTTGATTGGCAAGATACTGATGAGGGAAAAGAAGCAAACTTGCCTAGGATCTATGAGCCATTCAAAGACATACTCTTCACGGAATGGAACACTCAGATGATGAAAGCGGAAAGAGCAGCTTCAAGGTGTAAAATGATTTCCAACAATATGATTGATTTGGTCAACAACACACTCTATTGGGCCAACATAATCTCTCAGTGTACACCTGGAAGCATAACTACGGCAAACATGATTGAACAAACAAGTTATCATGGTCTGGAGGAAAAGAGAAAGTTAATCACTGGAGTAAAAACTTTAACCTCCGACGCATATTGGCTCTTTCTAATCAAACCGCACACTCAAAGGTCGGCTCTTAAGTGTTTAACAGATGCTCTCAAGTGCCTAATCCCCGACTTTCAGGATGCCACATATGATGCCCAGCTCACGTCGCGTCTCAACACTCCACTGGAAGTACAGCCCATGCTTGCGATATGTTAGTTGAGGTTTAAAGGCAAAGAGCCCACCGAATGAAGCATTGCTGCCGACTGCCAGATTGCCCAGAAAGATGGAGAAATATTTATTGATGCCAATTTCATAGTTTTTCAGTTTTTCTTAGATATTTAGATTAGATATTTAGATTAGAATAGTATTTATAGACCCTTTCATTGTTTTGGAAAGGGTCGTAAAATTTTGTAATAGACTTAAAGGCTGAAGTTTGCACTACTGTGCTTCAGCCTATATTCTTTTGTGAAACTCGACCGATAGTCCTTTATTTGACGAGAAGGTTGTTTTATGCATCTGTGCACTATTGTCTCTTGTTTGGAATGCTTTCTGGTTTGAAGGAAGGACTGCGACATAGCGATTTATATAATGGAATGTTGAGCAGCTTACATGGTACTTTTATCTGCATCTGTCCTCTTTCCTTTCATATGAATTACTGTGTTATTATCTTTTTCTATTATTGAATACATGTATGCACTGTAACAGCAAATCTTCATTTCATTCCACTATTGGATGTTTTGTGATATGCTTTTCTTTTAATCATGCATGTAGCAATGATATGAATGACAATGTGTAGTAATTCGCTTTTATCGCTCTGCATAACTAATTATGCAGAGCAATTTTAAATGGTTTAAACATCTATGCTTTAGTGTTAGAGTCATCTATATGCCTGCCTTAAAGCACAGATTATCAAACGCTACGCTTTGAAAGATTGATAAGTCCCGGGATTAGATTATTAGATTATATATTTTGCTGATAGTTTTAGTTATTCACTTATCACTATCCTACCTCATAAGCTACTCGTCCATCCGACTTTTATCTATTATTGGGAAACTGGTCCCATTATCCCCAGTCGGAGCCACTATTCCAAACGGAAAAGGAGCTGCTTTCAAGGTCCGGACCGGGTGGTTTCCCCTTTGTTGTGGCAGCGAATTTCAAAGCCTCAACAAATTTGGCGCTAGAAGGAGGGCCTCAGCTGTGAATGGAACATAAGTCCAAACCTATAAGCCATTCCAAGAGCACTTCCCCCTCCGAATCCCCTCGATCTTCCCATTTGTATACTGGATCTCTGGTACCCGAACAAGAAGAAGAGGAATCAACTACCGCTGCTCAAACCCATCATACCACAGAACAATTGAGTCTTGAATCACCTGAAGTTCAGTCTCTAATCCATAAACTTCAGAGCTTCTCGATTTCACCATAGAAATCTGAGGTATCAGAAAGCAGTGCGACTTCGCAGTTCAACCTCACTCACCCTCTCACCAGACTTCAGAGCGAAAAACTCGGTATTGAACCCACTGAGTTTCCTTTACCTAAAAGGAAAAGAGCAAAGAAAGTTACTGAAGGATCTGATAGTGAAGGGCTTTCATCCACGTCCTCCATTTCATTTTCTCCACTGCAAGGTCGACCATCCACTCCCCCATTACAAATTGTCATTCACCAGGGATCACAAGCCTCAATATCCCAACCTATTCACTCCTCATCTTTAATCCCTTCCCATACCTCTGGAATCCCAACAGTAGTCTCAACCACTGTTGCTATCATAATGGCAGACCCATGGACTAGGCCAGGAGCAGTCAACATGCCTGGACCATTGCATGATCTACCCAATGATCCCGAAAAATGGCTGCCTAAATTCAATCCAGATGATGGGATCCAGTCTGAAGAACACATTAACAACTTTATGTTAGCAGTTAACCTAAAAGGAGTGACAGAGCAAGATGTTGTTGTAAGACTTTTCCCTTACACTTTACAAGGATCAGCAGGATCCTGGTATTTTTCCTTACCTTCTAGTTCCATTACCAGTTGGAATACATGCCAAGAGCAGTTTCTCACCAAATATGGAGATGACAAGTCCCTAGCAACTTTAATAAACGACCTCTCCAATTTGAGAATAGAGCACAGGGAACCAATAAAGGAGTTTAATGCCAGATTTAATAAACTACTGAATAAAATCCCTACCGCTTCTAAACCAAGTGAACAAATCCGAAGCGAATGGTATATCACTGCCCTACCTGCCAACATAGCCATTTTTGTAGATAGGGCTGGCAAACCTACCTTAGCTGAAAACATGAGAGAGGCACTTGCTGTTGAAAAGCGCATCAATGCTCTTGAAAAGAAAGCTTCTCTAGAAGATAGAAAAGCTAAAAAAGTCTCGTTTAAAGAAGATTCCAAGAAGAAAACCCCGAAGGACCCGTATGACATGGAAGGTTTACAAAAGGTCCTTAAAACATTGTCTAACGAAATGGTTGAGATAAAAAAGCAGGTGGCCGAAACTTCAAGCAAAAGACCATTTAGGACTTTTAAGAAAACCGAATCAAAGCCGCCCAATGTTATATCTAACGCTGATTCAGACCAAGAAGAAGAGGAAGAGGAAACACCTTCACAGACCGATGATGAAGAAGAAGTAGCTGAATGCCACGGAATGTGGGATTTTATACTCCCAAACTCTGATATGGAGAATGAAGAAGAAGCCTTTCTGGTTACTACAAGAAGTAAAAGTACTCCTGAACCCGCCCAGGCAACTTCAAAGAAGAGGAGTGCAGGCGCTACTACACCAAAGGAAAGAGTTCCCCCAAAGAAGCCACCTGTAGTAGTTTCTCAAAACCAGCCTTCAACTTCTAGTTCTCCTTCAACATCCAAGACTCTAGTGGTATCCGATTCAATGGAATATAACATTGTTGATGACATGAAGAAAACTAAGGCAAATATAACCATGTTTGAACTTAGTAAACTAAAACATCAACAAAAGCTACTTCTCAAAGAATTAAATGATGTTCCCTCTACTCCCCTTCCCAGTGCAAGAGCTGCCAACGATTCAGGCCAGCCTCCTGCAGGTATGGTTGAAATTACCGATTCAGTTTTAATCGGAGATAAATCAAACTCTCACACTCCACCCTTCCTGCTGACTTATGAGATTTATAATAGAAATCTGCACAACTGTTTAATTGATTCAGGAGCCTCATCTAATATAATGCCAGCTTCAGTTTGCTCTAAGCTGAACAATGAACCCCAAAAGTCTGCCATTCATATTGTACAGTTGGATAGGACTAAAGTGCAGGTTGTAGGAGAAATTAATTCTGTAACCATCAGGTTGTCAGCCGACCCCAGAATTGTTCAAAGGATTGACATCTTAATTGCTGACATACCTGAATTTTATGGTTTGATTTTAAGCATAGATTGGTCCGAAAAACTACATGGGTATATTTCCACTGACTGGTCACATATGTGGCTTCCCTACAAGGGAAAGCCAAATCAAATAAGGATCGATCGGGAGAAGCATATGACCCACACAGTTACTGAATTTGAGCAAGAAAACCAACCTGTGGCATTCAACAACAATATTTTGGGAAACTATTCGTCAGAATCATTCTTTGGCAACTTTGTTGCCCAACCATCTCCTTTTTCAGTTAATCATTTTACATCTCAGATTGAAAATTTTTCACAAACAGATAAGTCCAGATGTTTTAATGATGCTGAGAAAAATGTAAATATTTTAGTTAATACTTCTTTATTTTGGTCTTTATATTTTGATGGCTCTAAGTCCAGCGAAGGCTCTGGAGTAGGTTGCATTTTGGTTAGTCCGCAAGGAGAAAAGACAATGTTGTCTTGTAGGTTAGAATTTGAGTGTACTAATAACACAGCCGAATATGAAGCTCTGGTCCAGGGTTTATATAAAGCGATCGGCCTTGAAGTGCGATATCTAAAAGTGTTCGGTGATTCGGAAATCATTGTTAAACAAGTCAGAAATGCAATTCATTTCCTTTCGACTCACCTTAAGCATTATCAATCGCTAGTACAGGATCTTACCTCACACTTTTCAGCCTTTAACATTTCTTCCATTCCTAGGTCACAGAATTCAGCAGCCGACCTACTAGCCAATGTAGCTTCTAAGCTTCTACCTTCCGAAGACTACAGCCTTGATAGATTTTCTGTAGAATTACTTTTTAGGCCTTCAATTCCTGACAATATCACTAATTGGAGAGTATTTAACCATGACGAAGATATCTTGCAGTTTCTAACTTCGGAAAAATCCTATGACAATCAAGTCATTGAGGAAGATGATCACGATCTTCAGATGAAACAAGTGCCTCAAGAAAATTCAATTCCCAAACCCGTGGTGAAGCTTGAAGACCTTTATGATATCAAAGACAGGTTTAAACCTGTGGTTAATGCAAAGCTTCAAAGTTCCACTCTTAGGTTTGAATTAATAAATCTAGGCACTGACGATGCTCCTCAAAACATCAACTTAGGAATAGGACTTTCCCAAGAAGAAAAGGAAGCATTTATTAAACTATTGAGAAAAAACAAACAGGTCTTTGCTTGGAGATATGATGACTTAAAGACATATGATACATCTATTATCCAGCATACCATCCCTATGCTTCCTGATCAGAAACTAATTCAGCAGAAATTAAGGAAAATACATCCAAATTTGGAGACCCAGATAAAGTCGGAGCTTAATAGGCTTTTGAAAGCCAAAATTATCTTTCCGGTCCGACATTCAAATTGGGTCTCTAATATGGTGCCAGTTAGGAAGAAGAATGGCGACATTCGAATCTGTATTGATTTCAGGAACCTCAATAAAGCAAGCTTGAAAGATAATTTCCCGTTACCTACTATGGAACAAATTCTTCAATCAGTAGCAGGTTCTGAATTGATGTCCTTTCTTGATGGATTCTCCGGATATATCCAAGTTTTGGTTCATCCTGATGACCAACTTAAAACTACATTCAGAACAAAATGGGGAACGTATGCATATCAGAAAATGCCTTTTGGACTCATAAATGCAGGAGCAACATTCCAGAGAGCCATGGATATAGCCTTCAAAGGGTTGATTAATCGATCAGTAGTCGTCTACCTAGACGATATTACTGTTTATTCTAAAAAGAGATATAATCATTTGCATGACTTAAATCAAATCTTTCAGCGATGCAAAAGATATGGTATTTCTCTAAACCCAAAGAAGTCTTTCTTCGCTCTTGACCACGGAAAACTCTTAGGCTTTATAGTATCCAAAGATGGCATTTATATTGATCCTGATTGGATAAAGGAAATTTTCGAAATCCCTTTCCCACACAATAAAAAATCAATGCAGTCATTCTTGGGTCAGATTAATTTTGTCAAACGATTTGTTCCAGATTTCTCTCAAATTGTATTACCACTTCAGACAATGATCAAGAAAAATTCAGTCTTCAAATGGGGACCAGAAGAAAAGCAAGCTTTTGATGTTATCAAGCAATCAATAATCAATGCCCCAGCCCTGAATACTCCCAATTTTTCTAATCATTTTACATTATATACCATTGCGTCCGATGTATCCTATGCTGCAGTTCTCACGCAGCCAAATGCTCACAACTTGGAAGCACCCATTTCATTTTTTAGCTCAAATCTTCAGGGTGCCGAACTAAATTATTCCGATGTGGAGAAACAAGCCTTTGCTGTGTTCAAAGCAGTTAAACATTACAGGCCCTTTCTTTTGAAAACTCACACGAAAGTAATAGTCCCTTTCCCAGCGGTAAGGCAACTATTAATTCAAAAAGAACTGGGTGAAAGAAGAGCCAATTGGGTCACAGCACTTCAAGAATATGACCTAGAAATAAAGCCAGCAAAGATTGTTAGAGGTCAAGGTTTTTGCAGGATATTGGCAGGAGCATCAAACATTCCTGAATCAAGCGACATCGATCAGACTCAATCAATCAATTAGATAAGTGTCAATGATTCTGAATCTCAATATGCAGATTTAATATTTTATTTGAAGAATGGTTATGCTCCTCCAAAATTATCTTAAAAAAATAAAAGGGCCATTAGGTTAAAAGCGAAGAATTTCACTCTCATTGATGATGTGCTTTTTAGACAAAACTATGATTCTATCCTGTTAAGATGTCTTGAGAAACCTGAAGCTCAAAAGGTGTTACAGGAACTACATGATGGGCCAGCGGGAGGACATTTTGGGGCGGACACAACAGCCCACAAAGTCATCCATGCTGGATATTATTGGCCTACTCTGTTTAGAGATGCTCATGAATATGTAAGAAAATGCTTCAATTGCCAAACTGCTAGTGGAAGACAACGGAAATCAGCTTTCCCCCTGCAACCTGTCAACATTGAACAACCATTTGAACAATGGGGATTAGATATCATTGGAGAGATTACTCCACCATCTTCCAAACAACACAGGTATATCCTCACCGCTACCGATTATTTTACCAAATGGGTAGAGGCTATTCCTTTAAAGGCGGCAAATTCAGAGGCAATCATCGAGTTCATAGACCAATTCATCATTACCAGGTTTGGTGTTCCAAACGCTCTCGTTTTTTATAATGCTTCCTATTTCTCAGGAAATGCTATATATGATTTTGCTATTAAGAGGGGGTTTAAACTGAAATATTCTGCTAATTATTATCCCCAGGGAAATGGTTTAGCAGAATCTACTAATAAAAATCTCATCAAAATCATTAAGCGAACTGTTGAACAGAATCATAGAAACTGGCACAAATCTCTAGTGTTTGCATTATGGGTTGATAGGGTTACACAAAAAGCTTCTATAGGTTCCTCCCCATTTAATCTAGTTTATGGAAAAGAAGCAGTATTGCCTACCAATCTTGTTCTACCCTCTTTAGCCCTAATACAGTACATCGAAGAGACTCCTTCTTCCTCTATTCAACTTAGACATGACCAGATCCTCAAATTAGAAGAAGAAAGGGAGAAAGCGAAAATCACCCACGCCAAACATCAACAAATGATCAAAGCATCCTTTGACTTAACCTCATCCGATTCCAAACACTTTCAAGTTGGTGACTTAGTTCTCAAATGGGACAAGGCCCATGAAGATAAAGGTAAGCATACCAAATTTCAGAAAATGTGGCTTGGACCATTTCAGATCTATGAAAAGATAGGCCATTCGACCTTTTTATTGCAAGACTTATCAGGGGTGAGAGATTCTCTCCCTGTTAATGGCCTGGTCTTGAAAAAATTCTTTAATTGAGAAGGTGATCCCTTCTCCTTTTTGTAGATTTGTCTAGTTTGTAGGATCGATAGAAAATAAAACTGTAGAGTATCTCCATTGACCTTTAGCTTGGTTTTAAAAAGCTGTCTCACAAAATAATACAAATATTTGCTTTTAGATGGTAGAACCCTCAATCAAAAAGAATAATTTCTAGGGAACTAGATATCTGTTTGTTCTGAAATTACCACCTAACGTTTTGAAGACTCTTCTCGAAAGGTAAAAGGTCTGTAAATCATTCTCGGTTTTCAAAAATGGTCTCCAAAGGTTATTCATTTTAAGATAAAAAACTAACCCATTTTCAGCATCTTCAACTCTGCAACCTGTCATCCATTTACTCTTAAGGAGAAAATTGTTCACCCCATTCACTAAAGTTTATGGTTACTCAGAGTGTAATTCTAAAATATAGAAGATTAAAGATAAGAGGTCTTATTACAAGCCTGCTTACCATGTTCATAGGAAAGTAGTTTGACTGACATTACCAATACTGCCTATCATAACAGGGTAATGGCTTGAAATTTCAAGACAAGAGGTCTCATCACGAGCCGGCTTGTTCAGTTAAATTATTACCAGTGAATGGCATTGTCAATAGCTGGCCACCAAACCACGACAATGGCTTTTTATCTTATCAATGACAAAGAATGAAAAAACAGATAAAAAAAAAAATATGAGAACATATTTTAGTTTCATTCTGTTAACTACAAGCTTATGTGAATGGAAAAGCGAATAATACTATGGCTAAAAGGTATCCTTGTCGAGACTATAAACGTTTGCTGGCAACAGAGGCTCTACCTATGACAGAGGGGTTAATTATAAAAGCTGATATGGGAAAGTTTTTGTTTTATCATTATAAACCAATAAAGGCCTATTTTAAAGACTTAGAATGTATTTATTTTTCTCGAAACCAAAAGGAAAGAAGTTAACAGAATTCACTTGGTTCAGGACGCGCGAATATCCAGTTAAATTAGAAGTTTTCTCTTTCTGATTGGGTTTCTAGTTTTGAAAAGCTTAAGTGTTTGCATTACTTTCAGAGATAACTGGTTCTTCCAGCGAATCGCCAATTGTTGTGCCCTACAACAACCCCCCATTTCATATCATTTTTATTGTTCAAAAAATTAACATATGGAATGGGTCCCTTTTAAAATTTTGGCGTCAATGCTTGCATGTTTAAAGAAGGCCGCATAGTCAAATGAATTTTCATGTATTTAAGCCTTTTTGCGACATCAATGTTTCAAATAATAAATAATCTTTTATTAATGCGATAAAGCGATCGCAAGATCGCATATCGCAACAATATGAGAGATGCATTCAAATGACATTTTGGTTTCTGCCGATGCGATATCGCTATCGGCGATCGACAATGTTACATGCACACCACTAACGGCACTTAACTCATGTCCCGACGCGACGCGATGTCGGCGATCGGCTATCGGCGATACCTCATGCGAAACCGCTTTATGATTTAAATCCCTACCCAATGCGATATCGCTATCGGCCGTAGGCAGAATTCCACATACTTCGGTAAGGTACCCGGTTCCTACCCCCAATGCGATATCGCTTATCGGCTGTCGGCACGATCTTTTGGTAATAATTGTGCAGCACCTACTCCCCGAAGCGATGCGATATCGCTCATCGGCCGTCAGCGATCTTAAAAGCCATCACTCAAAGCTTTAATTTTATATTCATATCCGGTTGACAAAGCGCAAATCCCAAAAAGTCGTTAATGCAAGGGATAAGGTAATGCGTGTGTATTTAAAAGATTTTACCCCTTCGATTAATGAACACCTACGTTTAACCGCCAGAATATCTGTTGCACGCTTAAGTGAGTCATTCACCCAGATAACGGTATAATCATCACATTTAATGGGTAGCAGACCTCAAATCACCATTAATTGCATCTGTAATATCCTCTCAGCAATTAGATCCGCAGCCACTTTTGGAAATTAATCTTGGCATGCTTCAAATGATATATCTATCCCACTGTGTAGCGTCATTGTCATTATGTTGTTACGATTTCTCTTGCAATTGTGTAGAATTCGTCTTTTGAGAGAAGCTTAAGCATGATGGGAAAAAGATCCAAGAGGGCTACGGGCTCTACTGTTATACCTATAGCAGGTCAAGCTGCTGCAAATAGCAAGAAAGGCCTCGTTTCAGACACTACATGCACTGGTCTTAACAAGACTACATGGCAGGGCACATATAATTTGCTAGAAGCTGAGCAACCAAAAGTTTCAGGGATAGTGGCTACTGCGGACCCACTCAAAAAGTCCGATGCAACTCTTAAAGAGTTGGTTGATTCCTTTCTTCACAGAATAGCGGCCAGAGAACAAGTCCTTCCCTACACTGATGTAGTGCGATGGGCAATTGAGGAAATTCCAATCGTTGACAGAACGTTCCACACAACAGACGGAAGGATTTTCGGGTCGTTCAAGCCAGAGCACCTGAGGGAAATGTATCATTTGCCCGAGCCAGAGAAAATCTACAACAAAGACTTCGTGGAGAAGTTTGCAGCTGAAAATGAAGTACCATCCGAGCCTATTCGGGATTGGAGGCAGAACCCCGCCAAACACAAGCACGAAAGCTCGGGTAAGTACTCCGTCGATTCCTTGGCTTCTCCCTATTGTTATGCGGGAATTATGATGTGTAGGCTCTGGGGATTACATGATTCTGCCAATTTTGATATAGAAATGGTTCCCCTAATGGAAGCAGCTGTTAATGGTTTTATCATGGATTGGGCCACCATTCTTTCTGATAAATTGACTGTAGCTGTTCGGGATTTTAGAGCTAAATCTGTAGTTACCGAAAGGAAAATTCCCCCATTTTATTATAGCGCCTACATTATGGACACATTGTGCTTTAACTCTGAGTTTCCCATCCTCGGTTGGAGATGGACCACCCAAGACCCTTTGCCCATTCATTTGTATCATCGGAAATTATGGAAGTCCTCTTACAAGGACCATTTGTATCAAATTTGCAATGGTTTTATGGTTCCCATTCATTACTCCATTTTTGATCGGCCTATTCCCAAAATCTCCTATCTCGCTTCCTTCGACTTACCAGCTGTAGCAAGTTGGTTTGGAGAAGAGCACTTTACCTATATTAGGGTTTATGGAAGCCAAGCCAAACCGCATGTTCTCCCTCTATATGTTCCAGACAAACTGTTAGCCCGAGAGATCTCCTACCAGATTATGGCCGAGAGTGTAACCCAAACACTCAAGAAAGAGAAGGAAAGGGGCTGGCCCTCTTTTCCCTTAAGGATGGGTGTTTTTACTCTGCTTAATATTCAGCATGCAGAAAAGGAGGCAACAAAGATGCAAGCTTTATCCCTACCCACTATGCCAGCCAGACTCTATGACCCACATAAAACTGCCTACAATGCCCTAGAACAGGCCAAATTGACCAAGATTGACCATCAAGAGGACGAGTTTGATGACCTATTCGTAGCTGTTGATTCAATAGGCCAAACCAAGAAGCTTGCCAAGATGAGATACAATGATGAAGCTTTAACCGAATTCAATAAACTTAGGGAGCAGAGGTTGCAAACTCTGCCCCTAGATTTATTGTCATTAACCACAGCATCCTCCTCAAGCGAGCCAGGTCAGAAACATACAAGCCAACCTCCTGTTATAAATAAAGAACAAAAGAAACAACAGGAGGAAAGGCAAGAGAAGCAGCAAGCAGAGAAGCAGAAAGAGCAGAAGGAACAATAACAGAGAAAGCAGAAGCAGATGGAGGAACAGCGGAAGAAAGAAGAAGAAGAAAAACAAAGGAAAGAACTGGCAGATAGACAGAAAAAGGAATTAGCAGATAAGAAAAGAAAGGAGTCAGAAGAACAACAACAGAAAGAGTTGGAGGAGCAAAAGAGGTTGGAACAAGAAAAGGAGAAGAGTAAATCCCAGATCTCCATATATCCTGAATTGCTGAAACAATGGAATCAATTCGATTCCATTATCAGTGGAAAGGAAGGCTCCAAAGACACACCAGACACCACTTCTTCTCAGGTTCTAAGCGGAACCAGTGGCCCACCCATTTCAAAGGAGCTCGAGGTGATCACCAAAGACCCTTCCGATCAGATTGTGCTCCAGGTGGAAGATATTCCTCCCCTGGACGTTTTCTACAGCCCTAGGCTCAAAGCAGTTGTTAAGCGCTCAAGGAAGAGATGAAGGCTTGATCAACCTTCCATCTTTCCTGAGCATACAGTTACGGGGAATGTAGTCTGGAAGGAAGAATTGGACCCCTCCGATGATCTAACCAAGTTATCGCAGTACGCGGGAGCTTATTCTGCAGCGACTATTGATAAAGCATCGGAGGTAAGTCTTTTGTTAAAGACTAAGGACCAGGAAATTTATGCATTGCAAGCAGAAGTAGCTGAAGCACGAAACAAGGCAGCACAGGTAGAAGAACAGTTGCTTGCGCAACAGCAAGCAAACAATGTCTTAACCCAGCAACTACAGACTGAAAAATAGAGGATTGATCAGAGCGCAATCCAGAAGCAGAAAGAGTTAACAGAGGCATTGGCACAATTGAGAGCGGCAAACGAGCTAATGACGAAGTCAAAGGATGAGCAAATTGCTCGACTATTAGCACAGCTCGAAGATATCAAGGGCACTAAGAAAATCGAAGATTTCAGAGCAGAGGCAGCTCGAATAAATAATGCATTAATCTCTCAGGTTAGACTCTTGTGCCAACAACTAACTGAGGCTGAGCCATTATGTGAAGCATCTGCAGCAGTATGTCAGCAAATTGAAAAAGCCAGAAATGAGCTAGATCAGGCCGAAGAAACCATAACCTCATATCTTGATTGGCAAGATACTGATGAGGGAAAAGAAGCAAACTTGCCTAGGATCTATGAGCCATTCAAAGACATACTCTTCACGGAATGGAACACTCAGATGATGAAAGCGGAAAGAGCAGCTTCAAGGTGTAAAATGATTTCCAACAATATGATTGATTTGGTCAACAACACACTCTATTGGGCCAACATAATCTCTCAGTGTACACCTGGAAGCATAACCACGGCAAACATGATTGAACAAACAAGTTATCATGGTCTGGAGGAAAAGAGAAAGTTAATCACTGGAGTAAAAACTTTAACCTCCGATGCATATTGGCTCTTTCTAATCAAACCACACACTCAAAGGTCGGCTCTTAAGTGTTTAACAGATGCTCTCAAGTGCCTAATCCCCAACTTTCAGGATGCCACATATGATTCCCAGCTCACGTCGCGTCTCAACACTCCACCGGAAGTACAACCCATGCTTGCGATATGTCAGTTGAGGTTTAAAGGCAAAGAGCCCACCGAATGAAGCATTGCTGCCGACTGCCAGATTGCCAAGAAAGATGGAGAAATATTTATTGATGCCAATTTCATAGTTTTTCAGTTTTTCTTAGATATTTAGATTAGATATTTAGATTAGAATAGTATTTATAGACCCTTTCATTGTTTTGGAAAGGGTCGTAAAATTTTGTAATAGACTTAAAGGCTGAAGTTTGCACTACTGTGCTTCAGCCTATATTCTTTTGTGAAACTCGACCGATAGTCCTTTATTTGACGAGAAGGCTGTTTTATGCATCTGTGCACTATTGTCTCTTGTTTGGAATGCTTTCTGGTTTGAAGGAAGGACTGCGACATAGCGATTTATATAATGGAATGTTGAGCAGCTTACATGGTACTTTTATCTGCATCTGTCCTCTTTCCTTTCATATGAATTGCTGTGTTATTATCTTTTGCTATTATTGAATACATGTATGCGCTGTAACAACAAATCTTCATTTCATTCCACTATTGGATGTTTTGTGATATGCTTTTCTTTTAATCATGCATGTAGCAATGATATGAATGACAATGTGTAGTAATTCGCTTTTATCGCTCTTCATAACTAATTATGCAGAGCAATTTTAAATGGTTTAAACATCTATGCTTTAGTGTTAGAGTCATCTATATGCCTGCCTTAAAGCACAGATTATCAAACGCTACGCTTTGAAAGATTGATAAGTCCCGGGATTAGATTATTAGATTATATATTTTGCTGATAGTTTTAGTTATTCACTTATCACTATCCTACCTCATAAGCTACTCGTCCATCCCACTTTTATCTATTATTCGGAAACTGGTCCCATTATCCCCAGTCGGAACCACTATTCCAAATGGAAAAGGAGCTGCTTTCAAGGTCCGGACCGGGTGGTTTCCCCTTTGTTGTGGCAGCGAATTTCGAAGCCTCAACAAACCCTAACAAAAAAAATGAATGGTTTTCATTTCTCTTTAGATCTGAAAAATAAAATATCAAAACCCTACAACAAATAATATACAAATATAAATGAACATGTACCATAAAATGATATATTGAGAATCCAATGGAAATAGCAGAACTTTGATTCTATTATTGAAAAATAAATGTTTATACATGTGAAGAGAATTTATAGACTTGGATCTAGAGGTCCCCCTCTTTGGGATGGGTCCTTTGTACCCTATGCTTCAACTATTGATAAAACTCATTGTCTCTCATAGTGTATGTAATGGGTAAGAAGAAACGGTGATGGCCTGAACTAAAGATGGGAGCTCAAATCTCACAAGGCAATAATCAGGACGATGAGAATAGTCATGGTGAAGAATGAGGAGAAAACCATACTATTTATAACAAAATATTATGATAGATCTAGATTTAAGATAATAATAAAAAATGTTGGAATAAATCAAGATCTAACCGTTAGGAATATTTTATTGCATTTTAGAGAGGGAAATATTATTTAAAATTATCAAATATCTTTATTTAGAAAATTACTACAAAGATGGATAACAGAGACATAGTCCAACTCTAGCCAAATAATTGCACACTTGCATCCATCACTATTGGACAAGGAGCTTGCATCTAGAAGAAGGTAAATACTGCAATTTTCATCTTAATTCCAAGCCAAATAAACCTACATACATCACCCATTACGCCAGTTCCTCCATCGTACCCTTCTCCATAATACACAACAAAATAAGTGAGAAAGAAATAAGATTTATAATGCTCATGTATAAACTTATTATTACATAAACATTGTAAAATTTAAAAAAAATATTCAAATGTGGGAAAAGTTGGATAGTAAACTGCATTTATTCGCATTTATAAACCATAAGTAAAATTCTTTAAACTAACTAATTAATCTAATTCTGGAAAATCCTTATGTCTTTTAAACCTTTATTAACTAATTAAAATGCCCACTCCCTATGGACATTCAAAACCTACTCCCACCTGTTACAATAACCCTTTATAAAAAAATGGATAGACTAGGATAGAAATGGTTCAAAACGTGATTTACACGAACTCCTAAATTCTAGCACAAAGTTGAGAGTCACTACAGGTTGAATAATCTATGGTGATGGTGATGCCCTCTACTATTTCATAATTAAAAATCTAAAAATCTATTATTTCATTAGTTGGAAATGTTCCAATTTTTACAAGTGCGGTGCGCCGGTTGTTCGAGGATCTGCGTCTCAATGTTTATCCAACCACGTGAAAACATAGTCCGAGGAAGAGAAACCTCGACTTGGCTAAGCATTTACCGTTTATGCAAGTGCCAATTTTTACATTAACATGCACTGCACTGAACTAAATTGAATTGACATAAATAATAATGCAGGTGAGCACAAACTTTAAGGATGTGTTTGCTTATAGTGGGCCAGCCCTAGAAACCATAAATGGGAGACTCGCCATGCTCGGATTCGTCTCAGCTGTCGGGGAGATAGGAACAGATGCAAGGGAGCAGTTCCAACAACGCGGTCTCGGAACAATGAGTACATGAGATTCATCAAGAAACCGCTCATTGCACTGCCGACCTTGCAGTAGTTTGAGCAGAGTTGGGAGGTCTCTGCGAAAAGATCTCCGCACCGACAGAGTGACTCGAGGGTGAGTCGTGATGTTTGTTCTGGAGGCCTGTTGGGTGTGGAATCCCCCACATGGCAAGTTTTAGGGCTTAAACACCATTGTAAAGACTTAGCGAATTGCTAGTGTGGGGCGCGATGTTGTAATAGAGTTGTCCACCATTACTTTTGTAAATGTAGTGTCAGATTGAGAGAACTACCCATGGTCGGAAGACCATGGGATTGTATAAATGGATTGATGACAATGGAATATAAGGATAGAAAAGTATCTGAAGTGTAGATTTGTGTCTTTGGGTCATAGAGTAGGAGAAGGCTCTGCAGCTGAGTGCGCATAGGCCTAGTAGTATGCAGTTGAGTGCGCAGACCCCTGCAGCTAAGTGCCCAGGGTAGGTTGAGTCTGTAACCATTTGAAACATTAATAAAGAGAAGTTTTACCATATTTCTGTGTATATTTTCCTATTTTATGCATTAAAGTATATTGGGTATGAATTGCATGTTTATTGGTTATTTACTCCGCGAACTTATATGAATATGCTGAGTAAGTGAATATAATATAAGGTATCTATTTACGTGAAGATAACTAACTGTTATAAGGAGATAAGTAAGATCCATGGCGTGACTTGGGGAAATAGTGCAGATCACTGCTCCAGCAGTGTGAAAGCCCCACAGTCCCTTGTTAGGCCTACGCAAAGGCAAAGATAATAGGTTGCGAAGGCCATATAGGTCCAGGAATTATGCGAAGTAACATGCGTGAAGGTATTCACAGTTGGACTAAATCAAACCCCTCAGACATCTCAAGTGTGCAGAAACTTGGTTCCAACATGCCCCCATACTGCTTCGGGTGAGACCTCAGTCTACACTGCATGGACTGTTGCTGAAAGGGCTAGTAGTACATGGATTTGTTTGTCTAATTAAACTCCCAACCTGTGTCACGACCCAACAACCCAACAAGATGCATATTGAAGGTAGAGTTTTTGTGGAGAATTTTGATGGCTCGGGTGCTAGTATCACTGTTGGTTGGCATCCAAGTCAACCTTGTTTGACTTACGATGGTTACAGTGATGTGGAAGTGATTTGATGAAGTGTTGTAGAGGCGCCAGTGACTTCTGGAGGTCATGTAGAGGCTTGCGAAGCTTTGGAAGAAGTTTGAGAAATTTATGAGTTGAGGAAAGATGTTTCCCTTCATCCTCTACCCCAGTTGCATGGATGATGAGTCACTGGATGATTGAAAAGCTCCAGTCATTGGTAGGCAGTCCTATGGGAGAGACTGGGGAGATCTATTCGAATTTAACCTGTGTTTCAAGTGTGACGGAGTTTTTTCAGGAGTTTTTCTCTACATTCCTCACGCTATTAAGCTAATTTTGGCATTTTCGAATGTTCTTGATCAGAATTTTTCAGCATATGGTAGCAAAAGTTCGCGGGTCTGCTAGAAGTTGCTCAAAGTTGAAAATATCAAATGGATAGTGGTGTTAGTGGTTGATTTAGTAAAAAATCCTATCTTAACCAAATCTTAAGCGTGTGCAAAAATGGTTAAGTGATCCATAACATGTACAATTTACAATGTAATTAACATAGGAAAGTGATAAATAGAGGAAGGTATTAATTGGCTGGTTTTCTCGAGAACGTTAGAGTATTCCATTCTGAGGGTATCGAGAATGAGTATATACTGCAGCAACGACTCACATTATTTGGCCTTTTTTTATCGATGTATTGTGTGCAGAAATTAGAGATAGAGTTTAGAAGAAGATTTATATTTTATGTTTTGATTGTGGCCTAAAATTGGCAGCTTGTGGTGTGTTAGAGAGTAGAGATTGTTGTGACTAGAAGAGAAGAAATAACCCTCTTAAGGGATATTTTTTTTTAATTTAGATTTGATGTGTACGATGATGGTGTTCGTGGGTTTCTCATGTTGAGCTGATTGAGAACCGATTATAAAAAATTTATGAAATGTGGTTTGCATGGAGGAAGTGAAGGTGTTGAGGCTTAAGAGTATACATTGATTTGGCATGTTCAGTAAAAGGAAGATATTTCTCCATCCAGTTGGAGTTGGATAGTCCAATGGAATTTGGGAGAGGATCGTTGGTCATGGGAGCTTCGATCAGATATATTTCGATATATCCATGCGAGGAAACAATTTTCCGGTATGATGGATGCCATCATAATTTGAAGAGGGTTGATTCTTCTAGCTTATGGGTGTAAGCTAATCCATGTACAATTTGGTCAACGTATTAATAAAATAATTGAGCAGTGCAACAAAAGTAGGGTGGTGTTCTCCCGAAAGGGTTTTGAACATGAATACTTGTGTTCTTATGTGTGCATGCTTGTGTTGATGTTTCTCATGGTTATTATGTTTGAGTTTATTATTTCTTTCATATTTAGTTAAGGCAATATTGTGAATGTGCATGGTTATTTGATATTGTGGTAACAATTTAAAATTGATATAAAGGTCATCACTACTGATTCATCCTCCCTCAATACCCAATACATTTCCAACATAATTTTTTTCTTCTTGGTAGTCAGTCAGCAATGCAGAGCCCTAGACCAACTAGTCGGGGAGCATTGTGGAGATTTTCACACACTAAGACCTAAGCCTAACCCCCTCTGAATCAGTTTTTTGGCACACTCTGGTTTTGACCTCGAGATTGTGGAGCTTTTCAAGCTCCCTACAAGGACAAATTACTATTTCTCAATGTAAGTGATCGATGGGGGTTTGTGGAATCCTATCCGAGTGACCCTAAATCTAATTACAATATTTTTTTCCCTATTGCCCAATTGGGCTTAATCTATGTGAGTTAAGTTATAATTAATGTGGACTGTTTCAAGTCTTTCCTTAGTGGTTGTAACCAAGCGCTAGTTTTATTAGGGTGTGAGTGTGTGAATAATGTGTATGTGGATGTGTTTATTAAATCATGTTTTATGATGGCAATGCTACTGAGAAATAAAGTGCATAAAATATAAATAATAGTAAAAATGAATAGTAAAATAACAACAAACTGATGCATGCAATTCTCCACGCAAAAATCTATGAAACGACAAGAACAAATGAGGACAATACAAGCAACCCAAAGAAACGAAAATACCAAAAGATTTAATGCATAAGGGGCTAGGATCTAAGGCTAGCTCTGCTTAAATGATGCAAAAAAATCCAAGAAAAAACATAAGGGAAAATATTGGAAAATAACATAAATCAAATTGTGAAAAGAAGGATGCTCGGGGCGATCCTAAAGAATAAATTCAACACATGTCTCAAAAGGAAACAAATCATTCTAAAAATTACCTAAAAAGGACTACAAAATGATGGCAACAATGCTGGATAACAATGGCTAAATGTTCTGCGCACTAGATTCCTCAACTGAACAAATTGTCTCCAAAATGGAAGAGGTGTACTCTAAACCCTAAGGGGATTTTCCCTTCCTCGAAATGAGAAAACATACTAAGAGACTCTAGGGCTAGGGGTGAAAGGGAGCAAGAAGAAACCCCTCCTGACACACGTGCATAACTGTGGTCGAAATTATGAAAAAAAATTGTAGAAATAGGGGGCACAAGTTTTGACATGTTTAATGTGTCCTCAAGCATAAAAAGGCTCAAAACGTCTGTATGGGGTTCAATATTTTGTCAAAAAAAATGTTCTCCATCCCCAAAGGAATTTCTTCGTAAATTTATTGCAAACAGTGTCATCTCTTGCACGAATGGTACATGTGACCTACAAAAAAGACAAGGAAACCCAACAGAACAAATATTCTTCATTCAAAGAGTAAAACTCCAAAAAAAGAAGTGAAAATTGAGAGAAAGAAAAAATCCTGAAAATTGCTAAAAAATGTCGAAACAACATTCACTAGGGTTCTATATTTTTAAGCTACTCGAGTTGTCATTTGTTAGTATGAAGTTTCTTGGAAGTTGCACCAAAATCCTTCACTTATGTTAATCGTGACATATAACCCTAACAACAAAAATGAATCGTTTTCATTTCTCTTTAGATATGAAAAATAAAATATCAAAACACTACAACAAATAATATCCAAATATAAATGAACATGTACAATAAAATGATATATTTAGAATCCAATGGAAATAGCAGAACTTTGATTCTATTATTGAAAAATAAATTTTTATACATGTGAAGAGAATGTATAGACTTGGATCTAGAGATCCCCCTCTTTTGGATGAGTCCTTTGTGCCCTATGCTTCAGCTATTGATTCAACTCATTGTCTATCAAAGCGTATGTAATGGGTAAGAAGAAATGGTGATGGCCTGAACTAAAGATGGGAACTCAAATCTCACAAGGCGATAATCAGGACGATGAGAATAGTCATGGTGAAGAATGAGGAGAAAACCATATTATTTATAACAAAATATTATGACAGATCTAGATTTAAGATAATAATAAAAAATGTTGGAATAAATCAAGATCTAAAATTATCAAATATCTTTATTTAGAAAATTACTACAAAGATGGATAACATAGACATAGTCCAACTCTAGCCAAATAATTGCACACTTGCGTCCATTGCTATTGGACAAGGAGCTTGCATCTAGAAGAAGGTAAATACTGCAATTTTCATCTTAATTCCAAGCCAAATAAACAGAAGGTAAATACTGCAATTTTCATCGTAATTCCAACCCAAATAAACCTACATACATCACCCATTAGGCCAATTCCTCCATCTTACCCTTCTCCATAATACACAACAAAATAAGTGAGAAAAAAATAAGATTTATAATTCTCATGTATAAACTTATTATTACATAAACTTTGTAAAATTTTAAAAAAATATTCAAATATGGGAAAAGTTGGATAATAAACTGCATTTATTTGCATATAAACCATAAGTAAAATTCTTTACACTAACTAGTTAATCTAATTATGGAAAATCCTTAGGTTTTTTAAACCTTTATTAACTAAAATGCCCACTCCCTATGGACATTCAAAACCTACTCCCACCTCTTACAATAACCCTTTATAAAAAAAGGATAGACGAGGATAGAAATGGTTCAAAACGTGATTTACACGAACTCCTAAATTCTAGCACGAAGTTGAGACTTGCTACAGGTTGAATAATCTACGACGATGGTGATGCCCTATACTATTTCAAGTGCGGTGCGCCAGTTGTTCGAGGATCTACGTCTCAATTTTTATCTAACCACGTGGAAACATAGTCCGAGGAAGAGAAATCTCGACTTGGTTAAGCATTTACTGTTCAATGAATGACGGTAGATTTTTCCCTATGGTCTCCACATCCTTATATATAACACAATAACCAGCCCTGGAGTCTCATAACAGATCAATAGTGGCTATTCTTCTTTAGTTATTTCATATGTTCATTATCTTCTTGTTCTCAAAGTCCATATAAATTAGATTCGTTCTCATACATAGTGTTCATTATTATATTTCGATCATGGCCGCTGTAAATGCATCAATAATGGCGATGAATGGAGCATCTCTCCTTCAACAGAGGCCAGCAGAAAGGTCAACAACCAGCAGGCAGCTTCGAGTAAAATTCATGGTAGGGGTTAGTAATTCTGTCATTGTTTCTGTATCCACGAATAGAAGGTTTTATGTTATTCTATATATAACTTAATTTGGGTCATGTGCATCCACAGTCGGAGTCAAGGTGGTCACCTTCTACCCCTCCTGAGACGGTAAACGATTATGCAAGCGCCAATTTTTACATTAACATGCACTGCACTGAACTGATTTGAATTGACATAAATAATAATTCAGGTGAGCACAAACTTTAAGGACGTGTTTGCTTTCAGTGGGCTAGCCCCAGAAACCATAAATGGGAGACTCGCCATGCTCAGATTCGTCTTAGCTGTCGGGGTGGAGATAGCGAGCGGGAAAGACCTCACCGCCCAATTGGCCAGAGGAGGATTTCCACTGTTTATTGGAAGCGCGGTTCTCTTCACGCTTGCTTCTCTGATACCCATGTTCAAGGGAGTGTCCAAAGAGAGCAAATCACAGGAAATAATGTCTTCTGAGGCAGAGATGTTGTTGTTGTACATGCACGTAAACTAGCTGTGTTGGTGTACATGCACCTAGATTAGCTCCAGTTAACTTATTGCTTGCATGTGGCACATGTACACATTAACATAAGATAAAGCACACTTAGCTTTAGTTATTGCATGTACAACTAAGCTTAACTTAGTTTCTTTTATGCATGTATTCTAAAACTAATATTGTAGAATCAATTTTTATTCTTTTCTCAATTCTTGCTCGCTTCCTTCCTTCTCTTGCAAGATTGTTTATTATTTTGCATATCTAGATCTGTGTATCTCAAAAATCTTACATGGTATCAGAGCACAGGGATTTGTAATCAGTGCACAAGCAATTTTATTTGCAGGTTCAGAAGATTGAAGCAACAACAAAGAATGGAGTCTAAATTGGAGTTTCGACAATCGGCAATTCTCACTCCATATAATTATTTCAAATGGAAGCCAAAGATTCAACTTCATCTCAGAAGTAGAGGCTTATATCGAATAACCATGGAAACGAAAGTTGAACCAACATCGGCAATGGAGAAAACAAGATATTTCAATCGCATGGACGAGGCCTTCGGCATCCTATGTTTATCTATTTCTCCGGAATTGCTATTTCATGTTGAATCATGTTCAACTCCAAATGAAGTATGGAAAATTTTGGAAGGATTGTTTTGGAAAACAGGATGAAATGCAAGGTCACATTCTCGAAAATGAGTTGAACTCATTAGATCCGAGAAACTTTGAGAACATTCAAGATTTTTTCACAAGGTATAAAGCCTTGTTGGTTCAGCTGAAAGGATGCGGGATCGACAAATACAAGCAAGAAAATCAGTTGATTCTTTCCATTTTACCAAAACTTGGTCCAGAGTATGCAGTATTCGTCTCTACATTCCACACAGTCAGATCTGCAACTGGTGCAGCTTGGAAGATGCCCTCACTGGATTCTTTTATTCAGTCTTTGATGCATGAGCAAGATAAGCTCATCAAAATGGGCACACTTAAAAATTCCAAAGCGCATGCACTTACTGTGCATGCAAAAGGAAAGGCAAATTCCAAAGACCATCAGAAAGGAAAAGGGAAGAAGGATCCTGATCCAAGAAAGGGAGGACATCCCAAACCCCTTGATGGATCATCTGGCTCAAAGGAAAGGAAAGGAACGAAAGGGCAATCAATTTGCAATTATTTCCACCGTGGTTTTCATCCTAAATCTGCATGCATGAAGAAGACTATAGATCTTATGGCGCAGACACTCTAGCAACACAATCTTGGAGACCACATTCCTGAGAATGCTAAGAAGAAGTCTAGAGAAAAAGCACCAGATCCAAGAGGTAACGGGCATGCTTTGATTTCTCTTCATTCTGCACCACAAGAATGGATCATCGATTCAGGAGCTTCACATCATATGGCTTCTTCAAAGGAATTCTTTTCTTCTCTACATGCATACTCAGGTCCTCCCATTCTCATGGGGGATAATTCTGCAGTTGCAGCAACTGGACAAGGAAGAGTGCAATTCGAAGATGGAAGTTTTGAAAATGTCTTGCATATTCCAAGGGTTTCTGTGAATCTTCTCTCAGTGTATCAGATGACATACACAGGCAGCAGAAGGAAAGTGGAATTTACCCCAGATTTCGTGAGCATTTATGACATGCAAACCAATTTGAAGATTGTATCTGGCAAGGTAAATGATCAAACTCGTCTGTATACATTTTCTGATTTTGTTCCTCAATCAGATTCTATTTTTCTACTTACGCATGAAAATGAAGAAAGTAGGATTTCGCACGAGAGATTTGGGAACTTGAATTTGAGATCTATGAAACAACTTAGTAAGCAAGGGATGGTCAAAGGATTGCCAACCATTGAATTTTCAGATGGTGTTTGTAATGGATGTGCTCTTGGAAAGCATCCACAAGAAAAATTCGAGAAGGGGCATGCATGGAGAGCCTCTTCACCTTTGGAACTTGTACACAGTGATCTCATGGGTCCATTTCCGATGCTTTCAATGAGCAAAGCAAGATATGTGTTGTCATTTATAGATGATTACACGAGATTCACATGGGTTTACTTCTTGAAACTCAAGTCTGAAGTTTTTCAACATCTAAATATTTTCAAAGTGCATGCGGAAAATCAGTCTGGAAAACGCATCAAAATACTCCGCACAGATAATGGAACGGAATATGTCAACAAAGATATCAAGAATCTTTGTGATGAAGCAGCCATACAGTTGCAGCATACAGTTCCTTACACTCCACAGCAAAATGGCGTGGCTGAAAGGAAAATTTGATCTTTGAAAGAGATGGGTAATTGCATGTTGCATGAAAGATCTCTTCCGTCGAAATTGTGGGCCGAAGCTATTAATTGTGCCTCATACATCCAGAACATATCTCCTCATAAATCTGTTACTGGAAAAACACCTTTTGAGGCTTGGACTAGCATGCAACCTGAAGTTAGTCATTTCCGCATTTTTAGATCTCGAGCATGGGCCCGCATTCCTCCAGAGAAGAGAAAGGCTTTGGAGCCTCAAAGCAAAGCATGCATGTTTGTTGGATATTCTGATGAAGTCAAAGGGTACAAATTGCTTGATATCCACACTGAAGAGCTCTTTATTGAAAGGAGTGTAAAGTTTGATGAAGATATTTCACATGCACCAGTAGATGAACTTGTTACCAAATTTTCATCACCACTCATTGATGAGTATGCAGATGAAACTTCAGACCAGCATTCTGATGAAGATGAGTCTTTTCCTGTGACCCCTATTAGACCACCAATTTTTCAACATCGAGATCATACTTCTGCATGTAATTCGGAAGATTCTCGACCACCTTCAACACAAAAATGGTGCAGCATGAGTGATATCCTTGATGATCCTACCTCTATCCCTCTGTTTGAGGAAGCGCAAGCACTCTTAGCTATGGAGCCATCCATGCCCATGCATGCCTATATGATGCATGGATCTGATCCGCAAACTTATGCAGAAGCAAATGGGCATCCTGAATGGGAAGCCGCCATGGATGAGGAATATAACTCTCTCATTGAGAACCAGACTTGGGATTTGGTTCCGCTACCTTCAAATCGCAAACTTGTGAGATGCAAGTGGGTTTACCGGACCAAGAAAGCATCAAATGGCCAATTTAGTCGATATAAGGCACGATTGGTAGCAAAAGGTTTTCAGCAAGTACATGGTGTTGACTATGATGAAACTTTTGCTCCAGTGGCAAAAATGGATTCCATTCGGCTAGCTCTCTCCATTGCAGCAGCAAGAGGCTGGGAGGTGCATCATATGGATGTGAAGAATGCCTTTCTTCATGGTGATCTCGAGGAGGAAATCTACATGGAGTAGCCACCGGGATACATGCAGAATTCATCTCTGGTATGCAAACTAAAGAAGTCTCTCTATGACCTCAAGCAGGCACCTAGAGCATGGTATGCAAAGATGGATTCTTATTTGTTATCTCAAAATTTTGTACGCTGCAAATCTGATTCCAATGTTTATTTTCTGAAGAAAATTGACTCCTTGTTGATCATAGTACTCTACGTAGATGATCTTTTGATAACGGGTAGTTCATCTTCTGTCATTACTAACGTCAAAACTGCATTGCATAAGCAGTTTTCTATGACAGACATGGGCTTGCTAAATTTCTTCCTTGGACTAGAGATCCATCTTCCTGATTCTGGCATTACCATTTCTCAACCAAAATATGCCAGAGATATTTTGGCACGATTTCACATGAGTGACTGCAAGCCAGCAACCACACCTTTCTTATCAGGGATAAAGCTTGAGAATGGCAAAGACACACCATTGGTTGATTGCACATTGTACCACCAGCTTGTGAGAAGTCTTCTTTATCTGACTCACTCCCATCCTGATCTCTCCTATGCTGTCGGAGCAGTTTCCAGATACATGCAGGATCCCCATGAGTTACACTGGAACGCTGCAAAGCACATCCTTCGATATGTCCACGGGAAAATCACCTATGGGATTCATTATGCAGCCAATTGTTCTTTGAATCTCATCGGGTTCACAGATTCAGACTGGGCTGGCGACACCATTGATCGCAAGTCTACTTCCGGTTATGTACTTAGTTTGGGATCCGGCCCAATTTGTTGGTCAAGTAAGAAGCAGGTTGCCATTGCTTTATCATCAGCAGAGGCCGAGTATAGAGGAGCAGTCAATGCCACTATTTAGGCAATTTGGCTACAACATTTCCTATCTGAGCTTGGGATTAGTGTCCATCATCCAACTGTCATCTGGTGCGATAATCAAAGTACGATGAAGTTCTGCAGAGATCCAGTGCAGCGACAGCAGACCAAACACATCGAGATCCACATGCACTTCATTAGAGAACTCATTCATGATGGGATCATCGATCTTCAGTATTGTCCTAGTTCCGAGCAGATTGCTGACATCTTCACCAAGACTTTCACTGAGCAGAAGTTTGGATTCCTGCGAGATTGTCTTAGGGTGAAGGACACGACTGCCTAGCAGTTGTCTTTTCTCTACTTTTGCATTATATTTTGAGGGGGGTTTTTCTTCCCACTAGATTTTCCCTCTTTCCTCCTTTTTATGCATTGTATATGGGTACCTCAAATGGCCGTGTTGTTGGGACTCATTCATTTTGCATCACACTCACCTAATTTATGCTTAAGGGGGGGTGTTGGTGTACATGCACTTAGACTAGCTGTGTTGGTGTACATGCACCTAGATTAGCTCCAGTTAACTTATTGCTTGCATGTGGCACATGTACACATTAACATAAGATAAAGCACACTTAGCTTTAGTTCGCTTTAGTTATTGCATGTACAACTAAGCTTAACTTAGTTGTTTTTATGTATTTATTCTAAAACTAATATTGTAGAATCAATTTTTATTCTTTTCTCAATTCTTGCTCACTTCCTTCCTTCTCTTGCAAGCTTGTTTATTGTTTTGCAGATCTAGATCTGTGTATCTCAAAAATCTTACAGATGTTGAATGGACGTTTTGCCATGATTGGCCTCGTTGTGCTGGCCTTGACCGAATACCTCAAGGGAGGTCCTCGCATCTCATGATCATCATCAGCTCTGTACCAAACTTCATACCCCTCTTAGTGTAGGTTGTAATCGAACCCAACTTGTATTCACTCTGCTATCACGAGATGGCACTGTAACAAATTGTTTTGGCAGTTTATGATATATTTGACAAGTTCATTCACAATCAATCATATAAATATATTTCTGATCAGTACATCTTTGGCAGAAACTCTGATTACAATTTGGCACGCTAATCTTGAACAGATATTAATTGACACCAACCATTACCAGGTTCCTAACAGGTTGATCTAACTTGGAAGGATAAAAACAAGCATAGCGATCAGTAACACAAACAAACTTTTATTCATTTGGTACTCGTAAATTTCTAAATTCCGTACTAACTAAATATTAATAATTATTCCAAAAATACTAGTAATTATTCCAAAAGTGCAGCGAAAGAACTAAAATTTTTTAAATTGCAAAAATTGTATAAGGAATTTATTAGTACATATATGCCATATGTTATATGTATTTACATATCTAAATTTAAATAGATATTATAAAAAACAATATTTTAGTTTTATAAATTTTTATTATACATTAAGTTGTACATATTTATATATAATTATTTAATATATTTCTCTCTCTCTCTATATATATATATATATAAATTATTTCTATAATTTAGATTATATATATATATATATATATATATATATATATATATATATATATATATATATATATATAAACACTACTTTTGATATATTTTTAACAAAATACTAAAATCATAGAATAACCAATGTTAGAAACAATCATTTAAACTCAATTAAAATGAATGGATTAAAAAATCTATGGTTTATATTATATTATTAATTAATATTATTTTCTAAAAACTAAATAAAATCTATTTATAGTGTATTTTAATCTATATATGAATGAAATGTGGTGATATTTTAATTTCATATTAAATCCCAATTAAAAAACAAATTTGATACATCATTCATAAAATACCCAAAGTAAAAGATAAAAGCATAGTGTGCAAAATTTAAGGAATAAAAAAAGCCATTAAATTACCCCTACCGAAAATTATTTTTTTTAACTAGAATAGTACACATAAAAGAGAGTCAAATATGCTTAAAATCGCGGCCGTCGGTTGAACAAATGTACTTGTATTAGTGCCTGTAGTTTCCATGTCAAATGGCTAGGCATTTGTGTATAATTTTTTTTCGTTTGTCAGGAGTTGTTGTACTCTTGGAAAATGGTAAGCTTTACAGATCAGTTAGATGGCGACACAATTTAGTTATGGGCTTTTATGCTAGTCCCATAGGGATGCACTGCAAGACTTGACAAGCCTCTTTTATGGTTATTTTTATCCTTGTAATCGATGGCTATGTTAGCAAGTCCGGGCATTGAAACTTGAGAATGATTCGGGTGAGAAAATGCCATTCAAAGTAAATATGAATTTATAGTTGGGCGGGACTCTCATGTTCTTGTTAGGGACATAATTCAAACTACTTTAATTCATTATAAATTGTTGTAAATAGCTCAGATCCATTAAAATCAAGCAAGTGAAGGTCTCAGAGGCTTTAGAACCCTTGAGGCCACTTCGTTTCATCACCCACACGTTAGATTTTTTGCAATTACTTGTTGAAATTTTTTCCATTTGATGATGGTAAACATTGTGGAGTCACAAGAGACTTGATTCAAGCTAATGAATGATAATTTTGGATTAAGTTAAGACCTAGTGCATTTGTGATTCCCATGCCCGGATAAATAACAGGTGCATTAAGCATTTGGATAATTAAAAAACACAAATTCATGAAGGCTGCTCGGGAATTTTCTTGTGATTTCCATCTATATTGTTTATGATTCCCATCCCTGGATAAACAATTGGCGGTTTATGTATTCCTCCCTCGACAAATAATGAATATGAGTTCCGTCCATAACTCGTGTTTTCGATATCCCATGCCTTAATATTCCTGTCATTAGTGGTGCATTTGTAATTTCCATTTCTAGGTTTTACAACCTCCTTGCAACTGAATGGTTTTGTGATGTGGAAGGAAGCCTCATTTCGAATACACTCATGGTTAGAAAAAATAGATGAAGCTGTATAGGTTTAAGGATAAATATGCTTTAATTCATAGGTTTAAAGAAAATAAATTGTTCAAAATTGTTGTGACCACTCAGGCCATACCCAAATTCATAACAATTAAGTAGGCATCATCATTATAGGTTGTATACACCAGCACTCAAGCTCAGGCACATATTGAACCTCCACTTCCCCATGAGGAAACCCTAATCTCTATGTGTGCATTATGAGGCATTTTAACTTCACAGGCCACATCAAGTTCCATAGTGTTGTAGTCCTCATTGATAATGGTGGTACTCATATTTTCATTCATAAGAGAGTGGTAGAATAAACCCATTGTTTTTAATACCTAGGACACAAATTTTAAATCATGATCCCCAATTGAGGCATATTTGACAAGTTCATTCACAATCAATCATATAAATATATTTTTGATCAGTACATCTTTGGCAGAAACTCTGATTACAATTTGGCAGGCTAATCTTGAACAGATATTAATTGACACCAAGTGCCAGGTTCCTAACAGGTTGATCTAACTTGGAAGGATAAAAACAAGCATAGCGATCAATAACACAAACAAACTTTTATTCATTTGGTACTCGTAAATTTCTAAATTCCGTACTAACTAAATATTAATAATTATTCCCAAAATACTAGTAATTATTCCAAAAGTGCAGCGAAAGAACTAAAATTTTGTAAATTGCAAGAATTGTATAAGGAATTTATTAGTACATATATGCCATATGTTATATGTATTTACATATCTAAATTTAAATAGATATTATAAAAAATAATATTTTAGTTTTATAAATTTTTATTATACATTAAGTTGTACATATTTATATATAATTATTTAATATATTTCTCTCTCTCTCTCTCTCTATATATATATATAAATTATTTCTATAATTTAGATTATATATATAAACATTAGTTTTGATATATTTTTAACAAAATACTAAAATCATAGAATAACCAATGTTAGAAACAATCATTTAAACTCAATTAAAATGAATGGATTAAAAAATCTATGGTTTATATTATATTATTAATTAATATTATTTTCTAAAAACTAAATAAAATCTATTTATAGTGTATTTTAATTTATATATGAATGAAAAGTGGTGATATTTTAATTTCATATATAATCCCAATTAAAAAACAAATTTGATACATCATTCATAAAATACCCAAAGTAAAAGATAAAAGCATAGTGTGCAAAATTTAAGGAATAAAAAAACCATTAAATTACCCGGACCAAAAATTATTATTTTTTAACTAGAATAGTACACATAAAAGAGAACCAAATATGCTTAAAATCATGGACCTCGGTTGAACAAATGTACTTGTATTAGTGCCTGTAGTTTCCATGTCAAATGGCTAGGCATTTGTGTATAATTTTTTTCGTTTGTCAGGAGTTGTTGTACTCTTGGAAAATGGTAAGCTTTACAGATCAATTAGATGGCCACACAATTTAGTTATGGGCTTTTATGCTAGTCCCATAGGGATGCACTGCAAGACTTGACAAGCCTCTTTTATGGTTATTTTTATCCCTATAATCGATGGCTATGTTAGCAAGTACGGGCATTGAAACTTGAGAGTGATTCAGGTGAGAAAATGCCATTCAAAGTAAATATGAATTTATAGTTGGGCAGGACTCTCATGTTCTTGTTAGGGACATAATTCAAACTACTTTAATTCATTATAAATTGTTGTAAATAGCTCAAATCCATTAAAATCAAGCGAGTGAAGGTCTCAGAGGCTTTAGAACCCTTGAGGCCACTCTGTTTCATCACCCATACGTTAGATTTTTTGCAATTACTTGTTGAAATTTTTTCCATTTGATGATGGTAAACATTATGGAGTTACAAGAGACTTGATTCAAGCTAATGAATGATAATTTTGGATTAAGTTAAGACCTAGTGCATTTGTGATTCCCATGCCTAGATAACTAACAGGTGCATTAAGCATTTGGATAATTAACAAAAACAAATTCATGCAGGATACTGGTGCATTTTCTTGTGATTTTCATCTCTATTGTTTATGATTCCCATCCCTGGATAAACAATTGGCAGTTTATGTATTACTCCCTCAATAAATAATAAATATGAGTTCCATCCATAACTCGTGTTTTCGATATCCCATGCCTTAATATTCCTATCATTAGTGGTGCATTTGTAATTTCCATTTCTAGGCTTTACAACCTCCTTGCAACTGAATAGTTTTGTTACGTGGAAGGAAGCCTAATTTTGAAGACACTCAGGGTTAGAGAACACAAACGAAGTTGCATAGGTTTAAAGAAAAATATGCTTTAATTCATAGGTCTAAAGAAAATAAATTGTTCTGAATTGTTGTGACCACTTAGGCCATACCCAAATTCATAACTATTAAATAGACATCATCATTATAAGTTGTATACACCAACACTCAAGCTTAGGCACATATTGAACCTCCACTTCTCCATGAGGAACCCTAATCTCTATGTGTGCATTATCAGGCATTTTAACTTCATAGACCACATCAAGTTCCATAATGTGTAGTCCTCATTCATAATGGTGGTACTAATATTTTCATTCATAAGAGAGTGGTAGAATAAACCCATTGTTTTTAATGCCTAGGACACAAATTTTAAATCATGATCCCCAATTGAGGTATAATGAACTCTGGGGGAAAATGTGAAAATGTCAAACTCTATATCGGAGACTATCAACTCAAATCCCATTTATTTTCCATTGATATGTCTGGCTATGATATAATATTGCGGGTAGAGTGTCTATTCACATTAGGATCACTCATAATGTATTTGAAAGAAATCTATATAGATTTCTCTAAAGGGGGACATGTATACACCCTTCAATGGATTTTGGTAAGGTCCCTTGAAATAGTCAATGCCCATAGTATGGAAAAATTATTAAATAAAGGCCACTCTAGAATTATTTGCCAATTTAATTCCTTATAAGTTATGGATAATCCATAATTTGACATAACAAATACTCTTAAATTTTCAATTGTTCCTTCACAAAAATCATCAAGTCTTTCAAACACCAAAGACTAAGTTTATCCATTCTTAAAGAAAGCACTAACATAACATTCCCTTGTTCCTAGGAATTCAACCACAAAATATATGTTCTTATTAACACCCTTTTGCACAAATTGATATAAGAAAAAATATCACTCAAGAACTATTGAAGGTGGAGGTCATACAACCTACTACAAGCCCTTACTCATGAGTAGTAGTCTTGATATTAAAGAAGGAAGGAACCTAGTGCAAGTGTCCTAATTATTAATGATCTTCTAGATGAAAAGCATGGAGAGAAGTTTTTCAATAATAAACATATGAAGGTCAATATGAGTTTTTTGTGATTACTTTCAATATTTATTAAACTTTGTCAACCTTCTAGAGCCTCATGAAAAAAAATTCAAAGCCTTTCTATGCAAGTTTTGCTAGCCTTCTTTGACGCTATTATGGTCTACAATAAAGCATTGGAACTACACATAGAGAATGGTGATAATTCATTGAAACTCTTTCGAGATGACCATTTTTTTATGAATTATTCCAAAGGTGCCTTTTGGGCTCCTAGTTTTGAATATCCATGATTATCTCCATCCTAAAACACTTTGATTTTAAGGGGATTTTTAGTAAATAAATTGCTAAACTCACATGGACAGCAAGAGAGATATAAAAGATAAAACATGCAATACAATTTTATTAACAAGAGATTTACATTTATAGTACATTATGTGACTCTTGGGTTTCAGATCCCAAGGTCTCTTGGACTGCTTTGGTCTATTCGGCTTCCACACTAACCCATTTAGGATTAGGTGTCCAATATTCCCCCCCTTAATCCGAAGGGTTATGTATGAGTCCAAGAAGAGAGCTGTAATACAAAATGTGCAAAAAATGCATGGCAGCACTAGGCTGAATGTGCTCTATGAAATGTTGGTAAAAAGGGTGGTGGTTTAAGGATGACCACCAACACTGGAACGCTTAGTGCAGTTCCCGGAACTCTTCCACAACTGGCAAGAAACTGAAGTTTTCTGCTAGAGGAAGTGATCCTATTGTTTTAAAGAGGGAAACCTTCAACCATAAAAGGGAGGTCTCACCCCGCATAAAAGGTAAAACTTCAACCTGAAAAGGAAGTCTTAACCTGTGATGGTTTAAGGATGACCAACAACTCTGGAATGCTTAATTCAATTCCTGGAACTCTTCCAAAGCTGCAAGAAGCTGGTGTCTTCTGCTAGAGGAAGTATTCTCAATTTTGTTCCCAGAACTCTTTCAAAACTGGGAAGAAGCTGAAGTCTTCTGCTAGAGGAAGTGTCCCAGATTGCAAAGTGAAGGCATGTTCAAGCATCTTTGTCTCTGGCTACAACTCTGAAACTGCTGTGGCAGGTTGTGGCTCAGGCTCGCTTGATGTGACTTTGAAGCTTGTAGATGACCATCATTTCCCCCCCTGTCAGATACAAGGTGAGATGATGGAGAAAACTCAACTGCAAGTCTGTTCAATATTCTGGAACAAGTTCTGACATGTGTTTGGAATATCTTCTTGGCTGTTGATGCCCATTGCCAAGAAGTGATCCATCCAAGATGAATCTTTGTTCTTGCAGGATGTTTGTTTTTGAAGCACCTGTGTGAAGAATGGTTGGTTTTATGAAAGTGCTTACATGGATGAAGATCAAAACAGTGATCTTTCAGATGGCCAACTCGGTCAGAGTGTTGGCATTTCACGATCTTTTGTTGTTTTGTTGTTGTGGAAGAGGGGCAGAATCTGGAACAGCTGAAGCTGAACTGTCATGAGAAGCAGGTGAACTGTCATCAATGAATCCAACACTCTGAAACTGAATGGGCTTTGAGTAGTCTGGAATATGAAAGGACAAGTCCTTGTCATATCCAAGACCAGTTTTGTGCTTGTTGTGGACAAGCTGTTCCCAAGGTCTGATGATGGGCTTGGGAAGTGGAGACTGAGTTTCTGCATATGCATATACAACTGCTCCTTTATTTGAATGAACTGTAACATTATTAACATGCTGCTGATGGGTGGTTGTCTCAATGTTCTCAACAAAAACAGGCTCAGAATGGTGTCTATTTTGATGTAGCTCTTCTTGCGGTAGCTGTGATTCAATCTGTAAAAAATCAATCTTTTCCTGTGCATTATATAAGCATGTCTGAATTTCTGAGAGAGATCTTTTGCTGATTTGTAATGTGTCATCAACAGTAGATTGTATAAGAGTTTTCATGAACTCTAATACTTCACTGATTCTGGCCATTTATGCGTTAAAAATTGATCAAAACTACTACTTAATGCAGAAAAGTAATACCCACTCACAGTACACAACAATATCCTTTATAAGTGTGCAGCAAATGATCAGTGTGCAACAAGAAGCAACAGGTAGAATTTGAAGATGCTGAAATCGGAATACCAGAAAGCAACTGTAATTCTTTATTTCTCAAAATTTGCAAGGAGTCAACAAACTAGATAATGCAGATTCATTCTTATTGAAAACTTTTATATCTCAACACTTGATATAGACATATAATCTCAGTAATAGCACCCAATTTCCTTAGCTCATCAACATTGTCTCTTGAATATAAGTTTTTTAGAGTATCAAAAACTGCAGCAATGTCTCTCAAGCAGTTCCTTCTAAAGTTGAAGTAGGTCTTCCACCTCCAGCTATTGCAAGTACAGTTAAAAAACCATTGGTAGCAAAGAGAATTGTTGGAAATAAAACTGGTGAGCTTGATGTCAAAAAACGCTTACAACTAAGTCAAAAAGAAGATCTTTATGATCAACAAACCAGAAGAAATTTCATCTACTACAGCAGTACAGGATGCCTCTTGCTCTTCTCGGTTCACATATATGGAAAATAATTCCAATTCAAACTCGGATTGTGGAGCACATATCTCTGGTCATGTTCCTCCTGTAGCTAGAAAAGCGTTCTTAGCATGGACATTTTCCACACGAGATATTCAGGAACACATTTGCCACCCTTACAAACACTTCAATGCCTCATTCAACATAGGTTTAAACTGTTCAACAAAATTCCACGACTTTCACCACCGCCCCCACATGATAATTGAGGCTTACAATAGGAATTTATAATCAGGAGTCTCAGCGTATAATGAGAAGCACATACACAGGGAATAGATCAATGCTTGGAGTCAACATACATACCAAGATTGCTTCAACTCGTTTCTTTGGGCTTCAACTTAGATATAAAGAGCACATTAGCAATCATAATACAAAAGTGAACACCACAGCAATTCAGCGGCACCCAGAAGGCAATCAAAGCAACCAAAATATTCTAGGTTCACTCAACAGGAGCTTCCTGCATGTAAGCCACTTTTGACTCCAGGATGGGTCATAACAACATTCATGTTGGTTGGTGCGCTCTTCATCCCCATTGGAGTTATTTCTCTGGTTGCATCACATAGAGTTGTCGAAGTCGTGCACCAGTATGAGACAGAGTGCCAGCTTGATAACTTCTATCAGAACCATCATCGGTACGTTAAGAGTAGAAATGATGGTGGAAGCAACCGACCCCACTAAAATCCCCTTCACATGAATTTCTGAGCTAGGGCCGGTAAGCCACCAAATGAGAGAGATTGAAAGGACACTACACTTGAATGAGCTGAGGGAATCAGCTTAAAACATTAGAAAAAACAAAACCTTGCCTTTGGATTCTTATTGATGTATACAGCTTAAACTTTTCTGCGGGAAATTGTAATCACCGTGAACGAAACCTCCAAGTTAGCTGACATAAGTGCTGATGACTGCAGCAAATAGCATCTGGAGACTCGACAATGTATTAATTCTCGAGTCAGGCTTAATTCTCATTTCCAGAAGCTCTGACAAAATGATTGTCAACTCCACAATATTTATGGTAGAGCTGTTTGGACTAAAAGTCTGGTGCTCTAACAGATTTCAAATTTACTCTCTTGATCTATCCTTTAAAATGATTTGCTGGTGTTCGCCAGCAAGTCCATGAGATTATGGCTATTCGTCTGCTTAAGGGCCGAGCCAGCGCACCGCATTGACTTTCCAAAATTGTTGTGGGTCTCTACAACTTCAACCCTTCAAGCTCTGGTCAGGGGCAGACGAGCTCTGTAGTTTAATCTACGATTCTTGAGGGCAAGACAAGGGTTTGTACAAGCCTAAACCAATCGATATGGACAGATGCCAAAGTAGCGGATGACAGCGTAAGGAGTTACAAGGGCAGTGGGAGCATCAAATGAAAGAGCACACGTCCCACACAACTCTGCACTTCTCAGAAAACTGATTAAAGAAAGGTCCAATAATATAACGACGTTTATCCACGCATATTTGACCTCAAATCACATCATTTCCGCAAAACTATATGCGTTTTCATTGAAAAACTATAGCGTATAAATGTAACAACTTTAAACGGAATGGTGACTATACCACGTTTCCGCGTTCTTCAATTTGACAGCATTCTTTTCATGCGTGGATTGGAGCAGTGTTTTCCAGAATACCCTGCTTCTCCATCAGACTCCAAACCGGACCACGCTTAATATGACAGCGTTCAACGAGACAACGATTTTTCCTCCAGCAATCAACGGAGCCAACGCATGCGCTTTTCATGGACCATTCATGATTACAGCAAACGCAACATAATTACAGCAAACCAATAGTCATAATTACAACAAACGTATGGAGCAGAGCGCAGGTAATGGCAGAGAATGAGAGCGCAGGTGCAGGTACGGCAGACAAAACGCAGGTAATGTCAGATAGAGAGTCTTAAAATAGCCAAAGCCAAGTGCAGCGTATACAGTGCCAGAGGTCAGGTAGGAGAGGCAACAGATTTTTTTTTGGCAGAAAATGAATTAATAGAGAGTTACAGGTAATGGGCAGAACTAGCAGGTCTGCACATAGTAAAACGCTTTACAAGGTGGAAATTCTGCTCAATTCTGATTAGGTGAAAGGCAGAGTTGACATATATATAGAGAGACCACAAAACAAGTGGCTCAAATTGGAGCAGGACCAACAATCGCCCGCTCTGATACCATGCTAAACTCACATGGACAACAAGAGAGATATAAAAGATAAAACATGCAATACAATTTTATTAACAAGAGATTACATTTATAGTACATTATGTGACTCTTGGGTTTCAGATCCCAAGGTCTCTTGGACTGCTTTGGTCTATTTGGCTTCCACACTAACCCATTTAGGATTAGGTGTCCAACATAAATGATAATGCAAAATAATTGTGAACAATCATGGTAAAATTATAGCTCCCCTTACTGTACTTGGCAATGTTGCATGTGTGTTTCATGATATGTCCTTAACCATCACTTGAGGATCTGTTAGCTCTAGAATATGTCTGTTTACTAACACCTGTGAGTTCTAGTGTAACATAAATCATGATCCCAAAAATTGGTATCATATACAGGTTCCTTTAGGAATAACTTTACCACTAAAATGTAAATTGATAAGGCATCATGGCTAAACCAGAAGTCAGGATGCTTATTCAAGTAAGATACCAGTACTTGATGGTACAAATTATGTATTTTGGAAAGTCAGTATGGAAGCCTATCGCATGTACCTAGGTGTAGATGTTTGGAGTTTTGTATTAGTTGATTATATTGTCCGAGAAGCCCCTCCTACAAATGAAAATGATAAAAATGTTTATGTGAACAATGAAAAGGCAAAGAGTGCAATTCTCTTTGGCCTTAATCAATATGACCTTGTAAAAGTAATTCAATGTAAGTCAACTAAGGAAGTATGCTACAAGCTCTAGAATAGTTATAAAGGAGATGAGAAAGTTAAGCAAGCCAAACTTCAAGCAATTAGAATGAGGTTTGAGAGCTTAAGAATGAATAATGAAGAAAATATACCAGAGTATTTTCTTAGATTAATGAGGTAGATAATATGATTAGAGGATTTGGAGAAGAACTCATGAATGAAGTAGTTTTATAGAATGTATTGATATCTCTTCCTATGAGATTCAATTCTAAGATCTCATTTACATAAGAGATATCAAACTTAAAGTCTCTTTTAATGAAGGCGCTACATGGAACTCTCACTTCCTATGAGATGAGAATAGAAAAAGAAAAGTTTGAGCAAAAGGAGGTAGAATTTAAACCCTCAATGAAGAATAAGGAACACAGATATCACCAAGAATGTTCCAACTAAAGGGAAAATTTTAAGAACCCCCCTAAATTTACATGTATAATAAATGGGCGAATCTCCATGGTATATAGGAAAAATGGAAGGCGATTTTATCAATAATATGATATGTATACATAATTTTTTGGCGAATCTCTCACCAGGCATGGCGAATATTTAACTCAATTATAGAATCTTTTGTTTATTGAATACACAAATGAAATCATTGCATTTCTTTAAAATATCTTTTGAAATCAAAATTATCGAAATTACATATCGATAACCTAGTGGGTGTAGGATAAAATTCACCTGTGCCATTCACGGGAAGCATGAGAAAAAACCTAATACTATATATAAAACCAAGAAAAATTCAAATTCATCACTTCTAGGGACCTCGTAACTACTGTGCCAATACACAAGTATGTTCATGTTTGTAATTAGAAAAATTACCCAAGTTACAATTTCTTTACTCTAGCATATGTTGGAAAGTTATAGAAGGATGACTAGTGCAATCAATCCATTCCTTTTAGCCCTGGATGTGTTTCAGTTTAAAACAGAAGTATACAAATATACTTGTCCAATGTCTATGCTTTAACCATTCACCTTAAGATGTTTTTACAATATAATTTCCTAAGTCTATTTAATATCTCCATTATCATAAAAACCAACCTATATCCATCTTAACTCCACATCTACCACTCTTAGGGGGATGAAATCTATTTATATCTCTGAGCACTTGGTAGACCCAGAATCAAGATGGATCTAAGATGATAGAATTTCCCCTTTAAATAGTTTATGCTCACATGAATACCATGGTATTACCATGGGTCAATACCATGGGTTATCATAAACCTGAGCTTAAAAATTACTATTAGTAATTTATAAAAAATAATAAAATTAGTAGTTGATTTTTATTTTATTTTTTATTTTAACCAAGCTAAAATGTTTAACATACATTAAATTACAACAGCCATTTTTACTCTTGATCGGATCAAATATTTTTTCACTCTATGCTAGTTTGCATATCACGATATTTGATACCTCTCGGGGGTTAGTAGATCCATAGTAAAGATGGATCTATGTTGGTTTAATTCCCCCATTTAAATAGACTACATTCCAGGTGAATACCATGGGTCAATACCATGTGCCATTTTGGTGAATACCATGGGTCAATACCATGTGCCATTTTTATTTTTATTAATACTAATATTATGGTTAATAATATTTTTTTGCATGGTATTAATAACAAATCTAGTCCATGGTATTTGTCCCATAGTATTTTGCCCATAGTTTTCACCTAAATATAAAGCATTTTTTGAGTGTTCGTAAATATAAGGTGACTTATGGAGTAAATATAAAAAAATATTTTATTTGTTTACCATACCTCTCGTTTATTTATATTTTTATTAATTTACCATACCTCTTTTACAAATATGGTATTTGGCCCATAGGATTCACTTAAATAAAACCTCTTTCTTGAGCCTTCATAAATAGAATGAGGGTTATGGACAAAATATAAAAAGAGGTTTTATTTATTTACCATGTGTCTAGTTTATTTATATTTTTATTTATTTACCATACCTGAGTAAGTATAAAAAGACATTTTATTTATTTACCATACCTCCACTTTACTTATATTTTTATTTGTTTACACCCTTGCATGTATATAAGGTGACTTATGGAGTAAATATAAAAAATGTTTTATTTATTTACCATACCTCTCATTTATTTATATTTTTATTAATTTACCATACCTCTTTTATAAATATGGTATTTGGGCCTTTGGCCTATAGGATTCACTTAAATAAAACCTATTCTTGAAAATGGGCGAATGGAAGGTTGTAACTCCTAATTTCAAGGGCTAAATTTACCTTTTTTACCCTCTCCCTTAAAATAAGGTGGGCTATTTGAGGTGATTTGTAAAAATGTACTATGATACAAAATATTCGCCCACTAAAAATTTAAAACCCCTTAATTTCGCCAAAGGGCGAACATTCGCCTCTAAAATTTTCTATGTCCAACTATGAATTTGATCAAGAGTTGGCTTAGTTTGCTGGAAAGCTAAAACATGGTTTAGGAAAGTATAGGGGAAATCTACCCTTCCAATTCTTTGAATGCTGGAGGTTTGGGAAATTTTCCTCCAAGTTTCCTTATTGAGATAAGACAAGAGAGGAAATGGATCAGAAGCCCAGAGATAAGCCTCAAGAATATCATAAGAAGAATCCTTTCAAGAAAGAATGGTCTCTACTCCAAAGAGGATAGTTTTTCATTAGAAGGAAATAGGAAAGAGTCTCCAAAAGATGAGGTTGATGAATTCTTACTCATGGCATTAGAATCTAAATCTAAATATAAGAACGAATCAAACCTCAAGTAAGAAGAAGATGAAAGTGTAGTAGATCTTGAAGGGGAGCTCATCAACGCCCTTGATGAATTAAAGATGACCTGAGGGAAGAAAAATAAAATAAAAGAGAAGTTGTTGTGAGATGAAGAAGGTATGAAGAGTTTGTTTACCAAAGTAAAAAGTTTGAGGAAGCTATTAAGAGTGAAGACAATCTGGCACAACAATTAGAAGAAAAGAAAAATAATTGTAAGAAGCTAGAAGATGAGAGTAACCTCTCGAAATTGACCAAGAAATGGGAGAAAATGATTATAAAAATATATAAACAGGAAATTTTGTCTCTAAAACTCAAGCTTGATGATGCAAAAAGGGAAGAAGAGGTTTTGAATGGATTAATCATTGATTAGGAAATAACTGCCATAGTTTAGAAGCAAAGATTAGCTCTAAGAACAAACCTTGATAAGTCCAAAATTGAGATGGAATTAGAAAAAACAATTGTTGAAGAAACAAAGAAACTAAACCACGTTATGAACAGTACAAGCCAACGGAATTCTAACATGGATCTGATCTATTCTCAACATGGATTGCGCAGTAGAGGTAGACAAAATAGTGGAGGAGATTTGAACACGTAACTTGTTCAGATCTGAGCTAGTTTGTGTGTAGCATGTGGAGATAGTACTGAGTACTTGTGAGGAGTATTGTACTATGTATTGTTACATGTTCTCTATCATTATAATAGACAGATAGTTGGGGGTTTTCAGCTGTATGCTTTCCCCATTACATAATGTGTTGATATGTGTGATTGATGTTTCAATGTGCGCATGCGATTGTTTTTTTTAATTCCGCAAATTGATGATCAATGGTAGAGGAGGTTATGTATTATGCATGCATTGCGCAAATAGTGTATAATCAAGATAATCTCTGTGAATAAGTGTTATATTATTCAAATTTCTACAGAACAAATATTCTTCAATCAAAGAGTAAAAATCCAGAAAACAGAAGTGAAAATTAAGAGAAAGAAAAAATCCTGAAAATTTCTATAAAAAAGTTTGAAACAACGGTCACTAGGGTTCTAAATTTTTAAGCTACTCGAGTTTCCATTTGTTAGTATGAAGTTTCTTGGAAGTTGCACCAAAATCCTTCACTTATGTTAATCGTGACATATAACCCTAACAACGAAAATGAATGGTTTTCATTTTTCTTTAGATCTGAAAAATAAAATATTAAAACCCTACAAAAAATAATATACAAATATAAATGAACATGTACCATAAAATGATATATTGAGAATCCAATGGAAATAGCAGAACTTTGATTCTATTATTGAAAAATAAATGTTATACATGTGAAGAGAATGTATAGACTTGGATCTAGAGATCCCCCTCTTTGGGATGGGTCCTTTGTACCCTATGCTTCAACTATTGATTCAACTCATTGTCTCTCAAAGTGTATGTAATGGGTAAGAAGAAACGGTGATGGCCTGAACTAAAGATGGGAGCTCAAATCTCACAAGGCAATAATCAGGACTATGAGAATAGTCATGGTGAAGAATGAGGAGAAAACCATACTATTTATAACAAAATATTATGATAGATCTAGATTTAAGATAATAATAAAAAATGTTGGAATAAATCAAGATCTAACCGTTAGGAATATTTTATTGCATTTTAGAGAGGGAAATATTATTTAAAATTATCAAATATCTTTATTTAGAAAATTACTACAAAGATGGATAACATAGACATAGTCCAACTCTAGCCAAATAATTGCACACTTGCATCCATTGCTATTGGACAAGGAGCTTGCATCTAGAAGAAGGTAAATACCACAATTTTCATCTTAATTCCAAGCCAAATAAACCTACATACATCACCCATTAGGCCAATTCCTCCATCGTACCCTTCTCCATAATACACAACAAAATAAGTGAGAAAGAAATAAGATTTATAATGCTCATGTATAAACTTATTATTACATAAACTTTGTAAAATTTAAAAAAAATATTCGAATGTGGGAAAAGTTGGATTGTAAACTGCATTTATTTGCATTTATAAACCATAAGTAAAATTATTTTAACTAACTAATTAATCTAATTATGGAAAATCCTTATGTCTTTTAAACCTTTATTAACTGATTAAAATGCCCACTCCCTATGGACATTCAAAACCTACTCCCACCTGTTACAATAACCCTTTATAAAAAAATGGATAGACGAGGATAGAAATGGTTCAAAACATGATTTACACGAACTCCTAAATTCTAGCACGAAGTTGAGACTTACTACAGGTTGAATAATCTATGGTGATGGTGATTGCCTCTACTATTTCATTATTAAAAATCTAAAAGTCTATTATTTCATTAGTTGGAAATGTTCCAATTTTTACAAGTGCGGTGCACCAGTTGTTCGAGGATCTACGTCTCAATGTTTATCCAACCACGCGAAAACATAGTCCCAGGAAGAGAAACCTCGACTTGGCTAAGCGTTTACCGTTTATGCAAGCGCCAATTTTTACATTAACATGCACTGCACTGAACTAAATTGAATTGACATAAATAATAATGCAAGTGAGCACAAACTTTAAGGACGTGTTTGCTTACAGTGGTTCAGCCCTAGAAACCATAAATGGGAGACTCGTTGTGCTTGGATTTGTCTCAGCTGTCCAGGAGATAGGAATAGATGCAAGGGAGCAGTTCCGACAACGCTGTCTTGGAACAATGAGTACATGAGATTCAACAAGCAACCGCTCTGTGCACTGCCGACCTTGTAGCAATTTGAGCAGAGTTGGGAGGTCTCTGCGAAAAGATCTCCGTACCGATAGAGTGACTCGAGGGTGAGTCATGATGTTTGTTCTGGAGGCCTGTTGGGCGTGGAATCCCCCACATGGCAAGTTTTAGGGCTTAAACACCATTGTAAAGACTTATCGAATTACGAGTGTGGGGCGTGATGTTGTAATAGAGATGTCCACCATTACTTTTGTAAATTTAGTGTCAGATTGAGAGAACTACGCATGGTCGGCAGACCGTGGGATTGTATAAATGGATTGATGACAATGGAATATAAGGATAGAAAAGTATCTGAGGTGTAGATTTGTGTCTTTGGGTCATAGAGTAGAAGAAGGCTCTGCAGCTGAGTGCGCATAGGCCTAGTAGTATGCAGTTGAGTTCTCAGACCCCTTCAGCTAAGTGCGCAGGGTAGGTTGAGTCTGTAACCATTTGAAACATTAATAAAGAGAAGTTTTACCATATTTCTGTGTATATTTTCCTGTTTTATGCATTAAAGTATATTGGGTATGAATTGCATGTTTACTGGTTATTTACTCCGCGAACTTATATGAATATGCTGAGTAAGTGAATGTAATATAAGGTATCTATTTACGTGAAGATAACTAACTGTTATAAGGAGATAAGTAAGATCCATGGCGTGACATGGGGAAATAGTGTAGATCACTGCTCCAGCAGTGTGAAAGCCCCACAGTCCCTGGTTAGGGCTACGCGAAGGCAAAGATAATAGGTTGCGAAGGCCATATAGGTCCAGGAATTACGCGAAGTAACATGCGTGAAGGTATTCACAGTTTGACTAAATCAAACCCCTCAGACATCTCAAGGGTGCGGAAACTTGGTTCCAACATGCCCCCATACTGCTTCGGGTGAGACCTCAGTCTGCGCTGCACGGATTGTTGCTAAAAGGGCCAGTAGTACATGGATTTGTTTGTCTAATTAAACTCCCAACCTGTGTCACGAACCAACAACCCAACAAAATGCATATTGAAGGTAGAGTGTTTGTGGAGAATTTTGATGGCCCGAATGCTAGTATTGTTGTTGGTTGGCATCCAGGTCAACCTTGTTTGACTTACGATGGTTATAGTGATGTGGAAGTGATTTGATGAAGTGTTGTAGAGGCGCCAATGACTTCTGGACATCATGTTGAGGCTTGCGAAGCTTTGGAAGAAGTTTGAGAAATTTATGAGTTGAGGAAAGACGTTTCCCTTCATCCTCTACCCCAGTTGCATGGATGATGAGTCACGAGATGATTGAAAAGCTCCAGTCATTAGTAGGAAGTCCTATGGGAGAGACTGGGGAGATCTATTCGAATTTAACCTGTGTTTCAAGTGTGACGGAGTTTTTTCAGGAGTTTTTCTCTACATTCCTCACGCTGTTAAGCTAATTTTGGCATTGTCGGATGTTCTTGATCAGAATTTTTCAGCATATGGTAGCAAAAGTTCGCGGGTCTGCTAGAAGTTGATCAAAGTTGAAAATATGAAATGGATAGTGGTGTTAGTGGTTGATTTAGTAAAAATTCCTATCTTAACCAAATCTTAAGCATGTGAAAAAATGGTTAAGTGATCCATAACATGTACAATTTACAAAGTTACTCAACATAGGAAAGTGATAAATAGAGGAAGGTACTAATTGGTTGGTTTTCTTGAGAACGTTAGAGTATTCCATTCTGAGGGTCTCGAGAATGAGTATATATTGCAGCAACGACTCACATTATTTGGCATTTTTTTATCAATGTATTGTGTGCAGAAATTAGAGATAGAGTTTAGAAGAAGATTTATATTTTATTTTTTTATTGTGGCCTAAACTTGGCGGCTTGTGGTGTGTTAGAGAGTAGAGATTGTTGTGACTAGAAGAGAAGAAATAACCCTCTTAAGGGATTTTTTTTTTAATTTAGATTTGATGTGTAGGATGATGGTGTTCGTGGGTTTCTCATGTTGAGCTGATTGAGAACCCATTATAAAATATTTATGAAATGTGGTTTGCATGGAGGAAGTGAAGGTGTGGAGGCTTAAGAGTAGACATTGATTTGGTATATTCAGTAAAAGGAAGATATTTCTCCATCCAGTTGGAGTTGGATAGTCCAATGTGATCCGGATTTAAACAGGAACGCAGCAAATTACAGAGATAACCATATACACAAAGATGCAGCGGAAATAATACTTCATTTCATTAATGGAAAATACTGAAATATGCTTACAGACAGAAATAGAAATAAACTAGCTAGGGCGATGGTAGCTTATCTCTGAGAAGAGATGTGATGGCTACATGCCTCTGAACTGTTCCGAACTATATTACAATGAGGCTCGAAGGCCTATTTATTGTTGAGAAACAATGGAAAACCCTTCATATCCTGAAACCTAACCCTAGAAGATGAAACGCCAAATTGTGGGCCCCGTTTGGGTAAATTGGTACATCAATTTCCCGGGGTCGTAAATTTGGCATACGATCTCCGTTTGATGCGTACAATAGCTCGTTAGAAAGATCTATCCGAGCACTACCACTTTGGGAAGGGCAACATTGATCCATGGACCCATGTTGCCCCCAGATTTCCCAAAAAACGTCGTTTAGGGCCTCAAAACGGCTCCGGAAGTTCAGGACCCGAAAAACTGCTAAAAATAGTAAACTGTGCTACAATTTAGGAAACTGAAAAGACTGAAAGAGACAGTTGTGGGGGTCCAAACGGGTTGGTGGGTGGCCACCAACATCCACCTGGATCATTCCTCCCCCCTTAGGAAGCAATGGTCCCCATTGCGTTGAGTTCCTCCATCTGCTGAACTTGTCCTGCAATCTCTGATGTGTCCAGTGATGGTGGGAAGCATGGTTGCCAATGGTCCACGTTGAACATTTGGTGCAGGCGAAAGAATGGAGGAATGCTGTGCTCCAAAGCATTGTTCCCCATAGCCTTGGTACTGCTGTAAGGACCATGTCGGAGTGGTCTGAGCTTCTGATGGGTTCTGGTAAGACGTTCTTTCTGTCGATGCAACCAGACTTTGTTGCCCACCTGAAACTTGTGTGGTACCCATGTGGGTGAGGAGAAGTTGTTCCTGTGTTTTTTCATGACCGTATCCCTTTGCTGCTGCTGCTGCATGGAAGAATCCTTTGCGGGGGCCATGGATGTAGCAACGATCTTCCCCATACAGATGAATTTCCTGGTCTGTGATATGAGCTTGCTGCCTTTCTTGGTAGTGATCAAGGATGTGGCAGTAGGTGGGGCTACCTCTGGTATCCTGTATAATGAATCACTCAAAGAAATAATGACTGCACGAGGCCTTGACTCATACACAGCATGTCGCCTCCACAAGTATGGTTGGCCTAATAATACATCACAAACATCCAGAGGTGTAACATCACACAATACCTCATCTGTAAAGGGTTTGATGCTGTAGGGAAGGCGGCACTGCTGGCGAACTTTCAGATCTCGTCCTTCGTGAAGCCACCTGATACTGTACGGCTGCGGGTGTGGTGTAGTCGGTAGGCCCAACCGCTTCACGACCTCTGCTGAAATAAGGTTCTTTTGGCTGCCACTGTCGACAATGAATTGTAGCGGCGAACCCTTCACCCACATCTGTGAGTGGAAAAGACGCTCCCCTTCCTCTGGATTTTCGGGCTCATCTTTCTGGATCTTGGCGGTGGCAACAGTGGCGTTGGGATCCGCATCAATGATCTGCTTCCCTTTGCCATTCCCCTTGTCGGGTTCTGGCTCAGGATCGGAACATGCATCTGACTCGGAAGCCTTCAACTCGGCCACCAGCGACTGCTTGGTCCGACACTCACTTGTGTTATGAGTGGGACTCTTGTGGAACTCACACCACTTTCCTGTGTCCTTCTTCAGCTTCGTGGTATTGTTCTTTTCTTGCGGCTTCGACGGGTTGTCTTGGGTCACCCCGCCTTGGCTTTGTCCTTTGGGCTTCGGATTTGCAGATCCAAAGTCTCGCTTCTTCTGTTTGAACTTTTGCTCGATTTTGACAGCGTATCGGTATGCTGTGCCGAGTGAGGAGATGTTCAAGAACACCATCTCTTCCTGGATGTATCTGTGCAGACAGCCACGGTATTTGAGTACCAGATGCAACTCAAATCTTTGATACCCAATTGTGTGCGAAGGGTATGAAAAATGTTTGTGAACTCCGGCACATCTTGGTCTCGTCCCTGCCGCAGTGTGGTCCATTTGATGTATTTGTCCTCATAGCTTCCGACAGGGTAGTACTGCTCTTTGATGGCATCCCGGAAGTCATTCCAAGTGGGTGCGGCTGAAAATAGTGAGCCTGTACTTTCATCCTTCTGCTCGCAATAGGTTTCCCACCAATCCTTGACGTGGGGGGCTGCTTTGAGAAGGGCAAAAACAATCCTTTCCCGACTTGAAAATTCATGCACAGAAAAATACCCATCCAGCAGATTTAACCATTTATCTACGGCATCTGCGTCTATTTTACCCTCGAAGATGGGGATTTCAAAATTCACTTGTACCTTAAACGGTGTGGCGTTTCCAGAGTCGCTATTGGAAGTCGATGCGTCGCCTCTGGGTAGCCGCTGAAGGATCTGCGCAAAGCTATCCATCATCGCGTTCCTTTGCCGCTCGAGCGCTTCTTCGAGCAAGATTTTGATAGGATCTCCTGCTCCCTCGTCTTTCTTCTCATCCGCCATGGGAGGCCGTCGAGATTTGCGAGGCTGGTCTTGCAAAGGTTCGACCAGTTCAAGCCCTAACTCCTTATATCCCGACCTCGTTGGGGACATGCAAAGAAAAACAGAGAAAAAGCAGACCGCTCTAATACCACTGATCTGGATTTAAACAGGAACGCAGCAAATTACAGAGATAACCATATACACAAAGATGCAGCGGAAATAATACTTCATTTCATTAATGGAAAAAACTGAAATATGCTTACAGACAGAAATGGAAATAAACTAGCTAGGGCGATGGTAGCTTATCTCTGAGAAGAGATGTGATGGCTACATGCCTCTGAACTGTTCCGAACTGTATTACAATGAGGCTCGAAGGCCTATTTATTGTTGAGAATTGGAAAACCCTTCATATCCCGAAACCTAACCCTAGAAGATGAAACGCCAAATTGTGGGCCCCGTTTGGGTAAATTGGTACATCAATTTCCCGGGGTCGTAACTTTGGCATACGATCTCCGTTTGACGCGTACAATAGCTCGTTAGAAAGATCTATCCGAGCACTACCACTTTGGGAAGGGCAACATCGGTCCATGGACCCATGTTGCCCCCCAATTTCCCAAAAAACGTCGTTTAGGGCCTCAAAACATCTCCGGAAGTTCAGGACCCGAAAAACTGCTAAAAATAGTAAAATGTGCTACAATTTAGGAAACTGAAAAGACTGAAAGAGACAGTTGTGGGGGTCCAAATGGGTTGGTGGGTGGCCACCAACATCCACCTGGATCACAATGGTAGTTGGGAGAGGATCGTTGGTTGTGGGAGCTTCGAGCAGATATATTTCGATATATCCATGAGAGGAAACAATTTTCCGGTCTGATGGATGCCATCATCATTTGAAGAGGGCTGATTCTTCTAGCTTATGGGTGTAAGCTAATCCATGTACAATTGGTTCAACAGATTAATAAAATAATTGAGTAGTGCAACAAAAGTAGGGTGGTGTTCTCTCGAAAGGGTTTTGAACATGAATACGCGTGTTCTTATGTTTGCATGCTTGTGTTGATGTTTCTCATGGTTATTATGTTTGATTTTATTGTTTCTTTCATATTTAGTTAAGGCAATATTGTGAATGGGCATGGTTATTTGATATTGTGGTAACAATTTTAAAATTGATATAAAGGTCATCACTACTGATTCATCCCACCTCAATACTCAATATGTTTCCAACATAATTTTTTTTTCATGGTAGTCAGTCAGCAATGCAGAGCCCTAGACGAACTAGTCGGGGAGTGTTGTGGAGATTTTCACACACTGAGACCTAAGCCTAACCCCCTCTAAATCAGTTTTTTGGCATGCTCTGGTTTTGACCACGAGATTGTGGAGCTTTTCAAGCTCCCTACAAGGACAAATTACTATTTCTCAATGTAAGTGATCGATGGGGGTTTGTGGAATCCTATCCCAGTGACCCTAAATCTAATTACAAGATTGTTTTTCCCTATTGCCCAATTGGGCTTAATCTATGTGAGTTAAGTTATAATTAATGTGGATTGTTTCAAGTCTCCCTTAGTGGTTGTAACCAAGTGCTAGTTTTATTAGGGTGTGAGTATGTGAATAATGTGTATGTGGATGTGTTTATTAAATCATTTTTTATGATGGCAATGCTATTGAGAAATAAAGTGCATAAACTATAAATAATAGTAAAAATGAATAGTAAAATAACAACAAACGGAAGCATGGAATTCACCATGCAAAAATCTATGAAACGACAAGAACAAATGAGGACAATACAAGCAACCCAAAGAAACAAAAATACCAAAATATTTAATGCATAAGGGGCTAGGATCTAAGGCTAGATCTGCTTAAATGATGCAAAAAAATCCAAGAAAAAACATAAGGGAAAGTATTGGAAAATAACATAAATCAAATTATGAAAAGAAGGATGCTCATGGCGATCCTAAAGAATAAATTCAACACATGTATCAAAAGGAAACAAATCATTCTAAAAATTACCTAAAAAGGACTACAAAATGATGGCAACAACATTGGAAAAAAATGGCTAAATGTTCTGCGCACTAGATTCCTCAACTGAACAAATTGTCTCCAAAATGGTAGAGGTGTACTCTAAACCCTAAGGGGATTTTCCCTTCCTCGAAATGAGAAAACATACTAAGATACTCTAGGCCTAGGGGTGAAAGGGAACAAGAAGAAACCCCTCGCGACACACGTGCATAAACGTGGCCAAAATTATGAAAAAAATTGTAGAAATAGGGGGCACAAGTTTTGACATGTTTAATATGTCCTCAAGCATAAAAAAGCTCAAAACGTCTGTATGGGGTGCAATATTTTGTCAAAAAAAATGTGCTCCATCCCCAAAGGAATTTCTTCGTAAATTTATTGCAAACAATGTCATCTCTTGCACAAATGGTACATGTGACCTACAAAAAAGACAAGGAAACCCAACAGAACAAATATTCTTGAATCAAAGAGTAAAACTCCAAAAAAAGAAGTGAAAATTGAGAGAGAAAAAAATCCTGAAAATTGCTAAAAAATGTCGAAACAACATTCACTAGGGTTCTAGATTTTTAAGCTACTCGAGTTGTCATTTGTTAGTATGAAGTTTCTTGGATGTTTCACCAAAATCCTTCACTTATGTTAATCGTGACATATAACAGCAGATGGTTTGGTGACAATTGACCCAAAGTTAATACCCAGAAACCGGCTGAAGACTTTCAATATGGTTTGATCAACTATTAGGCAAAGGATTTCCCAACCCAAGTGAATAAAAGTGTCGTGTTCAAGAGTGGATACAAAGTATGACAAACAGGCTCATTTTTTTCTCTTTTCCCCCACCATTTCTGGCAAGTACCTCTTTATTTTTGACAAGCTTGAGGAGGATAACATTTGCTTGATTATAAGCTCATCCTTCGGATGAGTCCAACTTAGTTTAAATTCAAACCCTAAGAAGGAGTGGTCTGTTCCTGTTTGTAATTGAACAGGTTCTTTACTCTTAAATTTTAACGAGTCCAGTATAGGAGAAACTCGACGTTTTTCAATTTTAGAGAGTCTAAAAAAACTTAAGAAAACTCCATGGTTGTCCTTTTTCGTAAATTTGTGTCTCCCAAGCCCGAAAAAGTACAAAATAATACTTGAGAGAACCGCTTGATCATTACGACCATGGAGTACTTTTCGTAATTAGTGCCTCTGATCCGAAAAAAAGTAAAAAATGCATCAATGACACATCATTTTATAACCAATATCGAATTTGAAATGATAAAAATCCGGCAATATTTTCATGTTTTTACGGTCAGAAAAAGAGTTGTAAGTGGACTATCTTTTTAGTTCCGTTTTAATGAGTTTAAAAAGAAAACTCGGTGATCTTTTCATTTTTTAGGAGTCAGAAAAGAGCTTAAAGGTGACTCTAATGTTTTTTCGGCGAAAATGACCGATTTTGCCTGAAAAATCCGTTATCCTACGCAAAAACTCAAACATTACTCATACTTGTTTAAAATGGATAAAAATGTTGCAAAATTTACCTTTTTAAAGTGAAACATAAACAAATTAACAACTCATTTATTCAAAAAACCTATAAAAAGGGATTTTGTAAATTCATTTTTACCGTTTGAGTTTTGGGTGAGAAAATAGAGCTTTTGGTCAGAAATTTCCCGTGAAGATTGCAGAAAATTTGTCTGTTGGAATCAAACGCCGTCTCCGCCAGGTAATCTACATCATCCTACTCTTTAATTTCATCCATTTCAAATTTGTTTTTAGGTTTTAATTTCCTTTTTTAAGGGATTTTTAGGCTAGAAACCCACACGTGGGGGCCTACAGGCACAGCACAGGTAACCTGTGGACCCCGACTTTTTCATAATGGGAAAAAAGTCAAGGGTCCGCACCTGCCGTGGATGCAAGGTGCGGACCCACGCACTGTCTCTAACAGAGAGGGTGCAGTCCTCGCAGCAAGGGTTTTTAACCCTAAATTTCTCAAAATTCACCCAAAAACTTTGCTTTCAGACATTCTAATTTGCCTTTTTGTTGAATGTAGATTATACATCATGCTTGATTGGTGAGAACGGGAGCATGAGGATGTAGATCTTGCCGTGATAAATCATCAACCTTCGATTGATGCATTGAAGGGATGCGGCTTATACAAATTCTGGGCCATACCTGGCATGAGGGCCCAGGTGGACTTTTTGCAGTGGCTGGTAGACAGGTGGAGCATACAGGACCAGTGCTTCTTCATTGATGGTTACTAGCTCGAAATGGAGCCAGTAGACATTTACTTTTTGAATGCTTTGCCTAAGAGAGGTGAACACTTGACTCTATTCGGGATTAGGCCAGGTGGCCAGTTTGTCGATAGCCTCCGGCTAGAGTTCTGTAACAACCAGACTAGAGACAAAGGGATAGATATCAAAACCATATCCCTTCCTGAACTCAAGGTAATTGCGTTTACTATTACCAGGCTCTGTGGGAGCGCAACACTACATGTAGCCACTGGATCCCAGATGCGGATGGCAGTTGACTACTTTCGAGGCACCATCTTCAACTGGTGCGATGCTGTGTTGGCTAATATAAAAGGCCAACTGACTAGAGCCAAGAACGGATAACTGAAGACCTTTGGATATGGTGCTTTAGTCATGAGCTTTGGTCTAGAGAGGGTCCCAATGTTGGTCCCACAGCACCTCGTTGTTGGAGCTCGACTTCCTCGACAACCCAAACTGATGCGATGGGTTGCAGTTATGGCCCGTCATCCTGAGGAGGGGACAGAGGTCGTTCGATTCACTCCTGAGTATTTCCATTGGTTTGAAAACCAGTTTTTGCTATTTAGGACTTTCCTTACGCTGGGGTAGATTTTCGTGGTGACCCAGACATGGCTCTTCCACCAGGAGAGCAATGGGATGACTCAGGTAAAATCATTTTCAACATTTTTCTAATTTAATTTTTTTTTTGTTTTTATATCGTCCCAAAATTGATAGTAAAAGTTTCAAATGCAGATGTAGGTCCACGGCCACCAGCCGCTCTCCGACCTTACGAGAGGAAACAACCAGCTGCAGCGGCACCAGCCCCACAGGACGAATCAGCGGAGACCTTGGCTGAATTGGAGAGCCATATAGAGCATTTGACAGGAGACATTTCGGAGACCAGCCTAGATGACATTCCTCTTCGACTACAGCACTCTGTGATTGGGGTCCCAGGACCTTTCAGGAGGTTCCTTTATAAGGTGTCCCGTACAGTGGTTTCTTATCAAGATCATCACCAGTGATAGGATGATCGCCTGTTGTAGACACATATGACATTTTTGCATTTTGTACTATCGATTTTGCCGATCATAATGTGTTTTTCAACCTATGATCGAGGATGATGTATATTTTGACACACTCCTATGTTATACTATATCACTATTACCGACTTATCTTGTAAAACATGTTATGGAATGTTTTTAAATTTACTTGTATGATTATTGCAAATGTCTACTTAACATTCGAGAAGCAATTGCATCTGCTAATGTATTTAAATATCTTGGAATATGATGATACTCAATATAATCAAATTCACTTTCCAAGAGACGCACTCTCAAAAATAATCTCAATAACACTGGATTTCTAATGGCATATACTCTATTAAGTTGTAATACAACGAGTTCAGAATCTAACCTCACTATCAAACTCCGAATCCCAAATGAAATAGATTCAGATAATAACTAAATCACTGCACTATACTCGGCAATATTGTTCGTTGTTTGACTAAGGCTTACCCCATGCATAGATACCAACTCGTCTGAGGGCGAATAAATAAGCCAAGCTGTGGAAGAAATGTTATATGTATTACGACAAGCACCATCAGCAAAACCAATGTATGTTTGGAGAGGCGTCGACATCTGCAATATCAAGAGTAAAACCAAGATAAGCAGGAATAATGATGAAAAACACTCTCTAAGCTAAGCACACTTTTTAAACTAAAACACACCAGCTAGAAAGAAAACTAACCTAACTAAAAATCTCCACACCCAGATTTAAGCATAATACCTCTTCAGGTAAAGATCATTTCTGAGTTTACCTAAAGAGACCCCGTCGATGTCTACCAATTCATAGGCCCCTTTTTCCAGCTTTCGCTTGACAACATAAGGACCATGCCACATAGGTACGAATTTTCCAGCGCCTAATTTATCATTTTCTTGATCGTACAATAAGACTAGGTCTCCTTCTGAAAAAATTCGAGTAACATTTCGATCATACTGAGCTTTAATACGTTTGGCATGAGTTTCAATCGCTAATGTAGCATCACGTTGATTCTCATCTAGCTGAGCCAAGTATAAAAAACATCTTTCCTCTTCAGAAGTGGCTGGAAGTAACTCGATGTCCATTTGCAATGACGAGATTTCGCATTCAATGGGTAACACAGCTTCCAAACCATAAACTAGTTGGAAAGGAGTGAACCCTGTTGATGTTTTTACTGATGTTTGATACGCCCAAAGCACTGAAAATAGCATGTTATGCCAATTCGACCTGTGAATCCCAATGATTCATCGGATCATGATGACTAGAACTTTGTTGATGGCTTCAACCAGACCATTAGCTTGTGGATAATATGGAGTTGAGCTGTCATGACACAAACCAAGTTGGCCTGTAAGTTCAGTCATCATAATGTTTCGAAAATGACGCCCATGACCAGTGATAATCGCTTATGGAACACCAAACCTAGCAATTATATGATTGAACATGAAAATCGTAGTAGTTTTAACGTCTGCCTCAAATGTAGACATCGCCTCGGCCCACTTGGTAAAATAATCTACCACAAGGATGATATACGCATGCCCCCCAGCTGAGTGAGGGTTACATGTAATAAAATCGATACCCCATTTTGCAAATGGACCGACAACAATTATAGGGTGGAGAGGAGCAGGTGGAGTGCGCATCTTTCAATCAAAAATTTGGCAGTTGTGGCATTTTCGGACCACGTTAATACAATCTTTAAACAAAGATGGCCAGAAGTAGCCAGCGTGCAATATCTTTTGGGCTGTGGAAATCCCAGAAATATGACCGCCACATGCTCCAGAGTGACAGTCATTCAGAACCCTTTCAGCTTCGTCATGAGTTAAACAACGTCGAAAAACAGAGTCTGCCTCATGGCGATAAAGAGTATCTCCAATAATTCTGAATTGTTGGGATTGGAATCGTATTTTTCGACGTTCTGACCTTCAAATTTCTGGCCGAAAGGATTGGGTCTGGAGATAAATGTTGATATCCCCATACCATGGATCTAAAGTGTTGATTAGAAACAAGGATTCGTCCGCCATGGGCTCCTCTGCCACAATTTTCATGTCAGCACGCGGGAAGTCACACATTAACTCCGCAAAAACGAAAGATTTCTTCGACTTAGACTTTTCAAATTCCAGGTCAAACTCCTGTAGGATCACAATCCATTTGGAGTACTTTCCCCCTAGCAATTGCTTGGTTAAAATATAGATCGTACCAAATTCATCTTCCGATGGTGGAATGGGAGGCGGCGAGATACAAGAAGTAGTCCTAGTTGTACTTGGGGGGATGCAATAATGGTGCATGGGTCAACGCATGTTTTCATGCATCAAAAGATTTATCAGCTATCTCATCCTAATAGAATGGAGTATTCTATTTCAACAAACGGGTAAAACCCTTTGTGATCTTGGCGTAGTTAGGAATGAATCGACATAAAAAGTTTGCTTTCCCTTGCAAACTTTGGGGTTGGCGAAGACTTGAAGGAGGAGGCAATTTGACAATAGCTTCAACATTCGAGGGATCGACGCGAAGGACGGCTTTTGAAACAATAAACCCCAATAACCGACCCGTTTCTATACAGAAAACACACTTGTGTGGATTCAACCTAATTCGATAATGCCTACACCTCATAAAGATTGCTCGTAAATGGATGAGATGATCAACTCGATGTAATGAATGAGCAGGTAAATCATCGAGATAGGGTTGCACAATGTGCTTGATGTCATCAAACGCGTAAGGCATGGCCCTTGGAAACGTTTCCCCAGCATTCTTGAGCCTAAAAGGTAATTTGCAATAAGAAAATGTCCCCCATGGACAAATGAAAGCCGTTTTTGGTTGATCAGTAGGTAGAATATTGATTTGATTGTATCCGTAAAAACCATCCATGAAGGAGAATATTTCACTGCCGGCACAATCATCAATGATTTGATCGATATAGGGAGTTGGGTAATTGTCTTTTGGACAGGCTCGATTAATGTCCCTATAATCGATACATATTCTTATTGTCCCTTACTTTTTATGAACCAGAACAATATTTGATACCCAATCCGTTAACGGAATCGGATAAATGGAACCTGCTTTGAGTAATTTTTCAACTTCTGCCTTAATAGCAGCAGCTTTTCACCGGTGGATCTGACACAAACGTTGTCGGACATGTTTAGCATCTGGGTAAGTTTTGATTTCATTAACAACGATTGCTGGGTCAATTCTTGGCATTTCCTCATATGACCAGGCAAACACGTCGTGGAATTCTTGAAATAGGGCCTTATATGTTTGAATTTCATCTTCCGTACATGAGGCACCTATATGAATGTTCTCAATAATTCCAAGCTTAACCGAACTATCAATAGGAACAGTTCGAGAAATGTTTCCCAAATTTAACTCTGAATCAGGATTTTTCATGGGATTCTTAGGTACATTGACATATTCAGTCGTAAAAATAGATGAAAAATCATTTTCAAAATGATCACTCTCGGGTAAAAACAAAGATCTATGATGAAGATCTTCCCATGGTAAATCATCAACACATAGGATTTCACGAATTTTCTCATCAGTGTGAACAAGTTCGGAAAACGTTGTTGAATCCGAGTTTGATGTTGAAAGTGATTTCTCATGGACCACATTCATTAAGTCAATTTTGGTTAAAGGTGGGTCGGAAAATGACTGCACGGCCTGATACGCAATTTCATATGGACTCAAAGGCATAACATCATCAAATGAGTCTATCTCAGATTCAAAAGGTACGATCCAAGGATCATCATAAACAATAGTTTCTGACGAAATCATATGAATGGTTGCAGTAGAAGATGATGCGTTGATAGGAGGAAAAGGAAAAGTTCCCAGTAAACCATAATCTTTTACTAGTCCTACTCCAACATCCTTATACGGGATAGTTGTTTTGCCGACATGCTGAATACTTTCAGAAGAGGCTGGGTCAGACGAAAAGTAAGTCAGCTGGTCTATAGTTATGATCTTTCCATTATGAGGGAACTTTATAAGCCGAAAGACCGATGAAACGACAGCTATCATAGCGTAAGACCAACTCTGACCCAAGAGAAGGTTGTAATCTAGAGGGGCATCAACCACCTCCACATCTAGATTAACCGTTTTGCCTTCAACCCCTATAGGTAAATCCTGTAGAATTCCAAAAGGATGGAACTCATGGCCATCAAAGTCCTTTAGAATCATAGGGGATTGATTAAGTGTAGGAGAACCAAGGGATCTCCAACACTGTATCGACATAATACACGTTGAGGCTCCCTCATCAATCACAGTCCTATAACAAGGTTTGTTTTTTACTAACACTGGGATCTGGAAAGCCATTTGATGAGGTAAGCGCGGTGTACTATTTTCTAGATCGAAAATTATAAGGTTCGAGTCCTGAACATCAACAGCTCCTATAGCCGACAATAGTAATTTACGCTGTGCTGGACATGATTGCAGCACTTCCAAAGCCGACATTGATGAAGGTGAAACAACTAAATCTTCAACAATGTTATAGTTCTGAGCCGCTCTCGCATGTGGATTGAAAGCCGACTTTCGAAGTATACCCTTGGTGAGCGGTTTGATTACTAAGTTTGGGTTAGGCTTCTCGGTCTGTAGTGGATCAGAACCGGGAGATGAGGTTGATGGGTTAGAATGAGAAGATTCTTCTTCTTTACCATCAACAGGACTTTTACTTCCATAATCATGCGATTGAGTCCCAATCCTAACATGGGCATCATCATTAAGGGTTCGTTGGAGGCATTTGAGGAAGAAACTATCATCTTACTGTCTTGACTAGGAGAAGGATCCTTCAAAACAGCAAGCGTTTGGGAACCTTTGACAATTTTCGCAACCTCTGCATGATGGGGGCAGTCTCTTGTACAACGCTCTTCATCACAAATGAGACAAAGATAATGAGGTTTGCGTTTCTCATCAGTTGATTCTGCTTTTTCTAGTTTCTCTTTCGAATTTTTATCTGTTTTATTTTTCTTCTTCCCTTTCTTCTTACCGCCGTATTTTGATTTGGCTGTAGATGACTCTACAACATGAATATCGGCGGAAATTTCCGAGGAAGAATCTCCTGTCGGGGAATCTGGTAAAGTTATGATCGGAGAAGAATTCTTCGAATATTTCTTCTTACTTTTGGTATTAACCGTACCAATCATACCATCAGTGGCATGAGACCCTGAAGGAGCTGCAACGATTTGATTTTGTTTAGGAAGATTGGGCATTTTCTTGTGTAATGTACCTGACTGCGTATAAACTAAGTCAAGGTACTGAGCTTGAGCAATTACTTGCTCCTCAGTAATGACTCTGGCCTTAGCTGCATCCTTAGTGATCTTCGGTAAAAAAGATTTTACAAACCATTCAGCTAAGATCTGATCCGGAATTAAAACTTTCACTAAACGTCGTCGACGTCTCCATTCATGAATGTGATCTGAAATGTAAGTGGACGTTGACTGCTTTAATGAAGTTAATAATTTCATGCCATTGTCATATCTGATTGGAAACTGAAAATGAGTTAAAAACGAAGTAGCTAACTGACTAAAGCTATAAAAAGTGGCTCGCGGTAACTCAATGTACCACTTGGCCACAAGGCCAATTAGAGTGCGTTGGAAAAGCCTTAAACAGATTGAATCATCTGAAATGGAGTTAGATGCACACCATAGGTGATAAGTCATCACATGGTTCGACGGGTCCTCTCCTGATTTGCCTCCAAACTTAGGAATATCACTAGGCAACTTATTCGGCATTGGCGGCCAAAACGGAAGATAGTTAATTGGATCGTTCGTAAAGCATGACAAGTCAGGAAATTCCAAAGTTGAAATAAACGGTAACTGATGATTAGGGTCCTTGAAACCCTGGTTCATGAGACTAGCCTGAGGAGGAGGATATCCAGGATAACTAGGGATTGGAATTGCATTTGGGATGTTATATCCTCTCGGAAAACCAGGATTAACTGGACTGTACTGGGGTTGTTGAGGTTGTTGATATATATACCCAGGGTATGGTTGATACTGATAGACTAGCTGCTGCACAAACAACAGGACCGAATTGGTACTGTCTCTGGTATGGTTGATAAGTAAATTGAGGTTGACTTGTGACAACCGTACTTGGACTAGGTTGTCCTATACGCATTTGAACCGAAGTCTGAATGGTGGATCCAGACTGAGGTAAAGATGTCTGAGGACTTGATACAGGAACAGTAGAAACCGGAGCTGTCGATACTCTAGAAGTAGGTGGGGTAGGTTGAATAGATGTTGCAGCAGTTGCAGCAGCCGTTTGTGGCGGAGTACGAGGCGTACTAGGCCCAGGCTAAGAAACTGCAGAAGGTGCAGAAGTTTGAATAGTAGACTGGACGGGTTGTTGGGGTGATCCAGAAACCAAGGGTTGTCCAGTTTGAGATGACAACTATACATTCGGTTGCAAGACCTGTTGAGATTGAGATGGATCCCACACTAAGTTGATTCCAGGGTACGGACCCATAACAGGTTGAGAATATTGAGGACCATAACCGGGTTGAGGGTAGGGTTGATAATTCAAAGGTACATTTCCAGCTCCTTGGACATATGATTGACCGGAAGGTGGTTGGAAACCTTGGTTTGGGTACTGACCTTGAGGTTGATAACCTTGAGGCACGTACTGATACTATGGTTAACCTTGAGGTACATATTGATACTAGGGTTGACCCTGAGGTACATATTGAGTCTAGGGTTGACCTTGAGGAATGTACTGTCCCATAGGTATGTACTGTCCTTGAGGTTGCCCCCCAGGCGCAAATTGGGTACCTTGAGGTTGCCCCCCAATCGATAATTAAGTACTTTGAGGCTGCCCCCCAGGTGGTAACTGGCCACCTTAAGGTTGAGGATTAGGAATAGTACCTAACATCATGAGAATATCTTCTACACTCAACGGCTTAGTTCCATTATTTCCAGTTAATAACCCTTGTTCAATAGGTTGAGGAGATGCTCCCGAAAAAGTACCAGTAAGTGACTGATACCCAGAGGGAACAGAAGGACCATCGTATAAAAAGGTTTCTGGATATTGAGAAAACATGGATGATTGTCTTGACATATTTAACAGAGGATAGTAAATCCTAGGTGTTGGGTGAAAAGGAATACGAGGTGGTGAAAAAATTAGTCCCAGGTTTTCCAAAAAATTGGTCAATGAAAGATACCAAGCACTGCTCCTAGGTGGACTGTAAAAGATCGATTCACGCTCCCTAAGTTCTATAATAGGTTGATTTTCAGGGATAGAGATACCTTCTTCTTCCGAAGTAGCAAGTTCTTCAATAGCTATAAGTCCAGAAGGAAGATTTTGGGTAATTATTCTTTCTACCCTGGGTGAACCAGGACCACTAGAAGATGAAGAGGAAAATCCCGATGTTGGCATAGTAGCAAATTCAGTTTCAGGTTCGGATATATCAGGTTCCTCACCTAAATCACTAGTAGATGAAAAACTACCAGTAACTTCGGAAACAGACACAGATTGTGGATTATAATCTACTACTAAAGCTTGATAATCTGGATGTACCACTAAAGAAGACTCTCCTTCTTCAGGTGACCCAACTCTACTGTCTCTAGGAGTTACAAGGGCTCGTAACCCTTCAGGCTAGCTCGGTGAAAACTCAGGAGGTTGGCGCCGAAGTCTACGAGACTTCCTCGGCAATTCAGCCACGATTAAATATTTTAACTACTTCACACGCAAACAAAGTAAAATCTCAATGAAAACCACCTAAAGCCTCTAAATAACCAAACAAATTTTGAATCACACGCCTAAAGAATCTATGAGATCAAGCCACACACAAACAGTAACTTTCCGTACTGAAAACACTAGTTGGTGATGAAAATCCAACGTTGCGGAGTTCAATACAGAAATGGTGGTTGGAACAGTTACCCCAGAAACCTGCTTAATAAATAGACTGGCACAAGTTTCTCCACTAAACCGTCTCGAGTGAAGAGAACCCCCCAGAAAATCCAAGTGATTCTAGCTGACGTCTGCTCCAGGTACAGTGGGATCTTCCCGCCACTGTCACCTTAGGAAGGAATCCTATAGAATATGGTCACTATGGTTACCAACGGAAACAAATATACCTGGGGGAACAGTCTACGATCCGATACGCATGCAAGGGAAGAGTAACAAGCTCAATACCCTTGAAGGCTCCTTGACATAATCCAAGGTTTACCAACAAGTGACCCCAGGCACCTTGATAATGGCTAATACGAGGTTTACCGTTTTTAATACGTGAATATCTGGCATCGATCCCAATGAGGAAGGATTGATTCCCACACTGGTTTGGACACGATCTCGTGATTCTCCTTTAAGAGGAGCTTTCCTAGAGCATAGATGTAACAATTGTATTTTTCTCCTACCACAAGATACAACTACTTGTTTGTTTTACTATCTTGGAGAGTTAATTACTCCCTACTCCAAGATACTAGCCCAAGCTAAGTTGGTGTAATAGAGCCCTAGAAATAAAAAGATTACTAGATAGATTTTACTTTAAGCGTTATTTTTATTAGTTTTTGTTTAAGTCAAGAGGTGCGGAGATGAAACTTATGGTGTGAAGACTTGACTCGAAATCACTAAAAAATGCACTTAAGATGATAAGAAATCTTTTCCCTTCAATGAATTTCTCGCTATGAAAGAGTTTGAGAATGCAAATACTTGTAAACACAAATCTTTTCCTTAACAAACAAATCAAAAGAAGAGCTTTTTGTCTTTTCCAATGCACTCAAAACGAGACAACTAGTTATGTTCACAGAAAATTCCCTTTTCTTTTAAACACTCAAATACTACAAAAACAAACTTTTTCCAAAAGAGATTTTTTATTTTTTATAAAACACTCAAAACTATGGAAAAATCTAATCTTGAGATCTACAAATTCTAAGAACTATTTGAAGTAAAAGCTTACAAGATTTATTTTCAAGGATGTTTTACTTAGCTATAAGAAAACTAAGGATTAATTTGTCCAGAATCACAAATCAGTCAAAAAACAACCAATTTTTTTTTTCTTTTCTAAAAATGAAATCCAAACTTTTAACACAAGTTTTTTCGAAGTTTCGCAAAGAGAAAACACAAGATGGATTCCTCAAGAAAGGTAGATTTTGTAAATGGTCAGACTCATAAGAAGGCCAGTAAAAACCAAGGTGATCTGAGGCTTCTAAGGCTTCTAAGCTTTGAGCTACTACAAGACCAAAATGAAAACCAAGCCCAGTAACCAAAACTTCTAGGAATTTCACCTAAAACCCTAACACCAATGGAATTAACCTAAGAAAAGTTCCTCACAAGTCACATGCAGGTCTGGGCAGAAGATAACAACACCTAAAAAAAACTAAGCTGACTGAAAGGGAAAATCTTAAGTTTTCCAAAATTTTGACAGGGTCCGCAGACCACACAGGTGTGGTACCGCTCTGTGTGTAAAGCAAAAGTGCGGATAGGTCTGCACTGTGTTACAAGCCGAGGGTACGGTCCTCTCCCAAAGTTATGAAAAACAAAAAATAATCTAAGATCTACTAAATCTACCCAATTCCACACACAACAAGCCAAAAACAGAAATAAAAACACAGTTTCTCAAGTCAAAGTAAAGCAAATCAAGTCCCCAGTATGGTCACCATTTTGTCACACAGAATGAGTCATTCTTGCGGACAAGATCGACCTCCCTAGTATCTAATGATATCTAGTGACAAGCAAGCCAATCAAACTCTATCTTTCTCTAAATATGCAATTTATAAACAAAGGCAAACAAGTGTTTTAGGCCTACCTTGGGTCCAATGCAATTTTGTGGAAGCCTCACTCCTTTGATCCAAATGAGCTCCCTTGTAGTGAATCTGCAAACAAAAACAAGCACACAAATTAAATAGCACTTGAAAAGCCAATATCATAAAGCATACTTATCATGATGATCAAGGAATTCATGAAACAAATGACATAAGACAATTTGTTGAGAAAAATGAATTTGATTGTATTAATTCAAATCAAAGAAGAACTTTACAACCTGTGCCTTTATGCTGTACAAGCTCCTCCCAGGGTCCAACAAGAAGTCTCCTCTACTTTGACAAGTTTCACTCTCTTCCCAATGAAGCCAAAAAGATATGTGATCTCTCCTCTCAAGCTTAACTAGGAAGTCTCAATTCCACCAGCATTTACCTTCAAAAAATGTTCAACTTCTAACCTCCCTAGCAACCCGCCCAATACCTTAATTTATAGTGCAATGGAGGGAAGTTACTAGGTCCACCTTCAAAGGGATAAAGCCCTCCTTCAAAGGGATAGCTCCTCTCATCAAGGGATTAGCTCCTTCTCTTTTGGGATGCGTGAACCACCTAAGAACGAACCATCCACGTCAAGATTCCTTCTAGAATCATCTAGAATTAACCCAAAGTGAGTTTTTTAGAATAAAATTGCGCCTTTTTTACTTTCACAGGAGTCCGTACCCACTCCTTTAGAGACAGAGCGGGCAGATCCGCAGGTAACATGAACAGGGTGTGCGGGACCGTAGGCAACAGTGAGAGAAAGTGCGGAACTAGAACTTTATTGATTTTTAAAGGTCTTTCTCTCATTTTCAAAGCTTGACATGAAGAGCTGAGGTCTGAGACTTTCTTGGGAGGACAGTATGAATGATGATAGACCCATGCTGACTGCAAATAGTCATGGTGACAATATTTTGTGTAACAACAAGAAACACTACAACCTTGCATTTTGGTAGATTAACCCTACCACAAGATGTTTTAATGCATTGGATATGCGCACTTTCCAATTTTCCAAGTTCTCATTAGCATCATTTCCATCCAATATCACATTTAGCATATTCACCTTCACATTAGACTATTTCTTGTAGGAAAATAAGGACACTTGTAGCAGTTTGCAACTCGAATTCTAAGCTTGCCCAAATTCACATGAAACACATGATAATCTATGATTCAACGATTTGGGAAACTTTTGAACAAACAGATAATCAGTGATCCATGTGCTTTGATAATCCGTGATCCGTGTGCTTTGAGGAGTGGATGCACACATTATCTCCAATATGGCTGGGGAGTATCCTATAACATTAACAGGGGAGGTGGATCTGTCAACAACCCTTCCAGACAGCCAAGACAATTTTATAAGCTCTGCATTTACTACCATTTTTTTTGTGAGACCGATCTTCCATAGTTTTTTCCTAAAATAGGTATGTGTTTAGGCTTTCTATTTGTTTTATTAAAAAATAGTTCTTTGAACAAATTATTATCATATCTTGTTGCCTGTTCAGATTTTTGGGGCTACCATTAAATTATATCTTTTTGATTGTATATACTTTAAACACATATCCAACCCATTTCCTTGTAAGCTTTACTAAGAATAGGATGATAAGACGTATCATTTTCTTGGATCAGATTCCTGCTTGGTTATTTCCTCTACTTTCAGGCATATATAAAGCTAAGTGCATTTTAATGGAATTTGATTGCTTGTTTCTTTAAGATATTTGAAAATTTCCTTGCTGACATTCTAACATCAATATAAGTTCATCCATATGGCACCAAGAGGATTCTCATCAAACTGAGTCAAACATTGTCAACCCTTGACCCAATACAACTCCCAAAAACATTGATAACTGCTTGCTACACTAGCTGTAACTGCTTTGTGAGATACGACATCAACATTCAATCCTCTTCCTTCACACAGTTACCAATCCATGACTTCGAGGTGCAACTCCACCATTGTCATGATTTCAAGTCAATACCTTTGCTGCTATCTATGGCCTATGGTCTAGCTCAGTAGCAAGTCTGGCCTCTAATCTTTATTCAACAAATAATATCAATGTAGTAGTATAAGTTGCAGAAGGACTTGACTCAATCTGAGTGTACTGATTTGAACTTTAGTATAGGACAGATTTCATTAATATAATATGGCTTTAGGTTACCAACCTTATAAATAGTCCTCGAGAATAGTTTCAATCATAATGTTGTCATCATCATGTTGCCATTGAAATACTATGCTGATCCTCCAAGTCTCGATATGTTGTTAGGGATTCTTCCCATCAGTGGATTGAGGTCTCTCATTGATGTGGCTTAGGACCTCATCATAATTGTGAAGTCTTCATTTATAGTGGTATATTGTTCCTCTAAACAGTGTAGTAGAGCCCTCCTTAACTGCTAGTTAGAACCTCTTTTGATAGCGTAGGGTACTCCTCATAAGACAATTGTAGAGACTTCTCCCTTCAATGAGGCTGGGCTTCAAAACTGTGGCTAAGACATGTTAGGTCTCCTTACTTGAACAACAACTAAAACACATCCTTTAGGACTATGTGTCGAGTCTCTTTATTATTGTGGTTCAGGGGTTCATTTAGGCTCCCTTTGATTGCATCTTAGCTATGAATAGAAGAATGTAGCTAGGGCTCTTTTGGAGCTTTCTTTGATATCATATGGAAGCCTCCTTGCTGTGATGAAGAACCTTCTTTTGGGACAACGAAGGAGCCTCTCTTCACTGTGATTTAATCCCTATGAGTGCACCTTTTCCAGGCCCCAAAATTGTTCCTCAACATTAACTTCATGTGGATTTGTTAGAGGCTTGTTGTCTACATTTCCTTTTAAAAATATAGTGCATGAATGATTCTCCACATGTTCATGGAGAAGAGAATATATTTGCATTTGATGTGGTCCAAAGAGAAATTTTTTATTTGGTCAAGCCTGTATTCTTCATTAATTATTTTCTTGACATCGTTTTCATTCTCAGCACAGTAGTTGTATATGTCAAGGAGGGTTTCATTACAGGTTTAATCAATCTTCTGGGGCTGTCCAACTTTCTAATTGTCAACAATAGAGCTATCTATAGGTGGAAATGGATTTTTTTGACATAAAGCTTCAATAATTGTGTGTTTATAACATACCATTTGTTTGTCTACCAAGGAATATCCATCACATATGTGAATAACTTTGTCTTCCAGATGAGTATTGACAGTAAAAGGATGAGACTTCCCTATCCCATCTAGCTTGAGGAATAAATTCAGATTGTAGGCATAAAAAATAGCAGGACTGTCAGATTCCATGATATAAGATCTTTTAGGATTGAACTATAAAACTAATTGTTTCTTCACTCATACAATCATAATGGTCACATTTTTTCTTTGCTGGCTTTGAAAAAGTATATTAACCTCAAACTCTAGGAAACCATGATTACTTCCCTTTATTTCTTATAGGATCATGATCAACATCAAAGTGCAACATGGGGGTTACATTACTACTACTCAAACTCACAATGAAATTTTGAGATGCCAAGTGTATTACCATGAAATTCTACAGCTCCCTTACTTTCGGTGTTTGTGAAAATAGGATTAGTTTATTGAACTATATTTCTTTGACCTCAAAAGTGTATTCAGGATTTAAATTATCAAAAAGGAAAGCATGATCTTCATCATCCTTTTCATATGGTTTATCTTTTGGGGTAGAAACATGGTTTCTACCTGCCTAGAATTTCATATGGGTTGTATCAATGGTGGAAATATTCAAAAAATCTTCATTTCCTCTGTTTATCACTTTGTCATGTAGGAAAGTAGAGTACAGGAATATGTGTTAGTCTAACTCGTAACTGTAAAGTTACTGAGTCTCAATTGTGATTATGTGATCTTGGAAGGTTTTGAGAGTATATAAACTCTTTTAAATGTATGTCCTTTCCTTGCAAGACTTGGAGAGGGGGATATAGAGTCTTCTTATTGGAATGCAGAGGTTGTTTGACTTTGTATAGTTGCTTATTATCTAATCATATGAAGAAAAAATAGAGTTACAAGAATACAACTTTAAATGCCAGCCTTCTTCTACTTATGTTTTCGAGAACACATATCACCTGATCATTCTAAACAATAAAACACAATAGCCAAACTCATTCCTATACCTTTTTAATTTTTCTCCTTTCCAAATAGGTTGAATGATCCTAAATTCAGTGGAGAAGTACTAGCCTTCTCTTCTTGCAATCTCAAAACAACTATGAAGGCCAAATGACCTTCATTGGATGAACAAAAAGGTATTAGCACATCTATTTAGGGTGCATCTTTATGTGCATTTGTGGCTTCTTCAGCACAAGCATACAACATAGAGATGATTCGGTTTTGTGCTTGTGCTGAGGTGAGAAATGGAAGTTTATGAACAATGCTGCTTTGTGTTCCTTGAATAGAGTTTATATTGTTATAATCCTTGTGCAATTCAGTACTAGTTTGGAGAATTGATGGGTATTTCATATTTGTAAAGGTCATGCTCGGAGGCTATTTTGCTTTGAAAGGAGTTGAATATCCATATACAGATTTATTGTATCCACTTCCATTTGGAATCAATAAACCATTAAAAAAAAAATTCACCACCTTTGGAAGTAATAAATACCCTATTGATATTCATTTTTATCTCTAGTATATCAGCATTATTTATGGAGGAACAAAAAAAGGGATTAATGCAGTATGGTCGGATGTGTGCAAACATTTGCTTAATTATAATTTATGATTTATATTTCCAGAATGAGAGTCTTCAACTTGGTAAAACCCTGAAGTTGGACCAATGAACTAATTAGGCTGGTGAATTGTGGTCTCCGAATTATTTCTGTTGTCTTTGGAAGCAATTAGCAATCTATTTATTTCGATATTTATCTCTATTATATGAACATCGTATATAGAAATACAGAAAAATAGGACCCATCTAATATGTCCATGGCAGTTTTCAATTATAATTTAATTTCAACATGGCACTACTACTGCGTGCAATTCAGTACTAGTTTGGAGAATTGATGGTTTGGTGTCACACAGAATAAGTCGATCTTGCGGACAAGATAGACCTTCCTAGAATCTAAAGAAGACCTAATGACAATCAAACCAAACAGACACTATCTTTCTCTAAATATGCTTTGATAAACAATGGCAAACAAGTGTTTTTAGGGCCTACCTTAGGTCCAACGCAAGCTTGTGGATGCCCTCGCTACTTCGATCCAAATGAGCTCCTTTGACGCGAATCTGCAAACACAAACAAGGCAAACAAATTAAATAGCACCTGAAAAGCCAATTGCATAAAACATATTTAACATGAAAGTCAAGGAGTCCATGAAACAAATAACATGAGATACTTGTTGAGAAAAATGAGTTTGATTGTATTAATTCAAAAGAAGAAGAACTTTACAACCTTTGCCTTGACGTTGTACAAGCTCCTCCCAGGGTCCAGCAAGAAGTCTCCTCTACTTTGAAAAGTTTCACCACTCCCTAATGAAGCCAAAAAGGTATGTGATATCTCCTCTTAATCTCAACTAGGAAGTCTTGATTTCACCAGGATTTACCCTCAAAAATATTTAGCTTCTAACCTCCTTAGCAACCAGCCCAATGCCTGTATTTATAGTGCAATGGAGGGAGGTTATTAGTTCCTTCTTCAAAGGGATAAAGCCCTCCTTCAAAGGGATAGCTCCTCTCATCAAGGGATTAGCTCCTTCTCTTTTGGGATGCATGAACAACCTCAGAGCGAACAATCCACGTAAAAATTCCTTCTAGAAACCTCTAGAATTAACCCAAAGTGAGTTTTTTAAGATAAAAATTGCACCTTTTGAATTTCACACGGGTCCGCACCTACACCATTAGGGACAGAGCGGGCAGGTCCGCAGCTTTTGTAAACAGAAGGTGTGGGACCGTAGGTGACAGTGAGAGAAAGTGCGGAACCAGAGTTACATTGATTTTTAATGTCTTTCTCTCATTTTCAAAGCTTGACTTGAAGAGTTGAGGTCTGAGACTTGCTTAGGAGGACAGTACAAGTGATGATATACCCATATTGACTGCAAATAATCATGGTGACGATATTTTGTGTAACGGATTGCCCCCTAAAGTGTGAAGTCTGTAGTAGATGAGGATTTATTATCATTTAGGAAGAGTGAAGTACTTTATCATTTCGAGGATCATCTTGTGGAGATCCCAGTTGGAACCTGTAAAAACATTCAATGCAAGATATATATATGAGATCATATCATCGCTGAGGTAGGCATTCCCATAATCAGATCAAAACTGACTAGAAAAACTAACTACTGCTTTGATACAGGAATGATCTTGTAAAACATCACAAGTATAGACTTAGGTGGACACAGTATGGATGCAACCATCTGTTTATGAATCGTCCATTATATAATGAATACAAAATTCCTCGCAGCCTGGACTGTGGAAACTAGATCCAGGGTCTTCATTTCTATTTCCTGAAATAGTACGATTCTATCCATGCGAATGAATGTGTTGACGTCGAACATAGTAGAAACCACTTGATTACCAGTCAATGATGTAAACTGTTAACAAGTGTGAGAGAAACCACCAGTGATGTCAATGGCTCTCAAAGTACCCAGTACAATCCATGGGATGCGAATAAATGTGTTGATGTCAAACATGTCATGGAATACTTTGATCGAAAGTCAATGATGTAAACTGTCGTCAAAGGCGAGAAACTTGCCATTGAGGCATGCAGATCTCAAGGTACTGACGATTTCTAGATCATCTTTCTAGATAATGAGCTGATGTCGATAGAAAGCGATCTGTCGTAGGTAAGCCCACAACACGAAATCATAGATCAAGTTGAAGAAATTTAGTTGCAAGGACTGACTCAGGGATGGTCAAGATGGATGACAGATATTTTGTAGATGAACGGCTTACTGGCAGTGACCTCTTGAACACATAACGACATGACAGATGGCTTGGTGACAATTCACCCAAAGTTAATACCCAGAAACTGGTTGAAGACTTTCAATGTGGTTTGATCAACTGTTAGGTAAAGGATTTCCCAACCCAGGTGAATAAAAGTGTCATGTTCAAGAGTGGTTACAAAGCATGACAAACAGGCTCATTTTTCTCTCTTTTCCCCCACCATTTTTGGCAAGTACCTCTTTATTTTTGACAAGCTTGAGGAGGATAACATTTGCTTGATTATAAGCTCATCCTTCGGATGAGTCCAACTTAGTTTAAATTCGAACCCTAAGAAGGAGTGGTTTGTTCCCGTTTGTAATTGAACAGGTCCTTTACTGTGAAATTTTAACGAGTCCAGTATAGGAGAAAATCAGCATTTTTCAATTTTAGAGAGTCTGAAAAAACTTAAGAAGACTCCAGGGTTGACCTTTTTCGTAAATTTGTGTCTCCCAAGCCCGAAAAAGTATAAAATAATACTTGAGAGAACCGCTTGATCTTTTACGACCAAGGAGTACTTTTCATCATTAGTGCCCTTGATCCGAAAAAGTAAAAAAGTGATCAATGACAGGTCGTTTTATAACCGATATCGAATTTGAAATAACAAAAATCTGGCAATCTTTTCATGTTTTTACGGTCGGAAAAGGGTTGTAAGTGGACCGTCTTTTAATTCCATTTTAACGAGTTTAAAAGAAACACTCGGCAATCTTTTCATGTTTCAAGAGTCAGAAAAGAGCTTAAAGGTGACTCTAAATGTTTTTTCATCGAAAATGATAGATTTCGCCTGAATAATCTTTTATCCTGCACAAAAACACAAACATTACTCATACCTGTTTGAAATAGATAAAAATGTCGCAAAAATACCTTTTCAAAGTGAAACATAAACAAATTTTAAATTTATTTACTCAAAAAACTTATAAAAAGGGCCTTTGTCAATTTATTTTTACTGTTTGAGTTTGGGTGAGAAAATAGTGCTTTTGCTCAGAAAACTTCCCGTGAAGATTGCAGAAAATCCAACCGTCGGAATCGAACGCCGTCTTCTCCAGGTAATCCACATCATCCCACTATTCATTTTTAAACATTTTATTTTTTGTTTTAGTCATTTATTTCATTTTTGGGAGGGTTTTTAGGCATAAAACCCGCGCGCGGGGGCCCGCAGGTTTACCACTGCTAGCCTGCGGACCCCGACTTTTTCTCCATTGGGAAAAAGCTCGGGGTCTGCACCTTCCATGTAGACAAAGTGCGGTCCCACGCACTATGTCTAACCTGGAGGGTGCGGTCCCCCTCGCAAGGGTTTTTAACCCAAAAATTCTCAAAAATGGACCAATCAAAATAATTTCTAGCAATTTACTTTATCCTTATACTTGATGCAGAGAGTACATCATGCTAGGTTGGCGTGAACGAGAGCATGAGGGCGTGGATGCTGCCGCATGGAATCATCAACCTTCACTTGATGCTTTGAGGGCTTGCGGCTTGTACAAATTCTAGGCCATTATTGGCATGAGGGCTCAGGTGGATTTCTTACAGTGGATGGTTGATAGATCGAGCTGTAGAGCCTCTACTTTACACATGATTATCCACCATTACCTACAGTTTTCCCTCATTCATCTCTCACTTTTGCCTCATTTTCCTTGCAAACCAACCCAGATCATTACATTATATGACTTTAAGCATGATTAAGGAATTTTGCTAATGTGTGACTGTTTTGTTTAGATTTTGACATATTTACAGGAATTCCACAGCCATCTGCTGATTCCGCAGCCATCTGATGATCCCGCAGCCTTTTTGTTAATCTCAAGGTTCCATGTGTCATTTTGCCAAATGAGCCACATGGGCACTTAGGAATCAAGGTGCTCGAGGTTCCTGTGCTATTTGTTCAGCCTTCCACGTCATCTGTACATCCGGTCAACGAGGGTCAAGTTACGGTCAACAAAGGCTGCTTAACGGTGATACGTAAGCTGTTGGGTCACGTCAGTTCAAACGGTGATTTGTCCGTGTTACGCAGGTTGTGGTGGACATAATCCAACTCTGGATTCAATGCCCATAACGACCAGAACCTCCAGCTCATCCACGAGGCTTAATGACGTGTTATTGAACCTTAATTACGCATGACAGTTAGTTTATTTTTCAGTTTTAGCTGTACGCATTAGGCCATCTTTCAGATGCCTATAAAAACTTGCGTCTGCGTACGCTTATGTTACTTTTTAGTTGCTGTGTTTTATGAACTCGTTATCATTTTAGTGCTTTTCAAAAACTCTGTTTTAATAGTGTTGTTCTAGCACTCTTGACTGTAATTTTCTGCACATGGAGTAATAGAAGCAGTGCTGTTCTGAAGCTTTCAATACCTTGAGTCTTCTTTGGGTTATATGAATGGAGGGCCCTTGTTCATGTTAGCCTTGTATAGTATTTTATGTTCAGCATTTCCTTATTTTCATTCAGCATTTCCTTTTCTTGAAACATGTACAGCTTAATTTACTTTCATGTTATTTCATTTCCAGCCTTCTTTTTAAGCTGATCAGCATTGTTCTTTTGCAGGTTTTTAACCCGGGATTGTTTTGTGTTTGTGTATTTTCTTTATATCTAGTGGTAGTTTCAGTTGACAGATTCAAAGTTGCTGCCTTTACTTTATTTTCATAGCTGATTTTTAGTTTTATTTCTCAAAGTTGTCTGCTAACATATGAATGGTCTCTTTATTATAAATTGTCTATCTTTTAGAGATCAGAATACTAATAACTTGCAGCTGGATTTGGGTACTTTTTAGACTAATCTTTCACTACTTTCTAATCGTGCTTTACACAGTACTATGTGTTAGAGGCAGAGAGTTAGAAAGAGCAAAACATTATAACTAGTCTTTAAAGTAGATTTTTCTCATTTTTTATCATTTCTTAGACTTATCTTTAGCTACTTCCTAATCGTGTCTTACACAGTACTATGTGTTAGAGGCAGAGAGTTAGGAAGAGATAAACTTTATCATTGGTTTTTTAAGTGATTTTCTTACCTTTTATTTGCAGCAGCATGAATGGTGTCTAATGCCATTAGAAAGTGGTTCTTTGATTTCAAGTCATTTCAAGTTATTTATTTCTTTCAAGCTTTTCTTTTTCAGCAAGTAGTTAGAAACCACTGATCACACACCCTCACTCATCTAGAATTCACCTTACACACACCATCACTCATCTGTTTATAAATCACCACTCCATCTTAGGAAGATAAATTAACCACAAACAACACCCCAAACGACAAAAAGCTCTAAGAGGTTGCTTAAGTACATATAGTAAACCTTCACTTCATCAGCTTACGAGCCCCGGGTTGACAATTAATGACATCAATTTAGGAACACTAAATTGACTAAACATTTTGGCGCCGTTGCCGGGGAAGTGAAATTAAGTAGCCATATTCTTAGAAAAAAAAAACATAAAAATTTCAAGGAAAGAAGTTGATAACCTATCAAAGTATGCTCTCCTCTTGCACTGCAAGGTGATCTGGAGGATCAGAAAAGAGAAAGTTATTGATTTGATAGTTTCTTGAGTATGCTCTCTTCTTGCACCTAGAGTGAACTGGAAGATCAGAAAAAGAACTATTAACTTGACTTGAAGAAAAATAATAAAAAATGACATGCATAGAGCTAGAGATTCTAGAGGAAGGTTTTTAGCTAGAGCTCGAAGTTCAATTTTTACAAGTCCATCTGCTTCAAGGGATAGACAAGAGAAACCCCCCTTATCTCCAACCGAAACTCCTAGTCCTAGAATTCCTGGAATTCAATAGCCAAGAGTTGACTCTCCTACACCTTCTATTGAGTTTGAACCAGGAAGAGACTCTTCTCTTTCTCCTACAGAAAGACCAATTGTAATTGAGGAAGTGGAATCATCTGAGGAGGAAGGAGAAATCTCTTCTCATTCACCTTTTGTAGAGGAACCAGAAGATTTTGAAATCCCTAGGAGAATCATCATGGCAGAAGAAGAAGGAGGTGGTAGGGGTAGAGGTAGAGGTAGAGGAGGAGGAGGAAACAACAATAACAATAATGGAGGAAGAGGTCCCCTTGGAGGAGGAAATAGAGATGGGGATAATTCATTTGGGTTTCCCATTGTTAATGAGGATTCCCGAGCCACCATGAAAAACATATCACCATCTGTCCTCCCTAACTTCCATGGGTTAAGGACTGAGGACCCTGAAACATTCTTATTCGAGTTTGAAGTGGTGTGTCGAACTTATGACTACCTGGATGACTCCGAGAAACTCAAATTGTTCCCTTCAACACTGAAGAGTCAAGCCTTGAAATGGTTCATGGGGTTACTCACTCAATCCATTAGGACTTGGGATGAAATGAAACAGACATTTTTGGATAGGTATTTGGACTATTGTATGCCTACCAATCACAAGGACGAGGTTTTTAAAATGATACAAAAAGAAGATGAGAGCTTAGAAGATTTACTTGAAAGATTTCAATATAACTTGAAAAGAGAAAAAATGAGTACCTTGGATGAAGAGACCTTAAAAGCCCTCTTATTAAAAGCCATTAGGGATGAATGGATAGACATCTTAAACATGATGGGGAAAGGGGATATTTCTCAACTTTCACTCAATGATATAGCAGAACTCTGTATCCATCTCTCAAGGGGCAAATCAAAAACTCAAAAAGGGCCTAGAGATTCTTCTCTCCTTAGGGTAAATAAATCTGCAAGAAGATCAGTGAGTAGGGCTGAAATCGGCAGTATGCTTGATGAATTTAAAACTGACATCTTAGGGAGTCTTAGTGAACAACTTGATACCCTTAAGATTCACAATGAACAAAAAGCAGAAGCTGAGGCTTTGGCTATCTTTTGCCCGAAATGCAGAAAGAAACATGCTTTAAGGGAATGTCCCTTAGATGCACACGTTGTAGAAACATGTGTAATTTGCTCAGAAACTCATGAGACCAAGGATTGTCCTTCAATTCCTGGCCTCAAAGCAGTCTTTCAAGAGGATCCAGACACACTTGAATCTCTCTATTTTATTGCAAGGAGACCTTGGCAAGGACAACAGAATCAAGGGTTTAACAACTCTATGAATTCTCAATCCCAACCAAATTGGAATCCTTGGCAACAACCTTGGCCTCAACCTCAAAATGCTTTTCAAGCATGGATGCAAAGCATGCAAAATCCTTATGGGAGATTTTCTCAATTCTATCAATATCCTCCATCATTTCAGAATCAGCAAGCTCCACAACTTCCAAACCAAGGTCAACAACTATCATTGCCATACCCTCAACAACAACAACCTCCTCCACAAAATCAAAATTCTCAACTATCAATTCAATCCCAGCAGAAATCAAATCAACTTCCCTCTCAGCCATTACCAAATCCAAATAATAGGAATCCTCAAAATGCTTACATGATGGAAGGTCAACCATTCCCTACTTATATGGTTGTTCCTCTCAATGAAGTACAACTTAGATCAGGTAGAATCTTAGATCAACCTTCTACAAGTGTTCAACAACCAAGCATTTCTGAGGAAGAATCTCTCAAAGTCAATAAAGGTTCTGAAGTATCACTTCAAAACCAAAATATCCAAAAAGAAAAAGAATCAACCTCTACAACTCCCATAGTTGAGCAACCTACACCTTTAGCTACACCTCCTTTTCCTGAAAGATTGCAAATTGACAAAGGAGTGGAAAAGCAAATATGGATGCCTGACTATAGTTTCCTAGATGAATTGAAGAATGTCTGTATCAAGATCCCCTTGTTACAAGCCATTAAAGAAATTCCCATTCTAGCGAAGACAATAAAGGAGTTGAGTTTGAAGAAAACAGGAAAAAGAACCAGAGATACTAAAAGGATACATCTAGTTGGAAAAATTGCAGACATAATGATGGGTAAGATTACCATGCAAAAATATGTAGATCCCGGTAGCCCTATTGTCAAAACTCATATTAATGGGGTTGAAATCCCAAATACTTTGATTGACTTAGGAGCCGCAATCAACATCATGAGTAGACAGACCATGGATCAGTTAAAGCTTCCTAACCTTATGTTTACACCTACTTTGCTACAGCTTGCAGATAGATCAATCATTAAACCTGATGGTGTATTGGAAAATATTCCAGTCTCTCTAGATTCTTGGGAATATCCAGTTGATTTTATGATTTTAACTCCCAAGAACAATCTAGGAGGACATCCTCCTATTTTAGGAAGACCTTGGCTGGCCACAGCTGATGCTTTCATAAGTTGTAGGTCTGGGGACATGTATATATCAGATGGTAATTCCACCAAGAAATTCAACTTGTATCCCCCAAGAAAGGCTATAACAGAAATAGGAGAAGATGAATGGGTAGAGGATGAAGATACTATTCAACCTGTTCTAACCATCTCTGAGATTAGTGAGGATAGTCAAATTCTAAATACATTAGAAAATTTTGAAATACCTTCAGAATATGACTCTACACAGTTTCAGTGAGATGCAGACATTGAATATCTCTCCTCTAGATAGATGTCTCTCTTCTCAATGGAAGAGTTTGGTAGTTCTACAGTTGAAATCCTTCCAGGAAAAACATTGAACATTAACAAAAACTTGGGAAGATCACAACAAGAAGAACTAACTAAACTGTTGCAAAAACATTCCACTGCCTTTGCATGGGAATACACTGACATGAAAGGAATCGATCCTAAGACTTGTATTCATCACATCTATATTGAAGAAAATAGCAGACCTATTAGGCAACCACAAAGAAGGATGAATCCAAACCTTAGGGAAATCGTGAAAGAAGAACTCCAGAAATTGCTCAAGGTAAACTTCATTTACCCCATTTCAGATAGCCAATGGGTTTCTCCCTTGGTTATAGTGCCCAAAAAGAATGGTAAATGGAGAGTTTGCATTGATTATCAAGAATTGAACAAGGCAACCTTAAAGGATCATTTCCCTCTACCTTTTATTGATCAGGTACTAGACACTTTAGCAGGTAAAAAGTATTTCTCATTCTTGGATGGTTTTAGTGGGTATAATCAAATTCAGGTAGCACCTGAAGATCAAGACAAAACCACATTTACTTGTCCTTGGGGAACCTTTGCCTACCGAGTACTCCCTTTTGGATTGTGCAATGCACCCGCTACCTTTCAAAGGGCTGTACTAGGAATCTTTTCAGATCTGATTCATGATTGTGTAGAGGTATACATGGGCGATTTCACAGTTTATGGTAATACATTTGAAGAAGCTTTGGAAAATTTGGAAAAAGTACTGGTAAGATGTAAGGAAACAAATCTTTCTTTAAGTCATGAAAAGTGTTTTATGATGTTTACTAAAGGGATTGTTTTAGGACATCATATTTCAGGAGATGGAATTAAGGTTGATAGATCCAAAGTTGAGGTCATCTCTAAGTTACCTGTTCCAAATTGCCAGGAAGGATGTTAGAATTTTTCTTGGGTTTACCGGGTATTACAGAAGATTTATTGAAAACTTCACTAAGATAGCATCCCCTCTTTTCAAATTGCTTACCAAGGACTGTGAGTTCAAATGGGATCCTGAGTGTCAATCTGCCTTTGAAGCTTTAAAAACTAGAATATCTGAAGCACCCATCTTAAGGGGGCCAAACTAGAAACTCCCTTTCCACATTTCTACTGATGCTTCAGATACAGCTCTAGGAGCTATTTTGGGACAAAAGGATTTGATCCCTTATGCCATTTATTCCACAAGTAAGAATTTGACTCCCACTGAGTTAAATTATACTGTTACAGAAAAAAAGTTCTTAGCTGTGGTACATGCAATCAACAAGTTTAGACACTACATAACCGGCTATGAAACCTTTGTCCATACTGATCACTCTGCCATAAGATATTTAATGAACAAACCTGTCACTAATGGTAGAGTTACAAGATGGCTTTTACTTTTACAAGAATTCAACATTACTGTGTTAGATAGACCTGGAAAACAAAACATAGTAGCTGATTTATTGTCTAGAATCCAAAACACTAATGAAGATTCTCCAGTAGAAGATAAGTTTCCAGATGAATACTTGTTTGCAGTGACTACCAAGACACCTTGGTATGCAGATATGGCTAATTATCTTGTTACAGGGAAGCTTCCTCTACACTTATTTCCTAATGAGAAAAGGAAAATCATTCAGGAGAGTGCACATTATTCTTGGATTTCTAATGAATTGTTCAAAACAGGGCCAGATTGTATAATCAGAAGGTGTGTTCGGGAAGATGAAATGCCTGACATCCTTAAGGCATGTCATGATGAACCATGCGGCGGGCACTTTGCTAACAAGAGGACAGCCTATAAAATCCTTTCTCTAGGATATTATTGGCCTTCTCTCTTTAAAGATGCAAAGCAGTATGTTAAAAGGTGTGACAGCTGCCAAAGAGTTGGGAAACCAACTCCTTCAAATGAAATGCCTCTACAACCTCAGGTATGCATCGAACCCTTTGAGAAATGGGCTCTAGATTTCGTTGGACCAATTAATCCACCATCAAAGCAAAAGAAGTATATACTGGTTTGTACTGATTATGTTACTAAGTGGGTAGAAGCAAAAGCATTGCCTTCTGCCACTGAAAATTCTGTTGTTCAATTTCTTTTTGAGGATATTTTCACTCGTTTTGGTGTCCCAAGGGAAATTGTAACAGATCAGGGCAGCCAATTTACATCTAAGTTGATGGAGAAGCTGATGGAGGAATATAAGATCAAGCACAGAACATCCACTCCCTACCATCCGCAATCCAATGGCCAAGTGGAATCTACCAATAAAGTTCTTGAGGGCATTATCACCAAGACTGTTCACCTTCATAGAAGAGATTGGGCGGAAAGGCTCCCTGAAGCCTTATGGGCCTATAGGACTACATGGAAGAACAATACAGGACATTCTCCCTATGAACTTGTTTATGGAAAGGAAGTCCTGCTCCCCATTGAGTTCCAAATCAAGACCTTCAAGATGGCAGTCCAATTGGGAATGAGCCTCTCAGAAGCTCAAAGACACAGAATGGACCAGCTAAATGAACTAGATGAAATAAGACAAGATGCAATTCTAAGGACCGATCTAGTTCAGCACCAAAGATCTAAATGGCATGATCGTCATATCAAAGAAAGAAAGTTTCAGAAAGGAGATTGGGCTCTATTGTTTGATTCAAAGTTCAAAGACTTCAAAGGAAAGTTTCAAACTCATTGGCTTGGGCCATATGAGATTGATGAAGTCTTTAGCAATGGAGCAGTTCGAGTGAAAACTATTGATGAATTTCATACTCCTCTTATTGTGAATGGCCATCGCTTGAAAATCTACCAAAATCCATTCTCAAAAGAAGAGTTTGTCAAATTGTTTAAAGAAGATTCTGCAATCAAGTTGGTGGAGAAGGATTCTTCTCCTCCATCAGCCTAATCTTTGGTTTTTGAAAAAAAAAAAAAAAAAAAAAAAAAAAAAAAATGTATGAGCCTGAAAACCAATCTCTGATTGGCAGTCTCATGCAGAAAACTTGAGGTGAAAATCAGGGTCACCTGACACCTCATGTTTTCCAAAAAAAATCTCTCTCTCTTCCATCTCATTTCGCCATTTCATCCACCTCATTCACCATCTCATTCATTTAATCACTCTCACTTCACCTCATTTCTTTCCATCCATCCATCCATTCATTACATTTCATTCCATCAATAAAGTCATTTTTTTAGACAACTAAAGTTATTTTGTGCAGCCGGAGGGTACCACTGCAGATTCCGCAGCTCTCTGCACCTGCATAAAAAACACAGTCTGTTTGAAAAGAAATTTACAGTTCAGAAGTCATCAACAATAAGTGGAAAAGAGTCATGCAACAACAATAAAACAATGAAGGGTTAGTGGAAAATAATCAAAGGCAATCCAAGCGCGGATTTGAGGTATGATCTAAATCTTAAACTTACGGTTATCTCATTTTGCAAAGTTTCCGGGGTTATGTTTCTTGCCATTTAATGTAATGATTACCAGTTTTTCCCATCATACGACCAAAGATCCACGTATCCCCCACACTTATCGGTCATGTTCATCACGATTTTGAAACTCGATTGCGGCTGCTCTTCCATTAAGGTTTTCGTACCTAAGTGACGTAGACTACTGTACTACGTCTCTCTGTGTCATAATTCCCGCAGCCAAGTGTAAACCCATGACCGAAACCTAAGGACCTAACCGTTTCTACCCATCATTTCATAACCCTCATACTCTCGTATCATTCCATTCACGCTGTTTCATTTCCACAGTTCCTATTCCGCTGTGCTCACTACGCTGCTACCTCAGCCATACTCTGTTTTACGTCCTCCTCTCTGCTAATTCTGGTTATCAGTGACCGTATGTTACGGCTATTACAGTAGAACCGTAAATTTACTGTGTTAGGGCCACTGTTGAAGCTGTGTAACCTTTTCTCCAAAAGTCTTAGAACAGAGCCGTAGAGCCAATGGGCAAACTCTTAAGAGTAGAACCAGAGAGTTCAAAATTTCTAGAGGGATATCCTCAAGTTAAAGAAGCTTTGCAGAAATCAAACTGGCTCCAATGCATCCAGAAATTTAGAGGTTACCACAGATAGGTTACGAAGGCCTTTGCACGTTCCTTCAGAGACAAAGACAATCAAGTGGAGATAGGGGACCTGAAGTTTACAGTCACTGAGAGCAGTATAGCACAGGCCACTTCACTCCCACAAACTGGAGAAAGATGGTTTAAAAATCGATCAGTACAAGACCAACAGTGGAAGCAAATCTTGAAGAACCCAGGTATGGATACCAGCATTTTTACAAAAGGGATTCCTGTTACTTATGTCAAGGAAGAATGGACAACTTTACTGTTATTAGTGCAAAAATTCTTTACTTGTGAGGGAAGGTTTGGAGTCTTATATGTTTACCATGCCAAAGTCATGATGCATTTCTTAGGAGATGATATAAACCTTCCATATTTTCTACTCTCAAGTCTTAGAAAAATGTGTTCAATTGTCCAAAGGAACCCAAGAAACATTGAATCACATCTGTATCATCATGGCCTTGTTAAGATGCTAGTTGAGGAACAGTTGAAAGCAAAGAAAGATACCTGGGAGAAATTTCTTGTGAGAAACCATTTTGAAGAAGAAGGAGAAACCTCTGTGCCTAGAAAGAGTAGGAGAAAAAGAAAAGAGGCTACCCCTGAAACTGTTGTCCAAGAGGAAACTGTCCAAGAACAGATTGAAGAGGAAACTGTCCAAGAATAGATTGAAGAAGAAACCGATGTACATCATTCTGAACATGAAATTGATCCTGAGCCTGCTGTGGACATTGATCAAACAGCTCAAAGAGTCATCACACAAACCCTTGCAGAACTTGCCCAAGAAGTTGCTCAAAAGAGAAAAGAGGGTAGGAAGAAACAAAAGAAAGATAAAGGAAAATCCATAGCTCAAGAAACCTACCTTACTCCAGAGAACTCTAGTGAAGAAGATACTCAGCCCTTAGCACAAAGAATGGCCCAACTCCATGAAACTACCCTTTCAAAGAAGGTGAAAAAAACAAAAGCAAAAAGCACAAAAAGAAAAACAGAACATCACCACTGTGATAAGAAGCAGCAGGTTACAAAGAAAAGTAGGGGCCACAAAGGGTCAAAAGTCATTCTTTATTTACTTGAGCACACCTCAAAAAGGTGCTACAAGTCCTGACTTTGAGAAAATCCCTTCACACGCTGAGTATGTTGAGACCAGTCCTCCACGTGAGGAAAGTCCTTTTGAGCATGAACCTGAATATGAACATGGATCTGAATTTCAGTATGAGCCTAGTCCTAAGAAGTCACCTGAGGTTGACCCTGATCAGCAGAAAGTTTATAATTACCTGGAGACGCTAGAACAAGCAGCTGCTGGTCCCAGCACTGCTCAACCTTTGGAGCAGCAAGTTCAATCACTGAAGTAGGAAATATTTGAGCTGGAGGTACTAAATCGCCACATCAAACAAGAAAATGAAAAACTGAAGGTACAAAGCGATGTGGACAAGATGGTCCAAGATAACACCATGCTTCATATGGGCCTGTTGCAAAAGGAAAACAAAAAGCTCAAAAAGAGATGCAGGAAATTAAACAGAGCCTTGATCAATCTAAAATTCAGGTGTTTGATGAAAAGACCAAGAGTTAATGTGGCCACACAGAGAAAGAAGAGAAGGCTGGATGTCTTAGCAGAGGCATCCCAACAGGTGGACTGAACAATGTTTTTGATTGCATGAGGACATGTAATGCCCTCGTAGTGGGGGTATGTAGAGCCTCTACTTTACACTTGATTATCCACCATTACCTACAGTTTTCCCTCATTCATCTCTCACTTTTGCCTCATTTTCCTTGCAAACCAACCCAGATCATTACATTATATGACTTTAAGCATGATTAAGGAATTTTGCTAATGTGTGACTGTTTTGTTTAGATTTTGACATATTTACAAGAATTCCGCAGCCATCTGCTAATTCTGCAGCCATCTGCTGATTCCGCAGCCATCTGATGATCCCGCGGCCTTTTTGTTAATCTCAAGGTTCCACGTGTCATTTTGCCAAATGAGCGACATGGGCACTTAGGAATCAAGGTGGTCGAGGTTCCTGTGCTATTTGTTCAGCCTTCCACATCATCTGTACCTCCGGTCAACGAGGGTCAAGTTACGGTCAACAAAGGCAGCTTAACGGTGATACGTAAGCTGTTGGGTCACGTTAGTTCAAACGGTGATTTGTCCGTGTTACGCAGGTTGTGGGGGACATAATACAACTCTGGATTCAATGCCCATAACGACCAGAACCTCCAACTCATCCACGAGGCTTAATGACGTGTTATTGAACCTTAATTACGCATGACAGTTAGTTTATTTTTCAGTTTTAGCTGTACGCATTAGGCCATCTTTTAGATGCCTATAAAAACTTGTGTCTGCGTACGCTTATGTTACTTTTTAGTTGCTGTGTTTTATGAACTCGTTATCATTTTAGTGCTTTTCAAAAACTTTGTTTTAATAGTGTTGTTCTAGCACTCTTGACTGTAATTTTCTGCACATGGAGTAATAGAAGCAGTGTTGTTCTGAAGCTTTCAATACCTTGAGTCTTCTTTGGGTTATATGAATGGAGGGCCCCTGTTCATGTTAGCCTTGTATAGTATTTTATGTTCAGTATTTCCTTATTTTCATTCAGCATTTCCTTTTCTTGAAACATGTACAGCTTAATTTACTTTCATGTTACTTCATTTCCAACCTTTATTTTAAGCTGATCAGCATTGTTCTTTTGCAGGTTTTTAACCCGGGATTGTTTTGTGTTTGTGTATTTGCTTTATATCTAGTGGTAGTTTCAGTTGACAGATTCAAAGTTGCTGCCTTTACTTTATTTTCATAGCTGATTTTTAGTTTTATTTCTCAAAGTTGTCTGTTAACATATGAATGGTCTCTTTATTATAAATTGTCTATCTTTTAGAGATCAGAATACTAATAACTTGCAGCTGGCTTTGGGTACTTTTTAGACTAATCTTTAACTACTTTCTAATCGTGCTTTACACAGTACTATGTGTTAGAGGCAGAGAGTTAGAAAGAGCAAAACATTATAACTAGTCTTTAAAGTAGATTTTTCTCATTTTTTTTATCATTTCTTAGACTTATCTTTTGCTACTTCCTCATCGTGTCTTACAAAGTACTATGTGTTAGAGGCAGAGAGTTAGGAAGAGATAAACTTTATCATTGGTCTTTTAAGTGATTTTCTTACCTTTTATTTACAACAGCATGAATGGTGTCTAATGCCATTAGAAAGTGGTTCTTTGCTTTCAAGTCATTTCAAGTTATTTATTTCTTTCAAGCTTTTCTTTTTCAGCAAGTAGTTAGAAACCACTGATCACACACCCTCACTCATCTAGAATTCACCTTACACACACCATCACTCATCTGTTTATAAATCACCACTCCATCTTAGGAAGATAAATTAACCAAAAACAACACCCCAAACGACAAAAAGCTCTAAGAGGTTTCTTAAGTACATATAGTACACCTTCACTTCATCAGCTTACGAGCCCCGGGTTGACAATTAATGACATCAATTTAGGAACACTAAATTGACTAAACAAGAGCGTACAGGACCAGTGCTTTTTCATTGGCAGCCACCAGCTCGAAATTGAGCTGGCGGACATATATTTCTTGACTGGTTTGCCTAAGAGAGGTGAAGACTTGACTCTGTTTGGGGCTAGGGCAGGTGGCCAGTCTGTCGATAGCCTCAGGCTAGAGTACTGCAACAGCCAGGCTAGAGACAAAGGGATAGACATAAAGACCATATCTCGTTCTGAGCTCATGGTGATTGCGTTCACTGTCACCAGACTTTGCGGAGCTGCCGCATTACATATTGCCACCGGATCCCAGATGTGTATGGCAGTTGATTGCTTTCGAGGCACCCTCTTCAACTAGTGCGATGCTGTGTTGGCCAATGTGAAAGGCCAACTGACCAGGGCCAAGAACGGACGACTAAAGACCTTTGGTTATGGGGCTTTGGTTGTGAGTTTTGGCTTGGAGAGGGTTCCTATGCTGATCCCGTAGCACCTTACTGTTGGAGCTGGGCTTCCTTGAGAGCCCAAATTGATGCGATGGGTCGCAGTTATGGCCCGTCACCCGGACGAGAGGATAGAGGTTGCTCGATTCAAACCTGAGTATTTCCAATGGCTGGAAAACCAGGTCTTTTCTATTCAGGACTTCCCTTACGCTGGGATAGATTTTCGTGGTGACCCAAAGATGGTTCTTCCACCAGGAGAGCAGTGGGATGAGTCAGGTAAAATCCTTTTCAACATTTTTCTATTTTATTTTTTTATTATTTTTCCATCGTCTCAAAACTGATAGTAAAACATTTCAAATGCAGATGTGGGTCCACAGCGACCAGCTGCTCTCCGGCCTTATGAGAGGAAGCAACCCGTTGCACCCGCGCCAGCCCCACAGGACGAATCAACAGAGGTTTTGGCCAAGTTGGAGGGTCATCTCGAGTGCTTGACGGGAGATATTCTTGAGACCACTATAGATGACATTCCTCGTCGAATTCAGCGCTATGTGATTGGGGTCCTGGGACCTTTTAGTAGGTTCCTTGGCAAGGTGGCCCGTGTAGTGGTTTCTTATAGAGATCATCACCAGTGATAGGATGATCGCCTATTGTGGGCACATGTGACATTTTTGTTTTTTGTACTTATCATTTTTGCTGATCATAAGGTGTTTTTCAACCTATGATCGAGGACGATGTATTTTTTGACACACTCCTATCTATATATCACTATTACCGGCTTATCTTGTAAATCATGTTATGGAATGGTTTTAAATTTACATGTATGATTATTGCAAATGTCTATTTAACATTCGAGAAGAAATTGCATCTCCTAATGTATTTAAAGATCTTGGAATATGCTCATATTCAATATAATCAAATTCACGTTCCAAGAGACGCACTCTCAAAAATAATCTCAATAACACTGGATTTCTAATGGCATACACTCTATTAAGCTATAATACAATGAGTTCAAAATCTAACCTCACTATCAAACTCCAAATCCCAAATGAAATAGATTCAGATAATGACTCAATCACTGCACTATACTCGGCAATGTTGTTTGTTGTTTGACCGAGGCTTACCCCATGCATAGATACTAACTCGTCAGAGGGCGAATAGATAACCCAAGCTGCGGAAGAGATGTTCCGTGTATTACGACAAGCACCATCAGCGAAATCAATATATGTTTGGAGAGGCATCGACATCTGAAATATCAAGAGTAAAACCAAGATAAGCAGGAATAATGACGAAAAACACTCTCTAAGCTAAGCACATTGTTTAAACTAAAACACACCAGCTAGAAAGAAAAACTATCCTAACTAAAAATCTCAATACCCATTCATTTAAGCATAATGCCTCTTCAAGTAAAGGCCATTTTTGGGTTTACCCAAAGAGTCCCCGTCAAAGTCTACCAATTCATAGGCCCCTTTGGCTAGCTTTCGCTTGAAAACATAGGGACCATGCCACATAGGAACAAATTTTCCAGTGCCTAATTTATCATTAGCTTGATCATAAACTAAGACTAGATCTCCTTCTGAAAAATTTGGAGGGGTCACCTTTCGATCGTACTCAGCTTTCATTCGTTTTGTGTGAGTCTCGATCGCCAATGCAGCATCACGTCGATTCTCATCTAATTTAGCCAAGTATAACAAACGATTTTCCTCTTCGGAAGTGGCTGGAAGTAACTCGATGGACATTTGCAGTGACGGGATTTCGCATTCAATGGGTAACACAGCTTCCAAAACATAGACTAGTTGGAAAGGAGTGAACCCTGTTGATGTTTTTACTGAAGTTCGGTATGCCCAAAGCGCTGAAAATAGCATGTTGTGCCAATTCGACCGATGAATCCCAATGATTCGTCGGATCATGATAACTAAAACATTGTTGATGGATTCAACTAGACCATTCGCTTGTCGATAATAAGGGGTTGAACTATCGTGACGTAAACCAAACTGGCCTATAAGTTCGGTCATCATAACGTTTTGAAAATGATGCCCATGATCAGTGATTATTGCTTGCGAGACACCAAACCTAGCAATTATATGATTGAACACGAAAATTGCAGCTGTCTTGCCGTCTGCCTCAAATGTAGGCATCACCTCGGCCTACTTAGTAAAATAATCTACCGCAAGGATGATATACGCATGCCCCCCGGCCGAGTGAGGGTTGCATGTAATAAAATCGATACCCCATTTGACAAAAGGACCAATGGCAATTATAGGGTCGAGAGGAGAAGGTGGAGCGCGCATCTTACGATCAAAAATTTGGTAGTTGTGGCATTTTCGGACCGCCGTAATACAATCTTTAAATAAAGACGGCCAGAAGTAGCCAGCGCGAAATATCTTTTGGGCTGTGGAAAACGCAGACATATGACCGCCACACACTCCAGAGTGACATTCATTTAGAACCCTTTCAGCTTCCTCGTGAGTTAAGCAACGTCGAAAGACAGAGTCCGCCCCACGGCGATAAAGAGTATCTCCAATAATCCTGAATTGTTGGGACTGGAATCGAATTTTTTGATGTTCTGACCTTGAAATTTCTGGCCAAAAGGATTGGGTCTGGATATAAACGATGATATCCCCATACCACGGATCTAAAGTGCTGATTAGAAACAAGGATTCATCTGAAATGGGCTCCTCCGCCACAGTTTCCGTGTCAGCACGCGGGAAGTCACACATTAACTCCGCAAAAACTAAAGATTTCTTAGACTTAGATTTCTCAAATTCCAAGTCGAACTCCTGCAGGATAACGATCCATTTAGAGTACTTGCCCCCTAGCAATTTCTTGGTCAAAATGTAGATCATAGGGTTGCAATCCGAAATTACCGTAGTTTTACGTAGTAGAATGTAGTGAAGAAAACGTTGGATAGCTTGAACAGCTGCCAATGCCAATTTCTCCACATGTGAGTATTTTAGCTCAGTTGGATTTAAAGTTCGACTAAGGTAATATATCAAATGTTCAGTTCCGAATTCATCTTCCTGAACTAAGACCATTCCAATGGTGGAATGAGAGGTGGCGAGATACAAGAAGTAATCCTGGTTGTAGTTGGGAGGATGCAACAACGGTGCATGGGTCAACGCGTGTTTGAGTGCATCAAAAGATTTTTGAGCTATCTCATCCCAATAGGATGGATTATTTTTCTTCAACAACCGGGTGAAACCCTTTGTAACCTCGTCGTAGTTAGGAATGAATTGTCGTAAAAAGTTTGCTTTCCCTTGCAAACTTTGGAGTTGGCGAAGACTCGATGAAGGAGGCAATTTGATGATAGCTTCGGCCTTCGAGGGATCAACGCGAATGCCAGCTTTCAAAACTACGAACCCTAGCAATCGACCCATTTCTATACAGAAGACACATTTGTGTGGCTTCAACCGAATACGATAATGCCTACAGCTCATAAAGATTGCTCGTAAATGGACGAGGTGATCAGCTCGATGTAATGAATGAGCAGGCAAGTCATCAAGATAGGGTTGCACAATGTGCTTGATGTCATGAAACGCATAAGACATCGCCCTTTGAAAAGTTTCTCTAGCATACTTAAGCCCAAAATGTAACTTGAAATAAGAAAATGTCCCCCATGGACAAATGAAAGCCGTTTTTGGTTTATCGGCAGGTAGAATATTGATTTGATTGTATCCGGAAAAACTGTCCATAAAGGAGAATATTTCACTGCCAGCACAATCATCAATGATTTGATCGATATAGGGAGTTGGGTAATTGTCCTTTGGACAGGCTCGATTAATGTCCCTATAGTTGATGCATATTCTTATTGTTCCATGCTTTTTGTTAACCGAAACAATATTCGATACCCAATCCGTTAACGGGATCGGATAAATGAAACCTGCTTTCAATAATTTTTCAACTTCTGCTTTAATTGCAACAACCTTTCGTAGGTGATTCTGATGCAAACGTTGTCGGACGGGTTTAGCGTCCGGGTAAGTCTTGATCTCATGAACAACAATCGCGGGATCAATTCCTGGCATTTCCTCATAGGACCAGGCAAACACGTCACGAAAATCTTGAAATAGGGCCTTATATAGCTGAATTTCGTCGTCTGTACATGAGGCACCTATATGAATGTTCTCAATAATTCCGGGCTTAACAGAAATGTCAATAGGAATAGTTCGAGAGATGTTTCCCAAATTTAACTCTGAATTGGGATGTTTCATTGGATTCTGAGGTTCCTTGACATATTTAGTTGTAAAAATTGATGAGAAATCATTTTCAAAACGATCATCCTGAGGTAAAAACGAAGATCTGTGATGGAGATCTTCCCATGGTAAATCATCTACACATAGGATTTCACAAATTTGCTCATCAGAGTGAACAAGTTCAGAAAACGTGGTTAAATCCGAGGTTGATGAGAAAAGTGATTCCTCATGGACCACATTCATTAAGTCATTTCCGGTTAAAAATGGGTCGGCAAACAACTGCACGGCTTCATAGGCAATTTCATATGGACTCAAAGGCATGACGTTACCAAATGAGTCTATCTCAGATTCAGAAGGAACGATCCAAGGATCATCATAAACAATGGTGTATGATTTAATCATATGAATAGTTGCAAATGAAGACGATGCATTGATTGGAGGAAAAGGAAAAGTTCCCAGTAAACCGGTATCTTTAACTAGTCCTACTCCAACATCCTTATATGGGATAGTCATTTTACCGACATGTTGAATACTCTCTGAAGAGGCTGGGCCGGATGAAAAGTAAGCCAGCTGGTCTATTGTTACGATCTTTCCATTGTGTGGAAACTTTATTACTCGAAAGACCGATGAAACGACCGCCGTCATAGCGTAAGACCAACTTCGACCCAAGAGAAGGTTGTAATCTAGAGGGGCATCAACCACCTCCACATCTAGACTAACGACTTTTCCTTCAACCCCTATAGGCAAATCCTATAGAATGCCAAAAGGATGAAACCCACGGCCATCAAAGGACTTTAGAATCGTCGGGGATTGATTTAGTGAAGGAGAACCAAGCGATCTCCAACACTGTATCGACATAATACACGTTGAAGCTCCCTCATCAATTACAGTCTGATGAATAGGCCTGTTTCTTACTATCACTGGTATCTAGAAAGCCATTTGATGAGGCAAACGTGGTGTACTATTTTCTAGATCGAAAATCATTAGGTTTGAGTCCTAAACATCAACAGCTCCTATAGCCGACAAAAGTAATTTACGTTGTGTTGGACATGATTGCAGCACTTCCAAAGTCGACATTGCTGAGGGTGAAACAGCTAAATCCTCAACAATGTTATAATTCTGAGCCGCTCTCGCATGTGGATTGAAAGCTGACTTTCGAAGTATACCCTTGGCGGGTGGTTTGATTACCAAGTCTAGATTAGGTTTCTCGATCTGTAGTGGATCAGAATCGGGAGCTGAGGTTGATGGATTAGAATGAGAAGATTCTGCTTCTTTACCATCAACGGAACTTTTACTACCATAATCTTGCGATCGAGTCGCAATCCTAACATGGGACATCATCAGTATGGGTTCTTCATTGGCATTCGAGGATGAACCTATCATCTTACTGTCTTGAGCCGGAAAAGGATCCTTCAAAACAGCAGGAGTTTGGGAACCCTTGACAATCTTTGCAACCTCTGCACAATGAGGGCAGTCTCTTGTAAAATATTCATCATCACAGATGAGACAAGGATAACGAGGATTGCGCTTTTCATCATTGGATTCCGCCTTTTCAGGTTTCTCCTTTGAACTTTTGTCCATTTTATTCTTCTTCTTTCCTTTCTTCTTCCCACTGGATTTTGATTTTGCTGTAGATGACTCTACAACGTGAATATCGGTGGAGATCTCTATAGAGAAATCTCTTGTTGGGGAATCAGGCAAGGTTATGATAGGGGAAGAATTCTTGGAAGACTTCTTCTTATTTTTAGTGTTAACCGTGTCAATCATACCATCGACGGAATGAGATCCCGAAGGAGCTGCAGTGATTTGATTTTGCTTGGGAAGATCGGCGATTTTTTCGTGTAACGTACCTGACTGAGTATAGACCAAGTCAAGGTACTGTGCTTGAGCAATTACTTGCTCCTCAGTAACGACTCCGGCTTTAGCAACATCTTCAGTGATCTTTGGCAACAAAGATTTTACAAACCACTCGGCCAAGATCTGATCTGGAATAAATACCTTCACTAAACATCGTCAACGTCTCCACTCATGAATATGATCTGAAATGTAAGTGGATGCTGATTGCTTTAATGAAGTTAACAATTCCGTGCCATTGTCATATCAGACTGGCAACTGAAAATGGGTTAAAAATGAGGTAGCTAACTGACTAAAATTATAAAAAGTGCCTCGCAGTAACTCAATGTACCACTTGGCCGCGAGACCAATTAGAGTGTGCTGGAAAAGTATAAGATGGATTGAATCATCTGTAATGGAGTTAGACGCAAACCAGAGGTGGTAAGTCATCAGATGGTTCGACGGGTCCTCTCCTTATTTACCTTCGAACTTGGGAATGTAACTAGGCAACTTATTCAGCATTGGCGGCCAGAACAGAAAATAATTAATGGGATCGTTCGTTAGGCGCGACAAGTCAGGTAAGTCCAAAGTTGCGATAAACGGTAACTGCCGATTAGGATCCCTAAAACTCTGGGTCATAAGACCAGCCCCAGGAGGAGGATATCCAGGATAACTAGGAATAGGAATCGCGTTCAGGATGTTGTATCCTCCCGAAAAAACAGGATTAACCGGACTATACTGGGGTTGTTGAGGTTGTTGATAAGTGTACCCAGGGTACAGTTGATACTGATAGACTGGCTGCTGCACAGCAGGACTGAATTGGTACTGTGCCTGGTATGTGTTATAGACATTTTTGTGCCTTACAGCTCTAAGCATGAAATGTCCATAAATCAAGGGCTCCTAAGTCCCTAAAAGTGTTGTTCTAACCCCTAAAGGAACAAGGTCAACAAATTACATCTTCTCCCAGAAGTTCTCCACCAGAAACTGCTCAGAATAATTCAAAACAGGATCATTTCAACTGCTCCACTGGCTAGATGCGTTGCATAGCACCTGAATACACTAGCTAGGTGCGTTGCAACGCACCTAAATGCACTATAAGGGTGCGTTGGGTGAGAAATGACAAATGGCAGTGTCATTCCACGAGGTGGAAAGACAATGGAGGCTTCCAGAATCTTCTCCTATGACACTTGCCTCACTGAATTCGACCAAGGATGAGTAATAGGCCTTCAGTCTCCAAGTGGAAGCAAGAACTGACAGAGAGAATACACTAATCAAATCGCAAGCTGAGTCATCCTCCTTGCATACATCTATATATGGATCCCTCATCCCAGAGATCCAGAGGCTGGAATTTTGCACATTGTAAGGAATCGCTGTTGGTTTTGAGACAAATATCAGAGTATTGGGTGATCTTTTCTTTGTTGGAGGTGAAGAGGGGCTTATTTGCTCGGAGGTTGATGCTGGGTCAGGAATCATCGGTTGTAACTTCTCCTGGATCTTCTTGTTTATCAATAAAAACTATTTGAGTTTTTCCTCCATGCTTGTGTATCATTGATGCTTGTTACATTTGTATGGTTAACTTAAATCTGATCCTAAGTTGTTTATGAATATAGATCCATGTCTTTGTATAGTTTTCTTCTTCTGTGATCTTACAGGTACTTGGTGAAGCTGGGCAAGTAAGGGAGCAGGTAGCTGGAAGCTGTCAAAGAAGAGAGGGATTGGATCAAAGGATTAGCACAAGGCACAGGTTGGTTCTTTCTATTCCCCTCTGTCTATAGTTTATAAAGGAAATACGAAAGTAGTTTTTCTCTGTTTGTTTCTAAGGCAGCTGTCACACCTTAGTGGGATAGAGCAGTTCTAAATAGACACTATTCCCGGTAACAATATGGTTGATAAGTAAATTGTAGTTGACTTGTGACACCCGTACTTAAACCGGGTTGCCCTACAGGCATCTGAACCGAAGTTTGAATCGTAGATCCAGACGGTGGTAAAGATGTCTGAGGAGTAGATACAGGAACAGTAGAAACTGGAGTTGTCGATACTCCAGAAGTAGGTGGGGTAGATTGAACAGATGTTGCGGCAGTTGTAGCAGTCGTTTTAGGCGGAGTACGAGGTGTACTAGGCTCAGGCTGAGAAACTACCGAAGGTACAGAAGTTTGAATGTTAGACTTGTAGGAATTTACAGGGTAAGTTCCTCAGAAAGAATACCAAAAGGACACCGCTCACAACCAGATCTCAAATCAATACACCAGTATTTTTGACGTGGTTAAAACCCTCAGAGTGCAAGGAGGGAAACAGTCCACGGCCTGTCCCAACGTGGGTACTACAGGCAATTTATTAATCAAAGAATGAAAATTTACATAAGCTTCTCTCATGCACGGATTACACGAACAATGACCCTCCATGCGCTTTAAATAGAACTCATGGACCAATCGGGTGTCAAGCCACGGATCAAGTGTCGATAATACCGAGGTGAGAGTGAACCGTCGGATCACTACATATCGTGACCGTCGGATTGTAAGTTACAATATGTACAACGGTAAAGAAACACACTTTACCTAACTCTATACCTAACTCTAAACTAGACCAAGTTGAACTTAACTATATCCTATGTGTCGGAATATCCTAACATCCCCCCTTAAGAACAACTTGGGATAGGATTGAAGGATTTACAAATATGACACAATAGGAGAAGGAAGGAGGCACTAGAGCCTATCCCCCCTTAGTGACAACTTCCTGAACTCCAAGCATATATCGAAGTTTAGTGAACTTCGCCTCTGTGAGAGCCTTTGTGAAGATGTCTGCAACCTGATCATCTGTTGGACAATATTGCACTTCAAGAACATGGTCATGAATGAGCTTTCTGATGAAGTGCATGTGTAGTTCAATGTGTTTGCTGCGCTGATGCTGAACTGGATCTTTGCATAGCTGAATGGCACTTTGATTATCACACCAAAGTGTGGTTGGATGCTGCTGCTCAAAGCCAAACTCTGATAGGATCTGACGAAGCCACAAGGCTTCCTTACTAGCTTCCACGGCACCACGATACTCTGCTTCTGCTGACGAAAGAGAAATGGCAGCCTGTTTCTTACAAGCCCATGTAATAGGTCCTGAACCAAGAGTGAAGACATAACCGGCAGTAGACTTCCGATCATCAGGGTCACCAGCCCAATCAGAATCAGTGAAACCAACTAACAGAGGAGCTGCTTTGGCACTGTAATGAATCCCAAACTGTACTGTACCTCGAACATAACGAAGTATTCTTTTAGCTGCTTTCCAATGACTTTCACGGGGGTTTTGCATAAAACGAGCAACAAGGCCAACAACAAAGGAAAGATCAGGACGAGTATGGGTTAAATACAAGAGTTTTCCTACAAGTTGACGGTATAAGGTAGCATCAACTTCAGGAGAAGTACAAGAGACTGAAAGTTTGACTCCAGACTGAAAGGGAGAAGGGGCTGGCTTACAGTCTTCCATGTGAAAATGACGAAGAATATCACAAGCATACTTGGACTGGGAAAGGGAAATACCCTCCTTGGATTGCAAGACTTGAAGACCGAGAAAATAGTGTAAGTGTCCTAAGTCTGTCATTTCAAATTTCTTTTTAAGGCTAGACTTCACATGGTTTATAAGGTTGGGATCACTACCAGTAAGGATAAGATCATCAACATAAAGAACAAGGATGATAAGAGAGTTGCCCACTTTCTTGGTGTAGACAGTATTGTCAGAATGACACCTAGAAAAGCCAGATTCTAAAAGAAAGCTATCCATTTTGGCATACCAAGCCCGAGGAGCTTGCTTGAGACCATAAAGGGATTTCTTAAGTCGACACACAAGGCTGGAGTCTGTTTGTATGAAGCCAATGGGTTGTTCCATATAGATTTCTTCCTGCAAGTCCCCATGCAAGAAGGCAGATTTAACATCCATCTGATGGACTTCCCATTTTAAAGAGGCAGCAAGGGAAAGAACAAGGCGGATAGAGTTCATTTTGGCAACAGGGGCGAAGGTTTCAGTGTAGTCAATGCCTTCAACCTGTGAAAAGCCCTTAGCAACAAGACGAGCTTTATGTTTATCAATTTTCCCATCTGGTCCATACTTGGTTCTGTAAACCCATTTACATCTAACAAGTTTTCGTCCCTTTGGTAGAGGAACAAGATCCCATGTATCATTTGTCATCAATGAATGATATTCTTCATTCATAGCTGCTTCCCAATGTGGATGGCCTGAAGCTTCTGCAAAAGTGTCAGGATCATGATTTACTGGAGCTTGAGCCAGTAAAGAAGAGGCTCTTTCAAACTGAGAACGTGTACGTCGCTGATCTGTAGGATCACCGGCAAGATCACCTGCTGCATCCCGAGTAGCACGGACCCATCTTGGAAGTTGAGGATCCTGAGAAGGTGGGGGAGGATTGTCATCCTCACTTTCATCATCTGAAGAAGAAATGTTTTCAAAAGTAGAAGAGATAGGAAGAGGTGGCACATCCGCCGGACTAGGCTCGCAGGCCGATTTATTTTCATCAAATTTTACATCTCTTCTAATGATAACATTTTTGGACTTAAATGGAATAAGTCTATAACCTTTTACATCTTCAGAATATCCAACAAAAGTACATTTCTCACTCTTAGGTTCTAAAGCTTTATGCTTTTCATCTGGAATATGGGCCCATGCTTCACTTCCAAACACACGAAAGTGACTTACATCTGGTTTAATGGAACTCCAAGCTTCTTCTGGAGTGATATTCTCTAGAACCTTAGTAGGAGTGCGATTGATTATATAATTTGCACAATTAATTGCTTCGGCCCAAAAACTAAGACTGAGTCCTTTAGATTGCAGCATACAATTAGCCATTTCCTTTAAGGTGCGATTTTTCCTTTCAGCTACACCATTTTGTTGTGGAGTGTATGGAACAGTATGTTGCATTTGAATTCCATTTTCGGTGCAAAAGTTGATGAATGTGTTTTTAACATATTCTCCACCATTATCAGTTCTTAGCTTAAGAATTTGATGTCCAGATTGTTTTTCAACAAAGGCTTTGAAGGCCAAAAAAGTGTTAAATACTTCGCTCTTGAGTTTTAAGAAGTATACCCAAGTGCGTCTGGAGAAATCATCAATGAAAGTTAAGAAGTACTTGCAGCCAGAGAATGAAGCAACAGGAAGAGGACCACATAAATCACTGTGCACAAGCTGTAAAGGGGCTGAGGCGTGCCAAGAGGCACGTTTGTCAAAACTGTCCCGATGATGTTTTCCGAGTACACATCCGGAACAAACACCATCTCTGCAAGATACCATAGGAAGACCTGTCACCATATTTTCTTTACATAGATGCTGAAGGGAGCGATAGTTTAAGTGACCAAATCGCTCATGCCAAAGTTTGCTCACTTCATCATTATGAGCAACAAATACTGAGGGAAGATTTGATGACCCAAAGTTGTGAAACTTATACAACCTTTTGGAATCATCAGCAAGACCAGTAGCTAGAATCTGTTTAGGATCTTTTAGATCCTTGATTACAACATCATGAGGTGAAAATTCAACAATTTTACCTTCACCTGAATGAGTTATCTGATAGACAGATAGAAGGTTGCAGGATAAGGTTGGAACACATAATACATCATTAAACTGACCATTGTCTAGATGAACAGTTCCAGTCCCTACAACATTAAGAGATCTATCATCACCAATATATATATTTTTGGTGTTACAATCATTTAAAGAAGAAAACATGGCTTGGTTTTTGGCCATGTGACAAGAGGCTCCAGAATCAATGAGCCACTCATGAGAATGAGAAGAAGAAGAAGATACATTTAATGCATAACCAGACTGAGATGATTGACAATGACATGCAGAAAGTGCCATTCCGGAAGTTGAAGTTGAAGTAGGCTCCACATGGATGTTATGTTTCTTCATTGCGGCTTCCAAGGCTTCCATCTTCTTAAAGCATTTAGATTCTAAGTGGCCATCTCGATTACAAAAGTTACAATGTCTATCAGTCTTCTTCCATTTGTTTTTATTGGTCTTATCATTTTGCTGAAATGATCTTTCATTTTGAGGCTGAGATGGTTTAGGACCATTCTTTTGAGGATATGACTTCTTAGGATTCTTTGAATTTGGTTGCTGCTGGGCGGCTAACGCTTTCGTGGAAGAGTTTCCAAGATTAAGAAGACCAAGGTGTAAGAGTTTTTCTTGTTCTCTTATTAAGGAATCACAAAAGGAGTCAAAGGAAGGGGCCTTGTAGTCTTGTCCTTGACAAATGAAAGCTTCCCTTGTAGAATGGAAAGTGGAAACAAATACAGAGTAGGCTGGTCCCAACTTAGTAAGGATGGAATAAATAAGGTTACCATCTTCTTTCTTAACTTTAACACCTTCCAAGAGATATCTAAGGGTCTTGAATTTGGACAAGAAATCTTCAATGCAAGAAAAATTATTAGGATCCAAAGTAAGCAGCTCATTTTCAAGTTGATGGGCTCTAATTTCATTTTTAATCCCAAAAACTTTAGCAAGTTTTTCTAATGCTTCATGAGGAGTCTCAAGTTCTGCAATGTGGAATCTAAGATCAGGAGAAATAGACATCCCTATCAAACCACGTGCTTGATCTTGTCTATTTTCCCATTTTGCCGCCTTGTCTTCATCTTTTGGTTTCTTCTCTTGGTCTGTGGCTATTCTGTAGAGACCTTTACTTCTAAGTAAATCTCCCATGTAGGCTACCCATTGGAAGTAGTTAGTGCTGTCAAGAATGACTTGGCATGGACTTTCCATTTTTTTGAAAAAAACTGAAGCTGAAGATGCTGAAAGTAAGTGGTCCAATGGATAGATCTCGAAAAAATAGGCGGTTTAAAAAAAAACGGCTCTGAAAAAGGCTTCCGGATGAAGAAGTTATGGCTTTTTAAAAAAAAATTGTTGACGTTGCCGGCAAAGTGCGCGAATGAAAAAATCCGCCCCCACAAAATGGAGACTTGAACCCAAGACCTCTACTCTCTTAAAATAGCTTTGAACCAATTGATCTATACAAAAAATTTGAGAGAGAGAGAGAGAGAGAGAGGGGGGGGGGGGGCCTTGATTTGCGTGCTTGCCTTGAGAAAGCTCTTTTTCCCTACAAAACACAAAACACAAAACCCAACACGAATATGCAAAGAAAAACGAACCTTGCGGCTCGAAGTTAGCTTTAGCCAAAAAACTAGAAATTTTTAAAAAAAATCTCAAAGTTAGCTTTAGCCGAAAAACTAAATATTTTTCTCAATGTTTCTGATTTTCCGAGATCACACTAAGGTGCAGGGAAAAGAGCATACGCATGAGAAAAATCCTTCCTTTCTGTTTCTGATTTGCCCAGATCGCACAGAGTCGCAGGGCAAAGAGCATACGCAGAAATGAAAGGTATAGATCCGGTTAAAAAAAAACTAAATAAACCGAAACCGAAATAAGCAGAGAGAAAATAACAGTAAACTGCAAAAAACACTGTATACCTCCCGATCTGAAAAATGACGCAGCTAGGGCTACCGGAAACCTTTTCGCGTGAAACGAAAGGGGTTCCTCACTGAAACAGATGCTCCGAACGCAACAGAGCAGTCCTCTCGGCCCGAAAGCAGTCAGAAACAGCAGATCTAGGAAACAACAGCCGCATGCAGTTCTACCGGCTTCAGATTTGGATCACCAACGGACGCGGCCCTCAAATAGCTCTGATACCATGTAGGAATTTACAGGGTAAGTTCCTCAGAAAGAATACCAAAAGGACACCGCTCACAACCAGATCTCAAATCAATACACCAGTATTTTTGACGTGGTTAAAACCCTCAGAGTGCAAGGAGGGAAACAGTCCACGGCCTGTCCCAACGTGGGTACTACAGGCAATTTATTAATCAAAGAATGAAAATTTACATAAGCTTCTCTCATGCACGGATTACCCGAACAATGACCCTCCATGCGCTTTAAATAGAACTCATGGACCAATCGGGTGTCAAGCCACGGATCAAGTGTCGATAATACCGAGGTGAGAGTGAACCGTCGGATCACTACATATCGTGACCGTCGGATTGTAAGTTACAATATGTACAACGGTAAAGAAACACACTTTACCTAACTCTATACCTAACTCTAAACTAGACCAAGTTGAACTTAACTATATCCTATGTGTCGGAATATCCTAACAAGACTGGATTGGTTGTTGGGGTGTACCAGAAACTAAGGGTTGTCCAGCTTGAGATGACAACTATACACTTGGTTGCAATACCTGTTGAGCTTGCGATGGATCCCACACTATATTCGTTCCGGGGTACTGACCCATAACTAGTTGAGAATACTGAGGACCATAACTGGATTGAGGGTAGGATTGATAATTGAAAGGTACATTTCCTGTTCCTTGAATATACGTTTGACCGGAGGCTGGTTGGAAACCTTGGTTCGAGTATTTACCTTGGGGTTGATACCCTTGAGGCATATACTGATACTGGGGTTGACCTTGAAGTATAAATTGATACTAGGGTTGACCTTGGGGTACATATTGAGTCTGGGGTTGACCTTGAGGAACGTACTGTCCCATAGGTATGTACTGTCCTTGAGGTTGCCCCCCAGGCGTTAATTGAGGCTGCCCCCTAGGCGGTAACAGGCCACCTTGAGGTTGAGGATTGGGAATAGAACCTGACATCATGAGAATGTCTTCTACGCTCAACAACTTAGTACCATTGTTTCCAGTTAATAACCCTTGCTCAATGGGTTGAGGAGATGCTCCCGAAAAAGTACCAGAAAGTGACTGATACCCGGAGGGAACAAAAGGACCGTCGTACAAAAAAGATTCAGGCGATTGAGTAAACATGGATGACTGTCCTGACATATTTATGGGAGTATAAAAACCTCTAGGTGTTGGGTGATAAGGAGTGCGAGGTGGTGAAAAACTTAACCCTGAGTTTTCTAAAAAATTAGTCAAAGAAAGATACCAAGAACTGCTCCTAGGTGGACTGTAAAAAATTGATTCATGCTCCCTTAGTTCAATAAGAGGTTGATTTTCAGGGATAGGGATGCCTACTTCTTCTTCTGGAGCAATTTCTTCAATAGCAATAAGTCCAGAAGGAAGATCTTGGGTGATTACTCTTTCTACCCTAGGTGAACGAGGACCACTTAGAAGTTGGAGAAACAAACCCCGATGTCGGAGTAGCAACAAATTCACTTTCAGGCTCGGATATTTCAGGTTCTTCACCTATATCACTAGTAGATGAAAAGCTACCAGCAATTTCGGAAACAGACACTGACTGTGGATTATAATCTGCTACTAACGGTTGAAAATCAGGATGTACTATCAAAGAAGATTCTCCTTCCTCAGGTGACCCAACTCTACTGTCTCTAGGAGTTACGAGGACTTTCAAGCCTTCAATCTGGCTCGGTACTTCCTCAGGAGGTTGGCCCTGAAGTCTACGGGACTTCCTCAGTAACTCAGCCACGTTTACAAACTCAGGAGACTGGCCCCGAAGTCTATGGGACTGCCTTGGTAATTCAACCACAGTAGAAAACTTTTAACTACTTCACACGCAAACAAAGTAAAATATCAATAAAAAGCACCTAAAGTCTTTAAAGAACCAAACAAATTTGAATCACACGCCTAAAGAATCTAAGAGATCAAACACACACAAACAGTAACTTTTCGTACTGAAAACACTAGTTGGTGATGAAATCCAACGTCACAGAGTTCAATAAAGAAATGGTGGTTGGAACAGTTACCCCAGCAACCTGCTTAATGAATAGATTTGCACAAGTTTCTCCACTTAACCGTCTCAAGTGAAGAGAACCCCCTAGAAAATCCAAGTGAGTTTAGCCGAGGTCTGCTCCAGGTACAGCGGGATCTTCCCACCATTGTCACCTCAGGAAGAGTCCTAAAGAATATGGCCACTAAGGCTACCAACTGAGATAAATATACCTGGGGGAACAGTCTACGATCCGATACGCACGCAAGGGCAGAGTAGCAAGCTCAATCCCTTTGAAGGCTCCTTGACATAATCCAAGGTTTACCAACAAGTGACCCCAGGCTCCTCGACAATGGTTAATCCGAGGTTTACCGTTTTTAATACGTGAATATCTGGCATCGTTCCCAATGAGAAAGGATTGATTCCCACACTGGTTCAAACACGATCTCGTGCTTCTCCTTTAAGAGGAGCTTTCCCAGAGCATAAATGCAACAATTGGATTTCTTCCCTACCACAAGATACAACTACTTGTTTGTTTTTGCTGTCTTGGAGAGTTAATTACTCTCCTACTCCAAGACACTAGCCTAAGCTAAGTTGGTGTATCAGAGCCCTAGAAATAAAAACATTACTAGGTGAATTTTACTTTAAGCGTTAATTTTAGTGGTTTTTGCTTAAGTCCAAAGGTGCGAAGATGAAACTCGTGGTATGAAGACTCGACTCAAAATCACTAAAAATGCACCTAAGATGATTTAAACAATCTTTTTCTCTTCGATGAACGTCTAAACTAAGAAAGAGTTTGATAATGCAAATACTTTGTAAACACAAATCTTTCTCAATTCAACAAATTAAAAGAAGAGTTTTTGTCCTTTTCCAATGCACTCGAAACGAGACAACTATTTATTTCACAAAAATTTCCCTTTTTCATTTCAAAGCACTCAATCACTACAAAACAAAATTTTTTCCAAAAGAGATTTTTATATTTTTAAATAAAACACTCAAAACTATGAAAATAACTAACTTTGAGATCTACAAATTATAAAAACCGATTTGAAGTCAAAGCCTACTAAAAGTCTTTTTTAAGGATGTTTTACTTAGCTAGATGTGAGCTAAGGACCAATTTATGCAGAATCACAAATAAGTCAAGAACAACCAATTTTGTTTTCTTTTTGAAAATGAAAATCCAAACTCTCAAACACAAGCTTTTCGAACTTTTGTAAAAAGAAAACTCAAAGCGAATTCCTCAACAAGGGGAGATTTCATAAATGGTTAGACTCATAAGAAGGCTAGTAGACACTAAGGTGATCTGAAGTCCCTACAGCTTCTAATGGCAGAGCCACTACACAACCAAAATGAAAAACAAACCCAACAAGAAAAACTCCTAGGAATTTCACTTAAAACCCTAACACTAACGAAATCAATCTAAGGAAAGCCTTTGACAAGTTATATGCAGGTCTGGGTAGTGGATAACAATTTCTAAACAAACACTAAGCTTACTAACAGAGGGAATCTTAGGGTTTTTCAAAATTTTGATAGGGTCCGCAGGCCCACAGTTGACACAAGTGCGGTCTCGCTCTGTGTTAAAAGCCAAGCTACAGGTATGTACGCACTGTGTCAAACGGCTAGGGTGCGGTCCTCTCCCAAAGCTATGAAAAACAAAAAATAACCCTGGATCTACAAACTCTACCTAATTTTACACACAACAAGCCAAAAACAGAAACAAAAACACAGTTTCTCGGGTCAAAGTTAAAACAAGGAAAACAATCAAGTCCCCAACGGAGTCGCCATTTTGTCACACGGAATAAGTTGATCTTTCAGACAAGATAGACCTTCCTAGAATCTAAAGAAGACCTAATGACAAGCAAACCAACCAGACACTATATTTCTCTAAATATGCTTTGATAAACAATGGCAAACAAGTGTTTTTATGCCCTACCTTAGGTCCAACGCAAGCTTGTGGCTGCCCTCGCTCCTTCGATCCAAATGAGCTCCTTTGTCGCGAATTTGCAAACACAAACAAGGAAAACAAATTAAATGGCACCTGAAAAGCCAATTGCATAAAACATATTTAACATGAAAGTCAAGGAGTCCATGAAACAAATAACATGAGATACTTGTTGGGAAAAATGAGTTTGATTGTATTAATTCAAAAGAAGAAGAACTTTACAACCTTTGCCTTGATGTTGTACAAGCTCCTCCCAGGGTCCAACAAGAAGTCTCCTCTACTTTGACAAGTTTCACTCACTCCCCAATGAAGCCAAAAAGGTATGTGATCTCTCCTCTTAAGCTCAACTAGGAAGTCTTGATTTCACCAGCATTTACCCTAAAAAATATTCAGCTTCTAACCTCCTTAGCAACCAGCCCAATGCCTGTATTTATAGTGCAATGGAGGGAGGTTACTAGGTCCTTCTTCAAAGGGATAAATCCCTCCTTCAAAGGGATAGCTCCTCTCATCAAGGGATTAGCTCCGTCTCTATTGGGATGCATGAACCACCTCAGAGCGAACAATCCACGTCAAAATTCCTTCTAGAAACCTCTAGAATTAACCCAAAGTGAGTTTTTTAAGATAAAACTTGCGCCTTTTGACTTTCAGAGGGGTCCACACCTACATCGTTAGGGACAGAGCGGGCAGGTCCGCAGCTTTTGTAAACAGGAGGTGCGGGACCGCAGGTGACAGTGAGAGAAAGTGCAGAACCAGAGTTACATTTATTTTTAATGTCTTTCTCTCATTTTCAAAGCTTGACTTGAAGAGCTGAGGTCTGAGACTTGCTTAGGAGGATAGTACAATTGATGATAGACCCATACTGACTGCAAATAATCATGGTGACAATATTTTTGTGTAACAGTTGGACTTCCTTGATTGGATATGCTATGCCAATAGCAATTTTTCATGTTCTATGATGATTAAGGATAGATGTAAGAATTACTAATTAACCCTATTTCATGCCAAGCAAATCTTCCCACAATCGTATTTTGGGAGGGCTAACCAAATCCATTTGAGTAGTGAATTTCCTTTAAAGTTGTCAAGGTAGTGATTGTACCATGATTCAAATAGTTGAAACACATTTATTTATCATAAGATGTGAATGGAAACTCCTCAGAAATCACTGAAATAATACTATTATTCATGCTATCATAAAGGTGAATCCAATTTACCTGATTGGCCGAGAAAATAATTGTTCTTCTGACAACTAGGTTGATCCATCTTCACCCATGTTTGTAAGGGCACAGTCTATGGATTCCTATCATAGCTAATTCTATGTTCCCATGTAGTAGTTGCAAGAATAGTTAAAGAATTCCTCTTCCTCTTTGAACTACTCCCTATTGACAGTCCATGAAACAATGATGTTGATCATTTAATTGTTGCAAGGTGGAAGAAACAAAATACCAAACCCAGGTAGTGGAATTAATCCCTTACCATTCTCATTTTTTTCTTGAAGGCCTTTGAGATATGACATGGTTCCTTTATTGATACTACTGAATGCAAAAGAGGCAGACTCTTCTTGACATCATTAAGAACATGAGCTATCTATTTTCTAGACTGTAAGTTATCATAGACATTCCCCTGTCTCCCCTCTACCTCCTGTCCAAAAGGTTTTCTTGCTTCTCATAAAGACATACAAATATAACTAGATAGACAGATAGTTCAAACAAAAACTGCCTTAAAGTATTTTGTAAAGTTTAAAGCGAGTTTTCCCATATCTAGCCTTTAGTTTTTACTAGAGATGCATGAAGCATTATATAAACACAATGCAATGTTTTGGGAAGTCCACTCAAATGTGGACCATTACTATGGAAACCATGTTAAGCATTGATTTTAGACCTTTCATGCACATTTTATGGATTGTTGTAGTAGGGACATAAAAATAGACTAGGTCAGTTCTATCATATATGTCAAAGATAATTAAACTCAAAGAATGAAACTGCCATTTAAGCTATAAACTTGACTAAATGGTCCAAACCTGAAACTGTGACCCTTCGTTGCAAACTGTATGTGCTACCAATTAATCATAGTTAAATGGTTTTAGATTCAATACGAGAGTAATCTTATGGAGGAGCTATTGGGTTCGGAAAGTCACCACAGAACAAAGGCCAGTGGGTTAATCTCCTAAAACAAAGTGTTAAATTAGTCTGCTGAGATGTACATTTTTCATCGGGATATCCCCTAAATAGATATATTTTTATGAGGAAGAAAAAACATGGAAAATGTTTGGTTAGGTAGGAACACATCTTTTCAATTTGGTCTAGCTTGAGTGATTAAAAGAGAAGGTTGTTACGCTCTCCACCATTTCATGGATTGATATAGAGATGAGAGAAAGGAGGCTCTCTCTTGAGAATATATGAAATACACCAATCTTATCTATGCATTCATAAGAAACATTTGACAAACACATTTGGAATATAGCCTTTAGTTTTTACTAGATATGCATGAAGCATTATATAAAAACAATGCAATCTTTTGGGAAGTCCATTCAAATGTGGAACATTACTATGGAATCCAAGTTAAGCATTGATTTTATACCTTGCATGAACATTTCATGGATTGTTGTAGTAGTGACATAAAAATAGACTAGGTCAGCTATATCATATATGTCAAAGATAGTTTAACTCAAAGAATGAAATTTCCATTAAAGCTATAAACCTTACTAAATGGTCCAAACCTGAAACTATGACCCTTCCTTGCAAATTTTATGTACAACCAATTAATCATAGTTAAATGGTTTTAGATTCAATACGAGAGTAATATTATGGAGGATCTATTGGGTTTGGAAAGTCGCCATATAAGAAAGGCTAGTGGGTTAATCTCCTAAAACAAGGTGTTAAAATAGTCTGCTAAAAGGTACATTTTGCATCAGGATATCCCCTAGACTGATATCTTTTTATGAGGAAGCAAAAACATGGAAAATGCTTGGTTAGGTAGGAATACACCTTGTCAATTTGGTCTAGCTTGAGTGATTAAAAGACAAGGTTGTTAGGTTCTCCACCATTTCATGGATTGATATAGAGATGAGACAAAAGAGGCTCTCTCTTGAGAATATACGAAATACAACAATCTTATCTATGCATTCATAAGCAAAATATGAAAAACACATTTGGCATCTAGCCTTTAGTTTTTACTAGAGATGCATGAAGCATTATATAAACACAATGCAATCTTTTGGGAAGTCCATTCAAATGTGGAACATTACTATGTAAGCCAAGTTAAGCATTGATTTTAGACCTTTCATGCACATTTGATGGATTGTTGTAGTAGTGACATAACAATAGACTAGGTTAGTTATATCATATATTTCAAAGATAGTTTAACTCAAAGTATGAAACTGTCATTTAAGCTATAAACCTTACTAAATGGTCCAAACTTCAAACTGTGGCCCTTCCTTGCAAATTGTATGTGCTACCAATTAATCTTAGTTAAATGGCTTTAGATTCAATACAAGAGTAATATTATGGAGGAGCTATTGGGTTTGGAAAGTCACCACAGAACAAAGGCCAGTGGGTTAATCTCCTAAAACAAGGTGTTAAAATAGTATGTTGAGATGTACATTTTGCATCAGGATATCCCCTAGACAAACATCTTTTAATGAGGAATAAAAAACATGGAAAATGTTTGGTTAGGTAGGAATACATCTTATCAATTTGGTCTAGCTTGAGTGATTAAAAGAGAAGGTTGTTAGGCATGGAAAATTTTAGGGGCGAATGTTCGCCATTTGGTGAAATTAAGGGGTTTTAAATTTTTAGTCAGCGAATATTTTGTATCATAGTACATTTTTACAAATTTCCTCAAATAGCCCACCTTATTTTAAGGGAGAGGGAAAAAAAGGTAAATTTAGCCCTTGAAATTAGGAGTTACATCCTTCCATTTGCCCTAATTTTCAAGAATAGGTTTTATTTAAGTGAATCCTATGGGCCAAATACCATATTTATAAAATAGGTATGGTAAATTAATAAAAACATAAATAAATGAAAGGTATGGTAAATAAATAAAACATTTTTTATATTTACTCCACAAGTCACCTTATATACATGCAAGGGTGTAAACAAATGAAAATATAAATAAAGTGGAGGTATGGTAAATAAATAAAAGCTCTTTTTATAGTTACTCAAAAGGTATGGTAAATAAATAAAAATATAAATAAACTAGATGTATGGTAAATAAATAAAACCTCTTTTTATATTTAGTCCATAACCCTCTTTCTATTTATGAAGGCTCAAAAAAAGGTTTTATTTAAGTGAATCATATGGGCCAAATACCATATTTGTAAAAGAGGTATGGTAAATTAATAAAAATATAAATAAACGAGAGGTATGGTAAACAAATAAAACATTTTTTTATATTTACTCCATAGGTCACCTTATATTTATGAACACTCAAAAAATGCATTATATTTAGGTGAAACCTATGGGCAAAATACTATGGGCCAAATACCATGGGCTAGATTATTATTAATACGATGAAAAAAACTATTATTAACCCTAATATTAGTATAATAAAAATAAAAATGGCACATGGTATTGACCCATGGTATTCACGTCGAATGTAGCCTATTTAAATGGGGCAATTAAACCAGCATAGATCAATCTTTACTCTGGATCTACTAAGCCCGAGAGGTATCAAATATTGTGATATGCAAACTAGCATAGAGTGAAAAAATATTTGATCCTTCTCGGGGCTTGGTGGATCAAGAGTAAAAATGGATGTTGTAATTTAATGTATGTTAAAGATTTTAATTTGGTTAAAATAAAAGATAAAATAAAAATCAATTATTAATTCTATTAATTATTATAAATTACTAATAGTAATTTTTAAGCTCTAGGTTTATGATAACCCATGGTATTGACCCATGGTAATACCATGGTATTCATGTGATGATAGACTATTTAAAGGGGAAATTCTAACATCTTAGATCCATCTTAATTCTGGGTCTACCAAGTGCTCAGAGGGATAAATAGATTTCATCCCCCTAAGAGTGGTAGATGTGGAGTTAAGATGGATATAGGTTGCTTTTTATGATAATGAAGATATTAAATAGACTTAGGAAATTATATTGTAAAAACATCTTAAGGTGAATGGTTAAAGCTACATTTAGTCACTTCACAAAATTTAGTAAAAAATAGCAATATCTCCATTAATATTGGTTTTTAACGTTTTCTGATTTAATAAAAAAAATTCAAAACAATGAAATCTTATCACTCTTTCCGCATCACCCGCACAAAATATTTCTCACCATTTTTCAAACATTCTTAATATCATATCTTCATGAAAAAGTGTAGGTACTGATGTTGGATTAGTTGTTTGAAATATAAGTTGTTTTGTACAACCTTTCATCTTTTGTGCTATTCTTAGTTTGTCCTAATGATCTGTAGGGGTTGGAGCCACTGCACCATATTTTCCTAAAAGGTGGAGATTGTTCACCAAAAAGGAAATTAAGTTGCATGTTACAACGTTGTTAGAAAATGCGAGACCTATGAGGGTAGTGAATTATGATAATAATCAATTTGGATTGGGAGAGACGTAATTAAATTTTATTATTTAATTGAAGATTTCCAATTAAAATAATAATAAATCTACATTTATATATTCATATATTGATTGGAAGGATTCTCACAATGGTCACTTATTTCAATTAGATCCCCTTCAAGCCCTTGGGATACCTAACACTTTCTTATATAATATAGTTGGGGCTTGCTACTTGTTGGCGTGTTGGGGTAAAAAAACTTGATGTTTTTTTTTATCTCGTAGTTGGAGTCTATGTAATAAGATAGAAAATTGATAACTTGAAAAAAGTGGTAGCTTGACAAAAGTTGTAGAGAAAAGATTAATCTCTCCTACCTTGACAAAACTCGTTGTCAATATCAACACCTACAAGAACTTTGTTGTGGAATATTATCAAAACTAATAGAAGGATATGAAAGAGTGTATTGTAAGAACCTTGACAAACATGGCCACTAAAAATTGGAACATTGTTTGTAGGAAGAGAAAATTATGTTTCTTTTTCCAAACATGTATGTTAGTATATTACAGTTTAATGAATATCTTTTCTTATTATCATATATGGTTTCATACTTTAACAAAACATTCGCCAAGACTTCACAATGTTTTATTATTCAGTAAAATATTTGCAAAGATCTTACAGGATTTCATAATTCAGTGAAAGATTATCCATCACTGTAGAAGATAATATAATTTGGTGAGAGATTTGTCAAAAAAATTATATATATATTATATTATTGATAGAATCGCCTCCCATTTTTCCTATGTATCATGGGCATTAGCCCATTTATTATACATATAAATTTAAGGTGGTTCTTAAAATTTTCCCTATTGTTAGGCTCTCCACCATTTCATTGATTGATATAGAGATGAGAAAAAATAGGCTCTCTCTTGAGAATATATAAAATACACCAATATTATCTATGCATTCATAAGCAACATCTGACAATCACATTTGGCATCTAGCCTTTAGTTTTTACTAGAGATGCATGAAGCATTATATAAACACAATGCAATCTTTTGGGAAGTCCATTCAGATGTGGAACATTACTATGGAAGCCAGGTTAAGCATTGATTTTAGAACTTACATGCACATTTCATGGATTGTTGTAATAGTGACATAACAATAGACTAGGTTATTTATATCATATATGTCAAAGATAGTTTAACTCAAAGAATGAAACTGCCATTTAAGCTATAAACCATTGAAGATTTCCAATTAAAATAATAATAAATCTACATTTATATATTCATATATTGATTGGAAGGATTCTCACAATGGTCACTTATTTCAATTAGATCCCCTTCAAGCCCTTGGGATACCTAACACTTTCTTATATAATATAGTTGGGGCTTGCTACTTGTTGGCGTGTTGGGGTAAAAAAACTTGATGTTTTTTTTTTATCTCGTAGTTGGAGTCTATGTAATAAGAAAGAAAATTGATAACTTGAAAAAAGTGGTAGCTTGACAAAAGTTGTAGAGAAAAGATTAATCTCTCCAGGTTAAGTGATCCAGGTGGATATTGGTGGCCACCTTCCAAGTCCACCTGGACCCCCACCATTGTCTTTCTCAGCATTTTCAGTTTCCTTAATTGTAGCACAACTTACTATTTTTAGCAGTTTTTCGGGTCCTGAACTTCCGGAGCCGTTTTGAGGCCCTAAACGACGGTTTTTTGGGAATCTGGGGGCAACATGGGTCCATGGACCGATGTTGCCCTTCCCAAAGTGGTAGTTCTCGGATAGATCTTTCTAACGAGCTATCGTACGCGTCAAACGGAGATCATATGCCAAAGTTACGACCCCGGGAAATTGATGTACCAATTTACCCAAACGGGGCCCACAATTTGGCGTTTCATCTTCTAGGGTTAGGTCTTGGGATGTGAAGGGTTTTCCATTGTTTCTCAACAATAAATAGGCCTTCGAGCCTCATTGTAATACAGTCTGGAGAATAGTTTAGAGGCATGTAGCCATCACATCTCTTCTCAGAGATAAGCTACCATCGCCCTAACTAGTTTATTGCCATTTCTATTTGTAAGCATATTTCAGTATTTTCCATTAATGAAATGAAGTATTATTTCCGCTGCATCTTTGTGTATATGGTTATCTCTGTAATTTGTTGCGTTCCTGTTTAAATCCGGATCAGTGGTATCAGAGCGGTCTGCTTTTTCTCTGTTTTTCTTTGCATGTCCCCAACAAGGTCGGGATATAAGGAGTTAGGGCTTGAACTGGTTGAACCTTTGCAAGACCAGCCTCGCAAATCCCGACGGCCTCCCATGGCGGACGAGAAGAAAGACGAGGGGGCAGGAGATCCCATCAAAATCTTGCTCGAAGAAGCGCTCGAGCGACAACGGAACGCGATGATGGACAGCTTTGCGCAGATCCTTCAGCGGCTACCCAGAAGCGGCGCATCGGCTTCCAGCAGCTCCTCTGGAAACGCCACACCCTTTAAGGTACAAGTTAATTTTGAAATCCCCATATTCGAGGGTCAGATAGACGCCGATGCTGTAGATAAATGGTTAAATCTGCTAGAGGGTTATTTTTCTGTTCATGAATTTTCGAGTCGGGAAAAGATTGTTTTTGCTCTTCTCAAAGCAGCCCCCCACGTCAAGGACTGGTGGGAAACCTACTGCGAGCAGAAGGATGAAAGTACTGGCTCACTATTTTCAGCCGCACCCACCTGGGATTCGTTCTGGGATGCCATCAAGGAGCAGTACTACCCTGTCGGAAGCTATGAGGATGAATACATAAAGTGGACCACGCTGCGGCAGGGAAGGGACCAAGACGTGCCGGAGTTCACCAATCTTTTCCATACCCTTCGCACAAAGTTGGGTATCAAGGATTCGGAGCAACATTTGATACTCAAATACCGTGGCTGCCTGCACAAGTACATCCAGGAAGAAATACAGTTCCTAAACATCCCCTCGCTCGGCGCAGCATACCGGTATGCCGTCAAGGTCGAGCAGAAGTTTAAACAAAAGAAGCGAGACTTTGGATCTGCGAATCCAAAGCAGGGGAAAGGTGCCCCTAAACCACAGAACAAAGGACAAAGCCAAGGCGGGACAGCCCAAGACAACCAGCCGAAGCTGCAAGCAAAGAGCAACGCCGCGAAGCCGAGAAAGGACACTGGAAAATGGTGCGAGTTCCATAAGAGCTCCACTCACAACACAAGTGAGTGTCGGGCCAAGCAGTCACTGGTGGCTGAGCTAAAGGTTTCAGAATCAGATGCATGTTCCGACTCTGAGTCAGAACCCGATAAGGGGTATGAAAAAGGGAAGCAGATCATTGATGCGGATCCCAGCGCCACTGTTGCTACCGCAAAGATCCAGAAAAATGAACCCGAAGATCCAGAGGAGGAGGAGCGTCTCTTCCACTCCCAGATGTGGGTAAAGGGCTCCCCGATACAGTTCATTGTTGATAGCGGGAGTCAAAAGAACCTCATTTCGGCAGAGGTCGTGAAGCGGTTGGGCTTACCGACCACAGCACATCCACAACCATACACCATTGGGTGGCTTCACCAAGGGCGAGATCTTCGCGTGAGCCAGCAGTGTCGCCTTCCATACAACATCAAGCCCTTCACGGATGAGGTATTGTGTGACATTGCTCCCCTTGAAGTTTGTGATGTATTACTAGGACAACCATACTTGTGGAAGCGACATGCTGTTTATGAATCAAGGCCCCGTGATGTTATTATTACATTGGGAAATAAGTTGTTCAGGATACCAGAGGTAGCACCACCTGCCGCCATCTCTTTGATTACTGCAAAACAATGCAGTAAGATCATTTCCAAAACCAGGAAATTTGTTTTCCTGATGATACGCCCTCAAGGGAAGAAGAAGACAGTGGCCGTGGCCTCCAAGAGGGGTCCCTCTGCACGGCAGCTACAGATGGACAAGATTGTGGAGGAGTACGAAGACATCTTCACCTCCCCGGCAGGGGTTCCTCTGCACTGTCAAGTAAAGCACTCCATCGATCTGACCCCAGGTGCGCCGCTACCCAATGGACCCATTTATCGGCGCTCCGTTCTAGAGAACAATGAAATCAAGAGGCAGATTCAGGAGCTCCTGCAGAAAGGTCACATCCGTCCGAGTTCTTCGCCCTGTGGGAGCCCGATAGTGTTGGTACAGAAGAAGGATGGGACGTGGAGACTCTGTATTGACTATCGGGAACTGAACAAGATCACTGTCCGTAATAGGTACCCGATCCCGCGGATTGATGACCTCCTAGACCAACTAAAGGGGGCGAAATATTTCAGCAAGATCGATCTGAAGTCAGGATATCACCAGGTACCAATTGAACCCTCAGATGTGTGGAAGACTGCCTTCAAATCCAAGGAGGGCCTCTTCGAATGGTTGGTCATGCCTTTCGGATTGACGAATGCTCCTGCAACCTTTATGAGGCTAATGGATGACATCTTGCGGCCATTCACCAACTCCTTTGTAGTAGTATACTTGGATGACATTCTGATCTTCAGCCAGAGTTGGGAAGAGCACCTCCACCACATCCGACAGGTTCTCCAAACACTGCGGCAACACAAGCTATGTGCCAATTTGGAGAAATGCACTTTTGGCATGACCAAGGTTCAGTATCTGGGATACATCATTGATGAACAGGGGGTGCATGTCGATCCAGCCAAGGTCCAAGTCATTCGGGATTGGCCCTCTCCAACCACTCTAACAGAGCTCCGCAACTTTCTAGGTCTTGCCAACTTCTACCGCAGGTTTGTGTTGGGATTTTCTCATATTTCTTGGCCTTTGAGTCAAGTCACCAAGGGCGGGGCGAAAGAAAAATTCTTTTGGTCTGAATCTCAACAGAAGGCATTCAGGGAGTTGAAGGATCGCCTCTGCACGGCACCAGTGCTCGCGTTACCAGATTTACAACAACCATTTGAGGTCGAGACAGATGCCTCTGACTATGCTATTGGGGCAGTCCTTACTCAACATGGACATCCAGTGGCATATCACAGTGAAACACTTTCAGACACAGTCCGGAAGTACCCCACTTATGATAAAGAGATGTATTCCATTGTACAGGCCTGCCGACAATGGAAGCATTACATTTTGGGGAAGGAAACGGTCATCCACACAGACCACCGACCTCTGCAGTTCATACAGACCCAAGGGAAATTGCAGAATGATCGCCATCAGAAGTGGTCTACATACCTGCAACAGTTTCACTTGAATATCAAGTATAAAAAGGGCAGCACCAATAATGTTGCAGATTGCCTCAGTCGACCACCGATCATGGCGCTAACCACCGTGCTCAACTCTTGCGGGCACGAGACTTCTGATTGGCCACTTCTCTACAAAAGCGACCCAGAATTCGGCCACACATACCAGACACTCTTGGAGGGTCGGCAGGTTGCAGATTTTCACCTCCAGGATGCCCTATTATGCCACCTCGGTCACCTCTGTGTTCCTTCAAGCGAGCGTGCCAAGATGATTTGGGAAGCACACTACAGTCGGGCTGCTGGGCATTTCGGGGTCGAGAAAACAATGGCAGTACTGCAAAACTATTTCTATTGGCCGAATCTTCGACAGGATGTTGGGAAGTACATCCGATCATGTACTGCCTGTGCCATTGCCAAACCGACCATTAAGAAGCAAGGCCTCTATACCTCGTTGCCTACCCCTAGTCGACCTTGGGAATCCATCTCCATGGATTACATGTCAGGCCTTCCTTCCACTAAACATGGAAATGACTGTGTTTTTGTGGTCGTCGACAGGTTCTCAAAGATGGCCATTATGATGGCCTGCAAGAAGAATATCACAGCAGAAGCCACTGCTAAACTCTTCTTTGAACGAGTGTGGGTGCACTTTGGGATCCCACAGTCTATCATCTCAGATCGGGACAGTCGGTTTCTCAGCACCTTTTGGTCCAGTCTCTGGTCAATGCTGGACACCAAACTCACGAAGTCCACAGCCTTCCATCCTCAAACTGATGGCCAGACAGAGGTTGTCAATAGGATGATTGTGCACATTCTGCGCATGTATAACTCAAAGCATCCACGCACATGGGACGAGAGCCTCCCCTACGTTCAGCACAGCTACAACCAAGCTCTTCACAGCTCCCTTGGCCATAGCCCTTTTCAGGTGGGTTTGGGATTCCAGCCACTATGCCCCATTGATGTGGCCATGCCACTTGCAGCTACTCACATGAATTCAGCTCATGTCCAGTCCGAAACAGATAAGGCCACCAGCTTCATTGAGCGCATCCAACATATTCGCCAGCAGGTCCATGACATTCTTGAGAAATCAAATGCCAAGTACAAGCAGCGACATGATCAACATCGGGTGCCACACAAGTTTCAGGTGGGCGACAAAGTTTGGTTGCATTTGCAAAAGGAACGCCTTACTGGAGCCTATCGGAAATTGAGACCACTCCGATATGGTCCTTACACCATTACTAAGGCTATGGGAGACAATGCATTTGAACTCAACATTCCCCCATTCCTTGGCCTGCACCCAGTATTTAATGTGGACCGCCTTCGGCCATACTTTCCACCATTGCTAGACACATCCGATATTGCAGAACAGCTCAAACCCACAGAATTAAATCCAGATTGCATGGAACAAGCTGCAACTGATCGGATCATGGACACACAGATCAAGAACACTCGCCAACAGAATATCCAACTGTATCGAGTTGTCAAAGCGGGCCAACTCCTTCAGCAGGGCAAGTGGCTCACCAGGGAACAAGTTCAGCAGAAGTTTCCTCATCTCATGGAGGAGCTCAACGCAATGGGGACCATTGCTTCCTAAGGGGGGAGGAATGATCCAGGTGGATATTGGTGGCCACCTGCCAAGTCCACCTGGACCCCCACCATTGTCTTTCTCAGCATTTTCAGTTTCCTTAATTGTAGCACAACTTACTATTTTTAGCAGTTTTTCGGGTCCTGAACTTCCGGAGCTGTTTTGAGGCCCTAAACGACGTTTTTTTGGGAATCTGGGGGCAACATGGGTCCATGGACCGATGTTGCCCTTCCCAAAGTGGTAGTTCTCGGATAGATCTTTCTAACGAGCTATCATACGCGTCAAACGGAGATCGTATGCCAAAGTTACGACCCCGGGAAATTGATGTACCAATTTACCCAAACGGGGCCCACAATTTTGCGTTTCATCTTCTAGGGTTAGGTCTTGGGATGTGAAGGGTTTTCCATTGTTTCTCAACAATAAATAGGCCTTTGAACCTCATTGTAATACAGTCTGGAGAACAGTTTAGAGGCATGTAGCCATCACATCTCTTCTCAGAGATAAGCTACCATCGCCCTAACTAGTTTATTGCCATTTCTATTTGTAAGCATATTTCGGTATTTTCCATTAATGAAATGAAGTATTATTTCCGCTGCATCTTTGTGTATATGGTTATCTCTGTAATTTGTTGCGTTCCTGTTTAAATCTGGATCATTAAGCATTGATTTTAGACCTTACATGCACATTTCATGGATTGTTGTAATAGTGACATAACAATAGACTAGGTTAGTTATATCATATATGTCAAAGATAGTTTAACTCAAAGAATGAAACTGCCATTTAAGCTATAAACCTGACTAAATGGTCCAAACCTGGAACTGTGACCCTTCCTTTCAAATTGTATGTGCTACCAATTAATCATAATTAAATGGTTTTAGATTCAATATGAGAGCAATATTATGTAGGAGCTATTAGGTTTGGAAAGTCACCACAGAAAAAAGGCCAATGGGTTAATCTCCTAAAACATGGTGTTAAAATAGTTTGTCGAGAGGTACATTTTGCATCTGGATATCCCCTATACTGATATATTTTAGTGAGGAAGAAAAAACATGGAAAATGTTTGGTTAGGTAGGAATACAGCTTGTCAATTTGGTCTAGCTTGAGTGATTAAAAGAGAAGGTTGTTAGGCTCTCCATCATTTCATGGATTGATATCGAGATGAGACAAAAGAGGAACTCTCCTGAGACTTGACTAGGTTATTCATAACATTGGTGGTGTTGGTGCCTTAACTTAGCCAAAAAATGCCAAAACTCTATTGATGAACAAAATTTATTACTGAATCTACCTCAGAGTATCCCATAGTCATTGAATATGACATGCATGGTTTTACCAAGGAGGCCCTAAAATTTTCAACAATGAAACTTTACATTGGTATGGTCAACCTACATGCGTAGAAATGAAACTTATTTTAATAAGATGCTAGCAAAACTTGGACACTACTGTGTGGGATTATTGCTTGGTACTTGTAGGTTGCACAATGCCCTCTGTTGGTTGAGCTAACAGGAATTGATTTCTTCAGGTGGATCTTCCTAGTACATGTGTTCCTTTCCTTGTAAGACCTTCATAGGGGTTTATAGATTCTTGTCAACAGAATGCATATTTGTCTGTATAGTTGTTTATTACATAATCATCTAAAGGAAAATTGATAACATGAATATGGGTTAGGCTACCTCATAACTGTATAATTGCTGAGGCTCAATTGTGATTACGTGATCTTGGAATATTTTGAGAGTATATAAACTCTTCATGTATTATGATTTCTCTGGCAATGTTCTCAAGGCAACTATTCCAAAAATAACAAAAGAATATCTTTTTTCATTAAACAGAGATTGTTTTTCTTTAGGAGCAAAGAGAGATTGTCTTTATAATACCTTCTTTTGTTTGTGGCATGTAAGGAGATCTTGGGAGTAATCTAGAATAGGAAAACTAGTTGCTCAACTTGTGATAAACGTGAGTAACTACTTGGACACTAAATTTTGAGCCAGCCACATTCTTCTAAGAACATTGGATCGAGAAATCTCGAAGGCTTCAACTACATTGATTATTTCATAGAAGTTGGAAGAACTAGAGATGTCATGGATGCGTATTTGTTAACATTATGAAGATGATAGCATGTGTGTCTTTCAAGGTACATTGCCAATCATAGTGCAAACAACAAATTTTACCACTAATATAGTTCATCAGTGTTAATTTAGGTATGTTCTATGCTTAGAGCAATTTATTTCAATTGTCACATTTAGCTCAATATCTTTTCCAGATTAGCAATCACATTAGCATTAAAGTAAATTGTAGATAGAACATAAACATAAATCACAAAAGAAAATCCAAGACAAGAGGAAAAAATATGTTGTGCTAGCAACGACGAACCCCTATATGCGGAAAACCTTGATCAATTCTTCTTATATGTTCTTCAATAGTTTATGAGAGAGAGAGAGAGAGATAGTACATTTACAACAAAAGTCAACATTTTGACTTATCTATATTAGTGCATATATCATCTCTAAAAAGATGATACATGAGATCAGTTGAAGACATGTTGCTTCAACGGATTCTCCAAGGTGACTCCTTCACCTATCACTGTGCTGCATTTCGTCATCATGCTGCACCTCACCGTGCTGCACCATGCTGCATGCATCATCACTCTGTTGCATCTCATCATGCTTCATTAATCATGACTGTACCTATCACTGTACTACATTATGTTCCATTGTTGCACCATGTTTCCATACTGACCTATGTGCTAGTTACATCTTGCTTGCTTGTTGTCCCTAGTTTGGTTGTTGTCCTTAGCATGCTTGTTGTGCATGCAAGTTGTCCCTTGCATGCTAGTTGTAACATTGTATGCTTGGTATATTTGCTGCTCAGTTCCATACAACTGTCCCTATGTTAGTTAGTTGTCTCTTGCATGTTGCTCTCCTTTGGAGACAGATGCTCTAGATGTTCCGGCAGTTCCTGATAGTTTCAACAGTTCCTGGCAGTTCTGGCAGTTCTGAATGTTCCTAACAATTCTAGCAATTCTGGCTGTTCTCGGGAGTCCTAGCAGTTCCAGTAATTCCAGCTGTTCCCAGCAGCTCCGACAGTTTCGAAAGTTTCAGGTATTCCCAGTAGTTTTGGCAATTCCGACTATTCCGTGTAGTTCCGACATTTCTAGCTTTTCTCGGCAATTATCGCTTCTGCCCTATGCATCAACTCCTCGGATATTTCGGTAGTTCCGGCTATTCCCGAAAGTTCCAGATATTCACAATAGTTCTGGCAGTTCTGGTTATTCCCATCAGTTTTGACAGCTATGACTTTTCTGGCTATTCTCGGCAATTCCAACAGTTCTGATAGTTCTGGCAATTCCGACAATTCTGGTTATTCCCGACAGTTCCAGCAATTTTGACTTTTCTGGCTTTTCTGGCTTTTCTGGCTTTTCCTGAAAATTCCGATAGTTCCGGCTTTTTTCGGCAGTTCTGGTAGTTTCGGCTTTTGTCCTCTGCGTCAGCTTCCCAGCTGTTCTGGCAATTCCAGCTGTTCTCGACAGTTTTTACTATTCCCGGTAATTCTGATAGTTCCGTCAATCCCGGTTGTTCCTGGTAGTTACAGATTTTTCGGTTATTCCAGACAGTTCAAGCAGTTCTGAGTAGTTTCGGCTTCTTCCCTACAAAAAAACCAAAGACAGGTAGAGAGGAAGAGATTCCATGTGTGTTAAAATGACTTGAAGGCCAACTCTATTTATACCAAAACGTTGAGCACAAGTGGGGTTTATTTGGTTGCTGGCCGACCTTGATGAATTGTCCCATAACACAAATAAATTCATATCTCCATGAATACTTATCCGAATCGGATGGTATTTAGATCAATCCTACACGTCTTGATGAGAGGGATCCAACAAAAATATCAGCTCTTGGTAGTTCCAGCAGTTCTCGACAGTTCTGGTAGTTCTAGGAAATCCGCATGTTCCCAACAATTCCGGCAATTTCAGTTGTTCCCAACAGTTCCGGAAGTTCTAGAAATTTTGGCTTTTTCCCTCTATGTCAAATTTCACGCCCGTTCTAGTAGTTCCTAGCAGTTTTGGCAATATTTCCTATTCCCAGCAGTTCCAAAAATTCTGGCAATTACTACTATTCCCAACATTTTCGACAGTTCCAACAGTTCTAGCTTTTCTCGACAGTTTCGATAGTTCCAGCTTTTACCAATAGTTTCGACAGTTCTAGCTTCTGCCCTCTGTGTTAGCTTCCCAGTTGTTCTGGAAGTTCCCACCAGTGATCAAATTTGAACACGTTAGAGTCCTTCAAAGGGCCTCTAGCATGTCGCAGAAGTAGGAAGAAAATTTTACTATTCAAAAAAAATAAAATTTGAATTTTGCCATTTAAAATAAAAATTAGAATAATATTATAAATTTTTTAAGAAGGGCTGTTAAGTTGTCAACCTGTCCAATTTTTTTTTAAATTTCATTTTTTTCTAAAATCTCGATTTTGGGAATTCCAAATTCAAAATAGTCAATGCATTGTGGGTCTATCACAAATTACAATGGTTGAACTTGTGAATTTCCTTTCTCAACTGATGTTAAATTCCATTTCAAAAACAACAATTTCCTTTTCAATTTCTTTTTCTAATTGTAACTTGTGCATATGATGCAAGTTTGCGGCTGTGCCTGTAGGCTGCCCCTAAAGCAAGGTTTGTCAGTGATTGGAGAGGATCATAGCTTCATCATTCAGTAGATGCCTATCAAGCAATGTTTAAGCACTTAGAGAGGAGCACATTCAAGAGACTTCATAAGTTCATAGCATACTGGATTTCATAGAACTTCACATCATGCTTCAATATATACATCTGGGTCCTGTTGTTTATGCGATGTGAAGGAGCAAGACTGAATACAAATACATGTTTAAGTTACTCATTTTGCTTTGATATCTATATTTTTCACTTACCTCTAAGAATATGCAATTCAAACATCAAGACAAAAATTAAATTTAATGCCTTAATAGCATGAATGAATCAAATAGTAATAAGAATAAATTCCATTGTCTCACCAATACAGTTTACAATTCAATTGAATCAAACAGTAATAAGAATAAGTTACATTCTCTCACCAATACAGTTTATAGATCAATTGAATCAAATAGTAATAAGAATACATTAAATTCCACTGTCTCACCAATACAGTTTACAGTTCAATTGAGCTCCCATCATTAGAAACAGCATCCAAATCAAAATCCTAACCAAAGCACCTTCAACTAATCCCTTGTTAGGCCTAAGTCATTAAGTTCCAAATATTTAATATCCAATGAATAAAAAATTAACAAAATATATGAGTAGCATAAGTCATAATTCATAATGTCCCAACAACCTAAATTATAAAAGGAAAGATGTCCTCAAAGTCCTCCAAAGTTATCACGATAAGCAAGAATTGTTGAATAGTAAAGTTCACTCCCACTAATACAAATTAAAGCATTAAATTCAAGAGGTAGTATATTTCCAGAGTTCAACATCCCCAGAGGTTCATCAACTGTTAATGCAGTTGATAGTACAAGAATGGAAAATCTTGTTATTGTTGCATCAGAACGCACAACTTTGATTATCTCCTGAATTATTTCCAACATATGGGGATATACATTGCCACTATAATCATAGCAGTCCAAAGCTATAAAAAAAAAGCTTCTTCTTATGCCTCAGTGCAAGATACTTGTTTGAGACAACCACGTTATTCGGTTGAGGCCTTGGCTTAGGTTCAGTTTCTTCAATGTTAAAAGATAGCGACACCCTTTTCAGTTTATCCAAAATAAGTTTTGGGTTGCCCTTTGGTGTCAAAAGTTTGTCAACTTCGATAGAATTATCTAGAGAGCCATTGAGAGAATATTTCTCGCCATAGATAGAAAGTCGAAGAGACATGTCCTTCAGGGAATCATCCATTGATTCCTCCCCCATATTAGTATCAATTACAGTGATAGTCTGCCACTGAGGATGCCTCATCCTACATACAATTACCGAAGATAAATATCTTCTGCAATGTTCAGGCCATGAGAAAAGGTGAATGTTTCTCAACCCATTACAACAGAATTCATTCCATGGGTTTTTATCTCTAGAAATACATTTTCTATGGCCTTCTGATCATGGGGATCGACTAATAGTCTATTGTTCAAAGTCTGCAAAATTTTCAGAAACAAATTTTTTTTTAGAGCTTTGCTTTTCTTGCCACATGCTTAAACATCAGATTTGGAACTAAAAAAAATTCCTGGAAATTTAGTTTACCTATCAAAATTATTGCCATAACCTAATTAACAAAAGGTGGAAACTCAAACTAATTCTTTTTTGGATGTTATTACACCAACTTCTGCTTAATATGATAGTAATTCAAGGAAAAAGACAGAAAACATAACATTTGGCGAACATAAATGTTACGAACACAGTTAACTTATCACTTGTCAGTTACAATGTGTATGAATTGTATGATAAATACTGGACTTGTAGCTGTGTTAGAAGGGGTTATTGTTCTTGATAAACTGAGGAATATCTTGAAGTTTGCAACATTGTAAAGACATCGGTAACCAATAGTATGTTGTCTTGGAACTCACAGCATTAGTTCTAACCAAACAGTTACTGATTCACCATGTGTTAAAAAAAAGAAATTTGAAAATAATTTACTGTTGTCAATTGAATTGCATTTTTTTGTGCTTTTCATTATAGAAGGGCGACCTGAATGTGTGCCCTTCAAAATAAAATTAAGACCTGCCCTTCAAATTTGATCACTGGTTCTCACTATTCTCGACAGTTCTGACAGTTCCAGCTATTCCCGGTAGTTCCATCTTTTCCAGCAGTTCCAGCAATTCCTGGCAATTTTGCCAATTCTGGGTATTCTTGGCAGTTCCCGTAGTTCCAAAAATTCTGGCTATTCCTGATAGTTCCATTTTTTTTGGCTTTTTCAGCTATTCTTGGTAGTTCCAGTAGTTAGCCAGTTCCGAATTTTCCCTCTAGTTCCGATAGTTCCAGATTCTGCCCTCTGCGTCAGCTTCCCAGCTATTCCAACAGTTTCGGTTGTTCCCAACAATTCTGACTATTCTGAGTAGTTCCAGAAATTCCAATTATTCCTGACAGTCGTGGTTTTTCTAGCTATTCCTGGTAGTTCTGGCAGTTCCGACTTCTTCCCTCTGGATGAGGGCAACGTTATCCCTTAGGATCTCTCCTCCTACTAAAACCCAAAGACAAGTGGAGAGGAAGAGATCCCAAGTGTGTTAAAATGACTTGAAGGCCATCTCTATTTATACTAAAATGTTGAGCACAAGTGGGGTTTATTTGGTTGTTGGCTGACCTTAATGAATTATCTCATAACACAAATAAATTCATATCTCCATGAATACTTATCGGAATCGGTTGATATTTAGATCAATCCTACAGCTCTCGATGAGAGGGATCCAAGAAAAATATCAGCTTCCATTAACAACGTGACCCACATTCGTACTGTGATGTGTGGTTTGACGGTAAGTCTACTTGGGTGAAGCCTAGGAGATTGCAGTTCAAATCTCATTGAGTGCACTGACCTGCTATGGTGGCGGCTCGACGAGTAGATTCCCCACCCCCACCTTGGTGGCACGAGAGTCTTGTTCTTGTTAAAATCATAGGATCTTAGTATATTGACTTGCAAATAGTTGGATGTACTCCTGGTGTTAAAGAGGCATCTATGAGGATTAATCCTGGGTCTCCCATAGATGAGGACTGGCAGTTACCAATTCACCATGTAGTTAAAAAAAAAAAGATGACTCACATGGAGTTTGGCCCTAGTTTGCAATTTTAACAATCGAGCATGGATATCAATCAAGCCCAGTTAGCCTTACTTTCATGGTAAGGAGATGAGGCTTCATGTTTTCCACCCTATTTTCCCCAAATAAATTTATTCTCGCAGGAAAAATTATTCATTACTTTCCCCTCTTACAAGCAAACACTTGGCAAAAAATGGATTTCACACCTCGGAGTTTTTTGTAGGATAAAGGGAAAGGTGAGTGGGTATCCTGCAGTAGCTGCATTAGTCTTATTAGCATTACGCCACTTTTCATATGGGTCTTCACAACAAAGAATCACCATTACACTTTGTTGATTCGTTTTAAAAATAAAGATAACACACAATAGATTTCTTTTGGGATGCAATGTTGTTGTTGGTAGTATGATTGTATTTGTGCCACACGTAAAGCTAATATGCGTTAAATTTCTTTCACCTTCCAATATTTTTATTGGAAATGTTCTTGTGTTTGGGCTAGCAACTATGCTAGATTTCTTTTGCTTTGCAATATTGTTTTTGTCAATTTGGTTGTTTATGATAAAAGCAAATCTAGCAAGTGTTAGATTTCCATCACATTGGCAATATTATTGGAAACATTGTGCTTGTGTTTGGGCTAGAAGTTGTGCTAGATTTCTTTTGCTATGCAATATTGTTGTTTTTAATTTGGTTGTTTATTATAGAAGGAAATCTAACATGTGTTAGATCTCCTTCACCTTGGTAATGTGCTTTTATTTTTGTTAGAAGGAAATATAGCATGCACTAGATTTGTTCTGGCATGAAAAGTTGTTATTGGTAGTATGCTTGTATTTATGCTACATGTAAAGCTAGCACGCGTTAAAATTATTTTATCTTGAGATGCTATTATTGGAAATGTGATTGTGTTTGTGATAGAAGTTGTTGGATTTTGTTTGTCCTACAGTGTTATTGTTGGCAATGTGCTTTCGTTTGTGCTAGAAGTAAATCAAGCATATGCTAGATATCTTCTACACTGCAATTTTATTGTTTGCAATGTGATTGTGTTTGTGCTACAATAAACTCTAGAATGTGTAAGATTTCTTTTACTTTGAAATGTTTTTGTGAGTAATATGCTTCTATTTACGTCATAATAAAATTTAGCATGTGGTGGATTTCCTTTGCCTTAGAATATTGTTATTGGCAATGTGTTTGTGTTTGTGCTACAAGGGAATCTAGCATGTGCTAGATTTATTTGACCATGTAATTTTGCTTCTAGCAATATGCTTATGTTTGTAGTAGAAGGAATGATATTGATTGTTAGATTTCATTTGAGGAAACAATGTTTCATTACATACAATATGACTACCATACTATTTTTATATTTGCATCTATATTACTTTTCATAAGTTGTGTGTTTTTGGGAAAGTATAAAGTCACACTTTACACGGTTCATCCTTTTAATTACAAGTTACGATTTACTTGTTGTTACAGAATTGATACAAGCTACAATGGAAAATATAATTTTGGCAAAAGGGGACTATGTTGATCTCCTTATTAATGATCAAGTCATTGGGCTAGGAAGGGTTGAATCTACAAAGTCTTAAACTTATTATGTTGGAGAAAGGCTTAATGTTGGTTATGTTGCAATTTTTATAATTGATGTCATTCAAACACATTTGATTGATGATGATGTCAATGAAGGGGAGATACATCCATGGAAGATTGTGGATTTGAGACACCACATAGGTAAATCAAAATATTGAAGCATGTGTTATATATTATTGATACTATAATAAATGTTTTTTTTTAGTAAATACTAACATTATTTACATTCGTTTATAGGTACAAATGTTTCTTCTACATTTTCTATTGGAGACAAGGTAAATCTTTTGCAACATGGAGTGAAGGTGGGCGAGGGATCCATATTCAATACAGAGCTTGTGAATAAAGTGCAGGGAAAGATGGTAAATAAAGGATGCATAGTGGTTAAAATTGAAAAGGTGTTAAAACATAATGCTCCTCTACCACATCCAATAGGATTTGAGCATACACTTGGCCGTGCATTAGAATCTTATCAAATTTGGCTAGAATCATATTTGGAGCCTCAATTTCATGATCATGCCATAAATATTCCCCAATATAGGGTTAAATTCATATGTGAAAAGTTTTATCTTACACAAGAATGCATGGGAACAAGCATGTGCATTGCCAAAGGAATGCTAGCTAATGTCCGCGAGGATGACATTTTTGAGGGTGAAACACTAGGTGAAATGGATTTTGGTGTTTCTCTAGAAGAGATAGATGGAAATTGTGAGATATGTAGAATTGGTGATAAGCCTATACACTATTTGGTTAGATGGCCAATAAAGAAGTTGGTGGACAACAAAGGTGTGATATTAAGGTTCAAGGAAACATTCAAGGAGCCACCCAAAGAAATGGTGATATGGGATGTTATAGAGGACAAAACTTCCTTAAACAAATGGGATGGGTACCTTTGTAATGAAAAATCTAGAAACTCAATTGATATGCATGTAACAAAGCAATATAAAAGGATTAAACGAGTTATGGCTACAAAAAAAATTGCAAAATGTAAAACAAAAATAGATGAAGAGAAAGAAATTCGACTTTTGGCAGCAGATGTATGTTGTAGAAAATATTTTCTTCAACATGTGGATAGGAAGGCCATTGCAGGTGCAAGAAGGGGTATGAGACAAATAAATACAAATGGTATTAGAGAATTTGTCTTGAATTCACTCATGTCAAAGACAGTCATGTCAAAGGGCCATGGCCTATGACCTATTGCTAGAAATGTAAAGGACATGAGATTTAATGGGAATATTATTTGTAAGAAAGCATGGTATAAGATAATAAAATTCCTCAAAGCACATTCTATAACTACCAGCATTATTTACAACAAGGAAAGATCAAAGATATTCATGGTAACACCAACACATGCAAAGCACGAGCTCACACGGTGGCAGCCATAGAAATATTGCACAAAATTGTAATGGATAATTCAGATTTTTCACCAAACCAAACACATCAGGTTGAAGAATATGGAAAATCTGCTCCTTTAATACTTCTTCCTTCGACTTACACACAAAATTCATTGTTAAAAGAGATCAATGAGGCTCTTCCAAAGCTCAATTACCAATCAATGTCATAGCCAACAATGAGCAAGATCTGGAATACTAAGTTTTGAGATGTGGCATTTTCAAAGAACACCAACTTTAGTAAATGGAGTGAATGTATTGTGTTGAAAGCCCAAATGAAGTCAGGAACTACAAAAGAGTTGGAAGAAAAGGCACGAGGTAGGTTGACGAAACATAACAAGATTGTTATGTGTGGAAGATATTGCTACTATTCCCATAGAATTATGTCAGAGTAGTTTCCAAAGGAGTATTTGAGCATTATCTATGATAAAATGGACAAAACAAAGACTTCAATCCCAAGGCGACGTCTCAAATCAAAATCTATTGTAGGAACAAATTTAGGTTTGTCATTGACAGGTATTCTTACACATGGGCATAATGTGGGAGGTTTTGGTCATTTCTCCTTAGCATTTGTCCTTATGGGATCACAATTTACTATTTCATCCCTTGCAAAGTTCTTAAGGGACCTTGAAGACCCACAAATGAATATGTATGGTGATCTACTTTATGAAAGTGGAATTTCAAGAAACCCACTTAAGAATGCATTACTTGACACCTCTATTTACTCAAAATGTCAAGGGTACAAGGACGATTTTATATCACATGGAAGTTCAGAAAGTCAAAATGTTGATTTTAAACCTCTTCCTCCACATTTGTTGTTACAGTTGGACAATGTAGCAAGTGATAATAAGAATCACTATCTTTTCATGTTTCTATCACTTTTAACTGCACTTGGTGTCTTCATCACTATTGAGGTTGGGTTCTTGCCTATGGGGCACACCTGTGAAGACATAGATGGAACCTATGGAAGAATTTCTTCCAACCTAAAAAGTAAAGATATTTATTCTTTACCTGAAATGATGGATACATATCACATAATTGAAGAAAATCAAGTGTTTCCACCTACACTTATTGACAAGGTCTATGACTTCAAAAGTTTCCTTAATGGATACATTAAGGAGGGTAAAATTGCACTAGTTGGACATCTTAATGTTGAATACTTCCAAATTCTTATACTCAATGATGTTCCAGTACAAAGGTACAAAGAATCAATTAGATATATTGAGTAGTCAGAACCAGTTGAGTTATGGAATATAGATGATGAAGGTCGACCTACAATTACCATAGGGAAGCCATATTTCTTAGCTTCCAAATAGAATGACTTCTATTTAAAAGAACTAAAGGAAGGGATAAAATCATACATAAAAATGTGGAAAGACACTATTGGGAATGAGGACTCACCAATTGTTACAGAGGAATGGAAAATTAAAGTAGTGTATTGGGAAAAATTTCTTGATATATTAGATGGAATCTATAATGATCATAGAATAATAGATGGAAGTGATTCATCTTTTGATGATTCCCAACCCAAGATAAGGCACATTGTTGATTTTGATCGTAATGCACTCCAAGTAATCTCAAGTATTATGGATGGAGATTTTCATAATGCGATAGACGAACCAATATATGTTGGAACCAAATGCAACAAGCCAAAGCCAAAATCCAATCCGATGATTGATGTTGAGAAAGGAAAGATGTTGCTAGTTAGATCAAGAAATGAGGATGCAAGTGAGTTGATTTGGATGGCAAAATCCACCTTAGATATATTTAGGGATAATGAAAGTGAGAATCTTCATGTAAAGGTTGACTGGTGGAAGCCTATGTCAAGGAAATACAATGGAAAACTTTTAGAGCAATATTGGGTACCAAATCCTAATGACAAAGAACTTGGCTCTATTCCAATTAATACCATAGTATGGACATAGATGCCAAAGAAAGAACATTGCAAGAAGACCAAGATAAATAAATATGGTGTAGAAGCCATTCTTTATCTACTTGAGTGAATATATTAAGAGTAGGTTTATATGATTCATGAATGTACTTTTTTTTTTAAGGATCTATTAATATACATTCAGACACACTTTTCCATATTTGTTGTCTAAATATTCTCTTCATATTTCTTTTGAAGGAGTTTTATATCATTTAATATTTCAATGTAATCATGTATTATACAAATTAAATGACAATGCCATAAAATATTTAAGTTTTCAAATATTTATTTGACCAACATGACTTCTCACCATATTGAATATGCATAATCAAATTCAATCATTCACCTAAAGACATCTTCTAAACTTAGTATATTAAAACAACAGTGGAGTGCCTAATTAGTACTCTATTTAATATAAACCATTTAAACACTTAATGAATAAATGCTAGACACTTGATATAATGTTTGAGGTGGGGTTTCCTTAATTTTCCTTATTATAATTGATATAAATCAAATTCGCTATTTTGTTGCACTATAATTTATAAAAAAAATATTTTGATCACTGAACAACACAATTAGAATTATAAAATATTTCCTCTTATAGATTTTGAAGTTGTGCCAACATTATACTAGTATAGTTAATTTTCACACAACTTAGGAAAAGTAGTTAGTGTCAATTTAAAATGTTCAATAATAGTAAGAAAAAAAATATTAATATGTTGTTAAATAAATTTATAGGTAAGATTTTTTTTACACAATCTAGTATTCACGAGTCAAATTTAATGCATAAATATAAATGTTAATGATCATATAAATAATGTAAGGAATCTAAGTTTTAGATGAACGTTAATATGTTCTTTTCAATATAATATCCTTAAACATTACAGGGATAAAAACTAAACATTTGTAATAAATATCTTAGTCATTTTTCTCTCTTTCTTGTTGTATTTGAAAATAATCAAATTGTACTACTTTGTTACTATTCCAATTCATGATTGATTTTGATCATTAAAATGATTAGTCATTGAGATGAGAGGCTCATTTTGCAACCCAATATGGGGGGATGTGTAAATTTCTCTGCATGTCTGTGCCCCTTTAAAATAAAACTTATGTTCTAAATATAAAAATATAAAAAAGAATATTTTGTAAAGTAATTAGAAGTAAAAAAAATGTGTGAATTAGATGTTTAAATCTTATACTTTAACTATTTGAAGATTTATGTTAACTAATTTATGTCAATAACAACGACCAATTCTGAGCAGTTTCTCATGGAAAACTTCTAGGAGAAGCTGTAATCTGTTGACCTTGTTCCTTTAGGGGTTAGAATAACACTTTTAGGGACTTAGGAGCCCTTGGTTTATGGGCATTTCATGCTTGGGGTTGTAGGGCCCAAAAATGTCTATAACAGTTGGGGACATGGAAATAAAAATAGAGAAAGAGAAGACTGCTCTAATACCACTAATCTAGACTTATACTGGAATGCAATAGAACACATATACAAACATAAACAAAGAGATGTAATATATATATATATATATATATATATATATATATATATATATATATATATATATACAATGTACATACATACATACATATACATACATATATATATATGTGTGTGTGTGTGTGTGTGTGTGTGTGTGTGTGTGTAAAGGTTTTTTATGGTAAAAATTATTATTTGTTCATATGTATACTCTATTTAGCATTCAAAAATAAAGTTTTAACAATTAAAAATAACATATATTTTTCACTCTAAAAATGTTTGCACTCGAAGAAATTTGATCCTTACATCTGCACTTAAAATGGATCTATGATGGTATTTATTGGACACATTACAGTGATCATTTGTCATTAAATAACTTTATACTTAATATATAGCTTGCATATTAATCTATTATTCATTAAGTAAGTACAAATAATAAATAAAAATAAATTATATTCAACATTTAATTTGATCCTAAAAAAATATTTTCTCATTAACTCTAAAATGGTGCAAACTTCCTACAATAGTATGTAACGATGATGGTGATAATGATGATTATCATCCACTAAGACCAAATATGGTATATAAGAAGGCAAAAAGATATTACTAAAAGGTATGTCAAATTTTATTGTTATGCTAAAAAACTATTAAAAGAAGTGTTTCAAGATCATCATAATTTTGTTTAGGTAAACAATCAAGAAGGTTGGTAGCATCACAAATATTTGGAAATTTAATTCCAATATTTTAAATTGTGCCAACATTGTCTTAGTAATAATCGTAACTTAACATGGTATATAGACCTCTATATGAGCTCTCCAATGGCGCACTAAGGAACTAGGGTTCTTGTCAAAACCATCCACGGCACACAGTCTGCACTTGTAGCTTTTCAAGCTCAGACAAAACCATTGTCAGCACTGGCACTGTAATACTGAGCGCAAAGCACAATGAATAGTCCAATGGGGGAGGCATCAACGCCTCCCCCCAAAAATAACAATAAGGAAAACCCAACTGAGAGCATAACAGAGAATGCAGAGAAGCCTGAGGCATGGTCAGTGCAACAGAAGGAGAAGAATGTACAAGAAGATCTAGAACAAGAGACAGTGGACAAACAAGCAACATCTGGCAAACCTAAGAAAGCCTCATCGCCTACATGCAAACCCATTGCCACAGAAAGGCCCAAGATCGAGTTGCTTAGTCATAGAATCAATGCGCAAATACAATATATGAAAGATCACGCCCTGATTGGCAAATCCATAGGTTTCTAGCCGACTGAAAAAGCCCTGCAAGGCTAGATAATCTCGAAATGGAAGCCCAAAGGTCATGTAACTATACATTTGGGCCCTAAGGGCTTCTTCATAGCCACTTTTAACTGCCTTGAAGACAGAAACCGGGTTCTAGACAGAGGACCATACTTCTTCAATGCAGCAGGACTTTATCTATGAGACTAGGTCGAAAGATTTAACCCCGACAAAGAAGACTTCAGTTAGGCGCCAGTATGGATCCACATGTACTTGCTTCCACTTGAATACTAGGACGAGGATTCACTAAAATCCATTGGCAATGGCTTAGGCGAATACATAAAGGCTGCGAAGGAAACTAAGCTTCGAAGATATACTTCTTATGCATGGATCTGCGTCTACATGAAGCTGTGCCATGCGCTACCAGACACAGTAAGTCTTCTACACGATGACTTTGAATGGATTCAGCCCCTTGATTATGAACATGTACCCTTCCGTTGTAGGTGATTCCATGCCCATGGCCACCTCTTTTGTGACTGTCCCTTAAACATGCCACCTAAAAACTAGAAATTGGAAATAAGTCTGATCCCGAAGGATTCACCAAGGTAGCTAGCCAGAAAAGGCATACCAAAAAACCTCCCTCAGCACCTAAAAGTGCGGTGCTAGCTTCTGATTTTCCATCCTCAAGCAACAGCTTTGATATTCTGACAAATCTAGAACAGCCTGAATCAGGTACGCCCATGCCAACAAAGCCAAGCTTAGATCCATCAACTGATATATCCACCACTCCTCTCCACTCTAAAACCAATCATCCTTCGAATGCCATCTCCTCTGAATAGCTTTCCTTAGATCTGAAACTCAAACACCAAACTTGTTCAGAAAAAAGCACTATGGTTTGATAAGATTATGGACATTGATGATACTCAAGCAGAATCTTCTCAGTCACTCACCAACTAGAAAGGAGACAGTCGGCAAAGCTTAATGGAAGAAGAATTAGAAATCTTTGATCTTAGGGAAATAGTCATTTTTAGTCTAGAACAAGCCTGCAAAAGGAAAGAGTTCGACACAATACCGGAAAGACAATTGGAAAATCTAGAAGTAGTGCTCACACAAGCACATCAACATAACACTCTGGGCATACAACAAGGAGACCGATGGGATGGGAAACATATCATTAAAGAGGGGAAGAAAAGAGGCAGAAAGACAGATCTACAATGTACCATTTTAATTGGGGAAATGCTATTGAAATCGGGAAGATGCTCCAAGTTGACCAAATATTATCGATCCTTACATACCAGTCAACCATGAAGCTAATCTCATGGAATGTAAGAGGGCTTAACGGTCCCGAGAAGTACATAATGTTGAAGAACATGATTCAGAAAGAACAACCATACATTGTATTCATGAAGGAAACAAAATGTAGCACTAGCACTTTAGAATCCATATTATCTAAAGCTTGGGCAGGATGTCAAATAGTAACAGTAGATGCAATAGGTGCCTTGGGAGGGTTAGCCATAGCATGGAATACTCAGCATATTACCTTAACAAATTTCTATGCTTCGCACCACTTCATACATGCAATGTTCCACCTAATCGGCACCAACATACATGGGCATTTAACCAATGTTTACTTCCCACAGGAAAGTACACAAAAACTTAAGCAATTAGAAACATTGGAAATTCTTAATGCTCCAAGAACTCATCCACTTTGGTTAACAGGTGGAGACTTCAATATGATCACACGGCTGGAGGAAAAATTGGGGGGCAGAAGAAAACTGGAAAAAGAAAGCAATGACTTCAAAGTCTATATTCAACACAATAGACTAACAGACTTACCTTTTGACAATGGCATCTTTACTTGGAACAACAAGAGAGCCGACACTTAGCCAATAGCATCTAGGTTGGATGGATTTCTAATTTCCGACAACTTCATCCATCTTGATGGAGATATATGTGCCTCAATCCTTCCCCTAGCTGGATTGGATCATTGGCCCATCTCTCTGCAATGGAAAAATCCTGGAAAATCAAACAAAAGACCTTTCGAGTTTGAATCTTTCTAGCTCACTCACCCTGAGTTCAATACTATGGTCAAAACAACGTGGGAAAGTTTCATTCCCAACGGGGGCTCTCTCATGTACCACTTCCAACAAAGATTGAAGCATATCAAAAAAAAAAAAAAAACCTAGAACTATACCATCTTTGGAAACATCATTCAAGAGAAAAAATCTCTTGAGAAAAGCATGATAGAGCTACAAAAAAAGATCATCCTAGAAGGCAGAACAGAGGAGCATGCTAGAAAAGAACAAATACTACTAACACAACTAGATGAAAGAGGCAGACAAGAGGAACTACTATGGAGACAGAATTCAAGAATCAGATGGTTAAAAGAAGGGGAACAAAATACCAAGTTTTTTCATCATACAACCATACAAAGAAGAATGAACAATACAATCTCTCACATTCAAAACTCGTAGGGAAATACAATGGAGAAATAGATAGACATAGAGAGAGAGCTTACAAATCACTTCAAAACTATTCATCAGGAGCAGCCCACAGATAGACAGCATGGAACCAATGAGACACTAAATCATATTCCTAAACTCATCACAGAGGAGCACAATCAATTATTGTTAAGACCAGTCACCATCATGGAGGTCGAAGAGGCTTCAAATCACCTGAAGGCTCGGAAAGTGCTGGGACCTAATGGCTTCACGTCTAACTTTCACCACCACTTTGGGGATCTAATCAAAATAGATGTCTAGAATGTGGTAGAAGGATCTAGAGCGATGCATGTTAGGATATTCCAACACATAGGAAATAGTTAAGTACAACTTGGTCTAGTTTAGAGTTAGGTATAGAGTTAGGTAAAGTGTGTTTCTTTACCGTTGTACATATTGTAACTTACAATCCGACGGTCACGATATGTAGTGATCTGACGGTTCATTCTCTCCTCGGTATTACCGACACTTGATCCGTGGCTTGACACCCGGTTGGTCCATGAGTTCTATTTAAAGCGCATTGAGGGTCATTGTTCGGGTAATCCGTGCATGAGAGAAGCTTATGTAAATTTTCATTCTTTGATTAATAAATTGCCTGTAGTAGCCACGTTGGCGCAGGCCGTGGACTGTTTCCCTCTTTGAGGGTTTTAACCACGTCAAAAATACTGGTGTATTGATCTGTGATCTGGTTGTGAGCGGTGTCCTTTTGGTGTTCTTTCTGAGGAACTTACCCTGTAAATTCCTACATGGTATCAGAGCTATTTGAGGGCCGCATCCGTTGGTGATCCAAATCTGAAGCCGGTAGAACTGCATGCGGCTGTCGTTTCCTAGATCTGTTGTTTCTGACTGATTTCGAGCCGAGAGGACTGTTCTGTTGCGTTCGGAGCATCTGTTCTAGTGAGGAACCCCTTTCGTTTCACGCGAAAAGGTTTCTGGTAGCCCTAGCTGCGTCATTTTTCAGATCGGGAGGTATACAGTGTTTTTGCAGTTTATTGTTATTTTCTCTCTGCTTATTTCGGTTTCGGTTTATTTACCCCTTTTTTTAACCGGATCTATACCTTTCATTTCTGCGTATGCTCTTTTCCCTGCGACTCTGTGTGATCTGGGCAAATCAGAAACAGAAAGGAAGGATTTTTCTCATGCGTATGCTCTTTTCCCTGCACCTTAGTGTGATCTCGGAAAATCAGAAACATTGAGAAAAATATTTAGTTTTTCGACTAAAGCTAACTTTGAGATTTTTTTTTTAAAATATCTAGTTTTTTGGCTAAAGCTAACTTCGAGCCGCAAGGTTCGTTTTTCTTTGCATATTCGTGTTGGGTTTTGTGTTTTGTGTTTTGTAGGGAAAAAGAGCTTTCTCAAGGCAAGCACGCAAACCAAGGCCCCCCCCCTATCTCTCTCTCCCTCTCTCTCTCTGTCTCTCTCTCTCTCTCAATTTTTTTGTATAGATCAATTGGTTCAAAGCTATTTTAAGAGAATAGAGGCCTTGGGTTCAAGTCTCCATTTTGTGGGGGCGGATTTTTTTTTTTCATTCCCGCACATTCGCGCACTTTGCCGGCAACTTCAACAATTTTTTTCAAAAAGCCATAACTTCTTCATCCGAAAGCCTTTTTCAGAGCCGTTTTTTTTAAAACAGCCTAATTTTTCGAGATATATCCATTGGAACACTTACTTTCAGCATCTTCAGCTTCAGTTTTTAAAAAAAAAATGGAAAGTCCATGCCAAGTCATTCTTAACAGCACTAACTACTTCCAATGGATAGCCTACATGGAAGATTTACTTAGAAGTAAAGGTCTCTACAGAATAGCCACAGACCAAGAGAAGAAACCAAAAGATGAAGACAAGGCTGCAAAATGGGAAAATAGACAAGATCAAGCACGTGGTTTGATAGGGATGTCTATTTCTCCTGATCTTAGATTCCATATTGCAGAACTTGAGACTCCTCATGAAGAATTGGAAAAAATCGCTAAAGTTTTTGGGATTAAAAATGAAATTAGAGCCCATCAACTTGAAAATGAGTTGCTTACTTTGGATCCTAATAATTTTTCTTGCATTGAAGATTTCTTGTCCAAATTCAAGACCCTTAGATATCTCTTGGAAGGTGTTAAGGTTAAGAAAGAAGATGGTAACCTTATTTATTCCATCCTTACTAAGTTGGGACCAGCCTACTCTGTATTTGTTTCCACTTTCCATTCTACAAGGGAAGCTTTCATTTGTCAAGGAAAATACTACAAGACCCCTTCCTTTGACTCCTTTTGTGATTCCTTAATAAGAGAACAAGAAAAACTCTTACACCTTGGTCTTCTTAATCTTGGAAACTCTTCCACGAAAGCGTTAGCCGCCCAGCAGCAACCAAATTCAAAGAATCCTAAGAAGTCATATCCTCAAAAGAATGGTCCTAAACCAACTCAGCCTCAAAATGAAAGATCATTTCAGCAAAATGATAAGACCAATAAAAACAAATGGAAGAAGACTGATAGACATTGTAACTTTTGTAATCGAGATGGCCACTTAGAATCTAAATGCTTTAAGAAGATGGAAGCCTTGGAAGCCGCAATGAAGAAACATAACATCCATGTGGAGCCTACTTCAACTTCAACTTCCGGAATGACACTTTGTGCATGTCGTTGTCAATCATCTCAGTCTGGTTATGCATTAAATGTATCTTCTTCCTCTCCTTCTCATGAGTGGCTCATTGATTCTGGAGCCTCTTATCACATGGCCAAAAACCAAGCCATGTTTTCTTCTTTAAATGATTGTAACACCAAAAATATATATGTTGGTGATGATAGATCTCTTAATGTTGTCGGGACTGGAACTGTTCATCTAGACAATGGTAAGTTTAATGATGTATTATGTGTTCCAACCTTATCCTGCAACCTTCTATCTGTATATCAGATAACTCATTCAGGTGAAGGTAAAATTGTTGAATTTTCACCTCATGATGTTGTAATCAAGGATCTAAGAGATCCTAAACAGATTCTAGCTACTGGTATTGCTGATGATTCCACAAGGTTGTATAAGTTTCACAACTTTGGGTCATCAAATCTTCCCTCAGTATTTGTTGCTCATAATGATGAAGTGAGCAAACTTTGGCATGAGCGATTTGGTCACTTAAACTATCGCTCCCTTCAGCATCTATGTAAAGAAAATATGGTGACAGGTCTTCCTATGGTATCTTGCAGAGATGGTGTTTGTTCCAGATGTGTACTCGGAAAACATCATCGGGACAGTTTTGACAAACGTGCCTCTTGGCACGCCTCAGCCCCTTTACAGCTTGTGCATAGTGATTTATGTGGTCCTCTTCCTGTTGCTTCATTCTCTGGCTGCAAGTATTTCTTAACTTTCATTGATGATTTCTCCAGACGCACTTGGGTATACTTCTTAAAACTCAAGAGCGAAGTATTTAACACATTTTTGGCCTTCAAAGCCTTTGTTGAAAAACAATCTGGACATCAAATTCTTAAGCTAAGAACTGATAATGGTGGAGAATATGTTAAAAACACATTCATCAACTTTTGCACCGAAAATGGAATTCAAATGCAACATACTGTTCCATACACTCCACAACAAAATGGTGTAGCTGAAAGAAAAAATCGCACCTTAAAGGAAATGGTTAATTGTATGCTGCAATCTAAAGGACTTAGTCTCAGTTTTTGGGCCGAAGCAATTAATTTTGCAAATTATATAATCAATCGCACTCCTACTAAGGTTCTAGAGAATATCACTCCAGAAGAAGCTTGGAGTTCCATTAAACCAGATGTAAGTCACTTTCGTGTTTTTGGAAGTGAAGCATGGGCCCATATTCCAGATGAAAAGCATAAAGCTTTAGAACCTAAGAGTGAGAAATGTACTTTTGTTGGATATTCTGAAGATGTAAAAGGTTATAGACTTATTCCATTTAAGTCCAAAAATGTTATCATTAGAAGAGATGTAAAATTTGATGAAAATAAATCGGCCTGCGAGCCTAGTCCGGCGGATGTGCCACCTCTTCCTATCTCTTCTACTTTGGAAAACATTTCTTCTTCAGATGATGAAAGTGAGGATGATAATCCTCCCCCACTTTCTCAGGATCCTCAACTTCCAAGATGGGTCTGTGCTACTCGGGATGCAGCAGGTGATCTTGCCGGTGATCCTACAGATCAGCGACGTACACGTTCTCAGTTTGAAAGAGCCTCTTCTTTACTGGCTCAAGCTCCAGTAAATCATGATCCTGACACTTTTGCAGAAGCTTCAGGCCATCCACATTGGGAAGCAGCTATGAATGAAGAATATCATTCATTGTTGGCAAATGATACATGGGATCTTGTTCCTCTACCAAAGGGACGCAAACTTGTTAGATGTAAATGGGTTTACAGAACCAATTATGGACCAGATGGGAAAGTTGATAAACATAAAGCTCGTCTTGTTTCTAAGGGCTTTTCACAGGTTGAAGGCATTGACTACACTGAAACCTTCTCCCCTATTGCCAAAATGAACTCTATCCGCCTTGTTCTTTCCCTTGCTGCCTCTTTAAAATGGGAAGTCCATCAGATGGATGTTAAATCTGCCTTCTTGCATGGGGACTTGCAGGAAGAAATCTATATGGAACAACCGATTGGCTTCATACAAACAGACTCCAGCCTTGTTTGTCGACTTAAGAAATCCCTTTATGGTCTCATGCAAGCTCCTCGGGCTTGGTATGCCAAAATGGATAGCTTTCTTTTAGAATCTGGCTTTTCTAGGTGTTATTCTGACAATACTGTCTACACCAAGAAAGTGGGCAACTCTCTTATCATCCTTGTTCTTTATGTTGATGATCTTATTCTTACTGGTAGTGATCCCAACCTTATAAACCATGTGAAGTCCAGCCTTAAAAAGAAATTTGAAATGACAGACTTAGGACACTTACACTATTTTCTCGGTCTTCAAGTCTTGCAATCCAAGGAGGGCATTTTCCTTTCCCAGTCCAAGTATGCTTGTGATATTCTTCGTCATTTTCACATGGAAGACTATAAGCCAGCCCCTTCTCCCTTTCAGTCTGGAGTCAAACTTTCAGTCTCTTGTACTTCTCTTGAAGTTGATGCTACCTTATACCGTCAACTTGTAGGAAAACTCTTGTATTTAACCCATACTCGTCCTGACCTTTCCTTTGCTGTTGGCCTTGTTGCTCGTTTTATGCAAAGCCCCCGTGAAAGTCATTGGAAAGCAGCTAAAAGAATACTTCGTTATGTTCGAGGTACAGTATAGTTTGGGATTCATTACAGTGCCAAAGCAGCTCCTCTATTAGTCGGTTTCACTGATTCTGATTGGGCTGGTGACCCTGATGATCGAAAGTCTACTGCCGGTTATGTCTTCACTCTTGGTTCAGGACCTATTACATGGGCTTGTAAGAAACAGGCTGCCATTTCTCTTTCGTCAGCAGAAGCAGAGTATCGTGGTGCCGTGGAAGCTAGTAAGGAAGCCTTGTGGCTTCGTCAGATCCTATCAGAGTTTGGCTTTGAGCAGCAGCATCCAACCACACTTTGGTGTGATAATCAAAGTGCCATTCAGCTATGCAAAGATCCATTCCAGCATCAGCGCAGCAAACACATTGAACTACACATGCACTTCATCAGAAAGCTCATTCGTGACCATGTTCTTGAAGTGCAATATTGTTCAACAGATGATCAGGTTGCAGACATCTTCACAAAGGCTCTCACAGAGGCGAAGTTCACTAAACTTCGATATATGCTTGGAGTTCAGGAAGTTGTCACTAAGGGGGGATAGGCTCTAGTGCCTCCTTCCTTTTCCCATTGTGTCATATTTGTAAATCCTTCAATCCTATCCCAAGTTGTTCTTAAGGGGGGATGTTAGGATATTCCGACACATAGGAAATAGTTAAGTACAACTTGGTCTAGTTTAGAGTTAGGTATAGAGTTAGGTAAAGTGTGTTTCTTTACCGTTGTACATATTTTAACTTACAATCCGATGGTCACGATATGTAGTGATCCGACGGTTCTTTCTCTCCTCGGTATTACCGACACTTGATCCGTGGCTTGACACCCGATTGGTCCATGAGTTCTATTTAAAGCGCATGGAGGGTCATTGTTCGGGTAATCCGTGCATGAGAGAAGCTTATGTAAATTTTCATTCTTTGATTAATAAATTGCCTGTAGTAGCCACGTTGGCGCAGGCCGTGGACTGTTTCCCTCTTTGAGGGTTTTAACCACGTCAAAAATACTGGTGTATTGATCTGTGATCTGGTTGTGAGCGGTGTCCTTTTGGTGTTCTTTCTGAGGAACTTACCCTGTAAATTCCTACAATGCATTGGTTACTCCCTTCGCTCAATGCAACTTTTATCACCCTTATTCCTAAAGTAGCGCAACCAAACACTCCGGAGAAGTTCAGGCCCATTGCCCTCTATAATGTCATCTATAAGATTATCTTGAAAATCATAGCCAATCACCTCAAAGCACTCCTCCCTCTTCTCATCTCCCCAAAGCAATTTGGGTATGTTGAAGGTCACCAAATTCTGGATGGCATTATTCTCACTCATGAAACCATCCACTCTCTCAAGAAAAAAAAACAGGCAGGTATGTTGTTGAAAATTGACCTTTCCAAAGCCTTTGATAAACTCAGCTGGACATATATAAAGAAGATGCTAATAGCCTTTGGTTTCAGCCCAACCTGGGTTAGATGGATAATGACCCTTGTTTCCTCCCCACTTTGCTCTGTTCTTGTCAATGGAATCCCCTCTAAACCGTACCACCCATCAAGAGGAATTCGTCAAGGGGACCCTTTGTCCCCCTTTCTTTTCATCATTATGGCTAAGGGTCTAGGCTATCTCATAAAGCATTCTGTTCTTTCCCATGACCTTAGAGGTCTCTCTGTCCATGGCTCCCTTGACATCACACATCAACAATTTGTTGATCACAATATGCTCTTTGGTCATCCATCGGTTAATGAAGCCAGAACCTTGAAAGAACTTTTAGATACATTTTCAGAAGTTTTTGGAACCACCATAAATATGACCAAATCTCAAATTTTTTTCTTCAATACACCTATTCCAACTAAAAGAATCATTGCTTGAATCGTTGGATTCCCTCAAGCCAAGCTTCCTTATCAGTATTTAGGAGCCCCCCTCATAGGTTCCGCTTTAAAGCGTGCTTCCTGGCAACTACTCTTAGAGAAAATGGAATGTCGGCTCTAGTCTTGGACTTATAGAACTCTCAACATGGCATGTAGATTAGTCTTGATCAAAGTAGTCCTAAAATCCATGCCCCTCTATTTGTTCTTAGTACTCGCTGCACCGAAATGAGTGCTGAAGAGAATTAGGAATCTGCAACGCAATTTCTTATGGGGTTCTACAGGACAAAACAGAAAATGGGATTTAGTCGAATGGGAAAAATTTTGCAAGACTAAAAAGTAGGGGGGTCTAGGCCTACATGATGCACAACGCAGCAATATTTTGATGGGAGCACGGATTTGGTGGCAATGGGTCTCCGACCCATAAAATCCATGGGCGCAACTATGGACAACAAAGTATGAAAATAACCGACCAGAACAAGACCTCATCAGGATAACCACCACGCCTACAGGATCCCTCATTTGGAATGCAACTAAGCAACACAAAGAGATCATCCATAAGCATAGCTTCTGGGAGATAAGGGATGGGAGGATAGCCTATTTTTGGACGGATTCTTGGCAACAGAGACCCAAAATTGTAGCACTCTTACCAGGCACAAATCATAATGGAAATGACATTAACCAGGAGAACAAGGTTGCACATTACTGGACTCTAAGTACTACATAAGGATTCAGGCAATGGAAACCGTTGGAGCAAATAGCACAGCAAGAATCGGAAGCTTATAGCATGAAACTACACAAAGAGCTTGCCAGTAGGAAAATCAAAGTCAATACAGGTAGCGATGTTCTAAGATGGGGTTATACACTGAAAGGAACATACACCACCAAAGAAGCTTACCAGATAATGTCTCAATCTCAGGAACCAATTGATCCTACTTGGAATCGTATATGGACTACTGGGATCTGGCCCAAAGTCTCCACCTTCGTCTGGTTGTTGTATCATCAAAGAATTCTCACATGGGACAACTTAATCAAACGAGGATTTCATGGTCCTTCTTATTGTCCCAACTGTCAAAACAATGAAGAAACCATTCAGCACCTCATGGACTCATGCAACATGGCCAACCAGCTCTGGGAAAAGCTCACTTTCAGATGCCAGAGACCCTGCAGACTTCTTGGGGATATTAGAAGCACTATTAGCAACTGGACCCCAGAGCCCTATAACAGCAAAGTTCTCAATAAGTTGTGGACCATCTTGCTAGGTCTCCTTCTTTGGACAATCTGGAAGGAAAGAAATAAACAAATTTTCAAAAATAAAAAAACCTCCTTAGAAATCATATGGAATAACCTATGTCAGAACATCAAGGAAACTCTTGCTCTGCATCAATGGACAATTAAGGACTTTCTGACATAGCCTCAAGAACTAAGCATATGGGCTAACTAGAATATACAGCTCCCATAAGGACGACTGAACTCCAACAGACCCCATAATGCAACCAGGCAGCTTTCACATTGGATACACCCCCCAAAGAGAGTGATTAAGCTAAATTTTGATGGTGCCTCCAAGGGAAACCTAGGCAAAGCAGGATTCGGAGGCATATTCAGGAATCATGAGGGCCAACCCCTACTACTATACTATGGATCCATAGGATGTGACACGAATAACCCTGTGGAATTGGAAGGATTGTGGCAAGGTATGAAGCTACCTGATAAACACAATTTTTATCCCATCCTTATAGAAGGGGACACTCAAATCCTTCTCAACATGGCCACTCTAATCCAACAAGGAAGCACAGCTTCGCGAGTTGCCCAAAGCTGGAGATTATTGGCTAGGCTTGAAACTATAGAGAAATGGATAAAAGACAGGAGAGAAATAACTTTTATTCATGTCAAAAGGGACAATAACAAAATTGCTGATCTCCTAGAAAACATTGGGGCCGATTAGGACCATATCCTACATCATGACCTTCTCAACATCAGTGATGATCACAATCAGCTACAAATTTGCACTAACCTGGTGCACAAGGAAGCTCAACCCCTGGATGCGGGTGGCAATTAAAGCATTTAAGGTTATGATACAGGGCGACGGCAGACAAGATGGCCACTTGGCCCCTTGCAACCATCCCAAGACCAGCCTAATTAATCCTCACAACACCTCGTAGGTGACATTTAATTCCTACTCTTGCCGAGGAAAAATCATCAAATGCATAACCATGGCTCCGGTGATTCACCTGATCATTCTTCCCCTATTTCATTGTGCATTCCCTCCACAAGCGGAAGCACTGACTAAGTGAACCAGCACGGGACGCAGATGCTGGCGTGTTTGCTGTTTAGATTTGGGTAATGGCTTCCACTATTCCCATACTAATTTCTGCTCTTCTGTTTAGTACTATGTATTCCACCATCCCCCTCAGCACTCTGTAAATTCCACTCAGAATTCCTCTGTCATCTCCTCTTTCACCCCCACTGACTCTGCAACTGCGCCTACCTCCACCATGGTCCGCCACCGCATACGCAGCCGTCACGGTGGCACACACGGTGGTATTTCCTGCTCGTTTGATTTACACAGCCACAATTCAGCTTCCCCTACCTCCTCTATTGAAAATCACTGCCTGTTCAGTGCTACTGGTCATTATCTGAACACCAGAAGTGGTAGAGGCAGAGCTTGCCTCCATTGCTCCAGATGCGACGAGGCAGCTATGCGTAGTTCTACCTTCCCTCTGCCTCTGCATCATGTCCCCCACACGACGCAGTTTCGATTCCGGAGCTCCATGAATTGCCAGGTCATAGTCACCACCATCTCCATCTGTATTTCTGAATTGCCTGAGCCGCAAATACCCATGACTACTTTCCTGGAAGAGATGAACAAAGCTAGTCCAAGCCGGCACAGAGATAACATTGACGAGCTGAATGGCAATGGAGGTCAGCATAGAAGACATGGAAAAGCCATTGTTGGTAGCTCACATGATGCTTCAGGCGTTCCTAGTGACATGCGGGCAGTGGACAACTATCTGGAGAACACGTCGTGCGAGCAGGATGCAGATGGTAGCAAGGAGGGAGATCGTCAAGTTGAGGGACGTGGAGGGGTGGACAACTCGGATGACTGGACGTGTCCTATCATGGAGATAGCCATTCCGGATGACCTGGGTTCAGATGACCTGGCGCTATTTGTCACTCTTGATAGGTGGTAATTAACTTAGCTCTGGTTTTTTCTGTCTTTCTTTTGTGTCCCCAAGGAAATTTCATGGTTGGGAAATCTAGTTAGGACAATTTGTGGTTTTTCTGGGTGGTTTTGCTCGTTTTTAGGTTCCTTTTGTTATTAGATGAAAGGCTAGTTTACTTAGGAACATGTGGGTTAATTTTTGGATGCTTAATGGACTGGTTTCCCCTTTGTAGGGGCAGTCTTAGACATTTTTCATGGTTGTGTGCTAATTAAGGCTAGAACCCTCTACGGTCGGGCTACTATGTAAATTTTTTGTATTATATCTATTAGCTCTACTACAATCTTCAGTTCTTAAAGGTTAAATGCAGGTTTGGTGGCCGGTTTGTGCCGAGAAAGCAGCGCGCAACAGTATTTTCACCTTCCTCTCATTCAGTTTCCTTACACTCTCTTAACCTCTCACTGCTTCTATTTTCTTCTAAATCCTTCCTAAACCTATATCCGTTGTCACTCTCGGCTATTATCTTATATTCCATTGCCCCTATTTTCCTTCGTTTTTCTCTGAATCTTCTCCATAAACTCCGAAATCCATCAGAGCCCTGTTTCAGTTTAGCCCCGGGTGCTTATAGTGTTGAACCCACACAACCCAATCATATGACCCACGGCATTTTAGCCCTCTATCGCTTTTGAAATCACGACCATTGATCGTCCCAATCCAATGGACGCCATTGCCCCAGCCCGCATGTTAAACCCTATGTACTTCCCTTACCATCCGACCGTTCATCGCAAGATCGAGGGCAGTCACTTCCCCCGACCGCGCAACCTACGCGTCCATTAACCTGCGGGGGCGGAAGTTTTCGGGGGCCACATGTTATGTTTTTATTGGATCGTGCCCCACATTACGAAAACTGCCCGCTCACGATAGGCGGTGTGGGAAAAATCGCCCGCCAATAAAACCGCCCATCCTATACATTCTCCTGCGCATTAATATTCATTCATCTTCCATGTGCGATCACCGTCGGATCTGCCTAGCCATGATCTGACGGCCCTAATTCATCCCAATTGTTAAACCTCCCGATAACCTTTATCGGGTGATCTCCTGAAAGGTTGGTTTACTCAGGAACATGTGGGTTACTCTTTGGATGCTTAATGGACTGGTTTCCCCTTTGTAGGGGCAATCTTAGACATTTTTCATGGTTGTGTGCTAATTAAGGCTGGAACCCTCTACAGTCGGGCTACTATGTAAATTTTTTGTATTATATCTGTTATCTCTGCTACAATCTTCAGTTCTTAAAGGTTAAATACAGGTTTGGTGGCTGGTTTGTGCCGAGAAAGCAGCGCGCAACAGTCTTTTCACCTTCCTCTCATTCGGTTTCCTTACACTCTCTTAACCTCTCACTACTTCTATTTTCTTCTAAATCCTTCCTAAACCTATATCTGTTTTCACTCCCGCCTATTCTCTTATATTCCATTGCCCATGTTTTCCTTCGTTTTGCTCTGAATCTTCTCCATAAACTCCGAAATCCATCGGAGCCTCGTTTTAGTTTAGCCCCGAGTGCTTATAGTGTTGAACCCATATAACCCAATCATATGACCCATGGCATTTTAGCCCTCTGTTGCTTTTGAAATCGTGACCGTTGATCGTCCCGATCCAATGGTACCCATCGCCCCAGCCCGTGTGTTAAACCCTGCGTACTTCCCTTACCATCCGACCATTCATCACGAGATCGACGGTAGTCGCTTCCCCCGATCACGCAACCTACGCGTCCATTAACCTGGGGGGGCGGTGGTTTCCAGGGGCCACATGTTATGTTTTTATTGGATCATGCCCCACATTACGGAAACCCCCCACCAGCGATAGGTGGTGTGGGGAAAATCGCCCGCCAATAAAACTGCCCATCCTGTACGTTCTCCTGCACATTAATATTCGTTCATCTTCCATGTGCGGTCACTGTCGGATCTGCCCGGCAGTAATATGATGGCCCTAATTCATCCCGATTGTTAAACCTCCTGATAACCTTTATTAGGTGATCTCCACCGTTGATCTATACGATCTAATGGCCATATCTATTTTCCTCACTTCTATCAAAATTTTTCCTCTCCGATAGATCTTCACCGTTGATCCACGTGATCTAACGATCGAGCCTCGTTCTCATGCTGTGCAAGCCTCCGCCTTACTGCCTGTATTGCTCCCGATTTCTCCCTGTTGCTGAGAAAAGAGGAGGCCATGATCCAGCAACCTACACATTAAATCTGTGACCAACTACATTTAAAGAAGAATGGCCAAAGGAAAAACAGTATAGCCTTGAGCAGATCAAGGTATTAATCAGGCATTGCATTTAATCCATAATTCACTCCAGCTGCCAAAGAAAGACATCTAAAAAGGCCGATTTTGTCCATTAGAATCAGCAGACTGTATCAGAGACCATATCTAATTGTAAATTCAGTTGGTGGTCCATTAAGACACCTCCACGCATAGCCTAGCAGAGATATTTTGTAAAATGATTCTATATATACCTAGAGACAGAATGTAATAGGTTGATGAGTGTTATTTTACTGTAAGGTTCAACTTCTGGAGATTGTAACTGCTGTGATAATTGCAGCGTCTGGTCTTCATTTTTAAATAATGCAAGATTCTTTTGTTGTTAATTACTCACTGTCCACTTCTTCTTCTCGTTCCAAGCTGTGCTTGTCTTGCAGTTATTCATGTGCTATTAATGTTAGCATTAGAGGGGCTGTCATCCCACCTCTGTGTTAGGATTTAGCATGTATCATTGAAATTGTATGCAGGTTTCTGTTCTTTTAGTGCCAGAGATTTGTCATCCTGTTTGTGTATTAGAAAATTGATTTGCAAACCTTTTAATTGGTTGCAGCTAGCCATCACAGGATCCTGTGCATCTGCTGGTGTGGTCAATCTTCTCCATTATCACCTTATCCTCAAACTGTGAGTAATTGGTGGTCTAAAGCCTTGTAGCCTGGGGGTGTTCACCCATATCTGGTGTCAAGCATAGTAGAAGTGGTTATCTGGCTTGAATATGCAGCATTTCTTTCATTCATCCACCATTTTCCAACATTTTTGTTGAGTTTGTAATGTTCCCGAGCATCTCTTATATGCAACCTAGGAGAGTTTCTTGGGGTGATAAGATTAATTGGCATCGTTGCCGGGGAGAGGAGAATCGAAGCTCAACTTCCCTGGGAGAACGACATAGCTCCAAACTTTGATGATAGATAAGGTTTGAACACATATTTTGGTTGTAATCATCTATCTGGAGACTCCATTAGAGGAAGACCATCATTTGGCGACTCCACATTGCAGTTCTGGCGCAGTTGGTGAAGCATGCTTCTAGAAATCCTTAGAAATCATCAGCTGAACCAGTGCCTGATTCTGAGAAGACTGTTAAGTAGATGAAAATATTGCAGAAAGGAGCATCAGGATCAGGTAAGCCTTGGAATATTTATGTACCTTTGCTAGTGTAGAAATACCTTCAGAGATTCATACAGCTCCCTGTTATTCATTTCCCTTTCGGACCTCAGTTGAAAGAAGCATCCATGATGTCCATCATATTCCTCTGTTTTTGTCATTCTTTTCATTGATTCATTCCACATAGTCCACCAATATCCCTTTCGTATACCTTAGTCATGGCAGGCCAGCAAGCCCTCACAAAGATAGAACGAATTGCTGTTAGGTATGGACCCCTGGTCTTGCCTACCACCTTCAATGCCATGCCTTTAGGAGATTATCAAGAATTTATGCCAAAGTTTACTGGTGCAGGAGGAAATCGGCTGAAGAGAATTTAGAGGCCTTTTATAACTATGCTAATAATCTGGATATCAATGAAGAAGATGTCTGGATGAGGGTTTTTGTCCAAAGCCTAGATGGCGAGGCTAGAAAATGGTTTAGAAATTTACCCCCTAGGTCTATTGCAGACATTGATGCTTTAGATGATGTACTTTTAAAGCACTGGGGAAATAATAAAGATCTGCTCTTTTATCATTCTGAATTTGGGAGCTTGCAGAGAGAACATGGTGAGCTGCTGTCTGATTTCAACATCAGATTTAATCATATGTACAGCAGAATGCCAGCTGAAGTAAGACCCACCCCTGCTTCTGCATGCTTACTTATGCTAATGCCTTCGATTCTCAATTATGCCTGTTGTTAAGAGAAAGAAGATGCACTTATTTGGCTTATATTCAAACTGTAGGCTTTGAAGTAAAGGCAAACATTATTGCTGCAGAAAGACTCGAAGGTGATGATGAAAGAAGGCAACAGGGAGATGAATCCTCTTCATCCTATGATTTTGAAATGGATGAATTAGCTAGGATGATTGAGTTTTTGACCTCTAAAGTTTCCAAATTAAAGGTTGAGCAGCATTTTGAAAAAGCAGGAGCTCATTGTTCCCTTTCTTTTCCAACTTCATATCCACATAGAGGAACACAAGAGCAGTTACAGACTTTGCAAAGACACAGAGATGTAAATGAAGATCAAATGGTGAAGACCCTTTGTCAAAATATAGTCATGGAAGAGGTGCAACATGAGGAGGAGGTCCATGTTTTGGAAGGTGCTCCTTTCCTAACAAGGGCTGCTTATGAGAAAGAAATATCCAAAGGCACTGCTCGACAATTTGTTGTAGTTGCAGAACAACAAGTTGACCAGTAGTGGCAGCCAGCAGCAGATCCTTTCCTCCAAGAATTCGATCTTAAGGCCAACACACCTTCTAATGGCTATGCAAATCTACCAACTTTCTAGCCTACTTTGGTCCCCAATCCAGTGATTAAAAAGGGAGAGGAAAGCTCTCCATCATCTTTTGTCTCTTTGTTTGCTCAAAAGAGAATCCCTCAAAGTTTCCCCTTAAACACTGAGGCAGAACAAAATTCAATGATCGAGGCTGAAACTGATCATCTCAGTCTTGATATTCTGAAATCTGCTCAGGTGGCCTCCAAACGGAATGAAATGGTAGCTTTTCAAATGACAGACGAAGAGGGTGTACAGTTATGGGACTCCTCCTTGGATGAGGATTGTTCAAAGCAAGATGAAGGAGTAGATAATGTCTTTGTGTCCCCTGCACAAGAATACAATGGTGCATCTTTCATGTTAATTGTCCAGACCATAAAAGACATAGACAAGTACACAGCAGCCATGATTATTCAGCAGGTGTACAAAGGCTCCTGTAACAAACATCCAAGCAAGAAAATACACAGAGGGGAAATGAAATTTGGTCAATATCTACCTCTTAAGCTCAAATGTCCTAAACTCTTCGAGGTAGAGGATCAAATAAATCCTGTCTTGCTGATCTATGATGAACAGGATGACAGGCAACAATTTTGATGGCCCGACAAATGGGCAGTTTTTGAAGTTTTAAGTTTTCAAGCCTTAATAGTTATAAGCAATTTCTTTTTTTGATCTAGGAGTAGGGTTAGTTTAACTCCATGCCCAATGGATACTAGGCAAATGTTTTTAAGACGATTTTATATGAAGGCATTGGTCTGCAGGTTCTTGAGACCTCATAGGGAGGATCTCATCCCCAGAAGGAGCCAATGTTAGCTCTGCTACAATCTTCAGTTCTTAAAGGTTAAATGTAGGATTGGTGGCTAGTTTGTGTCGAGAAAGCAGTGCGCAGCAATGTTTTCACCTTCCTCTCATTTGGTTTCCTTACACTCTCTTAACCTCTCGCTGATTCTATTTTCTTCTAATTCCTTCCTAAACCTATATCACCTGTCACTCCTGCCTATTATCTTTTATTCCATTGCCCCTGTTTTCCTTCATTTTGCTCTGAATCTTCTCCATAAACCCCTAAATCCATCAGAGCCTTGTTTCAGTTTAGCCCCAGGCGCTTATAGTTTTGAACCCATATAACACAATCATATGACCTGCGCCATTTTATCCCTCTATCGCTTCTGAAATCGCGACCATTGATCGTCCTGATCCAACGGTCCCCGTCACCCCAGTCTGCATGTTAAACCCCATGTACTTCCCTTACCATCCGACCATTCATCGCGAGATCGACAGCAGTTTCTTCCCCCAATTGTGCAACCTGCACACCTGTTAACCCATGGGGGCGGCAGTTTTCAGGGGCCACGTGTTCTATTTTTATTGGATCGTGCCCCGCGTTATGGAAACTGCCCGTCTCCGACAGGTAGTGCGGGGAAAACCGCCCACCAATAAAAATGCCTATCCTGTACATTCTCCCACGCATTAATATCCGTTCATCTTCTATGTCCGATCATCGTTGGATCTGCCCGGTGGTGATCCGATGGCCCTAATTCATCCTGATTGTTAAACCTCTCGATAACCTTTATCGGGTGATCTCCACCATTCATCTATATGATCTAACAGCCCATATCTGTTCACCTCGGTTCTGTCAAAAATTTTCCCCTCTAATAGATCTTCGCCATTGATCCATGTGATCTAACAGTCGAGGCTCGTTCTCATGTTGTGCAAGCCTCCGCCTTACTGCCTGTATTTCTCCCGATTTCTCCCTGCTGCCGAAAAAACAGGAGGCCATGATCCAGCGACCTGCACATTAAATCTGCAACCAACTGCATTTAAAGAAGAATGGCTGAAGGAAAAATAGGACAACCTCGAGAAGATCAAGGTATTAATCAGGCATGGAATTTAATCCATAATTCACTCCAACTACCAGAGAAGGACATTAGACTATCTAAAAAGGACGATTTTGTCCATTAGAATCAGCAGACTGTATCAGAGACCATATCTAATTGTAAATGTGGTTGGTGGTCCATTAAGACACCTCCACGCATATCCTAGCAGAGATATTTTGTAAAAAAATTCTATATATACCCAGAGACAAAATGTAATAGGTTGATGAGTGTTATTTTGCTATAAGGTTCAAATTCTGGAGATTGTAACTGATGTGATACCTGCAGCGTTTGGTCTTCATTTTTAGCTAATGCAAGCTTCTTTTGCTATTAATTGCTCACTGTCCACGTCTTCTTGTTGTTCCAAGTTGTCCTATCTTGCACTTATTCATGTGTTTTTAATGTTAGCATCAGAGGGACTGTCATCCCAACTTTGTGTTATGATCTAGCATGTATCATTGAATTTGTATGCAAGTTTCTGTTCTTTTAGTGCTAGAGAGTTCTCATCCTGTCTATGTATTAGAAAACAGATTTACAGACCTTTTAACTGGTTGCAGCCGGCCATCAGAGGATCCTGTGCATCTCCTGGTGTGATCAATCTTCTCCATTATCACCTTATCCTCAAATTGTGAGTAATTGGTGGTCTAAAGCCTTGTACTCGGGGGCTGTTCATCCATGTCTCGGGTCAAGCACAGTAGAAGTGGTTATCTGGCTTGAATATGCAACATTTCTTTCATTCATCCACCATTTTCCAACATTTTTGTTGAGTTTGTAATGTTCCTGACCATATCTGATATACAACCTAGGAGAGTTTCTTGGCGTGATAACAATATCAATAGATTAACCTTATTTAGGAAAAAAATAAATCATCGTAACTTAACATATACATGATATTTACAATATCAGATTATAATTAAATGGGTTAATAATAGTTACATGCACATCATTATTTTCATAAAATAACCTTAACGAACTTATCTTTTTAATATAAACCATAAAAATATTAAAATAGATAATGTAAGAAATCCAAGATTAATATGTGAAACATTTTCTTTTTCAAGTTTATATAAATTTGTTTTTTAAAGTTTATCATGATCATTTTTACACAAAAAAATGGTGAATATCTACATAAAAATTAGTGAACTGAGTGACTTTCTAATTCCTCATTTTGAAAAAATTTAATCTAGTTAAAGTTCTAAATAATGGTATATATTGGACACATTACTAAAAATTTCAGCTGTCATTCAATAACTTTATACTTAATATATATCTTGCATATTAATCTATTATTCATAAAGCAAGCCTCAATAAACTTATTTATTAAAATAAATGTACAAATAATAAATAAAAATAAATTATGCTACTACTCACATTCAACATTTAATTTGATCCTAAATTTATTTTTCTCCTCAACTCTAAAATGGCGCAAACTTCCTACAATAGTATGTAATTGTGATGGTGATAATGATGATTATCATCCAGTAAGAGAAACTATGGTAAATAAGAAGATAAAAAGATATTATTAAAATTTATTTCGAATTTTATTGTTATGCCCAAAAAGCATTAAAAGAAGTGTTTCAAGATCATCATAATTTTGTTTAGTTAAACAATCAAGAAGGTTGGTAGCGTCACAAATATTTTGAATTTAATTCTAATACGAGTATAAACTAGATGACCTATGAGAGTTTTTTAATTTTCAACCATAATATATCTAGTGTTGCAAAGGTGATAGACTTTTAAATTGTGCCAACACTGCCTTAGTAATAATCGTGACTTAACACATACATGATATTTACTATATCAGATTATAATTAAATGGGTTAGTAATAGTAACATACACATCATTATTTTCATAAAATAACCTTAACAAACTTATCTTTTACTATAAACCATAAAAGATACTAAAATAGATAATGTAAGGAATCCAAGATTAAAATGTGAAATATTTGCTCTAGCAAGTTTATATAAATTAGTTTTATAATGTTTATCATAATAATTTTTACACAAAAATGGTGAATATCTACATTAGAATTAGTCAACTAAGTGACTTTCTAATTCTTCATTTTGAAAAACTTAATCTAGTTAAAGTTCTAATTTCTTTTCCACTGAATACTTCCATATTTAATGAAATATGTGTTTATAGCATCACTTGTAATTATCAAATCATCTAGATATAATGAAATCAGTACTACGCACCCTTGTTCATCTTTCATGGTGTAAAGATTAGGGTCATTCTTAATAGCCAGCTTGTAGAAAAAACGAATCAATTTTCTCATACCATGACCTAGGAGCTTGTTTTAGTCCATAGAGTGCTTTCTTCAACCTATAGACTAAATGTTCTTTTCCCTTCTGGAAAAACCCTTTCGATTTCTCTAAATATACCTCTTCTTTCAGTTCTCCATTCAGAAATGTAGACTTTACATCTAGTTGGAGCATCATCCAATGTTTCTTGATAGCTAAAGTAATTAACATTATGATGGTGTTCAATTTAGCTACAGGGGCAAAGGTTTATTCATAGTCTATCCCTTCTTTTTCTGTATACCCCTTTACAACTAATCTAGCTTTCAGTTTTTCTATAGTTCCATCTGCATTGATTTTTGATTTATATAACCATTTGCAACCTATGTCATGTTTTCTTCTAGGAAGTTCTACCAATTCCCAAGTGTTGTTTCTGATTATTGAATCATATTCCTATTCCATGGCTATTTTCCATTCATTATTTTTGTTTGCTTCTTTATAACTAGATCGTTCAACCACATTCATCATATTATTTATAAAAGCATTTTCCCTATATCTTGCAGGCATTTGAGCTTTCCTACATGATCTCCTGAGTGGTGGGGTGGTGGTTTCAAACCTTATTTCTTCCTGTTGCTACTGCTATTGTTGTTGTTGATTTTGTTGTTGTTGCTGGTGCTGTTGTTCATCCTCTACCTTTGTTTGTTGTTGATTCTAATTGTTCTCTACATCCTCTTCTTCAAAGTACAGAATGTCCCATCCATCATAGTGCTCAGTGGTTTCTTCACTATCCTTCTCATGGAATTTAACATCTCTACTAACAAAGATCTTGTGAATAGAGGGATTAAATAATTTGTATGCTTTATGTGACGAAAAATACCTTATAAAAGTGCATCTGATGGCTTTTGAGTCTAATTTATTTCTATCTTGCTTTGGTATGTGGGCAAATTCTTTACATCCAAATATTCTTAAGTGTTTTACTGAAAGCTTATATTCATGATATAAAGCTTCAAAAGGAGTTTTAAACTCAAGACTTCCTGTAGGACACCTATTTTTTAAATAAACCATAGTATTCACTACTCCAGCCCAAAACCCATTTGAAAGATTCTTACCTTTCAGCATACTTCTTGCACATTCCACCAGAGTGTTGGCTTATATGGGCCTCACGCAAGTTCGGAAGAATTATTTAGCCAAGCAAACCCCGCAGCTACAGGCCCTATCGGCAACAACCTGTGGAGCTGGGATTGAGGTCTCACATGAGGTAGTAGGGGAGGGTGCTAGAACTAGGTGTTTGCACCCTTGGGATGTCTTGATGTAGTCTGGAGGATTCACATGCCGTTCTGTGGCCCCACACCACTCTGCTTCTGCGTAGATCTGGAATAAGGAAATTTATTTAATACTGATTATTAATGAGTTGTTATAGATCAAATCTATTTTTCGTGGTCTTTAAGCAAACATTTAATAGAGATAACTAGTGCCCTGACCCATAAAAGCTATAGATTGCATAAACTCAAAACATAAGCATAAGCGTACATATCGAACAGATAAATCAACCATAAATTAACCAAATCCACATTATCACAGATTCAACACAATATTTCAAAACCAACTTATCTTTATTCAACTTTTTGCCAATACATCTAGATCTGCGCTATGCACTCAGCTGGAGGGGTCCGTGCACATAGTTGCGGACTCTACCAGGCCTCTGCGCACACAGCTGCAGAGCCTCTATCTACCCACCAACACCATTGACTCAAACTTACATACGCTCCAAAACTTCTTGCCTCATAAACCCATTACAATTCCAGATCAAAAAACATATCAAAACTTAACTAACATCTAATCATAGAGCCTCGTTCTATTTATACACCTCCATGTTCCGTGGACCATGGGCAGGCCAACTCACTTCCTATTATTTTACATTATCTTTGGGCGGACAACCCTTTGACTTGACTCCTTACAGTTCATTCTCCGCGCACTTCGCGGAGTCCTTACCATACCTTTCCCCAGAATTGTAGGATTTGAGCCCTAGAATCGTTATGCAGGCCCTCTGCTACCCAACAGTCCCCCAACACAATCATCGCAACTTGTCCTCAGTCACTTGGTTAGTGCGGTAATATTCGTGTGGAGGTTAGTCAGTAATTTCTGTGTGTCGCTTGTGCTTTCAAAAAATTCTACCACTATCCTCTATACCTATTCTACATGAGCCGCTGAAGCATCTGTATCACTTGTAGTTGCCTATTCGAGATCAGATACTACCTACATGTGCACTAACTTTCCTTTGATGGTTGTAGAGACTCTAAATTCTTCATCAAGTAAGGGTTGGATGCATTGTTTAAGCACTGCCTCCTTTTGCCATGCAGCATCAACTTGTGCCTTGAGAGCCTGGGCCTCATTCATTTTAGCCAACCTCTGCATGATAGAAACTGTTTTTGTAGCTCCTCAGACAAAGTCATAAGTTTGCTACAACTCCCACGCTTCGGCTTCGACTTACTAGATGGTTGGGTCTTCCTAGAGGGAGGTGTGCGTAACGAGGGACTCATCTAACAATCCTGAAAAATCTTGGACAGGGCGATTTATAATTTCCAATCCGGCTTGAATTTCGTCGCGTCGCTGTTCTTGAACTTCTGGAGGTGTGGGTGGCTATGCCTTTAGTCTTAGCTCTACAATTTGTAAATTTAACACCCATTGAGCCTTCACGGCCTCCTCCGAACCGTATGGAATCTTGCGGCCATGTGATGAATCTTGGCAGTTGTTGGGAGGTCCGCAAGGATAGCTAGCTCTAGTACCTTGCTACAAGCCTCTGTTATAGCCTGTTACACTTCCTGGTAGTGTGCGACCAAGTCATTGTGCTGATTTTCCTTGTGCTCCATCAAGGTCTTGAGGGCACATCTTTCCTTGGTATGAAGCTCATTCGTGACCCCATCCTATAGATGTTATAGTGTTTCTCTTGGAAGGGCAGCCAAATTCAATCCCCAACTACACTCTTCCCCTGCGACTTCTTCTAGGACCGCACCTGCTGGCAACGCTAAGGTTTCCATTATGTGGGGGTGCACCATCAGCTCGGTTGTGGCTGTGTCCTCTGCTAGGTTGGGGATGACCCCGCCCGGGGGTTGGGCCTGTAATACCTGTAACTGTGCTCGGATCTCCCCCAACACAGTTGTCTATTCTGTGATTATCTTGGCTAGCACACCAGTAGGGACATTGCATGCTCGTTGGCTATTGTCAATAAATTGATTCTCCAAAGCCTTCACTGTTTTGGACTTTTTCTATGTATGCAACAATTCTTTATCGCATGGCCGCTTAACCTGGGTCGATTCTGTAAGATTTTCTGTGTGTTCCTCTTTCTCTGTTTCCCTTTGCGTGTCCTATTCTAAGGACATTTTATGATCTTCCAGGGTCTCTTGGGCTATCGATTTCTTGGGTGCCTCCTGCTGTGAAGCTGCCTTTTGTCCCTATCATGTCTTTTCTACCAGTTGAGTGAGAGTCGTCGCTAGAGCTCCTTTTTCTGCTACTATGCTACCATTTTCTCTAGGATGGCCTTGTCTAGGGCGCACCACTCTGGAGGCCATGTTTCTAATACCTCGTAAATGGCATCGTCTGTTGCAATGAACGGAAGTGTGACCCATGCTCACTTTGGATCCTTTTGCGCCTGAATATATAAGTGATGCATGTCTGCTTTGAACTCAGCTAAGCTTTGGAAATTGTTGTATATCGTTGGAGACATCCATGGTCTGTGAGAAATCTGTGTCCAGATACTCCCTTCCATGAAGGTCTGAAAAAACCTGATTTTAGAAACCCTTGTTGCGTCCTTTGTAGGCCATAGCAAAGTATACCGCATGACTTCAGGTAGGCTGTCTTCAATGCTGGGAAACTAGCTACGCTTCGGTAGTTCTCCTACAACCAGAAGGATTAATAATAGCAACCATGCATAACGAAATGTCTTAACATTGTCCCATGCTTCTTGACAATTTGTCAAAAATTCTTCGCATAAAAATTGTGCCCAGTTGAACTGAACCTCTTCAGCGCACTGTGTCGCAAGCGCAATGACAAGAGCTGGCACCTCATCTACATGACACTTCCTCATGATTTTACTGCCTAGTAGCTGAGTGGCGACTCATACTGTGCGGTCATTGATGCTTGCTATTACATACCCACGTTTTCCTTTTTCTAGCTGATATTTAGCCTTCAATGTTTCTACGAGGCCCACCTTGCTACTTGTTCTTTCTTTGTCTGTGGGGTTGTTCCCTTTAACTGGCAAGTGCGTAATTCAGTGGACTAAATTGGTTGTTATCAGAATCAACTCTTCCAACTAGAGATGCCCATCATGTATTAGATAGAGTAGTTGTCGGATTACAAATATGGTGATGGTTGCACAGTGATAGTGATGTATCTACCTTAGATTAAGTAATCATGCCTTCTCCACGCCTACTAACCACTTCCGCGGCAGTAATTTGTCTTTGGCCAATTCGGGGAACTTGTCTGATCTGTAAATGTGTCTCTTAGGCTTCTTATCTATCTTACAAGAACCTCTCCCACTTCCAAAGCTTTAAATTTTCCCAAGTCTTAATGATTAACCAATACGGAAATCAAAAATGCTTGAAATTATGGGTGCATGCTTCTGTTGGTTTTCAGTTGATTATTTGCTTTAAATCTACTATTTGTGTTGATATGGAAAGATACTTAAACTGATATACAAATGCATATAACAGTGCTTAAAGCAACAGTATAACAAACACATAAGACAACAATATAATATGGAGTTCACCCTAATATCTTGGGCTACGTCTCCTTTGAACTCTAATCAACTTGATTAGGCTCTATGGGATTATGGAAATAGTTCTTTTACAAGTGATACACTTAACTCCAATGTTTTACACAGGAACATTGGGCTCAGAACACCATCTTATCCCTTGGCTCTTGGAGCCCTTCAGATTTCTAGCTTTGGCTCTTGGCTCTGGCTCTGGCTCTTGCTCTGGCTCTTGGCTCTGACTCTAGCTCTAGCTCTTTGGCTCAAGCTCTAGTTCTGGCTCTCAGCTCTCACTTCTGGAACTCAGTCTGGCTCTAGATCTGGCTTCTCTAAGCTCTTTCTCTCGGCCTTTGCATGCCTTGTGAATCACTCGATCTCCAAGCAACTCCAACAATGATATGCTATTATCAATTGAGCTCTCTAGCTCTGTGGCTCTGCCTCCAACCTCTGGTGGCTCTACCTACGACAATGAGCTCAGCTCTGGGTTTTTTGCTTCCAGGTCTACTTACTGCTTGCTCCTCCTCTATCCATTCATGTCTTAGCGCCAATCCATCTCATGACAGTTCGCTTCCTCTCCTGGCTCTTCGAATCGCCTGCCTGTGTCCACTAGAATTCCCTACTCTGTGTCATCACCACTGTAACGCTTCACAGAGAGGTGGCTACTTGTCTCCTCACGAGCTGAGCCAGCTCTTCCACAAATGGTTCGCTACTTTGGTTACTCCATGAAATGATTAATCCACCAACTCAGCGGTCCAATCAGACTTCAACCTTTATGTGCCGAAGCTTCTTTTCTCTGTCGAATCTGGTTTCCCATTGGGCATAATCTCCATTGTCAAATCTGAAGCCCCGAGATCCTACGACATTTGCTCATTTCACGAGGTTGACTTTCTCGACCGTTAGTGCGCGATGAGCAGTGGTTTTCTCTCTCATATGTCAGACACGCATCGTGTGTTGAGTGGAATCGCTCATTCTTCTCCAAATCCACTTATCGCAAAAGGAGGCCTCCGATATACTATCGGTTTTGGAGCGCGGGACCCGCCTTTCACCTTAGTGCTTTTCCAATGGTTTCCTGGCTTCCCATGCGACCAAGAACTCGGGGCTTTTCCTTCTCAAGGGGTTTTTCCTAGCGATGCGCGATTAGCGCTTCGCACTAATCACGCATCAGAAATGACCTCTATTTTTTGATCTAGATTTCCCAAGTGCTAGTTTGTGCCACTACGCGATCTCCATGGGCCTCGGTTAGCGTGCTTTGACCGGAGGTCCTTGTTGCTCCATGCTGGCTGCAAATAATAATTGTTTAGAGGTTAGTTTTGATAGGCTTATACATCCACAAGACTTTAAACTTTGGTATGAGTTTTTACAGAGTTCGGGTTGCTCTAAGAGAGTTTAAGGATCCAATTTCGGATCACGCCTTCCCACTAAAAGAACTTTCGGTCCACCAAAATACTGATATACTGATCTAAGCAGTAAAGGAGAGTAACAACACCCTCTTCTTTCATCCTTCATACACTTGCCTTTGCATAGTTCCTGTGAGCCAAAATCTCTGACCACTTCCCTTCTTGGATGGGTTGGTCATCTTGGGAAGAACTGTTTTCCTCCTTGACTTCATGTAGAACTTCCACTGTGAAGTTTACAGAAGGTAGTTTGGACTTCTTTGCCTTGATCCTTGATCCAAGGTGTTAGAAAATTATATATTACAGAGCAATGGAACACATATAATATTGCAGAAATATAAACACAGAAAACACACAAAAACAAGAGAGACACAGATATACGTGGTTCACCCAGTTTGGGCTACGTCCACCCCGAACAGCCAGTCCTTCCTTTCTATTATCCAACAAAATGAAGAGATACAACCTACAGCAAAACCGCTGTAATATCCTCTATTTTCTCTCACAGTCTCACCTCTATGTTTATCTCTCACCGAATACACATCTATATTCTAGCCTCAAATACAATGCCCTCATATAAAGAGAGGGGTTGCCTTCTAGGGCAAAAAACCCTAAACTAAACATAAGTTCTACCGTCAGATCATCCGCCTAATGAATGGCCCAGATTGACTAGAAATTACTATACTTTTACAAGGCAATTTTACAGCTGTTTTTAGCTTCGGGGGCACTGCCCCCGAAACCCCCCGCCAGGGGGCGGCAGCGATTATTTTACGGGCGGCGTTGCCGCCCCATTTTGAACTGGGGTCCAATATGCCAATACTATAGAAGATAATCAGGCTCCACACCCAACAATCTCCCACTTGGAGACTGATTGTAGCAACTCCACCGCTGCTCCATTTGCTGGACAATGACTCCTCTTTGGACTTGGCTGTTTCTCATCTTCATCATCATCCTTGAAGACCAACTGAAACTGAGCATATTCTCAGTTTCTCCCTGGTTACAACTTTTGTTACAATATCTGCAGGGTTCTGGCTAGTGTGTATCTTTTCCAGCTTCAACTCTCCATCTTCCAACACTGATCGTATGAAATGATACTTGAGTTGTATGTGTTTTATCCTGGAATGAAATGCTGAGTACTTTGCAAGATGAATGGCACTTTGACTATCACTGTATAACGTGCCCATATCATGCTCCTTACCCAATTCACCCATAAGCCTTTGTAGCCAAATCATTTCTTTACTAGCCTCTGTAGCAGCAACATACTCTGCTTCTGTTGTTGAAAGTGCAACAACACTTTGGATTTTTGAAACCCAACTGATAGCTGTTCCTCCGACAGTAAATACATATCCTGTAGTGCTCCTCCTATTATCTCTGTCACCTGCCATATCTGCATCAAAATATCCTTGTAGGGATATGTTTGAACCACCAAAGCATAATGCCTGATTTGTGGTACCTCTCAAATATCTGAGAATCCATTTCACTGCCATCCAATGTTCCTTTCCTGGATTGTTCATGTACCTGCTTACAACTCCCACTGCATGTGCAATATCAGGCCTTGTGCAGACCATTGCATACATTAAACTTCCAACTGCTGATGCATATGGAACTTTAGACATATAATCCATGTCTTCTTGGGTCTTTGGGCACATTTCTTTGCTAAGTTTGAAATGGCTAGCAAAAGGTGTACTAACTGGTTTTGCATTTTGCATGTTAAATATTTTCAACACCTTTTGTATGTACTCATTCTGAGACAATGTTAATTTTCTATTTTTCCTGTCTCTAGTTATTCTCATACCAAGGATTTGTTTTGCAGCACCCAAATCCTTCATTGAAAATGAATTTGCCAATTTTCTTTTGAGCACATGTATTTCCTGCATGTTAGATCCTGCAACAAGCATGTCATCTACATACAATAACAATATAATATAGCTGCCATCATTTTTCTTTTTCAGATAAACACAATGATCAGAGTGACATCTAGTATAACCTTGTTCAGACATAAACTTGTCAAATTTTAGATACCACTGCCTTGGAGCCTGTTTTAAACCATACAAGCTCTTCTTCAACCTGAACATAAGTTTCTCCTTCCCTTTCACCTCATATCCTTCTGGCTGCTGCATATATATCTCTTCCTCCAAATCCCCATGGAGAAAGGTTGTCTTTACATCTAACTGCTCAAGATGCAAATCTTCAGCTGCTACAAGACTTAAAATAGTTCTGATTGAAGTCATTTTAACAATAAGAGAAAATATTTCATCAAAATCAATACCTTTCTTCTGTGCAAACCCCTTCACCACAAGTCTAGCTTTGTACCTTTGCTTTCCTCCATCTTCTTCCTTCAGCCTGTAAACCCATTTATTCTTCAATGTAGTTTTTCCTGCAGGCAACCTGACTAAATCCCAAGTCTGGTTATGCATTAAGGAGTCCATCTCTTCTTCCATGGCTACCTCCCACTTCTTCTTGCTTTCAACCTGCATTGCTTCTTCATAACATTCAGGTTCACCGGAATCAGTCAACAATAAATAATATAATGAAGGAGAGTATCGTTCAGGAGGTCTGCTTGTCCTGGTAGATCTTCTAACACCACTTTCAGGTGTTTGGGGTGCCTGTTGTTGTTGTGATGGTTGCTATTGTTGTGGTTGTTGATTATTATTATTTTCAGGCACCTTTACTTTTTCAGTAATTTCATCAAGAACTGCGTATTCCTTGTTTCCTTTTTCTTGTTTCTTTTCCTGCAACTGATTCTTATACAAGACCTTTTCATTGAATATTACATCTCTGCTCCTAATGATTTTGTGATTTTCATAATCATATAAGCGATAACCAAAATCATTAACACCATATCCAATAAAGGTACATTTCTTTGACTTTGCCTCAAGCTTTGTTCTATTTTCTTTATCAATATGGACAAAGGCCTCACAACCAAAAGGTTTTAAAATAGAGTAGTTTACCTTTTTCCCTGTCCATGCTTCCTCTTGAGCACCACCATCCAAGGAACTTGAAGGTCCTCTATTTATTAAATAAACAGTAGTATCTACAGCATCTGCCCAAAACTGTAAAGGCAATCCTGCATGCAATCTCATGCACCTTGCACGCTCCATGATTGTTCTGTTCATCCTTTCTGACACACCATTCTCTTGTGGTGTTCTTGGAATTGTCTTCTCTCTGCGAATTCCATGCTCTGAACAGTACCTATCAAACTCTTTGCTGCAATATTCACCTCCATTGTCTGAGAAATCTGACTCTCTTCTGAGAAATCTGACTCTCTTCTGTTTTCCATAAAGGCAGTTCTCACAGAAGTCCAAATCAACATTCTTCAAACCCAGCAACAAATTCCTTGAGTGAAGAATCTTCATCCCCTTTTCACTCATGTGTCCGAGCCTATGATGCCATAATGTTGCATCTGCTCCTCTGGAATTTAAAGCATTAACAGAGTTAGAAATACCATTGCATAAATACAATGTACCAACCTTTTCGCCTTTTGCTTACCAGGGCTCCTTTAGTGACCTTCCAAGATTTATCTGTGAAAGTTGTCACACAACCTTCACCGCCTAACTGCCCTATTGAAATCAGATTTTTCTTTAGATCTGGAACATGCCTTACCTCCTTTAATAGCCATTGGTTTTCATTCTGCTGTTTTACAAGAACCTTACCCATTCCAACGATTTTACAGGGTTTATCATCACCCAAACGAACTTGTCCAAAATCTCCTTGAACATAGTCATGAAAGTATTTCTTATCAGGTGTGGCATGGAATGAAGCCCCTGAATCTACCACCCAGGAATCAATAATATTTTCAAAAGAAAGAATCAAAGCATCTTGTAACACCTCACCTGTCACATTTGCTTCATGATTGTTTTCTTGCTGTGCATCTCCTTCTTTTCCCTTCCGAGATCTACAGTCTTTCTTTAGGTGTCCTTTCTTTCCACATTTCCAGCATACTATCCCCGATCTGGACTTGGATCTGCCTTTCCTTGATTTACTGCGATATCCTGAGCTCTTTCCTCTTTCCATTTTTCTTCCTCTAGACTCTGCACTCAAAGCATTTCCCGATGTCTCACTGGAGCTTTTCCGTCGCATTTCCTCGCTAAGGATAGCACTGACAACATCATCAAACTTTAAAGTACTAGATCCAGAAACAGAGTTACTAATGGCCATTACCAAACCATTCCAACTTTCTGGTAATGAGCACAAGAATAACAGAGCTCTAACTTCATCATCAAAGTTTACCCCTACAGAACTTAACTGGCTTGTAACTGTATTAAAGTCATTTAAATGGTTTGCAACAGATCCACCTTCCGACATATTCATATTAAATAACCGTTTCATAAGAAATACCTTGTTTGAGGCCGAGGGTTTTTCATATAGTTTCAACAACGTCTGCATCAAACCCTCTGTCGTGGTTTCCTTCGAAATGTTGAAGGCGACTGACGCAGCAAGGCACAACCGTATTGTTCCGAGTGCCTTTCTATCGAGAAGGTTCCATTCTTCGTCTTTCATACCCGTCGGCATCTTTGTTTTTCCGCCCAATGGTAGGTATAGATCTTTCTGATACAGATAATCTTCCATCTGCATCTTCCACAACGAGAAGTTTTGGCCGTTAAATTTCTCGACCCTAAACTTACCATCTTCCGCCATTTCTCCCACTCGAACCAGGAACCCTTCTTTCCTACGAGTTTATCAGCCAAATAGACCTTCGGCTCTGATACCAGTTGTTAGAAAATTATATATTACGGAGCAATGGAACACATATAATATTGCAGAAATATAAACACAGAAAACACACAAAAACAAGAAAGACACAGATAGACGTGGTTCACCCAGTTTGGGCTACGTCCACCCCGAACAGCCAGTCCTTCCTTTCTATTATCCAACAAAATGAAGAGATACAACCTACAACAAAACCGCTGTAATATCCTTTGTTTTCTCTCACAGTCTCACCTCTATGTTTATCGCTCACCGAATACACATCTATATTCCAGCCTCAAATACAATGCCCTCATATAAAGAGAGGGGTTGCCTTCTAGGGCAAAAAACCCTAAACTAAACATAAGTTCTACCGTCAGATCATCCGCCTAATGAACGGCCCAGATTGACTAGAAATTACTATACTTTTACAAGGCAATTTTACAGCTGTTTTTAGCTTCGGGGGCGCTGCCCCCGAAACCCCCCGCCAGGGGGGGGGCGGCAACGATTATTTTACGGGCGGCGTTGCCGCCCCATTTTGAACTGGGGTCCAATATGCTGATACTATAGAAGATAATCAGGCTCCACACCCAACACAAGGTGGCTCAAACAAATGTGAAGTACATCTGCTCCACAAGACTTTCATTTGTACCTGTTTGAAAAGATACCAACAACAACGGTTAACAACAATAGGCATACAGACAACAATTGCATGGGATAACTCCTACTTCAACAAAGAAATATATTTCACATCTTGTGAACCCTTCCATGTCTTGTCTCTACATATAAATGATTAACTAGATAACAAGCCAATAAAACATGCCCTTACAACAAATGACCCTTCAAGTCAAGCATGTAGGAAAAATACCTTTAGGACTCTTTTCCAAAAGATGAAACACTTCATCATTATCTCCATTTCGAAGACCAAGTTAACTTCTCCCAAGCCAACATCACATGCATCTCATGCTCGTGCATGCACTTCATCTATCAACTTTCGCTTAAGTGCACTATACTTTCGAAGCTGAAATGAACATATTTTTGCAGCAATAGCGTGAGTTTTCTACTCAACTTCTCTTTATTTATCATTTGGTAATATCCTGCAACTTGCATTTATTCCAAAAAGAAATGCAAACAGATGAATCAAAGGACATGTAGTCTTAATTGGATAAGAATTCTAACCATTTCTTACCAATCCATTTCAAAGGTCCCTGCTTTGTTTGCACATCAGCATCAATATGTGAATCATCCTGAACCACATCAATCATGGAATCTTCATTTCCATCCCTGCCATTTTCTTTTTCTGCCTTCTCCTTTAGCTTTGTTGGAAGCAGTGTTGGATTCAAAGTCCAACACCATTTAGCAAGATGCCCCTACTTATGGAAGTAAGTGGAACACATATGCATCCTTTTGATAGCATGATTTGCCTTGTCCAGTGGACCTTTGGCTGCTTGCTTCTTTTCCTTCAAAAGTTTCTTGTATGTGGCCATCCTCTTCCAATATCTAGAAACATAATGGTTATCCAAACCACAAAAGGAACATGAAATTCCTTTTCCATGCTTTACAAAACAAAAAGGAATGCTTTCAGAACCAGATTTATACCCGCCTCTTTTAACTTTATTGCCTTCATGAGGAGGTGAAGCAAATGAAGAAGTGGCTCCCTTTGGAACACTATCACTTTCTTCAAGGCTGTCAGAGTTTCCACAACTCTCTGGTTCAAGTATGTGATTCTAAACACCTGCATCATGCAAATGATGTTCCGATCTATTGCATTCCTCTTGAATACAATCCTCACACATCTGAGGTAGAGGACCTGCAATGAAACTCCCTTTTGGAACTGTTTCAATGGCCTTCATGGCAGCTTTGGAAATCTCTTCATAAGACTGTCCATAACCAAGACCCAAATACTTAGTTCTTTCCTCAAACATTATTGGCTCAACAATACCTTATGCATGTTTTCCCAATCTTTTTCCTTCATAGCCCATCTTGGACATTAGCTTGGAACCTATGCCTCTAGTATGCTTTTCAAAAGAAATAATATGAGCATTCTTAAAATAATTTGGAGACAAACAGGAATGGTTTACCTCTTCTTCAACCTGATACTTGGCCAAGTCTTCTTTTGCAACAAATAGTTGTGACTCCAACTCATGCATCCTTTTCAGGTTCATATTTGTAATTTGAAGTTGCCTCTCCACTTCCTGCAATTTCCTAGAAAGCATCTGCTTCTCTTCCTCCACGAAATTCAACTGCTCTCTAAGTATGTTGCTCTTCTTTCCATCCTCATACATTTCTCTCACCATATCCATCATGGTGGATAAATCTTGCTTCATGTCTCCATTAAAGGAACTTTAGGAGCAAGAAGAATTTGAGAACTCACTTGTAGAAGTTGTCATCTTCAAAACACATAAAGAACTTCAAATAAGACTATTAAAGGGCTTATTCAGCAACCTTTTGCAACAACCTCTTGTGCTTCAAGGATTTCCTTAAGGTCCTTTGGGATAGAAGAATGCCTTCAGCTCTTCTTCCTTCTTGTCCTTCCTAGACTAAGCTATCAATAGCTTTCCCTTTGCCTCTGCAAACTCAAGCAATAGTTAGTCTGCAACAAAGCATATAATCAATGAGGCAATCAATCCTTGATTGTCCAAACACCTTTCAGGCAAGTAATTCTTTGCCCTGTCAATCAAGCATTCTGATACAACCTTCTTTGAAGGTGGGGTTAATCAACCTTAAGCTCTAATACCGCCTAATCTGAAAATGGGGCTCCTAGGCTTCTTCTCTATCTTACAAGAACCTCTCCCACTTCCAAAGCTTTAAATTTTCCCAAGTATTAATGATTAACCAATATGGAAATCAGAAATGCTTGAAAATATGGCTGCATGCTTGTGTTGGTTTTTAGCTAATTATTTACTTTAAATTTTCTGTTTGTGCTGATATGGGAAGATAATTAAACTGATATACAAATGCCAATAACAATGGTTAAAGCAACAGTAAAACAAACACATAAGACAACAATATAATATGGAGTTCACCCTGATATCTTGGGCTACATCTCCTTTGAACTCTAATCAACTCGACTAGGCTCTCTGGGATTATGGCAATAGTTATTTTAAAAGTGATACACTTAAGTCCAATGTTTTACATAGGAACATTGGGCTCAGAACACCATCTTATCCCTTGGCTCTTGGAGCCCTTCAGCTTTCTAGCTTTGGCTCTTGGCTCTAGCTCTGGCTCTTGCTCTGGCTCTGGCTCTTGCTCTGGCTCTTGGCTCTAACTCTAGCTCTCGCTCTTTGGCTCGGGCTCTGGTTCTAGCTCTCAGCTCTTGCTTCTGGTGCTCACTCTGGCTCTAGCTCTAGTTTCTCTAAGCTCTTTCTCTTGGCGTTTTCATGCCTCTGTGAATCGCTCGATCTCCAAGCAACTCCAACAATGATATGTTGTTGTCAATTGAGCTCTCTCGCTCTACGGCTTAGCCTCCAACCTCTGGTGGCTCTGCCTATGACAGTGAGCTTGGCTCTGGTTTCTCTGCTTCCAGGTCTGATTACTGCTTCCTACTCCTCTGTCTATTCGTGGCTTACTGCCAATCCATCTCATGATTGTTCGCTTCCTCTCCCGGCTCTTCGGATCACCTGCCTCTGTCTGCTAGAATTCCCTGCTTTACGTCATCACCACTGTAACGCTTCACAAAGAGGTGGCCACTTTTCTCCTCACAAGCTGAGCCAACTCTTCCTCAAACGGTTTGTTACATTGGTTACTCTGTGAAATGATTCATCTGCCAACTCAGCAGTCCAATTGGACTTCAACCGTTATGTGCCAAAGCTTATTTTCTTCGTCGAATCCGATTTCCCATCGGGTGCAATCTCCACCGTCAATTCTGGAGCCCCCAGATCCTACGACATTCGCTCATTTCATGCAGTTGAATTGCTCGAATATTAGCATGTGATGAGTGGTGGTTTTCTCTCTCATATGTCGGACACGCATTGTGTGCTGAGTGGAATCACTCATTTTTATCCAAATCCACTTAACGCCCAAGGATGCCTCCGATATACTACTGGTTTTGGAGTGTGGGACCTGCCTTTCACCTTAGTGCTTTCCCCATGGTTTCCCAGCTTCCCATGCGACTGAGAACCTAGGGCTTTTCCTTCTTCAGGGGTTTTGCCTAGCGATGCGCAATTAGCGTTTTGCGCTAATCCTGTATCAAAAACGACCTCTATTTTTTGATCTTGATTTCCCAAGTGCTAGTTTGCACCACTGTGTGGTCTCCATGGGCCTCGATGAGCGTGCTTTGATTGGAGGTCCTTGTTGCTCCGTCCTGGCTACAAATCAGTGTTGTTTAGAGGCTATTTCTGATAGGTTTCTACATCCACAAGACTTTAAACTTTGGTATGATTTTTTACAGAGTTCAGGTAGCTCTAAGAGAGTTTAAGGATCCAATTTCGGATCATTGTTGCTATCTGCAAGGTTCCAATCTTTGAACTTGATGCTCTGAACTCACCCAAACAACAACCCATCGAACCTTATCTCATCTGGAAGAAGCAGAGTTTGGAGTGTAGTCTTTGTAGTGTCCAAGTCTTTTGGTATCTTCGTCGTCTCGGTCCATGGGGAGATATATGGGGTTCATGAAGGGAGTTGGAGAGCATCCTCTTTGTCCTCATCTTGGGCATCAATCTGAGCAATCAAAGCTTGGAAATCTTTGTCGTCCTCCTTAGGTTTAGTGGTGATTTCTTAGCCCTTTTCAGCTCCTAAAAACTTATTGAACCTTGATGATATCCTGACTAGCCCCATCGTCTGCTTTTTTTTCCAAGGCCATGGTGCGCATGGGGATTTTGGAACTTCGGGGATCCCCTCTGCTTCATCTACCTCCTGGGCTGAGTACAGTTCTTCTGCAAACCGTGCTTGGGTTCTTGCCATGGTACTCATGGGATTCTTGGTAGCTATGTGTTTGTCGGTCATTACAGCTTCAATTCTCAAATATCTCAGTGTCGTCCATAGGGTGGTAGAGGAACATATAATTTTGAATGGATCCCTTCCCTCCACTTCCAGTTTATTAACAAGATCTAGATGGTAGATCTTTTCATATCTAGCTGGGAACTTTCGCCTTAATGTCCAACCGCTTGCTCCTCCCTGATGCAACCCGACTTTCTTGTCAGGAATAGTGGTGCTAATGGTCACCTCTTGACCTCTTCGTGTGGTAGTGCAGTCCTTTGGGCAAAGCTATGATCTTGTGGACCGAATGATTCTGCACAGAACCTTTTTTCCATGTCATCTTTCCACAGACTTGTTTATAGTCCCCCGCCTTCTTTTAATTGCTTGGGGCGTTGAGACTGTATTTTCTACAACTAGTTAGATGGTCGCACCTTCAGTGAGATTTCTCTACTTCCCTGCTGTTAGCGCTTGAAATTTCACCTCAGGCTGAGAAAGGTAAACCTCAAGGCAACATCAAACCACTTAGCCTCGTAGCTAGCCCTACGGGGCTGGAGAGGGCTCTCTCCGGTCTATCTCGATAAAGATCTTCAATGGACAAGATAACCAATAGGGTAACACTGATTTTAGGCTAGTAAACTGATCAAAGGGTTGATTTGGGATTTTTAGGGTTTTTGGTGGCAAATTGAGGAGGTGGCAATTTTAGGTGTGGGGATTGGACACAGTTTTCGCAGGGGGTTCTTTGGGGCAAGGTAGGAAACAGTATTGATGCCTTTAATAGAGATGGATGGATGAGAATGACCGGTGAGGAGTTAAATAGAGCAAGAAATAACCCTGAATTCCTTTTAAACAGTCGAAAACATTGATATTAAGCAAACTTAAAAGCAGAGCATGACAGTCATGAGTTCTACTTTAACACTTCATTTGCCTAATGCGCAGAAGGAAAAGTAAGGAAATGACTCACATAACACACTTACAAGTACAAAGAGAAACACACCATCAATACATCTGACCACAAGAATCCCAAAAAGGACTGCAAAACCCTGATCTTCCTTAGCCAAAAATTGCAGAGATACAGTGAATAATACAATGATAGCTTCTCCCTCAAGAGTCCAACCTTCCAACCCCTGAAAATGACTAAGAAAATACATAATATAGGCAAGCTAACACCTTTCCTTGCCTCTAGCAGTCGAGATCATCCTTCTAGGAGCTGTTTCAGCCAATTCTAAACTGAGCACTAAAATCTAGGCAGTCAAAACAACTTGCCTCTATAAGCTAGGAAACCAATTCATTCATTTAATTTTCACCTATCTCATGAATGAATCTTCTAGAAGAGATACATAAGTGTAAAAGTGTCATAAAATTACATAATTTACAACAAGGAGGATAAAAATCAACTCCAAAAAGTCAAACATAGTCAAAACTGCGTTTTGCTAAGCTGTAGGCTGAAATCCTGAGCAATTTGCCTGACGGGTCGCGCGCCAAATCCTGACGTGTCGCGCGCCATTGAGAGCACTTTTGGGGCACTTACATGTGTCCAAATGAGGCAATAGTAGGCTTGTTGGAAAGGTCTGTGAGTCTACTTTCCAACCCAACTGGAATGTCAGAATTTGGTTGTCATTTGCCCCTCCAAAATTGCAATCTCCCAAGACTGCTTTATGTGTGTCAAAAATGTGGCAGAAAGTCATTTTTTGCTTGTTTTTTGACTTTCAGGAGGCCCAAAACTTCATAAAATCTATTGGCAATGGGTGAGCATGTGTAAATTTTCATGCCAAGTCCTGAAATTCTGAGTTTTTTGAAAATAGAGTTGCCAAGTGAAAGGGTCGCGCGGGGGGTGAGACCCGTCAAGCGGAAAAACCTGTTTTTTGCCTTAAAAACCAAAAATCACCAAAAATGCTCAAAATTTCTTGGAATTTGTGCTGGGGCTGAGCTATTTAGTGCCATGCTCAGTCAAAGAGTCTTTGGCCAAAATTTGGAGTGGATCGAGCCTTTTCCGTCGTTTTAGTGCCTTGGACAACCTCCTTGGATCTGGCGATTGCAATTTTGACATTTATCTAAAACCATGACACCTGTACAAAAAGTGAAGGAGATTTTTCTTCTTTGGAATGTTATAGACAAAAACCTCTCTCAGTTTTCCAAAATTCATCTTTTATTGCTCTGGAACATCATTTGAGTGCGACTTGTCCCGATGTGTGAAACAAGGAATTTTGTCGAAATGGAGCGAAATGAAGGGGATAGGGGGTTTCTAAATTCTTGGGGAAATTTTTTGAAGTAGGGAGGGATGTTAGGAAGCAGGGGAAAGTGGAATCTCAAATATTGAGCGAGGGGAAAGGGTCCAAAAGGGCAAAACACAGGCCAAACCTAGAAAATTGCCAGGTTGTAGCTAGAAACTAGGGTTTGTGCAAAAATGAGGAATTTTGCGGATCTAAGGGATGGGAAGTGTTTGATAAGGTACTTTAAGGATAGGGGAAGGTGTATGAACATCTGGATACAAGTTTTGCCAATGATTTGACCATCCAAGAGAAATTGACTTCAAAACCCTAGGAGAGGGAAATGACCTTGCCTGGGCGCAACTGAAGCATGGACAAGGTGTAAAATGACTCATTAGACACTGAGATGATAATGATGACCCTATGAATAATGATAGACTCAGCTGAATAGTGACATAGATGGGCATTTGGGCAACTTTGAAAAGAGTGCGAGCAAACCCTAGACCTAATGCCTAGTGACCAAATTTTGCTTGAAAACTCTTTGAAATGACAAAATTTGACCTTGACACTCTGAGACCACTTTGTAAGAGCATATTTGATCACTGGAGGAAGGCTGGAAAGACTGACACTAACACCTGCTAGCCCAGGTTGCGAGCACCTTTTGAGTGCCTTTGTAGCTATTATCCTTCATGCCCCATTATGTAGGGTGTATCCTTCCAAAGGTGTGGGCACAACCATGATAGCAGGATCACGCCTCATTCTCATTCTGCAGGATACCCAACCGGGCCTGATTTCCTTATGTGTAGACTTGCACAGCCTCCGTGGGTGTCACTACTTGCCATCCTGTTGATTCCCTCTCCTATTATCATGCTTTTCTTTCTTAGTCATGCCCATAGTTTGCTGATTTTGCGGGGCCTGTTGCTACCCCACTTTTCCTAGTCTTCCTTCTACCTTCTATTATAGGCCCATCAAACCTGTGATATCCACAACTTCCCATTGGATCACTTTATCCGGTGGTTAGTGTGCGTGCTTCCCCTTGGTTACCTCTTGACATTGTCGTAGGCCGCTGGTGAACAGGATTGTTGGGGTGACTTCGGGCGACTAATTCTAATCTGGTTGGGTGTCTGTACAACATACATTTGTAGCCTATGCTAGCGATGGATACTTACCCTGTTTTGCCTTCCAACTCATGCGTGCACTAGCCTTCAACCTCTGTGACACTTCCTTCGCATATTTGGGACTGTATCCTTTCCTGAATCATGGTTACGCACGGTGCCTCCGCGATTACTTCTGGCATATTTGGTCTCGACTTCATCGGTTCACACTGGTTGACTGGTTCCTTTGCTTTCATGCCATCCCCACCAACTGGCTACTCCCTTGCCCCTGTTGTTACACAGTGTAGTGATCTAACCATCCTATTACAATTTAGTGTCATTACCTCATGTAGTCAGTTCTACCATCGCTCAATCTCTTCATTTGAGTTCGACGTGCAGGAACTATCACGGTCCCATGAGATTCTTCCATTCGCTGTTAGATTCACTCGGTCCTTATCTTGTGCTACGATCTGGTAGATACAATCCAATTCACCGTCATTGTCCTTGTCACGCACTGGCTCAGTATAGTGCGCCCCTTCGGCTGGGTCAAATGGAACTACTACACGGAGAGATTTCTTTTCGAATATCATTTTTCATTTCTTTATATCGATGACTCCATTCATATCCGTTGCTCAATCAATCCCTAATAATGCAAGTTATGGGTTACTATCATCCACAATTTGTATGACCTCAAAATTGATTTGTGTGTTGGCACCGTCGATGTCTACTGTAAGTCCTTACAGTCTTCCCATGGGAAAGATCTTTTGTTGGTTTGCCATCCATAATTGGATAGGGGAACATTGTAGTGCGGGCCTACCCATGCACTCCCAGGTCTATTTACGTAGGACATTCACGTCGAATCTAAAATCCAGAACTACCTGATCCATCTCATAGTCCCCAATCTAGACAATCAGTCGCATTTCCTACCTAGTGTGCAATGCATGCTTGCTTAGCTTCCAGAACATTTGAGGTTCATCTGATCCTGCGCATATAGTTATCAATTAATGCATTCCGTTCACCTCTTTAGCATCCCTGAGTAACTTCATGCATGTCTCTAAGAAGGTAGTTAGCATAGAAGTATCCTTCTTTGGCTCCAATTGATCCTTGCTACCCGAAGTAGAAGCTTCCGTGAAGCTCTTCTTGGCTTCCATAAAGGTTTCCTTCGCATGCTCCAAATCAAATTTCAGTTGTTTTTAGGGGGTCTTACAAACCCATGCATCCTCCTCTAGCTTCTTCCCCTTATCTTCCCCAATAGTTGCACCACTTCTCAACATCATATTCACATTAGGGTCTTCCTCGATCAATTTATCCTTCATCATTTGGATGTTCTGAGTGGGGTTAGCAGAAAGCACCCTCTTTTCCCGCAACTAAGAAATTAGCATGGGGCAATCGACTGCTTCGTGGTCAAATTGGTAACAGTACGAGAAACAGGCTCTTGTCAGGTTGTGCAATCACCCGCGTAATGCCCCAATCCTCCACAACTATAGAAGAAAAATTGTCCCTATCTGCATCCGCGTCCCATTCCCCTGCACCCTCGTTTGTGTCTGAGTCCCATTCCCCCGTGGCCCCATTTTCATCCTTCGAATCTGCCTCTTGCGATTCCTACGACAGGATCCTGCCGAGGTGCCTCCATCTACATCCTGTAAGTAGGTGTTCGATCCATCAACATCTCATAATTGTGGCAATTCCTCTCATCATGGCCCATCATCCTACAAAAATTGAAAAATAGTTGTTGAAGGGGGGGTTTGTCTTAGGTTATGTACTAGATGACAATTGTCCATGGCATTCTTTCCTCCCACCTAATAGATCGCACACCAAAGTGCGGGCGCCGCACTTGGCCCCGCTTCTACCTCTGACCGCAATGGTATTAGTCCCTCTGCTGCGACATAGTTCGCAAAGGTCAAACAGTGATCCTTATTGTGGCCCTGGCCCTTACATCTGATACACCACACCTCTTCATGCACTTCTAAATAAGGCACCTATCGTTGTTTCAAACTTTGCATCTCTAAGCATAGGTTTTGTATTTGCACTGGGGTTTGCTAAACTCCCAACCCTAGATCCTGTATTGGATTTTCATGCAAGCTCATTTCAGTCTCTAATGCTTCGGCTTGGGTTGATATCTTCTGCTACGAAAGCGTCGTCCTAAAATGTGGTGTCAAAGATGCCACAAACCACACGCAGTGATGCGCATCCATCAATGTCATGTTAGCCTCGCGGATGGTGCTTTTCAATCTCTAATCTAGATCCCATAGGGTTTCACTAGGTAACATCATGATCTCCTTGAACCCAATGACCGACTGTGTCTCTAATTTTGGTCGACCAAATTCTTTGTTTAATGCGTCTTGGATCGCCGCTATTCTCACATTCAGATGATCGCTTGCGTATTTTATGTACCATGTCAATGCGCAGTCCTACAACACACTAACTAGAGTAGCCTTTTTGATGTTATCATTTGTTATGCCTTGGGTTTACCATACAAAACTTACCACAAACCAAAATTGACCTGGTTCCTCATTTCCTACACCCTTAAATACTGGTAACTTAACTGCGCTCACCATCCCAACCTTCGGCGGAGGTGGAGGTGGTGGTGGAGGTGGAGTCGATGAAGATGGATTTGAGGTAGGTGAAGTAGGTGATGGCGTGGACAGAAGTGGTAACAGTGGAAAGCGCCCCTTAATTAACCGGACTACACTTATTGGAGAGAACCTCGTGAGTTCCTCCTCACTCTCTCATGAAATAGAGATCAAAGGACTATTTTCTAATCCTTCGGTTCCTGAGTAACCTTTTCCGCTTCTCGTTATGCCAGACATCAATAAACATGCATAATCTATTTTTCACACAACAACATCTTAATCCAAGTATTCAATGATTTGATATACTTACCCCGCGGTCCTTTGCGAAAGTGCCTTTCTGCTTCACTATAGCTCACAGTTATGTCTATCGCGAACTTAGTGATAAACCCTTCTTTTACCTGATCCAACCAGTGATCTACTACACGTGCCATTTATCTTTATTTACTTCTAGCCAGCGCACCAATTCTAGAGTCCACACAATAGGTCGATCTAATCTGCACCTTCCCATGTTGTCATCTAACCTCGTGATCCACTTGTACAACTCTATCAAAAATGTCCCGAATAAGATCACGTGGATATCTGTGTATATGTAACAATCCAACCACTCTTCCTCCGATATCCACGGGTTTCTGTTTTCCTAAACCATGAATTCGTGAAGCTTCTAATCCAACCAATCTTCAAGATATTTCTTTGTAGGGTTCTAGTGTTTCGACATCAGACATCCCTTAGGTAGATCCCAGTCCCGGCAATGGAACCATTTGTTGGCTTATATGGGCCTGACCTAGGTTCAGAAGAATTATTTAGCCAAGAAAATCTCGCAACTACCGACCCCTTTGGCAACAGCCCGCGTAGCGCGGACTGAGATCTCACCTGAGGTGGCAAGGGAGGGTGCTGGAACCAGTTTTCTGCATCCTTGGGATGTCTTGATGTGGTATGGAGGGTTCGTGCACCGTTTTGTGGCCTCACGCCACTCTGCTTCCACGTAGATCTACAACAAGGTAATTTATTTAATACTTATTATTGATGAGTTGTTATAGATCAGATCTATTTTTCGTAGTCTTTAAGAAAACATTTAATAGATATAACTAGTGTACGCACCCAGAAAAGTTATAGATTGCATAAACTCAAAACATAAGCATAAGAATATAGATCGAACAGATAAATCAGCCATAAATTAACCATATCCACAATATCTTAGATTCAACACAATATTTCTGAAGCAACTTATATTTATTCAATTTTTCGCCAATACATCGAGATTTGCCCTGCGCACTCAGCTGCAGGGGCTTGCTCACACAACTGCGGACTCTACTAGGCCTCTGCACACATAGCTGCATAGCCTTTATCTACCCACCGACACCCTTGACTTGAACTTACAGATGCTCCAAAACTTCTTGCCTCATAAACCCATTACAATTGTAGATCAAAAAACATATCAAAACTTAACTTACTTCTAACCATAGAGCCTCGCTCTATTTATACATTTCCATGGTCTGCAGACCATGGGCAGGCCAACTCACTTCGTATTATTTTACATTATCTTTGTTCGAACAACCCTTTGACTTGACTCCTTACAATTCACGCTCTGTGCACTTCGCGGAGTCCTTACCATACATTTCTCCAAAATCGTGGGCTTTGAGCCCTAGAACCATTACACGGGCCCTTTGTTACCCAACACAGAGTTATGCTCTTCCTTTCTATTACTCCATTCTCTTGTGGAGTATGGGGTACTGTAAACTGCTACAAAATTCCATGATCTTCACAATATCTGATGAATTCACCTTTCCTGTATTCTCCCCCTTGATTAGAGTGGAGAATTTTTATCTGTTTCCCTGTTTGTCTTTCAATCATATTCTTAAACTGCTTAAAGTATTTGATTGTATGACTCTTCTTACTTAAGAAATACACATAAGAAAACTTCGTAGAGTCATCAATAAACAGTAAGAAATATACTGCACCTCCTAATGATTTTGTCTGCATGGGATCACAAAGGTCTATGTGCACTAACTCCAGTATATCCCTCTCTATCTTTTCTACTCTAATAGGGAATTCTTCTCTATGCATTTTTCCTAAATTACAAGCATCACAATCATTATGTACTTTCTTTAGCATAGGAAGATCTCTTACCATTTCTTTCCTTTGTAGTAACAACAAACCATTGTAATTGATGTGGCCGAATCTCTGGTGCCAAAGCTCTTCTATAGTCAGGCTCGCTACTGTCAATGCTCAAATCAGTGTAGCCCTCACATCCAACTTGTACAGTCCTCGTATTCGGATCCCTGTAGCAATTGTCTTCATTCCATATAACAGATCCTTAATGTAATAGTTATATTTTAAAAATTCAACTTTCAAATCTTGATCTGTAATCATTGATATAGAAATCAAGTTCTTTGTTATGCCAGACACATACATTAAATTATAAATTTGTTTGATATTACCATCAGGTAGAATGACAGAAACTTTGCCACATCCTATGATTGATCACTTCTGTCATCATATAGGTAAATCCTTCCACCTTTGTTGATTTCTTTAAAATCCTCCAGCCAGTGCTTGTTCCCTGTCATGTGCGTTGACGCTCCTGAATCTACATACTAGATGTCTGCATCAACATTTTCCTCACGATCTTCCATGAACAACCTCAAATTCTACACCTGATCACCATTTGCGAGATGACCTGCATGTCTCTTTGGCTTCTATTGTTCTTCATTATACTTCTTTTTCCTACATTCCCTGGCAATATGACCCAATTTTCCATAATAAAAACATTTAGTTTCAGAGTGGTTTCTATTCGGGTGCATACATTCAGTCAGATTTGGCCATTTATGTGAACTTGCTCTGTTTTTTTGTTGTGGACCTCCTTTCCCTTTGTATAAGTTTTTCGTCACCAACAATGCAAGATCAGCACTCTGGGGCTTTAGAGTCGATCTCGTCTCTTCTTCCCACATCAGTATACCTGTCAGCTATTCAAAATGCGGGATATTTTCTCTGGCATTAATCCCAGTGAATAACATCTGATAATCGTCAATGACACCATTCATTGTAATGGTTACGAGATCTTTATCGTCCATTGTATGACCAATATATGATAATTTGGTTTTCAGATCCTTGATCCTTGCTACAAATGAAGAAATCATTTCATTCTCCTCCATATTCATGGACATGATCTTACTCTTGATCAATAGAAGATGATTTGAATTTTTGATCTCATACAATTCCTTCAGAATTCTCGAGATCTCATTAGCTGACTTACCTTCTCTGATGTGCGGTATAATACAATATTTCACTGGCATCTTTAACATTGTCCTTGCTCTGCTTTCTCATTTCTCCCAATCTAGGATCGATGTTGATCCAGTTGCGGGCCTTGGCTCATCCCCATTCACAATCGTCCAAGCACTCTATGCTTTTAGAAGTGTTTACATCTTGAACTTCCAATTTGCATAATCGGAACCATTGAGCTTGTTATGCTCATTCATGCATGACTCAAATATATTGTTATTCAACTTGGCAATTTAGAAAGAAAAAAAATATTGACAGGTAAAAGATGTTAAATTTACCCCAGATCTGTGACAGAGACAGATCATTGTTGTTCAATGTTGTTTGATCTCGCAATACACCCGTAGATCATCGTGGCTTCCTTATCAGCCTCCAAACAACCTTCTTTTGTCAGCTACAACCTTGTTCTTTGCTTCCCCACTCAGCTTCTCTGACAGCTATAGCCTTGTTCTTGGCTCCCCCATGTAGTTTCTTTGATTTATACGATCATCGTAGATATTCTCCCAATCTCTGAGACTGTCAAAAATATACATCAATTTTCTAAGACGTGTTGTAGATATACATCCAATATTCGAGACGGTCGCAGAAATACACCAATTTTCTGAGACCATCGCAGCTGTACACTGGAAAATTGCGACGATTGAAAATAAAAAGTCTAAGAAGTGTAGTAGTGTTATTGTCGCAACTATCCACTCAAAACCTGCGACGATTCCGGTTCAAGAACCACCCACTAGCCAGTGTATAGGTTCCTTAGTCCTGACGCTCCGATACCATGATAAAAATGGAAATGTTTGTATTAAAGAAATAAAACCCACTGGTCAGCTCTACAAAAGAGAGTCTGAACCAGGAGACTCTGGCTCTACAGAATGCTCTACATTGTTCATCAGCATTACACATTAAATAGAATACATGGTTTTAGGGAAGTTAGAATAGCATCCTAAGAAATAGAAACTAATTCCTATCTTGAGGCTATGTGAACCAACTCTACCTATTCTAGGATATTCTCCATTATCTTCAACAACTATTACCTATTCATAAGCCACTACTACTTATTAGTAAGTTAGAGTTTATCTTTCTTCGTGTGGACCTGCGTTTGGGAAGGTAAGTAAAAAAATATAAGTGGTAATAGAAGTCATGCATCTTCTTTTCCCACACCAATTCGAAGGTACAAGATAAGATGGAGACAAATGGAATGCACATTAGTTCCCAAGTTCCCTATTGTAAGGGCATCCATGTATTGTAAGGGAATCTAGGTAGTGAAGTACATGCAAGAGGGTGCCCACACATGGCCAGATTCATGTTAGAGGGTTGTTGACTGGAATACAACGCTAACTTGTTTAGTCCCTTATGTTGATGTTTAGACTGGACTACAACAATCAGCTATGAGATTAATGAGAGGTTCCATACTACCTCCTGTCACATGTTTTGAATCAACTAACAAAAAGAGACCTCTTGAAAATAATGGACTTGTTGGACTTGTTGGTGCTCATAAACCATCTCAATTTAAAGGTAGCTGGAATAAGAAAATGAAAGCATCTCCACTGGTATCACTAGAATGTGGTGTTGAAACTCCTATTTCAGGAAAACCTAAAGAATGAACTAAAACATAGCCTATTGAAGACAATCCATGTGAGACATGAATTGACTTGGTTGCGTCTATTATCATCGTCAAATTGTCATCAAACACAACTTCTATTTTTGTTGATTGAAATGTTATGCTATCTGTTTTATTATTTATTCTTTAATGTTGATACTGGATTACTGCCTCCCTTCATCTACAAGGATGATGCCACCTTTAGCTAATTACCAATTCTAAATAGTTATATAGTCATCCTATAGTACATATTTCCGCATGATTTTTTATTAATTTAGAGTTGAAGGATGCCACGTTTAGCTAATTACAAATTTAAAATAGTTATATACTCATCACATAGTACATATTGTCACCTGGCTTTGTATTAATTTAGATTATTGGTATTGTGTTAATAGAGTATTTTCAAATCTACGAACTAACAACATTTGCAAATTTGTCAGTATTTCTTTGGGAGTAACTTCCTTAATGTTATTAAAATCAACAATATCTCGAATCTTAGATTAGCATTATTGATAGAACCCCAGTGTGATGGGTTGGCAGCTGTACATTTTGGCTAGCTGTAAGCAATTACTTCTTGGATCTTAGATTAGAATTCTTGATAGAACCCCAACATGATGGGTCGTTAGTTGTACCTTTTGGGTCATTGTAAGCAATTCTTGCTCGAGGTGATGAATGCAATGGAATAATAATTGAGTTTTATACCTTATCAATAATGAAGTGAAGCTTAGTTTTAGAGGCGACAACTAGTATACTAATGGATGTTTTAATGTTTTTCTTGCATCTCTGCAAGCTCTGCTTATGGTCATGACTCCAAAACATCATGTAAAAATCGCAATTGCCCCTCCTTGTTTTACTGTAGAAACTTTCCAGATTTTTTGTATTGAGTTTGCAAGCATTTTCTCCCAAGATTGAGCTCTATTAGGTCACAACATTAGGATCTATTTATGCTCTGAAGTGTAAGCTTTGGAGTATTTTGAGTTGTGATATCTGCATGTAACTCCTGTAATCTTACAACTTAACCAAACTACTTTCTTTTCTGAATATAAAAAGAAACTACTTTCTTTATTGATAAAAGTAATTTAAAGAAATGATGTAAATATTCAACAAAATTAATTTAAGGAAATGATGTAAATATTTGATGCACAATTGATTGATAAAAGAAAATCGTATACCCAACTGGTTGTACTGCAAAGAGCAAACTTTCTTTGGTTCGAGTACTAAGTTTGAGTGGTAGTTATTTTGCTAAGATAGCCCAGTACTTCCACTTGGCCTCATCCCTTTGAAAGAAGAATGGAACTGTGTTGAATGGTTTGAAAATCAATTGGGCTTACCATTCTAATGGAATGTCCTATAGTACTTGTTTTTAGAGGAAAAACAAGTCCTATAGTATGTGTTTTCTTAATTTTTATTTTTTTCTTCCAAAGCTACCTGAACTGTGACAACAAAGTTTCATTCTTTTAGTGGAAAGTAGTAGTTTTTTAGTGGAAATTAGCAGTTTTTTAAGGTATTAGTTCTTCCACTTGAATTAAAAAATCATTTTTACAATATTAAATAGGAGATATTATTACAGATTTCTTGTGTTAATTGTTATTTTGTTTACAATTATAAAATTCCAACTCTAATATACAATACATTCTCTCACTTAGAAATGCCTTTTAGAAATGTTAACAGTTTTAGTTGGCCATCCTCATACTTTCCAATACCGGGAATATCTCTTCAGGTCACATTAAATATTTTAATATATATTTTTGCAGCTTGAGGTTTGCAAAATCTAGTAAATTACCTTTCCAGGCCAGATGAAAAACTTGCTTACTCCCCAGTCAAATCAGTCGGGACTGCCGCTGCATGCAGTTCTTGTTAAAATTTAATATCTTGTCTACATCTTTGCCTATTTTGGATTACTGTGGGCATCCGATTGAGTCTGAAGTTGGGGTTTGATTATTCAATATACACTTAGGTTTCTTGTGTTACAAAAAAAAAACAATAAATACAATTAGTGATCATTTTAATTGTGATAATATAACTACAGTTTCGAGTGTAACAAGAATCACAGGAAAAATACCTTTGAGATTTTGAAGGCTATTACAAAGGATTTGTTTTCTTCCAAAATATTCTGACATCCACTTGTAGCATTAGAATACCCTATGATCCGATTAGCTGTAAAACTAATGTTTCAAAGAGAGAAGTTGTCTCTTATGAATCCTCCATTTTTCCTTCATTTGGTAGTTTCACCACCTTCTGTATAGTTTATAGTCTCTTTGTGGACATGGATTTGGTAATTCTTCCTAGAGAAGCCAACTTTATTGCAACAAAAAAATCACATAGTGTACCAACTAATTGGTAAACTTCCTATCAGTTTATACCTTTTTGAGGTCTCCATCCATAGAGAGTTGAAGCGGGTGTCAAGAAACCACCTTAGAGTTTGTTTCATTTGTTAGTTAATGGGGCCAACATATGACAATATTTCTGAAATTTTATGTCTGTCTCTTAGCAGCGGTATCTCAGGAATAGAAAACAGTTAGAAATATTTGAAAATATCAATGGCAAAGTTGTTCCAAGGTTGATCAAGTAAATCTGTGAAATGACGGGCCGAATGAATGATGGATTTCCCATCACTTTCAAGTTTTGTGTGATAAAAATGGTAATGTTGTATTAAAAGAAATAGAACCCACTGGTCAGCTCTACGAAAGAGAGTCTGAACCAGGAGAGTCTGGCTCTACAGAATGCTCTACATTGTTCATGTACATCACACATGATATAGTAACCATGGTTTTAGGGAAGTTAGAAGAATAACCTAAGAAATAGAGACTAATTCCTATCCTGAGGTCATGTGAACCAACTCACACTATTCTAGGATATTCTCCATTATCTTCAACACTCCCCCTTATGGAGAAGGGGCTCAAAAACATGCCTAACATCTCCCTAAACATTTCAAACTATTGCCAAGAGGCTTAGTGAAAATGTCTGCAACATTATCACATGTATTACGATATACCAAATGGATTTCTTTTTATTTCACTTTCTCCCTAACAAAGTCAAATTGTGTATCGATATGTTTAGTGTTTTTGTGGAACACAGGATTATTAGCAAGTTTGATTGAACTCTGATTGTCACATTTGATTGCTGCTGCGTCTATCTGTTCTTCCTCGACATCCTGGAGAAGTCTCTGCAACCAAACTACCTTACATGTTGCTGCACACATGGCTTGATATTTTGCTTTTGCTGAGGACAAGGAGACTGTGTTCTACTTCTTGCTGCTCCATGTTGTCACCCCAGATTCAATGTTGAATGTATAACCTGTTATAGATCTGCGATCATCTACATTTCAAGCCCAATCTGAATCTACAAATCCTGTCAATGTAACATCAGAAGAGTCAGTGTAAATAATATCGTAATCTACAGTACCCTGTAGATACTTCAAAGCACTTTTCATTGCATTCCAATGGCTTTCAAATGGTTTGGACATATATTGGCTTAGCACACTGACTACATAAGCCAAATCTGGTCTAGTGGTGGTTAGGTAGATTATACTCCCAACCAGTTGTTTGTAAAGTGTCGCATCTACCTCCTTTGAGCCATCTTCACTCTACAATTTGATCTTCTGTTGTAATGGTACGACTACAGGCTTACACTGATCCATCATAAATATCTCTAATAGGCCTTTGACATACTTTCCTTGGGAAATAAAATTTTGCCTAAATCTCTCCAGATCTCAAGACCCAAACAGTACCTTAATTCACCAAGGTGTTTCATTTCGAAAACCTGTGACATCTGTTGCTTGATTTATTTGATCAGATATGTAGCATCACCCGTAATGATCAAATCATCTACATACAAAGAAATCACCACTATGTGCCCATTTTCATCTTCCATGGTGTAAATATTAGGGTCATTTTGCTTCTGTTGTAGCCAAATTGTAGAAAAAATCAAGCAATTTTTTCATACCAAGACCTCGGTGCTTGCCTTAGTCCATAAAGTGTGCCCTTCAATCCACAAACTAAATGTTCTTTCCCTTTCTGGATAAACCCTTTAGGTTGCTCTAAATAAACCTCCTCTTTTAGTTCTAAATTTAAAAATGCAGACTTTACATCTAGTTGGTGTATCATCCGATGTTTCTTAGTAGCTAAAGCAATTAAAATTTCTATAGTGTTTAGTTTAGCTATAGGGGCGAAGGTTTCTTCATAGTTTATACCTTCTTTTTGTGAATACCCCTTTGCTACCAATCTAAATTTTAATTTTTCTATGGTTCCATCTACATTAACCTTCAGTTTGTATGCCCATTTACAACCTATGGTTTGTTTTCCTTTAGGAAGTTCAACTAGTTCCCAAGTGTTGTTCCTGATTATTGATTCATATTCCTGTTCCATGGATGTTTTCCATTATCTACATTCATTTTCTTCTTTAGAACTAGAAGGTTCAACCACATTCATCATACTAGTTATAAAAGCATTTTCCCTATATCTTACAGGTAATTGAGATTTCCTACATGATCTCCTGAGAGGTGGGGTAGCCTCAAACCTTGTTTGATCATCATTCTCTTTTTCTTCCCACTGCTACTGTTGTTGTTGTATCTATTGTTGTTGTTGCTGTTGTATCTGCTATATATGTTACTGTTGCTGCTTTTGCTATCGTTGTTCATCTTCTGCTTTTGTTTGGTGCTGATCCTGATTTTTTTTTGCTTCTTCTTCCACTAAGTACGGAATATCTCATTCCTTATTGTGCTCATGAGATCCTTCATGATCTTGTTCATGGAATTTGACATCTCTACTAACAAAAATTTTGTGATTAGAGGGATTAAATAATCTGTAAGCTTTATGGTGTTAACAATACCCTATAAAGGTACATCTGATGGCTTTTGAATCTAGTTTTCTTCTGTCTTCCTTTGGAATATGGGAAAATATTTTAGACCCAAATACTATTAAATGTTTTACTGCAGGCTTAAATCCATATAATTCTTCATAAGGAGTTTTAAACTCAAGACTCTTTGTAGGACTCCTATTTTTGAAATAAACTGTAGTATTCACTTCTTTAGCCGAAAAACCATTCAAAATATTCTTACCTTTCAACATGCTCCTAGCAAATTCCACCAGTGTTTTGTTCTTTCTTTCAGTTACTCCATTTTGATGTGGAGTATGGGGTACTATGAACTGCTTCAATATTCCATGTTCTTTACAATAACTGATAAGCTCATCTTTCCTGTATTCTCCCCCTTGATCAAAGCGAAGAATTTTTATCTTCTTCCCTGTTTTCCTTTCAATCATATTCTTGAATTGCTTAAAGTATTCAAATGTGTGACTCTTCTTACTCAAGAAATACACCCAAGAAAACTCTGTGTAGCCATCAATAAACAATAAAAAATATAGTGCACCTCCTAATGACTTTGTTTGCATGGGTCCACACAGGTCTATTAGGCCCCTATATTACTAGTGTAACCCCTTATTGTTATTATTACAACCCCCTTATTATATGGTTGTACCCATGTAGTCCCCATATTGTTATTATTGTGCCCCATAGAAGCCCACTATTGTTTTTATTGTGCCCTTACATTATTATTGTTATGTCGGCGCTGATTATATTATGACCCCTTAGACTCCTATATATAGAAAGGAGGTCTTGTCATTTGTATCATGGAAGAATTGTTCATTTGTGTAATGTAAAGGAGGTTTCCCCCTCGAATAGGCTGAATTCTAAGGAATTAAATTATCTTTTCTATCTTTTTGTGAGCTAGTTTCATAACATTTAGTATCAGAGGCTTGAATTCTAGGGTTTCGCTGCTCCAAACAGTTCCTTGTGGCATTTTCACTATAACTTTTCTTCTGCGACATTTCAGATGCTAAAAAAAAACCCATTTGGGATGAAATAGTTACGAACCTCAGGTCCAAAGTCCAAAGGTTTTCGCACTCTATTTGTGGAGATATGATCGAGGAAGTTTTCCTTTTTGCAGACTCCTGAATTTCATTCCAAACAGGTGACCTAGGGAAAATATTCATAATGTTTGTTTTGAGCATCAGATTGAAATTTCCTTAGAAGTTACAGAAAGAGGATGGACTTTAGTTTCCAGTATATATTTTTTACATCCTAAGGTAAAAACAGTGATATGTGGCACTTGATACAAGTTCACTCTTCTGAAAAGGTATATAATTAGGTCATCTAGGGAGATTTTGCATAACTCTTTCTTGGAGAATATAAATTTGATCAGACTGGTGGCATTGGAAAGAGGATGCAGAGGGGTACTGAAGGTCATAATTTTAAAACTTAAAGAGCCGAAAGTACAAATTTATAGTCATTTCAAGATCGAGATCCTAAAATCAAGAAAAAACAAGATGAGGAAGTTTGATGACAAGGATCCGGTAAATTGGATACTATAGATGGAGAAATATTCTGATCTACATGGTGTACCACTATTACAAAAGGTATGTATTGCATCTCCATATTTAAAGAAAGATCAATTTTTATGGTATAAAGGGCTTTGTACTCATAAACAACTTGTTACATGGTCAATTTTCATGGAGGAAATTATAGCACATTATGAGAATGCAAAGAGCAACACCTTCTTTAGAGCAACACAACAACAATTGGAAGAAAAAAGAGAAAACGGTCTTTGTTACAAAGTGGAAAGCAAAATTATGGCAACGAGGAATTCTACCCCACGCAACTATAAAGATGTAAGTGTTGTTTCTCCTAGCCTTCCACAACCTACAAGGGTGAAACCATAACAATTGGAAGAAAAGAAAGAAAAAGGGCTTTGTTACAATTGTGATAACAAATGCACTAAGGGTCATAAGTGTGCTGAGAAGAAATTATTTTACATAGATTATGAAGAGGAGGAAGAAAAGGATCAAGAAACATCAAAAGAAGAGGATATACACCAGGACCCAAATCCAGAGAAAGAAGAAATGAATCCGATCATATCTTGTAAAGCATTGGCAAGAATTACCACTCCTCAAACTCTCAAGATAGAAGAACATATCAGGAAGAAAAAGGTTCAAGAAGTGCAAGATCACATCAAGAAAGAAGAAATGAATCCAACCATATCTTGTAATTCATTGGCCAAAATTATCACTCCTCAAACTCTTAAGATAGAAGGAAATATCAAAAAGAAAAATGTTCAAGAAGTGAAAGGTCACATCGAGCATCAAGAAATGAATCCGACAATATCTTGTAAAAGCTTGGAAGGAATTACCACTCCTTAAACTGTAAAGATAGAAGGACATATCAAGAAGAAAAAGGTTCAAGTAGTGAAAGATCACATTAAGCATCAACAACAAGTTCTCTAGCTTTTAAAGGATAACGCTACTTTGGTGCAGAATCAAAGGAAACAACAGGTAGATCAACATCGCAGTGAAAAATGTTTTGATGTACGTGATTGGGTATTTTTACGGCTACATCTCAAGCAAGCTATTTATGAGAAGGAAATGTTGGCAATGCTACATGCACTTAAGAAATTGAGACCTTACCCAATGGGAAGACACTTCAAGGTAAAAATGGATCATGATTGTCTTAAATACTTTTTAGAACAAATATTATCTTTAGAAGAAAAAAAAAATGGGTCACAAATTTGTTGGGTTATGACTTTGACATCATCTATAGAAAAGGGAATCAAAATTTTCTTGCAAATGCACTCTCAAGAAAGGGTGAGGATGTGGAAGCATTGTTTTGTGCTATTTATATTATCCAACCAGATTGGATAAACGAAGCAAGGGATGAATGGAAGAAGGATGAAGAAGTATGGCCACTCATTCAACAGTTTCAGAAGATCCCAATTCAAACAATATTGCCAGAACTTGAAGAGGGAGGAAAAATCATATTGGAACCTGAAGCATTTACAGAACTAAGAAGTCGAAATCTGCAAAATAGATCAATTTCAGAGCATCTCATCAAGTGGAAGAACTTTCCTGTTGAATATTTCAAATGGAAGGAAAAGAATTTTATATAGAAGCATCAAGAACTACTTAAGCATTGAGGACAACACTTTTTGAAGGAGAGGGGCATGTTAGGCCCCTATACTACTGGTGTAACCCCTTATTGTTATTAGTAAAACCCCCTTATTATATGGTTGTACCCATGTAGTCCCCATATTGTTATTATTTTGCCCATAGAAGCCCACTATTGTTATTATTGTGCCCTTACATTATTATTATTATGTCTACTCTGATTATATTATGACCCCTTAGACTCCTATATATAGAAAGGAGGTATTATCATTTGTATCATGGAAGAATTGTTCATTTGTGTAAAGTAAAGGAGCTTGCCCAATCGAAGAGGTTGAATTCTAAGGTGTTCAAATATCTTTTCTATATTTTTGTGATATGGTTTCATAACAGTTCTGTATGCACTAATTCAAGTATATCCCTATGTTTCTTTTCTACTCGAATAGGGAATTATTCTCTATGATTTTTTCCTAATGTACACATCACAATCATTATGTACTTGGTTTAGCATAGGAAGATCACTTACCATTTCCTTCTTCTATAGTAACAACAAATCATTGTAATTGATATGATCAAATCTCTGATGCCATAGCTCTTCTGTAGACAAAATCATCGTTGTCAAGGCTCGAACTGGTGCAGGTCTTACATCCAACTTGTACAAACCTCCTGTTCGGATTCTTGTATCAATTGTCTTCATGCCTTCTACCAAATCTTTAATATAATAGTTAGATTTAAAAAATTCAGCTTTAAGATCTTGATCTGTGATCATGGATACAGAAATCAAGTTCTTTGTTACGCTCAGCACATACATGACATTATGAATTTGTTTTACATTACCATTCGGTAGAAAACAGAAATTTTCCCACACCCTTTCATCTGATGAATTCTATCATCACCTAGGTAAATTTGTGCTCCTTTGTTGATTTCTTTAAAATCTCCAAACCAATTCTTGTTCCCTGTCATATGTGTTGACGCTCCCAAATTTAGATACCAAATGTCTACATCAACATTCTCATCGAAATATACCATAAACAATCTGAAATTATGCACATGATTTTCATTCGCGAGATGACCTACATGTCGTTTCTGCTTCTGTTGTTCTTCATGATATTTCTTCTTCTTGCACTCCCTGGCAATATGTCCAAGTTTTCCACAATAAAAACATTTAATTTCAGATTTGTTTCTATTCAGATGCATACCATAGGTATGATTCAGTCTTTTCTGTGAATGTCCAATATTTTGTTGTTGCGAGTTTCCTTTCCCTTTGAATAAGTCCTTCTTCGCCATCAATGCAAGATTGACACTCTGGGGCTTCAGACTCGATCTCTTTTCTTATTCTTGCATAAATATTCCTGTCAACTCTTCAAACTTCGGGATTTTCTCCCTTGCATTTATCCCAATGATGAACATTTGGTATTTATTGGTCACACCATTCATGTTAATTGTTACAAGATCTGTATCGTCAACTGTATGACCAATGTCTACCAGTTTTTTTTTCAGATCTTTGATCCTTGCTATGAAGGCAAGAATTGTTTCATTCTCCTCCATATTCAGGGATAAGATCTTGCTCTTAAGAAAGAGAAGACAAATTGTATTCCTGATCTCATACAGATCATTCAAAATTCACCATATCTCGTTAGTCGTCTTACACTCTTTGATGTCTGGCATGATGCAGTATTTTACTGACATATTCAATAACATCTTTGCTCTACCTTCTCACTTCTCCTAATTTGGGATCGATGTTGATCCATCCACTAGCTTTAGCTCATCGTCATTTACAATCGTCCAAGAACTTTGCACTTCTAACAGAGTTTGCATCTTGAATTCTCAATTTGCATAATTGGGACCATCGAGCTTGTTATTCACATTCAAGCATGCTTCAAACATATTATTATTCATCTTGGCGAGTTAGACAAAAAATTTCTATAGGTAAAAGAATATGTTAGATTTACCCCAGATCTATGACAAAGACAGATCATTGATCTTCAATGTTGTTTCATCTTGCAGCACACCCCGAGATCATCGTGGCTTCCTTCACGGCCTCCAAACAACCTTCTGTTGTCAGCCTCTATAGCCTTCTCCAGGATGCAGCCTTCTCTCGGCCTCCATGGAGCCTTTTTGTTGTTTACACGATCGCCACAGATGTACACCACTTATCTAAGACTCCATCACAGATGTACACCACTTATTTGTGACGTCGTCGTAGCTATACACCTAAAATCAAAGAAGGTGATGATGAGTATGTTTGAATAATCGTTGTAGTTATTCTCTTGAAACTTGTGATGATTTTGATTTAGTCACACCCTCCTCTCAGCATACACAATGCTCAGCCCTGAAGCTCTGATACCATGATAAAAATGACAATGTTGTATTAAAAGAAATAAAATCCACTGGTCGGCTCTACGAAAGAGAGTCTGAACCAGGAGAGTTTGGCTTTGCGGAACACTCTACATTGTCCATGTACATCACACATTATATAGTAATAATTGTTTTAGGGAAGTTAGAACAATAACCTAAGAAGTAGAAATGAATTCCCATCCTGAGGTCACGTGAACCAACTCACATTATTCTAGGATATTCTGCATTATCTTCAACATTGTGTTGGTCTTAGGATCTCAGATAATTGGGAAACTTCTTAGGAGATAAAATAAAGGAGTTGGTTTATCGCATAAGTATTCAGGATGGATGTTGTTTAACAACCCATTTCTAGTTTGTGTAATATCAATATAGTGTTTATCAATATAGTGAAAAGGCACATAATAATTTATTTTTAAGTTCACTGTTGAATATCAAATTTGTATATAAGACCTCTTGTTTGTGAGATAAGTGACTCATTTCCTTATAGACATTTGACTACTAAATCTACGAAAACATATATACTTTACCCCTTTGTGATTTTGAACCTATAATCTCTTTAAAAAACACATAATAACAAATTTTACTCCATTAAATTTGAACTCATAATCTCTTATATAAATTTAAAAACTTAACAATAAACCACGACTCAAAATTGTGCCACATAACCAACTTCTAATGAAACTTAAACACAACTCACTCATAACAAAAACCTGACTCCTCTTAATACATGACACTAATATAAAAGATAGAAGAGTAGAAAAAGATGAAATAATAATAATGATCATTATTCATTGCCTCTCAACCACCCATACTTGTGCTTTTCCAAGAAGTTTGAATCAAAATATAATGTAGATGTGGTATTAATGGATTTTTCCTACTATATTTAATATTACAGGGACATATCTATCTATCTATATATATATATATATATATATATATATGTTGAAATAGAATTTTTTTTTCAAAATATTTATTTTAATACTATTTTTTAATAATATAATAATTAGTTTAATTTAATTGTCATATAATTAATGTACTATTATTAATAATATTAATATAAATAATACTAAAGACATAAAACTAAGTTAATAATATTGACAATGCTAAAGACATAAACTAAAGCTAATATTAATATTAACTTTATTAATAATATTGACATGGCCAATATTATTAATAATGTTAATATTAATATTAACTTTATTTTATGGCTTTCATATTAATTATATTAATATTAATATTATTATTATTAATTTCTTTTCATGCATTTTTTTAAATACCATTTTTTTTTCTTTATAGAATAACTTTTTTTTGTTTTATTGTAAAAAGAATTTAAAATATGTTGTATTTTGAATTAAAAAACTATCATCAAAATTTCATATTACAAAACCAACACCTCAATGCGATTATTCAAAAGAAAATGGCGTGAAAATACTATCAAACAAATGTTGGGATAATCTGATGAAAAACATCAACATAATGTAGTGACAAACAAACCAACATGACAATTGTAAAAAATAAAAGGAATAGTCATTTCTTTTTTATGAACATGACAGATCATCACTACATCACATTACACAACTAACATCAGAATGTTTTTGTGTAAATAAAATGACATGAACAAGAAATGGAAAATTAAATTTTATCTCACAACTTCCTAAACAAATATATTTGTTGCTCTCTAACATATGGTTGTGTTAAAAAAATTGTGTGAAATTGCTATGAAAACAAATTCTTAGACTATGCAATGAAAAAAACCTAGCATCACATTATGCCAAACGAACTAATGTGACAAACAAAGCAATGTCACACATTGTAACAAATATGATTTGATGTCAAAATGGTACATATTTATCCAACATTGCACAGTGATAAATGTTGTCTAACATGTAGATGTGAAAAATATTGTGGCAATGTGTCATTACACTACAATGTATATAATGAGAAAATGTGAAAAACATTATTATAATATGAAACTACAAAAATAACAAATAATTTATCCAATAATGTGACATTGTCACAATTTATCCAATATAGCAATGGGACAAACATTGTCACAATTTGAAATTGCAAAACCAACAACATGATCTACTTGAATAAAAACGTTTGTCTGAAACGATAATAAAAATAAATGTTTGGAAAAAAACTAGTTTCACATCATTACAAATGAACTAACATGACAAAGAAACCAATATCACATTATAACAAACATGCTCTGACATCAGATCGTAGGAAAACTTATCCAAAGTCACAATGTGACAAACATTGTCCAACTTTGCAATGTCATAAACATTGTCACTCTCTGACATTGCATTATAATTTATCCAACATCTTAATGTGACAAAAGAATGATGTTTTATGACATACATTGTCACAATATGACATAAATTCCGAAAATAATGGACATAAATTCTCATTGTCACAATAATGGTCATAATGGTCAACCATTATGACATGTTTGACCATAGTCAATGTCATCGCATAGTCAATAGAGTTAGGCACATCCATCACATTCAACATAGTTAACCATAACTAAAATATCCAACATATAAAGTATGTTCAACCATATTCAACCATAGTCAACCTACTCAAATGTACTCAATGATGTTCAACCTTGGTAGAGACAACTCGAAAATGGTTAAACATGGTCACCATAATCAACCATGACCACCATGATGATCCATGGACATCTATGGTCAACTACTTTATCAAACATAGTAAACATGATCAACCATATTAATTTATTATTAAACATTTCCAACTATGGTTAACCATGTTCACCCTTAGTTAATGATACTTTATCATAGTCAACCATGCCTTTATAAGCTCATTTGTAGTTAAATACGTTGAACATCGTTATAAGCTCATATGTGGTTGAACACATTGACCATGGTTAAACATTGACAATAATTTCAACCATAGTCAACCAAATAAATAATGGTCAACCATGGAGAACATGATCATTAGTGGTTATCCATAGTTAACCATAATTCATGATTGTCAATCCTTGTCACCAATGGCTTATCATGGTTACCTATCCTCAATTCTCATTAACCCTTGGTCAACCATGGTCAATCCTCATCAATATTTTCAACCATAGTTAGCCATCATCAATAATAATCAACCATCCTTGATCCTCTTCAATCATTGTAAAGCATGAGCATCTTTAGTCAACAACAATCAACCTTAATCACCCATATTTTGACCATAGTCAATGATATTTAGCTATAGCTAACCATAATCAACCTTAGTTAGCAATATTCAACCATCGTGCACCATATACAACTTGGAAAACCCTGGTCAATTAAGGTTAAATATGGCAAATATATTTTCAATAATGGTTTCCCAGGCCAACATAGCTAATAGTGGTCACTAATGGGAAGCAAGGTTGAACATGGTCAACCATAGTCACCATGGCCATGTTGGCTAGCCATGGTTCACCACACTCATCTATAGAAAACACTCACAACCTCAATCAACCTTGTACACCTAAAGTGAAATATATGTTTACCACATTTAACCATATTTGACCAACTCAACTATGGTTAGACATGGTTAAAGAAACTTAATGATGGTTAAACATGATTAAACACTATCCCTCACTAACACCCATGTTGAACCATGCATAACCTTCATTAGCGATAGTTAACCATGGTGAACATTGGTGAACCATGGTCATTTCTAATCAACCATAGCCAACATAGAACAACCCATGCTCTACCCAATCTTGATGGAAAACCATGGTTAGAATGGCCGAACAAGATCAAGCAAGGTCTCTATGGCTAAATATTGTCAAATATTATCAACACGAGAAACCATAATCTCTCATAGCAAAATATGGTCAACAATAGGTAAATATGCAAAACCATGTTCATCCATGGTCAACATTTTCAAACCATGGTCATCGTGCCCAACCATAATGAACCCTTGTCAATCATTGTTAACAACGTTAAACATTAACTACCATGGTTAAGCATGATAACCATTGCCAAGCATACCCTGTCATAGCAAATGGTGTGTAGAAATTTTGAATAATATAACACTTATTCACAGTGATTGTCCTAATTATACACTATTTGTGGAATGCATGCATAATACATAACCTCCTCTATGTTGATCATCAATTTGCGGAATCAAAAACAGTCGCATGCGCACATTGAAACATCAATCGCACATATCAACACAGTATGTAATGGGGAAAGCATACAGCTGAAAACCCCCAACTATTTGTATATTATATTGATAGAGAACATGTAACAATACATAGTACAATACTCCTCACAAGTACTCAGTACTATCTCCACATGCTACACATAAACTAGCTCAGATCTGAACAAGTCACGGGTTTAAATCTCCTCCACTATTTGCCTGCCTCTATTGCGCAATACAAGTTGAGAATAGATTATATCCAAGTTCGAATTCCCTTGGCTTGTATTGCGCAATCCTCATTGGCAATCTCAATCAATGATTGTGCAAATCTCATGCACAGCTATAGTCACAACTGATAGTAGTCTCACCCTTTCACCCACCTCTAACACTTGTCTCCACTGAACTGTCCATGCACTGAGTTAAATGATGTATTCTTTAGTTGATTTATGAGTTAATAATTAGTGAATTAATTAATAATTAATTCACATCAATCATCACTAGTGTATTTGGTAGTTAGACTAAAGACAACTAGTTCAACTAAGTCAAACTGAACACAACTCCATCAACTCCTCAATCAACTCCACCAAACTCAATCACTTGAGTTCTAACTGAAGTACATCATGCAATAGCTCAACTAACCCATAGGAAAAGTGTATTTCCTTCTGGCAGTTGCATGTGCCACATCCATAGCTCGAACTGAAGTGCTGCAAGAGGATAAGATAATGTCTATAGTCAAAATATTATTAAGGGCTAATAATATTCAACTGTTCTATTTTTAGACTAGCAGTCTAAAAATAGACTCCGCCCATATGTCTAAAAATAGAAGTCCATCTATTTTTCCCAACATGACAAATCATCCATAAATAGAATCCTGCAACTCATAGACCATGATCCATATGTCTAAAAATAGACATAGTCTAAAAATAGACTCTGCGACAAAAATAGCCTGCGGGCCCACTTAGTGAAGGCGACTTCTTTTAAATAAGCTCCATCATATTGTTGCATTTTCAATGCTCCCTCTCAACAAGATATGGATTATCTGCAACCCCCATCTTGCCTCTGTGGTATTTGAATTTGCTCCTCGTGAGCGCCTTCGTCAAGATATCAGCATCCTGATCCTCCGTGGGAATGTATGAAAGTAACATGATTCTCCGCTGCACACAATCTCTGATATGATGGTACTTGATGTCGATATGCTTGGATCTATCATAAAACACTAGATTAGCTGAGAGTTTAATGCAACTCTGGTTATCACAATAAATCACAGTAGGCTCCAAATGTGACCCGAGAAACCCGACCAGGATCTTCCTCATCCACATAGCCTCGCATGCAACCAAACTTGCTGCGATATACTCAGCCTCTGCTGAACTGAGTGCCACGGATCTCTGCTTCCTGCTGTACCAAGAAACTACTATCGACCCAATACTGAAGATCCCTCCAGATGTGCTCTTTTTGTCCATTGTGCTCCCTTCCCAATCTGTATCCGTGAAGCCACATAGCTTCACCTCATCCTCCTGTCTGTACCACAATCCATATCCCGATGTGCCTCTGAGATAACACAATACATGCTTGCCTGCCTTCCAGAAGAGCTTGGTTGGCTTAACCATAACTTGTGAAAGCTGGTTAACAACATAGCATATATCGGGTCGTGTATTGACTAGATACATGAGCGACCCTACCAACTGTCGATAATTAGTGGCATCCACTACCTCCACTGAAGCAGCATCCTCCTTCCTCCAACCTCCAGGAAGAGGAGTATCAACAGGCTTGTAGCCATGCATGTTGAACTTCTCTAATATCTCTCGGACATACTTACCCTGAGAAACAAATAGTCCATCACTGCGCTGCCAAATTTCCAATCCCAGGAAATAATGAAGGAGGCCCGAGTCCTTCAACTCAAACTCTCTAGCAAGATCCTCCTTGCATGAAAGTATCAACAGCTCATCTCCCGTCAAAATCAAATCATCTACATAAAGTACAATGATCAGCAACTTACCCTCCACCACAATCTGGTATAGGTTAGGATCCGCCTCACTCTTGGAGTATCCAAGTCCAGTGAAATAACTGTCTATCCGTGTGTACCAAGCATGAGGTGCTTGTTTCAACCCATACAACACTCTCTTGAGCATGCACACATGCGACTTGCTGCTGAAGATCTCGAAACCTTTGGGCTACTCTATGTACACCTCCTCTTCAATGACTCCGTTGAGGAACACAGTCTTCACATCCATCTTATGGATGTGCCACCCCATCTGCGTTGAGAGAGCAAGAATCGTCTGTATGGAATAATACCTTGTGACAGGTGCAAAGGACTCCTCATAATCGATCCCCTCTATCTGTGAGAAGCCTCGGGCAACAAATCTTTCCTTGTACTTCTCCATACTCCCGTCAGCTACCTGCTTCACTTTGTAGATCCATCTTGAACCCACCACTGATTTACCCTCCGGTCTTGGGACAATCTCCCATGCACTGTTTCTGACAATCGAATCATACTCTTCCACCAAGGCATCTACCCATGCGGGATCCTCCATGGCTTCCTCGAAAGAGGATGGCTCACTCACGACACATTTTCTCACAAGAGCAATGTATCCAGTGTACTGATCAGGTGACTGTCTCTGTCTGCGCTGTGTTGTAGGTGGTCCTACAACCTTCTCTGCATCTTGAGCCAGTCGCTCAGCTTTTATAGTGCGCTTTCGCCCTCGATGGTTGGCGCTGCATGAGTGGTCTCTTCCACTCCATGAACTTCATCATGTGGCTGATCCACATCCTGAAGCTCATCCTTAGGAACAAATAGCTCCTCATCTGCATGCAAGTGTGGCTCCCTCTCAAGCGAGCACTTCATGGCTTTCTCCTCCTGAAATTTGATATCCCGTCGCACAACAGTCTTGCGATTGTCTGGCAAATACACATGATAATTGTGGGGCGTATCAGTGTACCCCAAAAATATCCCAACCTCTGCAGTCGGCTCCAGCTTCTTCCTGGCATCCTTCGTCACATGCATGTAAACAGGAGAACCAAAAATCCTCAAATGAGAAATATCAGGCCTCTTACCAGAATAAGCCTCCTCGAGTGTACTCATGACAAGTATCTTGTGAGGACAATGGTTCTTCACATATACTGCAGTATTTCATGCCTCCGCCCACAAGTGAAGGGGTAGGCCCTGATCATGCAACATCGCCCGTGGAGCACCCACGATCGTTTTGTTCTTCCGCTCAGCAACCCCATTCTGCTGTGGGTTATGGGGAGCTACGAGCTCACTTCAAATCCCTTCTACGCTACAAAAGTCCTTGAACTCACCAAAGATGAATTGACCATCATTGTCGCTCCTAAGAGCCTTCACCTTCTTCCCCGATTCCTTCTCGACCAATGCTTTGAACTCACAGAACTTTGAGTATGTCTCGCTCTTCTTTTGCATGAAGAAGATCCAGCACTTTCGAGAGAAATCATCAACAAAGATCACATAGTACTTGCGCTTTTCTATCGAAGCAACTGAGAAAGGTCCACACACGTCTATGTTAATTCTCTCAAGGATCGTCGTGGCACGACTATCCTTCTCATGAAAGGTGGCTTTCACAAATTTTTCGAAAGTACACCCCTTGCACTGATCTGACTGCGCAAGAGTGCCTTTAGGAATCCCAGTAGAAATCTGCTGCAATATCTTCAAGGCTCCATGGTCAAGGTGGCCTAATCTCTGGTGCCACAGCTCACCATCATCCAGGCTCACCAATCCTTCTGCCTTGCATGCCATTGCTTTGCAACTATCTACATGCAATTGATAAAGGTTCTTAACTCGAACCCCCATATTCTGGGTTTCTCCATTTGTCTTACTGCGGAGGAAAGCCTTTCCCTCGCTGAAGACAACATCATATCCCTTGTCTTCTAACATCGCCACAAAGATAAGATTCTTCTTCAATCGTGGAACATGCATCACTTCCTTCAATACGAAGGGTTTACTAGACCCCCTCTCAAAGGAAATGGTACTGATACCGGTCGCACTGTATCTACCATCATCGCCCATCTCAATGTGCACTCCAAGATTTTTTTCATCCAGATCACAAAACAAATCTCGATCTCTTATCATGTGAAAAGATGCACCACTATCCAAAAACCATATCGATCCCATCACACTTGATACCAAGCATGCGATCAGCGAAAATCCAACTCAAACTGCGAGGCTAAAGCCTCTCCCGCTACAGATCCAACAACTTGCTTATTTTTCTTCTTCTGCAGACAATTTGTGGCATAATGTCTGTGCTGGTGACAGTGAAAGAACTTCACCTTGGACATGTCCTGCTTCTTTCCTTTCGCACCGGAATGAGAAGCTTTCTTGTTCTTCCCCTTCTTTGCTTTGGTAGCCAAAGCGCAATTTTCTTGATTAGATGCCTTTGATGAAGATCCGTCCCTGGTATTCCGCCTGATCTCCTCTTGCACAAGATCAGACCAAAGTCTCTCCCATCCTAGCAGTTTCTCCTGACCATTAACAGAGTCCTGATAGGAATGCCAACTCTTCGGAAGACCAAGGAGAGCCAGGCTCACCAAGTCCTCATCATCGACAGTCACCCCCACACTTCCCATCTCATCCCGGCATTGGGTGAACTTCATTAGATACTTGGGCATACTATCTCCTTTATCACACTTAATGTTTCTGAGTTTATCCTTGAGCGCCAACTTCCTCTGGTCGCTCTTGCTTTGGAATAAATCTGTCAACACTTTCCACATCATGTATGGAGAAGCCTTTCCATGCAGGCTGGATACAATGTGATCCTTCACACCCTCCAATAGAATCCTCTGACACTTTTCTATCTTCTTTTGCTAAGCCTCAACTTGAGCAGCATCAGTAGGCCTTGGGACCTCAACATCTATGAACTCCTTCAACCCATTGTCATCTAACACCGCCTCCATCCTGTTTTTCCATGCAATATAATTTGAGTTGCCTTCAAGGGCATACTCTAATCGCAATCCGTTGAAAGACATTTCAACTTCGACACCAAGAAAGCACTACTGCAAATTCGAATTCCACCAACTCAAAACTCAACCGCTTCTGATCTAAAATTTGTGAGAACAAAGTATTTCTCGTACAAAGATTGACTGTATGGGCATTTATCATATATCTCACCTTCCAAAAGAAGGATGAATCCAGAGGCTACTTGGCCCAATTACAGACTCTGCCTGAAGAAATACAATGTAATCACTTTCTGAATAATAGATCTGATGATCAACTTCGCTCTGATACCATGTAGAAATTTTGAATAATATAACACTTATTCACAGAGATTATCCTTATTATGCACTATTTTCGGAATGCATGCATAATACATAACCTCCTCTACGTTGATCATCAATTTGCGAAATTAAAAACAATCGCATGCGCACATTGAAACATCAATCACACATATCAACACAATATGTAATGGGGAAAGCATACAGCTGAAAACCCCCAACTATTTGTATATTATATTGATAGAGAAAATCTAACAATACATACTACAATACTCCTCACAAGTACTCAGTACTATCTCCACATGTTACACACAAACTAGCTCAGATCTAAACAAGTCACGGGTTCAAATCTCCTCCACTGTTTGCCTGCCTCTACTGTGCAATCCAAGTTGAGAATAGATCAGATCGAAGTTTGAATTCCCTTGGCTTGTACTACGCAATCCTCATTGGCAATCTCGATCAATGATTGTGCAAATCTCATGCACAGTTATAGTCACAACTGATAGTAGTCTCACCCTTTCACCCACCTCTAACACTTGTCTCCACTGAATTGTCCATGCACTGAGTTAACTGATATATTCTTTAGTTGATTTATGAGTTAATAATTAGCGAATTAATTAATAATTAATTCACAGCACTCACCACTAGTGTATTTCGAAGTTAGACTAAATACAACTAGTTCAACTAAGTCAAACTGAACACAACTCTATCAACTCCACCAAACTGAATCACTTGAGTTCTAACTAAAGTCCATCATGCAATAGCTCAACTAACCCATAGGAAAAGCGTATTTCCTTCTGGCAGTTGCATGTGCCACATCCGTAGCTCGAATTGAAATGCTGCAAGAGGATAAGATAATGTTTATAGTCCAAATATTATTAAGAGCTAATAATGTTCGGCTGTTCTATTTTTAGACTCGTAGTCTAAAAATAGACTCTGCGCATATGTCTAAAAATAGAAGTCCATCTATTTTTTCCAACATGACCAATCATCCATAAATAGCATCCTGCAACTCATAGACCATGATCCATATGTCTAAAAATAGACTTTGCGCCAAAAATAGCCTGCAGGCCCACTTAGTGAAGGCGACTTCTTTTCACTAAGCTCCATCATCTTGTTGCATTTTCAACATGGTGAACCATGGTGAAAATTTTCAGACCATGCTCCCATGCATTAATGTAACAATATAACATTTGAAAACATTAAAGTTATATTGCTATATTAATGTAACATAAATACATTGTTGATTATGGTTAACCATGGTCAAACGTAATCAAACATGTTAATCCACAATCAACATTGTTCATCATGAGTCAACCTCATCAACTATAGTTAACAATGATAAACAAATGTCAACCATAACCTTCCCCTTAATCCCTAGTCAAGTGTGGTAATCATTATTAATCATGGTCAACTAAGGTCAAGCATGTTAATCATTGTCAATCAAGGTCAGCAAAGGTCAACCATAGTAATCACTCTCAATCATGTTTGAAAAAAAGTCAATCATTGAAATAATTTCCAATCATGCTTAATTAAGGTCAACCATGGTCTCCCTTAACCAATAATGGTGAACCCTCTTGAAGCATAGTAATCCTCATCAACCATGGTCAACCTTGTGAACCATGTCCATTCTCGTCAACCCACTTTAACCATTAATGCAATCATTTTTGTAAAATTAATATAACATTAACATTACTATTAATACAACATGATCCAAGCCCCATGGGGGTAGGCAAGTTGATAATCACAATGCAGTGAAGTTCGTTAGAAATGCGGGCTCCGTACTGAAGGTCACGAGTTCAAATCCCCCAGACTTACCTTAGACTCTGGAGCTGTATAGAGTGGTGGGCGCAACTCAGTGGTTATAGAGGTAGCGATCAGAATCGACCCCATGTAATGCGAGTCGTGAGGCTGCCCTTATTGCCGATTCCACTGTAATAAAAAAAAAAAATACAACATGAACCATTGTGAGCGTCTCTAGAGCAACTCAACTCGGCATGGCCATGTGAATGAAATATTATGTGCGAAGATGTGTGGTGTTCAAATCCGCCTCATTCATGCTTCGGTGAAAAATAGGCTAGTAAAAAAAAACCCTAACATGAACCATTGTAAACCATAATGTAACATTAATAAATTGATGTAACAATAATACATTAGTGCATCAATGGTTAACCATGGTCAAACTTGGTCAACCTTCTTCAATGTGAGTGAATCTCATCAACATTGTTCAATAAATCCACCCCACATAAATCCTTTATCACTAATACAACTACCTTTATTAATGTATCAATAAGATTTTCTACCTTTTATATCCTAATCAATAATAGACTTATATCAACCACATTAATAAATGTGATTATGCTAATTTATTAAAAATTTAATTTAACTATCCACTTCCACTAACATTTTGGCATACTTAATTATTTCACGCGTAGGATTTTTGAAAATTAAAAATCTATTAAAAAAAAAGTGAACGTTAGCAACAAACCTCTTTAGGCGTATGAAATGAAATTGAGAAGTGTGGCTCCGATTCGAAAATTATAAATATGGTTTCTCTTCTGCTTCAATACCTGAAACCGAAGTCGTATTTCGCAGCATGGTTAACGATTTTCTGTGACGTATCTCGATTCCAATCTGCGAAATATTCTACGTTTTCGTCCTTCACTGTTTTCGCTTTACTGGGATTTTGTTGTTGTAGGCTCGCCTGTTTCAGCTGGTATTAATTTAGTTTCTTTCCTTCAATCCGCACTCCATTCTATAACACTATAACCGGCCGGAAAAATGTCTGAAATTGAGTACTCGGAGAAATACTACGACGATAACTATGAATACAGGTTATAGCATTTCTCATAACTTCTCCTTTCAGGGTCTACAAAGTAGGGTTTGAAGACTCATTACAAATTAGGGTTTGAATGTGATGTTTGTTTGTTTGTTCAGGCACGCGACGCTTCCCCCTGATGTTTCCCAGCTTCTTCCTAAGGATTGCCTTTTGACTGAGGTAAGCTTCGGGTCGAATTTAATGTCATTATTTTCTTATTGGTCGAATTTAATGCCACACATTCTCTTGTTCTGGGCATCATTTCTTTCGATAATAAGAAAATAAATCGCATGTTGCGTCTGTTGGGCACTTAGGATTTAGCTTTCAGTTACATTGTTGGAACAACATTATATGAATCTTTATCATGGGATTATTCTATTTAAGATCATGAAGAAAAATTTTATTTTCTGTATTTTTCTGAAATATGATATTATTTTTCTTTTGGAAGGGTTTACTTTGAGCTGAATTGAAGTAACTTATTTCGGAATTTTCGCTCAATTATATATGTTAAAAATATTGTGGAATCTGCAACCAGTATATCTTTGCATACATCATAAACTGAATTTAATATTTACATGGTTTGAAATATATGTATTTACAAACTTGAACTAAACAAATTATTCATCAACTACCAGAGCTAAAATTCTTATTATTCATTCACCAACCATCAGAGCTATAATTCTTATTACTCACCAACCACCACAGCTACAATTCATTTTCTTTATTGGGTTAGATGTAGAAGTAGCTGGAGGAAAGTACCCACGAATGAATCTCTCCAAATATCATGCGTACACTAGTGGTTGGCTTTTGCAATTTATTGTGGCCTTTTCTGAAGTGAGAGGGCTCTTATTTTCCCTCACAGTATTTGGGCTCTTATTTTCTGAAGTTATTTTGTGTTATATTTAGTTATTTTGCATTGGGTTCTTGTAGAGAAGATTGTGTCACTAATTGTTGCCAATGATCAAACCACGTTGTCTTTCTTCTATTTTTAGCGGGTTTATTTTTTTAGGATATCCTATTTTATCTTCTTAGTTTATTATACTAATCATTTTATTGGGCAGTGCTTTTCTTCTATGTTTTAACAAAGAGTTGGATTCTGTTTATGGTTTTAGTTTTTTTTTAATGATGTGGGTTCAATTGATTTGAACTAACTTAGTTATTTTTCCAGAATGAGTGACGAGCACTTGGGGTTCAGCACTTGCGGGTGGGCGCACTATGCTATTCACCGCCCTGAACCCCACATTTTGTTATTCAGAAAACCTTTGAATTACCAGCAAAACCAACAACACCAAGCCCAACAAAGTTAATGACTTGCATTCAAGCTATGAGTAATTTGACTATACATTTAGAATAATAAAAGTATGAAATCTATATTAATTCTTATTGATTACTTCAAGTGAAGTTGATGTTGTTGGAACTACTACACAGGAACATGCGGACTCTTAGTTAGAGCATGGGACTACATGCAAGATTCCTTATGCATGATTTACTCATTGATTTGCTCCTTCTTTAACTCTGCAACTCGTTAGTTCTTCTGCATGATTTACTCCCTAATTTGCTCCTTTCACTCCGCAACTGGCTAGTTCTCTCCGGAACTTGTTGTAGGTGTTGAGTCTTCTCATTGATCACCACTATGGTGCATTACCTTGGGATCTTCACCCAGTAATGCTATATCATGAGCATTGTAACCTATTTTCTAATGAATCATTCTTTTGTTCTTTCGATTTTCTTTTAGTGTTTTTGCTCTGCAAAGTTGTTGTTCAACCTTTACTAGCTAGATTCATCTCTGCATGTTTTCTAGCACATTTACATGGTATCAGAGTCCAGAGGTTGCTAGATAAAAGGCACGCTAGTACTTTATTTTACAGGTATTACAGCTTGGAGATCGAAGATCGATAGAAAAATGGAGTTTCCCAAAGCATCGATCCTAACACCATACAACTATCACGAATGGAAGGACCAAATGGCTCGATACCTTCGTAAAAAAGGGTTGTACAGGATTACCATGGCTGCAGAAGTGGAACCCATTTCAGCCATAGAGAAATCCAAGTACCTCAACCGCATGGATGAGGCCCATGGATCCATATGCATGTACATCTCCGAGAGTTGCAGTTTCATCTATCTGACTACAATACTCCCAATGAGATTTGGAAAAAGGTTGAAGAACTCTACAGGAAATAGGACGAGATGAAAGGACATCTCCTCAAAGTGGAGCTGTTGTCATTGGATCCACGGAACTATGACAGAATTCAAGACTTCTTCACCAAATATAATTATCTATTGTTGCAACTCAAGGGTTGTGGAATTGACAAATCCAAGGAGGAGAGTCGCCAAGTTCTCTCTATTATGTCAAAGCTTGGACTGGAATACTCTGTTTTTGTGTCTACATTTCATTCAGTAAGACTCGCAACAGGTAAATCCTATACTATGCCTTCTCTCAAACAGTTCATGGAGTCCCTTACTTTTGAGCAAGATGAACTCATTGGCATGGGGAAAATCAAACCTCCAAAAGCGCATGCACTTGCTGTGCATGATGGAAACGACAATAAATATCACAGATCTCATTTAAATCAGAAAAAATCAGTAGCAAAAAGACAAGGAAAAAGCTCATTCACATCCAAAGAAGGAAGGGTACACCAAGTCATTCAATGACTCCTCCAGCTCAAGAAATGAGAAAGGGAAGAAAGGAATTCCTTCAGAAGCACAACCTTGGGGACCACATCCCTCAAGGCGCCAAGAAGAAAACTGAGGATCTGCCACACAGGAAAGGTAACAAATTTCATGCTTTAGGTGCAATTAATTCTTCCCCTGATGCATGGATTATAGATTCTGGTGCATCACATCATATGGCTACTGCAAAGGAAGTCTATTCCTCTTTGGATGCATGCAAAGGACCTCCCATCTTCATGGGAGATGACTCACCTATTGAGGTCACCGGAAAAGGTAGAGTGGAACTTTTACATGGAAGCTTTGAAGATGTCCTTCATGTTCCAAAACTTTCAGTAAACCTGCTTTCAGTTTATCAGATCACTCATTTCAGCACCGGAAAGAGAGTGGAATTCACTCCAGATGGAGTGAACATATATGACCTACATAGCAGCTCCAAAATTGCAACCGGTGAGGTAAACAATGGAGCCAGACTGTATACATTTTCTGAATTTATTGAATCTGAATCCTCCTTATTGCTTACACATGTTGATAATAGTAGTAGACTTTGGCACGAGAGGTTTGGTCACTTAAATTACAGGTATATGCAGCAGCTAAGCAAGCATGAGATGGTGGAAGGCTTGCCAAATATCAGTTTCTCCAATGGATTTTGTGAAGGGTATGTCCTTCGTAAACATCCTAGAGAAACGTTTGACACTAGCAAAACTCACAGAGCATCCTCTCCTCTAGATCTGATCCATAGTGATCTCATGGGGACTTTTCCTCATCCTTCCATCAACAAAGCAAGGTATGTGCTTACACTTATTGATGATTTCTCACAGTATACTTGGGTGTATCTTCTTAGGAACAAATCTAAAGTTTTTGCGCACTTTGAAGATTTCAAAGCACTAGTTGAGACATAGCCAGAGAGAAATATCAAAGCCCTCCATACAGACAATGGGGGGGAATATGTTAACACAACACTTCAGAACCTTTGCCTTGATTCTGGCATACAGTTGCAGTACATAGTTCCATACACTCCGCAACAGAACAAAGTTGCTGAGAGAAAGAATTAATCTCTCAAAGATATGGCTTTCTGCATGTTGCATGCTAAGTCACTACCTCATAAGCTATGGGCTGAAGCACTTAATTGTGCTAACTACATTTAGAACAGATCTCCTCATAGGTCTGTCAAGGATCAGACCCCCTTTGAGGCTTGGAGTGACACTAAACTGGAGGTCACCCACTTCGTGTTTTCGGCTCCCGAGCATGGGCCAGGATCCCCTCTGAAAAGAGGAAAGCTCTTGATCCAAAGAGCATTGAGTGCATATTTTTTGGATACCCTAATGGTGTGAAGGGATAGAAACTGCTGATTTCCTCTACGGACAAGCTCGTCATTGAGCAAAGTGTCAAATTTGAGGAAAGTCTCTCTCATGCACCTTAATTTCTGCATGCAGACACCTTTTATCTACCTCATGTCCGAGATGATAACTCAGTACACTCAGATGCAGATATAGAGCATGCAGATGCCGCGGTAGAGCATGCAGATGTACAGACAGAGTCTTCAGATACAAATCCAATGCATGCATATGATGATCCACATCCAAGCCCAGATCGGGCTTTGAGCAGTGAATCAAATTCCTCTGTCATAAATCAAAGAACAAGAGCATACGTGAGATATATGCACAAGACCACCCAGCTGCTAGAAATGGTCTTGTGGGGGATAATTCTGATCTGCCTAAGACTAGCTCAGAGTTTATTGAACCTCCTCTTGTCCTCACTACCACTGAACCATCGCCATCCTAGCATTGTCATTTGGTTCAGTCTTCTGATCCACAATCTTATGCTGAGGCTGCTGGGCATCCATCTTGGGAGTCCGCCATGGAGGAGGAGTATAACTCCCTCCTCGAGAACCAGACCTGGGATCTGGTCCCCTTTCCTTAAGGAAGGAAACTTGTCAGATGCAAATGGGTCTACAGGACCAAGAGAGCTGCAGATGGGAAAATCACCAGACGAAAAGAAAGGCTAGTAGCCAAAGGCTTCCAACAAGTGCATGGCATTGATTATGACGAGATCTTTGTTCCAGTAGCAAAGATGGATTCCATACGCCTTACACTTGACATTGCGGCTGCCCAGGGGTGGGAAGTACATCAGATGGATGTGAAGAATTCCTTTCTTCATGGAGACCTATCTGAGGAGATCTACATGGAGTAGCAACATGGTTTCATTCAGGATTCATCTTTGGTCTGTAGACTGAAGAAATCTCTCTACAGCCTTAAGTAGGCCCCAAGAGCTTAGTATGCGAAGATGGATTCTTTTCTCTTATCACAAAACTTTGAAAGATGTAAGTCCGATCCAAATGTTTACATGTTCAGGGCACATGATTCTCTTCTTATCTTAGTTTTTTATGTGGATGATCTCCTAATCACCTGTAACTCGGCTTCAACCATTGCTAGAGTCAAGAGGGCCTTGCATGATAGGTTCTTGATGACGGACGTGGGTCCATTACACTTCTTTCTTGGTTTTGAGATCAGCTAGGATGCACAGGCATCAAACACTCTCAGGCTAAGTATGCATGGGATCTCCTCGAGAGATTTCACATGATTGACTGCAAGCAAGCACCGACTCCTTTTCTGTTTGGGGTTCGCCTTGAGGATGGAGGTGACACTCCATTAGTTGACAAGACTCTCTACCGATAGCTAGTGGGCAGCATATTTTACCTTACCCACTCCAGACCAGATCTCTCATATGCAGTAGGGGTAGTTTCTAGATACATGCAGGAGCCACATGAGCTACACTGGAATGCTGCCAAGCGCATCCTCTGATATTTGCAGGGCACCATCACCTTCAGGATTCACTATGCAACAGGCACTGCATTGAATCTCCTTGGCTTCACAAATTCTGATTGGGCGGGAGACAAAATTAATCACAAGTCCACCTCGAGATATTCACTCAGTCTAGGATCTGGCCCTATCTGTTGGTCGAGCAAGAAGCAGGCTGCTATTGCTCTCTCTTCAACTGAGGCCGAGTACAGAGGAGTAGTCAACATCACCATTCAGGCTCTGTGGCTACAACACTTCCTCACTGAGTTGGATGTCCAGTTTCACCAGCCCATTCTCATCTGGTGTGACAACGAGAGCACTCTCAAATTTTGCAGGGATCCAGTACAATGGCAGTGGATGAAGCACATAGAGATCCATATGCACTACATCAAAGACTTAGTACATGATCGGGTCATTGATTTGCAGTTTTGTCCTTCAGCAGAACAGACTGCAGGCATCTTCACCAAGACATTCACTAAGCAAAAGTTTCGTTCTCTACGTGATCATCTTGGAGTGAAGGACACAGTTGCTTAGCAACTATCTTTTCTTCCTCTTTCTTCTGATTACAATGTATTTTGAGGGGGGTTTTCCCACGAGGTTTTCCCTATTTCCTCAATTTTAGTACAAGTTGCACTGTATTTTGGGTGACCTTTGGCCTTAGTTGTGACGGCTCATTTCCTATTTTTCCCCATATTGGTGTTCAAGGGGGGGGGGGGGGTTGTTGGAACTACTACACACCTACATGCAAACTCTTAGAGCATGGGACTACATGCAAGATTCCTTCTGCATGATTTACTCCTTGATTTTCTCTTTCTTTAACTCCACAACTGGTTAGTTCTTTTGCATCATTTACTCTCTGATTTGCTCCTTCTTTCACTCCGCAACTGGCTAGTTCTCTCCAGAATTTTTTGTAGGTATTGAATCTTCTCATTGATCACCACTATGGTGCATTACCTTGGGATCTTCACCCAATAATGCTATATCGTCAGCATTGTAACCTATTTTCTAATGAATCTTTTTTTTGTTGTTTCGATTTTCTTTTAGTGTTTTTGCTCTACAAAGCTGTGTGTTCAACCTTTACTAGCTAGATTCATCTGTGCAGGGTTTCTAACACATTTACAGATGTTAAGAAATAAGTTTCCATGATAGCTCAATTTTGGCAATGTGCATTATTTTAGTGAATTTAACATTGTTAAAAAATAAAGTTTACAAGCTGATTGATTAAGGTTAGCAAAGTTATTATTAAATTTTATGATTTGAGTCTATTTCATGTTTGTCTAAGACTGTAAAAATTTAGTGATCCAATTAGATTTTAGTCACTATACATACATGGGTCACTTGGACACTTAGATTTGATAGGTTTTAGTAGTAATATCATAAATTATAAAAGAGATTCTCTAGCTAAAATAATTGCAACACCCAATATGTACAATTACATCTTTAATGTCAATTTTTTGAGTTTTATTACATTACAAATAAATATTAAGTTACCAAAGAAGAAAAAGTACATTGTAACAAAATTCTCTCTCTCTCTCTCTCTCTTTCAAATACTTTTTATTAATTTATTATTATAATAGCATGTAGAGTAAAAGAAATTCATTATTCTATTTTCATTATTAACTTGTAAATAGGCTTTGTTACAATGGCATGGGCCATGACCATGACTTATCAATATCACATGCTTAAAAATCATAACTCATTTCACAATTAAAATATTTTATAACTATATGATAAGATTCTTAACCATGGATATTGATCCCCAATTTAACATGTAAATAAGCTTTGTTACAATACCATGAGCCACTACTATAGATACATCTAAGCCTTCTATCCCCGACTACTAAAATTATTCCCATAGAAATTAAAACAAGGTTTCAATAAAATTAAAAATGAGAATACTTTTATATATAAAGATGTGAAATTTATATAATAGAAATAATATTAAGAACTGACAATATAGATTCACCTTAAGTAAGGATCCAAGCGATGAGAGCAAACAAAGTGACTAACAATAATAAAAATAATAGATGTTAAAGATAGTGTATGATTTTATTAATATAGATACTTTGATAAACACAAGACAATGGGACCAAAATTAAGAGAGGGAGAGGGAGGGAGATAGTGCCAAATCTTGAGGGAAGAGAGAGAGAGAGAGAGATGGAGTTGGAGTGAGAGAGGGAGGAAAGAGCAAAGATAGAGAGATAGAGGCAAAGAGAGGGAGGGAGTGAAAAGGGAGAGACACACAGAGAGTGAGGGAGAGAGGAGAGGATGGAAGAGGGAAGAGAGGAGAGGAGAGAGAGAGGGATAGAATGGGAAGAAAGTGAGGGAGACAAAGAGATGGAGGGGGGTGGGGAGAGAGATAGTGATAGAGCTAGAAGGAAGAGAAGAGAGTGAGCAATGGGGGGGAGAGACAAAGGGAGGTGGGAGAGAAAGGAAGAGAAGAAGGGATATAAAAAGGACTCAAGAGAGAGGAGAGACACATGGAGTTGGAGTGGGAATGACTTCTATCACTTGAACTAAGAGAATGACTTCTAACTAATTTTTTATTTTTTTTCATTAAATAATGAAAATTCTATTGAAATCTTCCCTAATTTGGTCTTAAGCTTTAATATCAATATATTATTAGAAATAACTATATAGAGAAGATGTAAATAATTTTTATAGATGTTAACCTATTGTAATGTGAATAATTTTAACTGGATAATAGTATCTCATAATAAATTATTGTACAAATATTTTTATGCTTTGTTGAATTTTCAAATTTAAAATTAATAAATCTAATTTTGTAAATCTAATAATTTCAATTATTTAAAATATTTTCATAAAATAACTTTTATTTAAGAATAAAAAATCATAACAAATTTATCATTATCTCAACTACCTATACAAATACCAATCTTAATTATCGTAAAATCATTAATATTAAACTACTAACAAAAAGTTTGGATATTCATGAGAGAGCAAATGGGGTGGCAAGCTAATTGGGCTTGATTGTCGGTAGAACTCCATAGTTAAGGGCGCTTCAGCCAGAGGAGTTCTGGGATGGGTGACCTCCTGGGAAGTCCTCCTGGGAAGTCCTGTTACGGGGTGCAAGCCGCCGAAGTGATGATTGATGCTATGTGATTCATTTCACTAGTATAGCAGTTGATGTCCAGGCCTGCCCCACCCCTAGTGGTGAGAAGTTGAATCATCTTCATGTTGAATTATTGATAATTCGACGAATCTGTTGGGGGGTTTTACCTTTGATCATGTGAGCGATAGCTTTACACGTCAAGTCGAGAAGACTCTTTATACACAGATAATTGGCTGCCACTACCACTTTCAAAAGGGTTTCATGATCATCGAGGCTTTCAAGGAACTCTGAATCCCACCTACTGCTGTTAACATCATCAGCCGCATGGTATGTGCAATATTGGATCACCTTTTCCAAGATGTTTCCGGTAACGAGAGGCAGAGGAATAGCTGTGTGAGTGCCCAAGTCGTCCATCACCTTCTTTATAATCTGGGACTGAGAGGCCACCGCGTCCTCCACTTGGAATATTTTTCCATCACTGCTCATCAATCTCACAGTACCTGTATTATTACTCTGACTGGACTCCATTCTCAAGGCACGAGTAGACACGTCAATGAAATGAAGAAATGGATTAATGTTGCAGAAAGCGTCTCTTGCAATGTTGCGCCTGACTGAAATGAGTTCCACGCTATCGGTGATGGTGTAGAATTTAATTCCTGGCGTTCATACTAATATAACGCAATTCTTGCACACAACCAATTTTCGAAGGGCCGACAGAGACGTAGGCATGATTTCGATCTTTGGTTTTTCTGTTTAGTAAAGGTGAAAAAAAAATGGTTAAGGGAGATTTTTATGATGTTAATTTATTTGATGGTTTTTTTAATTAACTAATTTAAATAAAAAAATGAAAATAGCTTGAAAATAATCTTGAATTTTTATTTACAAATTTTATAAATTTAAATATTTTATATATAAAAATAGTGTTAAGCTTAGCTCAAATTACTTTAATTAATTATAAAATTACCTCATATATATATATATATATATATATATATATATATATATATAAATGGAATTATAATCTACTTTTAGGCCTCCGCGCCTTCACTTCTTCCATGCAGATTAGGTTTCATACATTTTAAAATTGGATTCTCAATCTGTTGAACATGACTAACCCAATAGCACTATCATTTGATAACATAATGTGTGAATAAAAAATTAGGTGGCTACTTCTACTCTTTTTGAAAAACTGCTACTTCTAATCTCAAATGGTTTAGTCATGCAAACGTACAACTACGCAATGGTGCTCGTCTATGCCATGACATCTTCTCAGCTAAATCTCAGCCATGAAGATTTGATCTAATACATTATGCCTCTAATTTTCTCTTACAACAACCTCTACAACCTCTGTCACTGACTGCAAAATTAAATCTTCCTTTTCAATTACTAAAATAAATCTCTCCATGCATTTCACTAACTTCTAATCTTCGCCATTGAATTCTATGTGTACCCCTCTCTAGAAACTTGACCTTTGAATGTTCATCTATTGTAGGAGATTTCTATTCTCTTTCTGCATTTAATTTTTCTCGCCCTATTCAATATTCCAACCTAACAATGGTAAATTTGGTCCTCTATTTAGACAATTTCTACGACCATCTCCACTACTTAATTCATAATGAATCCACACCTAAATGATCATCTATCTGTAGATGAAGTCAAATTAATTTTCCAACCATTACCATGGGCTATTACCTTGGTTAAATCCATTGGAAATCATTTGAGTACAGGAACAATAAGGAAAAAAGTCATTTACAGGAAGTAACCCAAGGCCTGCCTTCAAGAAGAGAGTTACTAGGATGGGTAACACTTGTCTAATGAAGGAAACTTGAGCCACTAATGCTCGCAATGCACTCGTAACCTTTGTTACCCATTCTTCAACTCCAAAACTAAGTTAACTCAGCTCTGACTCCTGAAACCGATTATCTATGCCTGCAACCATTTCCCAATCTTGTAGAATCATTACATCACCTTATCAAGCACATTTCAAGGCTCTATAGAACCATCCAAAACTCATTGAATGATGAGTATGTCAAACAGGCTGAAATCATGCTAATAAGTCTCTACTCTCCCTAAGATACCTCCACATCTTCGACATATCAGTGAGACACCCTAAAACTAGTCACACTCGAGAAAATCAATAGACACACTCATCTATCATAATACATCCCATCAAACATGACGTGATAGTATCCAACCACTATCAACTAGTAGTAGTTTCTCCACACCCCTTACAAATCAAGCATGTGCATGAACAAATATCTACAACACATGCTACCAGGTTGACATCAATATCGACTATCAACATTGCAACTCATCACCAAAACCATCTTGTTGACGTCAATGCCAAAAAACAACTAAGCCATAATGCCAACAATCTTCCCCTTTGGCATTGATGGCAATCCCAATTGAACCATATAACTGGCCTCTAAAAACAAGCCCTAATTGAACCATCCAAAAAATATATCTCCTAACCCTTGGCCTCTGACATACAATTTTTCTAAGTCTCTCCACCTTTGACATCAATGGAAAAGGGATAAGGACCTTAAGGGTATAAAATATTTATCAGTCATCCAATAATTTTGCAATAGAATATTCTCTCACTCCCTATGGAAATAACAAGAAATAATAACAATAACTCAATCACATTCTCTCTCACTCCTAAAGCATCAATAACAAACTCTCTCTATACAATGACATCGCTCTCAAGCCAAAAAAATTGTGTGAAATTTCTATGAAAATTAATTTTTAGACAATGCAATGAAAAACAACTAGCGTCACATTGTGCCAAACGAACTAATGTGACAAAGAGAGCAATGTCACACGTTGTAACAAACATGTTTTGATTTCAAAATGGTACATTTTTATCCAATGTTTCACTTAGATAAATTTGTCTCACATGTAGATGTGACAAATATTGTGGCAATGTGTCATTACACTGGAATGTATATATTGACCAAATGTGAAAAACGTTACTGTAATATGCCATTACAAAAATAACAAACAATTTATCCAATATAGCAATGGGAAAAACATTTTCACGATTTGACATTACAAAACCAACAACATGAGCTGATTGCATAAAAAGGTTTGTGCACAACTACAATAAAAATAAATGTTTGGAAATTCTGATGAAAAAACTAGCGTCACATCATTAAAAATGACTAACATGACAACAAAACTAATATCACATTATAACAAACACGCTTTGACATCAGATTGTAGGAAAAATTATCCAACGTCACAATGTGAGAAACATTGTTCAACTTTGCAATGGCATAAACATTGTCACTGCGTGACATTGCATTATAATTTATCCAACATCTTAATGTGAAAAAAAATGTTTTTCTGTGACATACATTGCCACAATGTGATATAAATTCCCAAAATAATGGACACATATTCTCAATGTCACTATAGTCAATAATGGTCATAATGTTCAATCGTTATGACATGTTTGACCATAGTCAACGTCATCACATAGTCAACACAGTGAATGACATCCATCATATTCAACGTAGTTAACTATAACTAAAATATCCAACATAAAATATGTTCAACCATATTTAGCCATAGTGAACCTACTCAAATGTAGTCAATGATGTCTAACCTTGCTAGAGAAAACTTGATCAACCATGGTCATCCATGGTCAACCATATCCCTGGTCATCTATGGTCAACATGGTCAACCATATCCATATATTACTAAACATTTCCAAGCATGGTTACCATTTTCACCCTTAGTTAACCATACTTGATCATAGTGAGCAATGTTATTATAAGCTCATCTCTCGTTGAACACATCGACCATGGTTAAACATTGACAAGAATTTCAACCATAGTAAAAAAAAATAACAATGGTCAACCATGGATAACATTATCATTAGTGGTTATCCATAGTTAACCATATGTCATGATTATCGATCCTTGTCACCAATGGCCTATCATGGTTATCTATCATCAATCCTCATGAACCCTAAGTCAACCATGGTCAATCCTCATAAACATTGGTAACCTTAGTTGGCCATCATCAATAATCATCAACCATGCTTGATCCTCTTAAACCACTATTAAACATGGCTATCTACAATAAAACACAATAAACCTTAATCAACCATATGTTCACCAAAGTCAACCATATTTAGCTATAGTTAAACACAATCAACCTTAGTTAGCAATAGTCAACCATCGTGCACCATATACAACTTGAAAACCATGGTCAATTAAGGTTAAATATGGTAAATATATTTTCAATAATGGTCTCCAAGGCCAACATGGCTGAACATGGTTGACCATAGTCAACATGGCCTTATTGGTTAGCCATGGTTCACCACAGTCATCTATAGCAAACACTCACAATCTTGATCAACCATGAACACCTATAGTGAACCATATGTTTACCATATTCAACTAGGTTTGACCAACTCAACTATGGTTAGAAAAACTTAATGATGGTTAAACATGGTTAAACATTGTCACTCACTAACACCCATGATGAACCATACATAACCTTCAGTACTGATAGTTAACCATGGTCAACCATAGTTGGCCTTGGTGAACCTTAGTCAACCATGATCATCTCTAGTCAACCATAACCAACATAGAACAACCCATGCTTTACCACATCTTGATGGCCAACCATGGTTAGAATGGTTGAACAAGGTCAAGCAATATCTCTCTGCTTAAATATGGTCAACCATTGTCCACATGAGAAACCATAATTTCTCATAGCAAAACATGGTCAACAATAGGTAAATATGCAAAACCATGTTCATCCATGGTCAACATGGTCAAACCATGGTCATCATGCTGAACAATAATGAACCATGGTCAAATATTATTAACCATGATAAACATTGAAATCCATGGTTAAGCATGGTAACCATTACCAATCATACAACCATAGTAAATGGTGAACCATGGTGAAAATTTTCAAACCATGCTCTAACGGTTTACCATGGTCAACATTAATGTAACAATATAACAATTGAAAACATTAATGTTATATTGCTATATTAATGTAACATAAATACATTATTGGTTATGGTTAACCATGGTCAAACTTAGTCAACCATGTTAGTCCACAATCAACACTCTTCATTCTCAGTCAACCATAGTTAACAATGATAAACTAAGGTCAACCTAACCTTTAATCCTTAGTCAATTATGGTAATCATAATCAATCATGGTCAACTATGGTCCACCATTTTAATCATTGTAAATTGTTGGGAACAGGTCCTCTAGGGTGAATTTTGGGGTAAAGAGCCCACGTTTTGGGAAAGAAAGCCAAAGTTTTGTATAAGAAGTGTAAAGTCTCTGCATTTTGTGGTCACAGAGCGCGAAGATGTAAACATTCATAAAGGGTTTCCCCCCTTTGTTTAATGTAAGACATGTCAGCTTTAGGAGATCTACCGAACCATGGGATTGTATAAAACAAAGCCTTAGAAGAGTCTTTTAGTAGTTCAGTTCATATGGGTTTTTGAATATTCATTAATGTAATGGGTCTGTGAGAGCTAAGAGCGAAGAGTCTTAGCATAGGAAAGAGTTTCTATAGTTGTGTGCATAGAAGCCTAGGGTAGAAGTCTGCAGCCGAGTGCGCGGACCCCTGCAGCTATGTGTGTAGGGTAGTTAGAGTCTGTAAGGGAGATCTGAACATCAATAAAGAGAATTATTCTAGAATTACCTACGTATGAGATATTTTACTTTTATTATGAATGAATGCAATTATGTTATGTTGAATATTTGGTTTATGATTTAATGTTGTATTTATGCATGAATCTATGTGTTTTAATTTGTTATATGAATGCAAGTAAGAATATCTGTTTATGATAAGATAATCATAATGCATGTTGAATCTATCCACTACTTAAGCTAATGTGGGTAAATACAAGAGTAATAGTAATTACATAGGTGTGTAAATGTTTGATTCTTCTATTTAGGGTATGCAAAAGATAGTCGTATACCTTCACGAAGGTCGAGAGGAGGACTAAGGGGAGTATATTGATAAGACCTAAAAGGCTTATCAATGTGCTTGAAGGAAGATTTAGGGTATAAAGCAGCATCTTTGCTATCTCAGGGTGTGGAAACACGGTTCCTGCATCCCCCCATACTGCTGCGACTGAGACTTCAGTCCATGCTCCATGGATTGATGCTGAAAGGGTCATTAGTGTAGGGATTCTCTTAGCTAATTAACGCTGAACCTGGGTTAGGCCCCATCAAGCCAACAAATGGTTCTATTGTCGGGACCAGGATCTACATAAAGAGATGTGTCATGTCGCATCACTGGAATCCAACTAAGAAGGAGATTGAAGACTGGTTGGATAGAAAGATCCACAAATTCGTAGCACAAGAGAACATTAATCCATGATTGATGAAAGAACAGTGGTTGGACAGATATATGTACACAAAGATAAATGAGATCTTCTTTTGTTCCTTCTCGATCGAATTGTAAGAGTGGATTGTGAAATTGGCAAATGACCAAGGAAGGTTGAGGCTTGCCAGTCCAATAGTCTGGACACTAGAGTTAGTGCAGAGATTAAAAGCCTCTAAAGATAAGATCGCATGCATTGTTGATCTTTGGCTCGATTGTATCATAGGAGGGTTGGTGGTAGATTTCGCGTTCGATACCTCAGTCACTCACAATGAAGCAGAGCATCGCTTCTTCAAGGGGTTGAGAGGTAAGTATTTAAGGTCTTTCAATAACTCGATTAAGATGTTCTTGTGTGAAAAGTAGGTTATGTAGCTACCTTGATGTTCGGGGCTACGTGAAGTGGAAAGACCTTCAGGAATAGAGGGATAGTAGGCCATGAATATAGCTCAATGATTGAACCTCCTATGGGTGATGATGAGGAAGTAGCACAACCTTGTCACAGAGCATTGTTCATTTGATAAAGCAAGGGTTCCCACGAATACCCAATCCACCCACACCACCTCCATCTTCACCTCCGTCACATACACATTCAACTACACCACCACCACCTTCGCCACCATTTAGTATGGCGAACTGAGTAAAGCTATGTGTGTTCAAGGGCTTGGGAAATGAGGATCCCGACCAGTTTTGGTTTTTCGCAAAGGCTATATGGGAATCTTAGGGTATCACAGATGATCAAATGAAGAAATCAATGTTTTTTAGTGCTTTGTAGGAATGCGCGCTAGTGTGGTACATTAAGTACTGCACTGATAACCTGACATCTGTGTTGGTAGATACTCAGATCATGTTGAATAAGGAATTTAGTAGACCTAAGTCTAAAGCACAATCAATTGTGGGATTCAAAGAAATCACAATGAAGGTTGACGAGACACCCTCGAATCTGGATCAGAGATTGAAGTGTACAATCTGTGAAGCTAACATGAATCTGACATATGGGCAGCATCGCAAATTTTTTATAGCTTCGCTCCTGCCTCATCTAAGGGTTGCGCTATCACAACAAAATATTGGGACCCAGGCCGAAGCTCTAGAAATTATGATGAGATTGCATGACACACCAATGCAAGATGCTAATTTGGCGGTTCAACAGATCCATGCGTGGTTGTAGAACCTTTTCCTAGAAATGCAGAGTCTGAAGAACGATGGAACAGTTTAGCCAGAGGTGCATGAAGAAGTTTGGTGCCTGAAATGAAAAAGCCAATAGGATGAAAAATATCACTATTGAATCTTCACTAATGATGTTACAGCAGGATGACCAATGCCTCTGAGGCTGGAGGCTCAAGAAGGGCCAGGTGAAGGGCTCGCGATATGGTGTGCTATCTATCGCATGGCTGGAAAACACGTGACTGACAATTGCCATTTGCTGTAGAAATTTGTACAGACACTGCAACAACTCTTCTAAAACTTTTGTCAATCAGTGGGTCATGATGAGTGAAATTTCCACAGTTAAGAGTTAATGATGGATAAGATGCCCACAGATAGGGTGCAGGCAGAAACCTAGCCTCTTGACCAAGGTGTTGGGACAACATGAGGTGAATATTAGGGGTGCAGACAAGGTTGAGGTGGACAAGGACAGGGTAGACATCAGGGATACATCATTTGTTGCAATTGTGGAGGACCAAGACACTACGCATGAGATTGCCTGAATCTGACATGTCTGTCATGCCAATATTGTACTCAGTTTGACCACGCAACCGAATATTGCCTCGTATTGCTATCTAAGATATGTGAAAAGGGGGCGCAACCTCTGCAACTGACTTAGAACCTACAGATGATGAGGGTTGAGCCTGATGAAGAGAATCCCAAGGTAAATATTGTGCTGTGGAGTGGGATGACGACTCGCGAAGATAAGAGGAAGCAACTAGAAGAAAGTGAATGGGTCCCCAAAGCTCTAGAAAAGGAGATCGATTTTGATCTCAAGCGTGCATGGTAAACATTTATGGAAGCAAAGGAAAACTTCACTGAGGTCTCTACCTTAGGAAGTCAGGATAAGCCAGCTGAACAGATGGACCCTTCCATGTTTACTACTTTCTTAGGGACCTGTATGAAGCTATTGTGCAACAACAAGGCTGTGAAATGACTACAGGAACTGATAAATAAGTGTGCGAGAAAGAAAACGATCCTGATTAACCACGTGTAGTTATGAATATTGGTAAGGATAAGGCAAGAACGGGGTGTGAGATGAGGCTCACTACACAGATACGAGAATATGAGATGGACCAAGTCATTCTGGAACTGGGGTCAGACATGAATGTTCTACCTAAATAAACATGGGAAAAGATGCGAAGACATGCACTACAGTGGTCTCTGATTCAATTAAGGATGGAAAATCAACAAAAAATTATCCCCATGGGAGGATTGTAGGGAGTGACAGTGGATATTGAGGGAATGAGTGCATTGGTTGACTTCAAGGTGATAAAGATTGTGGATGAAAGAAATCCCTACCCTGTGCTCCTTAGGATTGATTAGGCTACTGACATGAATGGGGTAATCAATTTGAGGAAGCAGAAGATGATATTTGAGAAGAAATTGCTCTGCGTAGTAGTGCCCCTAGACCCTGTAGAAGGACCATGCTATATTGAACCCGTTCGCGATTATGAAAGACACGATGACTTCAACCATATTTATAAGGTAACAACTCAAGATCATGATTGGGTGAATCTTATAGTGAATGGACGTATTGCATGGGACCGCGAAAGCTCTTGAACTTCATATTCAGATGAGGAGTTGGAACACTCACAAAACCATTTGCATGAAGTATCTACACTGTGCTATAATATGATGACCAAGTCGCTACACTGTGTATCATCAGAGGTAAGGAATCTACCTTATTATGATGGTTTAACTGATGTTGATAAATTTTTGGATACATTTAAGAGGGAAGTGCCATAGAAGCATCACTTCTAGGCCTTGGATTTGCTGTTGCGCGCTATGGCTGTGAGATGGTGAGGTACGCACAAAGACAATTTTGATGGTTGGCGCGTGTATAGAAAGATGATGAGACTACGATTTGGTCACCCAAAAGTGTGGCTAACAGAGAAATATGATGGAAGGGATGATCTGCGTGATAACCTGGCCAAATGGGCTAAGGTCTATGGAATGGAGCCTCAGCCTGAATGGGTGCATCTATTTTTTCATACTTTGGATGTAATATCGATGAACTGGTACTTAGAAATGGGGCTCCACCATGGCACTGAAGAATGGGATGTTTTTCAACAAGGGTTCTTGATGACATTTAGTTTTTAGGATGGATTTGAATATATTAACGAGGCATTGTAGGAAGTTAAGGTAGTGATCTTCATAATACCATGGGATCCCTTCGACTTAATTCAACCAGATTGGACTACCCATCTGCGCCATGCGTTGGAGTGCTATAATGTGACTGCTAAGGAAGAGGATGAAGACCTGAGGAACATTAATATCCCAGTGACTGTAGGTCACCGCGTAGTTGGAGGACCCCAAATTGAGAATCCAGATATCATTGAGCTACTAAGAACAAGACAAGTGAACATTGGGATAGAATTAGAGCCAAAATTTGAAAAAATTGGGGACTACTAGGATGATGCAATGGTAGATAAGGTTTTTGAATTGCTCCAAGAATATCAGGACTTGTTCCCTACGAAGTTTTCTGATTTGAAAGTGATAATAAGGGACCTAGGAGTCATGAAAATGAAATTGAAATTAGACGCAAAGCCAATTAAGCAAAGGGCTTATTTCCTTAACCCCAAGTATAAAGAGAAGGTCTGCTTAGAGTTGGATAATATGCTTCCACAGGTATTATTGAACCGGTTGAAGAATCTGATTGGGTGAGCCCAATAATGGCTCAGGAAAAGAAAACAAAATCATGAAATAAGGATATGCATAGACCTTAGGAAGTTTAATGATGTATGCGTACATGATCTCTTTCTGACTCCATTTACCGATGAAGTACTGGCTAATGTTGGCAGTCAGGAAGCGTATTCATTCACTGATGGGTTCTCTGGGTACCATCATATCAAGATCGTGCCAGAGGATAGAAGTAAGAAAAATTTTGTGACTGAATCGGGATGCTTTTAGTATATTGTGATGTCGTTTGGACTCAAGGAAGCATCAATGATATTTTCACATGTAGTCATTGTGGTGTTCAAGGACTTCATTCATAAGTTTTTGGAGGTATACTTCGATGACTGGATAGTGTTTGGGTTGTTAAAGCACCATGTAGCCAATCTATGCTTGATATTGGATACATGTCATAAGTACTAGATCGCACTCGATTTGAATAAATGGTCGTTCTGTGTCCCTTTTGGTATCTTGCTAGGTCACGTGGTATGCATACAAGGCTTGATGATAGACCCCGCTAAGATCACAATTATAATTAATTTGGAGGCACCAAGAAGTGTGAAACAATTACTCGCAATGTTTGGGCATACAAGATATTATAGAAAGTTCATGAAAACCTATGCCTAGATTATCGCACCAATGGAGAAGCTGCTTGCTGGGCAATTTAGTTGTCTGCTAAATCCCTGTCATTTAATTTATCAATCCGGGGTATCGTAAACTTAGAAGCAAACCAAAATATATGGGACCTCATATGAAACAGGTGTGGGAAGTCGGTTTAGAATGGAAATGCATTACAAATCTAAACTATCAGATCTATTTTATGAAAGCATAAAAAAAGAATGTTTGATCAATGGAATTATTTTACTTTAGAAGATAGAGAAGAGTCTCTTGTTCAAGAGTCTTGATTGTCCTTCTACAATCTTCCTATAATAAAATTACCAAACACCTAAGAAAGCAATAAAGAAAGCATATAAATGAAAGCAAATAAATATTGTTTTCAGTTCAATTCTTAGCTCATGGAGAAGAGTCTCCTAACTTAGGAGGACTTGATTGCCCTTCTCACATAAAAACTATATAATGACAGGGAATCAATATTTACATAAATGTAATCTAGGGAGGAATATGAGAAAGTAAATCTTATTTCAATTTAATCTAGCTCATGGAGAAGAGACTCCTAACTTTGGAGTTCCTGGTTGTCCTTCTCACATCAAAACTAGCTACTGAAAGGAGATCAACCTTCACACAACAAAACATGGCCACAACATGAATTCATAATGAAATTATCTACAAGTATTTACAAGAAAGAAATAAGATGAACATCATAATTAAAATCAGTATATTCACAACATTACTTTACAACAAAGTGCACTTATCTCAGTATGGGGATCCTTCCATTCCTCAATGAGCACACATGAACAACTATCACACCTTAAGAATCAAACAACACTCATAACTCATGATTTGGAGAAAGTGGTATTATTCATGTTGAATGAACATAAATCTAATGCTAATGAATAACTGATAATTGTTTTCTCTCCCTCCTCCCTTTCCTTTGAAGGATGCTCTTCTTATTTATACATGAATTAGGGATATCCACTCAATAAATCTAGATCCCTTAAATATCTACTAGACCCATACTTGTCTCAACTTATCCCTAAATAGTAGATACAAATCCCATGACACATCAAAATCTCCATGATCTTTCTCCTTGGAATATGGTCCACCTCTTGAGTTGAAATTCGAATTTTATCTTGGGAGGCCACATAAGTGTGCCTTGGAAACTTCCAAATGATCTACACATGTCATCAAACTCAAGCCACTTTTAGGTATAAGCAAATACATGTTATTTCTCTAACTTTTAATCATAAATTCACTCTAAATAAATGAAATTAATAACTTTGGAAAATGAAAATATAAACTCATATGGTAATGGAAATATAGGGTTATGTAATGATAATATGATGAAATGAGGTGACAAAATGATGATAAAGGTGAAAATGGAGTGAAAATTGATGTTAATTTGGTGGCCCAACACTGCTAAAGAAGGATGCTATGTTCTGTTGGAATGAAGAGTGTCAGCAAAGCATAGATGTGTTGAAGGAAAAGATGGTCACCGCATCGATGCTAGTCTTCCTATATTGGAAGAAGGAATTTCATGTGCATGTGGATGCGTCATGTATCACGCTTAGGGAAGCACTAACATAGAATGATGAGGGAGAGATGGATCACCCTATCACGTTTGCAAGTAGAAAATTGTCTAAATCCACGAAGAGATATTCAACGACAGAGTGCGAAGGATTGGCTATGGTGTACGTGCTTCAGAAGTTCAGACATTTCTTATTAGGTGGACACTTCAAGATGTATACAGACCATTCTGCATTGAATTACCTCGTTAACAAGCCTGTGTTGTGGGGGAAGATATGCAGATGGTTGCTACTGTTTTAGCAATATGACTTTGAAGTTATCGTAAATCTAGGACGACTGAATGTAGGACTAGATCATTTTTCATGCAACTCTTTGCAGTACATGTTGTAGATAATCACTTTTCAGATATCATACACTTCCTGATGATGGGGACGACTCTAGAAGGGTATACTAGTCAACAAAAGGAGCTAGTGGTGTGCGTAGCAAACTTTTCTGTCATCCCAGGGAATTTATATAAAATGGGATCGGATGAAATTCTGCAACATTATGTAATTTACTTTGATTGAAACATCATCCTTGTGGAAGCTCATGGAGGAGCCACGGAAGGACATTATGTAGGAAAATATATATCACAAAAGATTTATGCACCAGGCTGTGGCGGCTAACGCTTCATAAGGATTTGAAGGCTTATTGTAAGGCATGTGATGCATGTCAAAGGACAGGAAGGCCATCGTGGAGGGATGATTTGTCTCTGAATCTGTAGATGTCATTATAGCCATTTGAAAAGTGGGTGAATTACTTTGTAGACCAATTTAGCCTCGAGGGAAGAAGACAAGTGTGCAACACCTCATCATTGCGACTAAGTATTTGACCAGATGGGTGGATGCGTGACCTATGAAGGACTGTATAGGGGAAAAAACAGAAAAGTTCATCTTTGAGTATGTACTCACTAGATTTGATTGCTAGAAGACTTTGATGGGCAATTGCGGTACACATTTCCTTAATGAGAAAATCAATGTGCTAGTGGAGGAGTTCTAGGTTTATCATCAGAAGAGTACACCATATCACTCATAGGATAATAGGATGATGGAAGCATTTACTAAGATATCAGAGAACACACTGACAAAGGTTTTCATGTGCAAAGGAATGACTAGGATATGCACGTACCCACAGTGCTATGTGCTTATAGAACAACTTGCAAAAATTTGACTTGACAAACGCCTTTCAGGCTGGTTTATGGCATGGAAGCTATGATGCCAATGGAATATGTTGTACCTAGTCTGTGCATCATTTAATTCATAGGATTAGTGGATCGTGGAGCCCTATTAGAAAGCCTCACGTAGTTGGAAGAGCTAGAAAATGATAGATTTTTGGCTGGATTCCATCAATAAGTTGAAAAGGAGTGCGAAAAGGCATGGCATGATTGTCACATCAAACTGTGCACCTTCAAGGTAAATGATTTAGTATTATTATATGATAGGAAGTTTGATAAATTTCTAGGAAAAATTTAGATTCATTGGCTGGGGCCCTAAGCCATCAACGATATTACCGATGGTGGAGCAGTTTAGCTAGTGAACTTGAATGGAGATCCATTTCCAGGGAAGGTAAATGGTAGTCGATTGAAGCCACACTAGGGATTCGTCCATATGAATATATGGTGGAGGCACAATCTTAGCATTCCAGGCATCTGGAAGGTAGCACAGGACTATAAAATACACTACCCAGGTTGTAGAGTTGTGCAACTTGGGGATTTCACAGAAGGGAGGAATGTCGCAGTATCAGCAGAAGCACAAAGGGAGTTGCAATATAGAAGGAGAGACCACACAGAGTAGCAAAAAAGTGACCGTTATGGTCACTGTTCATGATTTGACAGTGGGAAAATGGGTAAGTGGAGCGGGGGGGTGACATTTAAGTCAGAATTTAAGAGTGAGATCTTTGAAAATATGCTGCTAATCTAGCATTTATGAGCAAATTTTGGGGGAAACATTCGGATTCAAATTCAAGTTTGCCTATAAATCACAGATGGTTGCCCAACGAAAAATGCTTTTCATTCTAAGAATTTAGGTGTTGATCTATTAGGGACGCATGAATCTTGAGAATTTCAAGGCTTTGGTGGTTAGTTCAGTATATGACAAGTTGCCTAAAGCAACCCAGGAGCTTATTACTAGACTGATGTCGGCGCCCATGGAAATCACAAGTGCTTGAGGATCGATGGCATCTAAGGGAGTTGTCCCTGAGAATGCAAGTGTAGAAGTTCCCACAGTAGTGCCAAAATCTCATACGTGACCCAGGTCGAGGCCTACACCACCCAAGGAGGGTCTCAAGACAAAGAAGGATAAGCATAAAGCAACACAACTAGTGCGTGAGTCACCAAGAAATCACTAGAAGTAAAAGTCCACCGTGCAAGTGAAAGGCAAGGTGGTAGACTTAGAATCTGAGGAGGGCACCAAAGATATGGATATGGGTGTAGAGGACATTGAGATTGAGGGTGTAGACCCTATCTCAAGGCTACCCGAGTACATTCCTCCACGCCAGGGTAAGGTGAAGGTCCCAAAGGATCTGGATGAATGGAAATTTATGGTAAATACCCCGTTGCTGGGTTTGAAGGGTCACGCTTGGCATGATTTTTCTAGCTCTCAAGCTGGAGGATTGGGACTTGGCAGACATAGAGTGATTCTCCCACTTGGTGACTGATACCTTTAAGACACGTGCATTTTATAAATAATCTGGTGTCATCACACTGGAGCCGTGACAGTGGATTAAAGGAGTGGACAAGGTAGGACTCTTAAACCTGCTATGTGTGCTGCATTACCACCATGCTCCCATAGCCTTGATGGTGATCAAACAATTTCTATGCTTAGCACACAATGGTTTCTTGTGGTTAGGAGAATCGATACCCATCATAGATATGTTGATCTATAGGGTCACATTGCTACCACATTTAGGGTTGAATCCAACCATGGCATTTGGCGGAAAGAGGGGTGAGTGCGACCTCACCGTGAGAATGAAGGACAAATTCAAGCTCATAAATAAACCACACAGATACTCAATTTATAGCATAACCAACCTCATGGTTAAGGTCACCACCCTCATTTTGGCTCGGAAAATAATGAGGAAGTTTCGAGCAGATAAAGTGTCGACACCAATTGTGTCATTAGTGGCTCAGTGCATAGAGGGTGTACAATTTAATTGGGCATGTTATTTCGGCGGTGAGTTCCTCATGAGCTGTAGAGAAGCACAAGACAAGAGTAAAACTTTTCACTAGTCTTGGTTACTGTTATCAATTTTGCAAGTTGCATGGGAATTACTGGAGGATAACCAATTTCCTCTTGTTGCATTAGATCTAACAGAAGAAGCGAAGTTTGCTTTGCTCTGGGCCACCAAGGATGCCATGAGGGTCAAGGACGCTAAAATATTTTGGGTTTTGATGGAGGCAAGCATCTACGGCATGATAAATAGCAAGTCGAGGTTATCCCCAACTATATTCGATTTGTTGTCAGGATATGTGGAGTTCAAAGCAAACTTCCACTATGTTTCCATCTGAGCACAGAAGGACCCCAAGAAAAAATGGTATGACCTTACATACTTGGCAACAGACGATGTAATTGCAGTGGTCTTTGAGAGTTGGCCATCAGAGTGGCGCACAAACTCAAACTTGTCAGCTGGGTATAACAAGTCTACAACGAAGCAGAAGAAGGAAGATGCCCTACTGAAGATGCAGCAGTTGGCTGATAGAAAGAAAAAGGAGGCTGAAGATAAAGCTAAAGCAGAGCACGCTGCTAAGAAGAAGGTACAGGAGGAAGAAGAAGAGTAAGATCATGACTCTGACAGAAGTCAGAAGTTTCCTTTGTTGTAGATGGAGGAGGAAAAGCAACAATCAAGACAGGGAGGTGCAGAACTGAAGACTACTCCATTCCATGTTAAGAGCACTAGGGAGTAGGAAAATGTAGAGCCACGGAAGAAGTACAAGGCTAGCAAATCATCACTTGACCCAATCATTTTGATTGAAGGTGATCTAAATGATATCAGGGACATAGTGAGGGACACAACTATGGAACTACTGCAACAATTTGAGCAGCAGTAGAAGGAAGCCTTGGTCACCATTCAGATGGGTTTGCCTGAGTTGTAGATCTGGGCCACTCAAGTGCAGACCAGTGTGGGACAGCGTAGCGTGATGTCAACTATCTTGGTGCCTTGGACCTAAGAAGCAGCGTTGCTAGTCCTCTCCTTGGATCCCAAGCCATCGTGCTACTAGATAGAGCATTGACTACAAAAGTGGAAGCTGACAAGGCCACCGTCACCACTCTCAAGAAAGCTGGGTTGAACTTGGACACACTACCAAGTGAAGCACTTCACACCCTGCAAAATCGTGTGGTCGCGGAATTTCGGGCCAGAGAGCAGCACGCGTTGAATGTGATCAATGAGCAGAAGGTCAACAATGCCCAGATGTTCATAGAAAAGTCTTCTATGATTGATCTCCTTAAGAAGATCACAGAGAAGAATGAGTGCACCATAGCTGTGGTAGCTGAGGTGATCCAAGTGGATATTAGTGGCCACCTGCCAATTCCACTTGGACCCCCACCATTGTTTCTTTCAGTTTTTCGGTTTCCTTAATTGTAGAACAATTTACTATTTTTAGTAGTTTTTTGCGTCCTAAACTTCCAAAGCTGTTTTGAGGCCCTAAACGATTTTTTTGGAAATCTATCGATCGATTTCGAAAACGTCATCATTTAGGGCCCCAAAACGACTCTAGAAGTTTAGGACCCGAAAAAATGCTAAAAATAGTAAACTGTGCTATAATTAAGGAGAATGAAAAACTTAAAGAAGAAATTGTGGGGGTCCAAGTGGAATTGGCAGGTGGCCACCAATATCCACCTGGATCATTCCTCCCCACTTAGGAACCAATGGTCCCCATTGCATTGATTTCCTCCATGAGATGAGCAAACATTTGCTGAACTTGGTTCCTAGTGAGCCACTTGCCCCGGTGAAGCAGTTGGCCTGCTTTGACAACTTGATACAATTGGATATTCTGCTGACAAGTGTGCTTTATCTATGTGTCCATGACCTAATCAGTTATAGCTTGTTCCATGCAATCTAGATTCAAATTTGTGGGTGTGAGATATTATGCAATGTCGGATGTGTCTAGTAATGGTGGAAAGTATGGACGAAGGCGGTCCACATTGAACACTGGGTGTAGGCCAAGGAATGGGGGATTGTTGAGCTCAAATGCATTGTCTTCGAAAACCTTGGTAATGTTGTAAGGACCATATCAAAGTTGTCTGAGTTTCTGATAGGCTCCGATAAGGCATTCCTTTCACAAATGTAACCAGACTCTGTCACCCACCTGAAACTTGTGTGGCACCCGATGTTGATCATGTCATTGCTTGTACTTTCCATTTGATTTCTCCAGAATGTCATGGACCTGGTGGAGAATATGTTGGATATGCTCAATGAAGTTGTTTTCCTTATCTTTTTCAGACTGGACATGAGCCAAATCTATGTGAGTAGCTGCAAATGGCTTGGCCACATCAATGGGACATAGTGGCTAGAATCCCAAGCCCACCTGAAAAGGGTTGTGGCCAGTCGAGTTGTGGAGAGCCCGTTGTAACTGTGCTGAACATAAGGGAGGCTCTCGTCCCATGTGCATGGATGCTTTGAATTGTACATGCACAGAATTTGTACAATAATCATGTTAACAACCTCTATCTGGCCATTAGTTTGAGGATGGAAGGTTGTGCACTTAGTGTGTTTGGTGTCTAGCATCAACTAGAGACTAGACAAAAATGTATTGAGGAACCTGTTGTCCTAGTTTGAGATGATAGATTATGGGATCAGAAAGTGTACCCACACTCCTTTAAAGAAGAGTTTAGTAGTGGCTTGCTGTGATATTCTTCTTGCAAGCCACCATAATGGCCATCTTCAAGAACCTGTCGATGACCACGAAAACAAAGTAATTTCCATGCTTAGTGGAAGGAAGGCCTGCCATGTAATCCATGGAGATGGATTCCCAAAGTCGAGTAGGGGTATGCATTGGGGTATAGAGGCCTTGCTTCTTGATTGTCAGTTTGGCAATGGCACAAGGAGTGCATGATCTGATGTACTTCCTAACATCATCTCGACGATTTGGCCAATAGAAATACTTCTGCAATATTGCCACCTTTTTCTCTACCTTAAATTCCCAACAACCCGACTATATTCTACTTCCCAAATCATCTTGGTAGGCTCTCTTGAAGGAACACAAAGGTGACCCAGATGGCATAACAGGGCATCCTGGAGGTGAAAATCTGGAACATGCTGACCCTCCAAGAGTGTCTGGTATGCATGGCCGAATTCTGGGTCGCTTTTGTAGAGAAGTGGCCAATTATAAGTCTCGTGCCCATAAGAGTTGAGCATGGTGGTTAATGCCATGATCGGTGGTTGACTAAGGAAATATGCAACATTATTGGCGCTACCCTTCTTATACTTGATATTCAAATGGAACTGTTGCATGTATGTGGACCACTTCTAATGGCGATCATTCTGCAATTTCCCTTGGGTCTGTATGAACTGCAGGGGTCGGTGGTCTATGTGGATGACCGTTTCCTTCCCCAATATGTAATGCTTCCATTGCTCGCAAGCCTGCACAATGTAATACGTCTCTTTGTCATAAGTGGGATATTTTTGGATTGTGTCTGAAAGTGTCTCACTGTGATATGCCACTGGATGCTCTTGTTGAGTAAGGACTTCCCCAATAGCATAGTCAGAATCATCTGTCTCGACCTCAAATGGTTTTTGCAAGTCTGGTAATGCGAGCACTGGTGTCGAGCAAAGGCAATCTATCAACTATGTGAATGCCTTCTATTGAGATTCATACCAAAAGAATTTTTATTTCACTCCTCCCTTGGTGACATGACTCAAGGGCCAAGTGATATGACAAAATCCAAACATGAACTTGCAGTAGAAGTTGGCAAGACCTAGAAAGCTGTGGAGCTCTATCAGAGTGGTTGGGGATGGCCAATCAAAAATGGCTTGGATCTTGGCTAGATCCACATCAACCCCTTGTTCATCAATAATGTATCCCAGATACTGAACCTGGGCAATGCCAAAAGTGTATTTCTCCAAATTGGTACATAACTTGTGTTGTCGCAGTGTTTGGAGAACCTGTCGGATGTGGTGGAGGTGCTCTTCCCAACTCTGGCTGAAAATTATGATGTCATCCAAGTATACCACTACAAATGAGTTGGTTAATGAACACAAGATGTCATCCATTAGCCTCATTAAGGTTGTAGGAGCATTCGTCAATCCGAAAGGAATAACCAACCATTCAAAAAGGCCCTACTTGGCTTTCCAAGCAGTCTTCCACACATCAGAGGGTTTGATTGGCACCTGGTGATATCTTGACTTCAAATCGATCTTGCTGAAATATTTTCCCCCCTTTAGTTGGTCCAAGAGGTCATCAATCCATGGCATTGGGTACCTACTATGGATAGTGATCTTGTTCAGCACCCGATAGTCAATACAGAGTCTCCAAGTCCCATCCTTCTTCTGTACCAACATGATCAGGCTCCCACAGGATGATGAACTTGGATGGATGTGACCTTTATGCAGCAGCTCCTGAGTTTGCCTCTTGATTCATCCTTCTCTAGAATGGAGCACTAATAGACTGGTCCATTAGGCAGCGGTGCACCTGGGGTCAGATCGATGGAGTGCTTGACCTAGCAGTGCAAAGGAACCTGTGTGGGGGAGGTGAACATGTCATCGTACTCCTCCACGGCCTTGTTCAACTATAGTTATCGTGTGGAGGGTCCCTATCTAGAGGTCATGGCCACCGTATTCTTCTTTCCTTGAGATCGTATCATCAGGAAAGCAAATTTCCCAGTTTTTGAAATGAGGTTACTGCATTGTTTTGCAGTAACCAAAGAGATGGCAGTAGGTGGTGCTACCTCTGATATCTTGTACAACTTATTTCCAAAAGTAATGATAACGACACAGGGCCTTGATTCATACATAGCATGTTTCATCCACAAGTATAGTTTTCCTAATAATACATTACAAACTTCAAGGGGAGAAATGTCACACAATACCTCATCCATGAAGGGCTTGATGTTGTATGGAAGATGACACTTTTGGCTCACATGAAGATCCTGTCCTTGGTGAAGCCACCCGATGGTGTACGATTGTGGATGTACTGTGGCTAGTAAGCCTAGTTTCTTCACGACCTCTAGAGAAATGAGGTTCTTTTGGCTCCTGCTATCAATAATGAACTGTAGCGGGGAGCCCTTTACCCACATCTTGGAGTGGAAGAGATGCTCCTCCTCCTCTGGATCTTCGGGTTCCTCCTCCTGGATCTTTGTGGTGGCAACGATGGCGTTGGGCTCCACATTGATAATCTGTTTCCCTTTATCATTCGCCTTGTCAGGTTTTGACTCAGAGTTGGAACATGCATATGATTCTGAAACCTTTAGCTTGGCCACTAGTGACTGCTTGGCCTAACATTCACTTGTGTTGTGAGTGGAGCTCTTATGGAACTCACGCCACTTTCTTCTGTCCTTTTCAGCTTTGTGGCACTATTCTCTGCTTGCAGCTTTGGCACGTTGTCTTTGGATTCACAAACCCAAAGTCTTGCTTCTTCCATTTAAACTTTTTCTCCACCTTGAGGGCATATCAGTATGCCTTGATGAGCAAGGAGATGTTCAAGAATTCTATTTCTTCCTGAATGTACTTTCGTAGGCAACCACGGTATTTGAGTATCAAATGCTTCTCCAAATCCTTAATACCCAACTTTATGCGAAGGGTATGGAAAATATTTGTAAACTCCAGCATGTCTTGGTCCCTTCCATGCCATAGCGTGGTCCACTTTATGTATTGATCCTCATAACTTCTGATAGGGTAGTACTGCTCCTTGATGGTATCCCAGAATGAATTCCAAGTGGGTGTGGCTGAAAATAGTGAGCCTGTACTTTCATCCTTCTTCTCGTAATAGGTTTCCCACCAGTCCTTGATGTGGAGGGCTGCTTTGAGAAGAGCGAAAATAATATTTTCCTGACTAGAAAAATCATGAACAGAAAAATAACCATCTAGCATATTTAACCATTTATTGACGACATTTGCATCTATCTGACCCTCGAATATGGGGATTTCAAAATTAACTTGTACCTTAAACAGTGTGGCATTTCCAGAGTAGCTGTTGGAAGTCGATGCGTCACCCCTAGGTTGTTACAGGGAAAAGTGTCTATATAGAACTGCTTATCCCACTAAGGTGTGGTAGCTACCTTAGAAACAAACAAAGTAAAGTTACTTTCATTTTTCCTTTATGAAAGATAGATGAGAGTAGAATAGAGGAGACCAACCTCCGTCTTGCGCTTCGATCCTAGTTCGATTCCTCTCTCTTCTGATAGTCCTTTGCTACTTTCTTCCTTGTACGCCCAGCTTCACAGAGTACCTGTAGAATCCGAGTAGCATAACACTATAAAAGAACATGGATCTATAATCACAAACAATCTAGGATCATATGTAAATTGACCATACAAATGTATAAAACATAAATGACGCAAGGGTATGGAGGAAAACTTGAATAGCTTTTATTGATAATCAAGAAAGAGCCAAGGGAGTTACAACCAGTTGTTCTGACCCAACATCATCCTCTCAGCAAGTAAACCCTTCTTCACCTCATACAAAGCTTAGATCACCCAACACTATGATGTTATCTCAAGTGTAAATGGGAAAAGTGTGTATATAGAACTTCTCTATCCCACTAAGGTGTGACAGTTTCCTTAGAAACAAACAGAGAAAAACTAATTATGTTTTTCCTTTATGAATTATAGATAGAGATGAATAGAAAGACCAACCTCTGTCTTGCGCTAATCCCTTGATTCGATCCCTCTCTTCTTTGATAGTCCCCAGCTACCTGCTCCCTTGCACGCCCAGCTTCACAAAGTACCTGTAAGATCACAGAAGCATAGCACTATACAAAGACATGGATCTATATTCATAAACAATCTAGGATCAGATGTAAATTGACCATACAAATGTAACAAGCATCAATGATACAAAAGCATGGAGGAAAAACTCAAATAGCTTTCATTGATAAACAAGAAAGATCCAGGAGGAGTTACAACCAGTTGTTCCGACCCAGCATCAACCTCCCAACAAAGAAGCCCCTCTTCACCTCAAACAAAGCTTAGATCACCCAACAATCTGATGTTTGTCTCTAGAAACCAACAACAATTCCTTACAATATGCAAAATTCCAGCCTCTCGATCTCTGGGATGAGGGATCCATATATAGATATCTATAAGGGGGATGAGTCAGCTTGTGATTTGATTAGTGTCTTCTCTCTGACAATTCTTGCTTCCACTTGGAGACTAAGGGCCTCTTACTCATCCTTGGTCGAATTCAGTGAGGCAAGTGTCACAGGAGAAGATTTTGGAAGCTTCCATTGCCTCTCCACCTCGCGGAATGACACTGCCATTTGTCATTTCTCACCCATCGCATCCATAGAAGGGACTTTTGAAATGCAACACACCCTCACAGTGTATTTGGGTGAGATGCAACGCACCTAGCCAGTGGAGCAGCTGCAATGATCCTGTTTTGACCAATTCTGAGTAGTTTTTCATGGAGAACTTCTGGGAGAAGTTGTAATATGTTGACCTTGTTCCTTTAGGGGTTAGAACAACACTTTTAGGGACTTAGGAGCCCTTGGTTTATGGAAATTTCATGCTTGGGGTTGTAGGGCACAAAAATTTCTATAACAGCTGCCCCCTAAAGTATGAGGCCGTTAACCTTTTGGTGTCGGGTGAAATGCTTTATTATGAGGATCTGAGGTTCTTTCAATGCTGGGAGGAGACCTGTAATAAGATACAATACAATACATTATCTTCATAATATTTTCATGATCTAGCTGAGGCGGGCATTCCCATGCTCAGATTTATAAATTCATTTTCATGTACATAGGACAGACAACCGTCTCAGTGTAGATTGATGATTCTGATAGAGCCATCATCCTTTTGATAGGATGATTATCTGTGCTGCAATGATGTACATTTAATGTCTTTATTTCCCTAGATATATATCGCAGCCTGGATGGATGGAACTAGATCCGGGTCTTGAATCTCGTCCGATCTTCACTCAATGTACAAGTCGATCCATGTGAGAAATGTCTTGAAGTCGAACATGGAAAGACATCGCTTGATTACCAGTCAATGATGTAAACTGTTAACAAGCACGAGAGGAATCACCGATAATGATAATGACCCTCAAGGTACTGCAGTACAATTCACGTGGTGTGAATAAAGGACTTGGCGTCGAACACCACGAAAAATCTTTCAGTCGAAGGCCATTGATGTATACCTGTCACCAGAAGTGAGAAACTTGCCATTGAGGCATGCAAGCTTCAAAGTACTGAATGGGGTGTTCCTAGATCAACTTATTGGATAATGAGCTGATGTCGACAAGAAGTGATCCATCACAGGAGGGCCTTAATGAATCCCACATCAGTGAAATGGAACGGAGCAAATGATTTTAATGGAGGTGAAAACGATCTGGTGATATAAGGTTCAGGGTGGCGGTCATGAAAGAATGAAGTATAATGTATGGTAGTGGGTGAGACACAGGTGAATTCTCTGAATGACTTCTCTTGAACATATCGACAAAACTGATGTGATCGATTGGTAGCATTAACCCCAAATGTGGATGGTATGGCGTGACCATGGTGATGTGACCGGTGAATGAAACAACCCAACCCGACTCGACACGGAGCGGAAGTGTCATGTTCAAGAGCGACTTGCTACCAACAAAGTCTCTTTGAGTTTTCTTCCCAATTTTTCCCCAGTCATTGCTGACCAGTACCTCTTTATTTTTGTCTAGCTTGAGGAGGATAACATATGCTTGTTCTATAATTTTCCCTTCGGGCAAACCCATCGCTATGTTTTAACGAGCCTAGCGATAGTGAAACTCGTTCTCGTCTAAAGACAAGTTTGTCGCTATTAGTTTTTTTAACGAGTTTAACGACAAAGATAACTCGGTCCTTTTCAATTTTAGAGAGTCTAAAAAGGAATGTAAAGGTAACTCCAAAATTCCTTTTTCGTCATCTAATCACTTAAGTCTGAAAAAGTATAAAACAATACAGAAGGGATGGATTTTCGATACTTTTAACGAGCCGAACAAAACAAGTGCTCGATCTTTTTGTGTAATAATCCCTCAGGTCCAAAAAGATTAAAATCTAGAGGAGGGATAGCACTTCTTATCCCTTTAACGAGCTGGAGAGGCCAATGGCTCGGCAATCTTTTCATATTTTACGAGTCAGTTGAAAATAGCTTAAAGGAGACTCATCTTTTGAGGAACGAGTGATAAAACGGGTAGCAGCTGATTCCAAGTAAGGTTTGGAATTTTCCAATCATGGCAGTGTCACAAGGATGGCTAGTGAAATCACTCTTCGCAGTTGTTCCTCAAAATGGGTAAACAATCAAATGGAGGTGAATGATCGACCAATGAAAAAGTGGAGGTGATGGTGCAAACACGACCAAGGCTTTAATGGCTGAAGTACTACATTCACGATGGTTATTTACTGGGGAATAGTTCATTTTTTAACGAGCTTAAACACGGGTGGAAAAATTTGCTCATGTCTTATGTTTATTTTTTAACGAGCTTGAACTATGTGCTAAAACTGCTCGATCAATCCAGTCGTGTGATAAGAATGTCTCATATAAAACGACAAATTTTAGAGTTTTGCCCCACATCCTTTCCTTATGCAAGTTAGGAAACGACCAATCCAAAAAACAGATAAATGATCGCTTTTTGCTTGCACTCCAAAAGGCTTGCATGCCCACAGGTATAAAACAGAGTTTCAAGGTTATCCTTTCTTTAGTCTGTTAAAACATTTGTTTTACCGAGAGAGGCCTACCTCTTACAGGTTACCAAATATAGTTCTATTTACGGCGTAAACAAAAAACTTCTCTGGCGATGTCTACCGAAATAAACGAAGGTGAGTAGCGATGCCAGCCAACTCACATAACTTTGACAAGAGAATATTGTTCTAGAATAACCCCCTCTTCCAATCACAGACGGGGGGTACAGACTAGTCATATTCTCCCGCGGAAACCTACCCTATACCCGAAGCTTTCCTGCTGAAGCAGACCAGGGTGCATGCTCCCTAGGTTTCAGTCATGTCCTCTCGAATCACTCGCGCTCATCGGGTGGACGGACTGGAGATTGAGACATTTCTTGCGTGAAAAGACCATTTAGGGATGGTATATGACTATTTGCGATGCGTGATCCGGGAAATGAAAGCTGGTCCACGATCTTGACCACTCTTCCTTCGTGCCAAAAACACATTACTCTAAAGAGTGAGGAGACAATTGCTCCCATGCAATAAATATAGTCTCATCCAAGGAGTAGATTGTAATCCAGGGGTCCTTGAACTACCATTATGTTCATGTGAACGGTTTTCCCTTTCAATCTTATGGGCACATTGGGAAGGATCCCTAATGGTCGACTGGTTCCTTTATCAAAACCTGTTAGATTTCTCATCTCAGGCAAAAGCGATGGCAAACCAAGCGCTTTCCAAGCAGTTGAGGAAAGGATACTCACAGAAGCCCCCTCATCTATGATGGTACCAGCCATAACCATTCTATATATTTGAACAATTATCCGGAATGGTATACTGGCCGGTAAACGGGGTCTGCCTAGTTGATTCTAGTCAAAGGAGACAACTAGGTTGCTTGGAGGTGGGACCGAATAGATGGCCGAGTACGACTCTGACGAACTTCCTTCCTGCGATAAAGGAACGGGTAAATTGCCCCCATTTTCGTTGGAGTCTGTGCTTATGAAAATAATTTGGATAGTGTCATCCTTGTTCTCTTCAGTGACTGTATCATCTAAAGATGGAACCTCTGAAGGCAAGACCGGGTCAACTGCCGCCTCGACCTTTTGACTTTCGTCTGGCATGGATTCAGATGGTTTATCCTCAATGATAGGTGCTTCAGCCGACCACCTGGACGGGCCAGCCGGATTTTCAACTAGTGACGGACTCGGCAAGAGTTTTTTATATCCAGGAGGAAGTCGTAACGATGAAACCGTACGATCATCCAAAACTCTTTTAGCTTCATCTAAGAAGGGACAACGGTGGACGGCATGATCGCCTTGACACAGTTTACAAGGAAATATATATTTTCCTTTCTATCCTAGGGCTTCACTTTCACTAGTTGACGGTGTGTTTTCAACATGATCATCAGAGGTTGATGACACCGAGTTGTGCAAATGAGGAGACCAGTCCCTTAAGATCCGAGGGATGCAAGGACAATCTCTGTGATAGTGGTCTCCTTTCCAAATGACACATGGCGATTTAGGCCTGGTCAATGCAGTGTGTGGATTTTCGTTAGACGACACTCATTTGCCCCCATTCGCTTTTGGCTCCTTCTTCTTCTTCTCTTTCTTCTTCTTCTCCTTCTTCTCCTTAGGTACTTGACTTTTGGCTTGACCAGCCCCATCAAGCGAAGAGGAAGTAGGAGAGGAAGAATTAGAGGAAGTAGAAGGTTGGTGGGTAACTCTGGACTCATCTAATTGCTGATTCGATTGTTCAGGAATTGTGGTGTTCTGAACGACAGAGGTTGAGAAGAGCCATACAGGAAAACCAATTGTCAATCCTGGAAGCGACGATGTGGCTATATGGGGTGCACCAACATCTCCCCAAGAGGAGAAGGGACTAGGATTTCCTCCAAGGGGAATTCCTTGGTTGGTGGATTCCATTTTCTCAACCCAAGATCAACGTAGGAAAGGGGTAATGAATATTCCATTTAAAATAAATTTTAGACGCTTTGACACAACTTGTTTTTTCAGTTTTTAAGAGTCGCGAAAAAACAAAATATGACTCTAGTCGCCTTCGATTTTTAATGAGCCTGAAGTGACAAGTGCTCAGATGGACCTTTTCTGTTAAGGAGTCTCAAAAGGAACGAAAGGGACTACTCTAGAAATCTAGGTAGAGGGAGTACTAAACCAGTCGCAAAACTGCAGAATACTTTTTATGGTACGACAGTCAATCTTCCCGAATGTTGTGTTCAATGCATTGCGATCGATAGGGTGGCAGACATGGCTTCCTATGGATAAAGGATTTAAGCCTATAGGGGTCTCCCAAAATATACTTGACAGTACGTGGGAGCACAAGTCTGTACTAGCACTTATTGTCTCAAAGTGGAGGAATCACCCAACCATCAGCGAGAACAACAGTTACCAGGCTTTACGACACCGGAATACGTCTCTAGCGTAGACCTCTAAATGTTGTGCGTTAAGATCCAAAGCGTTGTTAGATTCATTGAATTTATTTTAAGTTGATCTTGCTTATGAAGTTTGCCTTTCGGGTTCACCACGAGATGTAGTTGTAATTCCTAAAATGCAATCTAAAGATGATAAACAAACTTTTTACCTCTTTTGTGCAATGAAAATCCTAGCTACTAGGGAAAAGAAAGACAGAATCTTTTCACAAAGAGCAAAGAGCACACTGTAAATGCACTTTCCTAAATCAAGCCAAACAGACTGTCTATATGCAAATGCACATGCATGTATTTGTTTTCAACTTTCTTAATATATGGATGCTAAAAATAAAATTGATGTACAAATCTGAATTTCTTTTCAAGCGACAAATATAAACAAGCTTCTTTTCAAAATAAAAAATAGAGACGATTACGACACCTTACGATTTTGAAATGAATACTTGTTTCTGACACTAGAAAATTACAAATTCAGACAAAAAGCAATAGTAATAGGATAATCGACCATCAACAACAATCAAACTTTCTCCTATGATTGAAATCGACACTTGCGACAGATCCAAATCAAAGGACGACAGTACGACTATGCTACTTTTGCAAAGGAGAACTGTAAATGACTCAACAAACACACAAAAACATCTACAGTTCTTTTGTACAAACGAGGCAGAATAACAACAAGGAAAAGGGGTTTCAAATAGACATATACTGATAATAGGCAGTAAAATTCAGGAAGAGAACTGGAAAGGATGATCCACAAAAGCCACAACTGCATAGAGCTAGTCTGATCAACGCACCTGTAACACAGAGAATCAGAAATGCAGCGCAGGTTGTCCACTCGGGAAGTGCGCTGAAATTCAGAATCTCTGAACAATACCTGTGCTGGGCCAGAAACGAGACTCTGTTCGGGTTCCGGGTCACAGTTTGCAGTTCGGTTCTTGGTTTTTGGCCGAGTAAAAAGCAATCAGTAATGCAACAATCAGGGGTAGATCCAAGGAGGATCTAAGAGCTATCACAAGGGAAATCAGATAGTTTGTGAATCATTTGTTTAAATCATAAACAGATCCAGTGGATGGATTGAAGCAGTAGTTATCTACTTAGCATTTGTTATGGCAAATGCAGTTCGAATGCTACTTATAAGTTTATGAAACAAACAACAAAGAATGATACACAAACAAACTAATTAGCTCCCTAGCGGAGTCGCCTTTTGTTACAGGGAAAAGTGTCTATATAGAACTGCTCTATCCCACTAAGGTGTGACAGTTTCCTTAGAAACAAACAGAGAAAAACTACTTCTGTTTTTCCTTTATGAATTATAGATAGAGAGGAATAGAAAGACCAACCTCTGTCTTGCGCTAATCCCTTGATTCGATCCCTCTCTTCTTTGATAGTCCCCAACTACCTACTCCTTTGCACGCCCAGCTTCACAAAGTACCTGTAAGATCACAAAAGCATAGCACTATACAAAGACATGGATCTATATTCATAAACAATCTAGGATCAGATGTAAATTGACCATACAAATGTAACAAGCATCAATGATACAAAAGCATGGAGGAAAAACTCAAATAGCTTTTATTGATAAACAAGAAAGATCCAGGAGGAGTTACAATGACTTGCTCCGACCCAACATCAACCTCCCAGTAAAGAAGCCCCTCTTCACCTCAAACAAAGCTTAGATCACCCAACAATCTGATGTTCGTCTCTAGAAACCAATAGCAATTCCTTACAATATGCAAAATTCCAGCCTCTGGATCTCTGGGATGAGGGATCCATATATAGATATCTGTAAGGGGGATGAGTCAGCTTGTGATTTGATTAGTGTCTTCTCTTTGACAGTTCTTGCTTCCACTTGGAGTCTGAGGGCCTCTTACTCATCCTTGGTCGAATTCAGTGAGGCAAGTGTCACAGGAGAAGATTTTGGAAGCTTCCATTGCCTCTCCACCTCGCGGAATGACACTGCCATTTGTAATTTCTCGCCCAATGCACCCCACAGAAGGGACTTTTGAAATGAAACGCACCCTCACAGTGTATTTGGGTGAGATGCAACGCACCTAGCCAGTGGAGCAGCTACAATGATCCTCTTTTGACCAATTCTGAGTAGTTTTTCATGGAGAACTTCTGGGAGAAGTTTTAATCTATTGACCTTATTCCTTTAGGGGTTAGAACAACACTTTTAAGGACTTAGGAGCCCTTGGTTTATGGACAATTCGTGCTTGGGGTTGTAGGGCACAAAAATGTCTATAACATCAAGAAACCAACAACAATTCCTTACAAGATGCAAAATTCCAGCCTCTGGATCTCTGGGATGAGGGATCCATATATGGATATCTATAAGGGAGATGAGTTAGCTTTTGATTTGATTAGTGTCTTCCCTCTGATAGTTCTTGCTTCCACTTGGAGATTGATGATCTCTTACTCATCCTTGGTCGAATTCTGAGAGGCAAGTGTCACAGGAGAAGTTTCTGGAAGATTCCATGCCTCTCCACCTCGCGGATTGACACTGCCATTTGTCACTTCTTGCCCATCGCACCCAATAGAAGGGATTTTTGAAATGCAACACACCCACAAAGTGTACTTAGGTGAGATGCAACGCACTTTGCCTATGGAGCAGGTGAAATGATGCTGTTTTGACCAGTTTTGAGCAGTTTTTCATGGAGAACTTCTGGGAGAAGTTGTAATCAGTTGACCTTGTCCCTTTAGGGGTTAGAACAACACTTTTATGGAATTAGGAGCCCTTGGTTTATGGAAATTGTATGCTTGGGGTTGCAGTGCCCAAAAATGTCTATAACAGTTGCCCCCTAAAGCATGAGGTCGTTAATCTTTTTTGATGTCGGGTGAAATGCTTTATTATGAGGATCCAAAGTTCATTCAAGTTTGGAGGAGACCTGTAATAAGATACAATACAATACATTATCTTCATAATTTTTTCATGATTTAGCTGAGGCCGGCATTCCCATGCTCAGCTTTATAAATTCATTTTCATGTACATAGGACAGACAATCGTCTGAGTGTAGACTGATGATTCTGGTAGAGCCATCATCTCTTTGATTGGATGATTATCTGTGCAGCAACAATTTACATTCGATGTCTTTATTTCCCTGAATATATATCGTAGCCCGGATAGATGAAACTAGATACGGGGTCTTCAATCTCATTCGATCTTAACTCCAAGTACAAGTCTATCCATGTGAGAGATGTTCTAGAGTCGAACATGGAAAGACATCGCCTGATTACCAGCCAATGATGTAAGCTGTTAACAGGCGTGAGAGGAATCACTGATAATGATAATGACCCTCAAGGCACTGCAGCACAATTCACGCGGTGTGAATAAAGGACTTGGAGCCGAACACCACGCAAAATCTTTTGGTCGAAGGCCATTGATGTAAACCTGTCGCCGGAAGTGAGAAACTTTCCATTGAGTCATGCAAGCTTCAAAGTACTGCACGGGGTGTTCCTAGATCGACTTCTTGGATAATGAGCTGAAGTCGACAAGAAGTGATCCGTCATAGGAGGGCCTTAATGAATCCCACATCAATGACACAGAATGGAGCAAATGATTTTAATGGAGGTGAAAACGATCTGGTGATATAAGGTTCAGGGTGGCGGTTATGAAAGAATGGAGCGTAAATGTATTGTAGTGGGTGAGACACAGGTGAATTCTCTGAGTGACTTCTCTTGAACATATTGGCAACACTGACATGATGGATTGGTAGAATTAACCCCATATGTGGATGGTGTGATGGGACCATGGTGATGTGACCGGTGAATGAAACAACCCAACCCGACTTGGATGCGGAGTGAAAGTGTCATGTTCAAGAGCAACTTGCTACCAAAAAAGTTTCTTCAAGTTTTCTTCCCAATTTTTCCCCAGTCATTGCTGACCAGTACCTCTTTATTTTTGTCAAGCTTGAGGAGGATAACATATGCTTGTTCTATAATTTTCCCTTCGGGCAAACCCATCGCTATGTTTTAACGAGCCTAGCAATAGTGCGACTCGTTCTTGTCTGCTATGGATAAGTTTGTCGCTATTAGGTTTTAATGAGTTTAATGACAAAGATAACTCGGTCCTTTTCAATTTTAGAGAGTCTGAAAAGGGACGTAAAGGAAACTCCAAAATTCCTTTTTCGTCATCTAATCCCTTAAGCCTGAAAAATTATAAAACAATACAAAAGGGATGAATTTTCGATACTTTTAACGAGCCGAACAAAACAAGCGCTCAATCTTTTTGTGTAATAATCCCTTAGGTCCAAAAGATTAAAATATAAAGGAGGGATAGCACTTCTGGTCCCTTTAACGAGCTGGAGAGGCCAATGGATCGGCAACCTTTTCATATTTTACGAGTCAGTTGAAAAGAGCTTAAAGAAGACTCGTTTTTTGAGGAACGAGTGATAAAATTGGGTAGCAGCTCATTCCAGGTAAGGTTTGGAATTTTCCAATCACGACAGTGTTACAACGATTGCTAGTGGGATCACTCTTCACAACTATTCCTCAAAAGGGTAAACAATCAAATGGAGGTGAATGATCGGCCAATACAGAGTGGAGGTGATGATGAGAACACGACCAAGGCTTTAAAGGCTGAAGTACTACATTCACGATGGTTATTTACTGGGAAATAGTTCATTTTTTAATGAGCTTAAACGTGGGGAGAAACATTTGCTCATGACTTATGTTTATTTTTTAACGAGCTTGAACTATGTGCTAAAACTGCTCGATTAATCCAGTCATATAATAAGAATGTATCATATATGAAAACGACAATTTTTAGAGTTTTGCCCCACATCCTTTCTTTATGCAAGTTAGGAAATGACCAATCCAAAAAACAGATAAATGATTGCTCTTCGCTTGTACGCCGAAAGGTCTACATGCCCCCAAGTATAAAATAGAGTTTCAAGGTCACCTTTCATTCTACTGACAAAACATTTGTTTTATCAGGAAAGGTCTACCTCTTTCAGGTTACCAAAGATTGTTCTATTCACACTGCAAACAAAACACTTCTTCGGCGATGTCTACCGAAATTGACAAAGGTGAGACAATCCACTCACATAACTTTGACGAGGGAATCTTATTCCAGTCTAAACCCCTTTTCCAATCACGGACGGGAGTACAGACTAGTCATATCTCTCTTGTGGAAACCTACCCTATAACTGAAGTTTTCTTGCTGAGGCAGACCAGGGTGCATGCCCCCTAGGTTTCAGTCATGTCCCCCGAATCACTCGCGCTCATCAGGTGGACGGACTGGAGATTGATGAGAAATTCCTTGTGTGAAAAGACCATTTAGGGATGGTATATGACTATTTGCTATGCGTGATCTGGGAAATGAAAGCTGGTCTACAAGCTTGACCACTCTTCCTTCGTGCAGAAAACACATTACTCTAAAGAGTGATGAGACAATGGCTCCCATGCAATAAATATAGTCTCGTCCAAGGAGTAGATTAGAATCCAGGGGTCCTTGGACTACCATTACATTCATATGAACAATTTTCCCTCTCGTGTTATGGGCACATTGGGAAGGATCCCTAATGATCGACTGGTTCCTTTGTCAAAGCCTGTTAGATTTCTCACCTCAGGCAAAAGCGATAGCGAACGAAGCGCTTTCCAAGCAGTCGAGCAAAGGATACTCATAGAATCCCCTTCATCTATGACGGTACCAGCCATAACCATTCTATATATTTGAGCAATGATGCAAAATGGTACACTAGCCTGTAAACAGGGTTTGCCTAGTTGATTCCAGTCAAAGGAGACAACTAGGTTGCTTGGAGGTGGGACCGAATAGATGACCGGGTACGACTTTGACAAACTTCCTTCCTGCGGTAAAGGAATGGGTAAATTTCCCCCATGTTCATCGGATTCTGTGCTTACGAAAAGAATTTGGACGATGTCATCCTTGTTCTCTTCGGTGACTGTATCATCTAAAGATGGAACCTTTGAAGGCAAGACCGGGTCAACTACCGCCTCAACCTTTTGACTTTTGTATAGTATGGGTTCAGATGGTTCGTCTTCAATGATAGATGCTTCGGCCGACCACCTGGGCAGGTCAGCTCGATTTTCAACTAGTGATGGACTCGGCAAGAGTTTTTTATATCCAGGAGGAAGTCGTAACGGTGAAACTGGACGATCGTCCAAAACTCTCTTAGCCTCGTCTAAGAAGGGACAACGGTGGATGGCATGATCACCTTCACACAGTTTACAAGGAAATCTATATTTTCCTTTTTGTCCTCGGGTTTCACTTTCACTAGTCGACGGTGTGTTTTCAACATGATCATCAGAGGTTGACGACACTGGGTTGTGAAAACGAGGAGACCAGTCCCTTAAGATTCGAGGGATGCAGGGACAATCTCTATGATATTGGTCTCCTTTGTAAATGACACATGGTGATTTAGGCCTGGTCGGTGCAGTGTGTGGATTTTCGCTAGATGATGCTTGGTTGCCCCCTTTTGCTTTTGGCTCCTTCGGCTTCTTCTCTTTCTTCTTTTTTTCCTTCTTCTTCTCAGATACTTGATTTTTGGCTTTACCAGCCCCATCGAGCGAAGAGGAAGGAGGAGAGGAAGAATTGGATGATGTAGAGGGTTGGGGGGTAACTCTGGATTTGTCTAGTTGCTGACTCGATTGTTCAGGAATTGTGGTGTTCTGAACGACAGAGGTTGAGAAGAGCCATACGGGCAAGCCGATTGTCAATCCTGGAAGCGACAATGTGGCCATATGGGGTGAACCAACATCTCCCCAAGAGGAGAAGGGACTAGGATTTCCTTGGTTGGTGGATTCCATTTTCTCAACCTAAGATCAATGTAGGAAAGGGTGATGATTATTCCATTTAAAATAAATTTTAGACGCTTTGACACAACTTGTTTTTTCAATTTTAAAGAGTCAAGAAAAAACAAAAGATGACTCTAGTCGCCTTCGATTTTTAATGAGCCTGAAGTGACAAGTGCTCAGATGGACCTTTTCCGTTAAGGAGTCTGAAAAGGAACGAAAGGGACTGCTCTGGAAATCTAGGTGGAGGGATTACCAAACCAATCGCAAAACTTCAGAATACTTTTTACGGTATGGTAGTCAATCTTCCCGAATGCTATGTTCAGTGCATCACGATCGATAGGGCGGCAGACATGGCTTCCTATGGATAAAGGATCAAGCCTATTGTGGTCTCCCAAAATATACTCGACGGTACGTGGGAGCACAAGTCCATACTGGCACTTATCGTCTCAAAGTGGAGGAATCACCCAACCATCAGTGAGAACAACAGTTACCAGGCTTTACGACGCCGGAATACGTCTCTAACCTAGACTTCTAGATGTTGTGCGTTAGGTTCGAAAGCATTGTTAGATTCATTAAATTTATTTTATAGTTGATCTTGCTTAAGAAATTTTCCTTTTAGGTTCACCGCGTGTTGTAGATGTACAATTCCTAAAATGCAATCTAAGATGATAAACAGTCTTTTATCTTCTTTGTGCAATGAAAATCCTAGCTACTAAGGAAAGAGAGACATTATTCTTTCACAAAGAGCAAAGAGCGCACACTATATGCACTGTCCTAAATCAAACCAATCAAACAGTCTAAATGCAAATGCACATGCATGTATTTGTTTTCAGCCTTCTTAATATGTGAATGATAAAAAGAAAGCTAATGCGCAAATCTGAATTACTTTTCAAGCGACAATTACTAACAAGTTTCTTTTCAAAATAAAAAACGAAGACAATCACAACACTTTACGATTCAGAAATGAATACTTTCTTTTGACACTAGAAAAGCTACAAATCCAGATCAAATACAACAGTAATAGGGTAATCGACTATCAAGAGCAATCAGACTCTCTTCTATGACTGAAAATGACACTTACGACACTTTCAAATCGAGAAACGATAGTACAACTACGTTACTTTTTTGCAAAGGAGAACTGAAAATGACTCAACAAATACACAAAAACATTTACAGTTCTTTGCACAATGGAGGCATAATAACAAGAAGGAAAAGGGGTTTCAAATAGAGATATACTGACTACAGGCAGCAAAATTCATGAATAGAACTGAAAAGAATGAACAAAGAAACCAAAACTGAAGAACAATGCCTAGTCTGGTCAGTGCACCTGTAACACAGTGAACTTGAAATGCAGCGCACCTACTACACTTGGGAAGTGTACTAAATTTCAGATTCACAGAACAGAGCCTACGCTGGGCCAGAGACGCGACTTTGCTTAGGTTCCATGTCATAGTTTGTAGTTCAGTTGAGGGGTTTTGGCCAAACAAATGGTAATCAGTAAATCAACAATCAGGGTTAGATCTAAGGAGGTTACCAGAGCTACCACAAGGGTAATCAGAGAGTTTGTAAATTAGTTGTTTAATTCATAAACAAAACCCAAAGATTAACTGAAGCTACATTTATCTACTTTGCATTTGCATAGCAAATGCAGTTCGAAAGCTACCTGGCTCGACTTCAGGCTCCATTTATAAGTTTATAAAATAAACAACAAGGAAGATAAACAAACAACCTAGTCACTCCCTAGTGGAGTCGCCATTTTGTTACAGGGAAAAGTGTCTATATAGAACTGCTTATCCCACTAAGATGTGGTAGCTACCTTAGAAACAAACAAACTAAAGCTACTTTCATTTTTCCTTTATGAAAGATAGATGAGAGTAGAATAGAGGAGACCAACCTCTGTCTTGTGCTTGGCTCCTAGTTCTATTCCTCTCTCTTCTGATAGCCCTTTGCTACTTGCTTCCTTGTACGCCCAGCTTCACAGAGTACCTGTAGAATCAAAGTAGCATAACACTATACAAGAACATGGATCTATAATCATAAACAATCTAGGATCAGATGTAAATTGACCATACAAATGCATAAAACATAAATGACACAAGAGTATGGAGGAAAACTTGAATAGCTTTTATTGATAATCAAGAAAGAGCCAAGAGAGTACAACCAGTTGTTCTGACCCAACATCATCCTCTCAGCAAGTAAGCACTTCTTCACCTCATACAAAGCTTAGATCACCCAACACTATGATGTTGTCTCAAGAAACCAACAACAATTCCTTACAAGATGCAAAATTCCAGCCTCTGGATCTCTGGGATGAGGGATCCATATATATATATATATATATATAAGGGAGATGAGTCAGCTGGTGATTTGATTAGTGTCCTCCCTCTGATAGTTCTTGCTTCCACTTGGAGATTGATGATGTCTTACTCATCGTTGGTCGAATTCAGAGAGGCAAGTGTCACCGGAGAAATTTCTGGAAGATTCCATGCCTCTCCACCTCGTGGATTGACACTGCCATTTGTCACGTCTCGCCCATCGCACCCCATAGAAGGGCTTTTTGAAATGTAATGCACCCACAGAGTGTACTTAGGTGAGATACAACGCACTTTGCCTATGGAGCAGGTGAAATGATCCTGTTTTAACCAGTTCTGAGAAGTTTTTCATGTAGAACTTCTAAGAGAAGCTGTAATCAGTTGACCTTGTTCCTTTAGGGATTAGAACAACACTTTTAGGGACTTAGGAGCCCTTGGTTTATGGACATTTTATGCTTGGGGTTGCAGTGCCCAAAAATGTCTATAACATAGGTAGCCGCTGGAGGATCTTGGAAAAGTTTTCCATCATCATGTTCCTTTGTCGCTCGATAGCTTCTTCGATCAAGATTTTGATAGGATCTCTTTCCCCCTAATATTTCTTTTCACCTACCATGGGAGGCTGTTGGGATTTGTGAGTGTTAAGTTATGGTATGTTCTATGCTTATAACAATTTACTTCTTTTTCTTATTATATTCCATAGATTAGCAATCACATGTACATAAAGTAAAGTGCAGATAGAACATTAAATGATCGATATAAAACAAGCTAAGACAAGAGACACAAGATGTGGAAGCTAGCCAGGGAAAAACCCCACAATGTGTGGGGAAAACCTTTGATAAATTCTTCTTTTATCTTCAATAATTCAGTAGAGAGAAATAATACGATAAATCTGATTTATATCCCAGTAGCAAACCCTAGATCAACAACATCACCATTTGCAGCTTCATTATCAAACTAGGGCAGACGATATCTCACAAACGGACCATCGGATCGAGTTTATTCCACCACCAAAAGTTGCGGCTTTCAGAGGAGGTTCAGGTGAACCTATAGTGCAGTTCAGATGTGGAGATCTTCTAGTCCACATAGGTCAAACTTCACTTCTACAGTTACAGCTTTAGCTTTAGCAACTTCCTTCAAACTAGGGCAGTCGATATCTTGTAAACTATCCATCAGATTGACTTAATTCCACCACTAAAAGTTATGGCTTTCATAGGAGGTTCAGATGAACCTACAACGCAATTCAGATGAGAAGAGATTCTAGTCAACACAGGTCAAACATTACTTCTGCAGTTGCAGGTTCAGTTTTAGTAGCTTCCGGCTTCACATGTGTGAGGGAGAGACCCTTTTCTGCGTAGTAGAGAAGAGACTCTTTTCTGTGCAATAGAGAGAGGGATGTGAAGAGATGAGTGAGTCCAAATGAGGAAAATTCCTCCTATATTTATACACAATGTGGGTGTTTGAATAGATGCGACTGTTGGGCTTTTGAGCCTACATGAGTTGTAGGTCAGCTTGATAATAATTCCATAATCAAAATAAATTCATATCTCCATGAATACTTACGGAATTGGATGATGTTTATATCAATCCTACACCTCTCAACGAGAGGAATCTAATGAACATATCGTCAGCCATGAACAAGATGACCCACATGAAGTTTTTCCCTAGTTTCCAATTTTAACTCTCCCTCTCAATTAGGGAGAACTTCATCTGCAATCTGTCTATCAGTCATTGCTATTCATCCATCAAATGCACTACCCTGTATAGCCTGACCCTTCCCCTGCTCTCCTCTATTATTCCTATTCTGCTTTGTCCTGTTCTGCCCTGTACTGATCTGTACGGCTCTGCTTTGTTATGTTCTTCTCTAATTTTGTTCGAATTATGAAGAAGAAGAAATGATCGAGGATGTATCATACTGACTCTAAGTCATTCTCATAGTATATACCACTCGTCCCAGACTAGTCTCAACCAACCTGAAGTCACTGTCATAGTGAGTACAACTCCACGGGTCCCAAACCAGTATCATCCTCCACTAACTCAAAGTCAGTCTCAGAGTGCGTACCACTGCTCCCAGACCAGTCTCAACCAACCTGAAGTCAGCTTCATAGTAAGTACCACTCCTACCATTGGTCCTAGACCAGTATCACAGCCTCATAGAGTGTACCACTGGTCCCAGACTAGTCTCAACTAACCTGAAGTTAGCGTCATATTATGTACCACTCTCATAGGTCCGTAACCAGTACTGCACTAACACGAAATCAGTCTCAGAGTATGTACCATTGGTCCCAGACTAGTCTCAACTTACCCAAATTTAGTGTCATAGTATGGTACAACTCCTACCACTTATCCCAGATCGGTATCATTGATCCCAGATCAATGGAGGTCATCCTAGCGTAGGTAGTATGGTAGATACAATGATGTGTCCATCAGTACTACTATGGTCGCTAGATTCATTTCCCTGCTCATTGATCAAACAAGAGGTACTTCCCATGAGTCCCAGACTGCATGGGTAGGATGCCTCGATAGGAGAACTAATCAATCTTGTCCTCATAGGAGAACACATGAATCATGCTACAATCGCCATGGAGAAAACATCAATCCATTCTGCCATGGAGAACACATCAATCCAAGCCTCAGAGGAGAACACATCAATCCTACTACAATTGCCATGGAGAACACATCAATCCAGGCCTCACAGGAGAACACATGAATCCTAATACAATCGCCATGGATAACACATCAATCCAGGCCTCACAGGAGAACACATCAATCCTGCTACAATGTCTCCATAGGGTGTACATGTATACCATCAGGTGGTAGTGAATTATCCTGTGGTCATATGTTGCTCCAAGAAGTGCCCCACACCCTCCTAGAGCTCCCAGACATCAATGCATCATACACGTCCCTCATCGGAGGGTCTTTGAACAACTCCAAGCTGTTCTTGGAAAGTCAGAAGTTTTACTTTCCTAAGTGGTTTTGTTAGAATGCCAGCAACCTGTTCATCTGTACCGATATGTTGGAGCCTTATAGCTCCCCGTTGCACCATATCTCGAATATAGTGGTATCTGATATCGATATGCTTAGTGTGATCATGAAATACATGATTCTCTAACAAACGAATCCCACTTTGGTTGTCATGAAGGATCACGGTGGTATCCAATGTAAATCCAAACAGTTCACTGAAGAGCTTTTGCTACCAAACTACCTCATAGGAGGCCATGCTGGCAGCAATATACTCTGCTTCGGCGGTACTTAAGGCCACCGACTTCTACTTCTTGCCCATCCAAGATATCGAAGCAAATGCCAAGGAGAAACAACACCCGTAAGTGCTCTTACAGTCCTCCACAATGCCTAACCAATCAACATCTGTGTATCCAAATAGTCTCACATCTCCAGTAGTGTATCTTATCCCATGTGTGATAGTTCAACGAAGATATCTCAATAGATTCTTGGCAACAATCCAATGTATGTGGTGGGGTTCAACTATATGTTGACTTAACGTGTTGACTGTGAAGCATATATCTGGATGGGAGTTCACTAAGAACATTAATACTCTGACGAGTTGTGGATACTACTGGCATTTCGTAAAACAGGTCCAGTAGCACTGTCGTTTAACTTCTTGAAGTCAAGCTCCATAGGGGTAGTTACAGACTTGCAGTCCACCATACCGAATCTTTCCAATATCTTCACCACATATTTTCCTTGAGATAGGAAAGTTTCCCCTGGCTTCTGCCATACTTCAAGTCCTAGGAAATAGTGCATCAGTCCTAGGTCCTTCATTTCAAATTCAGAAGCCAACTCCCTCTTACATTTGAGAATGAGAGGGTCTACACTTGTTAGAAAGAGGTCATCCACATACAACACCAATATGAGGGGTTTATCATCTTCAACCTTAAAGTAAAGGTTAGGATCGGCTTCACTCTTAGTGAATCCCAGCTTCTTCAAGTAGTTGTCGATCCTCTGATACCATGCTCAGGGTGCTTACTTCAGCCCATAGAGAGCCTCTTCAATCTGCATACATGAGATTTTCGATCGTAAATCTCAGATCCTTCGGGTTGCTCCATGTAGACCTCTTCTTTGATCGAGCCATGAAAGAACGCGGTCTTAACATCCATCTGATGTAGGTTTCATCCTTGTGAAGCGGCAAGGGCTATGATGGAGCGGATGGTCGTATATCTGGCAACAGGTGCAAATATCTCATCATAGTCTATACCTTCCTTCTGGGAGAAACCACGAGCAACAAAACGAGCCTTATACTTTTCCGTACTTCCATCTGCTGCATGCCTTATCTTGTAAAGCCATTTGGAAGTAACAATTGTCTTGTCCTGGGGTCTGGGAACTACTTCCCAGACATCATTCTTCATAATAGACTCAGATTCTTTGGTCATATCATCCTTCCATACTTGATTCTTGATGGCATCTGAAAATGATTAAGGCTCATTTTGTATGATCGTGCTCATGATGGTCAAGTATCCCTGATACCTATTAGGTTTCTTACTTTCACAAAAGGTTCCTTGGGATGCAACATGTCCTTCAGCATCATCAAGTAGCTACCTAAGCCATGAAGGCCTCTTCCTAGAAGAGGAAGGCTCATGTGGAGGAGGATCGATCAGATCCATGGGTTCTTCTACATTAGGCATTGATTCATCATCTTTTTCTTAGGGTTCCCTAGTGTTGGCTTCTTGAGAGCTCCTCAAACTCAGAAGATTGTCCACCTTTCTGAGAGCCATATCTTCGTCAAAGGAGACATCATGACTAATCACGATTTCCCTTTGACTGGATATACGTAGATCTTATAGCCTTTAGTATTTTCGCCATAGCCCACGAAAATTCCCTTCTTTCTAGATGCACCCAATTTATTTCTTTTCTCTTTCGGCAGATGAAAATATACAAGGCTTCCAAAAATTCTAAAATGAGAAACATCAAGTTTCTTACCAGTGAACTTTTCTTCATGTGTCTTGGAACCCAATGCTTGATGAGGGCATCGATTTTGTACATATATGGTAGTGTTTAAAACTTCAGCCCATAGAAACTTCAAAAGTCTTTGATCATGTAGCATGGCCCAGACAGCTTCCATAATCGTGTGGTTCTTCCTTTCTGCCACACCATTCTGTTTAGGAGTATATGGTGTAGTAGTCTCCCTCTTGATGCCAACCTCTTTACAAAAATCATGGAACTCATTAGATTCATATTCAGTCTCATTATCAATTCTTAAGATCTTGATCTTCTTTTTGGTTTGATTCTCGATCAGGGCTTTGAAGTGTCGAAACCAAGAGAACACTTCATCCTTCTTTTTCAAGAAGTATATCCAGGTCTTTCGAGAATAGTCATCTATAAAAGTAAGATAATATGAATATCCTCCCAAGGAGTTCACAAGCATCATACCAGATATGTCTGAGTAAACTAGTTGTAATATATCACAGGTCTTGCTTTGACTTGAGGGGAATGGTCCTCTTTTGAGCTTTCCTTTGGCACATCCCGGACATACACATTCTTTCTCTACTTGGAATTCAGGTTTTCCTATTACCATCTGTCTTACATCGGGTAGAGCTTTGTAATGAAGGTGGGAAAACCTACGATGCCAAATTTTGGTCTGAAGAGTTGTGTCACAAGACATGATACCTAACGGACTTCCACTTACCTGAAATAAAGAATCAACTCGAAACCCAAGAGTGAAAGCATCTTTAACATTATTTTTCCATATACGTACCTTGCCATCACTAAAGGTTACCTTGTAGCCTTTGTCTTCCATTTCCGAGATGGATACTAGGTTCTTTTTTAGATCAAGTACATATAATACATCTTGTAAGTGGATTGTATTACCTTGATTCAATTTGAGAGATACATTGCCTACACCTTTCACGGGGTATTTCATGTCATCTCCAAGGACAATTTCTAGGTTAGTTTCTTTGTCTACCATATTATGGAGTACTTCTTTGTAACTAGTGAAGTGGCTTAAGGCACCACTATCAATGAGCCAAATTCCCATTGAGTCCAAAAGAGTGGAGCTAGATAGACTAGCTGGTAGATAATATTCAGCCTACTTATTGTCAACAGTGTTAGATTCATACCTGGAATTTCTAGCGTTGAATGGTTGCCCTCTTCCTTGATTTCTAGCATGCCTTTTACCTTTTCTATTGAATTTTCCATTCCTTCGATTACCATGAGAGGGATTTTGATCATTGTCATGGTGAGAGTCCTTTCTATCAAGGCATTCCCTTACATAGTGACCTGCTTTATTGCAAATGTAACATCGTCCTTTTCTTCCACCCTTAAGTCCAACCTTTCTTTTCGATTTAGACACTGAATTATTTCTTTTATTAGCATGAGAAGAAAAAGCAGTAGGAGGACCTTTAGGCAAGGGCATTTCTTACTCTTCTACCCTTGTTTCTTCTTGAATGCATCTAGCCATTAATTCCTCACAACTAGGAATTACATTATTGTTTAGAAGAGTAGTCCTGAACACGTACCATTCAGATGGTAATCCTCTAAGAGTCGTGAGTGCCATTTCTCTGTCAGTAATAGTCTCCCCAATAGATAGGATATCGTTATTGATCTCAGTGATTCTTAAGAAGTATGCTTGCATACTCTCATATTTACCCTTCTTGATTTCCCTTAGCTTATTTCTAAGAAACAAAACTTGATTTGCATCATTAACTTTAAATAAACTCACGAGTCTATCGTAGATTTCCTTGGAGGTGTCCAGTTCAGAGATGTATGCCACCAAGTGCTTGTCGATAAAGTCCTAGATGATCTTCTTTTCTTTAACTTCTCCATTCTTCAATTTGTTCCTGGCAGCAGGAGGTGCATTTGATGGAGGCTCAATAATATTGCCTCTCACATGATCCAACACTCCTTGATCCTCAAGGGTTAGATTGGTAGACATCTTCTGTTCATCATAGTCAACTTTCTCACAGAGCATGTCTTCGATAGCAAAGAGTGTTGAGGACCCCATCGTTCTTTCAGGATAGCCTTGCTAATCTTCTCTTCGGTGATTTCTCTTGCTCTTGCTCTTTCTCGGGCTTTGTCTTCACCTCATTTCTGATATCATGTTAAGTTATGGTATGTTTTATGCTTATAACAATTTACTTCTTTTTCTTATTATATTCCATAGATTATCAATCACATGTACATAAAGTAAAGTGCAGATAGAACATTAAACGATCGAAAGAAAACAAGCCAAGACAAGAGACACGAGATGTGGCGGCTAGCCAGGGAAAAACCCCACAGTGTGTGGGGAAACCCTTTGATCAAATCTTCTTTTATCTTCAATAATTTAGCAGAGAGAAATAGTACAATAAATCTGATTTACATCAGTAGTAGCAAACCCTATATCAAGAGCATCAAGATTTGCGGCTTCATTATCAAACTAGGGCAAACGATATCTCACAAACCGACTATCAGATCGACTTTATTCCACCACCAAAAGTTGCAGCTTTCAAAGGAGGTTCAGATGAGCCTACAGTGTAGTTTAGATGAGGATATCTTCTAGTCCACATAGGACAAACTTCACTTATGCAGTTGCTGCTTGAGTTTCAGTAGCTTCCTTCAAACTAGGGCAATCGATATCTTGCAAACCATCTGTCATATTGACTTGATTCCACCACCAAAAGTTGTGTCTTTTAGAGGAGGTTCAGATGAACCTACAACATAGCTTAGATGAGGAGATATTCTAGTCCATGTAGGTCAAACTTTACTTCTGCAGTTGCAACTTCAGTTTCAGCAGCTTCCAGCTTCACATGTGTGAGGGAGAGACCCTTTTCTGCGCAGTAGAGAAGAGACTCTATTCTGCACAGTAGAGAGAGAGAGAGATGTGATGAGATGAGTGAGTTTGAATGAGGAAAAGTCCTCCTATATTTATACACAACATTGGTGTTTGAATAGATGCCAATGTTGGGCTTCTGAGCCTACATGAGTTGTAGGTCGGCTTGATAATAATTCCATAATCAAAATAAATTCATATCTCCATAAATACTTATCGGAATCAGATGAATATCAATCCTACACCTCTCGAAGAGAGGAATCTAATGAACATATTATCAGCCATGAATAACATGACCAACATGAATTTTTTCCCTAGTTTCCAATTTTAACAGCGAGTCTGGTCTTGCAAAGGTTGCACCAGTTCAAGCCCTAACTCCTTATATGCTGACCTCATTGGGGGCATGAAAAGAAAAATAGAGAAAAGAAGTAGACCACTATGATACCACTGATCCAGATTTAAACAAGAATTCAACAAATTATAAAGACAACCATAAGCACAGAGATGTAGCGGAAATAATACCTCACTTCATTAATGTAAAATACATAATATGCTTACACAGAAAAATGGAAATAAACTAGTTAGGGTGATGGCAGCTTATCCCTAAGAAGAGATGTGACAGCGACATGCCTCTAAACTCCTTACAATGAAGCTCAAGGGCATTTTTCTTATTGAATAATAAGAGCAAACCCTAAACAACCAAAACCCTAACCCAAGGAAATGTAACACCAAGAGGTTATGGGCCCCATTGGGGTGAGTTAGATAACCAACTTCCGGGGGTCGTGACTTTGTCATATTATCTCCATTTGATGTGAATGATAACCTGTTGGAAAGATCTCTCTGAAGACTACGACAAAAAAGACGAATTTAGATTAAAAAATTGTTGGAGATATATTTCCAAAAAAACGTCGTTTAGGGCCTCAAAACGACTCTGGAAGTTTAGAACCTGAAAAACTGCTAAAAATAGTAAACTGTGCTACAATTAAGGAAACTAAAAAACTAAAAGAAGAGATTGTGGGGGTCCAAGTGGAATTTGTGGGTGGCCACCAATATCCCCCTGGATCACGCACCTTGCCTTGCTAACCTTGGTTTATCGACAAGACATGCTCCCTTGATCTCATTTTCCAATGTATTGACCTCTCCATCTATCAAAATGCTTTTCTTCCCTAACCATACCCGGTCCATTTCAAGTTCATGAAGTCCAAGGTTCCCTTGCCAAATGGCTTCCTGAAGTATTATGTGTCCTGCTTCACGTAGCAATGTGATTTCCTCGTCCTGGGCTTCATTCACTGTCACAGCTATGGGTTCTATTGCGTGTGGATTCATCTTCTCATGATACTTTGAAATTACAGTCCTTACTTCAGTGCGCCTCCTTGGAATTTATTTCACAGTGAGGGTTTTGCATATGGTCCCATAGGCCCATCGAACTGCTGGTACGTGCAAGTCCCAATCAGTGAGTCTCACCTAGTGAACCTTGTTCAACGCTTCGCACACCATGTCGAGTGATTCCCCATGGATAATCGTTAGCACGTTTCACCTTTCTTGTTGTTGTGTTTTGTTTCGATTCTCTATTCTGGGAGTGGTGTGCGCTTGTGCAGGATGCATGTCATATTTCTATATCCATCGGGAAAGGTGGGCACACAAGTTGCTTTTCCCCTCGTAACCAACTCTCATCCTTTGCTGGGGTTTTCGAAATCGTAGGCACATCATCCTTTTACATCCATGCTAGTCCTTAAAACTTCCCTAATGTGTACTCCACTATCTTGTGGGCGTCGGGCACAATTCCCATTTCAAAGCGTCAAACCGCTGTTGTTCTGGCACTACGCTTTCCAAGTTGTCCAAGAATTCATCCACCATTGTCAACCGATCATACCTAGGCAGATCATGTACCTCTGTTGTCACATAGCGCAATGATCTAACCATCATGTTAAAATTAAGCATGGTTACTTCATGCAGTTGTTTCTACCATTGCTCTATTTCTTCGTCTGAATCCAAAGTGTAGCAGCTTTTGCGCTCCCACAAAATCCTACCATCTTCTGTTGGATTCACCCAATCCTGTTCTCACACAGTTATCTTGTAGATACAATCAAGATCATCATCACTATCATCGTTGCACACTGTTATGAAACCAGCTCAAGAAAAGATAGAAAAGATAGTCAACGCCTTAGAATTTAGCCTCTTCGAGGGGGCAACCTCCTTTACATTACATAAATGAACAATTCTTTGATGATTCAAATGACAAAAGCTCCTTTCTATATATAGGAGTCTAAGGAGTCACAATATAATCCAACCGACCTATCAATAATAATATAAAGCCACAAAAATAACAAAAGAGGGATTTTATGGGGTACAGAAATAACAATAAGGGGGTAATAGGGGCACAACAATATAAATAAGGGGTATAGCTATAATAGTAATGGGGTAATCACTAGTATTATAGGGACCCAACATGCCCCTCTCCTTCAAAAAAGTGTTGTCCTCAACGCTTGAGTAATTCTGGATACTTCTGCATAAAATTCTCATCCTCCCATGTGGAATCTTCAGCGGATAAGTTCTTCCACTTGATAAGATACTCTGAAATTGATCGATTTCGTAGCTGTCGAGTTCTTGTTTCTGTGACTACTTCCGGTTCCAATATAATTTTTCCTTCCTCGTCAAGTTCTGGAAATATTGTTTGAGTTGGGAGCTTGTCGCCTATAACCTTATTTAAACATGAAACATGGAAAACTGGGTGCAATCGAGAAGCTGCAGGAAGCTCCAATTTGTATGCCATAGTACCAATATTTTGCAACACCTTGTACGAACCATAATACTTTGGTGATAGTTTATTATCCTTCTTAGCTTGCTTTAGGGACATTTGCTTATATGGTTGTAGCCGTAAGAATACCCAATCACCTACATCAAAACTTCTTTCACTACGATGTTGATCTGCCTGTTGTTTCATTCTATTTTGTGCCAACACGAGGTTATCCTTTAAGAGTTGGAGGACTTGTTGTTGATGTTCGATGTGATGTTCCACTGCCTGAACCTTAGAATTTTCTCTTAAATATGATGTGATGGATGGTGGTTGATACCCATAAAGTGCCATAAATGGGGTCATTTTTGTTGCTGTATGGAAGGAAGTGTTATACCACCATTCAGCCAGAGGCAACCATTTGACCCATTGTGTCTGTTTATCAAATACAAAGCAACGAAGATATCCTTCCAAACATTTGTTTACTATCTCAGTTTGCCCATCAGATTGACGATGATAAGATGAGCTATGAGCTAACTGAGTACCAAGACAAGAAAATATTTCTGTCCAGAAATTTCCAGTGAAAATGGGATCTCTGTCACTTACAATAATCTTTGGGTTTCAATGTAGCTTTTGAACTGTTCCCATAAATGCAGTAGAAACTGTAGTGGATTTCAATGGGTGTGATAATGCACAAAAGTGTGCATACTTGGTAAGTCTGTCAACTACCACCATGATGACACTCTTTCCCTCAGACTTGGGTAAACCTGCAATAAAATCCATTGAAACCTCCTCCCAACGTTGGCTTGGAATGGATAAAGGTTGTAATAGACCCGGTGTCTTAATTGTTTCAACTTTATTTTGTTGGCAAACCAAACATTCCGCCACAAACTTTTGAATATCTGATTTAAGGCCATCCCAAAAAAATTCCTTCTTAACCCTGTGGTAAGTTTTTAAAAATCCTGAGTACCCTCCTAAGGGAGAAGTGTGCAATTCCATAAGAATCTTTTATTTTAGCTGGGAATTCTTACAGAGGTATAAGCGATCTTTGTACCATAATGAATCATTTTGCCAGCTAAATGTATTAGAAGTACTGGAATATTGTTGTAGCTTTCGAATAAGTTCCCACACTTCTTCATCATTCTTCCATTCCTCCCTTTCTTTGTTTATCCAATCTGGTTGGATAATAGAAATGGCACACAACAATGCTTCCACATCCTCATCCTTTCTTGAGAGTGCATCTGCCACCACATTTTGCTTCCCTTTTTTGTAGATGATTTCAAAGTCATAACCCAACATCTTTGTGACCCACTTTTGTTGCTCTTAAGAGGATAATCTTTGTTCTAAAAAGTATTTAAGGCTATCATGATCCGTTTTTACCTTGAAGTGTCTTCCCATTAGGTAGGGTCGCCATTTCTTAAGTGCATGGAGTATTGCCAACATTTCCTTCTCATAAATAGCTTTGCTTAAAAACTTTCCCTTGATTGGACGACTTTCAAAAGCAATGGGTCTTTCATCTTGCATTAGAACAACACCAATTCCATTTCCTGAAGCATCACATTCCACAGTAAAGGTTTTTGTGAAGTCCGGTGTAGCTAAGACCGGTGCTTGGCACATTGCCTCTTTAAGATGTTCAAAGGCCGTTGTTGCTTCCGGAGTCCCTAAAAATGAATCTTTCTTCAATAATGTTGTTAGAGGTGCTGTTATTCTCCCATAATTCTTAACAAACTTGCGATAATACCCTGTCAACCCAAGAAATCCTCGCAGATGCTTTATCGATGTGGGGATTTTCCATTCCTTAATGGCTTTAATTTTGCTAGGGTCTACCTTAACTCCTTCATGAGATACAATATGACCCAAATATTCCACCTCCTAGACTCCAAAGAAACATTTGGATCTTTTTGCATATAATTGTTTCTCCTCCAATAGTTGTAGCACCCTGTCAACATGTTCAACATGATCCTTCCAAGACTTGCTATAGATTAGTATATCATCAAAAAATACTAACACAAATTTTCTAAGGAATGGTTTGAAAATTGAATTCATCAAACCTTGAAATGTTCAAGGTGCATTGATAAGGCCAAAAGGCATGACCAAAAATTCATAATGACCCTCACGCACGCATAGGCCACATAATTCTGCACATAAGGGAACCAAGTCTAGTTGGGTCCCCTGCAGAACTAGAACAAGTCACGACCCTGCTATCATGGCTATGCGAGTCGTGAGGCTGCCCCTATTGTCGATTCCACTGTAATAAAAAAAAAATACAGCATGAACCATTGTGAGCGTCTCTAGAGCAACTCAACTCTGCATGGCCATGTGAATGAAATATTATGTGCGAAGATGTGTGGTGTTCAAATCCCCCTCATTCATGCTTCGGTGAAAAATAGGGATATGTACCTCCTTAGAGTTTATAGTGGTAGTGGTTGGAATCAACACCATGTCACGAGTACAAGACCAACCTAGTTGTGGATTTTGCTAGTAAAAAAAAAACCCTAACATGAACCATTGTAAACCATAATGTAACATTAATAAATTGATGTAACAATAATACGTTAGTGCATCAATGGTTAACCATGGTCAAACTTGGTCAACCTTCTTCAATGTGAGTGAATCTCATCAACTATGCTCAATAAATCCACCCCACATAAATCCTTTATCACTAATACAACTACCTTTATTAATATATCAATAAAATTTTCTACCTTTTATAAATTATATCCTAATCAATAGACTTATATTAACCACATTAATAAATGTGATTATACTAATTTATTAAAAATTTAATTTAACTATCCACTTCCACATTTTGGCATACTTAATTATTTCACGCGTAGGATTTTTGAAAATTAAAAATCTATTAAAAAAAAAGTGAACGTTAGCAACAAACCTCTTTAGGGGTATGAAATGAAATTGAGAAGTGTCGCTCCAATTCGAAAATTATAAATATGGTTTCTCTTCTGCTTCAATACCTGTAACCGAAGTCGTATTTCGCAGCATGGTTAACGATTTTCTGTGACGTATCTCGATTCCAATCTGCGAAATATTCTACGTTTTCGTCCTTCACTGTTTTCGCTTTACTGGGATTTTGTTGTTGTAGGCTCGCCTGTTTCAGCTGGTATTAATTTAGTTTCTTTCCTTCAATCCGCACTCCATTCTATAATACTCAGAAGCTTTGGGGTTTTCTTGATTGTTTTACCGGCCGGAAAAATGTCTGAAATTGAGTACTCGGAGAAATACTACGACGATAACTATGAATACAGGTTATAGCATTTCCCATAACTTCTCCTTTCAGGGTCTACAAAGTAGGGTTTGAAGACTCATTACAAATTAGGGTTTGAATGTGATGTTTGTTTGTTTGGTCAGGCACGCGACGCTTCCCCCTGATGTTTCCCAGCTTCTTCCTAAGGATTGCCTTTTGACTGAGGTAAGCTTCGGGTCGAATTTAATGTCATTATTTTCTTATTGGTCGAATTTAATGCCACACATTCTCTTGTTCTGGGTATCATTTCTTTCGATAATAAGAAAATAAATCGCATGTTGCGTCTGTTGGGCACTTAGGATTTAGCATTCAGTTACATTGTTGGAACAACATTATATGAATCTTTTTCATGGGATTATTCTATTTAAGATCATGAAGAAAAATTTTCTTTTCTGTATTTTTCTAAAATATGATATTATTTTTCTTTTGGAAGGGTTTACTTTGAGCTGAATTGAAGTAACTTATTTCGGAATTTTCGCTTAATTATATATGTTAAAAATATTGTGGAATCTGCAACCAGTATATCTTTGCATACATCATAAACTGAATTTAATATTTACAATGGTTTGAAAGATATGTATTTAAAAACTTGAGCTAAACAAATTATTCATCAACTACCAGAGCTAAAATTCTTATTATTCATTCACCAACCATCAGAGCTATAATTCTTATTACTCACCAACCACCAGAGCTACAATTCATTTTCTTTCTTGGGTTAGATGTAGAAGTAGCTGGAGGAAAGTACCCACGAATGAATCTCTCCAAATATCATGCGTACACTAGTGGTAGGCTTTTGCAATTTATTGTGGCCTTTTCTGAAGTGAGAGGGCTCTTATTTTCCCTCACAGTATTTGGGCTCTTATTTTCTGAAGTTATATTGTGTTATATTTAGTTATTTTGCATTGGGTTCTTGTAGAGAAGATTGTGTCATTAATCGCTGCCAATGATCAAACTACGTTGTCTTTGCTGCCAATGATCAAACCACGTTGTCTTTCTTCTATTTTTAGCGGGTTTATTTTTTTTAGGATATCCTATTTTATCTTTATTGGGCAGTGCTTTTCTTCTATGTTTTAACAAAGAGTTGGATTCTGTTTATGGTTTTAGTTTTTTTAATGATGTGGGTTCAATTGATTTGAACTAACTTAGTTATTTTTGCAGAATGAGTGACGAGCACTTGGGGTTTAGCAGTTGCGGGTGGGCGCACTATGCTATTCACCGCCGTGAACCCCACGTTTTGTTATTCAAAAAACCTTTGAATTACCAGCAAAACCACCAACACTAAGCCCAACAAATTTAATGACTTGGATTCAAGCTATGAGTAATTTCACTATACATTTAGAATAATAAAAGTATGAAATCTATATTAATTCTTATTGGTTACTTCAAGTGAAGTTGATGTTGTTGGAACTACTACACACGTACATGCCGACTCTTAGTTAGAGCATGGGACTACATGCAAGATTCCTTATGCATGATTTAGTCCTTGATTTTCTCCTTCTTTAACTCCACAACTCGTTAGTTCTTCTGCATGATTTACTCCCTAATTTGCTCCTTTTGCGGACTCTTAGTTAGAGCATGGGACTACATGCAAGATTTATTATGCATGATTTACTCCTTGATTTTCTCCTTCTTTAACTCCGCAACTCGTTAGTTCTTCTGCATGATTTACTCCCTAATTTGCTCCTTTCACTCCGCAACTGGCTAGTTCTCTCCGGAACTTGTTGTAGGTGTTGAGTCTTCTCATTGATCACCACTATGGTGCATTACCTTGGGATCTTCACCCAGTAATTCTATATCATGAGCATTGTAACCTATTTTCTAATGAATCATTCTTTTGTTCTTTCGATTTTCTTTTAGTGTTTTTGCTCTGCAACGCTGTGTGTTCAACCTTTACTAGCTAGATTCATCTTTGCATGTTTTCTAGCACATTTACATGGTATCAGAGTCCACAGGTTGCTAGATAAAAGGCACGTTAGTACTTTATTTTGTAGGTATTACAGCTTGGAGATCGAAGATCGATAGAAAAATGGAGTTTCCCAAAGCATCGATCTAACACCGTACAACTATCACGAATGGAAGCACCAACTGGCTCGATACCTTCGTAAAAAAGGGTTGTACATGATTACCATGGCTGCAGAAGTGGAACCCATTTCAGCCATAGTGAAATCCAAGTACCTCAACCACATGGATGAGGCCCACGGATCCATATGCATGTGCATCTCCCAGAGTTGCAGTTTCATCTATCTCGCTACAATACTCCCAATGACATTTGGAAAAAGGTTGAAGAACTCTATAGGAAATAGGATGAGATGAAAGGACATCTCCTCAAAGTGGATCTGCTGTCATTGGATCCACGGAACTATGACAGAATTCAAGACTTCTTCACCAAATATAATGATCTATTGTTGCAACTAAAGGGTTGTGGAATTGACAAATCCAAGGAGGAGAGTTGCCAAGTTCTCTCTATTATGTCAAAGCTTGGACTAGAATACTCTGTTTTTGTGTCTACATTTCATTCAGTAAGACTCGCAACAGGTAAATCCTATACTATGCCTTCTCTCAAACAGTTCATGGAGTCCCTTACTTTTGAGCAAGATAAACTCATTGGCATGGGGAAAATCATACCTTCAAAAGCGCATGCACTTGCTGTGCATGATGGCAGCGACAATAGAAATCAAAGATCTCATTTAAATCAGCAAAATTAGCAGCAAAAAGACAAGGGAAAAGCGTATTCCCATCCAAAGAAGGAAGGGTACACCAATTCCTTCAATGACTCCTCCAGCTCAAGAGATGAGAAAGGGAAGAAAGGAAACAGATGCACCTACTGTCAAAGAGGATTCTATCCAGAATCCTCTTGCATGAAGAAACAAATTAACCTAATGGCAGAAATCCTTCAGAAGCACAACCTTAGGGACCACATCCCTCAAGGCGCCAAGAAGAAAACTGAGGATCTGCCACACGGGAAAGGTGACAATTTTCATGCTTTAGGTGCAATTAATTCTTACCCTGATGCATGGATTATAGATTCTGGTGCATCACATCATATGGCTGCTGAAAAGGAAGTCTATTCCTCTTTGGATGCATGCAAAGAACCTCCCATCTTCATGGGAGATGACTCACCTATTGAGGTCACCGGAAAAGGTAGAGTGGAACTTTTACATGGAAGCTTTGAAGATGTCCTTCATGTTCCAAAACTTTCAGTAAACCCGCTTTCAGTTTATCAAATCACTCATTTCAGCACCGGAAAGAGAGTGGAATTCACTCCAGATGGAGTGAACATATATGACCTACATAGCAGCTCCAAAATTGCAACCGGTGAGGTAAACAATGGAGCCAGACTGTATACATTTTCTGAATTTATTGAATCTGAATCCCCCTTATTGCTTACACATGTTGATGATAGTAGTAGGCTTTGGCACAAGAGGTTTGGTCACTTAAATTACAGGTATATGCAGCAGCTAAGCAAGCATGAGATGGTGGAAGGCTTGCCAAATATCAGTTTCTCCAATGGATTTTTTGAAGGGTGTGTCCTTGGTAAACATCCTAGAGAAAAGTTTGACACTAGCAAGACTCACAGAGCATCCTCTCCTCTAGATCTGATCCATAGTGATCTCATGGGGCCTTTTCCTCATCCTTCCATCAACAAAGCAAGGTATGTGCTTACACTTATTGATGATTTCTCACGGTATACTTGAGTGTATCTTCTTAGGAACAAATCTAACGTTTTTGCGCACTTTGAAGATTTCAAAGCACTAGTTGAGACATAACCAGAGAGCAATATCAAAGCCCTCCATACAAACAATGGGGGGGAATATGTTAACACAACACTTCAGAACCTTTGCCTTGATTCTGGCATACAGTTGCAGTACATAGTTCCATACACTCCGCAGCAAAACAGAGTTGCTGAGAGAAAGAATTGATCTCTCAAAGAGATGGCTTTCTGCATGTTGCATGCTAAATCACTGCCTCATAAGCTATGGGCTGAAGCACTTAATTGTGCTAACTACATTTAGAACAGATCTCCTCATAGGTCTGTCAAGGATCAGACCCCCTTTGAGGCTTGGAGTGACACTAAACCAGAGGTCAACCACTTCCGTGTTTTCAGCTCCTGAGCATGGGCCAGGATCCCCTCTGGAAAGAGGAAAGCTATTGATCCACAGAGCATTGAGTGCATATTTTTTGGATACCCTAATGGTGTGAAGGGATACCAACGGCTGATTTCCTCTACGGACAAGCTCATCATTGAGCGAAGTGTCAAATTTGAGGAAAGTCTCTCTCATGCACCTTAATTTCTGCATGCAGACACCTTTTATCTACCTCATGTCCGAGATGATGACTTAGTACACTCAGATGCAGATACAGACCATGTAGATGTAGAGATAGAGTCTTCAGATACAAATCTAATGCATGCATATGATGATCCACATCCAAGCCCAGATCGGGCTTCAAGCAGTGAATCAAATTCCTCTGTCATAAATCAAAGAATAAGGAGCATACGTGAGATATATGCACAAGACCACCCAGCTGCTAGAAATGGTCTTGTGGGGGATAATTATGATCTGCATAAGACTAGCTCAGAGTTTATTGAGCCTCCTCTTGTCCTCACTGCCACTGAACCATCGCCATCCTGGCATTGTCATTTGGTTCAGTCTTCTGATCCACAATCTTATGCTGAGGCTGTTGGGCATCCATCTTGGGAGTCTGCCATGGAGGAGGAGTATAACTCCCTCCTCGAGAACCAGACCTGGGATCTGGTCCCCCTTCCTTCAGGAAGGAAACTTGTCCGATGCAAATGGGTCTACAGGACCAAGAGTGCTGCAGATGGGAAAATCACCAAACGGAAAGAAAGGCTAGTAGCCAAAGGCTTCCAACAAGTGCATGGCATTGATTATGACGAGATCTTTGCTCCAGTAGCAAAGATGGATTCCATACGCCTTACACTTCCCATTGCAGTTGCCTAGGGGTGGGAAGTACATCAGATGGATGTGAAGAATTCCTTTCTTCATGGAGACCTATCTGAGGAGATCTACATGGAGCAGCAACATGGTTTCATTCAAGATTCCTCTTTGGTCTGTAGACTGAAGAAATCTCTCTACGCCCTTAAGTAGGCCCCAAGAGTTTAGTATGCGAAGATGGATTCTTTTCTCTTATCACAAAACTTTGAAAGATGTAAGTCCGATCCAAATGTTTACATGTTCAGGACACATGATTCTCTTCTTATCTTAGTTTTTTATGTGGATGATCTCCTAATCACCTGCAACTCGGCTTCAGCCATTGCTACAGTCAAGAGGGCCTTGCATGATAGGTTCTTGATGACGGACGTGGGTCCATTACACTTCGTTCTTGGTTTTGAGATTAGCTAGGATGCCACAAGCATCAAACTCTCTCAGGCTAAGTATGCATGGGATCTCCTCGAGAAATTTAACATGATTGACTGCAAGCCAGCACCGTTTCCTTTTCTGTCTGGGGTTCGCCTTGAGGATGGAGGTGACACTCTAGTAGTTGACAACGCTCTCTACCGATAGCTAGTGGGGAGCATATTGTACCTCACCCACTCCAGACCAGATCTCTCATATGCAGTAGGGGTAGTTTCTAGATACATGCAGGAGCCACATGAGCTACACAGGAATGCTGCCAAGCGCATCCTCCGATATTTGCAGGGCACCATCACCTTCGGGATTCACTATGCAACGGGCATTGCATTGAATCTCCTTGGCTTAACAAATTTTGATTGGGCGGGAGACAAAATTGATCACAATTCCACCTCCGGATATTCACTCAGTCTAGGATCTAGCCCTATCTGTTGGTCGAGCAAGAAGCAGTTTGTTATTGCTCTCTCTTCAACTGAGGCAGAGTACAGAGGAGTAGTCAACATCACCATTCAGGCTCTGTGGCTACAACACTTCCTCACTGAGTTGGACGTCCAGTTTCACCAGCCCATTGTCATCTGGTGTGACAACCAGAGCACTCTCAAATTTTGCAGGGATCCAGTACAGTGGCAGTGGATGAAGCACATAGAGATCCATATGCACTACATCAAAGACTTAGTACATGATCGGGTCATTGATTTGCAGTTTTGTCCTTTAGCAGAACAGACTGCAGACATCTTCACCAAGACATTCACTGAGCAAAAGTTTCGCTCTCTGCGCGATCATCTTGGAGTGAAGGACACAGTTTCTTAGCAACTATCTTTTCTTCCTCTTTTCTTCTGATTACAATGTATTTTGAGGGAGGGTTTTTCCCACGAGGTTTTCCCTCTTTCCTCAATTTTAGTACAAGTTGCACTGTATTTTGGGTGACCTTTGGCCTTAGTTGCGACGGCCCATTTCCTATTTTTCCCCATAGTGGTGTTCAAGGGGGGGGGTGTTGGAACTACTACACACCTACATGCAAACTCTTAGTTAGAGCATGAGACTACATGTAAGTTTCCTTCTGCATGATTTCCTCCTTGATTTTCTCTTTCTTTAACTCCACAACTCGTTAGTCCTTCTGCATCATTTACTCTCTGATTTGTTCCTTCTTTCACTTCGCAACTGGCTAGTTCTCTCCAGAATTTGTTGTAGGTATTGAATCTTCTCATTGATCACCACTATGGTGCATTACCTTGGGATCTTTCAAATACTTTTTATTAATTTATTATTATACTAGTATGTAGAGTAAAAGAAATTCATTATGCTATTTTCATTATTAACTTGTAAATAGGCTTTGTTACAATGGCATGGGCCATGACCGTGACTTATCAATACCACATGCTTAAAAATCATAACTCATTTCACAATTAAAATATTTTATAACTATATGATAAGATTCTTAACCATGGATATTGACCACCAATTTAACATGTAAATAAGATTTGTTACAATACCATGAGCCACTACTATAGATACATCTAAACCTTCTATCCCCGACTACTAAAAATATTCCCATAGAAATTAAAACAAGGTTTCAATAAAATTAAAAATGAGAATACTTTTATACATAAAGATGTGAAATTTATATAATAGAAATAATATTAAGAACCGACAATAGAGATTCACCTTAAGTAAGGATCCAAGCGATGAGAGCAAACAAAGTGACTAACAATAATAAAAATAATAGATGTTAAAGATAGTGTATGATTTTATTAATATAGATACTTTGGTAAACACAAGACAATGGGACCAAAATTAAGAGAGGGAGAGGGGGGGAGATAGTGACAAATCTTGAGGGAAGAGAGAGAGAGAGATGGAGTTGGAGTGAGAGAGGGAGGAAAGAGCAAATATAGAGAGATAGAGGCAAAGAGAGGGAGGGAGAGAGGAGAGGATGGAAGAGGGAAGAGAGGAGAGGAGAGAGAGAGGGATAGAATGGGAAGAAAGTGAGGGAGACAAAGAGATGGAGGGGGGTGGGGAGAGAGATAGTGATAGAGCTAGAAGGAAGAGAAGAGAGTGAGCCATGGGGGGAGAGACAAAGGGAGGTGGAAGAGAAAGGGAGAGAAGAAGGAAGATAAAAAGGACTCAAGAGAGAGGAAAGAGATATGGAGTTGGAGTGGGAATGACTTCTATCACTTGAACTAAGAGATAGAAATAAAAAAAAAAAACAATGGTATGCCACCTTATAATTGCAATGGCATCTTACACATTCTAACTAATTTATTATTTTTTTCATTAAATAATGAAAATTCTATTGAAATCTTCCCTAATTTGGTCTTAAGCTTTAATATCAATATATTATTAGAAATAACTATATAGAGAAGATGTAAATAATTTTTATAGATGTTAACCTATTGTAATGTGAATAATTTTAATTGGATAATAGTATCTCATAATAAATTATTGTACAAATATTTTTCTGCTTTGTTGAATTTTCAAATTTAAAATTAATAAATATAATTTTGTAAATCTAATAATTTCAATTATTTAAAATTTTTCATAAAATAATTTTTATTTAAGAATAAAAAATCATAACAAATTTATCATTATCTCAACTAGCTATACAAATCCCAATCTTAATTATCGTAAAATCATTAATATTAAACTACTAAACAAAAGTCTCGATATTCATGAGAGAGCATAAAAATCATTGAAATTCAACATTCCTTAGAAACGTAGTATATGGTAGCAGTTGATGTCCAGGCCTGCCTCGCTGCCACGCCTAGTGGTGAGAAGTTGAATCATCTTCATCTTGAATATTGAGAATTCGACGAATCTGTTGGGGGGTTTTACCTCTGATCATGTGAGCGATAGCTTTACACGTCAAGTCGAGAAGACTCTTTATACACAGATAATTGGCTGCCACTACCACTTTCAAAAGGGTTTCATGATCATCAAGGCTTTCAAGGAACTCTGAATCCCACCTACTGCTGTTAACATCATCAGCCGCATTAACATCATCAGCCGCATGGTATGTGCAATATTGGATGACCTTTTCCAAAATGTTTCCGGTAACGAGAAGCAGAGGAATAGCTGTGTGGGTGCCCAAGTCGTCCATCACCTTCTTTATAATCTGGGACTGAGAGGCCACCGCGTCCTCCACTTGGAATATTTTTCCATCATTGCTCATCAATCTCACAGTACCTGTATTATTACTGTGACTGGATTCCATTCTCAAGGCACGAGCAGACACGTCAATGAAATGAAGAAATGGATTAATGTTGCAGAAAGCGTCTCTTGCAATGTTGCGTCTGACTGAAATGAGTTCCTGGGGTTCATACTAATACAACACAATTCTTGCACACAACCAATTTTCGAAGGGCCGACAGAGACGTAGACATGATTTCGATCTTTGGGTTTTCCTTGTAGTAAAAGTGAAAAAAAAAAATTGTTAAGCGAGATTTTTATGATGTTAATTTATTTGATGGTTTTTTTAATTAACTAATTTAATTAAAAAAATGAAAATAGCTTGAAAATAATCTTGAATTTTTATTTATAAATTTATCAATTTAAATATTTTATATATAAAAATAGTTTTAAGCTTGGCTCAAATTACTTTAATTAATTATAAAATTACCATATATATATATAAATGGAATTATAATCTACTTTTAGGCCTCCACGCCTTCACTTCTTCCATGCAGATTAGGTTTCATACATTTTAAAATTGGATTCTCAATCTATTCAACATGACCAACCCAATAGCACCATCATTTGATAACATAAAGTGTGAATAAAAAATTAGGTGGCTACTTCTACTCTTTTTGAAAAACTGCTACTTCTAATCTCAAAAGTCATGCAAACATACAACTACACAATCGTGCTCGTCTTTGCCATGACATCTTCTGAGCTAAATCTCAGCCATGAAGATTTGATCTAATACATTATGTCTCTTATTTTCTCTTACAACAACCTCTACAACCTCTCTCTCACTGCAAAATTAACTCTTTCTTTTCAATTACTAAAATAAATCTCTCCATGCACTTCACTAACTTCTAATCTTCGCCATTGAATTCTATGTGTACCCCTCTCTAGAAACTTGACCTTTGAATGTTCATCTATTGTAGGAGATTTCTATCCTCTTTCTGCATTTAATTTTTCTCGCCCTATTCAATATTCCAGCCTAAAAATGGTCAATTTGGTCCTCTATTTAGACAATTTCTACCACCATCTCCACTACTCAAGTCATAATGAATCCACATCTAAATGATCTGTCTATATGTAGAAGAAGTCAAATTATTTTTCCAACCATTACCATGGGCTATTACCTTGGTTAAATGCATTGGAAATCATTTGAGTGTAGGAACAATAAGGAAAAAAGTCATTTACACGAAGTAACCCAATGCCTCCCTTCAAGAAGAGAGTTACTGGGATGGGTAACACTTGTCTAATGAAGGAAACTTGAGTCACTAATCCTCGCAATGCACTCGTAACCTTTGTTACCCATTCTTCAACTCCAAAACCAAGTTAACTCAGGTGTGACTCCTCCTGAAACCGATTATCGATGCCTGCAACCATCTCCCAATCTGGTAGAATCATTACATCACCTTATCAAGCACATTTCATGGCTCTATGGAACCATCCAAAACTCATTGAATGATGAGTATGTCAAACAGGCTGAAATCATGCTAATAAGTCTCTACTCTTCCTAAGACACCTCCACATCTTCGACATATCAGTGAGATGCCCTACAACTAGTCACACTCGACAAAATCAATAGAAACACTCATCTATCATAAGACATCCCATCAAACATGACTTGATAGTATCCAACCACTATCAACTAGTAGTAGTTTCTCCACACCCTTTACAAATCAAGCGTGTGCATGAACAAACATCTACAACACATGCTACAAGGTTAACATCAATGTCGACTATCAACAATGCAACTCATCACCAAAACCACCTTGTTGACGTCAATGCCAACAAACAACTAAGACATAATGCCAACAATCTTCCCCATTGGCATTGATGGCAATCCCAATTGAACCATATAACTGGCCTCTAGAAACAAGCCCCAATTGAGCCATCCAAAAAATATATCTCCTAACTCTTGGTCTCTGACATACAATTTTTCTAAGTCTCTCCACCTTTGACATCAATGGAAAAGGGATAAGAACCTTAAGGGTATAATATATTTATCAATCATCCAATAATTCTGCAATAGAATACTCTCTCACTCCCTATGGAAATAACAAGAAACAATAACAATAACTCAATCACATTCTCTCTCACTCGCGAAGCATCAATATAAAACTCGCCGTATACAATGACATCGCTCTCCAGCCAAAAAGATTGTGTGAAATTTCTATGAAAACTAATTTTTAGACAATGCAATGAAAAAAACTAGCGTCACATTGTGCCAAACGAACTAATGTGACAAAAAGAGCAATGTCACATGTTGTAACAAACATGTTTTGATTTCAAAATGGTACATTTTTATCCAATGTTGCACTTAGATAAATATTGTCTCACATGTAGATGTGACAAATATTGTGGAAATGTGTCATTACACTCGAATGTATATATTGACCAATGTGAAAAACATTACTGTAATATGACATTACAAAAATAACAAACAATTTATCCGATAATGTGACATTGTCACAATTTATCCAATATAGCAACGGGAAAAACATTGTCATGATTTGACATTACAAAACCAACAACATGATCTGATTGCATAAAAAGGTTTGTGTAGAACTACAATAAAAATAAATGTTTGGAAATTCTGATGAAAAAACTAGTGTCACATCATTAAAAATGAACTAACATGACAATGAAACTAATATCACATTATAACAAACACGCTTTGACATCATATTGTAGGAAAAATTATCCAATGTCACAATGTGAGAAACATTGTCTGACTTTGCAATGCCATAAACATTGTCACTATGTGACATTGCATTTTAATTTATCCAACATCTTAATGTGGAAAAAAATGTTTTTTTGTGACATACATTCACAATGTGATATAAATTCCCAAAATAATGGACACATATTCTCAATGTCACTACAGTCAATAATGGTCATAATGGTCAACCATTATGACATGTTTGACCATAGTCAACGTCATCACATAGTCAACACAGTGAATGACATCCATCACATTCAACATAGTTAACCATAACTAAAATACCCAACATATAAAATATGTTCAACCATATTCAACCATAGTGAACCTACTCAAATGTAGTCAATGATGTCTAACCTTGCTAGAGAAAACTTGATAATGGATAAACATGGTCAACCATATCCATATATTAGTAAACATTTCCAACCATGATTAACCATTTTCACCCTTAGTTAACCATACTTGATCATAGTGAGCAATGTTATAAGCTCATCTTTGGTTGAACACATCGAACATGGTTAAACATTGACAAGAATTTCAACCATAGTAAAAAATAATAATAATGGTCAACCATGGATAACATGATCATTAGTGGTTATCCATAGTTAACCATATGTCATGATTGTCGATCTTTGTCACCAATGGTCTATCATGGTTATCTATCATCAATCCTCATGAACCCTTGGTCAACCATGGTCAATCCTCATAAACATTGCTAACCATAGTTGGCCATCATTAATAATCATCAATCATGCTTGATCCTCTTCAATCATTATTAAACATTACCATCTACAGTGAAACACAATAAACCTTAATCAACCATATGTTCACCAAAGTCAACTATATTTAGCTATAGTTAAACACAATCAACCTTAGTTAGCAATAGTCAACCATCGTGCACCATGTACAACTTGAAAACCATGGTCAATTAAGGTTAAATATGGTAAATATATTTTCAATAATGGTCTCCAAGGCCAACATGGTTGAACATGGTCAACCATAATCAACATGGCCTTATTGATTAGCCATGGTTCACCACAATCATCTATAGCAAACACTCACAACCTTGATCAACCATGAAAACCTATAGTGAATGATATATTTACCATATTCAACTAGGTTTGACCAACTCAACTATGGTTAGAAAAACTTAATGATGGTTAAACATGGTTAAACATTGTCACTCACTAACACCCATGATGAACCATACATAACCTTCAGTGCTGATAGTTAACCATGGTCAACCATAGTTGGCCTTGGTGAACCTTGGTCAACCATGATGAACCATGATCATCTCTAGTCAACCATAACCAACATAGAACAACCCATGCTCTACCGCATCTTGATGGCCAACCATGGTTAAAATGGTTGAACAAGGTCAAGCAATATCTCTATGCTTAAATATGGTCAACCATTGTCCACATGAGAAACCATAATCACTCATAGCAAACTATGGTCAACAATAGGTAAATATGCAAAACCATGTTCATCCATGGTTAACATGGTCAAACAATGGTCATCATGCCGAATAATAATGAACCATGGTCAAACATTATTAACCATGATAAACATTGAAATCCATGGTTAAGCATGGTAACCGTTACCATTCATACCCTACCATAGTAAATGGTGAACCATGGTGAAAATTTTCAAACCATGCTCTAATGGTTTACCATGGTCAACATCAATGTAACAATATAACAATTGAAAACATTAATGTTATATTTGCTATATTGATGTAACATAAATACATTGTTGGTTATGGTTAACCATGGTCAAACTTAGTCAACCATGTTAGTCCACAATCAACACTCTTCATTCTCGGTCAACATCGTCAACCATAGTTAACAATGATAAACCAAGGTCAACCTAACCTTCTCTTTAATCCTTAGTAAATTATGGTAATCATTATCAATCATGGTCAACTATGGTCCACCATCTTAATCATTGTAAATTGTTGGGAACGGGTCCCCTACAGTGAATTTTGGGGTAAAGAGCCCAAGTTTTGGGGAAGAAAGCCCAAGTTTTGTATAAGAAGTGTAAAGTCTCCACATTTTGTGGTCACAAAGCGCGAAGATGTAAAGATTAATAAAGGGTTTCCCCCCTTTGTTTAATGTAAGACATGTAGGCTTTAGGAGATCTACCGAACCATGGGATTGTATAAGATGAAGCCTTAGAAGCGTCTTTTAGTAGTTCAGTTCAGATAGGTTTTTGAAGATTCATTAATATAATGGGTCTGTTAGAGCTAAGAGCGAAGAGTCTTAGCATAGGAAAGAGGCTTTATAGTTGTGTGCAAAGAGGCCTAGGGTAGAAGTCTGCAGCTGAGTGCGCAAACCCCTGCAGCTATGTGTGTAGGGTAGTTAGTGTCTATAAGGGAGATCTCAACATCAATAAAGAGAATTATTATGGAATTACCTACGTATGAGCTATTTTACTTCTGTTATGAATGAATGCAATTGTGTTATGTTGAATATTGGGTTTATGATTTGATGTTGTATTTATGCGCGAATCTATGTGTTTTAATTTTTTATATGAATGCAAGTAAGAATATCTGTTTACGAGAAGATAATCATAATGCATGTTGAATCTATCCATTACTTAAGCTAATGTGGGTAAATACAAGAGTAAGAGTAATTACATAGGTGCGTAAGTGTATGATTCTTCTATTTAGGGTACACGTAAGATAGTCGTAGACCTTCATCGAGGTCGAGAGGACGACTAAGGGGAGTATATTGATAAGCCCTAAAAGGCTTATCAATCTGCTTGAAGGAAGATTTAGGGTACAAAGCAGCATTGTTGCCATCTCAGGGTGTGGAAACTTGGTTCCTGCATCCCCCCATATTGTTGTGAGTGAGACTTCAGTCCATTCTCCATGGATTGATGCCGAAAGGGTCAGTAATGTAGGGATTTGGTTGGCTAATTAACGCTGAACCTGGGTTAGGGCCCATTAATCCAACAAATGGTTCTGTTGTCGAGACTAGGATCTACATAAAGAGATGTGTGATGTCACATCACTGGAATCTAGCTAAGAAGGAGATTGAAGACTGGTTGGATAGAAAGATCCACAAATCTGCAGCACAAGAGAACATTAATCCATGATTGATGAAAGAACAGTGGTTGGACACATATATGTACACAAAGATAAATGAGATCTTCTTTTGTTCTTTCCCAGTTGAATTGTACGAGTGGGTCGCAAAATTGGCAGATGACCAAGGAAGGTGGAGGCTTGACGGTCAAATAGTCTAGACACCAGAGTTAGTGCGGAGATTAGAAACCTCTAAAGATAAGATTGCATGCATTGTTGATCATTGGCTCGATTATATCATAGGAGGGTTGGTGATAGAGTTCGCGGTCGATACCTCGGTCAGTCACAATGAAGCAGAGTGTCGCTTATTCAAGGGGTTGAGAGGTAAGTATTTAAGGTCTTTAAATTATTCGATTAAGATGCTCTTGTGTGAAAAGTAGGTTATGTAGCTACCTTGATGTTCGGGGCTACGTGAAGTGGAAAGACCTTCAAGAATAGAGGGAAAATGGGCCATGAATATAGCTCGATGATTGAACCTCCTCTAGGTGATGATGAGGAAGTAGCACAACCTTCTCACAGAGCACTATTCATTTGATAAAGCAAGGGTTCCCCCGAATACCCAATCCACCCACACCACCTCCATCTTCACCTCCACCGCATACACATTCGACTACGCCACCACCACCTTCGCCATTGTTTAGTATGGAGAACTCAGTAAAGCTACGTGTGTTCAAGGGCCTGGGAAATGAGGATCCCGACCTGTTTTGGTTTGTCGCAAAGGCTATATGGGAAGCTTAGGGTATCACAGATGATCAAATGAAGAAATCAATGTTTGTTAGTGCTTTGGAGGAATGCATGCTAATGTGGTACATTAAGTACTGCACTGATAACCTGACATCTATGTTGGCAGATATTTAGACTGCATTGAATAAGGAATTCATTAGACCCAAATCTGAAGCACAATCAATTGTGGGATTCAAAGAAATCATGATGAAGGTTGACGACACCCTAGGATCTGGATCAGAGGTTGAAGTGTACAATTCGTGAAGCTAACATGAATCTGACATATGGGCAACACTGTAAATTTTTGTGGCTTCGCTCCTGCCTCATCTAAGGGTTGCGCTATGACAACAAAATATTTGGACCTAAAGCTCTAGAAATTGTGATGAGATTGCATGAGACATCGATACAAAATGCTAATTTGGGGGTTCAACAGATCCATGCATGGTTGTAGAACCTTTTCCTAGAAATGCAAACTCTGAAAAACGATAGAATAGTTTGGCCAGAGGTGCACGAAGAAGTTTGGTGCCTGAAATTAAAAAGCCAATGGGATGAAAAGGATCACTACTGAGTCTTCACTAATGATGTTATAGCAGGATGACCAATGCCTCTGAAGCTAGAGTCTTAACAAGGGCCAAGTGAAGGGCCCGCGATATTGTGTGCTATCTATCACATAGCTGGAAAACACATGATGGGCAATTGCCATTTTTTGCAGAAATTTTTGCAGACACCGCAACAACTCTTCTGCAACTTCTGTCAATTGGTGGGTCATGATGAGTGAAATTTCCACAGTTATGAGTTAATTATGGATAAGATGAGTGTAGGCAGAAACCCAGCCTCTGGACCAAGGTGCTGGGAGAGCGTGAGGTGAATATTAGGGGTGCGGACAAGGCTGAGGTGGACGAGGACATGGTAGAGGTCGGGGATAGGTCATTTGGTACAATTGTGGAAGACCGGGACACTACACATGAGACTGCCTGAATCTGACATGTCTGACATGTCTATCATGCCAATATTGTACTTAGTTTGACCACGCAACTGGATATTGCCTCGTATTGCTATGTAAGATATGTGGAAAGGGGGCACAGCCTCCGCAACTGACTTAGAACTTATAGATGATGAGGGTTGAGCCTCAAAAAGAGGATCCCAAGGTAAATATTATGTTGTGGAGTGGGATGACGACTCGTGAAGATAAGGGGAAGTAGCTTGAAGAAAGTGAATGGGTCCCCAAGTCTCTAGAAAAGGAGGTCGATTTTGATCTCAAGCGTGCATGGTAAACATTTATGGAAGTAAAGGAAAGCTTCACTGAGGCCTCTACCTTAGGAAGTCAAGATAAGCCAGCTAAAGAGATGGACCCTTCCATGTTTACTACGTTCTTGGAAACCTGTATGAAGCTATTATGCAACAACAAGGCTATGAAACGACTACAGGAACTGATAAATAAGTGTGCAGGAAAGAAAATGCCTTGATGGACCATGTGTAGTCAGTAATATTGGTAAGCATAAGGCAAGAATGGGGCGTGAGATGAGGCTCACTACAAAGATACAAGAATATGAGATGGATCAAGTAATTCTGGAACTTGGGTCAGACGTGAATGTTCTACCTAAACAAACATGGGAAAGGATGGGGAGACCTGCACTGCAGTGGTCTCTGATGTGATGCATTGCAGGAAAATATAACTATCCGTGGGAGGAGATTATGGAGGAAAATCTATAGCATAAAAGATTTATGCACTAGGCTGTGGTGGCTGACGCTTCATAAGGATTCCAAGGCTTATTGTAAGGCATGTGATGCATGTCAAAGGACAGGAAGGCCATCGTGGAGGGATGATTTGCCTTTGAATCTGCAGATTTCATTATAGCGATTTGAAAAGTGGGCAAATGACTTTGTAGGACCAATTTATCCTCCAGGGAAGAAGATGAGTGCGCGACACCTCATCACCGTGACTAATTATTTGACCAGATAGGCGGATGCGTGACCTGTGAAGGACTGTATAGGGGGAAAAACAAAAAATTTCATCTTTGAGTATGTACTCACTAGATTTGGTTGCTTGAATATTTTGATGGGTGATCGCGGTATGCATTTCCTTAATGAGAAACATTTCTTTGGTTAATGCAGGGCAGATAAAGGGAATAGTAAATGCAAGTAAAAAGTTTTTGCTTCTCATGATCAAGAAAAAGAATGATATTGATGTTTAATCTTTTGAAGGTTGTGATGATAAGTTAAAATTTGATTTGTTTTATGTGGTAAGCAAGCATGGTGAGATGTTTTAGGAAGCAAAGAAATTACCTCCCAAGAGGGGAAGTCAGCATGAGATACAACTGCAGTAGGATGTTCCACTTCCAAACATTGGCATGTATCACATATCAATCACAGAGAGAATGGAGATCAAGAATAAAATTCAATAATTTTTTAACAAAGATATCATATGATCATCTACTTCTCCATGTGGTTCACCCATTGTCTTGGTGCCAAATAAGGACGAGACTTGGCGCATGTGTGTGGATTTCCATGCATTGAATAAAATAACGATAAAGAATCATTATCCAATCCAAAGAATTGATGATTTTCTTGATCAATTGAGGTATGCAAAGTATTTCACTGAGTTAGACTTACAAAGTGGTTATCATCAAGATAGAATAGCTGAAGAGAGCATTTGGAAAACCACATTTAAAACTAAACAAGGATTGTTTGAGTGGCTTGTTATACATTTCGGTCTTACAAATGCTCCAACTACTTTCATGAGAGTTATGAATGATGTATTGAGACCATTTCTGGATGACTTTTTCATTGTTTACTTAGATGATATTCTCATATTCAGTAAATCCAGAGATGAACATGTTATGCATGTGAACAAAGTACTTGATGTCTTGAGAAAAGAACAACTGTTTTTAAAGATGTCAAAGTGTGAATTTGTCAAGAATTATTTTGTGTATGTGGGACATATTGTTGGAGAAGGTGAGCTGAAGATAGATCCTTCTAAGGTTGAGGTCACTGTGAATTGGCCCAAGCCCAATATAGTTACAGAGGTAAGAAGATTTATATGGGTAGCACAATATTGGAGTAAATTTATTGCTAACTTTTATTTTATAGCACCACTACATGCATTGACTAGTGTTAAGAAAGTCTTCCATTGGGGAGATGTACAAAAAAAAGAATTTGATGTTGTAAAGAAAAATATCAGTTCAATACCAATATTGGCTCTTTCGGATCTTAGAAAACCATTTGAGATTCAAATGGATGCTAGTGATTATGCCATGGGAGCAGTTCTTATGCAACATGGTAAGTCCATTTCATTTCATTATGAAATTTTAATGGTGCTATGAATAACTATCCCACTTATGAAAAATAACTTTACGAATTCGTACAAAGTGTTAAAAATGGAAATCTTACTTGATGGGGAAGGAGACCATTATCCATACCGACCATCAACCATTGCAGTACTTACAGTCACAATCAAAGTTGCAACACTCATGACACTTTAGATGGATGGGCTTTCTACAACAGTTTCATTTGGTTATCAAGTAAAAAACAGGAATATACAATAAAGTAGTTGCTATGCTTTCTAGGCCTATTGTAAATTCATCTATTATACATGAGCACAATTATGTTTTACATGAAATTCACATTTAGAAATATGCATATGATAATGACTTTCAGGAAGTTTATGCAAGCTTGAGGCAAGGAAACCAAATTGAAGAGTTAAATTACCATGTGCATAACATTTTTTTGTATCACTTGGGCAAGTTATGTATTCTGTTGTATCTCTAAGATGATAATGGTCAGCTACCATGCCAGTGCATCTAAGATATTTGTTTTGGGGGGTTTTGTTTTAATTTTAGAGGACCAACATATGAAATAGAAATAAAAAAGTCATACCTAACCTTTTGAATAATATTAATATTTATACAAAGGGCTGCTATTAAAATCCACACGATGATATAGATTGTTTAGTGATGGGAAGAAACTGAAACATGATATGACTCTTACAAGTTTCAAATAGAAAATTGAATAATCATGAGTAAAAAAACCTTCAAACAATGTTCAGAAAGTTTAACAGAATATGCCTAAGATTACAAAAGATGTTGATGATTTTATGATTTAGAGGAAATTAAGTAAACAAACAGTTTATATAATTCATTATCATTAAGGTGATCACTTCAGAAGCTTATAGGATTAAATTGAAAACCAATTATTCCTACATGTTTATCTCTATAAAACTTAAGAATGTGAAGAAAGAACACAATGAATGCAAACTGGAAAACTTACAGGGAACACAAAATTGTATGAATCAAAACTCAGAATCATTTTCCTTTGTATTAATGATTCAAAAAAATTCAAGTACATTAAATTCTTACAAATGTTTCTCTCAAGGGTGCAACCCTTAATAACTCGTGGAAAGGAGTTATTATACAATCTTAGAGTTGTGAACAAATATTAAAGGAATTTACAAAAATATATCAACACAGAATAAGGAATATAAAATGATAGTCGCTTCGTCACTATTTTGGTGTTGAGATTTTGATGACTGTTCCTAGAAAAGCTGAAAACTATTGAACTGTTGATGACCTATTCCTAGAAACACTAAAAACTGTTGAACTATTGGTGACCTGTTCCTGGAAACACTGAAAATGGTTGAACTATTGATGACATGTTCCTGCAAACATTGAATGTTGTTTGATCCTCTTTTTAATCAAGTAAATCAGTTATATGTTCCCAGGGTTTATAACCTGGGATAGATAACTTAGTTACTCTTCGGGAAACTTCATCCATTTATATATACTTAGTAAAAGTAGGTTTTGCTGGAAATACATGTCTGATTCCATTTAGAATGAAAAAGAAATCTCCGAGTGCATTTAGCATAACCCTTGGTGTTATTGCACCTCTTATGTTTGAAATTGAAGCTGCATTGGTACCTACCTCTGTAAGCTTTCAAACATAATATTCAATGGGAATTAATTTGTCATTTACCACAAGAATAGAGGGAAAACCCTTATCGGGCAAGGGTTCTAACCTACTGAAAAGTATTTGAACTATGAAATTAACGTTGTTGCATTTTTCCTCCAATTGAAGAATGAGATTTTTCTTTATGATGATTTTCTTCACTTCAAGTATGGTTGTTGTCTTTTCATTTATAACTAATTCTTCAATCTCATAGCTATCTTTAGAATTCAAAAACTTGATTACCTCAGTGGCAACTTCTGGCATGTCCTCAATTTCCTTGGAGATAGTTTCAATAGCTTCCTGAGCTTTCTTCGACAAGTATTTTTGATCAAATATTATCATGATATAGGGCCATATATCCTTGACTCATTCAGTATTCTCTTCCCATAGAATCTCCTTTGCAAAACCTAGTTTGTTTCCAAGGAAAGATTCTTTGATTTCCTTATGAAAAACTTGAATTTGACTTTTTGTCCTCTGCAACTTGGTTTCATGTGAACTATCTGCAACTGTTTCAATATGTTCTAATTCCTTAAGTTCATCCTGCAACTTCTTAATTTCAACTGTTTGAATGGACAAGTTTTGAACAACTTTTGCAAGTTGTTCAGTGCCTTCTACTGTAAACTTTGGTTATAGAGACTACTGAAAGAGGAACGACATCCATTGTAATTTGAGTCATTTTCACATCTTCTTGTTTCTTTTTGACCAATTTTTCAAATTTCTCCTCCATCTATTTTATTTGCAGATTTTTTTCCATGATGAGCTTCATCATGTCAAATTTCTAAGTCTCGGTTTCTTCAATCTCCTTGGTCATTAGGTCCTCAGGACCTGGCAATTTGAGCTCCTTCCTTAATGATGAGAGCTCAGTATATTTCTTGTTTGCAAATTCTTCTGTAGCATTTATATTTGAGGGATCACATCTTGTCTTCAGCACCAGATCTTCCAAAGGTTTGATCTTGGTGTCCTTTACCAGTGAGGAAACTTTTTTCAACCTGATTTGTGATTGTGTATTCGCCAAGGTGACTTGCAAATTTGACAAACTCATAGGAGTATGAGTTGAAGTGGAAGAAATCATCTAGCCATTCCATTTGTGCATCTCAATTTGGTCAACTGGATTTACATCTTTTGCATTAGAATCAGAGGAGGGTTGCTTCTAATAATGTGCAGGAGTCCCGGGCTATAGAATTTGAGCTTGTAAGAAAGCCATTTGCATCTTACACTTCTCCGAGTCAAAGATTGAAAGAAGACTAGGTTGAGAATTCGAAGAGTGTTTCCAGAATTGAGCATCAGTGTTTAGCTTCAATTCCTCATTCTTCTTCTCAATTTCACTGAAGACATGGAATATATCATCTTCTTTGTCCTACTGACTAGTTCCACTAGTCTGAATCACCTGATGTTCCTGAGAAGTAGTGGAATGAGTGGGGGACTGTGTAGGTTTTCCACCAGAATGTGCACAAAGAAAAGTCTCCCCAAGTCCATCAAATGTTTTTTTTTGTGGCTCATTTGTTGCACTAACCTTCACAGAGATCCTAGGTCTCTTCTTTCTATGCACAATTCTAAAGCCCTGGCTTGATGCTTCAGTTGTAGGGGATGATTATTCTTCCCTTCCTTGGTTGGCTTTCTTTTCCTGTGCAAGTGGAGTTTGTACATTTAAAGTATAGATTACCTATTATTATGCTTCTTAAAGGGTGTTCTCCTTCCATTCTAGTTCATTTTTTCTACTGCTCTATTTCAGGCCTCACTGTATGGTGGTATGGAGTAAATTTACTTTCAAACCTGATTTTTGAAATTACTCCCATTGGGTCATAAGACCAAGTGAAGTTGAGACCAAACTTCATTTCCTTCAATAATCTATCTGCATCTTCTCATGTTGTTATAGTGTTGCAGATGAGAGGACCAACCTGAGCCTTTAGCTTGAATTGTGATTTCTTCCTTGCAGCTACAAAATGTACTTCATCTGCATTTAACCTCCGCCTAATATATTCCAATGCAAAAATTTTGATAGGGAGGTACTTAGGAATTTTTTAGGGTGGAAGCTCATAGCCATAGAATCTGATTTCTGTATAGTTTCGGTAAAGATACCAATATCCTATGGTGGCTTGATCAACCAACTACAATACTTTCACAATTTCCTCACTAATTCTTGGTACTGGAGTGCTACTAATAAGATTGATAGCTAGATGAAAAAATAATTCTATGAACTATTTATATGTAAATTATTCCTTCTCCTTCATTCCCATAGAAGTCCAAAATATCACTGATTGTCGGTTGCCTTCTTCATCTAGCTTTTGTAAGGTGAAAGGAAACTTGACTCTATGAAAATATATAAAAAGATATACAAGTACTAAAGCATAATTGAATACTTCTTTAGTATTAAACTCGACAAATTGTTCATGGATGGCTTCAACTAGAAATTGGTTAAAGTTATAGAGAACAATAGGTTTGGAATCAACAGAAGAGATAGACAAGAAACCTAGGATGGCTTCATTAACATATATATCATAATTGCAACCAAGAAAATAAGAAAGAATAGTGGTAATTTGCTTGGGTCTATTTGGGAACATCGATGAATCAGAGGGAGGGTTTATTTTAGGTGGAGGGCTATCTATAGCAAGGAAAAGTTCAAGAGTTTGAGACGTTTTAGTAAAATCTTTCTTTTTATAGGCTTCTATTAGGCTTTCATGAGAAAAATAATGGGTTGGTGAAATAGTTGAGGCTTGCAACATCTGTTCAGTAGACTGAGCATTCATAAAACAAAGGATTTCTCCTGTAGGTGAAATACTAGCTCTTTGACTACGATCATAGGATTCGTGGCATTTCCTAACAAATTTAGGCAATCTCTGTATCTGTGGGAAAATGTAGTGAGAAAGGTGGGAGTCCCAAACTCCTATTTCATCTATCTCATCAAGTAGTTGGTCTTCCATCCAAAAATAGATTTCATATAAATCAAATTGAGAGGAAGAATCAATGATTTTATAGTCTCCGTTGACCAGGGGATTTTGATGGAAGTCAACCTTTGGATGAATGAGGGGATTTGGGGTTTCTAAAATTTTTCCTTTGCCCTAGTGTTTCTCCCAAAAACTATTGTCTTGTCAAATGACTAGCCCTCTAGGTTTGGCAGCTACCCTAGAAACAACAGTTTAAAGCAATTCAACGATTTCTTCTATGTGTAATAGATAAGAGAAATATAATGGAACCAACCTAGAACTTCCACTTAATCCCTTGCTTGATCTCTCTCCCCCTTGACAGAGCTTGCAACTCCTCCCTGTACTTAACCCGCTTGGAGAGTACCTGCAGAAACACAGTAACAAAGAACTTCCAAAGAATCTTGATCTATTATAACATAAACATTACAGAATCAAATATATAATGAACAAATGATAGCATTCAAAAATGATAAAATTCACAATTGCATAATCATATGGAAGAAAACTTGAAAATTTTATCAATAGAAGGGAGAATTACAACCTAGTTGTCTGATCCAGCATCACCCTCCCAGCATCAATCCATCTTCACCTCATGAAATAGCAAGATCACACCAACAATACAATGCTCTTTCCTCAATTACAAACCATCAACACTTCCTTGCAATTCACAATATTCCAGCCCCTAGATCTCTTAGATGATGGTTTGATTTATAGATGTGTGCAAGGGTGTGAATCATCTCTAGGGTTTTGATTAGTGTCATTCCACTTATTACAATTGGTTCCACTTGGAGATTCAGTGGATGTCTTACTCATCCCTAGGTGAATTTAGAGAGGCAAGTGGCATAGGAAAAGTTTCTAGAAGATTCCATGAGCAACCACCTAGCAAACTGTCTCGGACATTTGTCCGTCCTCGCCTATCGCACCCTATAGAAGGCTTAATAAATATGCATCACACTTGGGCAGTGAAACACTAAGTATGTATCGTACTCTACCAGTGGAGCAGTCGGTATGGTTCAGTTTAGGCCATTTCTAGATGGTTTCTCAGGAGGAATTTTTGGGGGGATGATGTAATCAGATGACTATGTACTTTTAGGGTATGAAACAAATCTTTTAGGGGTTGAATATCCCTAGTTTATCGACATATAAGTTTGGGGTTGATGTGCCAAAATATGTCTATAATAGTTGCCCCCTAAAGCATGAAGTCATAAATATTGATGTTGGGTGAAATGCTTTATCATGAGGATCTAAGGTTTCTAACTGGAAGGTGACCTACATAAGTTATAATCATAATATAATTTTCATGATCTAGCTGAAGTAGGAATTCCCATGCTCAGCTATATAAATTAATTTCATGTACATAGATTAGATAGTCGTCTATAGATGCAAATTGGTGATTCTTCAGATGTAGAGTCATCATCCATGGTTCGAATGACCATTTGTACAGTGCCTTTGTACATTTGATTTTTTTATATCTCTAAATACATCACAAATTGGATGGATGATGTTAGCTACCTATACCAATAGGTTTCATATTTCATGATTGGCTATGAAAAGGTCCAAATATGCTCTGCTTTGATGATTCAAAGATCACATATTTCCAAGAGAATCCAATCTGTGCTTATAGCTTGGTATGGACTTAAATTTTGATGGATGGTCCAACAGTCTAATCTGGATCATGTCATGTTTTAAATTTTCAGTTATAGAATAGAGAAAGGAGTCTGTCCAAACTGTTTAATCTTGGCAGACAAGTAGTTTAGGTAGAGAAAAAAAAAAAGGCTCCCAACAGCTTAATCTGGGACCTTGGAAGAAATAAGGGTAGAAGTAGATAGAAAAAACAAAAGAAAAAGCCAAATAAAAGAAAAGGCAAGTAAGGGTCTGCAAGTCCAAGTGCACCCTCCAAGAAGAAATAAAAAATGCTAGGCAAAGTAGCTGGGTAAGTAGATGGGGTTGCAGAAGGGGTATTCATTCCAGATTGAATCTTGCTGGTTTAAATAAGAAAAGAAAGGCAAAGGAGCATGTCTAATTCCCCAAATTCCCCTTCCACTCTTATTACTAACATCCCTTCATCCATGGAGATTGATGAGAAATTTCTAAGGTTTTATGATGGTTCTTGTTCATTTAAAAGCCACATTTCCTGTGTAAAATTCTTTTCATTTTGATCTACTCCCTAAACTAAGTAAGTTTCAAATAAACTTAGTGATTTTCCCCTTCATTCTCATTTTCCCCCATACTAACTCTAACTCTACTATGTAAATCCCCTATGTTACCTTTCCCCTACTAGTATTAACACCATGGTGTATAAACCCCAAATTTGGTATAAATATCCCTCCCCTTGGCATTATAGCCAATAAATTCTCTATCAGGGATCAAATGGCATCTGGTCACTTTGATGAACCTAAATTTAACCCCCTCCCCTCTTCTGACCTCATTTGGCCCCTACAAAGCTTCATTTGCCTAAGAAAATCTCATAAATGACCTTGTTTTACCTATACCCACTTCATTTGCAAAATAACCCAAACACCCACTTTATTCGCTTATCCTAAGTATCGGGGCCGCATTATTGTGCATTGAAAAACCTTATAAAACCCCCCCTCCTACCCATAAACCCTTTCGAAATGGTGAAATAACCCAAAAACCCACCTTTTGCCACTTAAACCAAAGTTCCGCCCGTGTTGTACATTTCCGAAATACATTGAAAAAACATTTGGAAATACCCTATCCTAATGTTTTCCGCCTAGCGCTGATCCCGAAAATAATTATTAAATAATACTGCCCCCTTGTCATATCCGCTGATCATCTCATCAACCCGATCGCTGTCCGATCAAGCGATTGAAATCCAACGGTCCTTATCCATATCGGACGGGCCTCGACGTCCGACAGATACCTTCCGATATCTGTCAGAAGGTGACGTCAGGCGCCCGCCACGCGCCTCCCCCACAATGCATCGGAGGTACGCCTGACACATTCCACCTCCGTACCTATAGCGGTGCGATATGAAACCGCTAACCGCGTATGGTTTTGGACAATCCGCCCGACAAACGTCAGACCCACGTCATTGCCACCCTGCCGTCGCGTCAGCATCTTTGTCCGCCATTGCGCCAACGTGTCTGCCACCGCATCATCCCTGTGGACCAATCCTAGCTCGCCACGTCACCTGATGACGTCATGCTGACGTCATCCGGCCCTGACCCCACCTATGACGTCATGCTGACGTCATCATAAAAATGCGCCAAATTTCCAAAAATCAATATTATAGCCAAAATTTCGCGTTTTTTGCACTTTTCTACAAAAAACGACTGTTGCTCCTGCATGCAATTTCCACGTCCAACCGCGCACCAACCTGCAGAACTCGACCTGGAGACCACCGGCGCACTATTCCCACCTGCATTCCTCTTCATTGCTCTCTGAAAACCAGGTATTTATCTTTGAGAATCCTTCCTTCACCTGGTTTGTCTGTAAATTGCCAAGAAAGCTTAAATCTGTGAAAACACATACAATTCACCGGTAATTCTACTGTGCCTGCTCTCCATCTACACCTAGAACGACGAAATTCACCAGCTAAGCCTCATTCTCCAAAGAAACCACAGAAAAACCACACTCTGTGCGCGTAGTCGCGAACTGGTAATTCGATTTATACCTTTTGACTGAGAGAAAGTTATTTAGGACAGATAGTTGCCCTATTCACACTTCAAAGCAGTATTTCAATTGCTGCAGTTGTCTCACTCACTCTGTGCCATACAATTCACATTCCTTCCTCAAAGAAAACTTTTTGGGTTGCTCTGCATAGCAACTCCATCAATAAATCCTACAAGAAATCATGGACCCACCAGTGGCTCCCATAGCCCTTAATGTTGCCCCTTTGAACGCTCCCCACAGACAATTAGAGTGGCAGGCATTAGCAGACTTAGATTATAAAATCTCAGAAGAAATGCTAAGCCAGAGCAAGTTCCATATTCATCTATTAAATGAATTAAAAATCAAACATGAGACTGGAACAGACATCTTGGGCATTTGGGATTCCTTCCTCCCAATTTTCAAGCTCCCTCAGGTGAATCAATTTCTTGACCTGATTCACTTATGTGCTGATAAGTATGATGCCACCCAGAGGGTTGTGCTTGACCCTTCAGGCACAGTTCTATTCTACATTACCCCTGAGGCCATCAAAGAGATGTTGCAATTCAAAACAAACAAGAAATTGGTTCCTCTATCCCTGGTTGATTTGATAAGGCAGGGAGCCAGAATGACAAATGCCCAAATTACCAAACTCAACCAGTTGTTTGTTAATTCTGATACTATGATATACCCTCCCATTAGTCATGTCTATCTCAACCAATTGGGCAAGGACCTTGTAGATATGATCAGTCCCATTCTGGGGTATGACTCAATTGAGTATATAGATGAAACTGTGCTGCTGTTGATGCTCATGTTCTCTCCTGGAAAAAATCCAGTCTGCTATGACTATGCCACTTACATTTCAGAGAAAATGCATGAGCAGTTGATGAACCTGTCAAGGGAAAGGGTGTTCAAATACACCTCCTACATTTACCACTTAATCTTATACTATCAACATGAGAAGTTCTCTTTTCCTATGAAAAGAGAGGATGCACAGGGCAACCTCAGATCAATAGTGTATTGGACCTCTGCTTTCCATTGCAGTTTCTATTCTCCATACACCTACTGTGAGTTCATAGATCTCTTCATCCATCCAACCATGACTCTGCTACTGGGCTCACCTCCTCCAAGATTGACCGATGAGATGCAAAGACTCCTTCACTTGTCAAAAGCATACAGCATCGGGGATTGGTATTTTTACCAGCATCACACATTCATTAGAATTTATGGCTGTGAGTTACCCCCATACAGACTGCCCAGATATGTGCCCATGAGGCTCTTTGCCCTAGAATACTTCAGGCAGTTTGGCAATGTTGATGTACTTCACTTTTCAGGAAAGGGCAAGAAGGCACAGTTGAAAGTCAGGAACCAACTTGGCCACCTGGTCTATAATATAAGGGAGGAAGGCTGGATAGAGGCAGATAGAATGTTACAAGACCTTGGTTTGAAGACCAGTTTCCTCTGGAAGCCTTATGACCCCAACCACTTCATCTCTTTGAGGAGGCTTAAATATAAGCTATCTCGCTATGATCATCTCAAGATTCCTCACATTGAACAACATGCAAACCAAATTAAATGGAGGAGAGGAACCCTAGAAGAAGCTATTACACAAGAAGAGCTGAATGAAAGAGCACGTAGAAATCTTCTAAAGATGGCTGACTTGGAGCTTTCTGCACAGTTGTTCACTCTTCCAAACATCCAAGTGGGAACAGCTGCATCTTCCTCCACAGCAAATCAGCAAGTGGCCAAAGCTACTGAGCAAGCCTCTGCCAAAGGAAAGGAGAAAGAAATGCAATCAGAACATCCACATCAAGAGGAGGTACAGCAACAGCAGCAGGCAGAGAAACAACAACAACAGGGTACACAGCAAAGAGAAGGGCAGCAGGAAAAGGAGCAACCCACACAGCAAGAAGGGGCAGTTGAGGCCCAAAATCTTGGCGACCAGCAGGCTCAAAGCAGAGTGCCTCCTAGGCAAGAAGCTGCCAATGAAACCTCAGTCCTCCAAACTCCACAAAGGGAGGATGTGAACAGAAAAAGGGATAGAGAGACTCCCTTGACCACATCAGCAAGTCATGGGGAGAAGAGACAGAGAATAAATCCATTCTCTGAGGAAGAGATGCCTAGAGGGCAATCTTTGGGTATGGGCATGCCCAGTATGGAGGCATCTGCAAGTTCCTTCCAGCAGGAACAAGAGAGAACAATGGGAGGGGAAGTCAGCTCCTCCGGCCAGCAGAGAGAGGGTGAACTGAGCATTAAGCAGCAGTTCATAGATATAAAGAGGAGAAGTGACCCCATTAAGATACAATTGTACAACCATTTATTGAAAATGGCTCCCTCCAACCAGCAGCGTCTAATGTATGCCTTTGATGTAAGTGAAGGCAAGATGATCATGAGCCATTTTACGCCAACCTCTTTGCAGCCACAGTCCTCTTCAGATTACTTGAGGACTAATCTTGAAATCATGGCCAAGGACATCCACCCAATGGATAAGATTGAACTACACAAACAAACAGGTGAGATGGTCTATGCTTCATTGGCAGACAAGACCTTGGACAACTATAGGCTAGAGAATAGCCTAAATAATACAGCTTCTCAGCTTGAGTTGGAGAGGGCCTCCTCTCAAGCAAAGGACAACAGGATCAGGGCCCTAGAAGATATCATCATAGAGATTGGGCATGATCCCAAAGATATCAAGGGCATACAGGAGATATTGAAGCTGAGGGATGCAGATATGGCAGCTCTAAGGAGAAAAATCAAGCTCCCAGCCACAATTCACCCTCAGACAGATGAAGTGGCCCAACAAAGGCATGATAAAGATGCCACAGATCTGCTCATATCTCTCTACAAGCAGCTCATCCAAACACAAGAACAGCTGGGAGAATCAGAGGCTGCACAGGCAGCATTACAAGCATCTCTGAAACAGAGAGAAGAAGGGCAGACCTCTCAGCCTCCTCCTCAAATCATAAACCTTGATGAAGCTGCCCCAACTATTGTTCCTCCCCCTCAACAGACTGATCAAGCTGCACCATCTACTTCAGCACCTCCACCAACAGAGTAGGCCCCTAGCTTGGACATGCAAAAGCTAAAAAATGAGATTCAAGCCCTGGAAGCTCAAATGGCAGAGCTGAATGAGACCAGGGATAAATTGGCCAAGGTGAATGACAGATATGATAAATCCAAGCAAGTTGTGGCAGAGAAGGGTAGGGAGGTGAAAACCCTCAAAGACAGGATAAAAGAGCTAGAAAATGAGCTCAAATTAGATAAAGTTATAGCTGGGTTTAAGGCAATGCTATGGGCCAACATTGGCCAGTCTATTACTGACCAATGGCAGTATATAGAGACAATCCATGAGCAGCTAGAGCTCATCCCAAAAGCACAAGCTGAAATTCACAAGTCAAGGGCTGCTCTAGGAAACATGCCTGAAGTTGCCACCAAGATGATCAATGTGCTGAATAATAGAACAAGTACTCAGCTGGCAAACATGGGAATTTCCAATAGAACTGAGACCATTCAGTTGATCAAAAGGGTTCTCACATTGAGAAATTTGGTGCAGACATTGGAGAGAAGAACCCATGACATGCAGACCGAGGTAAAAAGGTTTATGGATAAATTCCTGGTGCTGCAAAACAGAAGACTCCCTAGCTTACTGAACAGCGCAGGGAGACTGCTCATTCATGAGCAGTATGCCAAAAGAGTGAATGCATTTTCCACAAGCGAAATCAATGCGAAGCCCAGCAGCTCAGAAGAAACAGGGCCAGCTACAGGACAGACTATCTACAACAAGGTAGAAAGTCTATTTTTTATAATGAATGAGATCAATCACCTGTTTGAGGTGGCTCCCAATTTTTACAAGTATACAGAGGCAGAGGAGACTATGGATGCAATTCTTAGGCATCAAATCCCTACACAAGACTGGTGGACAGATGCAATATAGAAAATTTTATAGACAGTGAGCCATTCACCAAATTTTGTTTTTGAAAATATGAATTGTTATGCAAAGCACAGTTTAACAAAATCAGCATGCATTAAAGATTAAAGCTGAGCCAACTCAGCAAAAATTTCGGCCAACGAAGCAAAAGTAGGAAACCACAGCTGGCAGAGCCGAGAAGATACAGCGCAGCAAACTTAAAGGCAGATTTTCCAGCATTAAAACAAAGCGGTTCAACCGACTCACTGACCTCCAAGGGTCAAAATATCCTCTGACAGACTTAAAGAGCAGTTATGCTGCATTCAAAGTTGTAATAACTTCTTTTCTACTTTCTGTACGAAGTAATGAAGATATTTCTCTCTTAGATGACTCAATGCCTGAGATATTTTGTATAAGCATTCCTATAAAGTCCCCTTCGCATGAGTTTGCAAGGGTTGTTGTTGATTTCTCCTGAAGAAGTTCTTATGCTGTAATCCTTTCAGAAGTTTAATAAAGAAAGTGATGGAATTTCTCGGATTTCTGAAGTGTTGAATGCGTTCTGGTGTCTATTGAAAACTGCTGGATTCCTGTGTATTACACAATAAAATAAGTCTATGTAACTCTCTCTGTTATGTATTTTTGATTCGTTAAAATCCATATATGTTTCTAATTTTTGAATATTTAGCAACAAGGAAAAAGAATAACTTTCAAGATTTATTCAAGAAATACCCTGAGTTCAATCTGTGTTGTTAATGAATGTTTTCTTCAGCTGTACTCTTGATAAGTGTAATTCTTAATTGCTGCACTTTCAAAATACATCTTTCACAGTGACCTTTGTCTCAGGAATTCAAGTTTGCTCCTGTGCAACGTGTTTCACTTTCACATCACGAGCTTAATAAAGAATTCTTAATTGCTTTCTGTTGGCTGACATGCCTCACCATTCAAGTTAAATTTGTTTGTCTGAGATACACAATCGGCCCTGTAGTTTGAACACCACCAATCCTGCATTTCAAAGCATTTCACAACTCCAGACTCCATTGCCCAATGATATATTACTCTCTAAACACTACATCTTAAGCCCTGAAAGAAATCCTTCAACCAAAACATAAACCAAAACCTGAGCATAATATCTAGCCTAAAACACCATCATAACAGAGACAAATCATAAAGAGAGAGCCCTCTCTGATTACAGTTTGGCTAGAAACTGTGATCCAAAGATTGGTTAGTGGTTACCCCGGCCGTATTCCCTTGGGAGTCATAGGGAACAACCTGGGTGTTAACAGATGAAACTAGATTCGGGGTCTTCAAATCCATGTTAATAGATGTTATGAAGTCGAACATGGAAAGACATCCCCTGATTACCAACCAATAATGTGAGTTGTTAACAGATGCGAGAGGAATCACCAATAATGATAATGACCATCAAGGTACTACAGTACAATTCATGTGGTGTGAATATATGATCCAATGTCGAACACCATGCGAAATATTTTGGTTGAAGGCCATTGATGTTAACTTTTCGCCGGAGGTGAGAAACTTGCCATCGATATATGCAAGTTTTAAAGCACTGAAAGGGGTGTTTCTAAGTCAACTTCTTGGATAATGAGATGATGTCGACTATAAGTGACTCATCATAGGAGGGCCTTGATGTATCCCACATCTATGACACGAAATGAAGCAAATGATTTCTGAAGGTGAAACCGAACTGACAACACAAGGTTTAGGAATGGTGGTCATGAAAAAGTGAAGGTTGGAGGTATTGCAATGGATGAGACATTAGCTGGATGGTGGTTTCTCAACTGAATGACTTCTCTTGAACATGTCGGTGACACTGAGATGGATTGGTAGTGTTAACGCCAAAATATGGATGGTGTGAAAGACCAATGGTGAGATGATTTGTGAATGAAATAACCAACCTGACTCAATAATGGTGATGGAGTGAAAGTGTCATTTTCAAGAGCGACCTACTACCATAAGTTCTTCAAGTTTTTTTCCTTTTTCCCCAATCATTGCTGACCAGTACCTCTTTATTTTTGTCAAGCTTGAGGAGGATAACATATTCATGTTCTATAATTTTCCTTTCAGGTAAACGTGTCACTTATGTTTTAATGAGTCTAGGAAAAGTGAAACTTGGTCTTGTCTAGAATGGACAAGTTTGTCACTATTGTTTTAACAAGTTTAATGACAAGGATAACTCGGTCCTTTTCATCTTTAGAGAGTTTGAAAAGGGACAAAAAGAAAACTCCAAATGTTCTTTTTCATAAAATAATCACTTAGGTCTGAGAAAGGATAAAATAATACGAAAGGGATGAATTTTCAGATGACTTTAACAAGTCGAAAAAGAAAAGCGCTTGAAATTTTTCATAAGATAATCCATCGAGTCCGAAAAAGGATAAAATAATATGGGAGGGATGACTTCTCCAATCACTTAAATGAGCTGGAAAGGCTAATGCTCAACAATATTTTCATATTTAACGAATTTGAAAAGGTTTTAAAGGAGACTCGAATTTTGAGGAACGAGTGGTGTTTAGGGTAGCAACTCGTTCTCGTGAAATTGGAACTTCTCAAAACATGGTGAATTCTGTGAAGAGGTTGGCTAATAAGACCACTCATCGTAATTGTTCCTAAAAAGGGGTAAAACAACCAAGTGAGAGCGTATCATCGGCCAAAGGGATGGAGGTGATAAGAGGTACAAAACCAAGGCTCAAAAGGCTGATAGAATGGCAATCACACAGGTTATTTAGTTGAATGTGGGTTCATTTTTTGACAAGCTTGAACCATGGGGGAACTATGCTTGGTTTTAGTTTCATTTTTACACAATATTGAAACAAACAGACCATGCTTGAATAAGTCATCAAAGATGTTCAATTCACTATTTAGCACATCAGATTCTTTCTTTAGTTGTTCAACCTGCTCAACACTCCATCAAATTGATTAGAAATACATATATGTGGATGAAAAATGAATTAAAAGTAACCTTTTACTTGAAGTACATGAATAGTAAATATAAAAAGTAGTTTTACCTTTCACTTTCATCATTTCATTTCAAATTTGAGATTTTGGAGCTCTGGAGTGGTTTTCCCCCTCAAATTTCACCACTCGATTTCAGGAGATCCTGTGGACCATTTTCCATGCCGTGAGGACCAAGTAAGAGCTATCCCTAAGCTCTTCATTTTCATTCCATCTTTTCTTGATTATGAGCTAGTTTTTTCACTTTTCTGGGCCCCTGGGGTTTGAAGATTTTGTTCCCCAATAATCGCACCTAGCCTATATTGAAAGGTGTGATGCATACTGAGCTATACACTAGTCAGTCAGTATGCATCTCACCTTTCTCAAAGGCAAGGTGTGATGGGCGTAGAAAGGCAATTTCACATAGTGTTTTTTCATCAAATTTTTTCCTATTTTTGCTCAAATTTGGATCCTAATTCATCTTTTGTCTACATTTCGGATATTTGTTGGATCAAGATGCTTGTCACATGGCATGAATGAGAACATGAAGAGGAGGATATGATTACTTTACATGACCACGGCACAGTGGACGCATTAAGAAACTGTGGATTGCTAAAGTTCTTCCGCATATCTAGCATGAGGCAACAGATCAGTTTGTTGCAATATTTTCTCGATGCTTGAGATCTGATTGACAAGGTATTCTAGATCAGAGGTAAATCTATTCCTTTCACAGTCGATGACATTTAATTTCTGATGGGATTATCAAGGCGTGGTGCCCCTATTTCACTATCAGGATTCGCTCGTGGGGGTGAATCCGTGAAAGATTACATTCTTCAGTTCTGTAGGGATGGATCTCAACCCAGTAGAGATGGTAAGATTAATATCTGGGATGTCATTGATCGGCCCTTGAGGACAATTTTCTTTACCTTTTCTAGATTAGATAGCAGCGCGGCCTTACATCTGGTGAACATATCTTACATGTAGTATGCCCTAGAATTCTTGGAACCGAAGGTGTTCAATATGTGTGAGGTGATACTTCTTGTCATAAAAGAACAACTATCCAAAGTAAAGAATGGAATAACCAAGAATTTTGGCTATGGATCCATATTGACTACTTTTGCTTTGGAAAGGATTCCACTGATGCAGCCTCAGAACATTTCACTAGGATTGCCAGCACCGAGGGAACCGCGGATGCAGAGATGGGTTGATCTTATGGCTAGACATGGCGATGAGTCAAAGATTTCCTTCTCTGATGCCTTTTTTTAGTGGTTCAACTGCTAGGAGATGGTATTTGCGGAGTATCCATATGTCGGGATGGATTTCAAAGGCGACCCGAATTTGGCATTACCAGCCGGTGAGCAGTGGAGCGCTATAGGTAAAATGATTCGACCACATCTTTTTTTTTTCAATTTTATAATGTTTTTGCATTTTGGATGTTACCAAGACTAATCAAAATTATATGTGTGTGAAGATATTGGACCAGTGTGACCAATGGAACACCCACGAGCTGCAAATGATGCTCCAGCAGGAGAGGCTATAGGGAGGGCCATCCTTCAGGATCTGGATATATCAGAGACCCTGGAAGTGTTTCAGGATAAGATTGAGGACCTCACTCTCGGCATTCAGGATGTCAGGATTGATGAGTTACCTTTGAGGTTACAACATCATACTATTGGTGTATCGAGTCGTTGGACTAGGCTCCTATGCATGATAGCACAGGCAGTGACATGTTATCACCAGCACCACTAGTCTAGGATGTTTTTCTGCATTCATTTTGAGTTTCTTGGTTAGATGACCGATTTTGTCTTGGACACAAAACATTCTGTAAAAACTATAAAAAACTATCTATTTTTGACTTTTGGAGTTTTATTTTGGCTAAGTGATGCAATCCTGATGCAAATGTTGATGTGAAATGCTTTCTTTACAAATTCTACAAATGTCTATTTAACACATAGTTTGCTAATGAATCAGTTAATGTGTTCAATTTTCTGGAAATTAGTTGATATTGAATGGAATCAAAATGTCTTTCCAAAATCCTAACTCTTAGGAACATGCGATAAATAGTTGGATTCCAAATGGAATAAACACTAGTAAGCTGTGGAATGACGAGTTGTGAATCTAGCCTGACAACGAGTCAGCGTATGCCATGTGAAATGGCATCAGAGAGAAGTTCAATCAACGTGCTATACTCAGCAATGTTGTTCGTCGATTAACCAATACATATTCCCTTGAAACTCACTAACTCGCTGCTTGGATCGAAAATGGCCCAGGTGTTGTGGGGGAAAGTATCCAACTCGGAATGACCCTAACCCACTCTAAGGGTGACAGTTCCTTAGCAACAGCTGAAAGCAAAGCTATCTAAAGTTTCTTCTTTATGACATGCAAGAGATAAAAAGGATAGATCCACTTACCGATGTCTTGCGCAAATGGTCGATCCTATCTCCTTTGTTTGCCTCTTGCTCCCAGCTCCAAGTCTTTTCACGGGCCCAGCTACACGAGAACCTGCAAATAAGACAAGAAAAGGAAACTACAAGAAGCATGCATGCATAAATGATTCAAGGATTAGCATAAATCAAAAACGCAAGTAAGAAAATACATCATTGAAACACATGCGAATAGAAGAACCTCAAATGCTTTATTAATATATGGAAGTAAGGTTCAGGCGGTGATACAACCATGCGAGGTCCAATCCAGCATCACCTTCCCGACGGAGAGAAATCTCTTCTTCACCTCCCTCAAGCAATCACCCAATACTCTCAACTGCAAACCAACAGTGATTCTTTGCACTGAATTCCGCCCTGCAGATCCCATGGGATGAGATCCTTATATAGAGTTTTGGAGTGAAGATAAGCCAGCTTGATGTGTGACTTGTTGTCCTCTTCAACTCCAGTTGTTCTTCAGTCCTTCACTCAGAGTTTCTGCCTTCCACTCGGAGTTTTAGAAGCTCTTAACTCATCATTAGGCGAATCTTATGATCAAGTGTCTTTTTGGAAGCTTCCTGGACACTGGCACTTTGAGAAAAAGATTCCTCCACATGTCCAAGTACGCCCAACGCAGGTAGCCTTTGTTCTACCTGCTATGCAACGCAGGTAGCCTTTGTTGTACCTGCTATGCAGCGCAGATGCCTAGTGGAGCAGTTGCAATGACCCAAAACTGACCTGTTTTTGAGTGTTTTTCAGTGGAGAACTGAACTGTAGTGCTGTGGTTTGCTGACCTTGTTCCTCTAAGGGTAAGAACAACTTGTTTAGGGACTTTGGATCCCTTAGATTATTGAAATTTCATGCTCTATGCTGTAAGGCACATGAATGTCTATAACAATTGCCCCCTAAAGTATGAGGTCGTTTATCGGGTGAAATGCTTTATTAGGAGGATCCGAAGTTCATTCAATCGTCGGGAGGTGACCTGTAACAAAATACAATACAATACATTATCTTTTCATACTTTCTTTTCATGATCTAGCTGAGGCAGGCATTTCCCATGCTCAGCTTTATAAATACATTTGCTGTACATAAACAGACGATCGTCTGATAAGAGACGGATAATTCTCTGCTTTTAATTATCATCCTTTTAGTAGGATGATCATCTGCTGCACATGTCTATGTTTTTATCTCCTGAATATATATCGCAGCACGGATGGATGAAACTAGATCCGGGGTCTTCAAACTTGTCCGATCTTCACATTAGTACAAGCCGATCCATGTGAGAATTTCTTGAAGTCGAACATGGAAAGACGTCGCTTGATTACCAGTCAATAATGTAAACTGTTAACAAGCGCGAGAGGAATCACCGATAATGATGATGACCCTCAAGGTACTGTAGCACAATTCACGTGGTGTGAATATAGGATCTGACGTCGAACACCACGCAAAGTCTCCTGGTCGAAGGTCATTAATGTATACCTATCGCCGGGAGTGAGAAACTTGCCATTGAGGCATGCAAGCTTCAAAGTACTGAGGGGGTGTTCCTAGATCAACTTCTTGGATAATGAGCTGATGTCAACAAGAAGTGATCTGTCAAAGGAAAGCCTTAATGAATCCCACATCAGTGACACGGAATGGAGCTAGTGATGATTGGTGAAAACGATCTGTGAAATATGATTCAGGGTGGCGGTCATGGAAGGATGAAAGATGATGTACGGTAGTGGATGGGACCCGGTTGACACTTTCTGAATGACATCTCTTGAACATATAACGACACTAATGAGATGGATCAGTAGCATTACCCCATGTATGGATGGTATGGCGAGACCATGGTGAAGGGACCGGTGAATGATAATAACCCAACCTGATATTTACGGAGGCAAAAGTGTCATGTTCAAGAGCGACTTGCTACCATTAAGCTTTGAGGTTCTTCCCAATTTTTCCCCAGTCATTTCTGACCAGTACCTCTTTATTTTTTGACAAGCTTGAGGAGGATAACATATGCTTGATCTATAACCTGCCCTTCGGGCAAGCCCATCGCTATGTTTTTAATGAGCCTAGCGATAGGGAAACTCGTTCTTGTCTAAAGACAATTTTGTTGCTATCTAATATTTTTAACGAGTCCCGCGACAAAGACAACTCGGTCATTTTCATTTTTAGAGAGTCTGAAAAGTGTACATAAAGTAGACTCCAGGGGTCCTTTTTCGTCATCTAATCCCTTAAGTTCGAAAAAGTATAAAACAATACAGAAGGGATGAATGTTCGATATCTTTATCGAGCCGAACCAGACAAGCGCTCGATCTTTTTGTGCAATAATCCCTCAGGTCCAAAAAGATTAAAATCTAGAGGAGGGATAGCTCTTCCGGTCCTTTTAACGAGCTGGAAGGCCAAAACTCGGCAAACTTTTCATATTTTATGAGTCAGTGAAAAGAGCTCAAAGAAGACTCGTCTTTTGAGGAACGAGTGATAAACAGGGATAGCAGCAGATTCCAGGTACAGGTTGGAATTTTCCAATCACGGCAGTATTACAAGGATGGCTAGGTGGGATCACTCTTCGCAGCTGTTCCTCAAAATAGGTAAACCATCAAGTGGATGTGAATGATCGGCCAAATGAAAAGTGGAGGTGACGGTGCACAAACACGACCAAGGCTTTTATGGCTGATGAATTTACGGTCTCAAATGGTTATTTACCGGTTCATTTTTTCTGGATGAGCTTGAACTCTGGGGAAAGCTTGCTCACAAGCTTATGTTTATTTTTTAATGAGCATGAATTTCCGCATCAAAACTGCTCGGATCTTGCGTTTATTTTTTAACGAGCATGAACTTTGCCAAAACTGCTCGTTTTTATGCATGCCCCCAGCATCATAATGATGCATGTCAAAGGAGGGTGCCCCCCAAGCTTCATTTCATTCAACTTGGTGGTTGGAATGAAGGTTTACCTTTGAATTTTGAAAAGGGGATTTGTTTCATTCTTTTAATGAGGTTGACATAGTAAAAGAACTATCCTCATGACTCCTTGTTTCATTTTTTAACGAGGTTGACACGAGATAAGAACCGTCCTCGGGGCCCACTGTATTTACAGTATTTCCATTAGGGCGATGATCCATGCTGACAAAATGTTTAGGAATCTTCCGAATCCGTTAGATATAGAAGATTTCATATTATAGGTTTCCACTGTGGCTACTTCCGCCAGATTACGTGTCGGCGGTAGGGCAAAAGTACCCATTAAGGCATGGTCTTTTAGGAGACCTACTCCAATATTTTGGAGCGATTGATTGCTTTCATGGATCATTGTGCTGCTTCCCGTAACTTGAGAACTGTTGGGGAGAAATGTTTGTTGGTCGACGATTGTAATTTTTCCATGAAAAGGAAATACAATCCTCCTGAAGTAGGTCGCCACAACTGCAGCCATGGCATATATCCAAGGCCTTCCCAGTAGGATGTTGTAATCGAGGTTTCCGTCGATTACTTCAACATCAACTTCTATTGTTTTTCCCCCCAGTTCAACTTGCAAGTTATTTAAAATCCCGTATGGAGTGTATGATCGTCCATCAAATGCTTTTAACGTCGTTGACGATTTCGACAAGGGTGGTGAGCCTAAATTTTTCCAGCAACTCATCGACATAAGACATGTAGATGCCCCCTCAGCAATAATTGTTCGATGAACAGTTTTGTTGAGGGCTTTCACTTGAATAAGGAAAGCTTGTTGAGCTGGTAACTGAGGGTCATATCCTTTATGATCACAGGCCACAAGATTGGAATTCATTGGGCCAATCCCACCTATAGCTGATAATAAAGCTTGCTCTTGGGAGGTGCAATTTTGCGCTACCTCAAGTGTCGACATAGCGGACGACGATTGGGCCAGGTCCTCTATTATATTATAATTCTGTGCTACTTTTGCACTACGATTAAATGTCGATTTGTGTACTACTCCCTTTGGCAAGTTTATTATTGGCTTAGGAATGATGGGTGGCACAACTTCGTTCAAAGTTGTTGTCGAACTACTAGGTTGTTTATCAGCCTTGTTATTCGACCGCTGTGGATTCCGGTAACCTTTATTCCTTGTCAAAGCATTATTTTGCTGCTTTGAGGTGGACAACATAAGCACTTGGGATCGGGAAGCATTGTGATTCGCAACCAGATTTTGTCTTGGATTAGGAAACGGATCAGTCAATACTGCCGGGGTTTTTGAACTCTTGAAGAGTTTCTTAACTTCAGGTATATGTCGACAATATTTTGTCCAATGATCCTCATCGCATATATGACACCCTGTCGGGGGTCTCCCTTTCCTTTTCTTTTTCTTCTTTCCCCCTGGTTGCTTCAGTTGTTTGCCCTTGTCGGTCGACATGGCATTTACTTCTGAGGCAAGAAGTTCCTCATTTGCATTTTGACTAGAAATGTTGCGTTTGCCAGTCACGCCATTACTGGCGTGAGAGTTAGTATTCGATTCAGGAGGGGGAGGAATTGAAAATTCAGGTCTAGGGGCGTCAGGTATTTATTCGTAGAGCATGCCCGACTGAGTATATACTAAGTCTAAGTATTGAGCGTGAGCAATGACTTGCTCCTCTGTTACGACTCCTCCCTTGGCCACATCTTCCGTTATAACCGGAAGTAACGACTTTATAAACCATTTAGCTAACAGCTGATCGGGAACGTAAGTTTTCACCATCCTACGACGACGTCGCCACTCATGTATATGATCAGATATGTGAGTGGCCGTTGTCTGTTTGAAGTTGGTAAGGAGTTCTGTTCCTGTTTCATACCTTATCGGTAATTGAAAATGGGTTAAGAAAGTCGTGCCTAAGGAGCTGAAATTGTCGAAAGAGGGTCTTGGCAATTCAATGTACCATTTAGCCGCTGGACCTGTCAATGTCCTCTGGAAGAGGCGAAGTCTTATCGAATCATCATTCAGGGTGTTTGATGAACACCATAGGTGGAATGTCATCACATGATTCGACGGATCTTCACCTGGATTTCCATTGAATTTAGGAATGTCCGATGGAAGTTTATGCGGAATCGCTGGCCACCAAGAGGCATAAGCAATTGGATCATTAGTCAGCTGGTTTAGATCTGGTAATTCTAGAGTTTCTATAAATGGCAACTGTTGGTTCAGGTTAGGCGAAGCATATCCGGGATAAGATGGTATCACCTGAGCAATGGGTCTTTGCAGACCAGCATAATGCTGACAACTTTGACAAGGTTGATGGGCATAACCATTATAGCATGGTTGCCCATTACTTACAAAGACTTGTTGCTCAGGTCCTTGATATGATTGCTGGAATGGCGGTTGTTGAGATTGAACCAGCTGTGGTTGTTGGACCATTTGTTGTTGACCAATACTGGATGATTGACCAAGATGAGGAGTCACAGTACTTGTTTGAGCCTGAGTCGCTCCAGATAAGGAGGCACTACCCTGAGGTTGTGATTGAGCCGCTGAGACAAGAGGTTGTTGTATTACAACAGGTAGCGCTTGTACTTGCGACGCATTCGCCATAGCAGGTGTGGTGGTAATATTCGACACAGGGTGTACTGGTCACACTGAATATGCAACTCCTGATCGTTGAGGCAGTATTGGTACCCAACTGCCGGATGTAATTCCAGTTTGACCTGATCCTTGTTGTAAACTCTCATATGGTTGTTCTCTAGGAGGGAAAAATGAAAGAGCATACTACCCTCCACATGGTGGAAATCCAGTACTTAAAGGGCAAATTGGCCCTTGAAGACACATTGGATCAATTTGTTGAGTTTCAACATAAGAAGTACCAGATGATAATCCGGATGAAGAAATAGGAACTAACCATATTGTCGTCCCTGATGGGACTCCGGCTTGTTGTTGACAATTTGCCGAGACAGATGGTATACCAGCGAACATCGTTGGAGTAGCAGCAGGAGGTTCTGCTGCAGCTGTGTCAGACGACACAGTCCTAGATGTCGACGGTTGTTCAGACATATCTAGTCTATCCAAAAGATTTCTTAGCGATTCTACAAGAACTTACGATGCCAAAAGACTAACTTCGAAGATCAACGCAGGAATAGGAGGTGATTAGGTTCCGTTTAAAATGAATTTTATTATGACGACGCTTTTAGACACAACTTGCTTTTTCACTTTTAAAGAGTCGAGAAAAAGCTAAAGATGACTCTAGTCTCCTTCGATGTATTAACGAGCCCGAAGTGACAAATGCTCGGATGGACTTTTTCAGTTATGGAGTTTGAAAAAGGCCAAAAGAAACTACTCTGGAGTTCTAGGCAAGGGTGTGCCAAACCTTTCGCGAAACCACAGAATACGTTTTACGGTACGAGTGGTCGATCTTCGTGAATGCTGTGTTCACTGCATCACGATCAGTAGGGTGGCCGACACGGCTTCCTATGGATAAAGGCTTTGTTCCTATAGGGGTCCCCCAATATACGCGACGGTACGCGGGGGCTCAAGTCCGTATTAGTGCTATCGTCCCTCAGGAGGAATCACCCACCTTCGTAGAGATCGACAGTCACTATGTTTAACGACGCCGGTTCACGTCTCTACCTAGACCTCTACTGTGTTTCGTTATGTTTCAAAGCGTTGTTAGATAAATTCAGTTCTTTTTAGGTTGATCTTGCTTAGCAGTTTGCCTTTATGGATCACCACGTGATGTATGAGACAACTCCTAAATGCAGTCTAAGAATGATAAGCAAGCTTTTTCAATTCTTTCAACTTATGAAAACCTTAACTACTGAAGGAAAAGAAAGACATCATCTTTTCAAACAGATCATAGAGCACACACTTATGCACGTTTCCTAAATCGACATGCAAACTGTCAAAATGCTCATGCACAATGCAAGTATTTATTTTCTTCTTCCTTAATGTTGGTGATTACAAAAAGAAAGCTGTTGTATAATTTCGAATTCGATTTCAAGCGTAAGCAAACAAGTTTTGTCCAATAATCAAAATAACACCTTAAGATTCACTCGTTTCAACACAAGAAATACTGAAATTCGAACCATATAACGAAAGCAAATGCTCAAGTAGCTATGAACAACAATAAACTAACTCTTAGAATCACACCGACACTTTCTCACAGGTATAGATTCAAGAGGTCATAGCAAGACTAGTTTACTTTCACTATGGGAAACTGTGAATGACAGCAAGAAATACAATAAGAGCAATCACGGTTTCTTCATACAACTGAGGCGGAATGAAGGCAAAGAGAAGTGGTTTTAGCTGGGTATACAGGTTGACAACAGGCTGCAAAAACAATACTGAAAACTGGGCAACAGACAGTGGGGAATCCCAGTTGCACAAGGCAAAACTGGATCAGCGCAGGTACTGCACTGTCAACTTGCGATGCAGCGCAGGTAGCCCCTTCGGGACCTGCGATGCAGTGCAGGTAGCCTTTGTTGCAGCTGCACTGATTGAGACAACTCTCGTCTCTCTCAGATTCCGGGTCACAGTTTGCTCAAAAATCAACGGTTTTTGGCCAAATCAGTTGCTATCAGTCAAGTATACTCTAGAGGATGATTAAAGGAAGATGAACACTATCACAAAGAGCTAAAAAGAGTCCTTGTGGATCAGCTCTTCAAATCATAAACATGCCCAGCACTGGGCTAGAGTAGCTGCCCTCTACTTTGCATTCGAAGAACTCGAATGCAGTTTTCGATTCGGTACTCTTTTGTTCAAGAAAAGAATAGCAAGAAACACAAGCTACCAACAAGACACGATCCCCAGTGGAGTCGCCAGTCTGTTGTGGGGGAAGGTATCCAACTCGGAATGACCCTAACCCACTCTAAGGGTGACAGTTCCTTAGCAACAGCTGAAAGCAAAGCTATCTAAAGTTTCTTCTTTATGACATGCAAGAGATAAAAAGGATAGGTCCACTTACCGATGTCTTGCGCAAATGGTCGATCCTATCTCCTTTGTTTTCCTCTTGCTCCCAGCTCCAAGTCTTTTCACGGGCCCAGCTACACGAGAACCTGCAAATAAGACAAGAAAAGGAAACTACAAGAAGCATGCATGCATAAATGATTCAAGGATTAGCATAAATCAAAAACGCAAGTAAGACAATACATCATTGAAACACATGCGAATAGAAGAACCTCAAATGCTTTATTAATATATGGAAGTAAGGTTCAGGCGGTGATACAACCATGCGAGGTCCAATCCAGCATCACCTTCCCGACAGAGAGAAATCTCTTCTTCACCACCCTCAAGCAATCACCCAATACTCTCAACTGCAAACCAACAACGATTCTTTGCACTGAATTCCGCCCTGCAGATCCCATGCGATGAGATCCTTATATAGAGTTTTGGAGTGAAGATAAGCCATCTTGATGTGTGACTTGTTGTCCTCTTCAACTCCAATTGTTCTTCAGTCCTTCACTCAGAGTTTCTGCCTTCCACTCGGAGTTTTAGAAGCTCTTAACTCATCATTAGGTGAATCTTATGATCAAGTGTCTTTTTGGAAGCTTCCTGGACACTGGCCCTTTGAGAAAAAGATTCCTCCACATGTCCAAGTACGCCCAACGCAGGTAGCCTTTGTTCTACCTGCTATGCAACGCAGGTAGCCTTTGTTGTACCTGCTATGCAGTGCAGATGCCTAGTGGAGCAGCTGCAATGATCCAAAACTGACATGTTTTTGAGTGTTTTTCAGTGGAGAACTGAACTGTAGTGCTGTGGTTTGCTGACCTTGTTCCTCTAAGGGTAAGAACAACTTGTTTAGGGACTTTGGATCCCTTAGATTATTGACATTTCATGCTCTATGTTGTAAGGCACAAAAATGTCTATAACACCAGGCCATAGAGGATAGGTTCTGTGTACTATGACTAGCTCTGTCAGCGTACCCAACAAATGGTTCCAAAAATTATAACATCTGCAAAAAATGTGACGTGGATTACCTAACCAATATGATAACTCCAAAAAGAAAACATTCAAAAATGCAATAAAAGCATATGTACAATGAGTTTACTACACTTAATCAAACATAGTAACATTTAGGATACAACCCATTTTGGGCCTTCGACAGTGGAATCCTGTCATAATCGACCAGCTCGTAGGCTCCTTTTGTCAAGACTCATTTAACAATGTAGGGGCCCATCGATAATGGTTTGAATTTACCTACTCCTAATTTGTTAGAGTCCTGATCATAAAGCAAGACTAGGTCATATTTCGAGAAGACATGAGGCTTGACATTTTTGTCATATTGCACCTTGACGCATTTCTTATGTTCTTCATTAGCCAATGGGACATCATGACATGTTTCATCTTGATGAATTAGTTCCAAGAAAAATTCCTCTTCTTCAGAAGTTTCGGGAAGCAGATCAATTGTAATCTTGAGGGATGAAATTTTGCACTAAATTGGTAAGACTAATTCTAGACCATACACCAACTGAAAGGGCATAAATCTGGTCACATTTCTCACTGAATTCCTATATGCCCATAGAGTTGAGTACAAGATTAAATGCCAATTCTGTTTGTGGACTCCAATCATTCTCTGCAGCATGCGCTTAAGGAATTTGTTGATTGCCTCAACTTGTCCATTAGCCTGCGGATAATATGGAGTGGAACTATCATGGGATAGTCCTAATTTGGCAGTCAATTTGATCATCATGTGATTACAAAAATGCGACCCATGATCTGTGACTAAAGCTTGTGGTACACCAAATTTAGAAACTACATGGTTGAAAAAGAAAAGAGAATTTGTTTCGCCGTTGTTGTTTAATGTAGGCATCGCCTCAGCCCATTTTGTAAAATAGTCAACAACGACTATAATATACCCATGCCCCCTGGCCGAGGTGGGGTTACATGTCATGAAATCAATGCCCCATTTAGCGAATGGCCCAATAGCAACTACTAGATGCAGTGGCGCAAGTGGTAATCTGGTTTTGCGATCAAAAATTTGACAAGCATGGCAACTTTTGACTCCAATTATGTAATCTTTGAATATGGTTGGCCAGAAGTAACCAGCTCATAAGATCTTTTGTGTAGTAGAATAACCTGATAGATGCCCCCCACAAGCACCTAAATGACAATCATTCAAAAAAATTTCAGCCTCCTCATTCATGAGGTACCTTCGTAGAACTGTATTGACACCACGACAGTAAAGTGTATCACCAATGATCAGATAGTCTTTGGCTTGGTATTGAGTATGCCGCTGTTTAGAGTGAGAGGTGTTAGGCCTAAAATTTTGGGTTTGGAGATAGACCAGTATATCCCCGTACCACGGATCACTTGACGATATCAGAAATAGAGTCTCATCCATGATTGCTACTTTGGATGTTAAATCGTTGGATGATGAGGGAAGGTCACAAAGTAACTCTGCAAAGAAGAGAGATTTCTTTGATTTGGATTTGGTGAATTCCAGATCAAACTCCTACAAAATGGCTATCCATTTGGAATGTTTGCCCCCCAGTAATTGACGTGATGGAATGTAGGTCATAGGGTTACAATCTGACACAATGGTAGTTTTACAAAAGAGAATATAGTGTCGAAATCTTTGTACCGCTTGAACGGCTACTAAAGCCAACTTTTCAACATAAGAGTACTCGCTTTCTATATCATTAAGATTGTGACTTAAATAATATATAGGATGTTCTATTCCAATATGTTCTTGCACTAAAACCATAGCGATGGTTGTATCTAGAGTGATGAGATACAGGTTGAAGTCTTTTTGATAGTCAGGAGCATATGTTAATGATGCTTTTATGAAGGAATCTTTTAAAGCATCAAAGGAATCTTGCACAACCTGATCCCAATGGAAGGGTACTCGTTTTTTCAAAAGACATGTATAACCTTTAGCGAGTTCAGCATAATGTGGAATGAACCTCCTCAAAAAGTTAGCTTTCCCTTGGCGTCTCTGAATCTGAATCAAATTTGAAGGTGGAGGCATGTCAAGGATTGCCTAAAGCTTAAATGGGTCGAGTCGAATTCCATCCTTAGAAACTAAAAAACCAAGCAATCGACGTGAACCATCATAAAACACACACTTTTGCTGATTGAGTCATATTTTATAGTGTTGGCAATGTAGAAATATGGCTCTCAAATGTTGCGGATGATCAGTCCATTTTCCCGAATGAGCCAGCAGATTGTCGAGATATGGTTGAACAATGTGCTTGATGTCATGGAAGCCATAATTCATTGCACTCTAAAAATTTTCCCCTGTGTTATTGAAACTGAATGGTAATTTACGATATGTGAATGTTCCCCACAGACATATAAATGTAGTTTTTCACTAGTCCTGTGGGCGGATATTGATTTGATTGTATCTGAAAAATCCATCCATCAATGAAAAGATTTCGCATCTGGCACATTCATCAATAATCTGGTCGATAAAGGATGTAGGATAGTTGTCCTTTGGACATGCTTGATTTACATCCCTATAATCGATGCACACTCTAATCGTTCCTTGTTTTTTCATTACAGGAACAATGTTTGATACCCAATCTATGAGAGGAACAGGGTAAATGAAGCCAGCACACAAACGTTTTTCAACTTTTGCTTTAATGGAAATGGCTTTTTTTGGATGGACATGTCGAAGTTGTTGTCATACTGGTTTGATATCTGGATACATCTTGATTACATGTTCAAATATTCTTGAGTCGAAGCCTAGCATTTCTTCATATGACCATTGCAAATACATCTCTGAATTCGCGAAAGAGAGCACAGTAAATCTCTAGTTTTGATGGAGAACAAGATTTGCCAATGTGAATATTCTCTACAACTTTAGGTTTGGTCGAAATATTAATGGCGATAGTTTCTTCAATGTTGTACAGATTTCGCTTAGAATCTACTATATTTATAGAATTTAATAAGAAATCAAAAACTGAAGGATGATTGAGGTCGTTTGAATAACCTTCATTGTCATCTCGAAGGTGGGGACAATGGTGATCATCTTCCCACGGTGTCTCTCCTATCATCATTGATTGGATGATTCCTTCATCTATAGAATGTATACAAGACCAAGGATCAGAGGAGGTACCATATTCTAAAGACCTATGTACCCAAACACTCGGCGAGTGCTAATTTGGGTTTGCTTCCCAAGCCCAAAAAATTGATTGCTACAAAGATTCGATGGGGCTTGGGGGCATTGCCTCGTAATGGTCTTCACTATCAAAATTTTCAGAACTCTTCTTAAACTCAGATGATGTAGAAGATATAATTTGACAGGTTTCCACTGTGGCCACTTCCGTGAAACCAGATGGAGGTGGGAGGGCAAAAGTTCCCATTAAGGAAGGATCTCTTAGGAGACCTATTCCGATATTTTGAAGAGATTGTGAACTTCCATGGATCAATGTAATGCTTCCAGTAACTTGTGAACTGTTAGTAAAAAAGCTAGTTGGTCAACGATTGTGATTCCACCTTGGAAGGGAAATGCAATCTTTCTAAAATATGTAGACATAATGGCAACCATAACATAAATCCATTACCTTCCCAGTGAGATATTGTAATCAGGGTTTCCATCAATGACCTTGACTTCAATCTCTATTGTATTTCCCCCTAGCTCAACTTGCAAGTTACTTAAAATCCCATACAGAGTGTATGTTCTTCCATTGAATGCTTTTAATGTTGTTGATGATCGTGACAAGGGTGGTGAACCAAGAGTTTTCTAGCAACTCATTGACGTAATACAGGTAGATTCCCCCTCATCAATGATGGTTTGATGAACATTTTTATTAAGGGCTTTTACCTGTATAAGGAAAGTGAGTTGGGCTGGTAACTAAGGTGTATATCCTTTATGATTAAAAGGCCACAAGATTGGAATTTTTTGGATCAATCCCATCTATTGCTAATAACAAAGCCTACTTTTGGAAGGGAAAATTTTGCAATACCTCAAGTGCTAACATAGCATATGGAGATTGAGCCAAATCCTCCAATATATTATAATTCTGAGTAGCTCGAGCACGAGGATTAAATTTTGATTTATGTATGACTCCCTTTGGCGGCTTTATAGTTAATTAAGGAATAATGGGTGGAACAACTTCTAGCAAAGTCGTTGTCGAACCACTAGGTTGATCTGTATCCTGGTTGTTTGATGATGATGGATTACCATAATCTTTATTCCTTGTTGATATCAAAGCATATTTTTTCTTTTTTGAGATGGATAGCGTAAGCACGTGGGATGTGGAAGCATGATCGATAGCAACCAGGTTAGTTTCTGGGTTTGGAAACGGATCATTTAACACCACTGAGGTATTCGAAGCCTTCAAAAATTTCGAAATCTCAAATCGATGTGGACAATCTCTCGTATAATGCTTCTCATTACAGATCAAACATGGAAAACGAGGAGGTTTTTTTGGCCCAGTAGGGTTCTCAGATGATTTTTCAAGAGTTGAATTCTCCTGTTTCTTCTTATTATTTTTCACTTTCTTCTTGCCCCCTGGTTGCTTCGGATTCTTGCCCTTGTTAGATGACATGGCATGAATCTCTAAGGCAACAGGTTTTTCATTTTCATTCTTACTAGAAACTACAAGAGCTTTACCAGATAGAGCCCTTACGGTTTGCATGCTTGAGGCACTGATCACGCCATCACTGGCATGAGAGTCCCTATTCGATTTAGGAGGAGGTGGAATGGAAAATTTTGGTCTAGGAGCATCAACAATTTTGTCGTAGAGTGTGCCAGACTGAGTATAGATCAAGTCTAAATATTGGGCACGAGCAATGACTTGCTCTTTAGTTACGACTCCTCCTTTCGCCACGTCCTTAGTGATAGATGGCAATAAGGACTTAAAAAACAACTCAGCTAAAAGATGATCAAGAACATACATCTTTACCATTCGACGATGACGTTGGCACTAACGAATATGATCAGATATGTGAGTGGTTGTGGTCTGTTTAAAATTGGTAAGGAGTTCTGTTCCCATTGCCTACTTGATGGGTAACTGAAAGTGGGTTAGAAAAGTAGTGGTAAGGATGCTAAAGTTATCAAACGAAGCTCTAGGAAATTCAATAGACCATTTTGCTGCTAGACCAGAGCATTCTCTGAAAAAGGTGAAGCCTAATTGAATCATCATTAAGCATGTTAGATGAGCACCACAAATGAAAAGTCATTACGTGATTCGATGGATCTTCACTTGGATTTCCATTGAATTTAGGAATATGAAAGGAAAGTTTATGAGGAATCGTTGGCCACCAAGAGGCATATGCAATTGGATCATTTGTCAGCCGGTTTAAATCTAGTAGTTTTAGAGTTGCTACAAAAGGAAACTGCTGATTCAAGTTAGGTGAAGCATACCTAGGATAAGATGGAATCGCCTGAGCAGTAGGTATTTGCATACCAACATAATGTATCTGATGCTGGTAACTTTGATAAGGCTATTGGACAGAACCACTATAGTGTGGTTGTTGATAACATTTTGAAAATGCGGTTGTCCATTACCTAAATATCCTTGCTTCTCAGGTCCTCAGTAGGCTTGATATTGACCAAATCTAGTTTGAGCTTGTAAACCAAGCCCAAACTGAGGTTGGGTTTGCTGGAATTGTGATTGTTGGTATTGTACCAGCCATGGTTGTTGGACCATTTGTTGTTTCCCAATACTGGGAGATTGAACAAGATGCAGAGTAATAATACATGTTTATGCCTGAGTCATTCTAGATAATGAAGCACTAACCTGAGGTTGTGATTGAGCCGTAGAGACAAGTGGCTGCTGTATCGTAGCCTGAGAGACTTTAGGTTGAGACACAACGGGCAATGCTTGTGCTTGTGACACAGTCATAATAGTAGGTGTAGTGGGAATATTCGACATAGGTTGGATCAGTTGTGTTGGATATACAAACCTTGGTTGTTGTGGCAGTATTGGTACCCAACTATTGGATGTAATTCCAGTTTGAACTGAATTTTGTTGGAAACTCTCATATGGTTGTTCCCTAGGAGGGACTAATGAAAAGGCATACTGCCCTCCATATGGCAACAGTCCATTGTTTAAAGGATATATCGGTCTTTGAAAACTGGTCTACCCAAATTGATACTGGCATGCAAGATCAAATTCCTAAGTTTCAACATAAGAAATACCATATGGGACTCTGGATGAATAAATAGGAGTAGACCATGTTGCCGAAGCAGCCCTTGAGTGGACTCCATCTAGTGATTAATAACTAGTTAGAACATACGGTATACCAAAAAACATTGTAGGAATAGTAGTAGGAAGTTCTGTCGTGGTTGCATCAGATGACACATTCCTAGATGTTGATAGTTGCTCAGACATGTTTAGTCTATCCAAAATATTTCCTAGCGATTTGACAGGAACTTGCGATGAAGGATGATTAAAAAAACCAAACTCAGGAGCAGAAGGACACAAATGAATCCCAGTTGAAAAATGTAATGGGGTACTAGATAGGGGATCCTCTACTATCTCCTCTATAGCAATCAGACCAGGTGAAAGAGGTAGAATGTCAGGTCCGTAAAAGATTTCTAGAGCCGAAGAAGGGATAGTTTCTGCAGTGATAGATACTGGAGGGGTGAAACCTTCTGAATTCTGAAAGTAAACTTCCAAATGTTCAGGTAAGTGAACTTCAGTCTCAAAGGGAGGTTCTTGAACAACTACTGGTTCGAATGTAGCCTCAGTTTGAATTGAGATGGGTTTTGGATCAACTCTAGATGGAGTTGTTTCAAGTATAGAAGTGTCTACCATTACACTAGGATCAGTTCTAATGTCCTCTTGTAACTGCGAAACTTCTTCTCTAAAGGCAGATGTACCAGAAATGATCGGAGTAACTGTAGTCTCTAACGATGTTGAAACAAAATTTTCAAATAAATCAGAGGAATTGGACTCAGTTAAACAAGACCGTTTTTCTTGGATTGGCTTCGTTTCTGGAGTCAAAGACGGTTGACTCGCTAGTCTCCGCCAACGACAGGGGTTTGATTAACTTTATTACACGATTGCAGATTACTTGATCAGCTCAAAATTAATGTGAAAATGATGTTATTCTGAATTCAATTAATTTTAATGATGCTTTGACACAACTTTCCTTCTGTTGGTCGCTCTAATTGTTTTCACAATTCGAGCTCCACATAAATTGTCAACCCGAGAAGGTCTTTTTATTCCAAAGGTAATAGCGCACTGGATATGCTCAATTTCAAAAGCAGCTCAATGTTGTAGTAAAAGAAAGTCACACACATCTGTTTAAATTCATCGATCTATCAATTCACAGTCTACTTAATTAAAGCCGAAGTCAATTAAATTACAGCAGAAACGATTCCTCTGTTACAGCAAAAGGGAAATCAATTTATAAGGAAGGAAATCATTCAACCATAGCAGGAACAGGACCCTATTCCTTGGTAGGAACTTCAGCACCTGCTGCCTGGCACTAATCACACTGTAAAAGAAGTAACCTCAAGAGGTCAAGACCCTATTCCCAGGAACAGGAATCTTCAGCACTTGGCCTCTTGTTCCTAATCACACTGCAAGTAAGAGAAAGCAATCAATGGGAGCAAGACCCTATCCCTCTGTGCGGGGATCTTCAGCACATGCTCTCATCATCCACTCGTGCATTCAATACATGTAGCGCTAAGAAACAGAGTATCACAAACCATGTAACTAGTGTTTCAGTAACAGAATTAAAGACAATGCAAATACATAAGAAATAAACAGCTACAGGAATAAAGGGGTGAATCTTGTGAGGAAGGCGGGCCCTTTCCTTCTCACAAGATTCCCCAAGAGAAAGAATTAAACTGGAACGCTCAAAACAAGTCTTTATTCATCTGTCAAGAAACTGATACATTACAAAAAGGAGACTAGCTCCTGTCTCACACAATGCTGTTCTATGAATTACAGTTCGATCCCCTCTAATGATGATGTCTCCTCTTTTTAAAGAGGAGACATCATTTACAATTTACACCAGAGCGAATATCTCGATTCTGTTCAAAATAAGACTATTCTGTTCTTTTTTTTAAAAAGAGATACTGTTACAACCGAGACAACAGAAGTGCTATCTTTAAGATAATCCAGGTAACCATATCTTCGGGCTGCTGCTATTATCCACAAAAAGTTCTTCCAGAATCGCAAATTACGCATAACGGGATTTGCGTGCTTGACGGCTGTTTCAGCAACTGAGTTAGCTGTTTCAGCATCGGGACCAGCTGTTTCAGCAACGGGACCAGCTGTTTCAGCAACGGAGTCGGCTGTTTCAGCAACGAAGTCAGCTGTTTCAGCAACGGCCGCTTGTTCCCAACAAGACATATAACTTATCTGCGATCTTTGACTTGTGTTAGCAACAATGCACTTCAATAATTGATAAAATATAAGAGTATTATGGAATTAAATGTAAGACAGATTAACCATATAATAAAGAAGAGGTTTCTATATACCTTGGGATAAAGTGAATGATAAAGACATTGAGGTTCATGGTTTTAAGAGTAAAGTGATGTCAAAATATATAGCAAAAATGGTACATAGTGGAGTCCTAACATCCCCCCCAGCTAAAAATGTTGCATGTCCTCAGGCAACCTCTTCATCCGAATCAGAGTCTGAGTACTGGGACTGGCAATGCAAATTACTCAAGCAGTAGCTGGAGAAGGTGGCATCTGTAGGAGCTCGGAATCCGCTGTTGGTCTGCAACTGTCGCCATGCCGAGGCTTCCTCTCTGTTAGTCAACTGATAATGACTTTTATATTTTTCTGAAGGCAGCCATAAGATTGGAAAACGGAAATGATACCCAATCCAGTTGACTCCACAATGTTGAATGCAATCAATATACTTAGGGACCCTGGATAATGCAGCTTGAAGATTGAGAGGGTTAAAAGGATGATAATCCTGTCTTTCCTTGCATGACTGCTGCCAAAAGATGTCATTGGCCTCCAATGCAGCAGGACCCTTCAATCTAATGTGCTCTTGACACTTAAAAAGGATTGAAGCCTGTAATTGCTCTATGTGCTCGTTCATTCCCAGCTTCTGCAAGAATTCATAATACTGTGCTATAAACATGGCTGGGCTTACAGGCTCTGGTCTAATCCACAGGAGTTTATTCTCCTCATTATGACTGCTTGCATTGAACGCAGTCTGCCAAGTGAGCTGATTAGACAAAAATGAAGCAAATGCCCTAATTTGTATATCGCCTGCAATTGGAATAAGATTAACTCTCCTTTCTTCAGGAATGGCCTCATTATGAAGGTAGAGTTCGCACAGCAGATGCTGGTCACTTTCAGGGGCCTCCTTAAAGGTCTCAACAAATTTCTCTGAAGTCAGTAATTCATGTGGTCTGCCATGTGCTATTGATTTTATTTGAAAATAAACTAGTCGTTCAGTAAGAAAGAGAGAGTAATTTACAGAGGGTTTACGTGTAACCATCAACTTTCGCACCAATGAAAACATCAAGGCTATCCGTTCCTTAGACTGTCTGGCTTCCTTCTTATATTCCCTATGCTCTTGCAGTATTTGTTCCCAGCTATCCCAGTTAGTATATACATAGCTCTGTCATTGCAACTTATGCTGTTGTAATACTATATTCTGTTCTTCAGCATGTTTCTTTTTCCATCTGTTCAGTTGTTCCAATGGGTCCCATGGCCGAGTCTGTGTCTGTTTAACAGAAGTAGTGGGTTGGGCCACTATTTCCTCTATCTGTATGGCTGCCTCAGAGGTAATGCGTTGGGGCATTGTTTCTTCTGTTGGGATAGCTGCATCAGTAGTAGTGTGCAGGGGCAGTGCTTCTTCTGTCGGAATAACTGCATCAGTGGTAGTGTGCTGGGGCAGTGTTTCTTCTGCCGGAATAGCTGCATCAGTCCACAAAGGATGAGATATATCTGGTTTGATTTCTTCTTCTTCTTGCATCATAGGGGGTCCTACTGGTTCTTGTGGAGCAGTAGGGCATTCCTCTTGTATTCCCTCTGTCATGATTGTTTTAGGGAGTGGAATTTCAACTACTTTATAGCCTGCATTCTGATAAATGGTGCCACACTCCTTGCACATATATTCCATACATGGCTCCCTGTTTTGCATTGAGGCTACATGTGCTAATGTATGGAGATTGAGTTCTTTTTCAAAGGCTTCTTGTGCCATGGCTAATTCAGCTCTGTAAGCTTCTAATTCAGACTTCAGGAACTCATTTTCCTGCAGTAGAGATGTCATAGTGTGTGGACCTTGTATGCTGATTATTTCTGTTGGAATATTTTGTTGATGCACGGTGGTAGCTGATTGTTGCACCACAATGGGTGGTTCCTGTGTTTCATCCACCGTGCCAGGAATGGATTCCTGTTCTCCAGTGACTAGATCCGATACCATACTGGGTAGTCCTTGTGTTTCATCAGGAATGAATTCTTGTTCCACAGCAACTAGTTCTGATACCATAGTAGGTAGTCCTTGTGTTTCATCAGAAACGAATTCTTGTTCCACAGCAACTAGTTCTGATACCATAGTAGGTAGTCCTTGTGTTTCATCAGAAACGAATTCTTGTTCCACAGCAACTAGTTCTGATACCATAGTAGGTAGTCCTTGTGTTTCATCCATCGGGCCAGACATGGACTCTTGTGCCTCAGTGACTAGTTCTGTTACCGCAGTGGGTGGTTCTTGTGTTTCATCCACTGGGTTAGGAATGGATTCCTGTGTCTCAATCTCCAGCTCCGGTACCACAGTGGGTGGTTCTTGTGTTTCATCCACCGGGTTAGGAATGAATTCCTGTGTCTTAATATCCAGTTCTGGTACCACAGTGGGTGGTTCTTGTGTTTCATCCACCGGGTTAGGAATGAATTCCTGTGTCTCAATCTCCAGTTCTGGTATTTCAGTCACTGGGCATTTCCCATTATCATCCTGCTTGTTGTATTCCTGTGCCTCAGTGACTGGTTCTTGTGGAACAGTCACTGGGCCTTTCTCACTGTCAGACAACTTGGTAGATTCCTCTGCCTCAGTGACTGGTTCTTGTGGAGCAGTCACTGGGCATTTCCCACTGTTATCCTGCTTGGTGTATTCTTGTGCCTCAGTGACTGGTTCTTGTGTTTCAGTCACTGGGCAAGTGACTGGTTCTTGTGGAGCAGTCACTTCTTGACCCATAAACAATGTCAGATTATCCCGAGGCACTGGTTTTTGTGTGACCATGCCCTCGGACGAGCCAGGTTGGGAGGTTTGTGATGGGGATAAGGGTTTTAATAGAATAGTAGCAGGGTTAGGGGAAATGGAAGTGGATTTTGTCTCAACAGTCTTTGTCCTCTTCCTTTTTGGTAGGAAGGCAGTAAAGTCGCTGCCTTTCCTCTTTTTCGAACGGGAGGGCTTTTTCTTAGGGACAGGGTTTTCCGGAGGAGTAAGAATTTGGGATGTAGACCTTGTCCGTGGTCTGGAGCTTGTGACTGCTGGGGTTTTCCTCTTTTTCTTAACAGGTGAAGAAGGGGGCGTTAGAGAATCGTCACTAGGGACAGGGATAGTAGAGGGTGTTAGCTTTGCTAACCGAGACGAGCTCGGGGTTGAATTGACCGGGGAATGCGGGGTTTCCTCCTGAGGAATTTCGGGAATATCATGAGGACTTCCAGACGGTTGGGACGTTTGGTCCTGCTGAGAAATTTCGGCCGGCTGGGGAATTTCGGGTGTTTGTAGGGGAATTTCGGCCGGCTGGGGAACTTCAGGTGGGGCTTGCAAAGGTACTTCGAGTGGGGCCTGTGGAGGGACTTCAGGTAGGGCCTGCAGAGGGGGATTTTGCTGAGCAAAACCTCTCTTTATTAGCAGCTGGCATAAGCGGTGATGGGTAAGGGATGACATTGGGGATTTGGCTCGTTTACAATAATACGACATGTTTTTAATACAACCAAGCAGATAATAAGGGATATTGATGAGTCTTCCATTCCTCAAATGATTCAGCAAAACAAAGTCATGATTGTACACTACCTGATAACGCCCCTCGCATGTTAGGTAGTGTTTGACGAATTCTGCTACTGATGGCCATGGTTGAGGAAGTGAATGCAGACTGACCCCGCGGCCTCTGGGTTCCACTTGCTCGTCCGGACGCAGGAACTCTTGCTGCGCGTTAAGAACGACCTGCTTCCTGCTAAACCAGCGAATGCCCTCGGCTGGCAACCCTGATACCTGAACTATGTCATCCTCTGTCACTGAAATGCGAACCCCTCGGACCACTGAGAAATTGTCTTCAAGGTTTTGTGCAAACTCTAATACTTCTTCTGCGTTAAATTCTCCCAACCTTTCAAAATATGCTGTCCACCCTGCTTGTTGGAAGATCTGATACACTTCCGGAAAGAACTGTAGAAGGCTTATGGAGCCGGGCTCGTTTCTAATGGCCGTCCCTCCCATGGCTGAAGCTTTGAGTTTTCGGCAGATGCACAATACAGTATTCTCAGACCCTGATCGGACTAGTTGTTGCAACAAAGGCTGCGCAGTCTAAATGACGGCAAAAATGGATATGATAACCGGCGGCAGGTTGGTTCATGCGAAATGATTTTTTTCCATTTTCGGAATTCCCCCCCCTACGGATGGTGTAATAATGATTGGACGTGGAAAGATATGCAATCATTATGAAATGAAATCCTCTCTTTTCATATGATTTAACCGAATTACATTAAAACCATATACCTTATACTTTACCTTTAATTAATAATTCGAAGTGTCGGTTGCAATAGCTTTAATGATCATAGAAGGGTCTGTGGATTGAAGGTGTAACTGAGTCTGGTATATGCCAAATAATTTTCACCAAAAGTATCGTGAAGAACCAGAAAGCTTCTGTAAGAGCAAGAAGGGATATTACTTTGATGATAACCAATTGCTGAAACTGTTGTTTAAGCAACTAAAAAAATGAACAATGCATTGCTGAGGTAGGTGTTTCAGCAATCGGAGAAATCGATAATGTATTGCTAAAACAGGTGTTTCAGCAACGGGTGGAATCAATGATATGTTGCTGAAACAGGTGTTTCAGCAACGGAAAAAAAACTGGTGTTACGTTGCTGAAACAGGTGTTTCAGCAACGGGAAAAATCAGAGAATTGGGATAACTGACTTAGGTCTGTGAATGGTAAGGGATTATTTCAGCAGTAAGGGGTGGAAAATACTGACTGAAGGAGGATATTTCAGGAGTGGTGGGAGTGATAGAAATAATGTGGGTATGGGGGGATATTGCTTTTAGGAAAAAGGGGGTAAAATGATGGGAAGAAGCTTCTTGATTTAAAGCTTCAGATCTTCTCATGATGAATCTGTCCTCCTTATTGCTTTTCCAGAATCTGCAAAATTCAATTGTAATATGCCAATCCTTGACAGGGATTATTAGTGCTAAATCTAATCTAATAAAAAAATATAGTGCAGAAATTTAAGTGCTGTGAGGAGCAAAAGACTCCCCTGGAAAAAGATAATGAATATCAGTCATGCAAGCAGTCTTGAAATCCTCTTTAGAAACAGGGCGCTCATACAAACGGAGCCTATGGCCATTGACTAGTAGAGGTGTTTTAGCATCATCAATTGTTACAAGTCTTACCGTTCCGTTTGGAAAGACATCATCTACTTCATATGGTCCAAGCCACCGTGTACGTAGCTTTCCCTGAAAATTTTCAAACCGAGAATCATACAGCAAGGCCCAATTACCTTTTTGGAACTGCTTGTGTTTGATAATTTTGTCATGCCACTTCATCCTTTGTTGCTGAATCATGTTTGTTTGGTGAATAGCATCCAATCTCTTTTCATTTAACTCCAAAAGCTGCTGCAATCTAGCTGTCTGCACATCATTCAAATCAAGATTAACAGCTAAGGCAGTTTTTAAAGTTTTAATTTCAAATTCCACAGGAAAAATAGCATTTTTACCATAAACCAATTCATAGGGAGAAAAACCTGTAGTGTTTCTCCAAGTAGTCCTGTAAGCCCATAATGCCTCAGGGAGCCTTTGGGACCAATCCTTTCGGTTGTCCTTCACTGTTTTAGTTAGAATGGCCTCTAAAACTTTGTTTGTGCTTTCCACCTGCCCATTGGCCTGGGGGTGGTATGGTGTAGTCATTCTATGTTGAATATGATATTTGTGAAGGGTAGATTTAAAACCATGAGAATTGAATGGGGGTCCTCCATCAGTAACTAGCTCTCTGGGAATTCCAAATCTAGTGAAAATGTCTTCAAACAAGAAGGCCAGAACAGCCTCTTCATTGGCTCTAATAAGTGCTTTTGCCTCCACCCACTTAGTCATATAGTCTGTACAGACTAATATATAGGTCCTTTGGTTGGATGGAGGGTTAATGGGTCCTATGAAGTCCAAGGCCCATCTTTCAAATGGTTCAGAAACTACCTGGGGGTTTAATGGCATTTGGTCTCTATGATTGGGTTGACCCATTCTCTGGCAACTGTCACAAGCCCTTACATATTTCTTTGCATCCTTAAATAATGAGGGCCAATAGTAACCCATCCTCAGAATTTTATGCGCTGTTCTTTTATCAGCAAAATGGCCTCCACAAGGGCCATCATGACAAGCTTTCAATATGTCGTACACTTCATCTTCTCTAATGCATCTTCGGATCTCCTGATCAAGCCCAGTATAGAAGAGACATCCGCTTATCCAGCTATACCTGGCACTTTGTTGAACAATTCTTCTCTTTTCTCTATATGACAGGTGTGCTGGTAGTTTTCCTGCAACCAAGTAATTAGCAATATCTGCATACCATGGAGAATGAGCAGAAACTGCAAACAAATATTCGTCAGGAAAACTATCATCTACTGGAATATCATTATCAGTTTTTAACCGTGAAAGAAAATCAGCCACCACATTTTCCTTACCAGGCCGATCTACAATTGTAATATCAAATTCCTGCAATAGTAACAGCCATCTGGTAACTCTAGCATTTGTGACAGATTTGTTCATTAAGTATTTAATAGTTGAATGATCAGTGTGCACAAAAGTAGGATACCCAGTAATATAGTGTCTGAATTTATTAATGGCGTAGATTACTGCAAGGAACTCTTTCTCGGTAACTGTATAGTTAAGCTCAGCAGAGGTCATATTCTTACTGATAAAGTATATAGCATAAGGAAGATGATTTTCCTCTTGTCCCAGGACTGCTCCAATAGCAACATCTGAAGCATCAGAGGATATGTGAAACGGAAGGTTCCAGTCAGGCCCCCTCAAAATAGGAGCAGTAGATAGCTGATGCTTCAGTTCTTCAAAAGCTTTTTGACAAGAATTAGTCCACTTGAATTCAGCATTTTTCATAAGCAATACAAACAATGGAGAAGCTATTTTAGAGAAATCTTTAATAAATATCCTATAATAACCAGCATGTCCTAGAAAACTTCTCACATCAGTTTGAGTTTTAGGAACAGAAAGATTCTGAATGACTAATATTTTAGATGGGTCTACCTGAATACCTAGAGATGAAATAAAATGTCCAAGCACTATTCCCTCACTCATCATCATGTGGCATTTTTCGGTACTTAAGGAAAGGTGGGCTTGAATACATCTTTTAAGTACTTTCTCAAGGTTTTGTAATGCCTCTTCAAAAGACACACCATAGGGGGTAAAATCATCCATAAATATTTCCATACAATCATTCAGCATATCGGAAAAAATTCCTATAACAGCTCTTTGAAAGGTTGCTGGTGCATTGCATAATCCAAATGGGAGAACTCTATAGGCGAAAGTTCCCCAAGGGCTGGTGAAAGTGGTCTTGTCTTGATCCTGGGGTGCAATTTTTATCTGATTATACCCACTGAATCCATCTAGAAAAGAAAAGAATTTCTTCCCTGCAAGACTGTCCAGCACCTGATCAATGAAAGGTAAGGGAAAGTGATCCTTTTGGGTAGCTTTGTTTAAAGCTCTATAGTCAACACATACCCTCCATTTCCCGTTTTTCTTAGGAACAATTACTAACGGGGAAACCCATTCACTGTCAGATATGGGGTATATAAATCCTGCGTTAAGCAATTTTTGAAGTTCTTCTTTAACAATTTCTCGTAAATTAGGATTCATTCGTCTTTGGGGTTGACAAACAGGTCGGCATCCCTCTTTAATGTAAATTCTGTGAGTACATAATTCAGAAGAAATACCTCTCATGTCCGTGTAATCCCAGGCAAATGCCTCCTTATATTCGTGTAATAACTTCATTAACTGCTATGTTTCAGCATCTGTTAGATCAGGATTTATGTTTAATGTCTTACCGGGTTCAATTTCAACTGCTATGCTCTTAGATGGGATCGTGGTTAAAGTTTGAGATGAATCTTCAGGTTCAATCTTTTCTTGTACATCCGTTTCAAAAATTGCAGTTAATTGATTGTGTGTTTCAGCAATAACAGAAGAAGGTTCACAAATAAAATTATTGATTATCTCATCCTCTGTATTGTCTTTAAGAGTTAAAGCTTGTCCTATAGTTAGAATCGGCTGAACAGCATTATCATCATAATCCATCCATATAGAATCTTCATTATTAACTACTGGCGTAGCGTGAGGATAAAGAGTTAATTGTTTTGTTTCATAACCATTAGAAATTGTCATTGAACCAGATCTGCAACTAATAAATGCATCAGCTGTGGCCAACCATGGCCTTCCTAGAATCAAGGGATGTCCCCCCAGCTTTGTTTTAGTTTGCAATACAACAAAATCAGCTGGATATTTCCAGGATTCAACTGAAATGAGCAGGTCTTCAACAACCCCTTCTGGCTTGATTGTGGAACGGTCAGCTAACTCTAAAATGGTGGGTGTATCTCTGATTGTGTTATTCAGCTGTAACAATTGTGAAGTTTCCAGAGTCATTATATTAATTGCTGCACCTAAGTCTACCAAAACTCGGGGAATTATTGCTTTACCAATCTGAACTGTGACAGTAGGATGGCCAGGATCACCATATTTTACAGGAGGGGCTTTTCCAGACATTAATGCAGACAAGTCTCCCATCACATGTACTGTAAGGGGATCCTTGGTTTTCCTACCAGGTTTCTTAACACAAATATCCCTTAATGTTTTGGCATAAATTGGTACATCTCTTAATGCTTGTAAAAGTGGAATTTTAATATACAAATTTTGCAATTCCCCCATAAAATTAAAAGCAGGTGTTTCAGCTGTTTTGGTTAAAACCAAACGCTCGGGGAATGGTGGTTCTGTTAATTCAATATTTTTGTTAGGAGGTGGTTGAGCTTCTTTTTGTTTCTCAGTTTCATTTTTATCTGAATCAGTTATGTCATCTATGATAGGCTCTACTACTCTTCCAGATCTCAAGTGAATATCATTACATTGCATAGTAGGAAATATAGACTGATTCTGAATATCAATGACTTGCACAGCTTTATTATTGGGGTTAGGATTTGGTTGCGCAGGTAGTTGGGGTCTCATTTGGTTGTTTGGTGGGGCATTTGATGGCAGAGAGAGTGATTGTTGGAATTGAGGCATTTGATTTGGGTATGGGAGTGATTGACTATTCCAACTTGGGTTCCAAGGATTGAAAGGAGGTGGTTGCTGTGGAGGCCAAGGAGTCCACATTGAAGGGTCAACAAAGGGAGGGTTTTGCATTTGCATGGGTGGGAAATTCATTTGACTGAAAAGTGGATATTGCATTTGGTTGAAGGGGGGGTAGCTTGTTTGGCCAAAAGCAGAATAATTGTTCCAACGGTTAAATGGCATACCAGAGTTCGTACCTTGCCCTTTAGGTTGCCATTGTCTTCTTTGAGTTAGCAGGTAGACTGCTTCAGCTTCTTCCTCCGTTGGCTGCATCGCTGCTTTTATCCCTGGTAGAGATGGACACTGTTCTGTCTCATGATCTTTCTCACAGAGGGTGCAAACTGGTACTTTATCTCTTGGACACTCCCTTAGTGGATGTTTGTCTCTACACTTCGGGCAATAGACAGCCAGAGTTGCTTCTGCTTCAGCCTGCTTCTTCTTAACCTGCAAAGTGTCAATCTGCGAGGCAAAAGAACTTAGCATTTCGGTTTTAAATTCTTCAAGTAGATTACCTATTTCTGCTCTTGTTGCTCCTCCATTGGCTGATTTCTGTACCCTTGAATAGGTGGAATCTCTTATTCTATTTCTTGCAGCTCCCCTAGAACACCTTTTAGCAAGTTCACAAATCTCATCATATGATTCCTTAGATATATCTCCCTTAGCAAGCATATTTAACATATTTAAACAATCATCCCTTAAACCTCTAAGTAAGATTGTTTTACGAATTTCCTTACTTATATCTGGATGATCGGATCTCTGTATGTTGTATTGCAATCTTTCGATGTAGTCCTCCAGGCTTTCATCCGATTTTTGTGCCATATTAAATAATTCATCCTTCTTCTCTCTCGTCCGGCAGTAGTCTTGATATTTAAGCAGAAATTTTTGTTTCATTTGCTCCCATGTTGTGATTACTTGACTTCCAAGGCTCATGAACCATCTCAAGGCATTCCCTTTCAAGGTGGCTGGAAACAGTTTCAACTTTTGAGCATTAGTAACATAATCATAACTTCTGCATAAAATATCAAATTCAAAAAGAAACTCATCAGGATCCTCAGTAGATAAACCATGAAAGTTAGGTAGGGCGGACAGTGGCATGTTTTTCATTGTTCCTGCAGGAAGATCACTGATGGGAAATCCCAAGGTAGAAAGGGAATTTTCATCCCTTCTTTCTTCTTCAGGACCTGCACGTCCTCCTCCAAAGAGGAATGCATCATTATTATCTTCCATTGTTGGCCCTCCTACTGCGCTTTCTCGATCGTCAGAATCCTCTATTGGTTCTTCAATGTTTTCTACCGGTTGTCCAGCACTTTCTACTATTTCCTCAATGTGTTCTACTGATCTGTTAATACTTCCTTCTGACTCTTCAGTGCTGACTGCTGGTTCCTCTGTATTTTCAGGACCCACAACTTCTTCTGTTCTGTAATCTGACTGAGGGGAGTGCTGAAACTTTGATTTCCGAGAACTTAATCTTTGTGATGATTCAGCCTTTGATACAATCTCGTCAATAAACGTTTTTCGTCCTCCCCAGCCTTTGCCACCTGCGCGGTTATTTTTCTTCTGGTTTCCTCGTCCTCTCATGCAATCTGCACATTAAAAGAAAACAGGTGAATGCTTGTTGAAATCTATAATTACCTTCCCCGGCAACGGCGCCAAAATGTTGGTCGCTCTAATTGTTTTCACAATTCGAGCTCCACATAAATTGTCAACCCGAGAAGGTCTTTTTATTCCAAAGGTAATAGCGCACTGGATATGCTCAATTTCAAAAGCAGCTCAATGTTGTAGTAAAAGAAAGTCACACACATCTGTTTAAATTCATCAATCTATCAATTCACAGTCTACTTAATTAAAGCTGAAGTCAATTAACTTATAGCAGAAACGATTCCTCTGTTACAGCAAAAGGGAAATCAATTTATAAGGAAGGAAATCATTCAACCATAGCAGGAACAGGACCCTATTCCTTGGTGGGAACTTCAGCACCTGCTGCCTGGCACTAATCACACTGTAAAAGAAGTAACCTCAAGAGGTCAAGACCCTATTCCCAGGAACAGGAATCTTCAGCACTTGGCCTCTTGTTCCTAATCACACTGCAAGTAAAAGAAAGCAATCAATGGGAGCAAGACCCTATCCCTCTGTGCGGGGATCTTCAGCACATGCTCTCATCATCCACTCGTGCATTCAATACATGTAGCGCTAAGAAACAGAGTATCACAAACCATGTAACTAGTGTTTCAGCAACAGAATTAAAGACAATGCAAATACATAAGAAATAAACAGCTACAGGAATAAAGGGGTGAATCTTGTGAGGAAGGCGGGCCCTTTCCTTCTCACAAGATTCCCCAAGAGAAAGAATTAAACTGGAACGCTCAAAACAAGTCTTTATTCATCTGTCAAGAAACTGATACATTACAAAAAGGAGACTAGCTCCTGTCTCACACAATGCTGTTCTATGAATTACAGTTCGATCCCCTCTAATGATGATGTCTCCTCTTTTTAAAGAGGAGACATCATTTACAATTTACACAAGAGCGAATATCTCGATTCTGTTCAAAATAAGACTATTCTGTTCTTTTTTAAAAAGAGATACTGTTACAACCGAGACAACAGAAGTGCTATCTTTAAGATAATCCAGGTAACCATATCTTCGGGCTGCTGCTATTATCCACAAAAAGTTCTTCCAGAATCGCAAATTACGCATAACGGGATTTGCGTGCTTGACGGCTGTTTCAGCAACTGAGTTAGCTGTTTCAGCATCGGGACCAGCTGTTTCAGCAACGGGACCAGCTGTTTCAGCAACGGAGTCGGCTGTTTCAGCAACGAAGTCAGCTGTTTCAGCAACGGCCGCTCGTTCCCAACAAGACATATAACTTATCTGCGATCTTTGACTTGTGTTAGCAACAATGCACTTCAATAATTGATAAAATATAAGAGTATTATGGAATTAAATGTAAGACAGATTAACCATATAATAAAGAAGAGGTTTCTATATACCTTGGGATAAAGTGAATGATAAAGACATTGAGGTTCATGGTTTTAAGAGTAAAGTGACGTCAAAATATATAGCAAAAATGGTACATAGTGGAGTCCTAACACCTTCTTCAGTTTTTAAGAGTCGAGAAAAAGCTACAGATGACTCTTGTCTCCTTCGATTTTTAATGAGCCTGAAGTGACAAGTGCTCAGATGGACCTTTTCTTTTAAAGAGTAAAAAAGGAATGAAAGTGACTACTCTGGAGAATCTAGACAGAGGGATTACCAAACCAATCGCAAAACTGTAATATACACCTTGGTGATAAATTAAAGAGAAATTACCAAGGACTTATATATGACAGTCAATCTTCCCGAATGCTGTGTTCAGTGCATTGCAATCAATAAGGTGGCAGAATCAACTTCCTATGGATAAAGGATATGAGCCTATTGTGGTCTCCCAGTATATACGTGACGGTATGGAGAGCACAAGTTTGTGGTAGCACTTGTCGTATCAAGGAGGAGGAATCACCCAACCTTCAATGAAAATGATAGTTACTAGTTTTAACGATGCCGGAACATGTCTTTAGCCTAGACCTCTAGATATGTTACGTTAAGTTCCAAAGAGTTGTTAGGTTCATTGAAATTTATTTTAAAGTTGATCTTGTTTAAAGTTTGCCTTTCAATGGTTCACTGCATGATGATGATTTTGAAATTCCTAGAATGCAATCTACAATGATAAACAATCTTTGTTTATTTTGAGTAATGAAAATCCTAGCTACTAGGGAAAGAAGATTACAATTCTTTCAAACAAAGAGAAAAGAGCACACACTAGTGCATTTTCCTAAATCATTTTTCACGCACAAACCAAAAATGATAAATGAAAATGCATGTATTTGTTTTCATTCTCCTTAATGTGAAAAATTCCAAAAAGGAAAACTAAATGCAGCAAAGCTTTGAAATATTTCTTCCAAAATGACATTTTCAACAATTTCTTCTTCAAAAGAGAAAGGAAGACTAAATGACACTTTTCAATTTTGAATAAAAAAAATCTTTTGACACTTTGAATATAAACAAATCAAACCAAATACATGAGGAAAAGTTGAATCGACTATCAAGGGAAGGAAGAATCCATGACACTTCCCTTTTCGATACGAAACGACAATTACGACACTTTTTGTACAAAAGCGATAGATCGATTTAAGCAACTTTTCAACAAAGGATTGTAAATGATGAACAAATACATAAAAAAATTCACTAATCCTAATCTAATGGCAGTCGATCTATGTGATGCAAGTAGGCTTCAGTAAGGAGGTATTGTTCATATGGAGCAAATCAACTAAAAAAAACTTAAAACAACGTCAAAAACCCCCAATTTCTAGAATGGAAAAGGGTTCAATCAGTAATCACACTTGGGCTTCACAGAAATAGGGATGCATCACACTTACTACACTTAGGAGGTTCGATGCATACTGGGTTACAGTGACAGATAGTGTGATGGGCTAGGGAGTGCAACTGAAGTGGGTTTTGGCTCAGATGTGCAGCTGTTTTCAATGAGTTAAGCTAAGCTTTGATGGAAAGTAAAGAGAAAAATACATAGGAATGTCTTGAGAGGTTACTAAGCTACCAAAAGGGAATCTAGATTTTCTTGTAAGTCAAATGTTTAATTCATAAACTAAACTAGAGATTGACTAAAGCAACATTCATCTACTATGCAATTGTAGAGTAAGAGTAGTTCGAAGGCTACCTGGCTGACTTCAGGCTCTGTCTATAGTTTATAAAGCATACAATAACAACAAACAAACATCTATTCATTCCCCAACGGAGTCTCCAATTTGTTTCTGGGAAAACTAGTGTCTTATCGAACGACTAGCTCTCTAGGTTTGGCAGCTACCCTAGAAACAACAGTTTAAAGCAATTCAATGATTTCTTCTATGTGTAACAGATAAGAGAAAGATAATGGAACCAACCTGGAACTTCTGCTTAATCCCTTGCTTGATCTCTCTCCCCCTTGATAGAGCTTGCAACTCCTCCCCGTACTTAACCTACTTGGAGAGTACCTGCAGAAACACAGTAACAAAGAACCGTCAAAGCATCTTGATCTATTACAACATAAACATTACAGAATCAGATATATAATGAACAAATGATAGCATTCACAAATGATAACATTCACAATTGCACAATCATATGGAAGAAAAATCGAAGAACTTTATTAATAGATGGGAGAATTACAACCCAGTTGTCTGATCCAGCATCATCCTTCCAGCATCAATCCCTCTTCACCTCATGAAATAGCAAGATCACACCAAGAATACAATGCTCTTTCCTCAATTACAAACCATCAGTGCTTCCTTGCAATTCACAATATTCCAGCCCCTAGTTCTCTTACGTTAGGGATCCATTTATAGATGTGTGCAAGGGTGTGAGTCATCTCTGGGGTTTTGATTAGTGTCATTCCACTTGTTACAATTAGATCCACTTGGAGATTTCTTGGATATCTTACTCATCGTTGGGTGAATTTAGAGAGGCAAGTGGCACATGAGAAGTTTCTAGAAGATTCAATGAGAAACCACTTAGAAAAGTGTCTCGGACATTTGTCCATCCTTGCCCACCACACCCTATAGAAGGCCTAATCAGTATGCGTCGCACCTGGGCAGTGTAACATTCAGTATGCATCGCACTTTGCCAGTGGAGCAGTCAGTATGGTTCAGTTTAGGCCATTTTTGGATGGTTTCTCAGGTGGAACTTTTGGTGGATGATGTAATCAGATGACTATGTTCTTTTAGGGTATGAAACAACTCTTTTAGGGGTTTAAGAGCCCTAGTTTATTGAGATATAAATTTGGGGTTGATGTTCCCAAATATTTCTATAACACATAGGAGGCATTTTTTTAGGTGAATTGTAGGCTGACCTAGATGGAAATGGGAAGAATTGGTCTGAAAAACAGTAATAACAAAAAAATAGTATAACTGAAAATGGGTTAGGTGCACCTAGATGTCTACTTGGTTCTAGATAGAATTGAAAATTTAATTGAATGAAGAATCTGCCATTTTGGCTGCAAGAACAAAATATCCAGTGGTGAATTGAGTTTTATAAATGTACTGTGTAATGGTTTTTGTGAAGGGATAATGTTTATAATGAATAAAGTGGAGTATGGTTGTTTGATGAACGGCTAAATCCTCATTAGTTATCCAATAGGACTGTTAAAATGGATCTATGGAGAATAAACAAATAGATGACAAGTAATTCGATAGAGGAGGTGACTAGGAGTGGACGTGGATGATGACATAGGAGTGATGGTGAATGGTCGAATGAAAACCACATTCGGGAGCATGTTAGCGCAGTAAGTTGTTTCTGCATTTTAAGTCTTGAAAGAATAGGATGGTGGAAAAGTAGTTTTGGGGGGAAGTTTCCAAAACTTCTTAGTTCGGACCCCCGCCCCCTTGCCGATAGAGTTCGAAAGGCGAATGAGGGACAATCAATGATGTAATCTGTCAGATCTTGGGAGAGTGTGCAGGATGAAAAATAAAATGAATGAGTTAATAACGTGAGGTGGAAGTGATGGTGGGGCCAAGAGTTCTGTCAAATGTGACATGTATGGGGTATTAGGGAATAAATGGATGAAGTTTGGATAGAAATAAGATTGATACTTAGAACTTATGGTTAATAAAACCTATCACCATATAAATATGTTTCCGATGTTATAGGATACAAATCCTTTCATACTCCAATTATATTTCATAAAATAAGATTGATACTTAGAATTTATGGTTAATAAAACCCATCACCATATGCACATATTTCCAATGTTATATATTAGGATACAAATTATTTCATACTCAATTTATTTCATTTGTCTACCTACTCTTAAATCCTAACATTTTTTCAATCTTAGTTACCCAAGTGCACTTATACTAGAAACTCAACATTTCTCTTTTAATGACTAGTCTACTTCTATCCCTTATTGCTTCCACTGGCTTATATTAAACTGTTGAACCAATTTTATTTATTACCTATTGACAAACAATTTAAATCAAATCCAATCATGATTAAACTATACAATTGGATTCTATGGACTAGTGTGGCAATTAAACAATTTGCACACAACATTTCATTTGCAAAAATAATCTTTTGACTGAGAGTAGTGGCATTTGGATTTGCAAAAATTTCATAATTTATTATTTTTTCTGTTTTCTCTGATCTAACATTTTTTATTTTTGCCTTCCTTTTTTAGGGCATCTATTCTAACATTTTATTTGATATGGACTCATTCATCAAAATATCCCTAACATTTTTTGATTCAATATTCTTTTTGTCCATATCCTAACTTAACATTTTTTGGAATGATTTTAATTTTTTTGACTAATTGATGCTAACTTACGAAAACCAAAAAAATGCTACAACATATGCTGTAATAGGGGACTGCTTTCTCCTGTAGTATGCAAAGAACCTGCAGATCCATGTGCCTTCTCCTCAGGCTATGGAGTCTTTGTTGTGAAAACTCACACTGACAATTTGAAAAATAAAATAAACCAGACTTTTTACAATGGTAGTAATGAAATCTACTTCAACTTCTCAGTAGTGAATATAATGTTTGAGAAACCTTCCATTAATAGGATAACTGGAATACCATGCCTCAAAATTTTGTAGCACAAAACTAATGTTTCCCTTTAATTTAGCAATAGCTAAAGGTCCAAACCATAGGTTATCAAACTTGCATGTTTTCCCTTGTCTTTTCTTCTGGAATCCCATCTTAGAACTAGATAACCCTCCTTAAGTCCCTCTCCCTTGCTCTTATGTTGGACAAGCTCTTCATATTATTCTGATACTTTCTCAATTTGTATTGAACTTCATGTCTATTTTCATTTAGTTCAATAATTTGGTTTATTCTCCTTGAAATATCATCAGGTTCATGAGTTGAATCTTGGAAAAAATTTAAAATAGGGAAGGCCAAGTTGGTAGGGAAAATTGCATCTTTCCCACAAACTAACTGAAAAGGAGATTTTCCAATAGATGTCTTTGGAGTAATCCTATTTCCTTAGACTACATAAATTAGATGAGAGTCCTAGCTCTTTTTATGATCTGCTAAAGTCATTTTGATAACCTTTATCAGACTTTTATTTCATGATTCTACAAGACCATTACTTTGAGGATAATATGGAGTTGAATGATATAACATAATTTGATATTTCTAGCCAAACTAAATCATTTTAACACTAGAAAATGCAGTGGCATTTTCAGTAACAATCTGGGTTGGGAAACCAAATCTGGACAAAATGTTTTCTTCAATGAATTTGATCACTACTGAATAAGTAACATTTCTCACTAGAATTGCTTCCACCCATTTGGTAAATTAGTATATTGTAGTGAGGATCCATCTATGCTGATTTCTTGAAGTGGGATGAATTTCTCCAATAAAATCTAGTCCCCATAGGAGAAAAGGCGTTGAGACTCTTGTTGGGATCAGTGGAAGAGTTGCTAGTTTTTTCTTATCAGCAAACATATGACAAGGGATAAAAATTCTGACCTTTTATCCTAATTGTAAGAACAATGTGGGCCAATAAAATCCTGCACTTAATATCTCATATGTTGTTTCTCTCCAAGCATAATGTCCTCCACAAAATCTTGTATGAAACTAATCAATGATTCCTTCAGTTTCCAATTTTGTTAAACATAATAACAAGATATTTAGTGGGTCCTTCGAGTATAGATTTGCATTTATGATACATTATTTGATTGCTTTCAATTTGAGAGCTTTACATTGAATTTTGGAAAATGATGCTTGACATTCAAAATGGATCAAGAAATTTACAATATCTTGATACCAAATTGACAAAAGAAATTTATCATTAATGTGTAGAGAAAGGGTCTGATCCAAAGGTAAAGGTTATTGTGGATTCTTTTCTTCAAGATGGTGAGGATGTTCTTGTGGATTCTCCCCTTGTATTTCCAAAATGGAGTTTATGTCTAGTCCTTTAGAGTTGGATTCATCTAGAAGCATAGCCAATCCATTTCCTTTACTAGCTTTGTGGTTTTGATAGTTAGATCAAAATCCAGTATTTGAGTGACCCATCTACCTCTCTTCCCATTTGTGTCTGGTTGTGTTAAAACAATTTTTACAGCATTGTTAGGAACATAAGAAGCAATAGGTCAATGTAAGACATACATCTTGAATGATTTTAGGGCTTGTATAAGGTCATAGGCTTGCTTCTCAATTATGTCATACTTAGGCTCAACATCTCTCATAACCTTACTTAAAAAGGTTATAAGTTCGTCATGGAATCTTTATTATTTTGTAATAAAACATCAGCAAGGGTTGTTTTAGAGGCAAAGGAAAATATACTGAATGGCTTTATATAATCAAGACTATCCAAGGTTGGGGATTCAGCGATAGCCTTCTTGATTTGGTCAAATGCAAACTTGGAAGAGACATTCCATTTAAGTTCATGATCCTTTCGGAGAATATCAATTATGTCTTTCATAATTTCAGCGTAATTTGGGATGAACCTCTTTAAAAACTTAATCTTGCCTAGAAAAGCTTGGATCTCCTTCTTATTTCTAGGTAATGACAATGTTTTTATTGCAGAAACATGTTTGCGATCAATCACCACTCCTTTTGAGATTATGTGGCCTAGCATCTTTCCTTCTTTGATCGAAAACAGATACTTTTTAGGATTGAGGTATATTCTCAATTTCCTACACCTGTCAAAAACCTTCATCAAGTGCTTTAGATGTTTCTTATCAGAATTAGAGAAAACAGTTATGTCATCAAGATAAATGACTACAAATTTTTTTACCTGCCCCATAAAAGCTATGTCCATAGCTCTTTGAAAAGCTTCTCCAGCATTGGACAAGCCAAAGGGAATTCTAGAATACATAAATGTACCCTAGGGTGTAGTAAAACTCTTCTTCTCTCTATCTGCTAGATCAACATTTATTTGATTATAACCTAAAAAACCATCAAGCATGGAAAGTATTTGTGCTCACGAAACCATCTAAAGTAACTAATCCATTTTGGGTAAAGGGTAATTATCTTTTAATGATTCTTTATGTTGGAATTATGACACAGGTTTGGCACTATGACACAGGTGTTGTCCTTGATGGAAAATCAATCAGATGACAGATCACAGTTTAGGCTCTCAGAATAAAAGAGAAAGAGATATATGCAGTTTCCACTTAACCGTTGTGTATACACGCGGGATCGCCGATCAAAAGTTGCCTATGCATATGCACGCACTTTCATGCATGGAAGGGCATGTACATGTGGGAAATCTTATTTTTAGTCCATGGTATTTGGACCTACAGTTTTGGACCATGGTATTGAGTAAGGGCTAAGACTATAAAAGTGGAAGGAGATCATTAGGCAAAGGCACTGACTCAAGCATTGAATATCATATGAAGAGCAAGATCTAGAATACTGGTCATTGGGTTATGGTGCATAGCTGGAACTGAACCAAGAAGGAACATGAGTGCTAGAAGAAGGATAAGTTCTATTGATGGGTCAAGATCTTAAGACTTGAATAGTAGTATCTTTGTGTGATTTTGATATGTTATATTTCGTGCATGACTTGATCTATAAAGCTAATAATCTGGGTATAACTGATGTCTGAATATTTGAAAAGGGAAAATTGTCTTTTAGAGATTTGTACGCTGGTTCGGCACAAAAAAGGCACATATACACACTGGTTCAGTAATTAAAAACACCTTATACACTGGTTTGCCTTAATACAGAAGCGTATGCACGTAGGTTCTTCATCTTGAAGTAACGTACGTCTCAAAAAATATGTCTTAGCAACTTCTATTTATTGTTGCAGTATTTGGGGTTCAAGATTGGTGTCTAGTTACTATTACTATATTCTAGTTATAGCACTCAGAGAAGTGATTGATTGATTCCATTTTGGTTGGTGAAAAGGGGATTGGTTGATGCAGATATAATTGATGTTACTGATGGATCTAGTCTAAAAATTTATGAAACGTGGTCCCTGGAAGAGAAGAGAAGGTTGTACTTCTGTAGGTTAGCACCTACGTACTAATACATCAGCTAGTATAAGAGCTAAGGGGGTTGTATCTCCCTTCTACAAAAAGCTAGAGAACGAGAGACGGTTGTAGCTTTCTGTAGGTAGAAGCCTGTGTACTGGTATAAGACTGCACCAGTAAAGAAATATTGTAAATAGAAGTTTCTTATTAAAAGAAGATAGAGATGAATTACAGTAGGTGGTCTTCACCCACATTGGTTTTGCACCTTATATCTTGTGTTCATGTGTGTGATGATCTATTCTATTTTACTGCACCTGTTTACTATTATTATGGTTAATGAAGTTCTGATGCACTGATTAAATATCAACATTTAATGGATTAACTGAATCATAAGTTTGCTGGATATGCGCTAGTTGCTTTAGACACAGTTGCAGATATACATGGGTTCCCATAACTGAAGTAGCATATATATATTTGAGTATGAAAATGAAAAATTATTTGAATTGATAATACTGATTCACCCCCACCCGCCTCTCAGTATTATTTCCCACAATTGGAATTAGAGCAGGTCCTTCAGAATAAGCTTGATCACTTGAAGGAAGATCTATCAACATGAGCAACTACGAAAAAGGGGCATCCATCAGGCCAAAAATCTTTGATGGGAGCAACTTTGTCTATTGGAAGGTAAGAACCATAGCCTATATTCAATCTCTTGGTGCAAAAGTTTGGGATATCATGGAAGGAGGATGCACATTTCCATCAACAACTCCTATACATACGACAGGTAAAAAGGAGTATGAAAAAAATGCAAAGGCTGTCAATACTCTACTAGGGAGTCTATCTCAATCAGAATTCATCAAGGTTATGCAGCTCAAAACCACCAAGGAAATACGGGACAAGATCATCCTAAGCTATGAAGGAGACGATAAGGTAAAGCGTGCAAAACTACAATCTCTCAGAATTCAATATGAAACTCTCAAAATGCACAATGATGAAAGTGTGGCTAATTATTTCTTACAAATAGATGAGATTGTTAATCGCATGAAAAATTTGGGTGAAGAGATAAAAGAAGTTACTTTAGCTGAAAATGTTCTAAGATCCTTGTCTTCTAAGTTTGAATCAAAAGTTTCTGCCATAGAATAAAAGCAAAATCTTTAGAGTATTAGTATGTCATAGCTGCATGGAATCCTAATTGCTTTCAAAATGAGAAAAGGGGGGCCATTAGACATGAGAGAAGCCGCATTCAAGGGAGAATACAATGAGTCAGGGCATATGTCAGAAGGAGAGGAAGAATCAAACTTCGTCAAGAACCTTCAATGGGGTTCTAGAAGATTCATAGGTAAGCTCCATTTCAAATTTTTCGCTTGTGGAAGAGTCGGTCACTATGCAGCCAAATGTCCTCATAAAGATAAGCTTGATAAATTTAAATTGAACAGAAAATAGAATGTAAGTAAGAAGAGTTATTATACACATGAAGACAGTGATGGACTTTCAAATAGTGGTGAAGATGAACATGGTAATGATTATAGACTTTTGATGCCTTTTAAAGATGATGATTTCTTGGATGCAATAGACGAAGATGAAGAAGAAATTTCTAAACTTAAAATCTGTTTAGAAGAAAATAATATGATCATAGATACTCTGACATTCCAACTTGCGGAAAGGGAAAAACACAATGAAAAGTTAGAATGTGAAATTGTCGGACTTAGAAAAGATATTGAGAAAACAAAAGTTATTAATCTTAGGTTTGCTAAAGGATCTGAAACTTTAGATGAGATTATCAAAGTGTAGCATTCTCCTCTAATCAAGACAGGTCTTGGATATACTGAAGAAGCATCTCAATCTCAAAAGCCATCCACCTCCAAAAGTTATCTTGATGCAGCAAGGAGAAGTGAACAAAGGCATAAAGCAGATCACCAAGTAAATCGGGGTCAATCTACTTCAAGGATGAACAATAGCTACAACCAACCTTAGGTAAATCATTGTCAATTTGCCACAAGAATGAATATCAATGGAAACTACAATCACCTCGACAGTAGATTTGATAATCGTAGGAATTTCTTTAATGGCCAATGTTTTTCATGTCATAATTTTGAACACAAAGCCGCTCAATGTGTTGCCTACAAGACCATCATGACTCAAGAAGCACGAAATCAAAGGAGTGTGACCGGGACCATCATGACTCAAGAAGCACGAAATCAAAGGAGTGTGACCGGGATCATTAAAAGGAGCTATAATAACTTTTTTGCTCTTGAAAATGAAATAAAATGTTTTATTTGTAACAACCTCGGTCATGAAGATTCTGAATGCAGGAGTCAGTTTCGGCAAACATCTCGGAAGGAGCAAGCTTCATTGGGTCCCAAAACATGGAGAGAGAAAGAACCACAACTAGAAATATGTGGTATAGCCTTATATGCGGAAGGACAGGAAAATTAGTGGTACATTGAAAGTGGATGCTCGAAACATATGACAAGTGATAAGGAAACATTTCAGTCATATACTGCCTTAGAAAAGGAAAGGAAGGTCTCATTTGGAAATGACACCCCACTCTCATAAAAGGTAAAGGCTCTGTTCCTTTGAAAGAAAAGGTCAAAGTTGGAAATGTTATGTATTTTGATGGCCTAAAGCATAATCTATTGAGTGTTAGTCAAATGTGTGATCAAGGAAATGAGGTAACATTTCAATCAAATGGATGTATTGTTCGTGAGCTTGATACAGGCGAAACAGTGATCAAAGGCATAAGAACTCCAAATAATTTATACATACTCAAGGGAGGACAGCAACAATGTTATCTAAGCAAAAATGATGAGCATTGGCTATGGCACAGAAGACTGGGGCATCTTAGCTTCTCTCAAATAAGGAAAGCATGCAAATATCAGATGGTTTGTGATCTCCCTGACATCAGAATTCTAAACAATAAAATATGCAAGTCATGTTAGTTTGGTAAGCAAACCAGAACTAATTTCCCTGAGAAGGAAGGATTAGCTAGTAAGCCGCTTGAACTTGTCCATACTGATTTATGTGTTCCATAAAGGAAAAAGTCACCTCGAGGAGAAGAATACTTTATATTTTTTATTAACAACTTTTCCAGGATGTGTTGGATAGGACTTTTGAAGCATAAAGACAAAGCTTTCAAAAAGTTGAAAGCTTTCAAAGCCTTGGTTGAAAATGAATTAGATCGCAGAATCAAATGCCTCCGGTCTAATTGAGGAGGGGAATTTACCTCGGATGAAGTTTTAAAATTTTGTAAAGAACATGGAATAAGAAGAGAATTATGTACTGCAAGGACTCCTCAGCAAAATGGAGTAGTGGAAAGAATGAACAGAACGGTTCAACAAATGGCTGGTGCTATGCTTGATGAATCCGAAACTCCTGCAACCTTTTGGGGTGAAGCTACATTTGCTGCCATTACTATTCTCAACAAAACAAACATCCAGGTAAACATCACTCAAACTCCTCATGAACTTTGGTATGGTAAGACTCCTACGGTAAAATACTTCAAAGTTTTTGGAAGAAAATGTTACATCAAAAGGAATGATGACAACCTTAGAAAGTTTGAACCTAGAGTAGATGAAGGCATTCTCCTTGGTTACTCTTCCCAAAGTAAAGGATATAAGTGTTTAGATAAAATAATTGGAAAAATTGTTGAATGTATTGATGTGGTGGTTGATGAAGTAGGCGAAAATCCAAAGCAGAGAAAAACTGAAGATTTTGAAGATGAAGAGGACTATCCTTCAATGTCAAATCAGACTAATGATGAAGAAGAAACCTATTAGGCACCAAAAGAACAGATAAGGGTAGAAGAAAAGACTGCATCCAGGTACGTACAGAAGAACCATCCAGAGAGTCAAATTTTGGGACAGAAAGAGGTGGGTGTTCAAACAATAAGAACTATTACAGAAGCTTCAAGCTATCTAGCATTTCTCTCCTCCGTCGAACCATGAAATGTAAGTGAAGCACGCAAAGATGAATGCTGGGTCAAGGCCATGAATGAAGAACTTGAGCAGATAGAAAAGAATAACACTTGGGAATTGGTTCCTCGACCTAATGATAAGAATGTCAAAGGGACCAAATGGATATTCAAAAACAAGCTGAATTAAAATGGAGAAGTTATTAGAAACAAAGCCAGACTTGTTTGTAAAGGGTATGCTCAAAAAGAAGGTGTAGATTTTGAAGAAACTTTTGCACCGATTGCTAGACTTGAAGCAATAAGAATGTTCCTTGCTCTTTCTAGCTTTCAGAAGTTCAAAGTATATCAAATGGATGTGAAATATGCCTTTCTAAATGGGGACTTAGAAGAAGAAGTGTATATTGAGCAACAAGATGGATTCTCCTTGAAAATGATCCAAAACTTGTATGCAGACTCAAAAAGGCTCTCTATGGTCTTAAACAAGCTCCAAGGGCTTGGTATTATCATCTAGACAAATACCTCCATCAACAAGGTTTTTCGAAAGGATCAGAAGATAGCAATCTATATATAAAAATTGACAATGATAAATTGCTAATACTTGTTGTGTATGTTAATGATATCATCTTTGGTAGCAATGAAGAAGCCATGAGTCAAAACTTTGCCTTGGTGATGCAGAATGAATTTGAAATTTCCCTACTTGGTGAGCTCACATATTTTCTTGGTTTACAAGTCCAACAAAAGAAAGACGGTATATTTCTATCACAAACCAAGTACCTCAAGCAGATCTTGAAGAAATATGGCATGAATGATTTGAAACCAATATGTACCCCTATGGTAATAGGATGTAGCGTCAGTGCAAATGATGAATCAGCAACATCACATCAACCAACCTACAGATCCATGATTGGTAGTCTGCTCTATCTGACGGGTACCCGACCAGACATCATGCATGTAGTGGGAATAGTTGGAAGATTCTAGGCAAATCCAAAAGAAGCACACCTTCAGGCGGTTAAAAGGATTTTCAAATATCTTCAAGGGACACAAAAATATGGCTTATGGTATCCTAGAGATACAGATCTCACGCTTCATGCATATACAGATGCAGATTGGGCAGGAAGCATGGATGACAGAAAAAGCACTAGTGGTGGTGCATTCTTTATGGGTTCTAGATGAGTATCTTGGTTCAACAAGAAACAAAGTTCAATTGCATTATCTACAGCTGAAGCAGAATATGTTGCTGCTGCATCTTGCTGCACATAACTCCTTTGGATGATGCAAACATTGAAGGACTTTCAAATCACTTGTACTCCACCTATCTCCATTTTATGTGATAATACAAGTGCAATCAGTATTTCAAAGAATCCAATCATGCATTCAAATACCAAACACATACCTATCAAATATCATTTTTCTCCAAGAATAAGTACTTGAACAAAAGGTCAAATTAGAGTATGTTCCCTCCAAGGAATAGGTTGCTAATATATTCACCAAAGCACTGCCCAGGGAGACATTTGAATACCTCATACAGATACTGGGAGTAGTTGATGCATCATTTTGTTGTTGAAACTTATTTGTTTTAGAGAAAAGTGGTTGTATGCGAGTTTCATGAAGAGAATCTATGTATATACGTCGATTTATATGGATACAATCACATATATGTTGATTTGAAGAAAAGCGATGGGTCAGACTCAGGATGAGAAGAGTCTGATATGGGTTTGACAGAGACCATCTGACATAGTTCAGGGGGAGCATATACTTCTAATAATTCATTGTTGGCATTATCTTAGAAGATCTTGGTTCAATTTCATGGTTTCTTTTGGTGGAACAGGTGTTGAGGGAGAACATGGTTGCTAGTCTGAATGATGATTGACAGATGCTACTGATGATAGTTGTTGATGACTATCATAGTCTTGTTGTAGATATTTTTTCTCTATGTCATGTATATCTTTTATCATCAAGGTCATGTAACAACCTATTTTGTTTCACCACTATGCCTGGGATGGATGATGTAATGTTATTGTTTTATCATGTGTAAACTTTTGGTGTATCCCCACTTGGTTGGGTGGATTGGTCAATATTAGTATATCCCCACTTGGTTGGTAGATGGATGTATGTATGAGTCTTTGGTGATAGGAAGGTCATTTATAGAGTCATGTTCTTTCTTGTAGAACATCTTTTTGCAGACCTTGCCTACAGTCACGGGGAGCATGGACAGCACACCAGAGAAGAATATTTCAGCATGTACTCAGGGGGAGCATCACCCTTTGCCCTTGATGACAAATGCGGAGAGTGACTTGGGGTTGCCATCAAGTCCAAAGGGGGAGATTTTTGGCATTATGACATAGGTTTGGCACTATGACACAAGTGTTGTACTTGGTGGCAACTCACTCAGATGACAAATCACAGTTCAGGCTCTCAGAATAAAATAAAAACAGATATACGTAGTTTCCACTTAACCAAGTCGTGTATACACGCGGGATCACCAATCAAAAATCGCATTAAGTCGCATATGCGTATGCATGCACTTTCATGCATGGAAAATCACATACATGTGAGAAAGCTTATTTTTAGTCCGTGGTATTTTGTCCTTGGTATTTGGACCTATGGTTTTGGACCATGCTATCTCATCCGAAGTGTTGAACCCAAGTATTGGTTCTAAGTGGTTTTAGACCATGGCATTGAGTAAGTCCTAAGACTATAAAAGTGGAAGGAGATCATTATGCAAAGGCACTGACTCAAGCATTAAATATCTTATGAAGAGAAAGATCTAGAATACTGGTCATTAGGTTATGGTGCATAGCTAGATCTGAACCAAGGAGGAACCTAAGCGCTAGAAGAAGGATAAGTTCTATTGATGGGTCAAGATCTTAAGAATTGAATAGTAGTATCTTTGTGTGATTTTGATCTGTTATATTTGGCACATGACTTGACCTATAAATCTCATAATCTGGATATAACTGATGTCTAAATATTTGAAAAGGGAAAATTGTCTTTCATAGATATGTACACAGGTTCGGCACAGCAAAAGCGTGTATACACATTGGTTCAGTAATTCAAAACAACAAATACGTTGGTTTTCCTTAATACAAAAGCATATGCACGTAGGTTATTCATCTTGAAGTAGCTTATGTCTCATAAAATATGTTTTAGCTACTTCTATTTATTGCTGCAGTATTCTAGGTTCAGGATTGGTGTCTGGTTATTGTTACTGTATTCTGAATACAACTTTCAGAGAAGTGATTGATTGATTCAGTTTTGGTTGGTGAAAAGGGGATTGGTTGATGCATATATAATTGATGTTTGATTGATGTTACTGATGGATCTAGTCTGCAAATTTATGAAACGTGGTCCCTGGAAGAGAAGAGAAGGTTGTAGCCTTTTGTAGGTCAGCACCTACGTACTAGTACATTAGCTAGTACAAGAGCTAAGGGGGTTGTAGATCCCTTCCAGGAGAAGCTAGAGAATGAGATAAGGTTGTAGCCTTCTGTAGGTAGAAGCCTGCCTACTAGTATATGACTGCACTAGTACAGAAATATTATAAATAGAAGTTTCTTATTAAAAGAAGATAGAGACGAATTGCGGCAGGTGGTTTTCACCCACATTGGGTTTCCACCTTATATATTGTGTTCATGTGTGTGATGATATATTTTGTTTTACTGCACCTATTTACTATTCTTATGGTTAATGAATTCTGATGCACTAATTAAAGATCAACATTTAATGGATTAGTTGAATCATAAGTTTACTGGATATACACTAGTTGCTTTAGACAGAGTTGCATATATACGGAGGTTCCCATAACTGAAGTACCGTATATATATCTGAGGATGAAAATGAAAAAGTATTTGATTTGATAATACTGATTCACCCGCTCCCCCCCTCCCCCCTCTCATTATTATTTCCAACACTTTATTCAAATTCCTAAATTCCACACAAAGTCTAATTTCCCCATTCTTCTTTCTAAGATGAAATAAATTAGCAACCCAATTAGAGTATCTAAGAGGGTGTTGGGTCCCTATAATACTAGTGATTACCCCATTACTATTGTAGTTATACTCTTATTTATATTGTTGTGCCCCTATTACCACCATATTGTTATTTTTTTGCCCCATAGAATCCCTCTATTGTTATTTTTGTGGCTTTATATTATTATTGTTAGGTCAGCTGGATTATATTGTGACTCCTTAGACTCCTATATATAGAAAGGAGCTTTTGTCATTTGTATCATCCAAGAATTGTTCATTTATTTAATGTAAAGGAGGTTTCCCCCTCAAAGAGGCGGAATTCTAAGGCGTGGATCTCTCTTTTCTATCTTTTTGTGAGCTGGTTTCATAACATTTGGTATCAGAGCTTTGGATTCTAGGGTTTCGCTGCTCCAAACAGGTCATCATTGCATTTTCGCTATAACTTTTTTCTGTGACGTTCCAAAAGTCGCCAAAAAAATTCATTTGAGAGGAATTGGTGCTGAACCTTGGGTGGGTCTGAATCTCAGAGCTTTTCACGCGATATTTTCAGAGATATGATCTGAGGAAGTTGGCCTTTTTGCAGACTCCTGAATTACATTCAAAACAGGTGACCTGGGGAAAATCGTCATAACTCTCTCTATGAGGATCGGATTGAAATTTTGTAAAAAGGTACAGAAAGAGGACAGACTATAGTGTCTTGTATGTGTTTTTCATATTCAAAGGTTGAAACAGTGACTCGTGGCACGTCGTACAAGTTCGCTCTACTAAACCAGTCTTAAAGCAAGTCACTGTGGGAGATTTCACATAACTCTTTCTTGGAGAATCCAATTTGGCTCAGACTTGTGGCATTGGAAAGAGGACGCAGAAGGCTACCGCAGGTAGTAATTTCAGAACTGGATGATCCGAAATTACAGAGATACATCAGATTCAATATCAGGCTTCTATAAAGTGAAAAAAGGTGTGTAGTTTTTTTTTAAATTTTTGTGTAAGCTTGGTTTAACGGAATTCAAAGGGCATAGTAAAGCATTATTATCGGTAACTGATGCCCCAAGGAAAGAAAATGCAAACACCTAGTAAGGAACCTGAAAGCTCTAGCATGACTCATGAAGAAGAAGAAGAAATGCTACATGATATATCAAAATTACAAGAACAAGTGCAACAAATGTCACGCTCACAAAAGCTAACAGAAGCTAAGATAAGTGGCGTGGAATCTAAGATAAAGGGCATGGAAGATAAGATGGATGATTCGAAGACATATTTGAAGAGAGACATGGTAGATTTGAAGATAGATTTGAAGACAGATATGGAAGAATCGAAGAAGTTGCTACAAGAAAGGGTCACTAATGGTGAAAAGGTAGTAAAGGAAACTCATGATGAGAACAAAAGAAATGTTAATCATGATACCATAGATGCTAATGTTGGATTGAAAACTCACCATGTTCCAAAAATCTATATGAGGAAGTTTGATGGCAAGGATCCCGCCACATGGATATTACAGATGGAGCAATTCTTCGATCTCAATAATGTGCAAAACACACAAAAGGTACGTATGGCAACTTTATATTTGGAACCAAATCAGTTTGTATGGTATCAATGGCTTTGTTCTCGTAAACAATTTATCACTTGGGCAATTTTTACGGAAGAATTGATAGCACATTATGAGGATACAAAAAGCAACACTTTTTTTAGCCAATTGATAAGTCTCAAACAAAAGGGTTCAATAATGGAGCACATTGAGGAGTTCCAAAAATTGAACATAAGGGTAAAAGATATTCCAGAGGAGCATAGGATTGATGTGTTCATAGGGTCTTTAAAGGATAATATCCAACATGATGTGCGCCTTTGGGAACCTGATTCATTAGAGAAGGCATTCAGGTTAGCAAGAAAAATGGAAAGCAAAATTATGGCAACTAGGAAGCATACCATTCACAACTATAAAGACGGAAGTGTTGTTGCCCATAGTCTTCCACAACCTACAAGGTTGACACCACAACAATTGGAAGAAAAAAGAGCAAAAGGGCTTTGTTACAATTGTGATAGCAAATACACAAAAGGTCATAAGTGTGCTGAGAAGAAATTATTCTACATAGATTGTGAAGAGGAAGAAGAAAAGGGCAAGAAAGGTCAAAAGAAGAGGATATATTCCAGGAACAAAGCCTAGATGAAGAACAAATAAATCCGACCATATCTTGTAATGCATTGGCGGGAATTACCACTCCTCAAACCATCAAGATAGAAGGACAAATCAAGAAGAAAAAGGTAATAGTGTTGATTGATTCAGGAAGCACCCACAATTTTATTCATTGTAGGGTAGCAAAAGAATTGAATTGCTTCCTATATCCAGCACCAGAGTGTCAAGTGATGATTGCAAATGGAGGAACAATAAATTGTTCTGGAAAGTGCCATAATATCAAGCTATCCATGGGAGAATATGTATTGACTAGCCCAATGCTTTCCATTCCAATGGGAGGTGCTGATGTTGTACTAGGAGTCCAATGGCTACAATCCTTGGGTACAATAGCTTTTAATTTTCAAGAACTTTTCATGAAATTTTCTGTGGAAGGAAAGGAAGTTGAATTAAGGGGTATTGCAGGGAAACCAGGAAAGATAATCAGCTCTAATGGCATGACAAAGCTTCTAAAAAAGGAGCAAAGAGGTGTAATTGCACAATTATGTTCGCTAGATGTTTCCACATTGGAATCATCTATTTCTCCAGATCTCCAAAAAGTCCTGGACAATCATTCCAAGGTATTTGAGACTCCCAAAGGTCTCCCACCTATGCGTGATCATGATCATGCTATTCATCTGATTCCAGGAAGTGTTCCTCCAAACATCAGGCCGTACAGATATCCCTATGTCCAAAAAAGTGAAATTGAACGTATGGTTGCAGAAATGCTAGAGGCTGGTATAATTCAACCGAGTCAAAGTTCTTTCTCAGCTCCAGTAGTATTGGTGCACAAGAAGGATGGATCATGGCGCATGTGTCCAGATTATAGGGAGCTCAACAAGCTCACTATTAAAGATAAGTTCCCCATTCCTGTCATTGATGAATTACTGGATGAATTGCATGGATCAATTTACTTCACCAAGTTGGATCTTCGTTCGGGATATCATCAAATCAGAATGAAGATTGAAGACATTCCGAAAACGGCATTTAGAACTCATGAGGGTCATTATGAATTTTTGGTCATGCCTTTTGGCCTTACCAATGCACCTTCAACATTTCAAGGTTTGATGAATTCAATTTTCAAACCATTCCTTAGAAAATTTGTGTTAGTATTTTTTGATGATATACTAATCTACAGCAAGTCTTGGAAGGATCATGTTGAACATGTTGACAAGGTGCTACAACTATTGGAGGAGAAACAATTATATGCAAAAAGATCCAAATGTTTCTTTGGAGTCCAGGAGGTGGAATATTTGGGTCATATTGTATCTCATGAAGGAGTTAAGGTAGACCCTAGCAAAATTAAAGCCATTAAGGAATGGAAAATCCCCACATCCATAAAGCATCTGCGAGGATTTCTTGGGTTGACAGGGTATTATCGCAAGTTTGTTAAGAATTATGGGAGAATAGCAGCACCTCTAACAACATTATTGAAGAAAGATTCATTTTCATGGACTTCGGAAGCAACAAAGGCCTTTGAACATCTTAAAGAGGCAATGTGCCAAGCACCGGTCTTAGCTACACCGGACTTCACAAAAACCTTTATTGTGGAATGTGATGCTTCAGGAAATGGAATTGGTGCTGTTCTAATGCAAGATGAAAGACCCATTGCTTTTGAAAGTCGTCCAATCAAGGGAAAGTTTTTAAGCAAAGCTATTTATGAGAAGGAAATGTTGGCAATACTCCATGCACTTAAGAAATGGCGACCCTACCTAATGGGAAGACACTTCAAGGTAAAAACGGATCATGATAGCCTTAAATACTTTTTAGAACAAAGATTATCCTCTGAAGAGCAACAAAAGTGGGTCACAAAGATGTTGGGTTATGACTTTGAAATCATCTACAAAAAAGGGAAGCAAAATGTGGTGGCAGATGCACTCTCAAGAAAGGATGAGGATGTGGAAGCATTGTTGTGTGCCATTTCTATTATCCAACCAGATTGGATAAACGAAGCAAAGGAGGAATGGAAGAATGACGAAGAAGTGTGGGCACTTATTCGAAAGCTACAACAAGATTCCAGTACTTCTGATACATTTAGCTGGAAAAATGATTCGTTATGGTACAAAGATCGCTTATACCTCTGTAAGAATTCCCAGCTAAAACAAAAGATTCTTATGGAATTGCACACTTCTCCCTTAGGAGGGCACTCAGGATTTTTAAAAACTTACCACAGGGTTAAGAAGGAATTTTTTTGGGATGGCCTTAAATCAGATATTCAAAAGTTTGTGGCGGAATGTTTGGTTTGCCAACAAAATAAAGTTGAAACAATTAAGACACCGGGTCTATTACAACCTTTATCCATTCCAAGCCAACGTTGGGAGGAGGTTTCAATGGATTTTATCACAGGTTTACCCAAGTCTGAGGGAAAGAGTGTCATCATGGTGGTAGTTGACAGACTTACCAAGTATGCACACTTTTGTGCATTATCACATCCATTTAAAGCCAGTACAGTTTCTACTGCATTTATGGAAACAGTTCAAAAGCTACATGGAAACCCAAAGATTATTGTAAGTGACAGAGATCCCATTTTCACTGGAAATTTTTGGACAGAATTATTTTCTTGTCTTGGTACTCAGTTAGCTCATAGCTCATCTTATCATCCTCAATCTGATGGGCAAACTGAGATAGTAAACAAATGTTTGGAAGGATATCTTCGTTGCTTTGTATCTGATAAACAGACACAATGGGTCAAATGGTTGCCTCTGGCTGAATGGTGGTATAACACTTCCTTCCATACAGCAACAAAAATGACCCCATTTATGGCACTTTATGGGTATCAACCACCATCCATCACATCATATTTAAGAGAAAATTCTAAGGTTCAGGCAGTGGAACATCACATCGAACATCAACAACAAGTCCTCCAACTCTTAAAGGATAACCTCGTGTTGGCACAAAATAGAATGAAACAACAGGCAGATCAACATCGCAGTGAAAGAAGTTTTGATGTAGGTGATTGGGTATTCCTACGGCTACAACCATATAAGCAAATGTCCCTAAAGCAAGCTAAGAAGGATAATAAATTATCACCAAAGTATTATGGTCCGTACAAGGTGTTGCAAAAGATTGGTACTATGGCATACAAATTGGAGCTTCCTGCAGCTTCTCGATTGCACCCAGTTTTCCATGTTTCATGTTTAAAGAAGGTTATAGGCGACAAGCTCCCAGTTCAAACAATATTGCCAGAACTTGACGAGGAAGGAAAAATTATATTGGAACCGGAAGCAGTCACAGAAACAAGAACTCGACAGCTACGAAATCGATCAATTTCAGAGTATCTTATCAAGTGGAAGAACTTATCCGCTGAAGATTCCACATGGGAGGATGAGAATTTTATGCAGAAGTATCCAGAACTGCTCAAGCGTTGAGGACAACACTTTTTTGAAGGAGAGGGGCATGTTGGGTCCCTATAATACTAGTGATTACCCCATTACTATTGTAGTTATACCCTTATTTATATTGTTGTGCCCCTATTACCCCCATATTGTTATTTTTGTGCCCCATAGAATCCCTCTATTGTTATTTTTGTGGCTTTATATTATTATTGTTAGGTCGGCTGGATTATATTGTGACTCCTTAGACTCCTATATATAGAAAGGAGGTTTTTTCATTTGTATCATCCAAGAATTGTTCATTTATGTAATGTAAAGGAGGTTGCCCCCTCGAAGAGGCTAAATTCTAAGGCGTGGATCTCTCTTTTCTATCTTTTTGTGAGCTGGTTTCATAATAGAGGGAGAATAATTTGAGCATCTAGAATTTTCTTAATTTCCTTTTCCACAATTGGTAGAAGTGCTAGATTAATCCTCCTAAGTTTCTGTTGACAAGGTTTTGCTTTTGGTTTTAATGGAATCTTATGTTGTATCAGTGATGTATCATAAGTCTTTAGATCAGCATAGGTCCATGAAAAAACATCCTTGGATTTTTGAAATAACTTAAGGTATTGACCTTTAATGTCATGATCTAAGGATGCACAGATTTTGATGCTCCTAATGTCATCATTTGTTCCAATATTTACTTCCACTATGTCATCTTGCGGAGAGATTGACTATGGGTTTCTGAGGACATCATTTTGATCAAACAATTTATCTAAAGGAATAATACCTTTGGGAATAAATAGACAACTAAATGATATCATGATTAGAAATTTTGGAATTGAAATTTGAATTATCACTTTCATTTGTTTCTGTTCTATTTTCATCAATTTGTAGAACTGAAAATTCATCTATAACCTGCAAAAAAGATTTTTACTGTTCATCATCTTTGAATATCTGCCAGTATTTTAGGTTATCTAGGATGGATGGCATGTATTTGACTTGTATTTGATAGAGAACATTAGCTTGACGAGGGATTTTAAATGAACTAGTAGAAACAGTTAGGGAATCTGCATGAATATTTTGATCCGTTGGGATATATGTCAAATTAAAAGCATTGAAGAAATTTTCAACTGAATCCCAAACCTCATTTCGATAAGATCTAAGCCTAGGATGTTTTGTTTGGAATATATTTCTAAGTTGTTTAACAATGAGCTCTGAGTTAGTAAAAACACTCAGGTTTTCTACTTTTAAGCTCTTGGCTAACCGTAGTCCTAAAAGTAAAGCCTCATATTCAACTATGTTATTTGTAACTTCAAAATATAGTTTACATGATTGTGTAATGTTTTAGATTTTCTAGCGAGATTAATACTACACCAGCTCTTGCTCCATCCTTTGTACAAGAATCATCAAAGAATAGCTTCCAGACATCAGCCTAATTTGGTATAGGTCTTTCAATTACATCTTCAATTTTTACTTGAGTTTCATTTGTTAGGTGGTGGGCTCCAGTATTGTAGCAATAATGCTACAACTCCTGGAACTCTCTTCTTTAATTTTATCAACCCGGTAGTTCGTAACAAACTTGGAAGCGACGGTGCTGTATGCACAAGTACTAGCTCTTGCCGCAGCTGTCACTTGGTCAGCTGGCACAAGTCTGCTAGGAGCTTAAGCCAACTTCTATGAGCTCTTAGAAGAAGCTTTTTAATTGATGGATGAAAGCTAACTCGAAGGAAGCTAATCTAATTGCAAAAAGAAACTGAAAGCCAAAAAGAAACGCAAACCCTAGCAAACCCTAATTCTACCAGCTAGTCCTACTGACGCAAAGGAGAGCATGAAAACTACTGAAAGAGATGCCATTACTTCTATGAAGGTAAAATACATGTGTCTAGACTACCTCTATCTGAAGAAAACATCTTTTTGTATTTTTGATTAAGTTGTCGGAATTATCATGCATGTGCTTTTAACTGTTTTTGACTGTGCAGAGGTGGATCAAGGAGGAGAAATGGTTGGAAGAGGTCGGGAAGGTTCAGAGAGGGTCTAAGGGGTCCCTAACACCCTTCCAAAGAGTTTCACAAAGTTTGGCTGCCAAGAAACCGTGTTTATGAGCTTCTACAAGAAGTCTGCAGGGGTTCTACAGGATGTTCAGGATTTCTACAGGATGTTCTGTGATTCTTCTACAGGATGTTTCGAAATGGGATTTTGGAGCATGGATGGAGGGAAAAAGATGGAGGAATGAGTATGGAGGTGAAATAGGGGTGTGAAGAGGTCTAGGGCTTGGTGGATGAGGCTAAGGAGCGATTGGATTTGTTCAAGGATGGATGAAGCGATGTTGCACAAGAAGATGAGAATCATGGCAAAGTAAGCGGATGAGGCAAATGTAAGGTAAGGGTTATAAGTGAAGGGTGAAGCAGGTAGGTTGGATGGAGTATGGGCAGGTAAGGAAGGATAACAGGTACTCTGCAAGTGGTTTTTCAAACTGAACAAACAAAGACATGCAAGAAAACAAATATCTAGTTATAAAATCTATGACCTAGTTACTTCACTCTAATCTGACCTAACAGCAAAAGGAAATGAACAGAAGTTTATTTGCAGTGAAACCATGTGAAACAGCTATGAAACTAAGTGATCATAAACCTAAGCATGCGTCCAAATTGATATCAAGTTCTACGAACGAGATTCAAACACTAATGATTGCACGGTGAAGCAAAGAAAGTGTTTTTGTTTGGGACAGCATGGTTACTTCAACTCCAGCTCCTGATCCAATAAGGAAGAGGTGAAACCAAAAGCGTTTGCTGACCCTTTTTTGGAGCTTTTTCCTGTTATTATCCTACCAATATATTCTAAACATAAACAACTACTTTAACCATCAAAAGAAATCTAAATAACGAAGCAAGATCTAAATCTAAATAGCATATTTTATTTTAAGAACGCAACAAATACATAAAGATAAACGAAGGAGGTACTGGGCGCTTGAGATGGGCCCAACCCCAAGAGCTACAGCCTCCCAAGAGAGATTTTGAGCTGGTGCAAAGCTGGATTCATCTTTATTGATCAAGAAATGAAAAGTTACATCAAAACTTTCCACAAGAAGAACTTGCAAATGAGCTGAAAGCAAAGCTAATCTATTGCATCCAAATCGAACTATAAACTAGCTAACTATTGGCTACAAAATGACTAACCACTAGCTACTATCTACTGGCTAACTAGCTAACATCCACTGGCTAACCAAAATGAGGCCCTAAGCCTTCTTATTTATACAAATTGAGGACCCAACAGTCCTCCTAAACTTTAGGGACTCGGCTGCCCAAGACTTGTAGTTAACAACAGTCCTACTTGACTTGCTTGGCTGCCCTTGTGTTGATTGATTTGGTGGCCTTTGAACTCCGAGCTGATGGTGGAGAATTCGAGGTAAGGGCCCATAAATGAAGGGGACACCTTCCTACAAATCCTCTCCCTTGTCTTCCCTCGAATTTGACTGCCAAGTGCTCATTAAGACCTTCAATTTTGTCTCCAAATTGACCAAAAAGGCTATACAAAGCACCCATTAGACTTGTTGGCATAATGACTAACCAAATTCACTCTATTAACATAAATGTAATCAAAAACATGCAATAAACTAATGAGGATGGTGGATTAAGTCAAATTAGGAGGTTGAATGAGCCCAAATAATTGTCCATTTTTGGTGCTCATCATCACCCCCCTACTGAAAGTGTTTCTCATCCTTTGAGCAACCAATCTCTCTCCTCATCTTTGATGGCCCTGGTGGCCTCCTTGTCTAAAATCTCGGCCAATTTCTCCTTCTGCTGCCCTTTCTCCAAACTTCCTGTAGAAACAGTTCTTTGTCTTCCTGTAGAAACAGACAGCACCACCATATCCTGCTTGGATGTGGGTGATTTTCCTTTCAGCTTGGCTGTGGCTACCTTAGAGGTGCCCTCACTGACGTGGACTTGTTCAGTCCTTTCCATTCTAATCTGTAGTCTTTTCTCCCTGGGTGTTAGTGTGGTTTTGTCCCCCTCTGTTTTGGCAGCCTGGTTTAATGCCAGTGTACCAATCACTGATGTTGTTGGATACATCTGTAGGGTTGTGCTTTTCTGGCTTGTCACCAACTTGTCATCATTTTCCTTGCCCCAAAAATATCTACACCGAATGCTTTATCCTTGCTTGCAAAATAATTGAATGAAGTAGTTGCAGCACCTGCCTTGACTTGGGCAGCGAGTTCAGTGGCTTCAGCTTCTTTTTCTGCAAGCCTTTTTGCTTCTGCTTCAAGTTGTTTAGCAAGCTCCTGTTTTTTTTTTTTTTTGCGTCAATTTTCTGCATCTATGCGCTCTTCTTCTTCAGCTTTGGCTTTCACTTGGGCCTCGGTGAAAAATTCCTTTCTTCCATCTATTGGAATGGCACTTAGAAGCTCATAAACTGGCAGAGAAGGTGCAGAAGGGCTGGCTGCAACATCAATAGTCTTGTTCTCTGAGATGGAAGTGTTTGCGAAAACCTCAGCTACCACAGATGCAGCTTGTGTCTTTGAAACCTTAAACCATGGAATGCAATGCTGAATTTGCATTGATTACTTTGTTGTTGATGTCTGCACTTCCTTCCGCCTTAAGAACAAGGTTGCAGTCTTTCTCTGAAATAAAATCATCTGTGGAACTGGCCTTCAGGATAGTGTAACTTAATCCCATTTCCACAATTCTTTCAGTAATATCTGATAATGATACTTTTGATTTTCCAAACAAGTTGCTGAAAAATGAAGAGATTCCATCAAGAACATTTGAATACCCTCCATCAGATTCGTAAACACAACAATATGATTCACATTTGCTAGCTTGGCTTCTTCAATAACGTTCAAAGCATCAGTTGTAGTAACTTTGGAACTAGGTCCATCCTCTGTGGGTCCTATTGATACCACTGCTTTACTGACATTTCCGATGGCTTTAGCTGTGGATTAAATATACTCAAAACTGAATTCTACTGCATTAAGACGCTTGGCATCCTCTGCAGCAATTATCTTTCTCGGGACTCCAAATTTGTCGAAGAAAAATCCATTTTCTCTGCTTTTGAAAGCTGTGTCGTACTTCCTGTAGAAGACCCACCATTTTTTTGTAGAACGCCCTTGCATAGGTGGGTTTTAAAAAAAAATGGCTGAGAAAGCCTGGTGGAGGATGACAAGTTAATAGATTGTGGGAGCAAAGGACGCGTACTTCGGCTAAGAACATTGCAGGTGCAAATGAATCAGCGGGTGGTGAGAGTCAGCCGAGCCTGTTTTTCAATTACAGCGTGATTCGTGGTGAGGAAGTGAAGTGGCCAGGCATACGTGGCCACATGCAGACTGCAGTGCTATCATGAACTGCATGTTCTCTTCTGGATCAGTTGCACTAGAGTTCAAACGGCCAACACTTCCTGTTTTTTCTAATTTTCACGTGAGCCAACTGTCCACGTGTACTGCGTGACTGCCGGCTGAGTTCTAGAGAGGAAAATCAGCTTAACCTTGATAATTCGTGGCTTAATCCCACCATTCCATTAATTCATGCAGTTTTTAAATTAAATTTATGCAATAGAAGAATGAGTTTCAGTCACATACCTTGAAGTTGAATGGCTGCCATGAGCTGCTGTGGCCTGTCATTGCTGCATGCATTGGTTTTTCTGATTGCATGTGGCTTGGCTGCTAATTTTTGGTTTTTTTCCTTTTGCAGGTGTCCTCTAGCTAGATGCATGCTGCAGGAGTCCATTTCCACGCTCAGATCTGCACGTTCAAGCTGCTGCTGCTGCATTGTCATAGAACCAAAACTTGTTTTCGCCATTTCTCCCAAACGGTAAAGCGGATCGATCTGAAACTTGCTGAGCATGTTTCTATCATCATGATGCACCTCCCATAGAAAAATCATGATCAATGGATGCACGGATTTCGAGAAAAATGGAAAATGGCTGAAGATTTCAGAGATCGATTTCTCAGAAACCGTGCATCGGAATCGGCTGAAACTGCTTGGGTAGGCTACTATCACCCATGTGCATCTCCTCATGAAACAGGTTTTAAAATGGATGCATGGATATGGAGAAAACGCAAAAATGGCTGATGGCGATGGAGGCTGATTTCTTGGAAACTGTGCACCGGAACAGCATGAAACTGCTCAGGCATGTTGTCATCACCCTTGTACAATTCCCCATAAAACGGTTTTTCAAATGGATGCATGGTTTTCAAGTTATGGCAAAAACAAATTTTGTTCCATGTGTTTTTTTCTTCAAGGCATTTTGCAAGTGTTTGCATCGAAGGGAAAACTGAGCTTGGGCTGTGATGCAGGTATGGAGATGATGGAGGAGGAGTTGGAAGGTTGCATGAAGGCTTCTGAACCCTTGAGGAAGCTACCATGTTCGCCAAACCACTTTTTGAAATCCATGTCTAGTTTCCCACAATTTCTACAGGAAGTTACTGTAGAAGCACAATGAGAAGCACAATGAGGTGGAAAAAATGATGGAGAAAGGCAAGAGATGGCCACACAAGTGCTTGTAGGTCTAATCAACAGATTCCCACCATCAGATTCCATTTTGAATTTGAATTTGGTTCGTCCAAAGGTTCTACAGGATGTTTCCTTTAGAAATACAGAGCTTCCTGTAGAAGGCACAAAAAAAATTCCTTTAACCTTGATTTGAGTGCTCCTCCTGTCATGAAACGTCCTTCTTGCAACCTGCAATTAGCCAATGGAATTAGTTTTATTTTTCTTTTTCTTTTTCTCTTTTGTTTTTTTTTTTTGAAAAACAACTAGGGCGCCTCATGGAGGTTTTCACCCTAATTGCCTGCCTTGGGCGCCTCCAAGGGAGGTTTTCACCCAAAGATCTTATTCTCTTTTCTCTTTTTTTTCCAACCCATTGACCGCCTCATGGAGGTTTTCAATCAATGAGCCAATCTAAGGCGCCTCCGAGGAGGTTTTCACCTTAGATTTCTATTTTCCTCTTTTTCATTTTTTCTTTTTCTTTTTTCTCTTTTTTTCTTTTGTCTTTTTTTTCTACCCTACCCTACTTGAAAAACAAACTCATTCTCAAGTATAAGAATACTTCCAATGGAGCCATGTGCACATCGAGATTAGAGAAAAAATGATGTGAATGCTCGAAATGCATGCTTGGACAACTATCCGGACTTTAGAGACCAAATGATCTGACTTTGAAAGGATCAAACATAGCTGAGGAAGAGAGTACCGCTGCAACTTAGTCACCTTCTGAAATCATATCTCAATATAGCTTTGATATCCTTGGTCCTTTTGCTGATCTGGATCATTCTTCATGTCACCTTCTACCATGACCTTCTCATCTTCCTCTTTTTGTTGATCTTTCTCTTGAGTACATGGAGGATTTGATGGTAACCATGAAGGAACCCTCTCGATCTTTGATTCTGATCTCTTCTCTTCATCAAGTGCAGCCCATGGTTCTTTGATCTCCTCTTTGGAATCTTCTTTTTCCCTTGGTCCTTCAATGTTGTCAATGTAATCTCTATTTTGCAACACTCTTCCTAAGCTTTGGTGAACATCATTGAGCTCAAAAGGAGTTGTTTGGACATGTTGTGCCTCAGCTTTGCAATTGGGTTGAACTGCTCCATGGTATGGTTTTGGAAATGGTGGTACGGGTAGTTGAGTGGAGGTGTGTATTTGAGATGGATGCGGATGGGGTTGTGGTTGGGTAGGAATTTGGGGTTGCCTTGGTGGAGGAGGAGGCGATGGTTGTGGATGAGCAGGTGGTGGAGGAAAATGAGCGGGATGAGAGTTGTACTGGGGCCTCCACTCCTGATAAGGTGCATTCCACTGAGGTTGTGGCTGAGCATAAGAGTGAAATGAATGAGCAACTGGTTGGGCATAATATGGATCTGTGAAGGAACAAGGAGGAGGTGTGAACCAGGAAGGATGAGCAGGGGGACCCCAAGAAGGCATGAAAGTGGCTTGGTAGGGGTCATAATAGGTCTCAGGTGTCCCTTGCAGTTCCTGCTGGTAAGATTTAGGTCCAGGCAGCTTCCTTTGGTTCATATGATAGAGTGGTTCAGTGGCTCCTTTAACTCTTTGATATGCAACTTTAAGTCCAGGCAAGGAAGGGCACTGATTTGTAGGATGGTATTCTTCACAGATGAAACACACTTCTAGGGAGTGCATTGGACATTCATTCCTAGGATGCTTTCTAGTGCACCTAGGACAAAAGATGACCAAAGCACTCTTGGCTCCATCTTGCTTCCTTTGGATCTGTAAGGTATCCAGTTGCATGGCAAGAAACTGCCTCATATCACTCTTGAAATCTTCGATTTGAGTTGCAAACTCATTCTTGGACAAGGTATTGCTCCCAACATTTCTACTTGTAGCCATTTTCTCCAGAGGAATGTTTTCTTCTTCTTCTTCTTCCCTTGAGGTTCTTCAAATATGTCTTGTTGTCCACCTAAGGGTTCTTTAATCACAGCCATCGAAGAAGAGAGAAGGTTGGTTGTGTGAAGCAAAGGGGGGTGTTGTGAAAATATTTTTCTAACTTATCTCTACTCCTACCAGGCATGAAAGGAAATCTTTTTGGTTGACTTTTGATTTTTTCTACTTCTACCTGCAAAACTGAAATAGATTGAACTGCAACTAACTATCTTGCTAAAATAAAAATGCAGAATTGAAATGAAAGCAGGAAAGGACTAATCTATTTTGCTCAAATGAAATTGCAGGAATGAAATGCTAGGCTACGCTTGCAGAATTGAAATGCTAATCTACGCTTGCATAAATGAAATTGCGGAATTGAAATGCTAATCTATGAAAGCGAGAAATGATAATCTATGAAAGCGGGAAATGCCAATCTACTTTTGCATAAACGAAATTGCATAATGGAAATGAAATAAACTACTTAGCAGAAGATTGTAGTGGAAAATAGAAGAAAAGCGACAATCACCAATACTCTGACGCTTCCCCGGCAACGACGCCAAAAAGATGGTGGGCTCCAGTATTGTAGCAATAATGCTACAACTCCTGGAACTCCCTTCTTTAATTTTATCAACTCTTGCACCTAATGTCATCATTTGTTCCAATATTTACTTCCACTATGTCATCTTGTGGAGAGATTGACTATGGGTTTCTGAGGACATCATTTTGATCAAACAATTTATCTAAAGGAATAATACCTTTGGGAATAAATAGACAACTAAATGATATCATGATTAGAAATTTTGGAATTGAAATTTGAATTATCACTTTCATTAGTTTCCGTTCTATTTTCATCAATTTGTAGAACTGAAAATTCATCTATAACCTGCAAAAAAGATTTTAACAGTTCATCATCTTTGAATATCTGCCGATATTTTAGGTTATCTAGGATGGATGGCATGTATTTGACTTGTATTTGATAGAGAACATTAGCTTGACCAGGGATTTTAAATGAACTAGTAGAAATAGTTAGGGAATATGCATGAATATTTTGATCCGTTGGGATATATGTCAAATTAAAAGCATTGAAGAAATTTTCAACTGAATCCCAAACTTCATTTCGATAAGATCTAAGCCTAGGATGTTTTGTTTGGAAAATATTTCTAACTTGTTTAACAATGAGCTCTGAGTTAGTAAAAACACTCAGGTTTTGTACTTTTAAGCTCTTGGCTAACCGTAGTCCTAAAAGTAAAGCCTCATATTCAACTATGTTATTTGTAACTTCAAAATATAGTTTACATGATTGTGTAATGTTTTAGATTTTCTAGCGAGATTAATACTACACCAGCTCTTGCTCCATCCTTTGTACAAGAATCATCAAAGAATAGCTTCCAGACATCAGCCTAATTTGGTATAGGTATTTCAATTACATCTTCAATTTTTACTTGAGTTTCATTTGTTAGGTGGTGGGCTCCAGTATTGTAGCAATAATGCTACAACTCCTGGAACTCCCTTCTTTAATTTTATCAACCCGGTAGTTCGTAACAAACTTGTAAGCGACGGTGCTATATGCACAAGTACTAGCTCTTGCCGCCGCTGTCACTTGGTCAGCTGGCACAAGTCCGCTAGGAGCTTAAGCCAACTTCTATGAGCTCTTAGAAGAATCTTTTTAATTGATGGATGAAAGCTAACTCGAAGCAAGCTAATCTAATTGCAAAAAGAAACTGAAAGCCAAAAAGAAACGCAAACCCTAGCAAACCATAATTCTACTAGCTAGTCCTACTGATGCAAAGGAGAGCATGCAAACTACTGAAAGAGATGCCATTACTTCTATGAAGGTAAAATACATGTGTCTAGACTACCTCTATCTGAAGAAAACATCTTTTTGTATTTTTGATTAAGTTGTTGGAATTATCATGCATGTGCTTTTAACTATTTTTGACTGTGCAGAGGTGGATCAAGGAGGAGAAATGCTTGGAAGAGGTCGGGAAGGTTCAGAGAGGGTCTAAGGGGTCCCTAACACCCTTCCAAAGAGTTTCACAAAGTTTGGCTGCCAAGAAACCGTGTTTATGAGCTTCTACAGGAAGTCTGCAGGGGTTCTACAGGATGTTCAGGATTTCTACAGGATGTTCTGTGATTCTTCTACAAGATGTTTCGAAATGGGATTTTGGAGCATGGATGGAGGGAAAAAGATGGAGGAATGAGTATGGAGGTGAAATAGGGGTGTGAAGAGGTCTAGGGCTTGGTGGATGAGGCTAAGGAGCGATTGGATTTGTTCAAGGATGGATGAAGCGATGTTGCACAAGAAGATGAGAATCATGGCAAAGTAAGCGAATGAGGCAAATGTAAGGTAAGGGTTATAAGTGAAGGGTGAAGCAGGTAGGTTGGATGGAGTATGGGCAGGTAAGTAAGGATAACAGGTACTCTGCAAGTGGTTTTTCAAACTGAACAAACAAAGACATGCAAGAAAACAAAGATCTAGTTATAAAACCTATGACCTAGTTACTTCACTCTAATCTGACCTAACAAGAAAAGGAAATGAACAGAAGTTTATTTGCAGTGAAACCATGTGAAACAGCTATGAAACTAAGTGATCATAAACGTAAGCATGCGTCCAAACTGATATCAAGTTCTACGAACGAGATTCAAACACTAATGATTGCATGGTGAAGCAAAGAAAGTGTTTTTGTTTGGGACAGCATGGTTACTTCAACTCCAGCCCCTGATCCAATAAGGAAGAGGTGAAACCAAAAGAGTTTGCTGACCCTTTTTTGGAGCTTTTTCCTTTTTTGGAGCTTTTTCTTGTTATTATCCTACCAATATATTCTAAACATAAACAGCTACTTTAACCATCAAAAGAAATCTAAATAACGAAGCAAGATCTAAATCTAAATAGCATATTTTATTTTAAGAACGCAACAAACACATAAAGATAAACGAAGGAGGTACTAAGCGCTTGAGATGGGCCCAACCCCAAGAGCTACAACCTCCCAAGAGAGATTCTGAGCTGGTGCAAAGCTGGATTCATCTTTATTGATCAAGAAATGAAAAGTTACATCAAAACTATCCACAAGAAGAACTTGCAAATGAGCTGAAAGCAAAGCTAATCTATTGCATCCAAATCGAACTATAAACTAGCTAACTATTGGCTACAAAATGACTAACCACTAGCTAACTATCTACTGGCTAACTAGCTAACCAAAATGAGGCCCTAAGCCTTCTTATTTATACAAATTGAGGACCCAACAGTCCTCCTAAACTTTAGGGACTCGGCTGCCCAAGACTTGTAGTTAACAGCAGTCCTACTTGACTTGCTTGGCTGCCCTTGTGTTGATTGATTTGGTGGCCTTTGAACTCCGAGCTGATGGTGGAGAATTCGAGGTAAGGGCCCATAAATGAAGGGGACACCTTCCTACAAATCCTCTCCCTTGTCTTCCCACGAATTTGGCTGCCAAGTGCTCATTAAGACCTTCAATTTTGTCTCCAAATTGACCAAAAAGGCTACACAAAGCACCCATTAGACTTGTTGGCATAATGACTAACCAAATTCACTCTATTAACATAAATATAATAAAAAAAATGCAATAAACTAATGAGAATGGTGGATTAAGTCAAATTAGGAGGTTGAATGAGCCCAAATAATTGTCCATTTTTGGGGCTCATCATTAGGTTTGAAGAGAGTTGGAATCAACCAAAATCTTGATCAATTTCATAAATGGGATGGTTCCTTGGTTGATCTATTTTTCAAAAAGTGTGCACAAACCTTACCTCTCTATACAGCCTTAGTTGCTCTCCCCCATAAACTGGAATAGTGGCATAAGACATGTCCATCTAAAGAGTTCCCCCTAATTTGGCACAACAAGACCTTGAAAGGAGCATTCCAAATTTGGAAGGGATATCTGTGACAACTATATGTAGCACTACACTTTTTACTGGGATTTGGGTGAGAGTGACTACTAAATCCTTAATCAATCCTCGACAAGGTACCCTTTTGGATTCGAAGGTGTACAAATCATGATAGGATCCAGTTATGTCAAGATTTAAATGATCCATGATAGTTTTTGGCATGATATTATGTGATGCTCCAAAATTAAGCATACAAGTGTATAGCATGGAATCATTTGTTTTAAGAGACATAGAAAGGGTGTACTATTTCATCTACCATATCAAAGCTAGGACCAAAGACAACTGCCAGTTTTTCATATTGAAGACTAATAATATCACTTTCAAAATTAACTGAGGTGTTTTTTATCCATTTGAAGACTTGATTTTTATATCCAGGGTTTTTGGAAAGTTCCGAAAGTGGTATAGGGATTTTAACTCTTTATAACTCCTTTTCAACATTAAATGCAGTTAAAACAATTTTTTCAATTTGAGTAGTATTCGTTGACTGATTTAATGGTTGAATAATAGTTGTTTGAGTTTTAATAGCTTTGGTACAAGGTTAAATTGTTGGAGGTTCCTTATGAGGTCATCTAGGACCAGGTATAGGCCTAAGATCATATCTTTTGTTCAGTTCTGCAATTAGGAATTCAGAGAAGGCATGGTATTTTGCATCCTGTGAGGAGTCTCGATCTTGTTGAACTTGCTTTTGTTGTGAGAGAGGAATAATAGCGGTGTAACTAAAAGAGGTATCCATATTGTTAATATCTTCAGTGATATTCATAGTATTGTCATCAGGTTGTTGATCATCTATCAGTAAAGGAGTTGGAACCTGTTGATCATTACTAGGCAATTGAAGAATTTGTAATGGTGGATTTCTTTTGTATTGACCTTGATTTTGATTTTGGGGTCGAGTGACCGTTTGCTGAACTGTTCTAGGTTGAGTCTCAATATTGAAAATTCTATTAGATAGATTTCTAAGGAGTGAAGTTATCCCATCTATTTTATAATCTTTAGTTTTAGTCTCAGAGGGAATAAACGCCTCTTGACTTGATTTAAGTTTTCTTTTGGCATTTTCCTCTTTAGCTTTTAAAGTGGCTGAGGAAACCCTATTTTCTTCCACCTCTATAGCATTAGTTTGCATATATTTAAGAGTCCTTGAAGTTCTTTCTCTTAACATCACAACAAAATCATCTTCAAAGGCTTTCAAAAACCTAGATTTAGGTGCTGTTATAGGTGGTTTGAAATCAGGGTGCATCTTATGATAACATTTGTTGAACCTTTTGGTAAAATTAGAGATAGGTTCACCAAAGTTTCTTTTAAGTTCTTCAAACTCTGTCAAAAATTAAAGAGCAAATTTTTTCACCCCATTGATTTTTGAATATATTTGCTAATTATTCCTAGTTTCTAATGGAATTTGCACGTAACTGCCTCAATCATGTCCTCACATTTCCCTCAAGAGATTGAACAAACAACCTCATGTAAACATTTCCTTGTTCTACGTTCATGTTATCTACAAATTCTAGAAATGTTTGAAGATGGTCCTCGACTGAGGGACCATTTCATCCATTATATCTACGAAGGTGCTTTAAATATCCATTAGGGAAATCATGAAGGATTCGAGGTAAAAATAAAATGATATATCTTGCCTATACAATGGGTTGGAATGCCATAGTAAAAGATGATGTATGAGTTGTTTGTGAAGATGATGATAGGGAAGAGGAGGATGGAGATATAAGGGTTGAATTACTATGTGGGGGTGAAGAAGGAGGAGATAAAGAAGGTGGAGACTTGCTGAATGATTTTAAAGGATTTTTAATAACCAACTTATGGACCTGAGAATGAATATCCTCTTCAGTTTCAAAGAGTGGATTTGAATATATAGCAAAGGCCCCTTTAGGTTGTTTAGAAGTAGAGGATTCAAGTTGTTCAGAGGTGGAATGAAATGAATAAGTTGTGGGGATATAAAGTCTGTAGGTTTGTATTCAGGTAAATGAACACCCAGGTAAAACTCAGATATAGGTAATCCTAATGGAAGTGGGGGTTCTATACAAGATTCAAGTGAATGAATAAGGAAAGCTGATTTGAAATCAACTCCCCTATCCATGAGTTCAACAACCCTTGGTGATAAGTGAGTGCACTCTAGATTGGATGGAATTTTAATATAGGGATCAAATTGTAATATATCTTTAAACTACAAGGATAAAGCAGAAGAATATGGTTGATGTCTTCTTCTAGAACTGGCCTTTCTCACAACTCTTTCTGGATCTGTCACAGGACTAACTATGTCAAATTCAGAATGGGATCTAGTGTGCTTAAAAGGTGTCAGTTTGGTACAATGGAGTCGCCAGGTGAAGGATTTTCACCTATCTAGACATTCAATCACCTTAAAGGAATAGGAATTACATTGTTGACATAGGAAAACTTAATGAAATTCAAGTCACCGACAATGACACCTAATTGATGTTGTGTCTCTGACATGATAATGACCAGATATCATGCCAGGGCATCTAAGATATTTGTTTTGGGGGGTTTTGTTTTAATTTTAGAGGACCAATGTATGAAACAAACATAAAACAATCATACCTAACCTTTTGAATAGTATTAATATTTAAACAGAGGGTCGTTATTAATATCCACATAGTGATATAGCTTGTTTAGTGATGAGAAGAAACTAAAAGATGATATGACTATTACAAGTTTCAAATATAAAATTAAATAATCATAAGTAAGAAATCCTTCAAACAATGTTCAGAAAGTTTAACAGAATATGCCTAAGATTACAAAAGATGCTGATGATTTTATGATTTAGAGCGAATTAATTAAACAAACAATTTATATAATTCATTCTCTTTATGGTAATCACTTCAGAAGCTTATAGGAGTAAATTGAAACAAAATTATTCCTACCTATTTATCTCTGTAAAAATTAAGAATATGAAGAAAGAACACAATGAATGAAAACTAGAAAAATTACAGGGAACACAAAACTGTATGAATCAAAACTCAAAATCCTTTGCCTTTTTATTAATGATTCCGAAAAATCCAAGTACATTAAATGATTAAAAATGTTTCCTTCAAGGGTGCAACCCTTAATAACTCATGGAAGGGAGTTATTTATACAATCTTAGATTCGAGAAAACATCTTAAAGAAATTTACAAAAATAAATCAACACAGAATCAGGAAGATAAACTAATAGTCGATTTGTCACTATTTTGGTGTTGAGATGTTGATGATTGTTCCTAGAAAAGATGAAAACTATTGAACTATTGATGACCTGTTCCTGGAAACACTGAAAACTGTTGAATTGTTGATGACCTATTCTTGGAAACACTGAAAACTATTGAACTGTTGATGACCTGTTCCTGGAAACAATGAATGTTGTTTGATCCTATTTTCCGTCAAGTAAATCAGTTAATTTTTCCCAGCGTTTCTTATCTCGGATAGATAACTTAATTACTTTTTGGTAAGATTAATCCATTTATGTATACTTAGTAACAATAGTTTTTACTGGAAATATGTGTTTGATTTCATTTAGAATGAAAAACGAAACTCTGAGTGCATTCAGCACAACCGTTGGTGTTGTTGCACCTCTTATGTTTGAAACTGAAGCTGCATTGGTGCCTACCTCTGTAACATTTTGAACATGATCCGAATTGGGCAGTAATTTGTCGTTTATCACAAGAATAGAGGGAAAACCCTTGCTGATCAAGCGTTCTAATCTACTAAAAAATATTTGGGCTATGACATTAACGTTGTTGCATTTTTCCTCAAATTGAAGAATGATGTTTTTCTTTGTGATGATTTTCTTGACTTCAAGTATGGTTGTTGTCATGTCATTTATACCTAATTCTTCAAGCTCGTAGTAGTCTTTAGAATTCAAAAACTTGATTACCTCAGTGCTAACTTCTGGCATGTCCTCAATTTCCTTGGAGATAGTTTCAATAGCTTCCTGAGATTTCTCCAACAAGTCTTTTTGATCAAAGATTATCTTCATATAGGGCCAGATATCCTTGACTGATTCAGTAATCTTCCCATAGAATCTCCTTTTCCAAACATATTTTGTTTCCAAGGTAAGATTCTTTGATTTCCTTCTGTAAAACTTCAATTTGACTTTTTGTCCTCTGCAACTCGATTGCATGTGAATTTTCTACAAATGCTTTCATATGTTTTAATTCCTTCAGTTCATCCTGCAACTTCTTAATTTCAACTTTCTGAATGGACATATTTTGAACAACTTTTGTAAGTTGTTCAGCTCCTTCTGCTGTACCTGTAGTTGGTGTTGTGGATGAAGTAGAAACTTTTTTTATAGACACTACTGAAAGAGGAACTAAATCCATTGGAATTTGAGTCCTTTTCATAGCTTCCTCTTTCTCTTTGAACAATTTTTCCATTTGCTTCTCCATCTATATTATTTGCAGATTTTGTTCCATGTTGAGCTTCATCATGTTAGATTTTTGAGTCTCAGTTTCTTCAATCTCCTTGGTCATTGGGTCCTCAAAAGTTGGCAGTTTGAGCTACTTCCTTAATTTTGAGAGCTCAACATTTTTCTTCTTGATAAGTTCTTCTGCAAAATTTATATTTGAGGGATCATATCCCATCTTTAGCACCAGATCTTCCAAATATTTGATCTTGGTGTCCTTTGTGAGTGAGGAAAGTTTTTCCAACTTGAGTTGTGACTATGTATTGGCCGAGGTGACCTTTAACTTTGATAAACTCATGGTAGTATGAGTTAAAGTGGAAGAAATCATCTGTCCAGTCTATTTGTGCATCTCAATTTGGTCAATTGGATGTACATCTTTTACATTAAACTCAAAGGAAGATTGCTTTTGAGAATGTACAAGAGTCCTCGGTTGTGGAATTTGAGATTGTAAGAAATCCATTTGCATCTTACCCTTCTCAGAGTCAAATAATGAAAGAAGTCTAGATTGAGAATTGGAAGAGTGTTTCAAAATTGATTATAAGTGTTTAGCTTCAATTCCTAATTCTTCTTCTTAATTTTACTGAAGACATGGAAGATATCATCTTCTTTTTCCTTCTGACTGGTTCCACTAGTCTGAATCACTTGTTGTTCCTGAGAAGTAGTGGAATGAGTGGGAGACTGTGTATATTGTCCATCTGACCGTGTAAAAAGAAAAGTCTCCCCAAGTCCATAAAATGTTTTTTTTGTGTGGCTCATTTGTTACACTAACCTTCAGAGAGATCCTAGGTCTCTTTCTATGCACAATTCTAAAGCCCTGGCTTGATGCTTCAGTTGGAGGGTATGACTGTTCTTCCCTTCATCTCTTGGCTATCTTTTCCTGTGCAAGTGGAGTTTGTACATTTGAAGTAGAGATTTCCTATTCTTTTGCTTCTTGAAGGGTGTTCTCCTTCCATTCTATTTAATTTTTGTACTGCTCTATTTCAGGCCTAGATCTATGGTGGGATGCAGTAAATTTATTTTCAACACCGAGTTTTGAAATTATGCCCATTGGGTCATAAGACCAAGTGAATCTGAGACAAAACTTCGTCTCCTTCAATAAACTGTCTACTTCTTCTCCCGGTGCTCTAGTGTTGGAGATGATAGTACCAACTTGAGCCTTTAGCTTGAATTGTGATTTCTTCTTTGTGGCTACAAAAGGTACTTCATCTGCATTTAACCTCTATCTAATATATTCCAATGTAAAAATTATGATAGGGAGGTACTTAGGAAGTTTGTAGGATGGAAGATCATAGCCATAGACTCTGATTTATGTATAGTTTTGGTAAAGATACCAATCTCCTATGGTGGCTTGATCAACCAACTGCAATACTTTCACAATTTCCCCACTGATTCTTCATATTGGAGTGCTTCTCATAAGATTGATAGCTAGATGAACAAACAATTCTATGAAATGTTTATATGTCAATTCTTCCTTCTCCTTCACTCCCATAGATGTCCAAAATATCACTAATTTCCGGTTTCCTTCTTCATCTAGCTTTTGTAAGGTGAATGGAAACTTGTCTCCCTAAAAATATATAAAAATATATACAAGTACTGAAGCATACTTGAATACTTCTTCAGTATTAAACTGGACAAATTTTTCATGGATGGCTTCAGTAATAAATTGTTTAAAGTTATAGAGAATAGTACGTTTGGAATCAGCGTAAAAGATAGACAAGAAAGCTAGGATGGCTTCATTAACATATTGATTAGAATTGTAACCAAGAAAATAAGAAAGAATAGTGATAATTTTCTTGGTTCTGTCTGGGAACATGGATGAATCATAGGGAGGGTTTCTTTTAGGTAGAGGGCTATCTACAACAAGGAAAATTTCAAGAGTTTGAGACCTTTTAGTAAAATCTAGCTTTTGATAGGTTTCTATTAGGATTTCATGAGAAAAAGGATGGGTTGGTCATATAGTTTGGGCCTGCAACATCTATTCAATAGAATGAGCATTGATAAAATGGAGGATTTCTCCTGTAGGTGAAATAATACCTCTTTGACTGGGATCATAGAGTTCGTGGAATTTCCAAACAAATTTAGGTCCCATGTGTATCTATGGGAAAATGTAGTGAAGAAGGTGGGAGTCCCAAAGTCGTATTTCATCTATCTAATCAAGTAGCTGGTCTTCCATCCAGCAATAGATTTCATATAAATCAAATTAAGAGGAATACTCAATGATTTTATAGCCTTTGTCGACTAGGGGAGTATGATGGAATTCAACTTGTGGATGAATGAGGGGATTTTGCATTTCTACAATTTCCTTCCCCTTAGCAGACCTTTTGTTAGGTGAATTGCAGGATGAACTGGACAGACATGGGAAGAATTGGTTTGAAACATAGTAATAATAGGAAAATAGTATAACTGAAAATAGATTACATGGAATTGGATGTTGTTTTGGTTTTGGACAAAATTGAAAATTTGATTGAATGATGAATATGTTGTTTAGGCTGCAAGCATGAAATCTCTAATGATGAATTGAGTTTCAGAAATGTAATGTGTAATGGTTTTTGTGAAGGAACAGAGCTTATAATGAATAAAATGGAGTGGGGTTGTTTGATGAATAGCTAAATCCTCATTAATTATCCAACAGGAGTGTTAAAACATATCTATGGAGGATAAATTCATGGGAGTGGCGAATTAAATGAATAATAGATAGATGAAAGCTGATTGGACAGAGGAAGTGACTTGGAGCAGACGTGGATGATGACGTAGGAGTGATGGTGAATGGTCGAATGAAAACCACATTCGGGAGCAAGTCATGGCGGTAAGTTGTTTTGGCATTTTAAGTCCCGAAAGACTAGGATGGAGGAAAAGTAGTTTTGGGGGGCAGTTTCCAAAACTTCCCAGTTCGGACCCCCCCCCCCCCCTGCTGATAAAGTTCAGATGGAGAATGAGGGCTGAAGAACGATGTAAGCTGTCAGATAGTGGGAGAGTGTGCGGGATGAAAAATAAAATGAATGGGTTTTAACAACATGAGGCGAAATTGATGGTGTGGCCAAGAGTTCTATCGGATGTGACATGTATGCAGTATTAGGGAATAAAAGGATGAAGTTTGGATACAAATAACATTGATACTTAGAATTTATGGTTAATAAAACTCATCACCATATGCACATATTTCCAATGTTATATCTTAGGATAACAATCCTTTCATACTCCAATTGTATTTCATTTGTCCACCTACACTTAACGCCTAATGTTTTATCAATCTTACTTACCCATGTGCACTTAGAATACCAACTCAACATTTTTCTTTTAATGACTAATCTACTTCTATCCCTTATTGATTCCATTGGCTCAGATTAAATTGTTGAGTAACTTTTATTTATTAGCAATTGACAAACAATGTAAATCAAATCCAATCATGATTAAACTGTACAATTGGATTCTATGGATTGGTGTGGAAATTAAACAATATGCACACAACCTTTTATTTGCAAAAATAAACTTTGGCTAAGAGTAGTGACATTTGGATTTGCAACACTTTCAGAAATTTATTATTTATTATTTTCTCTTTTATCTAACTTTTTTTATTTTTTCCTTCCTTTTTGAGGGAATGTATTTTAAGATTTTATTTGATATGGAATCATTCATCAAAATATCCCTAACTTTTTTTGATTCAATATTCTTTTTTTCCATTTACTAAATTAACATTTTTTGGAATGATTTTCATTTTTTTGACTAATTGATGCTAACTTACCAAAACCAAAAAAATGCTACAACATATTCCACATGGAGAGAGAACAATATAATAAGGGAGGTGTACACTTGATTGATTGATGGACACTTTGGTGTAGGAAAGCCATTCATGTTTGATAATGTATCTCGTTTCATTAGAGGATTTTGTTTGAGTGCAACAAGTAAGCCTAGCAGTAGGAAACTAGGATTGTATACTCCACTTCTGGTGGCTTCACGTCCATGGGAGAGTATCTCAATGGATTTTGTAGGAGGTCTTCCATTGTCAAGGAAAGGTCATGATTACTTGTATGTATTTGTAGAGAGGTTCAACAAGATGTGTATTCTAACGGCATGTAAAAGTAAAATTAAAGTTGAACAAACAACTCATCTTTTATTTCAAAATATTTGGGTTCATTTTGGTCTTCATACTTCCATTGTAAGTGATAAAGATTCTTGATTTGTTGGGAATTTTTGGTCAATTTTGTGGGACATGATGGACACTAAGTTGAAGAAGAGTACAACCTTTCATCCACAAACAGACGGACAAACCAAGGTGGTCAACAAGACAACCATTCATCTTCTTAGAGAATATTGCAACAAACATCCCAAGTTGTGGGATGAATAGTTGCATTACATACAACATGCATACAACAGGGCAAAGCATTATTCCACAAACACATCCCCATTTGAGGCATGTTTTGGGTACTTTCCAAGATCACCATTGGACTTCATATTTGAGAAAGATGTCACCATCGATGGTCATAACGACATCGATAAAGCAAGAAAATTCAGTTGATGATCACACCGTACAAGAACAACTAGAAAAGAGTCAAAGAAGTAATAAGGCAAGGCATGAAAAACGTTGTGTCGATCATAAATGTGAAGTTGGAGACGAATTTTTGCTATATATTAGCAAAGAGAGACTTCAAGGGGAAGGTAAAAAGCTGAAGCCAATCCGTTATGGTCCTTTTAAAATTCTAGAAAAGATTGGTAATAATGCATTTAAGATAAATTATCCTACTTATATGCAAATATAATCTATTGTTAATGTTGAGAATTTGAGATTGTTTAAGCCTCTTTTGATTGATGATCAAGGATAGCATGCTTAACAACCATCAATATATTATTTCTCACTAGAATATCTTAATGAACTTTAGCAAGATATCATACTTGACAGAAGAACCAAAACTTCAAAGAGAGGGAATGTCTAATACCTTCGAGTAGGACTAAAGGGAAAAAATCCTTCTAAGGCCAAATGGTTGCAGATCGAGAAGGTGAGGGTGATGTACGCTCACCTGCTGGAAAATTGATAGTATCTTTTGGGGTCCAAAAGGCTTCCAGTGTGGAGGAATGATTAGGTGCTTAGTATTTATCTCAAAACCAATGTTCTCAGAATTGCTCAAAACATGAACGACTGCACCTGTCTCAGAGCTACGATCCCAACGTAACTTGTTTCACTGCAAACTAAGCTTGTATGAGGAAGCTATCATGTTCTGTCTACTTTGCCAAACAAAGGATTTAAAAAAAAATGTATAATCACTACACAATTAGCAGTCTATGTTGTTGACCTGGTAGGTGACTGGGCAAGTCAAGGTGGTCAATGTCCAGTGTGGTTTCACCAAGTGGCACATTACAATTGGTCAATAGTGTCCTGATTTGGCTTGTTTTTATTGGAAGGAGGCAGACCAATGAGGAGGAGACAAATGACAAACCCGAAGGCCACCACATGTCCCTCCCGAAAGGTTTTGTTTAACATTAGCACACAGTGTAAAATTTATGGGCAGGTCAACAGAGTCAAATCCACAACCTCTCCTGAACAAACCATATGACTTACCACCAAACCACCACATTGGTTCTTACAATATAATGGTAGCATATCATAGTTATTATTGTTACAGATCTATTTGGGCACATTAACCCTAAATTATAAACCGATACTATTAGGGCCCATCAACCCCTAATGCAGTTGTTACATACCCTAAAGAAGTTAGTCATCATAATACCTCACTTCCCAAGAAGTTCTATCACTGAAAACATGCAAAAATTACCTCTAAGAAGATCAGCCCAGGTATACCTTCATTAGGGTACACTGCAATGCAAACCATACACTGGCAAGGTTCTATGCAGCGCACTTGGTCCCTCTTTGGCTTGCGCTAAGCGAAATTGAGTGAAATTCCATGAGGGTTTTAAGATTCTTTATCCACTAGATGCCTCTAGAATTTTCTCAAAACTGCCCACTCCTTTGAGTTCGCATTTGGATGAGGAAGGGAGTTAAGGAACATCAATCCCCTTATCTCTTCTTCCATGGAACTGATTTCTAAAAATAGGAGGGCATTCATTATCACCATTGATGGCATAACCTCCTTCATTCACCTATAAAAAGATCACTCATCTAAGAGATCAGGGGCTGGAAATTATTGAATAGTAGGGAGATGTTGTTGATATGAGTTTTGAGTTGATTGCAAGTATTGTAATGATGTCAAAGTGTCTTGCTTGTTGTGAGGAGAGGATGGGATTGAACTGGAGGAATGATGCTAAATCAGGAAAATTGGGTTGTAATTCTTCCTTTTATTAATAAAGTGGTCAAAGCTTTTTCCATATGCGTGTATTATCTTTTGATGTTCTCATATGCTTATCATGTACTTGATTCCATGCTATATTTAATCAATAGATCATTATCATATGCTTTGATGGGTCCTTGTTTTTGTTTGTGTGCATGTACTTCTCGGCTTAAGTATCAGAAGGAGCAACATAATCGATCAAGGGAGATAAGGAACAACCAGAAGCTACAAGTAGGTTCTTTGTTCTCTTATTTTATCTATTGTTTATAGAAAAGGTAGAGAATGCTTTATGCTTTTGTTTCTAGATTAAACTACTAGTCTAGAGGGATTCAGCGTTTATCCAAGAACAATAAAACTTCCCAAAACAAGTTTGTGACTCTGCCGAGGATGCAATTATCCATCTTAGTAGCTTATCAGCCTATTAAGACATTTCTATATATTGTACTTGTGGTTGTTGATTTATTTCAATCGTCTTTCATTGAAAATTGAGTCGAAATTGTGTCAAAATTGCCTTTAGAATTGCTTACTATCACCAGTGTAGTTTAATAAAGGACAAAGTTTGTTGTAGTGCACTTCCCGCATATATCCAGTGTGATCCATCACACTGTCTCTAACTACTAGCTGTGTTGATCCCTTGAGGGTCAGTTTCCCATCTAGGAACTGAAAGTTTTTGCCAATTTTCTCTTGTTTGAATGAGTTTCTAAATGTCAATGATGTTTTGTCTCTGAAAATAGTTTTTCATCTCCTTAATTTGGCCCTACCTAGACTAGGATTGATAAATGTTTCTTACGTATTTACTTCATCATTTTCAATCTATAGTCGAAAATAAGTTTTAATCTATTGATCTTTAGCGAAAGAAGGTGTTGTAAAATCCTCTTTTTCTTCGAAAGTTCAATTGTCGTTAAATCTTCATTCATGAAAGATCAATTGGTTGATGTGTGCATATGATCGGTATTCTCATTGAAAGTGTTGTAATTCCTCATTTCTTTGAAAATGAAAGTGTTGTACAATCTTCCTTTCCTTCAAAATAAATTGTCGCAAAATCGTCATTTCTATGAAAAGAGTTTGTTGGTCATTTGTGCATTAGTTTTCCTTTTTGAATCATTCACATTAAGGGAAATTGAAAAAAAATAGCTGCATTTTGCATTGAAAAGAGTTTGTGTGTGCTAAATGGAATGGTGTACGGAATTTCCATTTAGATTGTGCTTTCTTCTCTTTGATGAAAAGAAATCTGATTGCTCTATTCCTAAGTAGCTAGCATTTTCATTGTTAAAACTAAATGGAAAGAATGCTTATCATGATAGTTGCATTCCTAGGAATTTCAGAATACATCACGTAGTGAACTTGAAAGACAAATTCATAAGTAAGATCAACTTAAAATAAACATCAATTTACCTAATGGAGCAATGTCATTAATGAAAACATTTAGTGTTTCTAGGCTAGAGACGTGTTCTGGTGTCGTTAAACCAAGAAGCTATCGCTAACCTCTTTGCAATACATCCTGAATGTGATACCTCATTGCACGTACATGAGTATATCATAGCTCATCCATGTACCTTCAGGTATATAGGGCGGTGTTACAGTACATAAAGTATATGGGAATACCCTCACTGTGCAGTTTTGCATTAGACAATGCTTATATGGACTAGGCCTCCACGTACATTTGGGTATATATGGGAGGACAACACTAGGTTGTTATCCATCCTTAAGTAACTGAGTTGGCCTCTTTGCAAATTTGATACACCAAACACAACATTCGAGGAGATTTCCTACCCATACTTATTGGTTCTCTAGGAGGTATTCTGCAGTTCACAATTACCTGGTAAGCCTTTTTCCTAGTTACCCCTTTTTGTTTCTTTCTTTTTTATAATAAAATTAATCAACAACCGTGGAGGAACATCAACCCAAACCCCGTCGTTCATAGAGAACAGAGAGCCAACCACCTTTGCCTCCCGAAGCGACACCAATTTGGACAAAGCGGTCTCGTTTAACTGTGTCTAAGACATCAAGATCTCCTAGTTCTTCATCTGGGTTACCTGAAACATTTATTTCGGTGACTACAGAGACTCCAGTTACTCTGACTATTTCTGGTACATATTTTCCTAAAGAATAAGTTTCAAAATTACCTAAGGACATTAACACTGATCCTAGTGAAACAGTAACCGAGGTTGTCCAACAACAAGTTGATACTCAACTTGAAATTGTTCAATAAGAAAGTGCTTCTGAACTTGAAACAGCTCAACCAAAAGTTAGTCCAGAACCTATCCCAGTTCAAATACGAGTTACATCTGAACCTAAAATTGTTCAAGAACCTCCCTTTTAAACTGTTATTCATTTACCTGAACATCTGGACTTCGAATTTTTACATTCACAAGTTGTTACCCCTCAAACATCAGTTACTATTGAAACTACACTTTCGTCAACACCAGAAATCTTTTACGGACCTAATGGTCAAGCTCTTCCACCATATTTGATTTCCATAGAGGATGAATTAGTAGAAGATTCCACACCTAGAACCTTGTTTCACTTTGGAACTGGGCTTTATATTTACCCTACTACTCCTGATTACTTTGCTTCATTTGATCTTGCCTCCTTTCAAGTACCCATCGAATATTTAGGACAACTTTTGGGCTAGTTAACTATGGCTTAATAACTATTAGCATCCCAGATTGTATCATTTGATGCAGCTACAGTAGAATCTTTTGTTATAAATCCCTCGATGTTTTCTAACACCTGAGTCACACCTGTATGGTGAATCATCTATCCTGATTGGTTACCAATCATTGTCAGGAACCCATTCAGGGGTTTCTTCTGCACCATGGTCATCACCGATGTCCTCAACGAGAATTTTCCCTAGTTATTCTCTAATGGAACTCAACAGTTTGATGCTGCACATCAATATCGTGATGGAAATATGGTCAAAAAAGACATGTGTATCAATTAAATACTAGATTGCCACCATATGGAGAGCAATATTTTTATTCATCATGTCCTCCTTATTGTTGAGGACAACCATATAGTGATCTCCTCCAATATTCAAGTCAACCTAGAATTAGAGTTTTTCAATGGAAACCAGCAATGCCAACTCAACCAAGGCTTGTGTATCCAACACAACCAATGAAAATTATGTCAACTATTCCTACTACACATGTTGTTACTACTGTGCCCTAGTCACAAGCTCAAAATGTTGCATCTCAACTGGTGCAAACAGATCGTTCTCCCTTGCAACCACAAGTTTCAAGTCAAGAGGTTCAAGTTTCTCAAGTTTTTATACGACAGCCACTTCTTTCTGGAGCTCAGCAATAACCTCATGTTAGTATACCTTTGTTTGGACTGACCCAGGCTTACACTGGTATATTTGATTCACAACCTGGTCAACCTTTCATTGCTGGGCAACAACAATTGGCTCAACAATTGTGGTTTCCACAATTCCAACAACCCCAGTTCCAATAGTTCCAACCTCAGTTTCAACTTGGTTCACAAGCTCAACCTGGTTTTGGTCAATATCAAGCTGACCAAGGTCCTGGGTAGCAAGGCTTTGTAGGTGATGGACAACCATAAATTCAATCTAGTTATCAACAACTGCCTTATATTGGTTTTGTTCAACAACCATACCAAGGTTACCAAATGTAGATGCCTTATGATGGTCTACATAGACCTATTGCACAGGCAATTCTATCATATCTTGGGTATGCTTAACCTGACTTGAATTGACAGTTTCCATTCATAGAAATTTTAGAATTACCATATTGAAACTGGCTTACCAATTATCCAATCTCATATGCACCTTGGTGGCTGGTAATTCTGCATAAGTTACCATCTGATATTCTGCAGTTTAATGGAAATCCTTGAGAAGACCCATTGAATCATGTTATGACCTTTCATTTATGGTGTTCATCCAACACTTTGAATGATGATTCAATCAAACTTCGTCTTTTCCAAAGAACACTTACTATTCTAGCTGCTAAATGGTACATTGAGTTACCAAGAGCTTCTTTCGGTAACTTCACCACTTTAGCCACTACCTTTTTGACCCACTTCCAGTTACCTATCAGATACGAGACCAGAATGGAACTCTTGACCAACATTAAACAGATTACTGCTACCCATATATCAGATCATATTCATGAGTGGAGGTGTCATCATTGAATGGTTAAGACATACATTCTCGATCAGCTTTTAGTTGAGTGTTTCATAAAGTCCTTGTTGAGATCAATAACCAAGGATGTGACAAAAGGTGGAGTTGTCACAGAAGAGCAGGTTATCGCTCGTGCTCAATACTTGGATTTGATTTACACACAATCCAACACTCTCTATGATAAATGCACCTAGACCAACTTACATTATTCCGCCACCCCCACAATTGAGTAAGGACTCTCATGCTGGCGATGGTGTGATAAGTTCCTCAAGCACATAGGTGGTAGGAATACCATCTGGTCAAACTCATGTTGTTTCCAATAAAGCAACCAATGCATTAAAAAACACCCATTCCTCAGAGATTAATGTCGTGTCACCTGAAAATGGAAAAAATCCAAAGCAACCAGGAGGTAAGAAAAAGGGGAAGAATATAAAAAAGAAACAAGAAAATTCCACTCCAGAGAAATCATCTGATTCCCCTACCGCAGTCAAGAAACCTCATTATCCATGTTTGATATGTAATGGCAAGAATTATAAAAGGGATTTTCCACATTTCTCTGAGGTCTCTAAATTTCTAAAGACTTCAACCACATCAGTAGTGTTGACAGATATGTTTCCAACCCTGGAGACACATTTGGTTGCAATTGACCATGCTTCCACATCCCAAGTACTCATGTTATCCATCACAAATCCACAAAACAATGTTTTGGTGTCAACAAGAAACAAAGATTATGGAAATCCATTGTCGTCGAATAAACAGGCCATTGATCAACCTAGTACTTTGACCTCGACTTCATCAGAAGTTGTTCCCCCAGTTGCACCTGTTATCACTCAGGTTGTTCCCTGGCTCCTAAGGGAATACGGCCGAGGTAACCACTAACCAATCTTTTAGCTATAGGTCCTAGCCTACCTGCAACCAGAGAGGGCTCTCTCTTTATATTTTAGCTTTGTTTTGGAGTAATTTTAGGCTAGTTATGATGTACTGGGTTTTGTTTTAAATTTGGTTGGATGATGATTTCAGGCAAAACTGGGATGCAGTCTCAGAACAATCTAGACTATTGGGCAATGGATTCAATGGTGGTATACTGCTGAAAGTATTTCTTTGGGAAAAGGTAATGCTACAGAGCCAGATAGGCATCTATGGAACAATTCTTCAAATCTGGGAATCAATGGCATGGAATGAGGGAATGAAAGGTAGTCAAGAATCTTTCACTATGCTGATAGAGGGAAAGTGCGATAACATTGTCTAGGAGCAATTAAGAATTCCTAAACATCATTCAGAATGAGAGAATCAGTGTAAACATGAGCAATTAAGAATTCATATTTATGATTAATTATGAAGAAAACATAGTTAGAAACAGAGATTGAGCACAGGGTGTATTCAAACAAGTCCTGAGCTATTCTTCTTCTCTATTGCTAAGATCATGAAACATATATGAAACTTGTAAACATAGAAAAGACAAAACACGGTTTAGGAAAACTTATTGTTCCACTAAACGACACAGGAATTCTGTAGCAGAACACAGTTCATTACTTTCACATCCATATAGTGCAGAGACTATGAACTTCACCAGTCATTTGTATTAAAAAGTCTGAAAATTTACAGCGCAGTGTCTTAGAGAGAAAATCACCAACCCCAAATACGTTCTGTGGGGAGGTATATATACAAAAATAGATACAAAATATCTAGTTGATGAGTTAATAACTCATAAGTTCTTTTACCAACTCTTAACGAACAGTAGATGAAAGAGTAAATACTGCAATAAATATGAATGTGATAGCTGTCCACTTTGTCAGAAAATTTTGACTTTTGGAACCAACTAAGTCGGTTGAGGCTCCGCTTTTAAATTTGTGCTTTTGGGCTTCCTGTCCCAATGCTTAGCTGAGTCACTACTTTGCTGTCCTGCTCTGCCTGTTGTCTGCGTACTTAATTTTGCTGACCTGTTGCTGACCAAAATTTTAAGCTGAAAGAAGAGGAAAAAAGACCGAAATTACCTGAGCAAGATTTCCAGCATTTCTTGCCACCAATCTTCTTTAGGCAGTTGATGTCTTTGTATATTTATTAATGTCTCATCTGCCTCGATATATCTATAAAAATTGGGCGGGACCTCGAACAAGTGATTGATCTCATGCTCAATGTAAAATAAGTTTTCCATCTTGTCATAAAGGCTCTGTCCGGATGGAGGTCCTGTTTCCTCTGAGGTACTTGTGGATGTTGTAATATGATTTGAAATATAATTATTCATCCTGGTAACATATTGTTCACAGGTTAGCAGTCTTCCAGCACTGGTGTTGTGGGGAAAAGTATCCGATACAGATGACCCTATCCCTACTCTAAAGGTGACAGTCTTTAGCAACAACTGAAAGTAAAGTTTTGATGATTTCCTTTATGAAAGTACAGAGAGAATGAAGAAAGATTAACCAACCTGGTGTCTTTCACTTAGTCGATCCTTATCCTCTCTCTTTGTCTCTTGTTCCCAGCTCCTTGCTCTCTTTGCCGGTCCAGCTACACACAGATCCTGCACAAACAAGAGAGCAAACTACAAGATACATGTACTCATAACTGAAGCATGGATTAGGATGAATCAAATATACATGTAAATACAATACATCAATGCAATACAAGTATATAGGAGAACATGCAAAACTTTATTGATAGAAGTAACAGGGTTCTGAGAAGGTTACAACCAATGATGGCTCCAATCCAGCAGCACCTCCCCAGCAGCAAGAACTCTCCTCTTCACCTCTAGTAAAACAATCACCCAATAGCTCTAACTGTAAACCAACAGCACTTCCTTGCTTTACACAAAATTCCAGCCTCCTTAGACCTCATAGAAGAGCTCTATATATAGGAGAGAAGAAGAAAGGATGAGTCAGCTTGAGACTGACATGAAGCTGCCTTGTGTCCTCTCCCTCTTCAGTTAATCTTCAGTTCTTGAGTCCACTTGGAGATCCTTGCTTACACATGGTGGTCAAGTACCTCTTACTCATCACAGGGCGAATCTCATGAACCAAGTGTCAGTTTGGAAGCTTCCTGGGCAGTTGACACCTTGCAGAATGACTGTGCCACTTGGCCAATCTCGCCCAGCGCAGGTAGCCTTCATTAGATTTGACTTCCAGCGCAGGTACAAGGAGGGACAGTTGCATTCCAGCGCAGAAGCTCAGTGGAGCAGCTGACATGATCCAAAATAAGCCTGTTTTGAAGTGTTTTCAGGTGGAGAACTGATTGGAAGTGCTGTTGTTTGATGACCTTGTTCTTTTAGGGGTAAGAACAACATGTTTAGGGACTGAGGATCCCTGTGATTATTGACATTTCATGCTCCATGATGCGAGGCACAAAAATGTCTATAACAGTTGCCCCCTAGAGGGTCCGAAGTTCATTCCAGTGCTGAGGAGGCGCCCTGTAATACAATACAATACAATACATTATTTTTCATTCTGTTTTCATGATCTAGCTGAGGCGGGCATTCCCATGCTCAGCTTTATAAATACATTTTGGTACATAGAACAGACGATCGTCTGATGGTAGACTGATAATTTTCTGCTGAAATTATCATCCTTTGAATAGGATGATCATCTGTTGCAATGATGTACATGACAAATGCTTTTATATTTCCTGAATATATATCGCAGCCCGGATGGATGAAACTAGATCCGGGGTCTTCAAACTCGTTCGATCTTCACTCTAAGTACAAGTCGATCCATGTGAGAATTGCGCTGAAGTCGAACATGGAAAGACATCGCTTGATTACCGGTCAATAATGAAAACCGTTAACAAGCGTGAGAGGAATCACCAATAATGACGATGACCCTCAAGGTACTGCAGTACAATTCACGTGGCGTGAATAAAGGACTTGGCGTCGAACGCCACGCAAAATCTTCTGGTCGAAGTTCATTGATGTATACCTGTCGCCGGAAGTGAGAAACTTGCCATTGAGGCATGCAAGCTTCAAAGTACTGATGGGGGTGTTCCTAGATCAACTTCTTGGATAATGAGCTGAAGTCGACAAGAAGCGATCCGTCAAAGGAGGGCCTTAATGAATCCCACAGCAATGACACGGAACGGAGCTAATGACTTTAGTGGAGGTGAAAACAAACTGTGACATATGATTCAGGGTGGCGATCATGAATGGATGAAGGATAATGTATGGAAGTGGATGGGACACGGTTGACACTTTCAGAATGACCCCTCTTGAACATATAACAACACTGATGCGATGGATCGGTAGCATTACCCCAAATGTGGATGGTTTGGCGAGGACCATGGTGATGAGACCGGTGAATGAAACAACCCAACCCGATGTGGTACGGAGGAAAAGTGTCATGTTCAAGAGTGACTTGCTACCATTAAACTTTGATGTTCTCCCAATTTTTCCCAGTCATTTCTGACCAGTACCTCTTTATTTTTGTCAAGCTTGAGGAGGATAACATATGCTTGTTCTATAACCTGCCCTTCGGGCAAGCCCATCGCTATGATTTAACGAGCCTAGCGATAGGGAAACTCGTTCTCGTCTAAAGACAAGTTTGTCGCTATTTAATCATTTTAACGAGTCTAACGACAAAGAAAACTCGGTCCTTTTCATTTTTAGAGAGTCTGAAAAAGTACGGAAAGTCAACTCCATAATTCCTTTTTCGTCAGCAAATCCCTTAAGTCCGAAAAAGTATAAAACAATACAGAAGGGATGGCTGTTCGGTACTTTTAATGAGCCGAACAAGACAAGCGCTCGATCCTTTTGTACAATAATCCCTCAGGTCCAAAAAGATTAAAATTTAGAGGAGGGATAGCGTTCCGGTCATTTAACGAGCTGGAAGGCCAAAACTCGGCAAACTTTTCATATTTTACGAGTCAGTGAAAAGAGCTGAAAGAAGACTCGTCTTTTGAGGAACGAGTGATAAACAGGGATAGCAATTGATTCCAGGTACAAATTGGAATTTTCCAATCACGACAGTGTCACAAGGATGGCTAGGTGAAATCACTCTTCGCAGCTGTTTCTCAAAAAGAGGTAAACACACAAATGGAAGTGAATGATCGGCCAAATGAACAGTAGAGGTGATGGATGAAAACACGATCAAGGTTCTTATGGCTAATGAATTTATGATCTCAAAAGGTTATTTACCGGTTCATTTTTTCCATGAGCTTGAACTCTGGGGGAAACTTTTGCTCACACTTTTCTATTTTTTAACGAGCATAAATTCAGTCATAAAACTGCTCGAATTTGCGTTTATTTTTTAACGAGCATGAACTATATGCTAAAACTGCTCGATATACCAGTCATAAAAAGAACGCCTCCCGTAAGGACCAATTTTTATAGAGCTTATGCCTTACCACAGCTATGCTCACTTTTGGCAAATTTTACTTTTGCCCCACAGGCTTCTTTCATGCAAGTTTGGAAACGGCTAATCTTAAAACCAGATAAATAACCGCCCCTAGCTTGCACTCCAGAAGGTTTGCATGCCCCCAGGTATAGGATAGAATTTCGAGGCTGCCCCTCCTCTCCCCTACCTCTGCTTTTCTTTGGGTGTTCACAGTTACTTGTCATCTTGCCAATCTAATGTTAACGATACTTGTCTTCTCGTTATTCTAAGGGGTCTTACGCAGTACTCAGGCTTCCCGTCGGCCCACTTTTAACAAACAGCTATTTGTGACAATGGAAGAACACTACTCAAAGATAAAACATTGGTATTATTGAGGGAGGCTTGCCTCTTTCTTATTATTCCAAAGACGGTTCGATTTGCTGCCGCAAATCAATCTCCTTCTTTGGCGATGTCTAACGTTGGGTTACTAAAGATGGTGACCACCCGTTGTAGCAATAGAATCTCTTTGAAGGCTGCCCCTGCTTATCCTTCAAAACATTTGTTTTAATGGGCGAGGCTTGAATTCAAAGACGGTTACTACTTGTTACCGCAAACGGTCTTCATCTTCGGTGTCCCTATTACCTAGACAAGGGGAGCGAAAAGCCAATTATCTCACTCACATAACTTTGACAAAAGAATATTATTCCAGAACAACCCCACTTCCTTCCACGGACGGGGTACGGACTAGTCATATTCTTTTGCGGAAATTCTTCCTTATACCCGGGGTTTCTTCTGCCCGAAGCAGACCAGGGTGCATGCCCCCTGGGTTCCAGTCTTTCTTTCCGAATCACTCGCACTCATCGGGAAGAAGGACTGGGGGTGGAGGCGAATCTTGAGTGAACAGACCATTTAGGAATGGTATTTGACTATTTACGATGCGAGATCCCGGAAACGAAAGTTGGTCTACGAGCTTGACCACCCTTCCTTCGTGTGGAAAACACATTACTCTAAAGAGTGAGGAGACTATCGCTCCCATGCAATAAATATATTCCCACCCAAGGAGTAGGTTATAATCCAAAGGTCCTTGGACGACCATCACGTTCATCTCGACGGTCTTCCCTTTCAATGTAACAGGCACATTGGGGAGGATCCCTAATGGTCGACTGGTTCCTTTATCAAAACCTGAGAGATTTCTCAACTCAGGTAAAAGCGTTGGGGAACCCAGTGCTTTCCAAGCAACAGAGGAAAGGATACTCACAGACGCCCCTTGATCAATGATAGTACCAGCCATAATCATTCTATAGATCTGGACAATGATTCTGAATGGTGTACTGGCTGGTAACCGGGGTCTGCCTAGTTGATTCCAATCAAAGGATACAACCAGGTTGCTTGGTGGTGGGACCGAATATACGGCCGGATATGACTCTGATGATGTTCCTTCCTGCGATAAAGGAATGGGCGCATTGCCCTGATGCTCATCGGAGTCGGTGCTGATGAAAAGAACCTGGATGGTGTCAACCTTATTCTCTTCAGTGAGGGTGTCGCATGAAGATGACTCTTCGGCGACAGTGTCATTTGAAGACGGGTCTTCAATGATGGAGTCATTGGACGATAGAACCTCTGAAGGAAGAACCGGGCCAACTGCCGTATCGACCTTTAGACTTTCGTCTGGTCTGGATTCAGTAGGTTCATTCTCAACGACCGACACTTCAGCTGACCACTTGAGCGGGTCAACTGGATTTTCAACTATCGAGGGATTAGGCGCGAGTTTTTGATATCCAGGAGGAAGTCGCAACGGTGAAACCGGGCGATCTTCCAAAACTCTCTTTGCCTCATCTAAGAATGGACATTTGTGGAGGGCATGACTGCCTTCACACAATAGACAGGGTGATCTTGGTCCCCTTCTTCGTCCTTCACTCTCGCTAGTTGACGGAATGCAATCAACATGACAACCAGAGGTTGATGCTACCGGATTGTGCAACCTTGGGGACCAGTCCCTTAGTATCCGGGGAATACAAGGACAATCACGATGGAAGTGGATCCCTTTGCAAATGACACATGGCGATTTAGGCCCGGTCGGTGCAGTGTGTGGGTTTTTGTTAGCTTTCCTCTGCTTTCCCCCAGTCGCCTTCGCCAGAGGCTCCTTCTGCTTCTTTTCTCTCTTCTTCTTTTCCTCCTTCCCCTTGGGAGGCTGACTTTTGCCAGCTCTACCTTGCGAAGATGAAGGATCAGAGGAAGTATCATAAGAAGTGGAAGGCTGGTGGGTAGTTCTAGATTGTTCTGACTGTTGATTCGACTGCTCAGGATTAGTGGCGATTTGGACTACATTAGTTGAAAAGAGCCATACAGGGAGGCCGATTGTCAATCCTGGAAGTGACAATGTAGCCATATGAGGCGCACCAACATCTCCCCAAGAGGAGAAGGGGTTTGGACTTCCGCCAAGGTTATTTCCTTGGTTGGTGGGCTCCATACTTTTCAACTGAAAGATCAACGTGGGAATAATAGGTGATTATGTTCCGCTTAAAATAAATTTTATTAACGACGCTTTTAGACACAAACTTGCTTTTTCATGTTTTAAGAGTCGAGAAAAAGCTAAAGATGACTCTAGTCGCCTTCGATGTATTAACGAGCCCGAAGTGACAAATGCTCGGTTGGACTTTTTCAGTTATAGAGTTCGAAAAAGGCCAAAAGAAACTGCTCTGGAGATCTAGGCAGAGGGTGTGCCAAACCTTTCGCGAAACCACAGAATACGTTTTACGGTACGGGTGGTCGATCTTCGTGAATGTTGTGTTCACTGCATCGCGATCAGTAGGGCGGTCGACACGGCTTCCTAAGGATAAAGGATAAAAGCCTATAGGGGTCTCCCAATATACGCGACGGTACGCGGGAGCTCAAGTCCGTATTAGTGCCACCGACTCTCAGGAGGAATCACCCACCTTCGTAGAGATCGACAGTCACTATGTTTAACGACGTCGGAACACGTCTCTACCTAGACCTCTAGATGTTTGCGTTAAATTCCAAAGCGTTGTTATGTAAATTGAGTTTATTTTAATGTTGATCTTTCTTAACAGTTTGCCTTTCAGGTTCGCCACGAGATGTATATATACAACTTCCTATATGCAATCTAAGAATGAGAAGCAAATCTTTTCAATCTTTCAACTTTGAAAACCTTAATCTACTTGAGGGAAAAGAAAGACACAACTTTTTCCACAGATCAAAGAACACACACTAAAATGCACATCTTCCTAAATCGTCAAGCATACAGTCAAATGCAAAATGCACAATGCATGTATTTCTTTTCGTTATCCTTAATGTTGATGCTAGACAGAAAGGAAACTGTTGTATAATTTTGAATCTAATTTCAAGTAGAAATAAACAAGCTTGTCCACAATCAAAAAGACACCTTATGATAGACTTGTTTAAAACACAGGAAATGTATAGATTCAAACCATGAAATGAAAAGCAAACAAACTCAAACAGCCATGAACAGTAATAAAACTAGCTCTTAAGATCACAAAGACACTTTTACAGTTCAGGATCTAAGAGGTCACAACTATACTGGTTCGCTTTTCACAATGGGAAACTGTAACTAAAGCAAGAAATACTGAAAGAACATTCACAGTTTCATCACACAACTGAGGCGGAATAATGTCAAGGAGAAGTGGTCTACAGCAAGTACAATGACCAGCAAGCAATCAGCTAAAAAAACAGTGAAAACAGGGCCAAGACACAAAGGGAAAGCTGAGCAAGACAATGGCTAACTGGACCAGCGCAGGTTCTAGTCTGCCAGTTTGACTCTCAGCGCAGTTCCCGAAGGGAGCACCTGCGCTGTAATGCAGACTGCCTGTGGACAGCCTGCACTGACACACGAGAGTTGCGTCTGCAAAGAATTCCGGGTCATAAAAAGCTCAAAAATGCACTGTTTTTGCTGAAATAAAAAGCTATAGGTCAAGTACAGGCTAAGGGATGATCAAGAGGATGAAGATCTATCACAAAGAGTAAAGAGTCTTTTGTAGATAAGCTCTTCAAATCTTGAATTTGCTCAACAAATGAGCAAGAGTAGCAGACCCTCTACTTCGCTTTTGATATAGTCAAAAGCTTTTCGATTTGGTACTCTTTTCTTCAAGAAATGAATAGCAAAATACTACAAACATCAACAAGATACTAGGTTCCCCAGTGGAGTCGCCAGTTTGTTGTGGGGAAAAGTATCCGATGCGGATGACCCTATCCCTACTCTAAAGGTGACAGTCTTTAGCAACAACTGAAAGTAAAGTTTTGATGATTTCCTTTATGAAAGTACAGAGAGAATGAAGAAAGATTAACCAACCTGGTGTCTTTCGCTTAGTCGATCCTTATCCTCTCTCTTTGTCTCTTGTTCCCAGCTCCTTGCTCTCTTTGCTGGTCCAGCTACACACAGATCCTGCACAAACAAGAGAGCAAACTACAAGATACATGTACTCATAACTGAAGCATGGATTAGGATGAATCAAATATACATGTAAATACAATACATCAATGCAATACAAGTATATAGGAGAACATGCAAAACTTTATTGATAGAAGTAACAGGGTTCTGAGAAGGTTACAACCAATGATGGCTCCAATCCAGCAGCACCTCCCCAGCAGCAAGAACTCTCCTCTTCACCTCTAGTAAAACAATCACCCAATAGCTCTAACTGTAAACCAACAGCACCTCCTTGCTTTACACAAAATTCCAGCCTCCTTAGACCTCATAGAAGAGCTCTATATATAGGAGAGAAGAAGAAAGGATGAGTCAGCTTGAGACTGACATGAAGCTGCCTTGTGTCCTCTCCCTCTTCAGTTAATCTTCAGTTCTTGAGTCCACTTGGAGATCCTTGCTTACACATGGTGGTCAAGTACCTCTTACTCATCACAGGGCGAATCTCATGAACCAAGTGTCAGTTTGGAAGCTTCCTGGGCAGTTGACACCTTGCCGAATGACTGTGCCACTTGGCCAATCTCGCCCAGCGCAGGTAGCCTTCATTAGATTTGACTTCCAGCACAGGTACAAGGAGGGACAGTTGCATTCCAGCGCAGAAGCTCAGTGGAGCAGCTGACATGATCCAAAATAAGCCTGTTTTGAAGTGTTTTCAGGTGGAGAACTGATTGGAAGTGCTGTTGTTTGATGACCTTGTTCTTTTAGGGGTAAGAACAACATGTTTAGGGACTGAGGATCCCTGTGATTATTGACATTTCATGCTCCATGATGCGAGGCACAAAAATGTCTATAACAACTGGTCAATAGGCTGGGCAATCCTCTGCTCTGCAATGCTGCAAGCTTTAGCTTGAAATCATCTACTTCTGCCGGCATTTCCTAACACTTTCTTTCTAGACTTTGGACAAAATTTCTTAGGGTCAACACCTTTTTTGCTGTCAGAACAATATCTGTCCTATTACTGATATCTAATGCTGCCAACTCTTCTTTGGTATGAGTGTTTAGGAAATGAATCATTTTAGTAGCCTGCTCAGGCATATTTCCCAATGCTGCCCTAGCCCTTTGATTCTCAAATTGAGCTAGGCCTATCAATTCTATCTGTTCATGTATGGTTTGGATTGATTTCCATTGTCCAATGATTGACTGGCCAATTTTGGCCCACAAAATCTTTTTTATTTCAGCTAGAGTCTTTTCCAATTTCAGCTCCTTCTCCAAGGCTTTTATTTTGTCGTTCAAGGCCTTAATTTCCCTTGCTTTTTTAGCTACTGTCACCTTGGACTTATCGTAGCTTACTTCCAGTTTGGCCAACTTTTCTTTGGCCTCTTTTACTTATGTTTCCTAAACTTCTAGCTCTTTGACAGCCTTCATCATTTCTTCCATGCTCATGTTAGATTCAGGCGTTGTTGTAGTTGCCGCTACTGTAGTTGTTGGGACGACTGGAGGGATTGTTGCTGCTTGTGTAGAAGGAACATGGACATTAGTTGCAACTATTTGAGGTGGCTGGGAGGTCGACTCTCCCTGCTTGCCTTGGACTGTTCTTTCCAATTCTTTCTCCATCTGAATTATTCTTTGGTTCATTCTCATCAGTAGATCCATTGTATCCTCAACGTCTTTTTCTTGTACCAGCGCTGCAGTTTGAGGGTGCATAGTAGAAGGCAACCAGAATTGTTTTCTGAGGGTAGCAATATCATCTTCTTTTTTCTTCATAAGGGCTCTGACACCCTTAGGATCCTTAGGATCATGTCCTAGGTCCACAATAATGTCCTCCAATGTTTTTATTCTGTTGTCTTTGGCTGAGGAGGACATTCTTTCCAAATCTAGTTGAGTATTTGTATTCTTCAAAGATCCCTTCAATTCATGGGCCAGTATGGCCTTATCTGCTAGAGTGGCATAGACCATCTCACCTGTTTGCTTGTGCGATTCTATTTGATCCATGGGGTGAATGTCCTTGGCAAGGAACTCTAAATTTGTCTTCACATAATTTGCAGCTGACTGTGGCTACTATATCTTCGGCTTGAAATGGCTAAGAATCATTTTTTCTTCTTTGAAATCATAAGTTGCCATCAACCTTTGTTGTTTGGTAGGTGTTGCCTTGAGGAGCTAATCATATAACTGTACTCTTAACAGTTCATTTTGATCCTTGATTGCCATGAAAAAAGTTTTGGTACCAGGTGGCCACTTGCTTTGTTGTGTTGAGGAGGATACCTCCATGCCATGCTGCCTCTCTTGCTCTTGCTGGAAAGAGCTAGTAGGTGTCTGCTAGCTTGCTTCCCTTTCTCTCCTTGGACTTTCTAGGACCTCTTCACTAATTTCCTCCTCAACTGGAGGATCAACTTTTTGTCTCTTGGCTTCGGGCTGCTGGGTAGACCCACTAGCAGGTGTGGAGTCTTCTCGGTCTCGCTTCTTACCTCTTTCCTCATTAGCAGGAGTTTGTAAAGCTGGCACTTGCAGTGCCTCTGTTTGCTATGGAGGGGCCCGCCCTTGAGTTTTCTTTATTGATGTGGCAGGTTGTTCTGTAACCATCTCTTGTTCTACATGCATCGCTTCTTTTCCTTTCGTTGTACCTATTGCTGATGTAGATGGTTCTTGGGCAGCTTGTGAAGCTGCAGCAGTGGATGAGCCCTCTCCGACTTGGTGTGGAAATTTGAATGTTACCTGGTCAAAAGAATCCAAGTCAAGAGTTTTTTCTAAATCTTTGACATTTTGCTCCATAATTTCTTCTTGAGTAAACTCCTCAACTAGTGTCCCTGCCACCCACTCATCTTGGTTGGCATATTGTTCAATGTGTGGGGTTTTGCAGTGTTCATATGCTGTCAGCCTATATTTAACTCTTCTGGCACTGATAAAGCCATCCGGGTCATAAGGGACCCACCAGAAACTCCTTTTCAGCTTGAGCTTCTCCTTCAATATTTGGTCAGCATCTTGCCAACCTTCTTTCTTGTTCATAATAAAGGGGCCTAGATGGTCTTTAAATTTCAGGCGAGCTTTCTTCTTGGCACTATGAAAATGAGTGAGATCTGAATTGATGAGTTGCCTGTAGTACTCCAAGGCAAACAGTCTCATTGGTACATATCTTGGGAGCCTGTAAGGACAGAGCTCACAGCCATAGATTCTAATGACAGTGTGATTTTGGTAGAGATACCAATCACCTATTTTGTAATTCTTGGACAGCTGCAAGATCTTCTGCATGTCATATGATAATCTAGGAGGGGGAGTTCTCATTAGGAGACAAGAGACCAGATAAAAAAATTGGTCAATGAACTCACAGTAGGAATATGGGGAGTTTTGAACCTCATGAAAAACTGATGACCAAAAGATAACAGACCTTCTTTCACCCTTTGAATCCAACATCTTGATGGGGCATTGGAAGCATTCAGACTGGTAATACATGAAAAGATGATATATATAGGATGAATATTTAAAGACTCCCTCCCTATCCAGTTTCACTAGCTGGTCATGTATTTCGTTGGAGATGAATTTGGCATAATTATACTTGACAGCAGGGGGTTTTCGTGGACTATATGCAGACAATAAGACCAAAATGGTTTCATCAATGTGCTCACTTGTTTAAAACCTAATACATAGGAGATCATATCTAGAAGCAGTTTGCCCACCTCATTGAAGTTGACATATAGGAATGGAGGTGTTTCTGTAGGCTGGCGGTCTGCCCTCATGAATGTCTTGGCAATTCTTGCAATCTCAAAGCTGGAGAGCTTGGAGCTTTCATTCAACAATTATTTCATAGAAAAAGGGACTAGAAGCTGAGTCTGCTTGAAATTTAGCATTTGGTTAATGGAATCATGATTGATATGGAAGAGTATGCTCCCAGATGGAGACTTGATAGCTCTCTGAGTTGGATCATAGTTCTCAGCACATAGATGGATAATCTCAGGAAAAATATTAACAGAAGGAAGGAAGTAAAAATGTAAATTAGACTCCCATATGCCATACATGTCACAGTTGTTTGAATAACTGTTTCTGAACTAGCAGAATGTCTACAAGTGATTCCTGTCCCCAACTAAATCGTGAATGAGGTAATCCTTATCAGCTAGAGGCATTGCTTCGAGCTCTTTGTTGGGTGGATTTATAGGAGTAATGCTTAAATCTGTTGGAGTGGCCATTTTGAAATTTTTCTCTATTTGTGCTTGGAATAAAGATTAAGGCAACAACAGGTTGAAAAAACTTGCTTGTGAGGATTAGCAAAGGAAAGGAGCATGATATAAATGGGAAAATAGTGTTGACTGTCTGAAACTATGATGAAAGAGACAAATTTTGCAGAGTTTAGACAAGTTTCTCTTCTCTTTAATGAATTCAGTGGGTTGATAAACTGTGAGGGAAAGTACAGAGGGACTAGGGATTATTTAAGCCCAATTACTGAAGTTTTTGTAGTGGAATGTAGCAAAGGGGACAATGCATGGGCAATATGAAGTTTTGCTGGGAACATGAACTGGAAAATGATTTTTCAATGGTGAATTTGCAAATGGGCGGAGGTTTACAGGGTTCCTTTTGAGCTGGGGGTTTATCAGTGAATTTTAGGTAGCATTTAGGTGTGGCAGAGTCTTTAATTTGGGAATTTGCAGGTAATCAAGCAAGTGAAATGGAGAAAATGGTGAAAAATAGGGTTAACGGGCAAAATTCGGCAAATACCTGCTTTTTAGGCGTCGAGGGTGGTCGAGCTGGTACAATGGTGAAAAGTGGAGGCGAATCTGCAAGCGGAAGCAGCTCGATTGTTTGAATTTGAGCTTTGGTGGTAAAGCGGCATAAAACAACATGCATAGCTCTTAGAACTAACCAAAGAAAATGAACAAAAATGGTCGAATTGGCGTATTTTTAGGAAAATTCGGGACTTTGGTGCTTTTCGCGCTTTTTGGGATGACGTCAGCATGATGTCATCCGACAGGTAGCGGGTAAAACACGATGATGTGATGGCTGACTCAGGAGGTGACATGGCAGAGGACACGCTGGCGGGGTGCGAACGCGAGTGGGTGAGGTGGTGCTGACATCATCTAGCGGAGGGTGGTTTTTGGCTTCCTCCCGCATCACCTTTGGGCCTGAGCGGTTTTGGGGAGGGGCCCTCTGAACACGCCGGAGGATAATGCGTGGCGGGGGCACGACAGGGAAACCGCCCATCCCCCGGATGCTAACCTCCGGCGGATCAGGATATGAAAACGAATGCCCACCGTTGATCTGTGGAGTGGGATATTGGACGGCGGACGGGGCTAGTGGAGTGACGGACGGTTAGGCGCGGGACCTGCCCAAATATAAAATGATAATATGCCATGGGGGGTGGTGGAAACTTTGGTTAATGTGGGTTTAAGAGTTATGTGCGCCGACGGAATGTTTAATTTTTAAATAAATGTTTAAACACCAAAATTTTTAAAAAATGAAGGTGGAGGGTGTAATAACAAGGTTTATGAGCGAAGGGGAATGACTATTAATTTAACCAAAGGTTAAATTAACTCCAGGTTAGGACGCGGAAGGGTTCATATTAGTCCCAAATGGACTAATATCTCCCAAGACTATGTTACATAGCTATAGTGCTATAGGGTAGGATATTTAGTATTTTTTGGATTTTTACATGATTTTTTGTAGAAGTATGGGTGGGAACATAGGTTAGGGAGCTATATAATAAAATTAGAAGTTAATCTGATTTTGTAGAGTGAAAGTGTAAGGGAGAGGCTAAGTTTATGAAATGAAACTTAGACATAGGAAGTGAATGGAATGTGGAAGAAAAGGCTTTTACACAAGAAATGTGACTTCTTTTCCTTGGGAAAAGCTTAAAACCTGACTTAGTGTTTTACAAAAATACAGTGAACATAGGACTTGTTGGGCAGATCCCAAGGGCCTTAAGGGGATGTTAGTAAGAGACTTTTTAGGGGGAGTCAAGGGGAATTTGACATGCTTCCAAAGTTATGCCATCAAACAAATACTTTGACATTTCTTTCATTGATGAGATGAGATCTGCTTGACAATACCATAAGTGACCAAAACCTTGCTTCTACAACCTCAAATTACCTACCCAGCCTAATACACCTAACATTTTTTCTTCCTTTTGAATGGGTGCACTTAGACTTGCAAACCCTAATTATCCTCTTTTCTTTTGACTGCCCTCCTATCTAAATGTACCCTTATCTCTTCCAAGGGCCCAGATTAAGCAGTTGGGCTCCTTAATTTCTCTACCTAGCTAGTCATCTGCCAAGTTTGAGTTGTTTGGACAGACATTCTTTCTCTATACTACAACATCAATTTAAACATGGCATGGTCCAGATTGAACTGTTGGGCCATCCATCAACCTGACAGTGGTATTTTGGCTAGCCACTTTCTTGGTCTTTCTTTGGGATTCATTTCTATTATTTTTTCTGACCAATTGATTTTTCTTGCCCTTTGATTTTTCTTTTAGGGCATACCCTCTTTACATTTTTTTTAATTTTCTTCTAATGCTCTTAAAAAATATGGAACCTTTGCAACATGAAAAGATGAACATATTTGGCACTTCCCAGGTCAATCATGAAAAATGAAACCTATTGGTATAGGAACCTAACAATACCTAAATTAACGATAAAGCCACAAAAGGGAGTTGCGCATAAATCAACATTCAACCCTCGTGCTCGAGTAGCTCAAAACTATAATATAGTGGAAGATCTACCTCAATCACCTTCCGCTATGTCGACACTTGAGGTGTTGCAAAATTGTCCCTCCCAGAAAAAATCTTTATTGTCAACAATAGGTGGAATAGATCCTACGGATTCAAATCTTGTGGTTTTTAACCATGTGGTATATGCACCATAGTTACCAGTGCAATTAGCTTTCCTAATCCAAGTAAAAGCTCTCAATAAGAATGTACACTAAACTATTATTAATGAAGGGGCATCTACTTGCATTATGTCCATGAGTTGCTGGAAAAAACTTGGTTCACCGCCATTGTCACGATCACCATGTTAAAAGCCTTTGATGTAAGAACATATACTCCATATGGGATTTTCAGTAACTTGCAAATCGAACTAGGGGGCAAGATAGTTACTGTTAATGTTGAGGTAGTTGACGGACTCCTTGATTACAACATTTTACTAGGAAGGCCTTGGGTATATGCTATGGTTACTATTGCTTCCATGTACTTTTATACAATTTCATTCCCTTTCAAGGGTGGAATCACAGTCATTGATAAGCTAGCCTTCTTTTCCAATAGTTCACAGGCTACGGGAAGAATTCTATTGATACAAGGAAACCCACTGTCACTTCAAAGTGTTGGAGTAGGTCTCCTTAAAGATCCTTCCCTAATGGGCACATTTACCCTCCCATCACCATCTAGTTTGGCGGAAGTGGCAAGAGTAGAGACTTGCAACATTATTTCTTCTACATCAGCTAATTTGCTAAGATTTCCAACTACTTTGAAATCGATGGTCATAGTGAGGCATTGTTGTTAGGCCCCATTGAATCATCATAACAATCAATTTTTTGGGCTTGTGCGGTAAACTCTAATCTACACTAAACAATTTTATGGGTAGATAGATCATTAGGATATGGTACCTCTTCGGATCCTTTTTCACATATAAATTCTACAGATGAAGGAATCGTCAAATCAATGATGATAGGAGAGGACCCATGGGAGGATTATCATCATCATTCCCACCTTCTAGATATTCAAATGAACTAAAACACCCATCGATCATTGATTTCTTGTCAAATTCTACAAACACTGTAGCTTCTGAGTGTAATTTTTCCAACATAGAAGAAACGATTTCTATAAACATTTCGACCAAGCCTAACATTGTAGAAAACATTCATGTTGGAAAATCCTATTTTCCATTGGAACTTGATAATTACTGTGCTCTGTTTTGCGAATTTCGAGATATTTTTGCATGGTATTATGAGGAGATGCCTGGCATTGACTCAATTATTGTTAAACATGAGATTAAAATGTACCCTGATGTCAAACTAGTATGATAGTGGCTTCGACCTATTCATCCTAAGAAATTCACTGCCATTAAAGCACAGGTTGAAAAACTTTTTTGTGCTAGCTTCATGATCATGATCTTCAAATCATGATTAACATTCCTTTTGTTCTCATTATGAGTTTCCTCTCCTACCTTTTTTACATTAGGAAGCATTTCTAGTAACAATGTTTTCATACCATCCATCTTAGCTTCCATGCCATCCAGCTTAGTTTCCACACCATTCATCTTAGCTTCCATGCCATTCATCTTAGCTTCCACGCCATTTATCTTAGATTCCACGCCATTTATCTTAGCTTTTGTGAGAGTGACATTTGTTGCACTTAGTCTTGTAATTTTGATATATCATGTAGCATTTCTTCCTCTTCTTTATGCATCATGCTAGAGTTTTCAGGTTGTTTACTAGGTGTTTCCATTTTCTTTCATTGGGGCATCAATTACCAATAGTAATGGTTCACTATTCCCTTTAAATTCATTCAAACTAATTTTTCAAACCAAGCTTATGCAAATATTTTAAAAAAATGCACACATTCTTTCACTTTGTAGGCACTTGATATTGAAGTTGATGTATCTTTCTAATTTCAGATCTTACAGTTCTGAAATTGTGACCTGCAGTAGCCCTCTATGTCCTCTTTCCAATGCCACCACTCTGATCGAATTTAGATTCTCCAAGAAATATTTATACACAATCTCCCAAGATGACCTGATTATATACCTTTTCAGAAGAGCGAACTGGTATGAAGTGTCATGTGTCACTGTTTTGACCTTCGGGTCTAAAAAATATAAATAGGAAACTAAAGTCTGTCCTCTTTCTATAAATTCTTATGAAATTTCAATCTGATGCTCAAAACAAAAGTTATGACGATTTTCCCACGGTCAGTTGTTTGGAATGCAATTTAGGAGTCTGTAAAAAGACCCACTTCCTCAAATCATATCTCCGTAAATTTAGCACAAACAAAACCCTAGAATCCAAAGCTCTGAAACTGAATGTTATGGAACCAGCTCACCAAAAGATAGAAAAGATAGAACGCCTTAGAATTCAGCCTCTTCGAGGGGGAAACCTCCTTCACATTACACAAATGAAAAATTCTTCGATGATTCAAATGACAAAATCTCCTTTCTATATATAGGAGTCTAAGGGGTCACAATATAACCAAGCCGACCTAACAATAATAATATAAAGGCACAAAAATAGCAATAGAGGAATTCTATGGGGCACAATAATAACAATATGGGGACAATAGGGGCACAACAATATTAATAAGGGATACAACTACAATAGTAATGGGGAATCAATAGTATTATAGGTACCCAACACAATTTCCCTGTACCTCTTACTAATTGGGTATCTAATATTGTTCTATTGATGAAAAAACAAGGAGCAATTTGAGTGTGCATCGATTATAGGGATGTAAACAAAACATGTCCAAAAGAAAATTATCCTACACCTTTTATCGACCAGATTATTGATGAATGTGCCCGATGTGAAATATTTTCATTCATGGATGAATTTTATGGCTACAATCAAGTCAATATCCGCCCATAAGACCAATCGAAAATTGCTTTTATTTGTCCATGTCCATGGGGCACATTCGCTTATCGAAAGTTACCTTTTGGTTTGAAGAATGCAGGGGCTACATTTCAGATGAATGATGCCTTCCATGACATAAAGCACATTGTTCAACCTTATCTTGATGATTTGCCTGCTCATTCACGAAAACTGACTGATCACCCACAACATTTGAGTGCAATATTCTTACGATATCAACACTACAAGATAAGACTCAACCCACATAAATGTGTGTTTTTTGTTGGCTCTGGTTGATTGCATGGATTCCTAGTTTCAAAAGATAGAATTTGACTTGATCCCGTTCAGGAAATTCTTGACTTGCCTCGACCTTCAAACTTGTTACAGATACAGAGACTTCAATGGAAGGAAAAATTTCTAAGGAGGTTCATTCCAAACAATGCTAAATTAGCTAAAGGTTATACACGTTTATTGAAGAAAGGGGTGTCCTTCCATTCGCACCAAGTTGTGGAAGATTCTTTTGATGCTTTCAAAGATTCCCTGATTAGAGCATCATTAATGTATGCCCCAAACTATCTAAAAGTTTTTTACATGTATCTCATCACTTCAGATACAGCCATTGGTATGGTTTTAGTTGAAGAAGAAAGTGGAACTGAACATCCTATTTATTATTTGAGTCGTAATCTCAGCGATACAAAAAGTAAATATTCACATGTCGAAAAGTTGGCCTTGGAAGCCATTCAAGCTGTGTAGTTATTTCGTCATTACATGCTCCTCTGCAAAACTACCATTATATCAGATTGCAACCTTATGACATACATTTTGTCATGTCAATTGCTGGGGGGCAAGTACTCTAAATGGATAGTTATCTTGCAGGAGTTTGATTTGGAATTCATCAAATCTAAATCAAAGAAATCTCTTGTTTTTGCTGAGTTTTTTTCGATCTTCCCTCATCCTCCGATGATTTAACATCAAAAGCATCAATCTTGGATGAGTCTCTGTTTCTTATCTCATCATGTAATCCATGGCATGGAGATATACTAGTCTATCTCCAAACCCAAGCTTTTCAGCCTAATACCTCTCACTTTGAATAGCTACATACTCAATACCAAGCCAAATATTATCTAATCATTGGTGATACACTTTATCGTCGTGGTGTCAATATGATTTTACGTAGGTGCCTTACTCATGAGGAGGCTAAAAAAGCTTTGAATGAGTGTCATTCAGGTGGTTGTGGATGGAATTTATCTGGTTACACAACTGCACAGAAAAATCTACGTGTTGGTTACTTCTGGCCAACCATATTCAAAGATTGCATTATTGATATCAGAAGTTGCCATGCTTGCTAGATATTTGACCATAAAACAAGATTACCACCTACACCAGTACAACTAGTCATTGTTGTTGACCCATTCACAAAATGGAGCATTGACTTTAGGACATGTGACCCCACCTCGGCTGCTGGGCATGGGTATATTATAGTCATTGTTGACTATTTTACCAAATGGGCTGAGGTGATGCCAACATTGAACAACAGTGGCGAAATCGCTGCTCTGTTTTTATTTAACCATGTGGTTGCCAAGTTTGGTGTACCACGAGCTATAGTTATAGATCATGGGTCGCATTTTCGCAATCACATGATGGTTGAATTAACTGCCAAATTAGGACCGTCACATGAAAGTTCTGCTCCATACTATCCGCAAGCTAATGGACAAGTTGATGCTATCAAAAAAGTCCTTAAGAACATGTTGAAAAGAATGGTTGGAGTTCATAAGAGGAATTGGAATTTAATCATGTACTCAGCTTTGTGGGCATATCGAACCTCTGTGAGAAATGCGATTGGAAATTGGAGTATGCTTTGGAAGCAGCCTTACCAATCCAATGTGAAATCTCGTCTCTCAAACTCGCGATTGACCTGCTACCTAACACTTCTGAAGAAGAAGCACATTTCTTGGAGTTAATCCATCTGGATGAAACCTATCATGATGCCACAGTGGCTAACGAGGTGCATAAAAAATGCATCAAGGTGCAATATGATAAAAATGTTAAGCCTCGTGTCTTCTCAGAAGGTGACCTGGTCTTGCTTTATGATCAGGATTCTAATAAACTTGGAGCAGGAAAATTTGAACCACTATGGATGGGCCCTTATATTGTTAAACATGTGTTGACGAAAGGTGCCTATGATTTAGTGGACTATGATGGGATTCCATTGTCGCAGCCCCGAAACGGGTTATACCTTAAATGTTACTATGCTTATTTAAGTGTAGTAAAACTCACTGTATATATGCTTTGATTGCATTTGTGTGTTTTTTTCATAGTTTTTATTTGGTTAGGTAATCCACTTCGCATTTGTTGTAGATTTCGAACTTTTTGGAACCATTTGTTGGTTATGCTGATGAAGCTAGTTGTAGTACACAAAATTTATCTTCTACAGGAGTTTTAGAGGGATATTTATTGGCCGATCAACAAACAATATCGCTAAGTATAGCGCGTTGATTGAACTCCTCTCTGATGCCATTTCACTTGGCATACACTAAATCAACATTAGGCTAGACTCACAACCTGTTGTACTACAGCTTACTGGTGTTTATACCATCTGAAACCTAGCAATTTATCCCATGTTAGAGTTCATATTTTGGAAATGTATTTTGAGCTTATTCAATATCAACATATTTCGAGAAATCTAAACACATTCATTGATTTTATAGTGAACTATGTGTTAAACAGACATTTGCAACATTTGTAAAGTAAACATTTTCAATTCGCATCATTGTTTGAATAGGATTGCATCACTTAACCATAATAAAACTTTGAAAGTTAATATAGATAGTTGTATATAAGTTTTTACAAATAGTTTTTGTCCAAGACAAAAATTGGTCATTTGGCCCAAAAAACTCAAAAATGTATGTGGAAAATATCCAAGTAGACTAGTTCTGCTCATGATAACAGGTCACAGCGTGTGCTATCATGCGTAGGATTCTCATCCAATGACTTAGCATGCCAATAGTCTGGCACTACAATCGCATAGGTAACACCTCGATCCAGACATCTGGAATACCTAGAGTCAAATTCTCTATGTGATCCTATAGCTCAACCAATGTCTCTGCTAAATCCAAGTCTCGGAGGACTATTCTCCCAACATCTCTCTGTACTGGCACACCTGCCTCTTGTTGATGTCCCACAGGTCAAACAGGTCTGACATCTACATACATATTAAAAAAAATTTGTTTAGTCTTGGCAATAAAGAAACACAAAAAAGTAGAAACTTAAAAAGAAAAACACTTTGGTCAAATAATTTACCAATAGCACTCCATTGCACTCCAACCGATAACATCAGATCTAGATCACCACGGAAATCCATTCCTGAATATGGATTAACTGCAAAGGCCATGTCCTGTCGTCAAACCACTCAAAGAAAGTAGGTGTGAATGAGATCAATGACTGGCCATCATGCCTAGCCATAAGATATATCCACCTCTACATCCTTGGGTCTCTAGGTCCAGGTACTCTCAGTGAGATGAGTTGTGGCTACATGAGTGGAATTCTATCCAAGGCAAAAGAAATCAAGATAGAACCATAGCCAAATTTTTTTGTCTTTCCATTCTTTACCTTGGTCAATTTTTCTTTCATGCATAAAATAACTGCTTCACACCAATTGAACACTTTTGGGTCCAAACACTCTAAATCATACTGCATATATGACCTATTTTCCAAGTGTAAAGTTGCACTACTAGCCAGTTTGATGAGGGTAAAAAGGATTGTTCTCAACAGTAAATCACTAACATCCCTGATGTTGATCTTTCTATCTCTGCTAGGTTGAGCTCCTTCCTGGAAAAACTATTGTATATAGTCTCTTACTGATTCACCTCCTCTAGTAAATCCTAATAATGAGATGGGGGCACCCTACCTTGACAGCCCAATCAGAAAGTAAACATCATCGATGGTAAAGGGGATCACTTTTCCCCCAATGTGAAAGACCTAATCGATAGGATCCCAAGAATGAACAAGGTATTGTAAAAGCTCAATTTGTTGTCGCATGCTAGATAATCAAAAATACTTGAGTAACCCACAATTCCTTAGGGCATCAACTGTTCCCTGATTATTTAGGGCAATCATATCTTGTTCTTCATGCTCTCGTTCTCTCCATATAATCACCATTTTGATCTGATGAATGTCTGCAATGCAACCATTAGACAAATTAGGATCCTTTTTTTGCAAAAAATAGTGGAAAATTTGGGAGAAAACAGCTGTCAAAATTTGGTTTTTGTGCCCATCGCACCCCTCCCTTAGAGATAGTGCATTGCAATGCATACAACCTTCTAGGTGTGTGCAATGCAATGCACCTTTCAATATTGAAAGGGTGCACTAATCCAGAGTTCGTAAAATGAAACCCTAGGGGCTTCAAAAACAATTTTTTTTTTTTTAAAACTAAAAACAAATGGAATAAAATGAAAGAGAACAAGGATAACTCCTACCTGGTCTAGATGGCAAGAGAAACATTCCATTGACTCCTCTGTAATCAGCTAGTGAACTTTGAGGTAGAAAACTTCTCTAGAGCACCAAAGTCAAAGGGTAAAAGTGAAATGGTAAAAATGAATGATAAAACTTGTTTTTATGTTTATTTTTTGCACATTAATCGAGTAAACATTAATTTTTATTCATTTTTTCCACGAACATGTATTTTTAATCCACTTTGATGGATTTTTGAGCAAGTTTGACAACTGAAAGTAGAATTTGATATGCTCAAGTGTAAATTGAAAATATTTGACCAAAAAGCAAGCTTTTGTCTCTTTTTCGAGCTTTGTTAAAAAGAAAAAAGGAACCCCCTTGGAGTCCTCTTTAAACTCTTTTCAGACTCTCTAAAAATGAAATGATTTTCAAGAACTTATTTATTTCAGCTCGTTAAAGGATTGGAAACGATATCTCTCTTGTATTATTTTACACTTTTGCAGACTTGAGAGATTATTTTACGAAAAATAACTTGTGGGGTTTCCTTTTCGTTCCTTTTCAAACTCTCTAAACATGAAAAGGACCAAGTTTTATTTGTCGTTAAACTCTTTAAAAACATCAAATAGAGACAAACTTGTCTATCAAGGCAAGGCCGAGTTTCAGCTTTGCTAAACTCGTTAAAGAATCACATAGCGATGGATTCACCCGAAGGGTGAAATTATACAACAAGCATATGTTATCCTCCTCAATCTTGATAAAAAATAAAGAGGTACTGGCCAGCAATGACTGGGGAAAATGGAAAAAACTGAGAAAAATTTATGGTAGCAAGTCGCTCTTGAACATGACATTTTCACCTCATCACCATGACTATGTGAGTTGGGTCATTCAACTTGATGGTTATCAAACCATTGGTCTGTCAGACCATCCATTACTTTGTTTTGTGTCAATGCTACCAATTCATCTTAGTGTCGCTGACATGTTCAAGAGAAGTCATTCAGTTCAAACTTCATCCTTTGAAATATCGTAAACCTTAATTTTCATGACTGCCATTCATGAACCTTGTGTCATCAGTTGATTTTTAATATCCAAAATCATTTATCTCTTTTCGTGTTGTAGATGTAGGATATATCAATGCCCTCTTGCGATGGGTCGCTTCTTGCGACATCAGCACATCATCCAAGAAGTTTACTTAGAAATGCCCCTTCAGTACCTTGAAGCTTGCATACATCAATGGTAGGTTTCTCACCTCCGATGATAGGTTGACATAAATGACCTTCGACCGAAAGACTTTGTATGGTGTTTGACATCAAATCATTTATTCACACCATGTGAAATGTACTGTAGTACCTTGAGGGTCATTATCATTATCGGTGATTCCTCTCGCATCTGTTAATGGCTTACATCATTGGCTGGTAATCAGATGATGTCTTTCCATGTTTCACTTCAGAACATCTATTCACATGGTTAGACTTGTAATTGAGAAAAATATTGAACGAGATTGAAAACACTGGATCTAGTTTCATCCATCCAGACTGTGATATTTTTCAGGAGTACGGAATCAAATGTACAATGGCCTTACATTCATGGTCAACCATTCATGGGTCTATATCTGTAGACAACTATATTTGTACATGTAATGAAAGTTTATAAGATGAGCATGGGTATGCCTTCCCTCCGCGAGTTCATGAGAAAAATCAAATTATCATGATATATGTATTGTAATTGATGCGGGTAACCTTCCATTTCGAAACCTCCTCTCCACATGATAAAACATTTCACTCGACATATATATTTACAGCTTCATGCTTTAGGTGGAAAATATTATAGATCTGTTTGGGCACATCAAACCCAACTTACAAATCGATATTATTAGGGCCCATCAACCCCTAATGTTGTTGTTACATACCCTAAAGAAGTTAGTCATCAGAATGCCTCACTTCCCAAGAATTTCTATCACTGAAAACATCCAAAAGCTACCTCTAAGAAGATCATCATGGGTATACCTTCATTAGGGTGCGTTGCAATGCAAACCATACACTGATAGGGTGCTATGCAGTGCACTTAGTCCCTCTTTGGCCTACGCTGGGCAAATTTGAGCAAACTTTCATGAGGGTTTGAAGATTCCTTATCCATTGGATGCCTCTAGAAGTTTCTCAAAACTACCCACTCCTTTGAGTTCACATTTGGATGAGAAAGGGAGTTAAGGAACATCAGTCCCCTTATCCCTTCCTCCATGGACCTGATTTCTAAAAATAAGAGGGCATTCATTATCACCATTAATGGCATAACCTCCTTCATTCACCTATAAAAAGATCATTCATCTAAGATATCAGGGGCTGCAAATTATTGAATAGTAGGGAGATTTTGTTGATATGAGTTTTAAGTTGATTGCAAGTATTTTAATGATGTTAAAGTGTCTTGCTTGTTGTGAGGAGAGGATGGGATTGAACTGGAGGAATGATGCTGAATCAAGCAAATTGGGTTATAATTCTTCCTTTTATTAATAAAGCATTCAAAGCTTTTTCCATATGCTTTTATTATCTTTTGATGCTTTCATATGCTTATCATGTACTTGATTCCATGCTATAATTACTCAATAGATCATTATCATATGCTTTGATGGGTCCTTGTTTCTGTCCGTGTGAAGGTACTTCTCAGGTGGCTTAAGTATTAGAAGGAGCAATAGATCAGGGGAGATAAGGAACAAGCGGTGTTGGGTAGCGAATGCCCTGCATAATGGTTTTGGGGCTCAAAGCTTGCATTTTTGGGTAAATAAATGGTAAAGACTCTACGAGATGCACAGAGCGCAAAGTGTAATGATTCAAGTAAAAGGGTTGTCCACCCAAAAATAATGTAAAATGAGTCAGCCTGCCCATGGTCCATGGACCATGGAAATGTATAAATAGAGCAAAGCCCTATGGTTAGAAGTCAGTTGTTGGTATGTATTTTTGGATCTTGAATGTAATGGGTTTATGAAGAAAGACGTCTTGGAGTGTCTGTAAGTTAGAGTCAAGGGTGTTCGTAGATAGATAGAGGCTCTGCAGTTGTGTGTGTAGAGGCTTGGTAGAGTCTGCACCTATGTGCATAGACCCCTACAGCTGTGTGTGCAGGGAAGATTTGGTTGTACCAAAGAAAGGATCAATAAAGATAAGAATTTTTCGATCATTGTGTTTTCTTTCGGATCTGTTTATTTCTTATGTTCTGAATTTATGCATTATCTATTCTAAATAGGTTTTAAGCTTAAATGTTTGTTTAAATACTGTAATAAAAGGTTCCATTCTGTAATAATTTTATTCATAAAAGGTGCGTCTACATGGATCTACGCAAAAGCATGATAATTATCCAGAGTGGTATGGGGCCCCACAACAGGTCGCGACCCCTGCAAACCACATCAAGACATCCCAAGGGTGTGGAAACATGGTTCCAACACCCTCCCCTGCTACCTCGGGTGAGACCTTAGTCCACGCTCCATGGGTTATTGCCGAAACGGCTGGTAGCTACAAGATTTGTTTGGCTAATAACTCTTCCAAACCTGGGTCAGGGCCCAATAAGCCAGCAAATCGTTTTGTTTCCAGGAGCGGGATTTGCCTAAGGGATGTTTGATGTTAGGACACTGGAACACTACAAAGAAAGAACTTCAAGATTAGTTGGATCAGAAGCTTCACAAGTTTCTGGTTCACGAAAACATAAATCCGCGGATATCAGAGGAATGGTGGCTGGATTATTACATATACAAAGAGATCCATAAGATCTTCTTCGCATCATTCTCGATAGAGTTATATGAGTGGATCACAGAGCTAGCTGATAGTGAGGGAAGGTCCATATTAGATCAACCTATTTTGTGGACTTCGGAATTGGTGCATAGGCTAGGAGCATCTGAAGATAAAATTGCACATGCAGTAGATCACTAGTTGGATCGGATAATAGGAGGGTTTATCACTGAGTTTGCGATAGACACCACTGTGAGTTATAGTGATGTAGAAAGGCAGTTTATCCAAGGACCGTGGGGTAAGTACATTAAGTCGTTGAATACTTGGATTAAAATGATGTTATGTGAAAAATGGATTATGTGCAGTCATTAATGTCTGGTGTAACATAGAGTGGAAGAGACTACCAAGGAAACGAAGGATTAGGGAATATTCCTCTAATTTCTGTCTCGTGAGAAAGCAAGCAAGAACTCGCATGGTTCTCTCTGAGAAGCGCAGTCTGATTGATTAAGCAAAGCATTCCCCTGGTACCACCACCGTCCATGCCATCACCTGCGTCACCTACATAAAATCCTTCTTCACCAACCCCTCCTCCGCCACCACTGAAGGTTTGGATGGCGAGCGCAGTCAACTTGCCGATATTCAGGGGCATAGGAAATGAGGAGCCAAGTTAGTTCTGGTTTATGGTAAAGGTTGTATGGGAAGCCCAAGGCATAATAGATGATAACATCAAAAAGGCCACTTTCGATAGTGTGATGCAGGACTGCACATTGATGTGGTTAAAGTACTTGAGTGATCATCTGAATGCGGGAATAGCAGCGATCTAGGACACATTGAACAAAGAATTTAGTTGGAAAAAATGAGAGAAACATTCGATCATTGGCTTCAAGGATATTGCGATGCTACCTAGTGAAACCCCATGGGATCTGGATCAAATAATAAAAAGTACAATTCGCAAGGCTAACATGACACTGACAGATGCACAATACTACGCATGGTTTGTGGTGTCTTTGACACCACACCTGAAAATGGTGCTATCATAGCAAAAGATCTCAATCCAAGTTGAAGAGTTGGATACAGCTGTTATCACCAAAATAAGACCCTAATAGGCTGCTCATCAAGTCAATCTGAGTATAACTATTTCAAACCAATATTTTGGCTGAGGGTTAGCCTCCTCAGCCTGAGAGGACTCTCTCAAAGGTTAATGATATTGATTAAAGATATAGATAGATGGCTAACTCTATTGTTTATGATTTTATATATTTATATGTTGAAATATGGAGACTTGCTACCATTGGGCTATGGATTCAGTGACAGAGATAAGGATAACAAATAGATTTTCTTATAAAACTGAGGCTTGTATATACTTTAATGAAAGAGTAACACATTTAGGAAAGTCTCAATAACTTGAGGTTCATAGGAGTTAGAGCATGTGGGCATGAATTCTGAGTAATGATACATCAAGGTATTCAAAAGGAAAGTATTTAAAGTGATTCATTATATTTTAATACTTAAAGAAAGTAAAATCATGAGTAACCATGAATTCTGAGTAATAAGTATTAAAACATTGAAGAAAAACATCCAAAGATAGGACCCAAGAACTCAATTCACCATAGTTTAACCCTTAAAGGAAGTGAAAACATGTTCCTCCATGAATTCTAAGTAATAAGCATTCACACTATGGAAGGAAAAACATATCAAAGATAAAATATAAAGCTCACTGAAGTACACTAAGAATATCAGCGTCAGAAAAGCCAAACTGCTTCTGTATACATCAATCCCTGCACAACATTTACAAAAGTAGTCTTTTTCTATAACATTTTCCAACCCATTCTAATTCCACCTCTTGCTTCATATATAGCTTTTACAATAAGTATTCCATGATCCTTCATCAATAGAATTCGAATTTCTATGATTGGCACCTATTCTAACCATAAAACAAACTATTAAATACAAGTGACAGTTAACTAATTGTCATAGAGTCCTAAAACAATTAGGAGTACAACAACTTATTATGATAACAACAACCTAATATAGGAATTAAATTCAATTCTTGATAGTTTCTCCTCCTTAAATTCGACCTTGGTAATGTCCATAACCCTCTTGCTGCCCTTTTAATAACTTCTCCTTTATCTGCCTTGAAAACTAGGAAAAACATCAAAACTACACATACAACAGTTTCGTAGCGTAAGTTTGGTCATCAATTTCTCCAACCTCATAATGAATTTAAAGAAAATGAGAGGGATTTTTGAAGTTGGATATGTTATGAATAGAAACCTCCTTCAGAATTCAAAAATACTTTTTCATGTGGCCAAAAACTGATCTTTAAAAAGACTGCTAAAACTAGAAAACAGAGTTCCTCTCTCAATGACTTTCAGCAGTTTTGTAGCTCAAGTTGGGTCATCAATTTATCCCATATAATAATTAATTTGAATAAATTGAGATATTTTTCTGTAGATACGTATGTTAGGAAGAAGAACCTCTTTTAGTTTTCCAAAATATGCTTTCAGTTGCTCAAGAAACCCCTTGGAAGTTGACTACTTAAAACCGAAAATACGGTTTTTTTTTTTTTTTTTTTTTTTTTTTTTTTTTTTTTTTTTTTTTTTTTTTTTTTCTGCTGAAAGGGTTGCTTCAGTGATTTCATAGCGCAAAACAGGTTTTTTACACTATCTGCACTACGAAAATGTGGATGTAGAAATTTTGAATAATTTAACACATATTCGACAGAGATTATCCTGATCATGTACTATTGCGGAATACATACACAATACATAAGCTCCTCTACATTGATCATCAATATAGCAGCATCAATAACAATAAAGCATCAAGAGCATTCACACATTAACACAATATGTAACCCAGGGAAAGCATCTCGCTAAAAACCCCACACTATCTGTATATTAATGATTGAGGCCATGTAACATTACAAAGTACAATGCTTATCACAAGAAATCCAGTACCAGCTCCACCTGTTACACACAATACAGCTCAGATCTGATCTCCAAATCTATTCCACTGCTTGCCTGCCTCCACTGCTCAATACCTGCTCAAGAACTGATGAGAATGGCTTACCAAACTCGTATTTCACCTAAAAATAATCACTCACACTTTGTTGGATGTGAGCAAAGGCTACAATACTGGGAACATACGTGAGCAAACTCATTGGCATACTCAATCCCTTGATTGTGCAAGATTTGGTGCACAACTATAGTCACAACTGATAGAATTCTGATTCTCTACCACCTGTCCCTGTTGAACTGAACATGCACTGACATGCAACTGATTTAACTGATGTATTCATTAGTTGCATCATGAGTTAATAATTAGTTTGAAAACTCATCATTAGTTTATTTGCAGTTAGACTAATTACAACTAGTTTATCCAAGTTAAACTGAACACAACTCCATCAACTCCACAATCAACTCCACCAAAATCAACTGATTGAGTTCTAACTGAAGTCATGCATGCAACAACTCAAATGACTCATAAGAAAAATGTGTTTCCATCTGACAGCTGCATGTGCCACCTCTGTAGCTAAAATTGAAGTGCTCCAAGAGAATAAGATCAAGTTTATAGTCCAAATATTATTATGAGACAATAATATTTGACTTTTCTATTTTTGACAGCCAGTCTAAAAATAGACTTTGATCACTCACACTTTGATCAAAAATAGAAGTCCATCTATTTTTCCCAACTTGACCAATCATCCATAAACATGATCCATATGTCTAAAAATAGACATAGTCTAAAAATAGACTTGTGCTAAAGCAGCCTGCGGGCCCACTTAGTGAAGGCGACTCTTTTCACTAAGCTCCATCATCTTGTTGCAATCTCAACACTCCATCTCGACAAGATATGGATTATCAGCAACCCCTATCCTGCCTCGGTGGTACTTGAATTTGCTCCTGGTGAGAGCCTTCGTCAGAATATCAGCATCCTGATCCTCCGTAGGAATGTACGAAAGTAACATGAGTCTCCGCTGCACACAATCTCTGATATGATGGTACCTGATGTCAATATGTTTAGATCTATCATGAAATACAGAATTAGCCAAGATTTTAATGCAACTCTGGTTATCGCAGTAAATCACAGTAGGATCCAAATGAGAACCGAACAAACCAACCAGGATCTTCCTCATCCATATAGCCTCGCATGCAGCCAAACTTGCTGCCGTATACTCGGCCTCTGCTGAGCTGAGTGCCAGGGATCTCTGCTTCCTGTTGTACCAAGAAACTGCTGTCGATCCGATACTGAAGACCCCTCCTGATGTGCTCTTTCTTTCTGTTGGGCTCCCTGCCCAATCTGCATCTGTGAAGCCACATAGCTTCACCTCATCCTCCTGTCTGTACCACAAACATTATCCCGATGTGCCTCTCAAGTAGTGCAATACATGCTTGCCCGCCTTCCAGAAGAGCTTGGTAGGCTTAACCATAGCTTGTGAAAGCTGGTTAACTGCATAGCATATATCGGGTCGTGTATTGACCAAATACATCAGCAACCCCACCAACTGTTGATAAACAGTGGCATCCACTTCTTCTCCCGAAGTGGCATCCTCCTTCCTCCAACCTCCAGGAAGAGGAGTATCAACAGGCTTGCAGCCATGCATGTTGAACTTCTCCAGTATCTCCTGAGCATACTTGCCCTGAGAAACAAACAATCCACCACTGCGCTGCCATATTTCCAATCCTAGGAAATAGTGAAGGAGGCCCAAGTCCTTCATCTCAAACTCTGTAGCAAGATCCTTCTCGCATGACAGTATCAACAGCTCATCACCTGTTAGAATCAAATCATCAACATACAGTACAATGATAAGCAACTTACCCTCCACCACAATTTGGTATAGGTTAGGATCCGCCTCGCTCTTGGAGAATCCAAGTCCTGTGAAATAGCTGTCTATCCGTGTGTACCAAGCATGTGGTGCTTGCTTCAACCCATACAGCGCTCTCTTGAGCCTGCACACATGCGACTCGTTGCTGAAGACCTCAAAGCATGCAGGCTGCTCAATGTACACCTCCTTCTCAATGACTCCGTTGAGGAACGCAGTCTTCACATCCATCTGATGAATGTTCCATCCCATCTGCGCTGAGAGAGCAAGAATCTTCCGTATGGAAGAGTACCTTGCGACATGTGCAAAGGTATCCTCATAATCGATCCCCTTCTATATTTCCAACCCCTTCGATCCTAGGATTGGAAATATGGCAGCGCAGTGGTGGACTGTTTGTTTCTCAGGGCAAGTATGCTCGGGAGATACTGGAGAAGTTCATATCTCTTGCTTCCATGATCCTTCATCAAGAGAATTCAACTTTCTATGATTGACACCTATTCTAACCATAAAACAAACTATTAAATACAAGCGACAGTTAAATGACTGTCTTAGAGTCCTAATACAATTAGGAGTACAAATCCTTATTATGAAAACAACAACCTAATCTAGGTATTAAATTCAATGCTTGATAGCTACTCCTCCTTAAATTTGACCTTGGTAATGTCCATAACCCTCCTGCTGGCCTTTTAATAAGTTCTCCTTTATCTGCCCTGAAAACTAGGAAAAACATCAAAATTGCACCTACAACAGTTTTGTAGCGCAAGTTGGGTCATCTATTCTCCCACCTCGTAATGAATTTAAAGAAACTGAGAGGGGATTTTGTATTTGGAGATTTCATAAATAGAAACCTCCTTCATAATTCCAAAATACTTTTTTCATGTGGCTAGAAACAAATCTTTAAAAATACTGCTAAAACCAGAAAGCAGAGTTCCTCTCTCAATGAGTTTCAGCAGTTTCGTAGTGCAAATTGGGTCATCAATTTCTCCCAGCTCATAATGAATTTGAAGAAATAAAGGTTTTTGTAGATAGGTATGTTAGGAAGAAGAACATCTTTCATTTTTTCAAAATATGCTTTAAGTTGCTCAATACACCCCTTGGAAGTTGACTACTTAAAACAAAAAATATGGTTTTTTTTGTTTTGTTTTTTTTTTTTTTTTTTTCCTGTTGAAAAAGGTTGCTTCAGTGATTTCATCATGTAAAACAGGTTTTCTACACTGTCTGCACTACGAAAAGATGGATTTGTAGCTAATTCGAATTTTTTTTCAAAATGACTTGAGATATGACTTCTAAACACAAGGTGATACTTCTAAGACATGGAATATGGTTGTCAAACTTTGTTTGGAAATGAAATATGACCTTAAAAACTTCTAACCCTTTAAGCATGAAATAACCTAGAGACCCTTTAACACCATGACTAGAAGAATGGTTTGGAAATGAGAATGACACTATTGAGACTCTAATCCTATCACTTATCCCTTTAAGCATGCGATGACTCAAAATTTATTATAAGACCATGACTAGAAACAAGGAAAAATTTCCAAAGTTTAACAAAAATATTTTAGGGTGATAACAACAACGATGAGGTTACATGAAAAACCACAATACAGGACCCAGGGTTGGGAGCTCAACAAATCCACACACAGATACAAAACCTATTCTTATAGATGTGAAGTTTGAAACAAGGCCAGGCACCTCGGTCAGAGATGCGTGAAGTGGTGTGGTGCATCAAATGTAAGGACTAGGGCCATGATAAGGATCATTGTCTACTCTGCATGAATTACGTAGTAGGCAAGGGACCAATAATATTGCAACCAAAGGTACAAACAAAGCCAAGTACGGCACATGCACCCTAGTGCATGATCTGTCGGGTGGGAGGAAAGCATGCCACGGACAACTATCATCTATTACAGAACCTGAGACAACCCCCCCCCCTAGCAGTTATTTTACAACTTTTGTAGAATGATGGGCCACGATGAAAGAAATTGCTGAATATATGAGTTGTTGATGGATCGAACACCTACTTATAGGATGCAGCTAGAAGCGCTTGGTCAGGATACCGCCACACTGCTAGCATGGGGTGGATTCCAAGGATGCGGAAGAGGGAGAGGAGTAATGGGACCCGGACGCGGATGGGGACAATTAATCTGCTATAATTATGTAGGATTAGGACACTATGTGCGTGAATACATGAACCTAACTAGAACATGTTGTCCGTACTGTTACCAATTTGACCATGAAGCAGTCAGTTTCCCCACACTAATTGCCCAAATGTGGGAGAAATGGGTGCTTCAATGTTAAATTGGCAACTAGGGCCAAACTCCATGTGGATCAGTTTATTTATGGCAGCTGATATTTTTATTGGATCCCTCTCGTCGAGAGGTGTAGGATTGATCCAAAGATCATCCGATTCCGATAAGTATTTATGGAGATATGAATTTATTTTGATTAAGGATTTATTATCTAGCCGACCAACAACATAGGTAGGCTCATAAGCCCAATAGACGTGACTATTCATCATCCTCATTTTAGTATAAATAGGTGAGGACTTGAAGTCATTTCACACATGTATCCTTGAGGTGATCTCCTCTCCACGTCTGGGTTTTTGGAAGGAGAGAACCAAAAGATACGCTGGCCTTATGGTGATGCCCTAGCCGCAGGTCGATCTATGCAGCAAACAAAGACACCTACACGTTGTCAAATGGAGATATCTCATACGCTGGAATGGAAGACCTTATACACAGTCATGGGAGATATTCAATGTAGTCAATGAAGACTCATCCAACACAGTCATGATCTGTTCACGGTTACGTTGTTCATAATGGATACGCTGTGGATATTATACATTGGTTTTCAACACAGTCAATGAAGTTATTAACGCAGTCAAGGGAACGTTGTCCAGAAACAACCTGCACGTTGTTCATGCAGATATTAACACGCTGACCATAGAAGTATTAATACGCTGTTCATGCTGATATTAACACGCTGACCTTAGAAGTATTAATACGCTGTTCATACAGATATACAGTGCTGTCATGTATTTTCCAGCGTCCTCGTAAATTCAATTCATAGGAATAGGAGCTGCAAATCTATTTTGGAGTGTACCTGAATAACCGAGGTTTTGGATTTTAGAGGAGAAGAAGCTACGCAGGGTTCGTTCCGACCCCAAAGAATTCTCTTTCTTGAGCAATAGCAATGGTGAAAGAGAAGAAGAAATCGGGGCCGGGCGCCACCAAGGGCAAGGGCAAACCTAAGCACAGTTTGGATGACAACAGAAGAGATGGGGACTCGAACCTGCGAAGTTCTTCCACTGTTAGGCGGCTTCACATGTACAACTGCCGTCCCAAGCGTAACGAAAAAGGCCGTATTCTGAAACATGAGTACCAGTCGAAGGACCTCCCATCTACTCGTATTCAGCTCGACCGACGCTGGTTTGGTCAATCCGCAGTAAAAGGAGCCATGTTTACATAGACAATAAGAAGAACTTGCATTCCTCTCTGAAATTCCGCATGAATGTTAGGTGCAGGTGTACGCTATACAGGAGGGTCACTACCTCGCATAAAGAGAGGAACAGATCTCTCTGAGTCTTTCGTAAAGTATAGGTGCAGGGATCCCCAAGGAAGGAACAAACTTTACATCTTGGTAGGAACATACCTTACATCTTCTCTCTGGAATTCTTGCATATGTAAAAGAAATAGATTCGTAATTGTATTAGGGCACCTTGGGGTCTAAAGGCATTGAGTGCACCTTAAGTGATTATTAGGTGCAGTCAACCTTTATCTCGTGTAGATGGAATTGAAAGAACCCTGGATGGATGGACAACCATGGCATAAAATATGTCTCTATTCTTTAGCATCCTACAATCCTAGTCTCGATTTGATGGTGATCTTGATTGATGCATCCCTGTAGCAGCCCAAACACAATGAAAAACTATGGAAGATCTAATTCTCTCAGCTCAACAAAGATTATTTTAGAAGTCCTGTCATAACTTTGATATCGAAATAGGTTTTGATGATGGTCAAGAGATCCTTGGCAGACTAGTGAAAGGACACAGTCTCAACAACATGAGTTATGAGCATGATGGGCAACATAGGTGCATAATGACATGGAGCATGGACAGCAGCATGATCAATGAACATGAAGGGCAGCATGATGATAATCATGGTTAGTGCAGCATATGCAGTGGTGCAGCAAGTGGACCAAGATGCAGCACTATGATAGGTGAAGCCGTCACCTTGAGAATCAGTTGAAGCAAAATGTCTTCAACTGATCTCATCATTTTATGAAATGATCTATGCTAGATCTTGATAAGTCAATGTGTTGACTTCTGTTGATGTACTCTCTCTCTATTTCTCTGCTAAACTTTAAAGATAAAAGAAGATTTGATCAAAGGGTTTCCCCATACATTGTGGGGTTTGTCCCTGGCTCACGCCATATCTTGTGTCCTCTTGTGTTGGCTTGTCTTATGCGTTTTATATTTATGTTCTATCTGCAGTTTATCATAATGTTGATGTGATTGCTAATTGTGAAAATTTAAATAAATTGCTCTAGCATAGAACATACCCAAAAATTAACATGGTATCCAAGCTAAGGTGAAGACAATGCCCAAGCAAGAGTGAAAGAGAAATCACCGAAGACAGTTGGGACAAGACAGAAGGCTCAATGGGTTCCTCATAATTCACCTAGGGTGAAGTCAAAGCAGAGAATGTTATCAGAATGGCGCAACAGAAGATTATGATGGTCCATCTTAAGATCACTTCATTGGGAAGCTCGGATCTAAGGGTTGAAGGAAAGGCGAATGCCTTGTTGAAATAAGTTTGGCCGTTATGCGAAGGAGTGTTCAAATGGCAGAGACACATCTCTTGATGAAGATAATAATCATTCCTGGGACATCTTCAATAATCAAAAGAATGACTGGTAATGCAGGTCATCAAGGAAATGGTCGACTCTTCCACGAAAGCAAGGAACCCCAAAATCTCTTTTATGTACCTGATCGAACCTGATGTCCATCTCGGAAATGGAAGTCAAAGGTTGCAGGGTGGCATTTATCGATGGAAAGGTACATGTTTGAAAATAGATCTTTTAAATATGTTTTTGAGTTCAGGGTTGTATCAAGTTGTAGGAAGTCCACTGGGGACCATGTCCATTGACTCATCTCTAGAGGTCTGTGAGTCAAATGGTGACTAGGATGCCTGAATTCAAAAGGAAGCATGAAGGTACATGTTTGAAATGTACCGAAGGAAAATGTTATAAGGGGACCTTTCCCCTCATGCAGCAGGTTCACAGGTTTGGAACAACCCGAGGAGTTTGATGGAAGAAATCCCTCTATGGCTTGAAGAAAAACACCTCGGGCATAGTATGAGAGGATTGATAGCTATCTAATGCAACTGAGATTCACTAGGAGTGAAACCGATCCAAACCATTACTCGAAGGTTGTGGATGATAAACCTCTCGTACCGGCACCTATGTCTGACAGGTGCAGACCCTCTCATTTATAGGAGACAGAGGGAGTTGGATTCTGAATGTGAGAAGATAAGCTGCAAGCTTGTGACTGCCTCGAGGATCTTAACTTTCAGAAGTTATATGGTAATGATGTCGGACCAGATTTGGGAAATGCCTTTGAGTTTCATAAACTCATTCACATTGATGTACTTGGAGAACCTCCGTCTGGACATATGGGATGCAGTTAGCATGATGAGCTCATATTTGAGCCTCACTAGATTGGTGCCAAGAATCTTCTGAGATATCTTCAGGGCACAATCTCTCATGGATTGAGATACACTGCCGGAAAGATGAAATTGCATTATTATTCGAACGCTGAATGGGCAGGCAGTGTGGAGGATCACTAGAGCACTTTTCAGTGTCGATTCTCTTTGGATTCTGCTTCGATGCAGGAAGCAGAAGTCGGTTGCTATAAGCATTGCCAAGACCGAATACATGGCTATGAGTATGATCTCGTATGAAGCTGCATGGTTGCGGAAGCTCTTAAGTGAGCTGTTTTTCTCTATGACAACTAGAGGTGGGATTCGATTATTGAGGAATCTCGTATTCGACAATTGCTCCAACAGATAGACATCGAATACTGCCTTATCTGGGATATGGTAAGTCGATGATCAAGGAGGCTCCATCACACTGAGATGATGTACAAGACAGAGCCCTGAGGAAAGATCAAATTTGTGATTTTCCCAAACGACTTGGAGTCGTCGAGAGACCTTTGTAAAAGGGTCCTGCATGCTGCATACATTGAGCTCTAGGAGCTTTAGGGGGCTTGCAGTTCTATTGGAGCAACATACGACCCCAAGGTGACTCACTCGCCCCTGGTGGTGCGCACTGAAACAAGATGATTCGCTCTCTTGTGGGACAAGATGATTCGATCTCTTGTGGGACAAGATGATTCACTCTCTTGTGTAGCAGGATGATTATTTCTCCTGTGAGGCTTGGATTGATGTGTTCTCCATGGAGATTGTAGCGGGATTAATGTGTTCTCCTATGAGGCCTGGATTGATGTGTTCTACATGGCGATTGTAGCAGGATTGATGTGTTCTCCTGTGAGGCCTGGATTGATGTGTTCTCCTTGGCAGCCTGGATTGGTGTGTTCTCCATGGCAATTCTAGTAGGATTGATGTGTTCTCCTGTGAGGACAGGATTGATTAAGTTCTCCTGTCGAGGCATCCTACCCATGCAGTCTGGGACTCATGGGAAGTACCTCTCATCTGATCAATGAGCGGGGAAATGAAGTTAGGGACCATAGTAGTACCGATGGATGCATCGTTGTATCTACCGTACTCCCTACGCTAGGATGTCCTCCATTGATCTGGGATCAATGATACTGGTCTGGGACCAGTGGTAGGAGTTGTACATGCTATAATGCTGACTTCGGGTTGGCTGAGACTGGTCTGGGACCAGTGATACATACTCCGAGACTGACTTCGTGTCAGTGTAGTACTGGTATGGGACCAGTGAGAGTGGTACATACTATGACACTGACTTCAGGTCGGTTGAGACTGGTCTGGGACCAGTGGTACACTCTCTGAGACTGCGATACTGGTCTGGGACCAGTGGTAGGAGTGGTACTTACTATGAAGCTGACTTCGGGTCAGTTGAGACTAGTCTAGGACTAGTGGTATGCACTCTAAAACTGAATTTAGGTCAGTGGAGAATGATATGACTCATTCTCGATCAATTCTTCTTCTTCATAGTTCAACGGAGACGAGCAGAGCAGAGCAGAGCCAGCAAAACAAAGCTAGCAGAGCTGAGCTGAGCAGAGCAGAGCCAGTAGAGCTGAGCAGAGTAGATCTAGCAGAGCCAACAGCACTGAGCAGAGCAGAGCCGAGCCAGCAGAGCTGAGCAGAGCAGAGCAAAACCAGTAGAGCTGAGCAGAGCCAGCAGAGCTAGGCAGAGTAGTGCAAGGCACTAATGGCAGAGATAGTACAGTCGTACATATGGATCAACGGATGGAGTTCTCCATAGTTGAGAGGGAGTGTTAAATTGGAAACTAGGGCCAAAATCCATGTGGATCAGTTTATTTATGGCAGCTGATATTTTTATTGGATCCCTCTCGTCGAGAGGTGTAGGATTGATCCAAAGATCATCCGGTTCTGATAAGTATTTATGGAGGTATGAATTTATTTTGATTAAGGATTTATTATCTAGCCGACCAACAACATAGGTAGGCTCATAAGCCCAATAGACATGACTATTCATCATCCTCATTTTAGTATAAATAGGTGAGGACTTGAAGTCATTTCACACATGTATCCTTGAGGTGATCTCCTCTCCACGTCTGGGTTTTTGGAAGGAGAGAACCAAAAGATACGCTGGCCTTATGGTGATGCCCTAGTCGCAGGTCGATCTATGTAGCAAACAGATACACCTACACATTGTCAAATGGAGATATCTCATACGCTGGAATGGAAGACCTTATACACAATCATGGGAGATATTCAATGTAGTCAATGAAGACTCATCCAACGCAGTCATGATCTGTTCACGGTTACGTTGTTCATAATGGATACGCTGTGGATATTATACATTGGTTTTCAACGCAGTCAATGAAGTTATTAACGTAGTCAAGGGAACGTTGTCCAGAAACAACCTACACGTTGTTCATGCAGATATTAACATGCTGACCATAGAAGTATTAATATGCTATTCATGCTGATATTAACACGCTGACCTTAGAAGTATTAATACGTTGTTCATACAGATATACATTTCTGTCATGTATTTTCCAGCGTCCTCGGAAATTCAATTCATAGGAATAGGAGCTGCAAATCTATTTTCGAGTGTACCTGAATAACCAAGGTTTTGAGGAGAAGAAGCTACGCAGGGTTCGTTCTGACCCCAAATAATTCTCTTTCTTGAGCAATAGCAATGGTGAAAGAGAAGAAGAAATTGGGGTCGGACGCCACCAAGTGCAAGGGCAAACCTAAGCACAGTTTGGATGACAACAGAAGAGATGGGGACTCGAACCTGCGAAGTTCTTCCACTGTTAGGTGGCTTCACATGTACAACTGCCATCCCAAGCGTAACGATAAAGGCCGTATTCTGAAACATGAGTACCAGTCGAAGGACCTCCCATCTACTCGTATTCAGCCCGACCGACGCTGGTTTGGTCAATTCGCAGTAAAAGGAGCCATGTTTACATAGACAATAAGAAGAACTTGCATTCCTCTCTGAAATTCTGCATGAATGTTAGGTGCAGGTGTACTCTATACAAGAGGGTCACTACCTCACATAAAGAGAGGAACAGATCTCTCTGAGTCTTTCGTAAAGTACAGGTGCAGGGATCCGCAAGGAAGGAACAGACTTTACATCTTGGTAGGAACAGACCTTACATCTTCTCTCTGGAATTCTTGCATATGTAAAAGAAATAGATTCGTAATTGTATTAGGGCACCTTGGGGTCTAAAGGCATCGAGTGCACCTTAAATGATTATTAGGTGCAGTCAACCTTTATCTCGTGTAGATGGAATTGAAAGAACCCTGGATGGATGGACAACCATGGCATAAAAGATGTCTCTATTCTTTAGCATCCTACAATCTTAGTCTCGGTTTGATGGTGATCTTGATTGATGCATCCCTGTAGCAGCCCAAACACAATGAACAACTGTGGAAGATCTAATTCTCTCGGCTCAACAAAGATTATGTTAGAAGTCTTGTCATAACTTTGATATCGAAATAGGTTTTGATGATGGTCAAGAGATCCTTGGCAGACTAGTGAAAGGACACAGTCTCAACAACATGAGTTATGAGCATGATGGGCAACATAGGTGCATAATGACATGGAGCATGGACAGCAGCATGATCAATGAACATGAAGGGCAGCATGATGATAATCATGGTTAGTGCAGCATATGCAGTGGTGCAGCAAGTGGACCAAGATGCAGCACTACGATAGGTGAAGCCATCACCTTGAGAATCAGTTGAAGGAAAATGTCTTCAACTGATCTCATCATTTTATGAATTGATCTATGCTAGATCTAGATAAGTCAATGTGTTGACTTATTTTGATGTACTCTCTCTCTTTCTCTGCTGAACTTTGAAGATAAAAGAAGATTTGATCAAAGGGTTTCCCCACACATTGTGGGGTTTGTCCCTGGCTCACGCCATATCTTTTGTCCTCTTGTGTTGGCTTGTCTTCTGCGTTTTATATTTATGTTCTATCTGCAGTTTATCGTAATGTTGATGTGATTGCTAAATGCGAAAATTTAAATAAATTGCTCTAGAATAGAATGTACCCAAAAATTAACATTCAAGCTACTCCCACTTAGAATGTCCAAATGATGAAGGCTAAACTATGCAAGGAAGAACCTAATGTGAATATGATGCTCAGAAGTGGTGCAACAATAAGAGAAGATAAGGGGAAGCAACCGGAGGTAGATGCATGGGCTTGGAAGGCCCCCACAAAACAACCTATATTTGATTTGGAGTGCGCAAAGGAAACATTTATGGAAGCTAAGAAGAGCTTCTTGGAAGCTTCTACCTCAAGTAACAGTGATCAAACTGAGCCGAAGAGGGATACTTCTATGCTAACCACTTTTTTGGAGACATGCATGAAGCTACTATGGGATACTAAAGCAGCGAAAGGATTGCAAGAGTTTATAACTAGGTGCGTAGGATGAGATGAACCTTAGATGGTCTAGAAACTAGGCAAGCATGCGTTGTGCACTGGACGGGAAATGCGATTGATTTCCAAGACTGGGGACTATGAGATGGATCAAGTCATTTTTGACTTGGGGTCAGACGTGAATGTCCTACCTAAACATACCTGGGAGCACATGGGTAGGCTCGCACTACAATGGTCTCCTATCCAATTATGGATGGTGAAGCAACAAAAGATCTTGCCTATGGGGAGATTGAAAGAGTTACGGTAGACATCGGTGGTGCAAGCACACAAACCGATTTTGAGGTCATAGAAATTGTGGATGACAGTAACCCATACCCTACTTTTTTAGTGATAGACTGGGTAACGGATATGAATGGAGTCATCAACCTAAAGCAACAAAAAATGATATTCGAAAAAAAATCTCTACGCGTTGTGGTTCCACTGGACCCAGCTAAAGTGGCGCACTATACTGAGCTGGTGTACGACGAGGATAGTGATGATGAACTAGACTGTATCTACCAGATCATAGCGCAAGATCAAGACTCAGTGAATCCAACAGCGGATGGAACAATCTCATGGGACCGTGACAGTTCCTGCATGTTGGACTGAGATGAAGAGATTGAGCAATGGCAGAATCGATTGCATGAGGTAACAACGCTAAATTGTAATATGGTGGTTAGATCACTACGCCGTGTAATGCCAGAGGCAAGGGAGAAGCCAACTAGTGAGGATGCCACGAAAGCGGATGAACCATTTGACCAAATGATGAATCCGTGACAAAATCTGCAGGATGCACCCATGGACACACTGTGCGTGATAGTTCCTCAAGAATGGGGTACATGCTAAAAGGTTCAGCAGAAGTGGCATGGATGTTAGAGGCAGGTGTGTGTATGGGTTGGAGGGAAACACGGGGTAAGCATCCATCAACAACATAGGCTACAGGTGTATGTTGTGCAGATACCCAACTAAATTAGAATCCCAAGTCTGAATTCACCACAGTAATGCAGTTTGCCAGCGGCCCACGAGAAAGTCACAAGGGGAACAGGGCTAAGTATGAGTACCATCTGCCCAATCAAATGACCCACTGGGAAGTGGTAGATACCATGGGTTTGATAGGCCTATGACATAAAGGAGGAGAAGGTACGATTGTCAATAATAAGACAGGAAGGAGCCTCGAATAAGTGGGGTAGCAGCAGGTCTCGCGAAGTCAATAAAATATGGGCACGACTAAGAAACAAAAGTGTGCTAGTACGGGAGGGAAGCATCAAGGTGGAAAGTGGTGACGCACATGTAGGCCGCGTAAGTCTGCATGTAAGGGAACAAGGTCCAGCTGGGTCTCCCGCAGAACTAGAATAAGCCACGACCCTGCTATCATGGTTGTGCCCGCACCTACAGAAGGATACACTCGACACAACAAGCAAAGAGACAATAGCTACAAAGGCACTTGAAAGATGCCCATAGCCCGGGCTAGCAGGAAAACTAAGACATCACACCTGGGGTACGACCACCTTACTAGCTGTAGAAAGCATAGTCTCAGCACCCTAAGCAGTTGAAAGAAGGCATAGGACTATAAACAACTCTGTAGGAAGCCGGTGCAGAAAACAGGTTTTGTATAGAGTCATTTGGTTTGCAAAATTGCGGCTGCACCATAGGGGTTGCGTTGTCACGTAAAATGGTCGATATGTGACTATTAACACTATTATTTCTGACAAGAAATTCAAGTTACGATGGGGAGGAGCGAGCCGTGGGCCATTAAGACAGAAGTCCCAGGCTAGATACAAAAAGATTTGTAGCCTAGCCGCTATTCAAAAGTATGAGTTCCTATCAAAATTACGAGTTCCTATCGAAAACTATCGCCAACACTGGGTTATTCGAGATTTGAACCAGTAAAGACCAGCAAACACTTGGCTACGAGGCATCCCATGAGTACCATGGCAAGAACCTGAGCACGGTTCGTAGAAGAGCTATACTCAACCGAGGAGGAGCCAAAGGAAGAAGCTGCGGCCCCTAAAGTACCAAAATCCCCATGCACACCATGGCCTCGGAAGAAAAGGCAGATGATCGGTCCAGTCAGGGTATCATCGAGATTAAATAAGTTATTAGTAGCCAAAAATATCAAAGCAATCACCACCAAACGTGAGGAGGATGATTAAGATATGCAAGCTTTGATCGCTCAAATTGAAGCACAAGATGAGGATGAAGAGGATGTTTTCCAAATCCTTTCCCAACCCTAATATATCTCCCCATGGAAAGGGACGACCAAGATACCGAAGGACCTGGACGCTCAAAAGAATATTCTCTAGACCCCGCTTCTTCCGGATGAGATAAGGTTTGATGGTTTACCGCTACGCTGAGTTCCGAGCATCAAGTTTGAAGATTGGGACCTTGCAGGTAGCGACAAGTTCCCCGAATTGGCCGAAGACAAATTACTTCTATGGAAGTGGTTACTAGGTGTGAATAAGGTGGAATTAGTTAATCTACGATGGATACCCCACTATCACCACGTGACCATCACCATTTTTGTTATCTGGCAGTTACTATGTCTAGTACATGATGGGTATCTCTGGTTGGAGGAGCAAATTCCTATCACAGCTGATTTAGTACACTAGATTACCCACTTTCCTGTAAAAGGGAATGATCCTACAAACATAGCAGGAAATAGTAGCGATGTGGGTCTCGCAGAAACAATGAAGGCTAAATATAAGTTGGAGAAGCAGAAGTGAGGGTATGTAATAGCAAGCATCAAAGACTGAGGGGTGTAAATAGCCACCTAGCTACTAGCCAGTAAACTAATGAGTAAATATTGCGCAGATGAGGTGCCAGCTCTTGTCTTTGCACTTGTGGAGCAGTGCGTAGAAAGGGTTCAGTTCAACTGGGCACAGTTTTTATGCGACGAATTTTTGAAAAATTGTCAAGAAGCACATGACAAAGGTAAGAAATTTCATTATGAATGGTTGCTACTATTAATCCTTCTGGTTTTAGGAGAACTGCTCCAGGGTAGCCAGTTTCCCAGCATTAGGAACAACTACCTAAAGCAGTGCAGTATATTTCGCTCTGGGCTACAAAGGACACAGTGAGGGTGGGTGAAATCAAGGTTTTTTGGACCTTCATGGAGAGTTGTATCCAGACAAAAATCACTCATAGACCACAGATGTCTCCAACGATATACAACAATTTTCAAAGCATGGCCAAGTTCAAAGCAGACATGCATAACTTATATATCCAGGCACGAAAGGATCCAAAGCAAGCATGGGTCACGCTTATATTCATTGCAACATATAATGCCATTTACGAGGTATTGGCAGCATGGCCTCCAGAGTGGTGTGCCCTAGAAAAGGCCCTACTAGAAAGAATGGTAGCATAGCAGTAAAAAAAAGGAAATCCAACAGCGACTCACTCAATTGGAAGAAAATACACGTCAGGGGTGAAAGGAAGATTCGCTGCAGGAGGCAACCAAGGAAGTGATAGCCGTTGAGATCACGACAGATCAGGAAATGGCCTCAGAACAGGGCATACAAAGAGAAGAGAAAACACAATAATGCATGGACCATCTTACAAAATTGACCCAATTCAAGCAACTGCGCAGTAAGGAATTGTTGCGCACACGCAAAAAGTAAAAAACAACAAAGGCTTTGGAGAAAGAGTTTATCAACAACAACAAACCAACGAGCAATGTCCCTACTGGTGCATTGGTGGAACTAATCACAGAGCAGACAACTGTGTTGGGGGAGATACGAGTGCAGTTTCAGGAATTACAGGTGCGACCCTCGTGCAGGGTATTCCTAAACCTAGCAGAGGACACAACCATAGTCGAGCAGATAGTGTGGACCCACACCTTAGCATTTCCAGCAGGTGTTGTCCTAGAAAAAGTCGAAGGTGACATGCATAGTTGCAGTTTAAATCTGGACACTCTTCCTAGAGAAACCCTATACAAACTACAAGTTGGGGTAACCACTGAACTTCGTGCTAAGGAAGGTCGCCCCCTCCACACCCTGATGGAGCACAAGGCACATTTGGGTTAGGTAAGCCTCTAGCACGATGACTTGGTCACACATAACTAGGACGTAGAATAGGCCATGAAGAAAGCTTGCCACAAGGTACCAGAACTATATATCCCAACAGAACTTTTGACAACTAACAAGATTCATCACATGGCCATAGGATTCCATACGACCCAAGAGAAGGATGTGAAGGCTCAGTGGGAAATAAATTTACAAATTTCAGAGCTAATACTAAACACAGAGCTGGCCACACCTCCGGAAGTTCGAGAGCGGTGCCACGGCGAAATTCAAGAAGGACTAGAAATGATAGAGCATGCTGTCCAAGATTGCTCAGGACTATTAGATCAGTCCCTCCTTACGCTCACCTCCCTCCAGGAAGACCTTGTTAACACCCAGGTTGTTCCCTATGACTCCCAAGGGAATACGGCCGGGGTAACCACTAACCAATCTTTGGATCACAGTTCCTAGCCAAACTGTAATCAGAGAGGGCTCTCTCTTTATAATTTGTCTCTGTTTTGAGGGTGTTTTAGGCTAGTTATTATGCTCAGGTTTTTGGTTTATATTTTGGTTGAAGGATATCTTTCTGTACTTGAAGTGTGCAGTCTGCAGATGAGTTTATTTCATTGGGCAATGGAGTCTGTGGCTACAAGTGTTTAGAAACCTTGAGATGATTTACTGAAATTACAGGGCCATTTAAATACTTCATATAACAAAATTAGATCATGATGGTGATATGTGAACAACCAGTGAAAAGCATTTAAGAATTTTCCACTAAAGCTGGGGTGTGGGGAAGAGATAGATGCCTCAGGAGCAAACTTGAATTCCTGAAATATTTATCACAGTGAGAGATATAGCTTGAAAGTGTAGCAATTAAGAATTACACCTTATTTACTCTATCTGGAAGAAAACATTTATAACAGCTTAGATTGAGTTCCGGGTAATCTGTGATTAAATCCTGGAACTATTCTTTTACTTTGCCATTAAGAGTAAAACACAGAAACATGAAAGAACATGAAAGACTAGAAAACATATAACACAGAGGTTAAAAGAAGACTTATTGTGCTATGAAACATGCAGGAATCCTGTAACAATCAGCCAGCCACCACAGTGCATCAAGGAACACAGAGCTTTGGAAATTCCATCCACCTTTTGTATTATTTCTCTGAGAGTTATACAGCAACAGAAGTATAGAAAGGAAATCAACAACAACCCTTGCAAACTCATGCGAAGGGGACTTTATAGAAATGTTTATACAAAATATCTCAGGCATTGAGTCATCTGAGAGAGAAATATCTTCATTACTTCGTACAGAAAGTAGAAAAGAAGTTATTACAGCTTTGAATGCAGCATAACTGCTCTTTAAGTCTGTCAGAGGATATTTTGACCCTTGGAGGTCAGTGAGTCGGTTGAACCGCTTTGCTTTAATGCTGGAAAATGTGCCTTTACGTTTGCTGCGCTGTATCTTCTCGGCTCTGCCACCTGTGGTTTCCTACTTTTGCTTTGTTTGGCCGAAATTTCTGCTGAGTTGGCTCAGCTTTAATCTTTAATGCATGCTGATTTTGTTAAACTGTGCTTTGCATAACAATTCATATTTTCAAAAACAAAATTTGGTGAATGGCTCACTGTCTATAAAATTTTCTGTATTGCATCTGTCCACCAGTCTTGTGTAGGGAGTTGATGCCTGAGAATTGCATCCATAGTCTCCTCTGCCTCTGTATACTTGTAAAAATTGGGAGCCACCTCAAACAGGTGATTGATCTCATTCATTATAAAAAATAGACTTTCTACCTTGTTGTAGATAGTCTGTCCTGTAGCTGGCCCTGTTTCTTCTGAGCTGCTGGGCTTCGCATTGATTTCGCTTGTGGCAAATGCATTCACTCTTTTGGCATACTGCTCATGAATGAGCAGTCTCCCTGCGCTGTTCAGTAAGCTAGGGAGTCCTCTGTTTTGCAGCACCAGGAATTTATCCATAAACCTTTTTACCTCGGTCTGCATGTCCTGGGTTCTTCTCTCCAATGTCTGCACCAAATTTCTCAATGTGAGAACCCTTTTGATCAACTGAATGGTCTCAGTTCTATTGGCAATTCCCATGTTTGCCAGCTGAGTACTTGTTCTATTATTCAGCACATTGATCATCCTGGTGGCAACTTCAGGCATGTTGCCTAGAGCAGCCCTTGACTTGTGAATTTCAGCTTGTGCTTTTGGGATGAGCTCTAGCTGCTCATGGATTGTCTCTATATACTGCCATTGGTCAGTAATAGACTGGCCAATGTTGGCCCATAGCATTGCCTTAAGCCCAGCTATAACTTTATCTAATTTGAGCTCATTTTCTAGCTCTTTTATCCTGTCTTTGAGGGCTTTCACCTCCCTGCCCTTCTCTGCCACAGCTTGCTTGGATTTATCGTATCTATCATTCACCTTGGCAAATTTATCCCTGGTCTCATTCATCTCTGCCATTTGAGCTTCCAGGGCTTGAATCTCATTTTTTAGCTTTTGCATGTCCAAGCTAGGGGCCTGCTCTGTTGGTGGAGGTGCTGAAGTAGATGGTGCAGCTTGATCAGTCTGTTGAGGGGGAGGAACAGTAGTTGGGGCAGCTTCCTCAAGGTTTATGATTTGAGGAGGAGGCTGAGAGGTCTGCCCTTCTTCTCTCTGTTTCAGAGATGCTTGTAATACTGCCTGTGCAGCCTCTGATTCTCCCAGCTGTTCTTGTGTTTGGATGAGCTGCTTGTAGATAGATATGAGCATATCTGTGGCATCTTTATCATGCCTTTGTTGGGCCACTTCATCTGTCTGAGGGTGAATTGTGGCTGGGAGCTTGATCCTTCTCCTTAGAGCTGCCATATCTGCATCCCTCAGCTTCAATATCTCTTGTATGCCCTTGATATCTTTGGGATCATGCCCAATCTCTATGATTATATCTTCTAGGGCCCTGATCCTGTTGTCCTTTGCTTGAGAGGAGGCCCTCTCCAACTCAAGCTGAGAAGCTGTATTATTTAGGCTATTCTCTAGCCTGTAGTTGTCCAAGGTCTTGTCTGCTAATGAAGCATAGACCATCTCACCTATTTGTTTGTGTAGTTCAATCTTATCCATTGGGTGGATGTCCTTGGCCATGATTTCAAGATTAGTCCTCAAGTAATCTGAAGAGGACTGTGGCTGCAGAGTGGTTGGCGTGAAGTGGCTCATGATCATCTTGCCTTCACTTACATCAAAGGTAGACATTAGACGTTGCTGGTTGGAGGGGGCCATTTTCAATAAATGGTTGTACAGTTGTATCTTAATGGGGTCACTTCTCCTCTTTATGTCTATGAACTGCTGATTAATGCTCAGTTCACCCTCTCTCTGCTGGCCGGAGGAGCTGACTTCCCCTCCCATTGTTCTCTCTTGTTCCTGCTGGAAGGAACTTGCAGATGCCTCCATACTGGGCATGCCCATACCCAAAGATTGCCCTCTAGGCATCTCTTCCTCAGAGAATGGATTTATTCTCTATCTCTTCTCCCCATGACGTGCTGATGTGGTCAAGGGAGTCTCTCTACCCCTTTTTCTGTTCACATCCTCCCTTTGTGGAGTTTGGAGGACTTAGGTTTCATTGGCAGCTTCTTGCCTAGGAGGCACTCTGCTTTGAGCCTACTGGTCACTGATATTTTGGGCCTCAACTTCCCCTTCTTGCTGTGTGGGCTGCTCCTTTTCCTGCTGCCCTTCTCTTTGCTGTGTACCCTGTTGCTGTTGTTGTTGTGCCTGCTGCTGTTGCTGTACCTCCTCCTGAGGTGGCTGTTCTGATTGCATTTCTTTCTCCTTTCCTTTGGTAGAGGCTTGCTCAGTAGCTCTGCCACTTGCTGATTTGCTGTGGAGGAAGATGCAGCTGTTCCCACTTGGATGTTTGGAATAGTGAACACCTGTGCAGAAAGCTCCAAGTCAGCCATCTTTAGAAGATTTCTACGTGCTCTTTCATTCAGCTCTTCTTGTGTAATAGCTTCTTCTAGGGTTCCTCTCCTCCATTTAATTTGGTTTGCATGTTGTTCAATGTGAGGAATCTTGAGATGATCATAGCGAGATAGCTTATATTTAAGCCTCCTCAAAGAGATGAAGTGGTTGGGGTCATAAGGTTTCCAGAGGAAACTGGTCTTCAAACCAAGGTCTTGTAACATTCTATCTGCCTCTATCCAGCCTTCCTCCCTTATATTATAGACCAGGTGGCCAAGTTGGTTCCTGACTTTCAACTGTGCCTTCTTGCCCTTTCCTGAAAAGTGAAGCACATCAACATTGCCAAACTGCCTGAAGTATTCTAGGGCAAAGAGCCTCATGGGCACATATCTGGGCAGTCTGTATGGGGGTAACTCACAGCCATAAATTCTAATGACTGTGTGATGTTGGTAAAAATACCAATCCCCGATGTTGTATGCTTTTGACAAGTGAAGGAGTCTTTGCATCTCATCGGTCAATCTTGGAGGAGGTGAGCCCAGCAGCAGGGTCATGGCTGGATGGATGAAGAGATCTATGAACTCATAGTAGGTGTATGGAGAATAGAAACTGCAGTGGAAAGCAGAGGTCCAATACACTATTGATCTGAGGTTGCCCTGTGCATCCTCTCTTTTCATGGGAAAAGAGAATTTCTCATGTTGATAGTATAAGATTAAGTGGTAAATGTAGGAGGTATATTTGAACACCCTTTCCCTTGACAGGTTCATCAACTGCTCATGCATTTTCTCTGAAGTGTAAGTGGCATAGTCATAGCAGACTGGATTTTTTCCAGGAGAGAACATGAGCATCATCAGCAACACAATTTCATCTATATACTCAATTGAGTCATACCCCAGAATGGGACTGATCATATCTACAAGGTCCCTGCCCAATTGGTTGAGATAAACATGACTAATGGGAGGGTTTATCACAGTATCAGAATTAACAAACAGCTGGTTGAGTTTGGTAATTTGGGCATCTGTCATTCTGGCTCCCTGCCTTCTCAAATCAACCAGGGATAGAGGAACCAATTTCTTGTTTGTTTTGAATTGCAACATCTCTTTGATGGCCTCAGGGGTAATGTAGAACAGAACTGTGCCTGAAGGGTAAAGCACAACCCTCTGGGTGGCATCATACTTATCAGCACATAAGTGAATCAGGTCAGGAAATTGATTCACCTGAGGGAGCTTGAAAATTGGGAGGAAGGAATCCCAAATGCCCAAGATGTCTGTTCTAGTCTCATGTTTGATTTTTAATTCATTTAACAGATGAATATGGAACTTGCTCTGGCTTAGCATTTCTTCTGAGATTTTATAATCTAAGTCTGCTAATGCCTGCCACTCTAATTGTCTATGGGGAGCGTTCAAAGGGGCAACATTAAGGGCTATGGGAGCCACTGGTGGGTCCATGATTTCTTGTAGGATTTATGGATGGAGTTGCTATGCAGAGCAACCCAAAAAGTTTTCTTTGAGGAAGGGATGTGAATTGTATGGCACAGAGTGAGTGAGAGAGTTGCAGCAATTGAAATACTGCTTGAAGTGTAAATGAGACCAATGAGAGGTCTAAATCTGTCCTTTTCAGCAGGTGAATACAATTCGAGTGAGTACTTTCACGTTTGCGTGAACAGAGTACCGTTTTCAGTGAAAATATGGGTAAACAAGGCTGGGCTGTTGTTTTTCGAGCTCACAGTGGTAAATGGGGGCTAGGCACCAAGATTTCACCGGTGAATTTTGAGAGTTTTATGTCGCTTAAGCTCTTTCGAGGGAATTCACAGACAGAGTACGCACATGAAGGATTTTAATGGAGAATACCTGGTAAAGAGCAAGCAATGGTCACGGATGACTGTAGAAATGGCGCGCTGGACGTCTCCGAGTTGGTTTCAACAAAGGTGGTGTAGCTTGGACGTAAAACTCATGCAGAGAAAGCAACAATTCTTGCAGCAAAAGTATGAAAAAAAGCGAAAATTGGCCTAAATATGGACTTTTGGCATTTTGGCTCGTTTTTTGGATTACGTCAGCATGACGTCATCGGGTGGGGCAAGGTGGGATGACGTCAGCATGACGTCATCGGGTGAGGTGGCGAGATGCAACTGGTCCACGGGGATGATGCGGTGGCAGACAGATCAGCATGGGGGCGGACGTAGGAGCTGACGCGAAGGCGGAGTGGCAGTGACGTGGGGATGACGTTGGATGAGTGGATTGAGCGAAACCGGAAGCGGTTTTATATCGCACCGCTATAGTTACGGAGGCGGAATGTGTCAGTGGTACCTCCGATGCATTGTGGGGGAGGCGCGTGGTGAGCGCCTGACGTCACCTTCTGACAGATATCAGAAGGTATCTGTCGGACGTCGGAGCCCGTCCGATATGGATAAGGACCGTTGGATTTCAATCGCTTGATCGGACGGCGATCGGGTTGATGAGATGATCGGCGGATATGACAAGGGGGCGGTATTATTTAATATTTATTTCGGGATCAGCGCTCGGTGGAAAACATTAGGATAGGGTATTTTCCAATGTTTTTCAATGTATTTTGGAAATATACAATACGGGCGGAACTTTGGATAAGCGAACAAAGTAGGTGTTTTGGGTTATTTTTGCAAATGAAGCGGGTATAGGTAAAACAAGGTCATTTATGAGATTTTCTTTAGCAAATGAAGCTTTTTAGGGGCCAAATGAAATTAGAAGATGGGAGGGGTTTAGATTTAGGTTCATCAAAGTGACCAGATGCCATTTGATCCCTGATAGAGAACTTATTGGCTATAATGCCAAGGGAAGGGATATTTATACATTGTTTGGGGTTTATACACCATGGTGTTAATAATATTAGGGGAAAGGTAATATAGGGGATTTACATAGTAGAGTTAGAGTTAATATGGATGAAAGAGTGAATGAGGGGGAAATAACTAAGTTTATTTGAAACGTACTTAGTTTAGGGAGTAGATCAAAATGAAAAGAACTTTAGACAAGAAATGTGGCTTCTAAAAGATTAAGAACCACCATGAAACCATAATCTCTTCCATGAATCTCAGCTGATGAGGGAGTGTTAGTAATGAAATGGAGAGGGGAAGAAGGGAGGTTAGACATGCTTCTTGTTTGCTGCAACTTGATGAAGAATGACACCTTCTCAATTTATTGATTTTGCTTTGGTAAACAAAGTTAGCACACATGCAACTTGTAAGAAATGACCTTTCTGCAACCCCAACTGCCTACCCATCAATTTGCCTAGCATTTTTTATTTCTTCTTGGAGGGTGCACTTGGACTTGCAGACCCTTACTTGCCTTTTCTTTTCTTTGGATTTTCTTTTGTTTTTCTATCTACTTCTACCCTTATTTCTTCCAAGGTCCCAGATTAAGCTGTTGGGAGCCTTTTTTCTCTACCTAAACTACTTGTCTGCCAAGATTAAATAGTTTGGACAGACTCCTTTCTCTATTCTACAACTGAAAATTTAAAACATGACATGGTCCAGATTAGACTGTTGGACCATCCATCAAAATTTGAGTCCTTACCAATCTATAAGCACAGATTGGATTCTCTTGGAAATATGTGATCTTTGAATCATCAAAGCAGAGCATATTTGGATTTTTTCATAGCCAATCATGAAATATGAAACCTATTGGTATAGGTAGCTAACAGTGGCTCCACATGGGGATGGTGTTTCATTTGAAAGACCAAGAACAGCAGGTGAGATTGCCTTGCTCCTTGACTGCTCTTGCCAATCTTGAAGTTTGCTGCTTTGAAATGCCAAAATTGTGTGCTTCTCTTCTTGGTAGACCTCTGATTCTATTTGCCTTTTGCTGGCAATTTTAAGAAAACTTTGAGAAACTTTATATTTACATGTTGACAGAAAATAATATATACATCTGGCTATGTACAAGGGAAAACTGAAGCTGCACTTCATGGGTGATATTCAAAATAGTGCTTCAGCATCCTGCCATTCACAGGACCTTCATCCAAATCAGTTTCATTGAGACTCTTAAGGAAATAAGTGTTGTTTCCTTGTATTGCTTGGACAGCAAATGGTCCTCTCCAAAGGGAGTCAAATTTTCCATTTTTTCCCTTATCCTCTCTTCTCGAATCCCACTTGAGGACTTTGTCACCAATGTTGAAATCTTCTGCCTTAGTTCTTCTATCAAAGGCCTTCTTTAATTTTTCTTGTAGAACTTGGACTCTGCTAAAAACTTGGTCTCTAGTTTGCTGTAAACATATGATTTGATTGATTCTTCTTTGCATATCATTTGGTTCTGCTTGGCTTTCTTGAAGAAGTTTCATAACAGGCACCCCTAGTGATGAAGGAAATTTGGCTTCTAGTCCATAAACCAACTCATATGGGCTGGTTCCAATTGATCTCTTGGTTGTTAGTCTATCTGCCCATAGGGCATTCACAAGCTTCTTGTGCCAATTCTTTTTGTTCTCTTCTAGTACTTTCTTTATGATGTTTACCAGACTTTTATTTGATGACTCAGCAAGGCCATTACCTTGGGGATAGTATGCAGTAGAATGGCCCAAGGTGATGTGAAATTTATGGCAGAAGTTCACCATTTTTTTGGATCTGAAAGCAGCAGCATTGTCTATTATTATTTTGTCAGGACAGCCAAATCTAGCCAATATGTTGTTCTCCAAGAACTGAATGATAGTGGAATCATTTGCTTGTCTGCATGGAACAGCTTCAATCCACTTAGTAAAGTAGTCTGTGGCTGTTAATATCCATCTATGTTGGCCTGAAGATGAGGGATGAATTTCCCCAATGAAATCCAAGCCCCATTGTTGAAAAGGTCTCTCTGTTGCAATAGGCCTTAAGGGAAGTGGCAGCAACTGTCTCTTTCCCTCAAACACTTGACATTTATGACATGAGGTGGTGAATTTCTTGACATCAGAGAACGTGGTGGGCCAGTAGTACCCAGCCCTTAGTATTTTATCCGCAGTGGACTTCCAGTACAAGTGTCCACCACAGTCACCTGCATGAAATTCCTTTATGATATTGTCAGTTTCATTCTCAATTAGGCAGTTTAGCAATATTCCTTCATGGTTTTTCCACAATAAATTTCCATCCATAACACAAAATTTAGAAGCTTTCATTTTTAAAAACCTACATTTAGTTCTGGACAATCCTGGGGGAGCACATAGGTTTTGCAATACATAACATATATCAGAGTACCAAGGGGATTGTTCAAAGGCTACATTGATCTTTGGAGTTGCCAGCTTCGGTTCACTGTCCAGCTGATTGATGTCTAAGGCTTGGAAATTTGCTTCTGTCATTAATTTAGCCAAGCCTTGCCCTTTTATTAGTTTTGTAGGTTTTATCTCAATGTCAAATTCCAAGATGTTGGCAATCCACTTTCCTCTTCTGCCCTCTAAATTTTCTTGGGTGAGAATATCTTTGACAATAGGACTTGGCACATATGCTATAACATGGGAATAAAGGATATAAATCCTAAAGTCTTTAATGGCTTTTACCAAAGCATAAGCTTGCTTTTCCATGATTTGATACTTTAAAGGTGCATCTCTAAGAGCTTTGCTAAAGAAAGCAATTCGCTTCTCATTTCCTTGGTCATCTTTTTGCAGTAAAACAGCAGCAATAGTATGCTAGGAGGCAAAAGAGAAAATGATAAAGTCCCTGTCAAATTGAGGATTGGTCAGGACTGGGGTTTGGGTAAGGGCCAGTTTTATACCTTCAAAGGCCTGATTGGTTTCAACAGTCCATTTGACTTTTGAATCCTTTTTTAGCATGTTATTTAATAATCTGATTAGTTCTGCTAAGTTTGGGATAAACCTTCTTAAGAAATTGTTTTTTCCCAAGAATCCTTGCAACTCTTTGACATTTCTTGGGTGTGGCATTTGTAGGATAGCCTGTATCCTATCTGGGTCAATTCTAATGCCATCTTTAGAAATGATGTGGCCCAACAGCTTACCTTCCTCTAAACCAAACAGGGATTTCTTGGGATTCAGGGAAATTCCATATTTTCTGCATTTTAGGAAGATCTGTCTCAAATGTTTTATATGTTCTAGGTCTGATTTTGAGAAAGGTGTAAGGTCATCTAGGTAAATGACTAAAAAGTCATGAATCTCCTGGGAAAAAGCAATATCCATAGCTCTTTGAAAAGTTGCCCCTGCATTTTTTAACCCAAAAGGCATCTTTACATATTTGAAAGTTCCCCATGGGGTAGTGAATGCTGTTTTATCTTGATCATCAGGGTGCACCAGGATTTGATTGAAGCCTGAAAATCCATCCAGTAATGAGATCCTTGAGGCCCCTACCACTCTTTGGAGAATGTGATCCATCTTGGGTAAGGGATAGTTGTCTTTGAGGGATACTTGGTTCAGATTCCTTAAGTCCACACACAACCTAATTTCACCAGTCTTCTTTCTTGTAGGGACTAAGTTGGAGATCCATTCAGAGAATCTGATTGGTGCTATGATGCCAGCCTTGAACATTTTCTGTACCTCTTGTTCCATTGCTGGGAGAAGCATAGGATTGATTCTCCTCAATTTTTGTTTAAAGGGCTTTTGATCAGGTTTGAGAGGGATTGTATGCTGGATAACAGAGGTGTCATAGGACTTTAGGTCCTCATAACTCCATGCAAAGACATCCTGGAACTCTTTAAAGAGGTCAATGTACTTAGGCTTTTGGTCAGGAGGTAAAGAAGCAGACAATTTAATTATTTTGGGTTTGTCAATTGTACCTATGTTGCATTCTTCAATGGCTGCATTTAAGGGCTGCATTTTTGGTTTTCTGGGGATATCATTTGAATCAAAGATGTCCTCTAGTGGGGTTAGGCCTGTTGGTAGAAAATTGTCTTTAAGCTCTATGATTTCAGTTTCAGCATTGGCCACTTCCTCACCACTGATTGATTGCATTTGCTGAATGTTGTCTTTGTGGAAAATAGTTGGATTTAGCATTCGTTTTGCTGTTCTAGGTGATATTGGGTGAGTAATCTGTTGAAACTGTATTTGTGATGGACTTGCTCCATCAAGTATTTGTGATTGACTTGCTGTATCAAGTATTTGTGATTGACTTGCTGTATCAAGTATTTGTGATTGACTTGCTGTATCAGTATCAATATTTAATCCTGCAAATTCTTGCTGCAGGGTTAAAAAATGGTTTATTTGCTTGTCATCCTCAAATACTTGCCAATCACTAACATTGTTTGGAATGGAGGGTCTGTGTTTTACCTTAGCTGTAAAACAATGATGAGGCTCAAAAGGCAGTTTGCAGGTACTTGCAAAGGTGGCTAAACTATGAGCATGTAGATTGTGGGTCCTAGGAATTTTAGTGATTTGGAATTCAGAGAAAAAGTTTAGTACCTCAGCAACAGCAGACCTGTAAGTCCTTAGTCTTTTGTCATTGGTGACAAAATTTCCCTTCACTTGTTGAATAACTAAATCTGAATCACCCATGATTGAAACCCTGGCAGCTTGTAAGAACTTTACTAACTTGAGGCCTAGTAAAAGAGCTTCATATTCTGCCATGTTGTTAGTACATCTGAAATTCAATCTATAGGCTCTGCCTTCTGCATGACTATTTTCTTTATTGTGTACCCAAACTCCAGCTCCTGCCCCTAATTTGTTGACTGAGCCATCAAATTCAAGGAACCATAGAATATCCTGTTGGGAAGGAGATTTAATGATCTGTTCATAGGCTAGCAATGTGAGCAGCAGTTGTGGTTTTTCCTCTAGCTTGTCTTCTAGGACAGTTTTATCATTTGATTGGGTATGTTTGAGATTTAGAACAACAGCAGTATCTAGTGTTTGATTGACTGTGGTCTCATGGGTGATAATTCTTTCATTTGAGTCTTCCTCCTGTATGAGTATCTTGGTTTCAACCTCACCTTTTGAGGGAGTTGTGGTGTCATTGAAGAGAATGTATGAGTCTATGTCTGAATGGACATCATATATGGGAAAGTTTTGGGGCTTTTCTTCACTGTTGATCATGTATTTCATGAGTGTTTCTCTGTACAGTCTTTTTGGTTGCCCAAAAACAGAGATGGTGGCATATGACATGTCTAATTGCAGGGAACCTTGGAGTTTGGCTCCCCATGATCTTGATAACAGCATCCCATACTTAGGTGGGATATCAGCAACTACCACATCCATTAGGATTGTCTTGTTTGGGTATTGAACCAGAGACACACATAAATCTTTTATGAGACCTAGACACTTGACTTGGCTGGAGTCAAAGGAAAACAGGTCCTTGTATGGTCTTGTTATGTCTAAATTCAATCTTTCCATGACTGCTTTTGGCATGAGATTGTGAGAGGCACCTGAGTCAAACATTGCATTATGTAATATTTTATCATGAATATGTAAGCTGACATAGAAAGGTAATACCCCTGTGACCACCGTTTTTCCATCCACTTCTGGGCCAAACAGGAGTTCTGGGGTGTCATCTAGCACATTGACATCATCTTTGTTGCTAGTGAGTTGAAGGGACTTCTTGATCTGTAGTTTATAGATGTCATGCTTGGCTAGTTCTGAGAGCGGAATTGCTATTTTTAGTTTGCCAATTTCAGTTTCTAGGTCAAAAGGTTTTTCAGATTGAGCCTTGGGGTTATAGGTGACAGTCCTTTCCTTGTTCATTAAATCTTCTTCTTGATTTTTATCTTGACTGTCGGACCTGCCTCTTTTACTCATCTCTTGGGGAGTAACATTTAAATTAGGATGAGAAGGTGAAGTGGCCATGGGCTGCTGTTTTGAGGATAGTGGTTCAGTGATCTCTTCAATAATCACTTCTTCTGCAGGTAAATTTGTTTTGTCATTAGGTTCTGTGACTATGACTCTTTCAGGCTGATGATTATCCTTTATCTTTTCAGGCTGGTTTACATTCACAGTTCTGCTCCTCAGCTTGTATTGTTTATGGACTTCATAAACAGCAGTGTCATAGCCTTGTTTAAAGTCAAAGGATTCACCTGATTTAGTTTGGAACAGTTTGATTTCATCGTCCTCATGATCTTCTTGTGTTAAGAAAACTTGACTTTCACCATCTAGACCCATTAAATTAATCTCAGGGTCTTCATTGGGCTCTATTGATGTGGAAGTTTCTTCATAATTTTCTTGGAAAGGGGATCTTATGTCTTGGTCAGCACTGGTCTTTCCAACATTTGGGTTTTGAGTTCTCCTGAAATTTGGATTCCTAGGAGGGTTGTTTTGTGGTGGTTCCCATGATGATTTTCTTTCAACCGATTCCACTCTATCACCCAATCTTTTCATTCCAGTGAGAATTGCATCTAGCTTTTGATCAAAGGCAGAGGGTTCCTCTTTGAAAGCAGTCCTCTTTTCCAACCTTGCCCTGTTCCTTTTGGCAATTAGGTTGGCTTCCACTGTGACAGCAACCCTTTGGGCCTCTGCAAGGGATTGAGGATCTCTTTCCTTCAACTGATAGGCCATGTCAGGGTCAAAACCATCAGGGAATTTGTACAAGGCTAAATCAGGAGGAGGTCTTAAATTTTGTGGGATCGCATTATATACATTGTTAAATCTTGCACAGTATTGCAAAACAGTCTCTTGGGGACCTCTTTTGATAGTGTCATATTCCCCAAGTATGTGCAGAGGATCTTTCTTCTTCTCCCATCTACTAGTAAAGGCTTGATACAGTTCATCAGGAGTTGTAATATAATTTGCATTCAGGGATCTAAACCAAGTTCTTACATCCCCAGTTAGGCTTTGAACAAACATCCTCATTCTGACACTGTCATCATCTATTTCATAGGTCTCAAAATGGTCTTGCATCCTCTTAGCATGCTGGACAGCTGTCAGAGGACCATTGGAGTCAAAATATGAGATTTTTGTTTGGTAATCTTGGGGTAGAGCTGCAGCATTAGCTGGTATCTGCAAGGGTGCATATCTGTTAGCCATATTTACAGGATTTAGAGGATTAACAGGGGCAGCTGGGATAATAGGAACAGTGGGTACCACAGGGGTGCCAAGTAGGGGTGAACCTATTGTGTTGGTCAAGGGGATATGTGCAGTGGATGAAGATATGAGAGGAGGACTTTGAGATGGGGATGGTGAACTAGGGGAACTAGGGGTAGACCGGAAAAGGACCTTGCATGGGGTAGAGATAAGGCTGGGATGATCTGACTCTGAAGTTAGATCAGCAGGCTGCTCCTGCCTTTGCTGCCTCCTAAGGTTTCTAGGGATGGTATTTGGATTATCAACAATGATGGGTGGATTAGGGTCAGGATTTGCCCTAGTGTGCCATGGATTTTTCTTGGGAGCCAGCTTCTAGCTGTTTTTTTTAGGATTTTATAGGGACTGGATGAAGATTTTGGAATGGCTATATATATTTCAAAGCTAAGATGAAGATTCCCTAAAAATCTCCTCCCTAAAGCTGTCAATGTGATACAGAAACAGTTTAAAGGCCTCTTGGCTGATTTCAAGCTTGATAGTAGCTATGGAAGATAGATAGTAATTGAAAAATTTTAAGCAGTTCCCCAGTGGAGTCGCCAATTATGTTAACACCCAGGTTGTTCCCTATGACTCCCAAGGGAATACGGCTGGGGTAACCACTAACCAATCTTTGGATCACAGTTCCTAGCCAAACTGTAATCAGAGGGGGCTCTCTCTTTATAATTTGTCTCTGTTTTGAGGGTTTTTTAGGCTAGTTATTATGCTCAGGTTTTTGGTTTATATTTTGGTTGAAGGATATCTTTCTGTACTTGAAGTGTGCAGTCTGCAGATGAGTTTATTTCATTGGGCAATGGAGTCTGTGGCTACAAGTGTTTAGAAACCTTGAGATGATTTACTGAAATTACGGGGCCATTTAAATACTTCATATAACAAAATTAGATCATGATGGTGATATGTGAACAACCAGTGAAAAGCATTTAAGAATTTTCCACTAAATCTGGGGTATGGGGAAGAGATAGATGCCTCCAAAGCAAACTTGAATTCCTGAAATATTTATCACAGTGATAGATATAGCTTGAAAGTGTAGCAATTAAGAATTACACCTTATTTACTCTATCTGGAAGAAAACATTTATAACAGCTTAGATTGAGTTCCGGGTAATCTGTGATTAAATCCTGGAACTATTCTTTTACTTTGCCATTAAGAGTAAAACACAGAAACATGAAAAAAACATGAAAGACTAGACAACATATAACACAGAGGTTTAAAGAAGACTTATTGTGCTATGAAACATGCAGGAATCCTGTAACAATCAGCCAGCCACCACAGTGCGTCAAGGAACACAGAGCTTTGGAAATTCCATCCACCTTTTGTATTATTTCTCTGAGAGTTATACAGCAACAGAAGTATCGAAAGGAAATCAACAACAACCCTTGCAAACTCATGCGAAGGGGACTTTATAGAAATGTTTATACAAAATATCTCAGGCATTGAGTCATCTGAGAGAGAAATATCTTCATTACTTCGTACAGAAAGTAGAAAAGAAGTTATTACAGCTTTGAATGCAGCATAACTGCTCTTTAAGTCTGTCAGAGGATATTTTGACCCTTGGAGGTCAGTGAGTCGGTTGAACTGCTTTGCTTTAATGCTGGAAAATGTGCCTTTACGTTTGCTGCGCTGTATCTTCTCGGCTCTGCCACCTGTGGTTTCCTACTTTTGCTTTGTTTGGCTGAAATTTCTGCTGAGTTGGCTCAGCTTTAATCTTTAATGCATGCTGATTTTGTTAAACTGTGCTTTGCATAACAATTCATATTTTCAAAAACAAAATTTGGTGAATGGCTCACTGTCTATAAAATTTTCTGTATTGCATCTGTCCACCAGTCTTGTGTAGGGAGTTGATGCCTGAGAATTGCATCCATAGTCTCCTCTGCCTCTGTATACTTGTAAAAATTGGGAACCACCTCAAACAGGTGATTGATCTCATTCATTATAAAAAATAGACTTTCTACCTTGTTGTAGATAGTCTGTCCTGTAGCTGGCCCTGTTTCTTCTGAGCTGCTGGGCTTCGCATTGATTTCGCTTGTGGCAAATGCGTTCACTCTTTTGGCATACTGCTCATGAATGAGCAGTCTCCCTACGCTGTTCAGTAAGCTAGGGAGTCCTCTGTTTTGCAGCACCAGGAATTTATCCATAAACCTTTTTACCTCGGTCTGCATGTCCTGGGTTCTTCTCTCCAATGTCTGCACCAAATTTCTCAATGTGAGAACCCTTTTGATCAACTGAATGGTCTCAGTTCTATTGGCAATTCCCATGTTTGCCAGCTGAGTACTTGTTCTATTATTCAGCACATTGATCATCCTGGTGGCAACTTCAGGCATGTTGCCTAGAGCAGCCCTTGACTTGTGAATTTCAGCTTGTGCTTTTGGGATGAGCTCTAGCTGCTCATGGATTGTCTCTATATACTGCCATTGGTTAGTAATAGACTGGCCAATGTTGGCCCATAGCATTGCCTTAAGCCCAGCTATAACTTTATCTAATTTGAGCTCATTTTCTAGCTCTTTTATCCTGTCTTTGAGGGCTTTCACCTCCCTGCCCTTCTCTGCCACAGCTTGCTTGGATTTATCGTATCTGTCATTCACCTTTGCCAATTTATCCCTGGTCTCATTCAGCTCTGCCATTTGAGCTTCCAGGGCTTGAATCTCATTTTTTAGCTTTTGCATGTCCAAGCTAGGGGCCTGCTCTGTTGGTGGAGGTGCTGAAGTAGATGGTGCAGCTTGATCAGTCTGTTGAGGGGGAGGAACAGTAGTTGGGGTAGCTTCCTCAAGGTTTATGATTTGAGGAGGAGGCTGAGAGGTCTGCCCTTCTTCTCTCTGTTTCAGAGATGCTTGTAATGCTGCCTGTGCAGCCTCTGATTCTCCCAGTTGTTCTTGTGTTTGGATGAGCTGCTTGTAGAGAGATATGAGCAGATCTGTGGCATCTTTATCATGCCTTTGTTGGGCCACTTCATCTGTCTGAGGGTGAATTGTGGCTGGGAGCTTGATCTTTCTCCTTAGAGCTGCCATATCTGCATCCCTCAGCTTCAATATCTCTTGTATGCCCTTGATATCTTTGGGATCATGCCCAATCTCTATGATTATATCTTCTAGGGCCCTGATCCTGTTGTCCTTTGCTTGAGAGGAGGCCCTCTCCAACTCAAGCTGAGAAGCTGTATTATTTAGGCTATTCTCTAGCCTGTAGTTGTCCAAGGTCTTGTCTGCTAATGAAGCATAGACCATCTCACCTGTTTGTTTGTGTAGTTCAATCTTATCCATTGGGTGGATGTCCTTGGCCATGATTTCAAGATTAGTCCTCAAGTAATCTGAAGAGGACTGTGGCTGCAGAGTGGTTGGCGTGAAGTGGCTCATGATCATCTTTCCTTCACTTACATCAAAGGCAGACATTAGACGCTGCTGGTTGGAGGGGGCCATTTTCAATAAATGGTTGTACAGTTGTATCTTAATGGGGTCACTTCTCCTCTTTATGTCTATGAACTGCTGCTTAATGCTCAGTTCACCCTCTCTCTGCTGGCCGGAGGAGCTAACTTCCCCTCCCATTGTTCTCTCTTGTTTCTGCGGGAAGGAACTTGCAGATGCCTCCATACTCGGCATGCCCATACCCAAAGATTTCCCTCTAGGCATCTCTTCCTCAGAGAATGGATTTATTCTCTGTCTCTTCTCCCCATGACTTGCTGATGTGGTCAAGGGAGTCTCTCTATCCCTTTTTCTGTTCACATCCTCCCTTTGTGGAGTTTGGAGGACTGAGGTTTCATTGGCAGCTTCTTGCCTAGGAGGCACTCCGCTTTGAGCCTGCTGGTCACTGAGATTTTGGGCCTCAACTTCCCCTTCTTGCTGTGTGGGCTGCTCCTTTTCCTGCTGCCCTTCTCTTTGCTGTGTACCCTGTTGCTGTTGTTGTTGTGCCTGCTGCTGTTGCTGTACCTCCTCCTGAGGTGGCTGTTCTGATTGCATTTCTTTCTCCTTTCCTTTGGCAGAGGCTTGCTCAGTAGCTATGGCCACTTGCTGATTTGCTGTGGAGGAAGATGCAGCTGTTACCACTTGGATGTTTGGAAGAGTGAACACCTGTGCAGAAAGCTCCAAGTCAGCCATCTTTAGAAGATTTCTACGTGCTCTTTCATTCAGCTCTTCTTGTGTAATAGCTTCTTCTAGGGTTCCTCTCCTCCATTTAATTTGGTTTGCATGTTGTTCAATGTGAGGAATCTTGAGATGATCATAGCGAGCTAGCTTATATTTAAGCCTCCTCAAAGAGATGAAGTGGTTGGGGTCATAAGGTTTCCAGAGGAAACTGGTCTTCAAACCAAGGTCTTGTAACATTCTATCTGCCTCTATCCAGCCTTCCTCCCTTATATTATAGACCAGGTGGCCAAGTTGGTTCCTGACTTTCAACTGTGCCTTCTTGCCCTTTCCTGAAAAGTGAAGCACATCAACATTGCCAAACTGCCTGAAGTATTCTAGGGCAAAGAGCCTCATGGGAACATATCTGGGCAGTCTGTATGGGGGTAACTCACAGCCATAAATTCTAATGACTGTGTGATGTTGGTAAAAATACCAATCCCCGGTGTTGTATGCTTTTGACAAGTGAAGGAGTCTTTGCATCTCATTGGTCAATCTTGGAGGAGGTGAGCCCAGCAGCAGGGTCATGGCTGGATGGATGAAGAGATCTATGAACTCACAGTAGGTGTATGGAGAATAGAAGCTACAGTGGAAAGCAGAGGTCCAATATATTATTGATCTGAGGTTGCCCTGTGCATCCTCTCTTTTCATGGGAAAAGAGAATTTCTCATGTTGATAGTATAAGATTAAGTAGTAAATGTAGGAGGTATATTTGAACAGCCTTTCCCTTGACAGGTTCATCAACTGCTCATGCATTTTCTCTGAAATGTAAGTGGCATAGTCATAGCAGACTGGATTTTTGCCAGGAGAGAACATGAGCATCATCAGCAGCACAGTTTAATCTATATACTCAATTGAGTCATACCCCAGAATGGGACTGATCATATCTACAAGGTCCCTGCCCAATTGGTTGAGATAAACATGACTAATGGGAGGGTTTATCACAGTATCAGAATTAACAAACAGCTGGTTGAGTTTGGTAATTTGGGCATCTGTCATTCTGGCTCCCTGCCTTATCAAATCAACCAGGGATAGAGGAACCAATTTCTTGTTTGTTTTGAATTGCAACATCTCTTTGATGGCCTCAGGGGTAATGTAGAATAGAACTGTGCCTGAAGGGTCAAGCACAGCCCTCTGGGTGGCATCATACTTATCAGCACATAAGTGAATCAGGTCAGGAAATTGATTCACCTGAGGGAGCTTGAAAATTGGGAGGAAGGAATCCCAAATGCCCAAGATGTCTGTTCCAGTCTCATGTTTGATTTTTAATTCATTTAACAGATGAATATGGAACTTGCTCTGGCTTAGCATTTCTTCTGAGATTTTATAATCTAAGTCTGCTAATGCCTGCCACTCTAATTGTCTATGGGGAGCGTTCAATAGGGCAACATTAAGGGCTATGGGAGCCACTGGTGGGTCCATGATTTCTTGTAGGATTTATGGATGGAGTTGCTATGCAGAGCAACCCAAAAAGTTTTCTTTGAGGAAGGGATGTGAATTGTATGGCACAGAGTGAGTGAGAGAGTTGCAGCAATTGAAATACTGCTTGAAGTGTAAATGAGACCAATGAGAGGTCTAAATCTGTCCTTTTCAGCAGGTGAATACAATTCGAGTGAGTACTTTCACGTTTGCGTGAACAGAGTACCGTTTTCAGTGAAAATATGGGTAAACAAGGCTCGACTGTTGTTTTTCGAGCTCACAGTGGTAAATGGGGGCTAGGCACCAAGATTTCACCGGTGAATTTTGAGAGTTTTATGTCGCTTAAGCTCTTTCGAGGGAATTCACAGACAGAGTACGCACATGAAGGATTTTAATGGAGAATACCTGGTAAAGAGCGAGCAATGGTCACGGATGACTGTGGAAATGGCGCGCTGGACGTCTCCGAGTTGGTTTCAGCAAAGGTGGTGTAGCTTGGACGTAAAACTCATGCAGAGAAAGCAACAGTTCTTGCAGCAAAAGTATGAAAAAACGCGAAAATTGGCCTAAATATGGACTTTTGGCATTTTGGCATGTTTTTTGGATGACGTCAGCATGACGTCATCAGGTGGGGTCAAGGTGGGATGATGTCAGCATGACGTCATCGGGTGAGGTGGCGAGATGCAACTGGTCCACGGGGATGATGCGGTGGCAGACAGATCAGCATGGGGACGGATGCAGGAGCTGACGCGAAGGCGGAGTCGCAGTGACGTGGGGATGACGTTGGATGAGTGGATTGAGCGAAACCGGAAGCGGTTAGCGGTTTTATATCGCACCGCTATAGTTACGGAGGCGGAATGTGTCAGTGGTACCTCCGATGCATTGTGGGGGAGGCACGTAGCAGGCGCCTGACGTCACCTTCTGACAGATATCGGAAGGTATCTGTCGGACGTCGAGGCCCGTCCGATATGGATAAGGACCGTTGGATTTCAATCGCTTGATCGGACAGCGATCGGGTTGATGAGATGATCGGCAGATATGACAAGGGGGCGGTATTATTTAATATTTATTTCGGGATCAACGCTTGGCGGAAAACATTAGGATAGGGTATTTTCCAATGTTTTTCAATGTATTTTGGAAATATACAATACGGGCGGAACTTTGGATAAGCGAACAAAGTAGGTGTTTTGGGTTATTTTTGCAAATGAAGCGGGTATAGGTAAAACAAGGTCATTTATGAGATTTTCTTTAGCAAATGAAGCTTTTTAGGGGCCAAATGAAATCAGAAGATGGGAGGGGTTTAGATTTAGGTTCATCAAAGTGACCAGATGCCATTTGATCCCTGATAAAGAACTTATTGGCTATAATGCCAAGGGAAGGGATATTTATACATTGTTTGGGGTTTATACACCATGGTGTTAATAATATTAGGGGAAAGGTAATATAGGGGATTTACATAGTAGAGTTAGAGTTAATATGGATGAAAGAGTGAATGAGGGGGAAATCACTAAGTTTATTTGAAACTTACTTAGTTTAGGGAGTAGATCAAAATGAAAAGAACTTTAGACAAGAAATGTGGCTTCTAAAAGATTAAGAACCACCATGAAACCATAATCTCTTCCATGAATCTCAGCTGATGAGGGAGTGTTAGTAATGAAATGGAGAGGGGAAGAAGGGAGGTTAGACATGCTTCTTGTTTGCTGCAACTTGATGAAGAATGACACCTTCTCAATTTATTTATTTTTCTTTGGTAAACAAAGTTAGCACACGTGCAACTTGTAAGAAATTACCTTTCTGCAACCCCAACTGCCTACCCATCTATTTGCCTAGCATTTTTTATTTCTTCTTGGAGGGTGCACTTGGACTTGCAGACCCTTACTTGCCTTTTCTTTTCTTTGGCTTTTCTTTTGTTTTTCTATCTACTTCTACCCTTATTTCTTCCAAGGTCCCAGATTAAGCTGTTGGGAGCCTTTTTTCTCTACCTAAACTACTTGTCTGCCAAGATTAAACAGTTTGGACAGACTCCTTTCTCTATTCTACAACTAAAAATTTAAAACATGACATGGTCCAGATTAGACTGTTGGACCATCCATCAAAATTTGAGTCCTTACCAAGCTATAAGCATAGATTGGATTCTCTTGGAAATATGTGATATTTGAATCATCAAAGCATAGCATATTTTAATTTTTTCATAGCCAATCATGAAATATGAAACCTATTGGTATAGGTAGCTAACAGACCTAACCATACAACAAGTAGAAAGAGAAGTGCAGGAGTTGCAGTAGGCTTATGACATGGTCTGGGGGATTGTGCAGACAATCACTATCACACAACGGTTGGCAAAAATCAAGGAGGCCCAGGCTCTCAAGGCGCAAGTTGACACTGCTTGGAAAAAGGAGGCAATGCTTAAACAACGCATCTAGCCCTGGCTTGATGAAGCATTCATGGTCTCCACCACCATCAAGGGCTAGTTAGTGCACATGTAAGTAGCATATGATCATGGACAGGCAACTGCAATTGATATGGATGCATTGGTGGGTTGCGTAGAATAGGTACAGAGAATGGCGGAAGAGTTTGTTGCTAGTACAAGTGATGCATAGAAGTTGTTGAGTGACCTCCACGCGAAGATTGTCGCACCAGACGAGTGACTCGGGACAAGTCACGATGATTGTGTTGGGGGACTGTTGGGTAGTGAAGGCCCCGCATATCGGTTTTGGGGCTCAAAGCCCACAATTTTGGGTAAAGAAATGGTAAAGACTCTATGAGATGCACAGAGTGCAAAGTGTAATGAGTCAAGTCAAAGGGTTGTTTGACCAAAAATAATGTAAAATGAGTCAGCCAGCCCATGGTCCACATACCATGGAAATGTATAAATAGAGTAAGGCCCTATGATTAGAAGTCAGTTGTTGGTATGTATTTTGGATCTTGAATGTAATGGGTTTATGAGGAAAGAAGTCTTGGAGCATATGTAAGTCAGAGTCAAGGGTGTTGGTAGATAGATAGAGTCTCTGCAGCTGTGTCTGCAGAGACCTGGTAGATTTTGTAGCTGTGTGCGCGGAACCCTGTAGTTGTGTGTGTAGGGCAGATCTGGTTGTACTAAAGAAAGGATCAATAAAGATAATAATTTTTGGATCATTGTATTTTCTTGCAGATCTATTTATTGCTTATGTTTTGAATTTATGCATTTTATGTTATAACTACGCACACTAGGTTTTAAGCTTAAATTTTTGCTTAAATACTATAATAACAAGCTCTGATATGTAATAGTTTTATTCATAAGAGGTGCGTTTATGTAGATCTACGTGAAAGCCCGATAATTATCCAGAGTGGCGCAGGGCCCCAGAATGGTTCACGACCCCTCCAGACCACATCAAGACATCCCAAGGGTGCGAAAACCTGGTTCCAGCACCCTCCCCTGCTACCTCGGGTGAGACCTTAGTGTGTGCTCGGTGGGTTGTTCCCGAAATGGCCGGTAGCTGCGGGATTTGTTTGGCTAATAACTCTTCTGAACCTGGGTCAGGACCCAATAAGCCAACAAGTGGAAGCTAGAAGTAGGTTCTCTTTTCTCTTATTTTATCTATTTTTTATAGAAAAGGTAGAGAATGCTTTATGTTGTTGTTTCTAGATTAAGCTACTAGTCTAGAGGGATTAGGTATTTATCCAAGAACACTAAAACTTCCCAAAACAATTATGTTAATGGTTTGCAGCTGGGGGGAGGATGGAGCTAGCCCGCGGGTCAACCCCCTCTAATGTGAAAACTATCAAAATCAATTGCTAATGGTTTGTGGTTAACCATAAACTGCCAGCAGTTTTGTTGGCATTCACTTCCTACGTGATCACTACCACGAAACCCAAAGGATGAAAATATAACAAAACCGTGCAGATTAAGTGATGGCTGCGGATTAGCCCGTAGTTGATACATAACTAACATTTAATTAAACTGCATTTTAGTTTGGAAACACTTCTAGCGGACTGACAAATTTGGAGATTTCTCCAAAATTAGCAGGACTAACTAGTGTTCCTCTAGTTTTAGTGGACTTTTAATGGAGAAATTGATTTTGCCATAAATTTTGCAAAATTCAACCAAATTGGGATCAGGAAAACACATTCCTAGATAATTTTGATGTTCTGAGCACATTGAGGAAGGCTTTAGGAGTATTAAAGTATTGTAAACAACACATTTTCCATTTTGAGCTAATATAGAGGCCCAAGCCATCAAAGCTGAACCAAGGAGATCTAGCCCAAGAGGGGTGAACTCCTTCATCAAAACACTATGTTAAGTGTTCATTTTGATGGTTTTCTATACATGTTGTTTGTTGTTGTTCAACACTTTACTTTCGTTCTATTTTTCTCATGAATTTGAGATAAAAACTTGACATAAATTTCCCTATTCATTTAGAAACACCATAAATGAAAACTATGCACGTGAAGAAAATGATAATAAGTTATTTTTAATTCTGAAGTTGAAATTAGCACATAAAAACTAATATTCAATAATATATCACCTCGAGCTCCCAGATTGCACAGTGCATGCAGTGGTGTGAAATCTGGGCAAGGGGACCCAGATCTTCCTAAGGGGAGTGTGAAAATCAAGAACATCTGAAGGATGGTGTGATGCAAATTGAAGATTTGACTAAGTGTTAATGCATGCATGTGAAACAGGTGTATAAATCATTTATATTGAAAGAAAATGAAGCATGTGAAGAGAGTCACCATAACGACAAGTGTTAGTGCAAAAACAGGGTCACTCATGCGACACTTGGGAAAGACAATCTAAAACTTAAAAAAACATGTATACATTCTAAAACAATTTAAAACGGAAACATTCATTCATAGAAACAAGTGAAACAACACTCTCACAAGATAAACAATAAAAAGAGATAGAAAAAGAGGCAAAAGACTGGAAAAGAAAAACTCACACGGAAAAGCAATGATGATTGCACTCAAGGTTCCTTGATCTCCTTGGGAATGCTAAAGATCCAAGATCAAGTGTGAAAATGATCTCTAACAGCATCTATTAAATAGATTTGGTCAAGTTAGGGTTTATGACATGGGTGCCTAAAATCAATGAAAAAGCGACACTTGGCAATAGTTTCTAAAAACAATGCAAGTGCCTCCTTTGGGTTACTAAAAATAGATCACTATTTTTTAGGGATGCTCTTTTAATTTTTTCTTTTTTCTTTCTGAGGAAAAATTGCCATGCATTGCTCAGAAAGATTGCATAATTCTAGGAAGGACTGAGAAACTATCTGGTTCATGCAATTAGAAGTTTCTAAGTGTAGTGGGTTCTACATAATCTCTTTTCTTAGTGGCTCTAGTCTACCTCTCTTGTCTAAAAAATTTCCTAGCTCAAGGTTGGCTATTATTTAGTATCGCACATTTCCTAAGCTAAATATTCAGTGGGAGTATAGATTTTGAAATTCCCAAGAGCAAGGTCAGTTTCCCTAAAGAATTGCACAGTTCTCTAAGGCAAGCCTAGAACTGTTAAGCGACCAAGTGAAGAGATCTTCTTATGGTTTAGAAAATGAACTAAGTGAGAAAACTTAAGCTAAGATGAAAATAATAAGGTTGAGTTGAAGCATAAATACCTGGATCAATGCAAGATAAGTTGTTGTGGTTTAGAAGGGAGGCTCCAAATTGGAAACATAGGAAAAATTTTGGAGGGTGGTCTTAGCTACTACAACATTGGTGACACACTGGTAGAACTCCAACTCTTTGTATGGACCTTGTCTCATGCAAAGAAAGTATAAATATTCTAGAAGTATTGATCAATCCTTTGATCTCCGTATCTTCTTCACTTAGACTGAGTTAAATATTTGGCCCCTACCATTCTCTTTATCAACAACACATATACCAAGACAAGTCAAAATGTATTTTTTTGATTGGGGATGAGGGGTATATAGATGCACAAGTAAGATATATTTCTAGAGTTTTAGTTTCATCTCTGGTGTTGCTCTGCTGCCAACAAGTCTAGATAGTACCTTGATGGATCCACTTTAGGAACACAAGAATTTATCTACTTCTAGCGAGCTTGGATAGTACCCCAGCGGAGTTACTTGATTAACCTCTCTGCGCAAGAAGCCTTTCTCTTTTTTCTCCCTTTTTTTGATTGTTTAAAGAGCTGTGCATAGGCACTTATTTATTTCATAAGGTGGAAGAGGGATCCCAACTTATTGAGAGCATAAGAGGTTGTCCCTTCAGAGAAGGATATTTATATATACCTCTAACATACTTCTTGAGGTTTTCCTTTCTCCTAACTCTACTTGACTGAGTTGAAAAGGGTTAACTAAAAATAGAAAACCGACTAGAGTAGGAAGTACAAGTTAAGAGTGAAAGCATCATGATTTCACAATGACTCTATATGGAAGGAACATATTTTCCATCAGGATATCATTGACTAGAATAAATGCAAGAATCACACAAAGAGAGGGCATAGATAGATAAGAAAGTGTGTATAATTGTACAAGTTCCTCTTGGAATTTAGCTTGCTTATCTAAGAAGTCAAACATGAGTTAGTGTAAAAGCTAACTTAATGGTGTAAAAGAAAACAAACAAAGGAAAGAAGTAAGACAAAGCAAGAAAATGTAAGAAAATCAAGAAACAAATAGGAAAAGAAAAAATACTCATAATCCTAACCTAAGCAAAACATAGGATGACTCACATGAAGTGATACTTCCAATGCATCCATCAGCACATTGGTTGGCCCATATAGGCGAGAGCATAGTTGAAAAGAAATATATGCAAGAATACCAATAGAAAAGAAAGATAAGACATTGAAAACCAATATGTTTGAAGCTCGAATATCCACAAAAAAGAAAGGACAGAAATCACATGAAAGGCACTCTACGGATGTATCATGGTGTCCTATCATAGTGCACATGAGAGAGAATCATGTACACACCTTCGAACTTGAAAAATGAGCCAACATAAAGAAAGAAGAAAATTTTTGTTTTGTAATAGTGGTTGCTACGTATGACTCCCACAATGCATGAGAAATAGGATCATGTGATTATGATAGAGGATGTGAACTCTGTGAAATAGATTGATTTTCAATGTGAATAAGAGAGTGATGAGGAGCCTGGAAATATTAAACATATTTGTGATCCAAAGTGAAAATAACCTCAAGGCTGTCAAAACCTGACATAACCATCATCTCGGCCTGAAGTGCCTCGACATCTTGAAGAGTTTCCAATTCATCAGAAGATAGATCATCAAAGAATAGCTTCTTAGAAAGATAAAAAGTAAACATTAAATCAGCATCGTGATTTAATGAATGAAAGAAAAAATCATTACAGCCACGATCATAATGTTTAAGATGATGGACAGTGGCATTGTCATGATCAGATGAATCATAAAGAGGGAATGATGAAAAACTAGAAATTTCACCCTCGATGTTTCTGGAAAGGTAAGATGAGATATTTGGAGGATCAGGGAAGATAGATTTGTCCTCTACACAATGCAATGGAAAAATAGCATTCCATGTGTTCTATGAATGATTAGAGATAGAAACATTGGAAATGAATCTTCACAAGATGGAACAGAAATGGAAGAATCATGGAAGACGCCAGGATAAAGTGGATGAGGTGTAGACAGAAGGAGGTCATCCTTCACCTCATATTCTTGTTCATCTTCATACATATAGTCATAAAAAAGATATCACAGGTTGTGACGAGCACTAGTATTGCAACAAGAATGTTGCAACTCCTGCGGCTACGAACTTTACTTCATCAACCATGTGTTCGTACAAACTTGGAGGTGACAGTATTGTATACACAAGTAGATGAAATGGGTCCACTCTTTTCTCACTGTTGAGTTGGGTGATAGACCACTAGGGTTTCTCAAACCAACCTTCTATTTATTTAGAAGAATTTTTGTTAGCAATTGAGAAAGGATAATTTTACCCTAATTGAGAGAATTGAAATGTTATCTACTGCAATAAAGAAAGACTGAAATAAATGGTCAAAACACATAACTCCTCTAGCTATTTGTTAAGATACCTTACTTCAGAAGAATTATAAGCTAACACATGTTAAATCCTAACTAACCTAAGAATGCAATATATTCTAATCAAACACTTAACTATTGTGCACATGAGTAAGCATAACAACCTTTTTCTTTTTGCCTTTTTTGTGAAACATAAATGCTAATTTTCTTGATTGTATGGCAGGGGGGTTAGGTGTGGAGAGAGATGGTTGTGATGGTTCACATGGCTTGGGAGGTAAGCAAGGGTATTCTCCTATATTTCTTTATTCATTTTCACAAATCAGGTTCAAAACCGACCACTAAAAGCCATCCTACAGGATGTCCTAATTCACCTACACGATCCCCTGTTTTCCTACAGGAACATGCCGAAAGCATAAGGAGTGATTTTAACAGTGGTATGGGGCTTAGGGAAGTTGAGTGAGAGAAGAAATAAGGCAAGGAAGTGGTTAGGACTCCCTTAGAACTCAAACCAAAGTTGTATGATGGTTGGATTTGCTCAACAAGCATGACAAGTTGTCCTTGTGAAATAATAATTCACATTATGGACTTAGTGGATTTTGTCAATCACGGATGGTTAAGGTTAGGTTGAAGCTGGTGATATGGGTCTTCCTATAGTATTGAAACTCCTATAATATACACATCATTGTTGGCATTTACCCATAAATCATATCAAAAGAAGAGAGGTTACATCAACATAGGAAAGCAAAATTTCATCATTTATTTGCCTAGTTCATGCATGGAAATGCTGGCAGCCTATTTTGAAAACACCATGAAATCTAAGACAGATTTAAAGATACCATAAATAACAACTGAAACCTATCTTTGAAACTTGAAGGATGCTAATCTATTTGGCAGAGAAACCCTAAATGTCATAAAGAACTAGAATTCTATCTTTTTGGCCTGAATGAGGGGTTTTCCTCAAACCATGGTCCCTGAAGGGAGGAATGGGGCAAGATCCACCTATTATTAGCTTTTTTGGTATTTTTTTATCTCTCAAAATATATTGTTAAAGCTATGCAAAAATGGAAGCAATCTAATCAAATTCACTAAATACTTGTAATGTAACAATGACAAAATCAATTCAACAAGTAACCTATGAAATAACCTAAGCATACAAGTACAGTAAGAGGAACCTCTGCTGACAGAGTTGGGCCCTAACCAAAGAGCTTCAACCCTTTGAGTCAACTTAGTGCTCGATAAAGGGAATGCTCATTTTCATTAACATATCAAAAATACATAACAATGTTTTGTCACAATCCTTCAACTCGAAAGTGCTTACTTATCCTGCATAAAACATATGAATCATAATGAGGCTCTAGGCCTCCTTATTTATACAACTTATGTTGCAAATGAATTTCTTAAATATAGGGAATCTGGGCCCCCAATATCAAGATAAACTGGTTCTTAACCATCATTGGCTTGATTGCCAATGATCCTTGGTGAGTGCCAGTATTGCAGCAAGAATTCTTCAACTCCTTGGGCTTCCAACTTTACTTTTATCAACCTGATAGTTCGTAACAAACTTGGAAGCATCGATGCTATATGCACAAGTACTATTTATCACTACAGGTTGTCGCTTGGTCAGTTGGCATGAGACCACTAGGAGCTCAACCCAACTTCTATGGAGTTCAGAAGAAGCTCTATGTGTGATGAAAGGAAATAAAAATTGCTCTACATATGCTACTCTACTTGTAGAAAGGAGAAAGACTGGAATGTAAAGAAAAACCTTGTAAACACTAATTAACAAGCTAATTCTACTTTCTCGAAAAACACTATGAAAACCATGAAAGAAATGCGATTACCTACTCAAGGAAGTAAACAACATCTAACCATGCTATTTCTGGAAGTAAATAAGCAAATGACATATTTTTGGATGTTTATGTGCGTTTATGTGGATTTAACATACATCTAATTTATTGTGTGTGAGTGTGGAAATGAACAGGTGGAATTAGAGGGTGGTTTTGGACCTTCCTCTAGGGGGTCTTAGGTGGCCTTCTGGAGGCTTTTCCCACACTCTGCCTTCAAAAGAACTCCTACAGGAAAAACTATAGGAGGCCTATAGGAGGAGGCCGAGAGAAATTTTTACTATTTTGAGGGTGTGAGAGTGGGTGGAAAAGGTGGATGAAGGTTGAAATGAGGTGTTACAGTGCCTAATATCTACCATGAATAACTAGGAGAGAGAAAGATGATTGGGTTTTCTCAAGGAGAGAGGAGGAAGTTCTATGAAAAATGCAGGAAACTAGGGCAGAATTGAGGTGAGGTTTGGGAGACCTATAGGGCATGGATCAGATGGAGGGGTGTGATTGCTGGTAAGTTGGCATAATTTTGGAAGAGATATACTACATAGAAATTGACAGTCAACCAAGAAAATCAAGCAACCAATGAAATGAGTGCGTCCTAGGAAAAACAGAGTTTTGCATTAAAGTGACCTAAACTATGATGCATAGAAGGAAATTCCTGGAAATGTTGTAAGAAAGGAAAGCATGCAAAAGGACTATTGCAAATCAGGAAGTGAACATGATGAAGAAGATCTAAAACAAAGCAAAACTGGACTATCAACCTACTAGAAAGCTACAAACACTAGAAGTCCCAGGAATGAGGAAAATCTGTGTTTTTGGGGTAGCAAGAGGGTCTTTGCCTCAAATCATGATCCCAGAGGGAGGAAGAGAGGCCAAGAAACTATTTATAGCATTTTGAATCTTTTCTAATCATTTCTTAACCTGCTACAGAGAGCACAAATGGAAGCAAACTACTAAATCATCAAAAGCAACCTATTCTTAACTAGAAGAGAAATACAACTAACAACAAATTAATCTACAAATTCAAATAAAGCATACAAATACAAGTAAAGAGAATCTTGGCTACTTCAATTGGGCCCTAACCCAAGAGCTTTAGCCCTTTGAGGTAACTCAGTGCTAGCTCAAAAAGGATTCCATCTTCATTATCAAAAAAATTGCAAGACTACATGAAATTGTCACAAAATAGTAAGCTCAAAATTTGAGCGGAGTTTACATAAGCAAAAAAATCCGACCCTAGTGAGGCCCTAGGCCTCTCTACTTATACATCTAAAGCTACTAACAGCTTCCTTAAAAACAGGGAGGCTTGGCTTCCAAACTCGAGATAACTATCAACCATCTTCCACATGCCTGGTTGCCCTCTAGTGCATGATTCAGATGCTAGTACTCCAAGCTGAATGAAGGGTAATTTGAAGTGAGGAGTAATAAATGAGGGGGATCCCTCCTATAAGTCCTCTCCTCTATCTACTTTGATTTATTACTGCAATTTGACCACTGGATCCTTGACTTTGACCTCAAAATCCATCAATAATTTGCATTAAATACATGTTAGACCACATGGCATAATAACTAACTCAAATCACCCTATAAGCATAAATATAATCAGAAAATCATACAATAAGCTGAGAGAATGGTTTATTTGACTAGGTTAGGAGGTGAATGAGCCCATATAATTACCCATTTATGAGTCGCACCAATCCTCATGGCTCGGTTTCCTAAAACTCCAAGATGGTGTGATTTGATTAACAGATCTTCAAATGAGTGAGAATTTAATGAGGAAGATCCATCTCCTATAATCTCTCCTTCTTGTCTCATTCAAGTTCCTGCACCTTAATCAGCCATAATTCTTCATGATTTTCTCCCAAAAACCTGCAATCAATGCACATTAGACCACTAGACGTAACATCTTACTTTTACTCATCTCATTGAGAAAATTATAATTAAAACATGTAAGGAATTATGAGAAGAGTTAATTTTGGTAAGCTTGGAGGTGTATTAAGGTCCATATATTTTACCCAATTATGAGCCTCATCATCACTCCTTATTGAAAGTGTTTCTCATCCTCTAAGCAATTCAATCTATCTCCATGTCCTTCATTTCTCTGGTGGATTCCATGAGATCCCACGCTTCTAATGTAGTCTCTTCTTCCTTTGAATAAAATCTTGCCTTCCTCTCTGTCTCTTCCCACTGCTTTCTTTCTTCTTCTTCTTTTCTTCCTTCCAACATTCCCAAAACCAATGGTGAACTGAGCCTCAAGGCAATTCAATTGAATTTGAGTTTTTGTAGTTACTTCTTATACATTGGGGTTCTATTTAGTGCCTTTCTCATTCTGTCAGGAGAATGATATTCTCTGATTTTTAGGTTGTAAGGCAAGGTGTTCCATATCCTTCATCAAGATTGATGGTTGTCATCTTTTAATAATCTGAACATATCTTCAAAGTGTGTGACTACTTGTTCTTATACAACAGGGTACCTTGGTGCAAGATTGGGGTCATTTGCAATGAGGTTACTGATGACAGCCATTGGGTTAGATTACTTTGCTCTCATCATAAGAGGTTCTGCCTCTTATTTTTCCATTACTTTTTTCATCTTTGTAGCTCTTTCCTCCTCATGATTCATCCATGATGCTAAGGCCATCAATTGTAAGTCCCCTAGCTTGGGATTTTGGTCCCACACATTTAAATATGCCAAGGCCAATTTTTGTAGGCAAAACTCAGATATTTTTTCTCTATCTTCTAATGTGATTTGATCACAGAGATCAATGAATTTCTATAGTCTTGGAAGGGCATAGTTCATATTTGTGCTAGGGTCTTTATTTGGAATTTTAGCCATTGTTCCTTGAGGTACAAGGCATAGGAATTTGCTGGAATCGTGCATTGGATTGCCTCCATGGACAAGATGACCATAGTTCTCAATTGGCTTTCCCTTTCCTGTAGCTACTTCCTTAGCCATGTGTTCTTAGCCTCTAGTTGAGATTTCATCATTACTTCTCTATCTCTTATTCTACTCAGTTCTCTTCCCATCTCTTGCAATTTCTCCTCCATGTGGCCTATATCCTCTACCCCTTTTGATTTGGTAATTTCCATCCACCTGTGTGTCCTATCCATCTCTTTTTCAAGTTCAAAGAATAGGGGAATAACAAACTTTTGTGGTATCACCCTGCCTCCTTCAATGAACCTGTAGAAGGAGTTGAGGTTTGGTTGTGGACTATGTTCTCTCAGTTCTTGGTCTTCTTCCTTTATTTATTGTTGAGTGATACCTTCTTGGCCTCTTTTCTGTGTTTCCTATAGGTTTGACAGAGTTTCCTGTAGGATGGCCTCTGCTTCCTATAGGTCTATATGTGTCTCCTTTAGGAGACCTTTTCCCTTTGATGAGGCTGACCTTGTGATAAGCCTCCTAACATAGGTAATTGGAGACTTGGGATAAGCTTGTTTTGATGATCCTTCTCCTTCATTTTTCTTTATAGGGGTTGCCTTTTTTTCTTTCTTTGCTGAATTTTCAATGACAATTGGATTTTTGGTGGGGGTTTAAGGTCTTCCTTGTCTAATCCTAGTGTTCTTTCTTGTCCTGAAATATAGTGGGGTTTGTCTTTTCCACTTCCCCTTTAATTTGACAGGTGTACTGAGGGCAGCAAGAGAAGCTACTGCCTCTTTCTACTTAGGCTCTGGGGATACCCTTGGTGATTCTTCCTCCTCTCTTTCTTGAATTGTAGACCGTTGTTCATCCTTCTGTCATGTTTCCTCTTTTCCATTTTCTTTCTCATCCTCTTCTCTGTCTCCCCCTTCCTCTTCTTTTCCCTCCTCCATTTCTTATTCAATATCCTCCTCTGTTTCTTCTCCTTTTTCCTCTTCTATTTCTTCTTCTTCCTCACTAGCAGTAGGGCTTCTATCATATTCAATAGCTTGAATTACTCCTTGTGCCAACATATCTGTAAATGTTGTCCATGCAATAGGGAATCTTATGTTTTGTAGAGCATCTTCAACGATGATTTTGATCAACCCATGATGTGCTAGCTACTGATTTTCCCCCTTGCACTTTGATGCTCATGTCTATCATGGACTGTAGAAGAAATTTAGATATACTCAATCTGTTATGAGGATGTGTGTTTTCTTCAAATCTTAGTTCTTGGAGGAGTATCAAGTCGTATCCATATGCTACACTGTATCTCCGTTCACATGAAATATATTTGATGAGGTGGTAACTGACTTCATTCCAAGGGTATGGAATGTTATCCCTTCTAACCCCATCTTTGTCTTCTATTGGTTCTTCTCCTTCCGAAAGGAAACTTTTATTGGCAAGGGTGTTCTTTCCATTTTCCTCTTTTATCCATGGTAACCCTAGGGGGAGTGTAGTGATTTTGTTTATAACCTCGTGGGTAGTTTCTACTGATAAACCCTTCACCAAAACAGTGGAACTAGTACTAGTGAGGGGTATAAGTAAGAGGAAAAATTCTTTGGCCACATCATCATCATATCCTCTCATCTCTCAAAGAACCCCATCCATTGATGCCTTGTGAAAATTTCCACCACGGGAGGATGTTGGTGGATCCTTGTTATAGTTTTGGGTTCTCTCTTGTTGAAACCTCTTGTCATCTTTCCTTGGTAATTGTAGAGTCTTGTGTTGATAAAGTTGAAGAGTTCTGCCCACGGGGCTTTGGATTGACGGTGAATGGGTGCGTTGTTAAGGCACTCCTTGCGATAGGTCACCGGTTCAAATCCCCGTGGGTGCGTAGGTTAGTCTTAACAATCAAAAAAAAAAAGTTGAAGAGTTCTGGTAGGTGAGGAGTTTTTTTTATTTTAACATGCAATACAATTCTTCTATCCTAAGATGTACTGTAAATTCCTAACCAAATTGAGGATTTTATTTTTCTTTTCAAATGGAAAATATGGAGGGTATGGCTCCTATTTCAGTTTTCCACGTTCTTATGAGGATAACTTTGATATGACCTCCCTTAGTTTACATTGATAGCTTAATAGACTAATTCCTCTGTATCTTGTAGGCTTCCTGTAGGTTTCCTACAGATGCTGACTGTATCCTATAGTTGCTATTTCAGGAAGGTCGAGAGAAACCTCTTCATTCGATGAACTCTCGAAGTTTCTTTTGCTCTCTTTGTATGGGAATCAGTGTTTTATTTATATATATGGATGATTGTGTGAGGTGGTGTGTTGGCTACCTAAGTACAAGCACCTCCTTTTGGACCATTGGTCACACTATCAATCCATCATGCCACCTTACCTCGTAGTTATATACCACTCTTATCCTCTCTATCTTAACCATTTTTGGCTTTATTCCCTTTTTCTTTCGATTTCACTTTTTCCATGTGTGAAGCGGTCTAACTCTTTTCTTCTAATCCACTAGTCGAAGGTGGCTAAGTTAACTAGCCACATTTACTTATAAAACCAACTCCCACATAATCCTACAGTTTTGATCATATCGTACTAACAAGAGAACATGAGTAATATGACATACCTATGGGTAAGGTGCTTCATTGATGATGCATGTTAGAGACTGGTTCCTCTTTGCCGTGCTTTTCAATTTGCATATTTTTCTGTGTATTTACCTCTTTTGATTCTTGTTTCTTTTGATGTGCAAGTGGTTGACCTTGTTGTTACTAAGCTTTGGAGGAGCTTCTTCTTCGTTGTATTCCCAGTTCTGAAGATGGATGTAATTTTTGTTGTTTCCTTTGTGTGATAGGCTACTATAGGAATTCCTATAGGATACTTACAAGAAGTCCTGTAGTTTCCTCTCCCTTAAACTTTCATTCTTTTTTCTCAACTCTGAAGCATAAGGTATGTTGAAATGACTGGATATGGGTGGTAGGGAATTGTAGGTGAGAGATGTTGCCTCTGGGTATGGTTCCTCTTTCCCTCTTCTCTCTCTCTCTTGTTTTTTTTTTCTTTTTTTCTTTTTTCTTTTTGTAATATTTATTTTTTTGAATTGATTTATTTGATGGATGCAGGGCTGACATGGTGATGAAAGGAATGGCTATGGTGTTGTGGAGTAAATAGATTTTTATCCAAACACAGACTTTTGTCATCACCTTGTTCTCAGACTGTCCTTCTTGTAGTTTTCAAGGTCACTGTCATTCCTATAGCAAACTCCTATAGTATTACGAGGAATCCTATAGAAAACACAGAGTTTGAATGAGATGAGCTGGAGGGGTTTATAAATTGAAGACTAGGTTAATAATGGAAGATATGAGATGCGTGGATTAAAATATGGATCTTTTAGGTCCTACTACGCTTATCATGTCGTGTTTATCCTCCTTTTGTTGACTTGCAAAATAGAATTTCCATATTTTGTATCTTTTCTCTTTTTCTCTTTTTTTTTAAAACACCTAGTCTGCCTCTAAGGATGTTTTCATCATAGTTTCCCACCCTAGGTGCCTCAAAAGAGGTTTTCACCCAAATATTTTTTTATTTTTCCTTATTTTTTTGTTTTTTAAAACACCCTTGGGCCACCTCAAGAGGTTTTCAACCCAACAGTGGGACTCAGGTGCCTCATGGATTTTTTCATACTCAGTCTCTTCATTCTTTTCTCTTTTTTTTTTGTTTTTTTATTTCTTTTTTTTTCTTCTTCAGGGACTTGGTGGGGTGGAAGCTAAGACTTGCTCCACCACCATCACTGCCTTTCTCATGTTGTTGATGAATTCTTGCTTTAACAAGGGCTTCTTGTAGATATTTAATCTATACCCATTAACAAGCAAAGGGATAACCTCCTCATCAATGGCTCTTATATGCAAAACACCATTATCATGACACTTTTCTATTACATAAGGCCCTAACCATCTAGTTCTTAACTTTCCTTTAAAATCCTTGTACCGAGAATCATACAACAAAGCCCAATCACCTTATTGAAACCGTTTATCTTTTATATTCTTGTCATGCCAAATTTTCCTCTGAACTTGAGTCACCTCTATGTGCCGGAAGGCCTGCATCCTAAATTCATCTAACCCATTCAACTGGAGAAATATTTTGTGTTTTTCCCTGGTGATATCCAGATCTAGTTGTGTTCCCATTCTTAAGGCGTTCTATTCAAATTCAATGGAAAACAAGGCTTTCTTCCCATATACCAGTTCATAAGGGGTAAAGCTAGTGGTGGTCTTCTAACTGGTATTGTAGGCCTAGGTGGCTCAACTAATCTATCTGACCAAACCTTTATACTTCTACTAATAACCTTGGTCATAATGCCTTTTAGTGCTCTATTGTTTACCTCCACTTTCCCATTATCCTATGGGTGGCAAGGAGTGGATGTTTTGTTCTTGATCTTGTACTAACTTAATAAATCTTCAATCATGTGAGATGTTAATTGACTGCCTTCATTAGTGACCAATTCTCTAGGTTACCCAAACTTATAAAACACATTCTCCCTTAATAATTCATCCACCTTTTCTTTTGTTGTTGTTTTGATGGTTTTGGCTTCAGCCCATTTGGTTAAGTAGTCAGTGCACACAATGATGTACTGCTTATGTTTATATGGAAGGTCAATGGACCCGATGAAATCCATGCCCCACTTGTCAAATGGCTTGAAAGTCACCTAAGGTTGTAGAGGTATCTCATCCCTTGGGGTAGGTTTCCCCATCCTTTGGCACCAATCACACTAACTCGTATACCTCCTCACATCTTGGTGAAGAGTGGGCTAGTAATAACCAGCTTGCAATACCTTGAATGTTGTTCTTTTGGCTCCAAAGTGACCTCCACCAGGCCTGTCATGACCAGCCAGAAGGATGTCGAAGACTTCCTCCTCCCTAACACATCTTCTTAGAATTTGATCTCGACCTAGCTTGAATAAATTGCCCCCAATCGAAGTGAATAGGGTGCTCTTTCTTATGAGCCTGCTCTTTTCCTTGGAGGACAAGTTTGGTGGAAACTGTGCATACACCAAGTAGTTTGATACGTCAGCAAACCATGGAGACATAACTGAAATGGCAAATAAATGTTCATCTAGTAACTTATCATCAACCATTCCTTCCTCCCTACAAGCAAAGTCAATCTGGATAGAAAATCTGCAACAAAATTCTCCTTGCTAGACTTATCAATAATATTTAAATCAAATTGTTTCAATAAAAGTAACCATCTAATTGTTGGTGTCCGAGTGTGAATATCTATTCAACCCCTTTCAAAATTTAATTTGTCAATTTGGTTGCTGGTGAGCACCAGTATTGTAGCAATAATGCTACAACTCCTGGGCTTCCTACTTTACTTTTATCAACCGAGTAGTTCGTAACAAACTTGGAAGTGACAATGTTGTATGCACAAGTACTAGTTCTTACTGCAGGCTGTCACCTGGTCAACTGGTGCAAGATCACTAGGAGCTCAAGGAAACTTCTATGAGTTTCAGAAGAAGCTTTATATGTGATGAAAGAACGGAATCTTACTCTACAGAGGCTACTCTACTTGCAAAAAGGAAAAGGACTAAAATGTAAAGTAAACCTAGCAAACCCTACTTAACCAACTAATCCTACTTTTGTAGAAAGAGAGATGGAAACCCATGAAGTGAATGCCATTACCTACATAGGAAGTAAAAAACATCTATTCAAGCTATATCTAGAAGGAAATGAGAGAAAAAACATCTTTTTGGACTTTTATGTATTTTTAGGTGAAATTGTCATGCATGTAATTTATTTGTTTGTGAATGTGGTAGTGATTAGGTGGCGATGGGGGGCGAGCTTGGGATTTGTAGATGTGTAGGAAGGTGTGGATAGGTCCTAGGAGGCTTGTGATGGTCTTCTAGAGGCTTCCCTACAATCAGACATCAAAAATTCACATACAGGAAAATCTACAGGAGGCTGCAGGGGATCTACAGGAGGTCTATAGGAGGTCTACAAGAGGATGCCGAGAACAGTTTTGGAGTTTTTGAAGGTGGGAAAGTGGTTCGAAAGGGTAGATAAAGGCTAGGATGAGTTTTTAAGGTGTATAAGGCTCATCAAGAAGGATTAGGAAAGAGAAATATGGTTCGACTTGTTCAAGGAAAGAGAGAGAAACTTATGAGAAAAGTGCAGAAAAATAAGGCAGATTTATGAGGGACTTCAGGTGACCAATGGAACATAGATTGAATAGAGATGGTGATGGCTGATTAGCTAACTTATTGTGAGAAGATAATTTCTGCAAGAGAACTGAAACTCAAATAGTGATATTAAGCAACGAAACTAGCTACATAAAAAAAATAGAACTTTGCATCAAACTAGTCTAAACTTTGATCTAGGAAAGTAAATGTTGCAAAATGCTACATGGAAAGAAAGCATGGAAGGAAATTTATTGCAGATATAGAAATGAGCATGGTGAAATGATCTACAACAAATCATTAACCTTCTAACAAACTTCAACACTAGAAATCCTATGGAGAAGCTCTGTGTTTTTGTGGCAGCAAGAGGGTCTTGGCCTCAGTTCATGATCCAAAGGGTAGGAAAGGAGGCCAAGGCTCTGTTGATGGTATTTTGTATCTTTTTTCTATCACTATTCAACCTACTACAGAAAACTGAAATGGAAACAACCTTCTAAATCACCAAAAGAAACCTATTCTTAATCAAGAAAGAAATTTATCTAACAACAACTAATTCATAAATTGAAATGAAACATAAAATTATAGGATAGAGGAGCTTGGCTGCTTGGATTGGGCCCTAACCCAAGAGCTTTAGCCCTCTGAGAAGACTTAGTGCTAGCTCAAAAAATATCTCATCTTCATTATCAAAAAAATAATAGGATTACATGAAACTGTCAACAAAAGTAAGCTCGAAATGAGCAGAGCAAAGCTGTAACAAAAGTTCAAAAATTTGACTGACTTCCAACAACCTAATGAGGCCCTAAACCTCTCTACTTATACAACTGAGTCTCCCAACAGTTTCCTTAAACTCAGGGAGGCTTGGCTCCCAAAACTTGAGATAAACAGGAGTTATCCTTCACTTCCTCAGTTGTCTCCTAGTGCATTGATTTGGTTGTTTGTGCTCCGAGCTTCTTGAAGGAGAATTTGAAGTGGGGAGTCATAAATGATAGGGACACCCTCCTATAAATCCTCTTCCTTGTCTTTTTTGAATTATTGCTACCAATTGTCCATTAAATCTTTGACTTTGTCTCCAAAATTCAACAAAAATATGCATTAAACACATATTAGACTCCATGGCATAATAACCAACCCAACTCACTCTACAAGCATAAATATAATAAAAAAACATGTAATAAGCTAAGAGAATGGTGGATTAAAATAAGTTGGGAGGCAAAATGAGCCCATATAATTACCCATTTCTGGGGCTCATCATCACCCCCTATTGAAGTTGTTGCTGATCCTCTGAGCAACTATTCCATCTCCTCATCTTTGATGACCCTGATGGCCTCCCTGACATCCCATGCTTCTGATGTGAGATCCTCTTCTTTGTCATGGAATCTTACCATTCTATCCACTTCTTCCCACTTTTGTTGCTCTTCTTCCTCTTTTCCACCCTCTAGCAGTAGTGGGGGACTCAATTTGAGGCCAATCCAATTGACCTTCAAACTCTGCGTAGAGTGCTTGTACAGTGGCACTCTCCTTAATGCTTATTTCATCCTTGTTGGGAAGTGATACTCCCTGATCTGCAACTTGTGTGGCGGTGTATTCCACCTCCTCATACAAGCATGAATACAGTCATCCCCATGTAATCCTTCCATGTTTTCAAAATGTGCAATGGCCTGAGCTTGATCATTGATATAATTAAGGGAAATTTGAGGATTATTTGCAAGCAGCTGGTGTGTTGGGTTGGGGATCAGGTTCTTGTGGCTCTGTAGCTTCCTCCTTCCCCTTTGGCTGCTTTTCCATTGTTTTCTCAAGTTGTTGGGTCTCCTGTAGCCTTGACAGTGTCTCCTGTAGAATTATTTGTGCCTCTTGTAGGATTGTTTTTGGGTCCTGTAGTTGCACTTTTTCCTTCCAGGTGGAAGATCTAGGAGTCCCTCTTTCATATGTGATAGGGGCTTTAGAGGGAGGTTCTTCCCCTTTGACAGTGGGTGAATCTTCAATTGTAGTGGGCACTGTTGAGGATGGCTGGGTTTTTCCTGTTTTTGTCCTTGTGCTTTCCTTGGCCTTGAAATACATGGAGGCCTACCTTTTTCTCTTTTCTTTTGGTTTAATTGGTGTGCTCAGGGCAGTGAGGGTAGCTACTACCTCTCTTTCTAGAGTCTCAAGGGACCTTTCTCTTTGTTTTTGCCTCTGCTACCTCTTTTTCTCCTCCTTCTGTCCCTTTTTTTTTATCTCTTGTTTTCTATGTTTCTTCCTTTTCTGCCTCTTCATCCTCCTCCTCTTCTAAATTAGTTTCTTCCTCCTCCTTTTCTTCTCTTGTTGAGTCATTAGTTACTTCACCTTCTCCCCATTTCTGCTTTTCTTCCTTACTGTCAGAAGGATTGATATCATAGGTGAGGGATCCTTCCTCATGAATCCTCCTATCATTGTGCTTATGCCCCTTTTGAACACCAAATGTAGAGATGGAGACAATAATTTTGAAGAAAATAGGAAAACAGAGGAAAACTATGTTTTTGTTTTTTTTTTTAACAGGCAGAATTTTTTTCATGTAATTCCTCTTCTTCTATGGACTCAATTCCTTTTTAAAATGATATCATTCCTTGCACAATTTATAATCAAGGTGGTTATGCATGAAACCTACCTCCTCAAGCCATAAATTGAGCAAAAATACCCATGTTTTCTCCTTAGAAATAGCTTACTGCCCCTCCTGTAGAACTGCCTGTAGGTGCTCCTATAGAATGTCGATAGTAGGAGGATGGATGAAAGTGATGGAGAACGATGGTTTCTAGGCTGTGGTGGTGACAAATTTCTTGCTGCATCTAAGTGGATCAGGATAGAATGGAAGAAAAGGTGGTGAATGAGTTTCGAAGAGGAGTACTTATTTCTTCTTTTAGATATTTTCGGTGATGGGGTGAGCTAGCAAAAATGTATATTGCCATTATTTGGACCGTTTGTCCCCTCCTACCTTGTCATCATGGTTTCTTTCCCACAATCACTTCTCATCATTGCATTGGAGTTTGCATACCCTCTACTACCTATCCTTGGTATCCTTCTCTGAGTTGACGATGTGCACGTGGGGTGACATCTTCGGATGAGTGCAATCAACAGGATGAACATGGCCCAATTAACTGGATACCTTTTCTTGTTCAACCCTAACCATCTCATTCACTTATGCATATCTTTAGATGCAATAGAGGAGAGGGTTAGTCACTTACCTGTGAGTCAAATGTATGTGTTGTGAGGTATTTTGGCTCCTTTTGTTGTTGCATGCTTGTATTTCCTTTGCTGCATGCATGTGTTTCCTTCACTTCATATTCCCTATTGTCTGATGTGTGGTTGTTTGTCTTGTGCAGGTATCCTCTGGCTGGATTTGATCTGCAAGAGTCTGCTTCAACCTTCAGATTTGCACCCTCATGCTGTTGATGCTAGATTTTAATGGGATAGTGACTTGTTTTGTCCATATTTCCCTAATGATAGACTATATTGACCTAAACCTTTTTGAGCATGTTTCCATCATCATTATGCACCTCCCATAGTAAAATTTTGGTTAATGGACGCATGGATTTCTAGAAAAACTAAAAATGGTTGAAGGTGATGGAGTCTGATTTCTTGGAAACCGTGCACTGGAATTGGCTGAAATTTCTTGGGCATGTTACCATCATGCATGTGCATCTCCCCATGAAACAATTTTTTAAATGGATGCACAGATATGAAGAAAATGCAAAAATGGTTGAAGGTTATGGAGGTCAATTTCTTGGTAACTGTGCACTAGAATTTGCTGAAATTGCTTGAGCATGTTACCATCACCCATATGCAACTCCCCATGAAACAATTTTTTAAATGGATGCACAGTTTTCACGTTAGAGAAAAAACAGATTTCTGCTCTATCTATTTTTGTATGAGAGCATCTTGCAATTTTTTAGACAATAAAAAAAAGGGCTTGGGGTGTGATGCAGACTTGGAAGTGTGTTAGGATATTCCGACACATAGGATATAGTTAAGTTCAACTTGGTCTAGTTTAGAGTTAGGTATAGAGTTAGGTAAAGTGTGTTTCTTTACCGTTGTACATATTGTAACTTACAATCCGACGGTCACGATATGTAGTGATCCGACGGTTCACTCTCACCTCGGTATTATCGACACTTGATCCGTGGCTTGACACCCGATTGGTCCATGAGTTCTATTTAAAGCGCATGGAGGGTCATTGTTCGGCAAATTCATGCATGAGAGAAGCTTATGTAAATTTTCATTCTTTGATTAATAAATTGCCTGTAGTACCCACGTTGGGACAGGCCGTGGACTGTTTCCCTCCTTGCACTCTGAGGGTTTTAACCACGTCAAAAATACTGGTGTATTGATTTGAGATCTGGTTGTGAGCGGTGTCCTTTTGGTATTCTTTCTGAGGAACTTACCCTGTAAATTCCTACATGGTATCAGAGCTATTTGAGGGCCGCGTCCGTTGGTGATCCAAATCTGAAGCCGGTAGAACTGCATGCGGCTGTTGTTTCCTAGATCTACTGTTTCTGACTGCTTTCGGGCCAAGAGGACTGCTCTATTGCGTTCGGCACATCTGTTTCAGTGAGGAACCCCTTTCGTTTCACGCGAAAAGGTTTCCGGTAGCCCTAGCTGCGTCATTTTTCAGATCGGGAGGTATACAGTGTTTTTTGCAGTTTACTGTTATTTTCTCTCTGCTTATTTCGGTTTCGGTTTATTTAGCCTTTTTTTTAACCGGATCTATACCTTTCATTTCTGCGTATGCTCTTTGCCCTGCGACTCTGTGCGATCTGGGCAAATCAGAAACAGAAAGGAAGGATTTTTCTCATGCGTATGCTCTTTTCCCTGCACCTTAGTGTGATCTCGGAAAATCAGAAACATTGAGAAAAATATTTAGTTTTTTGGCTAAAGCTAACTTCGAGCCGCAAGGTTCGTTTTTCTTTGCATATTCGTGTTGGGTTTTGTGTTTTGTAGGGAAAAAGAGCTTTCTCAAGGCAAGCACGCAAATCAAGGACCCCCCCCCCCCCCCCCCCCTCCTCTCTCTCTCTCTCTCTCTCTCAAATTTTTTGTATAGATCAATTGGTTCAAAGCTATTTTAAGAGAGTAGAGGTCTTGGGTTCAAGTCTCCATTTTGTGGGGGCGGATTTTTTCATTCCCGCACTTTCGCGCACTTTGCCGGCAACGTCAACAATGTTTTTTCAAAAAGCCATAACTTCTTCATCCGGAAACCTTTTTCAGAGCCGTTTTTTTTAAAACCGCCTTTTTTTTCGAGATCTATCCATTGGACCACTTACTTTCAGCATCTTCAGCTTCAGTTTTTTTCAAAAAATGGAAAGTCCATGCCAAGTCATTCTTGACAGCACTAACTACTTCCAATGGGTAGCCTACATGGGAGATTTACTTAGAAGTAAAGGTCTCTTCAGAATAGCCACAGACCAAGAGAAGAAACCAAAAGATGAAGACAAGGCTGAAAAATGGGAAAATAGAAAAGATCAAGCACGTGGTTTGATAGGAATGTCTATTTCTCCTGATCTTAGATTCCATATTGCAGAACTTGAAACTCCTCATGAAGCATTAGAAAAACTCGCTAAAGTTTTTGGGATTAAAAATGAAATTAGAGCCCATCAACTTGAAAATGAGTTGCTTACTTTGGATCCTAATAATTTTTCTTGCATTGAAGATTTCTTGTCCAAATTCAAGACCCTTAGATATCTCTTGGAAGGTGTTAAAGTTAAGAAAGAAGATGGTAACCTTATTTATTCCATCCTTACTAAGTTGGGACCAGCCTACTCTGTATTTGTTTCCACTTTCCATTCTACAAGGGAAGCTTTCATTTGTCAAGGCAAAGACTACAAGCCCCCTTCCTTTGACTCCTTTTGTGATTCCTTAATAAGAGAACAAGAAAAACTCTTACACCTTGGTCTTCTTAATCTTGGAAACTCTTCCTCGAAAGCGTTAGCCGCCCAGCAGCAACCAAATTCAAAGAATCCTAAGAAGTCATATCCTCAAAAGAATGGTCCTAAACCAACTCAGCCTCAAGATGAAAGATCATTTCAGCAAAATGATAAGACCAATAAAAACAAATGGAAGAAGACTGATAGACATTGTAACTTTTGTAATCGAGATGGCCACTTAGAATCTAAATGCTTTAAGAAGATGGAAGCCTTGGAAGCCGCAATGAAGAAACATAACATCCATGTGGAGCCTACTTCAACTTCAACTTCCGGAATGGCACTTTCTGCATGTCATTGTCAATCATCTCAGTCTGGTTATGCATTAAATGTATCTTCTTCTTCTTCTCATTCTCATGAGTGGCTCATTGATTCTGGAGCCTCTTGTCACATGGCCAAAAACCAAGCCATGTTTTCTTCTTTAAATGATTGTAACACCAAAAATATATATATTGGTGATGATAGATCTCTTAATGTTGTAGGGACTGGAACTGTTCATCTAGACAATGGTCAGTTTAATGATGTATTATGTGTTCCAACCTTATCCTGCAACCTTCTATCTGTCTATCAGATAACTCATTCAGGTGAAGGTAAAATTGTTGAATTTTCACCTCATGATGTTGTAATCAAGGATCTAAAAGATCCTAAACAGATTCTAGCTACTGGTCTTGCTGATGATTCCAAAAGGTTGTATAAGTTTCACAACTTTGGGTCATCAAATCTTCCCTCAGTATTTGTTGCTCATAATGATGAAGTGAGCAAACTTTGGCATGAGCGATTTGGTCACTTAAACTATCGCTCCCTTCAGCATCTATGTAAAGAAAATATGGTGACAGGTCTTCCTATGGTATCTTGCAGAGATGGTGTTTGTTCCGGATGTGTACTCGGAAAACATCATCGGGACAGTTTTGACAAACGTGCCTCTTGGCACGCCTCAGCCCCTTTACAGCTTGTGCACAGTGATTTATGTGGTCCTCTTCCTGTTGCTTCATTCTCTGGCTGCAAGTACTTCTTAACTTTCATTGATGATTTCTCCAGACGCACTTGGGTATACTTCTTAAAACTCAAGAGCGAAGTATTTAACACTTTTTTGGCCTTCAAAGCCTTTGTTGAAAAACAATCTGGACATCAAATTCTTAAGCTAAGAACTGATAATGGTGGAGAATATGTTAAAAACACATTCATCAACTTTTGCACCGAAAATGGAATTCAAATGCAACATACTGTTCCATACACTCCACAACAAAATGGTGTAGCTGAAAGGAAAAATCGCACCTTAAAGGAAATGGCTAATTGTATGCTGCAATCTAAAGGACTCAGTCTTAGTTTTTGGGCCGAAGCAATTAATTGTGCAAATTATATAATCAATCGCACTCCTACTAAGGTTCTAGAGAATATCACTCCAGAAGAAGCTTGGAGTTCCATTAAACCAGATGTAAGTCACTTTCGTGTGTTTGGAAGTGAAGCATGGGCCCATATTCCAGATGAAAAGCATAAAGCTTTAGAACCTAAGAGTGAGAAATGTACTTTTGTTGGATATTCTGAAGATGTAAAAGGTTATAGACTTATTCCATTTAAGTCCAAAAATGTTATCATTAGAAGAGATGTAAAATTTGATGAAAATAAATCGGCCTGCGAGCCTAGTCCGGCGGATGTGCCACCTCTTCCTATCTCTTCTACTTTTGAAAACATTTCTTCTTCAGATGATGAAAGTGAGGATGACAATCCTCCCCCACCTTCTCAGGATCCTCAACTTCCAAGATGGGTCCGTGCTACTCGAGATGCAGCAGGTGATCTTGCCGGTGATCCTACAGATCAGCGACGTACACGTTCTCAGTTTGAAAGAGCCTCTTCTTTACTGGCTCAAGCTCCAGTAAATCATGATCCTGACACTTTTGCAGAAGCTTCAGGCCATCCACATTGGGAAGCAGCTATGAATGAAGAATATCATTCATTGATGACAAATGATACATGGGATCTTGTTCCTCTACCAAAGGGACGAAAACTTGTAAGATGTAAATGGGTTTACAGAACCAAGTATGGACCAGATGGAAAAATTGATAAACATAAAGCTCGTCTTGTTGCTAAGGGCTTTTCACAGGTTGAAGGCATTGACTACACTGAAACCTTCGCCCCTGTTGCCAAAATGAACTCTATCCGCCTTGTTCTTTCCCTTGCTGCCTCTTTAAAATGGGAAGTTCATCAGATGGATGTTAAATCTGCCTTCTTGCATGGGGACTTGCAGGAAGAAATCTATATGGAACAACCCATTGGCTTCATACAAACAGACTCCAGCCTTGTGTGTCGACTTAAGAAATCCCTTTATGGTCTCAAGCAAGCTCCTCGGGCTTGGTATGCCAAAATGGATAGCTTTCTTTTAGAATCTGGCTTTTCTAGGTGTCATTCTGACAATACTGTCTACACCAAGAAAGTGGGTGACTCTCTTATCATCCTTGTTCTTTATGTTGATGATCTTATCCTTACTGGTAGTGATCCCAACCTTATAAACCATGTGAAGTCTATCCTTAAAAAGAAATTTGAAATGACAGACTTAGGACACTTACACTATTTTCTCGGTCTTCAAGTCTTGCAATCCAAGGAAGGTATTTCCCTTTCCCAGTCCAAGTATGCTTGTGATATTCTTCGTCATTTTCACATGGAAGACTGTAAGCCAGCCCCTTCTCCCTTTCAGTCTGGAGTCAAACTTTCAGTCTCTTGTACTTCTCCTGAAGTTGATGCTACCTTATACCGTCAACTTGTAGGAAAACTCTTGTACTTAACCCATACTCGTCCTGATCTTTCCTTTGCTGTTGGCCTTGTTGCTCGTTTTATGCAAAACCCCCGTGAAAGTCATTGGAAAGCAGCCAAAAGAATACTTCGTTATGTTCGAGGTACAGTACAGTTTGGGATTCATTACAGTGCCAAAGCAGCTCCTCTGTTAGTTGGTTTCACTGATTCTGATTGGGCTGGTGACCCTGATGATCGGAAGTCTACTGTCGGTTATGTCTTCACTCTTGGTTCAGGACCTATTACATGGGCTTGTAAGAAACAGGCTGCCATTTCTCTTTCGTCAGCAGAAGCAGAGTATCGTGGTGCCGTGGAAGCTAGTAAGGAAGCCTTGTGGCTTCGTCAGATCCTATCAGAGTTTGGCTTTGAGCAGCAGCATCCAACCACACTTTGGTGTGATAATCAAAGTGCCATTCAGCTATGCAAAGATCCAGTTCAGCATCAGCGCAGCAAACACATTGAACTACACATGCACTTCATCAGAAAGCTCATTCATGACCATGTTCTTGAAGTGCAATATTGTCCAACAGATGATCAGGTTGCAGACATCTTCACAAAGGCTCTCACAGAGGCGAAGTTCACTAAACTTCGATATATGCTTGGAGTTCAGGAAGTTGTCACTAAGGGGGGATAGGCTCTAGTGCCTCCTTCCTTCTCCTATTGTGTCATATTTGTAAATCCTTCAATCCTATCCCAAGTTGTTCTTAAGGGGGGATGTTAGGATATTCCGACACATAGGATATAGTTAAGTTCAACTTGGTCTAGTTTAGAGTTAGGTATAGAGTTAGGTAAAGTGTGTTTCTTTACCGTTGTACATATTGTAACTTACAATCCGACGGTCACGATATGTAGTGATCCGACGGTTCACTCTCACCTCGGTATTATCGACACTTGATCCGTGGCTTGACACCCGATTGGTCCATGAGTTCTATTTAAAGCGCATGGAGGGTCATTGTTCGGCAAATTCGTGCATGAGAGAAGCTTATGTCAATTTTCATTCTTTGATTAATAAATTGCCTGTAGTACCCACGTTGGGACAGGCCGTGGACTGTTTCCCTCCTTGCACTCTGAGGGTTTTAACCACGTCAAAAATACTGGTGTATTGATTTGAGATCTGGTTGTGAGCGGTGTCCTTTTGGTATTCGTTCTGAGGAACTTACCCTGTAAATTCCTACAAAGTGATGGAAGAGAGGTTTGATGACTACAAGAGAATTTATAAACCCTTTATGAAGCTTCCCTATTCCTAAAACGGCTTTTAAAATCCATTTCTGGCTCTCTGTAACTTCTACAGAAGCCTCCTGTAGAAAACATAGTTTTGGAAAAAGAAGCATAATTAGGTGAAAAGAATGTCAAGAATGATGGAGAAAGGTGTGCGAAGGTAGGATAGGTGCTGGTATTGGTTTCAGAGCTCCCTTGGCACCTGTTGCTACTTCTTGCACCTACAATACAATTGGAAATTCATTTTTCTTTTTCCTTTTCTCTATTTTTTTTTTAAACAACTAGGGCACCTTAGAGAGGTTTTCAACCTAATTGCCTGCCCTGGGTGCCTCCAAGGGAGGTTTTCACCCAGGGATCTTATTCTTTTTCCTTTTTTTTCTTCTTTCCAACCCATTGACTGCCTCATGGAGGTTTTCAATCAATGAGCCAACCTGAGGTGCCTCCAAGGAGGTTTTCAGCTTATATTTTTATTTTTTCCTCTTATTTTTCATTTTTTCCTTCTTTTTTCTCTCCACCCTACCCTACTTGAAAAAAAAATCACTTTTAAGTATAAGAATAAGTCCAATGCAGCCATGTGCACATCGAGATGATAGACGAAATGATGTGGAGGCTGCAAATGTATGCTTTGACATATATCCGGATTTCAGAGACCAAATGATTTGACTTTGAACGGATCAAGCATAGTTGAGGAAGAGAGTGATGCTGCAACTTAGTGACTGTTTGGAACCATACTTCAATATAGTTGTGTTTTCCTTGGTTCTTTTACTAATCTGAATCATTTTTCATGTGTTCTTCTATCAAAATCTTCAAATATTCCTCTTTTTGTTGATTTTTCTCTTGAATACATGGAGGATTTGATGGTAACCATGATGGAGCTCTCTCGATCTATGATTTTGATGTCTTCTCTTCATCAAGTGCATTCCATGGTTCTTTGAACTTCTCTTTTGCATCTTATTCTACTGGATGTGGTCCTTCAATGATATCCATATAATCTCTTTTTTGCAATCCTCTTCCTGAGCTATGGTGAATACCACTGAACTCAAGAGGATTTGTTTGGAAGTGTTGTACCTTAGCATTGTAAATGGGTTGAGCTACTTCGATGTGTGGGTTCAAAAATGGTGGTACAGGTAGTCGAGTGGGAGTGTATATTTGAGATGGATGTGGATGGAGTTGTGTTTGGGTAGGTGGTGGAGGTAGAAGAGAAGGAAGAGAGATGTATTGGGGTCTCCACCCTGGATGAGATGCATTCCATTGAGGTTGCAGCTGAGCATAGGGTTCAAATGAATGGGTGGTTGGTTGGTCATGATATGGAGATGTTAAGGACCAAGGAGGAGGTGTGGACCAGGAAGGATGAGCAGAGGGGCCCCAAGAAGGTACAGATGTGACTTGGTTGGGGTTGTAGTATGACTGAGATGTCCTTGCATCCCCTACTGATATCGTCTAGGTCCTTGTGACCTCCTATGGTCTATGTAATAGATCTTTTCAGTGGCTCCTTCGGCCCCTTGGTATACAACTTTAAGTATACGTAAGGATGGGCACGTGTCTGTAGAATGATTTTCTTCACATATTTAATAAACCTCTATAGTGTTCAATGGGCATTCATTCCTAGGATACCTCGTAGTGCATCTAGGGCAAAAAATGGCCAAAGCCCTTTCTACTCCATCTTGTTTCCTATTGATCTATAAGGCATCCATTTTCATGGCAAGAATTTGCAGCATATCACTCTTGAGGTCTTCCAGCATGCTTCCAATTTCACCTTTAATGGATGAATTGGAAGAAAAGGTACTGCTCCCAACATTTATGCTTTCAGCCATTGGCTCTAGAGAAATGGTTTATTCTTCTTCATCCCCTATAGGTTCTTCAAATATGTCTTGTTGTTACCTAAGGGTTTTTATTAGTTGCAGCCACCGAATAAGAGAGAAGGTTGGCTGTCTGAAGCAGTGGGGGTGTTGGGCAAACATTTTCTTGAATTATCTCTATTCCTATGAGGCATGAAATGAAATCTTTTGGTTGGTTTTTTCTTTTTCATTGATTGTACCTACAAAACTAAAATTGATTAAACAAACAAATATGAACTTTCTGAAATGAACTTGCAGAACTGAAAAGGAAAGCAAATGAAATGTACAGAGGAAAGCATGGAAATGACTAATCTACTTTTGTTGAAATGGAAATTGCAGAATTGAAAGGAAAGTAAGGAAATGACTAATCTGCTTTTGCTGAAATGGAAATTGCAGAATTCAAATAAAAGCAAGGAAATCCAGAAATTGAAAGAAAGAAACTGAAAGAAACAACTACTCTATTTTTGATGAAATAAGCTACTTAGCAGAATGTTGCAGTAGAAAACAGAATAAAGCAGTAATCATAAAATACTCTGATGCTTCCCCGGCAACGGTGCCAAAAGTGGTGAGAACTGGTATTGTAGCAATAATGTTGCAACTCCTGGGCTTCCTACAATACTTTTATCGTCCCGGTAGTTCGTAACAAACTTGGAAGCGACGGTGATGTATGCACAAGTACTAGTTCTTATTGTAGGCTATCACTTGGTCAGCTAGCGCAAGATCACTAGGAGCTCAAGCCAACTTCTATGAGTTTCAGAAGAAGCTTTATATGTGATGAAAGAAAATGAAGCTTACTCTACAGAGGCTACTCTGCTTGCAGAAAGGAAAAGGACTGAAATGTAAAGTAAACCTAGCAAACCCTACTTAAGCAACTAATCCTAATTTTACAGAAAGAGAGATGGAAACACATGAAATGAATGTCATTACCTACTTAGGAAGTAAAAAACATCTATTCAAGATATTTCTAGAAGGAAATGAGAAAAAAAATCTTTTTGGATTTTTATGTATTTTTAGGTGAAATTGTCATGAATGTAATTTATTTGTTTGTGAATGTGGCAGCCATTAGGTGGTGACAGAGGGCGACTTTGGGATTTGCAGAGGTGTAGGAAGGTGTGGATGGGTCCTAGGAGACTTCTAGTGGCCTTCTATAGGCTTCCCTGCAATTAGACTTCAAAAAGTCACCTACATGAAAATCTATAGGAGGCTACAGGGGATCTACAAGAGGTCTACACAAGGATGCCGAGAGCAGTTTTGGAGGTTTTGAAGGTGGGAAAGTGGGTTGAAAGGGTAGATGAAAGCTAGGATGAGTTGTTAAGGTGTCTAAGGTTCATCAAGAAGTATTAGGAATGAGAAAGATGGTTGGACATTGTTGGAGAGGTAAATCCCCTCTGCGGATAGAGGTGATCCCACTAGCCCAAAATGGGTCTAGCAACAATCAATTAACGCTACCATGCAAGTTCCTAGTTGCAAATTGAAAGTGGATTATGAGAACCAACCTGGAGTCCAATGCTAGTGTCGTAGACGAGTTGATACCCTCGTTCCCTTGCTCCGGCAGGTCACGATCCTCACGATCTCCGCGAATGGATACCTGCACATGCAAAGAACGAAGCGAATACAAGCATAAAATCCACTAAATACAACTATATATCGGTAAAAAAAGACATAGATCAAACATTATCATAATGAACAATAAGATCGGAACCATAACGATAGTCGTTTATTAATGAATAATCAACAGAGAAAAATACAACCAAAGTTCTGACGTTGAATCTCTCCTCTGGTTGGGCGAGCAACTATATATGTCTTGCAATAGACCTTTCTCTCTCTTTGATTATGAATACACAACTTAGACTTCTGGCAGCATAACCTCCCTATGCTCCAAGACTCTTACTATCACTCAAGACAAGCGTTATCACTACTACTCAAAAACTAGCTTGTCAAATGCATGAGGACAGACTTTTATAGATGGAGAAGGGGAGGAAGATACAATGCATCAAGACACCCATTATGGATTGGCATTATCTCCAAAAAGTCGCTGTGGATAGATGTAAGGGATAGATGATGAATCTCGACATCTAGAAGATTAGCTTTATCCTCAAAAGACTTCATGACTTGAAGGGAAAAAACATCCGGGCGCGCGTTTGTTAAAAATCTTTTCCAAACTCGGTTGGCGCGGGTGTTACTCTAAGACAGAGCACCAATGGGTGTGCCTTCTTTGGAGGATCTCCCTCATTGGCGTGGGTAGTACATTGTGGACATGCGCTAATGGAAAAAGGGCACTTTTATGGGATATTTTGCAGGAGGTGTCTTCAGGGCACATGAAGTTCATACTTAGTGGAACATAATGCAAGTGTTTTTAAGTTATGTCACTGCTCACAGGTCCCGGAATGAGTCCTCCAAAGTACGGGAAAGGGGTAACAGGGACGGTGACCAATGGTGACAAATTACTGTGTAACAGACATGTTCAAGGAAAGAGAGGGAAACCTGTGAGAAAAGTGAAAAAAGCTAAGGCAGATTTATGAGGGACTTCGGGTGACTTGTGGAACATAGATCTAAGAGAGATGGTGATGGCTGATTAGCTGAATTATTGTGAGAAGAGATTTGCTGCAAGAGAATGCAAACTCAAATAATGATATTAAGAAAAGAAACTAGCTACATAAAAAAAAAAAAAAACAGAACTTTGCATCAAACTAGTCTAAACTCTGATCTAGGAAAGTAAATGCTGCAAAATGCTACATGGAAAGAAAGTATGGAAGGAAATTTATTGCATAGATAGAAATGAGCATGGTGAAATGATCTATAGCAAACCATTAACCTCCTAACAAACTGCAACACTAGAAATCCTATGGAGAAGGAAAATCTGTGTTTTTGTGGCAGCAAGAGTGTCTTGGCCTCAGTTCATGATCCCAAGGGGAGGAAAGGAGGCCAAGGCTCTATTGATGGCCTTTTGTATCTTCTTTATATCACTATTCAACCTACTACAGAAAAATGAAATGGAAACAACCTTCTAAATCATCAAAAGAAACCTATTCTTAATCAAGAAAGAAATTTATCTAACAACAACTAATTCATAAATTGAAATGAAACATAAAAGTACAGGACAAAAGGAGCTTGGCTGCTAGGATTGGGTCCTAGCCCAAGATATTCAGCCCTCTAAGAAGACTCAGTGCTAGCTCAAAACATATCTCATCTTCATTATCAAAAAAATAATAGGATTACATGAAACTGTCAACAAAAGTAAGCTCGAAATGAGAAGAGAAAAGCTGCAACAAAAGTTTGAAAATTTGACTAACTTCCAACAACCTAATGAGGCCCTAGGCCTCTCTACTTATACAACTAAAGCTCCCAATGGCTTCCTTAAAATCAGGGAGGCTTGGAACTTGAGATAAACAGGAGTTATCCTTCACTTGCTTGGCTGCCTCCTAGTGCATTGATTTGGCTGCTTGTGCTCTGAGCTTCTTGAAGGAGAATTCGAGGTGGGGAGTCATAAATGAGAGGAACACCCTCCTATAAATCCTCTCCCTTGTCTTTTTCGAATTATTGCTACAAATTGTCCATTAAATTTTTGACTTTGTCTCCAAAATTCAACAAAAATCTGCATTAAACACATATTAGACTCCATGGGATAATAACCTACCCAACTCGCTCTAGAAGCATAAATATAATCAAAAAACATGCAATAAGCTAAGAGAATGGTGGATTAAACTAAGTTAGGAAGAAAAATGAGCCCATATAGTTACCCATTTTTGGGGCTCATCAGGTGCATAATTTGTTTCAAGGAAATGCACAAAATATATGCAGGTAGCAATGCCACAATCAATCACTAATCTTAGATTCAGCAACAGAGTTAACGAAAGAGTCACTATGACAACAATTAAGAATGAATTGCAGAACTATAAAAAGCATTCACAACAATTAACTAAAATACTGTAACAACAATCAAATTAGCTCAACACATATGAAATAACAACACACGAAAATAATGTAGCACCTGATCAGAAGAGTGGGCCCAACTCTTTGACCAAGGTTGCGATGGATTCACAACTTATAGAGAGAATAAAAAAATAACTTGCATTAAATTAACTTAAACAATCTTCTGTTACAATCGCTAACCCCCATTCACAGAAACCCTTCTTATACAATACATAGAGAAAATTGTTTCTCAAGATGGCAGCTAATGTTCTATCATTATACAATTGTTACAACAACCAACTAGTTGCTGAGAGAAAGACAAGAAAGGTCTGGAATAGGCCTCGAATCTATTATGTTGTTACAACGCTTGCCGATATGATACTGGAAACTCAAAATTGCTTCTGTGTTTTGCACCCATAACCTTTGACCACCAGATCTACGGAAATGGCAAGATTAGTAACTCGCATAGGAAAATTCTCCATAACTATTACTTCATTAATTAAACATTCCATGAAAGCAATCAAAGAGGGTTTACCTTATGCATTTAGGGTGATTAGTGAAATTAAATGATACAAAGGAGTGAGAGAGAGAGTAAAAATGGAGGGAAAAAGTATGCAAGTTTGGCACCCAACACTAATAATCCAGGCATTTACATAGGTTTATTGATCAAGTATTTAGTTGCAGCAAGGTAAGTATGTACAAATGTTTGGTAACTGGTAATGTAATGCCTAAATTTATTCAATGAATGCACAACAAGCAGGATCTCTTTTTCAGTCACTGTGTAGTTCAGCTTCGCTTTCGACATATTCTTACTGATGAAGTAAATGGCATCAGGTAGCTTGTCATATATCTGGCCTAGAGATGCTCCAATGGCTTTGTGAGGGGCATCAACATGTATATGAAAAGGAAGATCCCAATTTGGGCCTCGGAGAATAGCTTCAGTAGTCAACTTTTCCTTTAGGGTGTCCAAGGCTTCTTGAAAACTTTCTGACCATGAAAATTCAGAGTCTTTGGCCAAAATCCCAAATAAAGGAGAAGCTAACTTGCTGAAATCTTTTATAGATCTCCTATATCATCCAGCTAAAAATAAGAAACTTCTGACATCCCTTTGTTTTTATGGATTCGAGACCATTTTGATGATGGTTATATTATTTGTGTCTGGTTGTTCTTGGTTTCCTCCACTACTTCCTCCAGAGACAAGGTGTTGGGAGTTAGATTTTGGAGGATGTGTTCAATAAAATCATCTTCATTAGGTTGTCCTCCTCCCATGGCAGTTTCTAGGGTATATAGTTGGGTGGAGTAGACTTCATCTTGCTCCTCCTCTTCTAGCCATAAAGTTAAGTCATGGTCTAGAGATGGCTGAGAAGGAGGGTACATAACAAACTACTTGGAAAGATGCCCATTTTTTATAGTCATGTTCTCATCTTTTGATCTAAAATTAGGCCCTAAAAGCTTCTTTTCTACTTACAAGAACCTCTCCCAATCCAAATATTATATATATATATATATATATATATATATATATATATATATATATATATATATATATATATATATATATATATATATATATATATATATATATATATATATATATATATTCCCCATGATCTATGATTATATTGACAATTTGCGGAATTAAGAGTTCTTGAAATAGGTGTATGCTTTTAGTTTGCCTTTAATTGTTTAAGTTATTGAGTTCACTTTCTTAAACTGATATTTAAACATATGACAGTAAATACGATGCAACAAATAAGCAAACACATAAGACAACAATATAACATGGAGTTCACCCTGATATCTTGTGCTACATCTCCTTGAGCTCTAATCAACTCGACTAGGCTCTTTGGGATTATGGTTTGAATTCTTTTACAAGTCTTTGGCTCAACTCCATAGGTTTACAACTGAACCAATGGGCATAGAATGCCATCTTACCCCTGGTTCTCCATTAGCTGCAGACAAATGTAGGCTTCTCTAGACTAATTCTTTCAATCAGTGCTTTGAGCTTCTTGAGCTTCTGGCTTCTCTAACTCCCTCAGAATTTTGCATTGTCTCTTGAATTCCTTCTTCTATCTTTTGCACAATAGACACCAGCAACAACTTGATCCTTCGATCTCTTTGCTCTCTGATACTCCATTGTAGGATTTAGGTGCTACCTCTAACCTCTGGTGGCTTTGTTCTATTAAGTGCTCTAGCTCTACCTCCCAACCTCTGGTGGGTATCCTCCATCAAGCACTCTCGATCTATGGCTTTCTGGCACTCAAGCTCTTTGGCTCTATCTGTGTCCCCTGCTTAGCGACTTTCTGGCTCTCTGGCATTCTGCGCTCTTGCTGCTGAGTCCTTCCTCACTCTGGAGACTGTCCTCTTGGCATGCACGAAGCTTCCAATGGACTCCTCAGCATCTAAACATCTTTGGGCTTCTCTGAGCTTCTCTGGAGCATTCCTCTGCCTTCTCCCCCGAGAATCCACTACTCTCTGTTTTATCTATGTTTTCTGTGTTTTTGTAACCATTTCATTACAGTTGCCTAATGCATGGAAGACTGATCATTCCATAAAAGAATTAGTTTTACAATTGAAAGTAACGGCAGGCGTGGGTAACTCAATCATTCAGCCTTCCTCCTGTATCATTCCCAAATTAGAATACATAACAGAAATATAAAAGAAACTCACGAAAACGCCATCATGAGCGTTACAGCCGGAACTCAAATAATATGCAATCTATAATTCTATTGGGTTCATAAAACCGTTCATTCGTCATTCACTATTTGATCCATGATCTGTAATCCAATAGCTAACAACCATTTTGGGTGGCCCACTTGCACGAAGATTACCCGCCCAAAAAAGCAGTTTTGTCTCTCCTGCAACATGCTACATGTTGGCTAGTGTATGGAATCAGGTGAAGCCCTTCCAATACCACTTACCACCTGAAGCCCACCTAAAATATCATTCACTACCCTCCTTACAGAACTCAAAATATATACAATTGCACCTATAAACCCATTGGGTCCGTCTTGTCATCATAAATACCAATCATATAGGAAAGAGGTCAAAATCATCAATATGCAAGAAGTACATAGAAAATCCGTAAATCCAGATTTCAAATATTATTAAATTGTGCTCATAAAACTCATCAGGTACGTGCATTGATCACTAATCGCAATCACATCTCACATATGTCAACGACCCTTTATATTGCGGATCCACTGACCGCTGATCGCTGATACAACTCACCACCATCGCAAGTCACTCTGTCTGGAGTTCCAATATCATGTGAAGGTCTACCTCCGATGCAATATGTCAGAGGTCACAATCAGGGAGTCCTTCCATCTCTGCTTAAGTCCTCCCTTTAGCCTCTTTTGATGTGATATCCATTAAAGAGCCTTTTAGTTCATTTTTATAAGAAATTGCCTCCTTTCCTAAGGATAATGGGAAATCTTATTTTTACACTAACTCCTCCATCCAGAGTCTGTTTTAGCCCATTCAAATTGCATTAGATTCAAAGTGAAGAGAGCTATGCAATGAGACTATTTCCAAGAGCATCCTTTCACTTTCATTTTCCTCTGTGAGGAATATTTTCAGATTTAGAAGTCTATTCTAGATCCATTTTGGATCACACCTTCCCTCTAAAAATATTTTGGACTCCAAAAGACTGATATACTGATCTAAACCGTAACTGAGAGTACGTCACCCTCTTCTGCCAACCTCCATATACTTTCCTGCATAGTTCCTCTGAACCAGAGTCTTTGAGCACTTTCCTTCTTGGATGTGCTGGTCCTCTTGGGAAGAACTATCTTCGTCCTTGACTTCATGCAGAACTCCTATTGAGAAGGTTACACAAGGTAGTTTGAACTTTTCTGCCTTGATCATTGATCCAAGGTGGCTCAAACAAATGTGAATTTACATCTTCTTCACAAAAAATTTACATTCATACCTGTTACAAAAATGTTCTATTGACATCTTGTCAAGAAAAACAGAATTACAGACAACAATTGGATGCCCTAAACTCTTGCTTCATCAAAAGAAATAGATTTCACATCTTGTGAACACCTCCATGTATTTTCATCTGTATACAAATTTTTGACTAGATAACAATCCAACAAAACATGCCTTTAAAACAATTGACCCTTCAAGTGAAGCATGTAGAGAAAAGCACTATAGGATTCTTTTTCAAAGATGAAACACTTCATCATCATCTCCATATTGGAGACCAAATCAACTTTTTTCAAGTCAACATTAACATTACATGCATGCTTAAAACCAAAGCAATCAACCCTTCAAGTTAATCACACATACATGTTCAAATACAAGGAAATTATTATCTTCCCTTTGTTCATGCATATCATTCTTATGCATGCATTTCATCCTTGAACTTTTGCTTAAGTACAGTTTACTTTCGAAGCTGAAATGAATATAGTGTTGCAACAATAAGGTGAGTCTCCTACTTACTTTTCCATTCACCTTCTCGGTAAAACCCTTCAACTTGCATTCCATTAACAAAGAAATGCAAATAGACGCATTATATCAAATAGACATGCAATATTTAATTGGATAAGAACTCTAACCATTTCTTACCAATCCATTTCAAAGGTCCTTCCTTTGTCTAAACATCAGCATCAACATGTGAATCATCTTGAAACGCATCATTTATGGAATCTTTCTTTCCATTCTTTCCATTCTATCTTTCCACCTTCTTCAACTTTTGTGGAAACATTATTGGATTCAGGGTCCAACATTTTGTAGCAATATGTCCTTGCTTATGGAAATAAGTGAAACACATGTACGTCTTCTTGAAAACATGATTTTCCTTGTCCAATGGACCTTTGGCTTCTTGCTTCCTTTCCTTCAAAAGTTTCCTGTATGTGGCCATTCTCTTCCAACATCTAGAAACACTATGGTTATGCAAACCACAAAAGGAACATGCAATTAGTTTCCCATGCTTATATGGAAATTTACCATGCTTTACATAATCAAAAGGAATATGATTAGAAACATATTTATACCTCTCTCTTTCACCTTTATTGCCTTCATGAGGAGGTGAAGCAAATGAAGAAATGGCTCCCTTTGGAACACCATCAATCTCTTCAAGGTTTTTGGAATCTCCCCAACTCTCTGGTTCAAGTGTGTGCTTCTGAACACCTGCATCTTGCAAATGATGTTTCAAGCCATTGCATTCCTCTTGAATACAACCTTCACGCTTCTGAGGTAGAGTACATGACATGAAACTCCATCTAGGAACTATTTCAATTGTCTTCATGGCAGCTTTGGAACTTTCTCCATAAGATTGTCCATAGCCAAGACCCAAATACTTAGGCCTTACCTTAACCAATATTGGATTAACAATACCCTGTGCATATTTTCCCAATCATTTTCCTTCATAGCCCATTTTTGACATTAACTTGGAACCTATGCCCCTAGTGTGCTTTTCAAAAGAACCAACATAAATATTATTAGAGGAATTTGAAGACAAACTAGAATTGTTTATCTCTTCTTCAAGTTGATACTTGACTAAGGCTTCTTTGGTAACAAAGAGCTGTGTCTCCAACTCATGCATCCTTTCGAGCCTCATATTTGTAATATGAAGTTGTCTTCCTATTTCCTACAATTTTTTAGAAAGAAACTGATTCTCTTCCTTCATGGAATTCCAATGCTCTCGAAGTATGATGCTCTTCCTTCCATCCTGATACATTCCTCTCACCATATCTATCATGATGAATAAGTATTGATTCATGTCTTCATCAAAGAATCTTGTGATGAAGAAAGAATTTGAGGACTCAGTTGTAGAAGTAGTCATTATCAAAATGAACAAGAGAACTTCAAACAAGATTAACAAAAAGCTTATTCAAGAAACCTTTTAAAACAAGCCTCTTATGCTTCAAGGATTGCTTTGAGGTATTTTGGGATAAAAAGTATGCCTTCAACCCTTCTTCATCCTTGTCCTCTCCTGGACTTAGCTATCAGTAGCTTTCCCTAAACCTTTGCAAACTCAAACAACAGTCAGTTTACAACAATCAAACAGCAAAATCCTTGCTACCGTTCAAACACCTTTCAAGTCAAACAGGCATATACTGGTACAACTTGCATCATGATACCATCTACTCTGGTATAACTTGCTCTGATATAACCAGCTTTGATACAACCTAATTTGAAATGGGGACCTAAAGGCTTCTTGTCTACTTACAATAACCTCTCCCACTCCACAGCATATATATGTTCCCCATGATCTAGGCTTATATTGACAATTTGCAGAATTAGGAGTGCTTGAAAGCGGTGTACGCTTTTAGCTTTCCTTTAAGTGTTCAAGTGCTTGAGTTCATTTCCTTAAACTTATATTTAAACATACGAAAGTAAATACAATGCAGAAAATAAGCAAACACATAAGACAACAATATAACATGGAGTTCACCTTGATATCTTGGGCTACGTCTCCATGAGCTCTAATAAACTCAACTAGGCTCTTTGGGATTATGGCTTGAATTCTTTTACAAGTATTTAACTCAACTCCATAGGTTTACAACTAAACCAATGGGCTTAGAATGCTATCTTACCCCTGTTTGTCCTTTAACTGTAGACATATCTAGGATTCTTTGGACTAATTCTTTCAATCAGTGTTCTAAGCTTCTTGAGCTTCTAGCTTCTCTGACACCCTCCGAATTCTGCACTGTCTTTGGAATTCCATCTTCTATCTTCTGCACAATAGATACCAGAAACAACTTGATCCTTCGATCTCTTTGTTGTCTGATACTTCACCGAAGCATTTACGTTCTACCTCCAACCTCTAGTGGCTTTGCTATGTTAAGTGCTCTAGCTCTCCCTCCCAACCTCTGGTGGCAATCCTCCATCAAGTGCTCTGGCTCTATGGCTCTTCGGCACTCAAGCTCTTTGGCTCTATCTCGCTCCTCAGCTTAGCGACTCTTTGGCTCTCTCACCTTCTGCGCTCTTACTACTGAGTCCTTCCTCACTCTTCAGATTTCCTTCCTGGAATACATTGAGCTTCAAATGGATTCCTCAACATTTAAGCATCTCTGGTCTTCTTTGAGCTTCTCCTGAGCATTCCTCTACCTGCTCCCCCGAGAATCCACTGCTCTCTGTTTTATCTGTGTTTCTCTCGACCTCCTTTGTTAACTGTGTTTTCTGTGTTTTTGTAACCATTTGGTTATAGTCACCTAATGCATGGAAGACCTATCATTCCATAAAAGAAGCAGTTTTACAATTGAAAGTAATGGCGAGTGCGGGTAAGCAGATCATTTGGCCTTCCTCCTGTATCATTCTTGAGTTCGAACACATAACAGAAATACACAGGAATCTCATGAAAACACCATCATGAGTGCTACAACCGGAGCTCAAATAATATGAAATCACATCTATAATCCTCCCAGGTTTGTAAAACATCTCGTTCATCATCCACCGTCTAATCCATGATCTCCAATCCAACAGATGACAGCCATTTCGGGTGGCCCACTTGCACATAGATTACCTGCCCCAAAAAAGTGGTTTTCTTTCTCCTGTGGCATGCTATGTGTCAGCTGGTGTATGGAATGAAGTGAAGCCTTTCCAATACCACTTACTGCTGGAAGCCCATCTGAAATACCATTTACTGCCCACCTTCCAAAACTCAAAATATTTACAATCACACCTATAAACCCGTCAGGTCCATCTTGTCATCGTAAATCACAATCGTACATGTGGGAGGTAAAAATCATCAATACGTGGGAAATACATAGAAAATCGCAAATCTAGATTTCAAATATTATTTAATGGCATTCATAAAACTCATCAGTTCCATGCCTTGATCACTAATTGCAATCGCGTCTTGCATATGTCAGCGGTCCTTCATATTGGGGATCCACCAATCACCAATCATCGATTGCTGATACGACTCACTACCATCGTAAGTTGCTCTGTGTGGGGTTCCGTTATCGCTTGAAGGCCTACCACTGATCCAATATGTTGGAGGTTGTAATCGGGGAGTCTTTCCATCTCCGCTTATGTCCTCCCTTTAACCTCTTCCGATGCGATTTCCCTTAAAGATCCTTTTAGTTAGTTTTTATAAGAAATTGCCTCCTTTTCTAAGGATAATGGGAAATCTTCTTTTTACACTAACTCCTCCATATGGAGTTAGTTTTAGCCCATTCAAATTGCATTATATTCAGTGTGAAGAGATCTATGCAATGAGACTATTTCTAAGAGCATCCTTTGACTTTCAGTTTCCTCTGCGAGGAATAGTTTTAGACTTAGAAGTCTATTCTAGATCCATTTTCAATCATCTTTGTAGCTGATGTAGGCATCGACAGTGGCTAACAAAGTCCTCCCAATTATGGCAAGATTTAAATTTTGTCTTAGTCTAGAGAACAAGAAGTTTGCAGGGTACTCCTAGGAATCAATGGATACCATCACATCCTCAACAGTTCCCTCAGGGGCTACTGTGGATCGTTTTGAAAGCTACAAGATTGTCATGGTATTTCTTAATGAACCCTTGAGATTCAGCTTAAGCATGTCGTCCTTAGTCATTACATTAATGGCAGCCCCAAAATAAATCAAGGTATGTGCGACAATGGTGCCATTTATGTGTACATCTACTACAGGGCTTCTACGGTCTAAATGTTTCGGCAAATTACCTGTCCTAGAATTAAGTCAGACATTTGTCCAATAAAATTAATGGTAGGGGTGCTTCTTTTTCGCCTCCCTAGATGTTTGAAAAACTTCTCTTTAATCAGGTTTTTGCAAATAGGCACATCCCCAATAGCTTGGATAAGTCATATTTTGACACATCCATTTTTCAATTCACCCAGAAGTTTATTCTCTTCTGGGATAGGCTCGACTAGATGAGTTAATCTTTCAGGAAAGGGTGGTGGATTCACTCTAGGCATACTTTACTCTCTTTCTTCCTCAGTCTCCCTAGGTGGAGATGGAGGTTTATTATCTAGAAGCACTCTCCTAGATCTAAGGTTGATTTCCTGAATTTCTACATCATAAGCAATGTAGGATGTCTCTCCACTATAGACCTGCTATGCTTGTTTAGTGTTCAGGTTCGGGTTTGGTTGGGAAGTCATCTGAGGTTGCTTAGGTGGATTAGGGGGTAAAAGATGTGGTTTAGGAGGTGGTGAAGGAAATAAAGATGGAGCATTTTTATATGGCGGCCTCCACCCCCAGGGTGGTGCATTCCAATGAGGTTGTGGAGGTGTAAATTTTTGAAATGGTTGGTTGGTCGGCTAGGAATGGTACTGAGGTGCAAAAGACCAGGGAGAAGGTGTAAACCAAGAGGGATTAATAGGGGAGCCCCAAGGGGAAATGAATGTGTTTTGGTTAGGGTTCTAATATGCATAGGATGACCCTTGCATGCCCAGCTGGTATGGTCAAGGCCCATGAGGCCTCCTTTGATTTATGTAGCAGAGTTGTTCAGTCACCCCTTCAATTCCCTAATACACAACTTTTAGTCCAAGTAGAGAAGGGCACTTATTTGTGGAGTGCTTTTCTTCACAGGCCAAGTAGATTTCTACATTTTTTAATGGAAATTCAGTCCTAGGGTGCTTCCTTGTGCATCTAGGGAAAAATATGGCCAATGCTCTCTTTTCTTCCTCCTGATTCCTGTCGGTTTTCATAGTGTCCATTTGTAGGGCAAGGGTTTTCAACATTTCACTCTTAAAATCTTCCAACATGCTTCCAATTTCACTTTTTCTAGACGTGTTGGAAGATGATGAGTTGGACATTGTTTGACTACCCACACCCTTTTTCCTAGATGCCCTAGAATGGTTCTTAAAAGAGGTCATGATATCTTCATAAGGTAGCTGGTAGATGTTCCCTCCTAACAACGGGTTTAGGGTATCGAGGAGATACTCCATGATCTCTTTGAATAGGACTAGCTTAAGTGACTCAGGATCAAGTGTGCACCTGGCCCTTTTATAGTTGAGCTGGAATCTTTCCTGATAATCCTATAAGTACTCATTATGCCCCAAGGTCATTCTAAAAATTTCCTCTTTCGTGTCTTTGGACTTGCAGTAGTCACTATACTTGTTGTTGAAAGCTTGCTGCATCTGAGCCCAAGTGGTGATATTATCCCCAGGTAAATCCATGAACCAACAAAAAGCTTCATCCTTGAGAGTGGATGGGAATAATTTCAACTTTTGATCATTAGTGGTGTAGTCATAAGTTTTGCATTTGACAATGAATTCAAACAATAAAGTATTTGGATCTTTGAGATTAGGCCATAGAAGTGAGGAAGAGCAGAGGGGCTTATGTTTTTCATCTTGGCATCCCCATTGGTTTGTCTGATGGGAAAAGAACCCTCAATTCTTTCTCTATCTCCCCTTTCATTTCTATTTTCAGCCATTATGTCAGTTGGAATGGGTTCTTCTTCTTCCCTTATAGGCTCCTCAAAAATATCTAGTTGCTCACCTAAGGGGTCCTCTAATTCACAACCACCGAAGAAGAGGGAAGGTTGGTTGTTTGATGTGGTGAGGGTATTAGGTAGAAATTTCCCTAAGTTATCCCTATTCCTATGAGGCATGAAAGAAGTTTTTTTTTCCAAGCTTTAAGACTAATTTCAAAATAGAAAAGAGAACTTAACTAAAGCTAACTGTTGAATGAAATGACTTGCAGAATGGAAAGGAAAGAAAAAAAAGCTTACAAATATCTTGCAAAAATGAAACTAATAGTAGAATGAAAGAGATAAGAAATGGAAGAAAGAAAGCATAAATAAAATCTACTCAGACACCTCCCCACCAATGGCGCCAAAAAGTGATGATCACCAATATTGCAGCAAGAATGTTTCAACTCCTGGGGCTACCAACTTTACTTCATCATCCCGGGGTGGATACAAATTTGGAGGTGAAAGTGTTGTATAAACAAATAGATGCAATGGGTCCAATATTTTGTCACTACTAAGTTGGGTGATAGACCCCTAGAGTTTCTCAAACTAGTATTCTATTGATTTAGAAGAAGTCTTGTTACCAATTGAGAAAGGAGAATTTTACCCTAATTGAGAGAATTGAAATGCTACCTACTGCAATAAAGAAAGACTGAGATAGATACTTAAAACACACAACTCATGTAGCTATTTGTTAAGATACCTTGCTTCAGAGTAATTCTAAGCTAACGCATGTGAAATCCTAACTAACCTAAGCATGCAATATATTCTAATCAAACACGTACCTATTGTGCACATGAATATGCATAACAACCTATTTCTCTTTGTCTTTTTTGTGAAACATGAATGCAATTTCTTCTTGTTAAGTTATGGTATGTTCTATGCTTATAACAGTTTATTTCTTTTCCTAATTATATTCCAAAGATTAGCAATCACACGTACATAAAGTAAAGTGCAGATAGAACATTAAACGATCGATAGAAAACAAGCCAAGACAAGAGATACAAGATGTGGCGGCTAGCCAGGGACAAACCCCACAATGTGTGGGGAAACCCTTTGATCAAAACTTCTTTTATCTTCAATAATTCAGTAGAGAGAAATAGTACAATAAATCTGATTCATATCAGGAGTAGCAAACCCTAGATCAGCAGCATCAGCATTAGCGGCTTCATTATCAAACTAGGGCAAACCATATCTTGCAAACCGTTCGTCGGATTGACTTCATTCCACCACCAAAAGTTGCGACTTTCAGAGGAGGTTCAGATGAACCTACAACGCAGTTCCAAAGAGGAGATCTTCTAGGTCACGCAAGTCAATCTTTACTTCTGCAGTTGTAGCTTCAGTTTTAGCAGTTTCCGGCTTCAAACTAGGGCAGTCGATATCTTGCAAACCGTTCATCGGATTGACTTCATTCCACCACCAAAAGTTGCACCTTTCAGAGGAGGTTCAGATGAACCTACAGCGCAATTCCAAAGAGGAGATCTTCTAGGTCACGCAAGTCAATCTTTACTTGTGTAGTTGTAGCTTCATTTTCAACAGTTTCCGGCTTCAAACTAGGGCAGTCGATATCTTGCAAACCGTTCATCGGATTGACTTCATTCCACCACCAAAAGTTGTGGCTTTCAGAGGAGGTTCAGATGAACCTACAGCACAGTTCCAAAGATGAGATCTTCTAGGTCACGCAAGTCAATCTTTAATTCTGTAGTTGCAACTTCAAATTCAACAGCTTCCGGCTTCACATGGGTGAGAGAGAGAGACCCATTTCAGCGCAGTAGAGAAGAGACTCATATCTGCGCAGTAGAGAGAGAGAGGTGTGATGAGATGAGTGAGTCCAAATGAGGAAAAGTCCTCTTATATTTATACACAACATTGGTGGGTGAATAGATGCGACTGTTGGGCTTGTGAGCCTACATGAGTTGTTGGTCGGCTTGATAATAATTCCATAATCAAAATAAATTCATATCTCCATGAATAATTATCGGAATCGGATGATCTTTATATCAATCTTACATCTCTCGACGAGAGGAATCTAATAAAAATATTATCAGCCATGAATAAGATGACCCACATGAAGTTTTGCCCTGGTTGCCAATTTTAACACTCCCTCTCAACCATGGAGAACTTCATTTGCAATCTGTCTATCGGTCGTTACTATTCATCCATCAAATGCACTGCCTTGTACAGCCTGACCCTTGCCCAGCTCTGCTCTATTTTTCCTGTTATGCTTTGTCTTGTTCTGCCCTGCACTGATCTGTACTGTTTTGTTCTATTCTGCTCTGCTCTTGCATTGTTCTGTTCTGCTCTGCTTTTGTCCAAATTATGAAGAAGAAGAAATGATCGAGGATGTATCATACTGACTCAAAGTCAGTCTCAGAGTACGTACCACTGGTCCCAGACCAGTCTCAACCAACCCAATGTCAGCGTCATAGTGAGTACAACTCCAATGGTCCCAGACCAACATCATCCTCCACTGACTCAAAGTCAGTCTCAGAGTATGTACCACTGATCCCAGACCAGTCTCAACCGACCGAAGTCAGCGTCATAGTATGGTACAACTCCTACCACTGGTCCCAGACCAGTATCATTGATCCCAGATCAATGGAGGTCATCCTAGCATAGGGAGTATGGTAGTTACAACGATGCGTCCATCGGTACTACTATGGTCCCTAACTTCATTTCCCTGCTCATTGATCAGATGAGAGGTACTTCCCATGAGTCCCAAACTGCATGGGTAGGATGCCTCGACAGGAGAACTAATCAATCCTGTCCTCATAGGAGAACACATCAATCCTGCTACAATTGCCATGGAGAACACATCAATCCAGGCCTCATAGGAGAACACATCAATCCTGCTACAATTGCCATGGAGAACACATCAATCCAGGCCGCCATGGAGAACACATCAATCCAGGCCTCACAGGAGAACACATCAATCCTGCTACAATTGCCATGGAGAACACATCAATCCAGGCCTCATAGGAGAACTAATCATTCTGCTACACAAGAGAGAAAATCATCCTATTCCACAAGAGAGCGAATCATCTTGTCCCACAAGAGAGCGAATCATCTTGTTCCAGTGTGCACCACCAGGGAGGGTGAGTCACCCTTTGGTCGTATGTTGCTCTAGTAGTAACCGCAAGCCCTAAGAGCTCCCAGAGCTCAATGTATGCAACGTGCAGGACCCTTGTACAAGGGTTTCTTACCAACTCCAAGTCGTTTGGGAAAATCACAGATTAGATCTTTCCTCGAGGCTTTGACAAGGTGTATCAACCTGTACATCAACTTAATGCGATGGAGCCTCCTTGCTCATCAACTTACCATATCCAATATGATGTCTATCTGTTGGAGCAATCGATGAATACGGGATTCCTCAATAATCGAATCCCACCTCTGGTTGTTATAGAGAATCACAGTGGTATCCAATGTAAATCCAAACAGCTCACTGAAGAGATTTCACAACCAGACTACCTCACACGAGGTTATGCTAGCAACAATATATCTTGCTTCGGCGGTGCTCAAAGCCACCGACTTCTGCTTCCTGCTCATCTAGGATATCGAAGCAGATCCCAAGGTGAAACAGCACCCGAAAGTTCTCTTACGGTCCACCACACTGCTTGCCCAATCAACATCAGTATATTCAAGTAGTCTCACATCTCCGACAATGTATCTTAATCCATGAGAGATTGTGTCCTGAAGACATCTCAGAAGATTCTTGGCATCAATCCAGTGAGGCTCAACCAAATATGAGCTCACAATGCTAACTGCAAAAAATATGTTCGGACGGAGGTTCACGAAGAACATTAATGCGAATGAGTTTATGAAACTCAGAGGCATTTCTCAAATCTGGTCCGACATCACTACGATATAGTCACAGGATTGCAGTCCATCATACCAAATCTTTCCAATATCTTTACCACATATTTCCCTTGATATAGGAAAATTTCCCTTGGCTTCTGCCATACTTCAAGTCCTAGGAAGTAGTGCATCAGTCCTGGGTCTTTTATTTCAAATTCAGAGGCCAGCTCCCTCTTACATTTGAGAATGAGAGGGTCTGCACCTGTTAGAAAGAGGTTATCCACATACAATACCCGTATGAGAGGCTTGTCATCTTCAAACTTAAAGTAAAGGTTAGGATCGGCTTCACTCCTAGTGAATCCCAGCTTCATCAGGTAGTTATCGATCCTCTCATACCATGCTCGGGGTGCTTGCTTCAGCCCATAGAGAGATTTCTTCAACCTGCATACATGAGATTTTCGATCATAAATCTCAAATCCTTCGGGTTGCTCCACGTAGACCTCTTCTTTGATCGAGCCATGCAAGAACACAGTCTTGACATCCATCTGATGTAGGTTCCATCCTTGTGAAGCAGCAAGGGCTATGATCAAGCGGATGGTCATATATCTGGAAACAGGTGCAAATATCTCATCATAGTCTATACCTTCCTTTTGGGAGAAACCTAGAGCAACAAAACGAGCCTTATACTTTTCCGTGCTTCCATCTGCTGCATGCTTTATCTTGTAAAGCCATTTTGAAGTAACAATTGTCTTGTCCAGGGTCTAGGAACTACTTCCCAGACATCATTCTCCATAATAGACTCATATTCTACGGTCATAACATCCTTCCATACTTGATGCTTGACGGCATCTGAGAATGACGAAGGCTCATTTTGTATGATCGTGCTCATGATGGTCAGGTATCCTTGATACCTATTAAGTTTCTTACTTTGACGGAAGGTTCCTCAGGGTGCAGCATATCCTTTAGCATCATCAAGTATCCCCCTAAGCCATGAAGGCCTCTTCCTAGAAGAGGAAGGCTCATGTGGATGAGAATCTATTAGATCCATGGGTTCTTCTACATCAGACATTGATTCAACATCCTTTTCTTTCGGTTCCCTGGTGTTGGCTTCATGAGAGCTCCTCAAAGTCGGAAGATTGATCACCTTGCTGAGAGCCATATCTTCGTCAAAGGTGACATCATGACTAATTATGACTTCCCTTTGACCGGCTACATAGATTCTATAGCCTTTAGTATTTTCACCATAGCCCACAAAAATTACCTTCTTTCCAGATGCTCCCAATTTATTTATTTTCTCTTTCGACACATGAAAGTATACAGGGCTTCCAAAAATTTTAAAATGAGAAACATCAGGTTTCTTACGGGTGAATTTTTCTTCAGGAGTCTTGGAACCCAATGCTTGACGAAGGCATCGATTTTGTACATATACGGCAGTGTTTGCAGTTTCAGCCCATAGAAACTTTGGAAGTCTTTGATCATGTAGCATGGCCCGGACAGCTTCCATCATCGTGTGGTTCTTCCCTCCCACCACACCATTCTGCTCCGGAGTATGTGGTGTAGTAGTCTCCCTCTTAATGCCAACCTCAGGTATGCCTGTGTGAACCAATTGTAATATATCAAAGGTCTTGCTTTGGCTTGAGGGGAGTGGTCCCCTTTTGAGCTTTCCTTCAGCACATCCTGGACATACACCTTCATTCTCTATTCAGAATTCGGGCATCCCTATCACCATTTGTCTTACACCGAGTATAGCTTTATAATGAAGGGGGGAAAACCTCTAATGCCAAAGTTCAAACTGAAGAGATGTGTCATAAGACATGACACCTAGCAGACTTCCATCGACCTGAAATAATGAATCAACGCTAAACCCAAGAGTAAAGGCATCTTTAACATTATTTTTCCATATACATACCTTGCCATCGCTGAAGGTTACCATGTAGCCTTTGTCTTCCGTTCCCGAGATGGACACTAGGTTCTTTTTGAGGTCAGGTGCATTTAATACATCTTGGAATTTCTGGCCTTCTTGAATGCTTGTCCTATTCCTTGATTCCCAGCTCTCCTCTTACCTTTGCTATTGAATTTGTCATTCCTTTGATTGCCATCAGAGGGATTTTGATCATCGTCCTAGAGTGAGTCCTTTCTATCAGGGCAATCCCTTGCATAGTGACTTGCTTTATCGCAAATGTAACATCGTCATTTTCTTCTAGCCTTAGGTCCAGCCTTCCCTTTTGATTTAGTCCCGGAATTATTTCTTTTCTTTGCATGAAAAGAAAAGGCAGCAGGAGGACCTTTAGGCATGGGCATTTCTTACACTTCTTCCCTTGTTTCTTCTTGAATGCATCTAGCCATTAATTCCACGAAACCAAGAATTACATTATAGTTCAGAAGAGTAGTCCTGAACACATACCATTCAGATGGTAATCCTTCAAGAGTTGTGAGTGCCATTTCTCTGTCCGTAATAGTTTCCCCAATAGATAGGAGATTGTTCTTGATCTCGGTGATTCTTAAGAAGTATGCTTGCATACTTTCATCTTTACCTTTCTTGATTTCCCTCAGCTTATTTCTAAGAAACAAAACTTGATTTTCATCATTAACTTTAAATAAACTCACCAGTCTATCGTAGATTTCCTTAGAGGTGTCTAGATCAGAGATGTAGGCCACCAAGTGCTTGTCAATAGAGTCCCGGATGATCTTCTTTGTTTTGAGTTCTCCATTTTTCCATTTGTTCGAGGCAGCAGCAGATGCATTTGATGAAGGCTCAACAATATTACCTCTTACATGGTCCAGCACTCCTCGATCTTCAAGGGTTAGATCGATAGACATCTTTCATCCGTGATAGTCAGCTTTCTCACGGAGCTTGTCTTTCGGCAGGAAAGAGTGTTGAGGACCCCATAGTTCTTTTAGGATAGCCTTGCCAATCTTCTCTTCAATGATTGCTCTTGCTCTTGCTCGGGCTTTGTCTTCACCTCAGCTCTGATACCATGTTAAGTTATGGTATGTTCTATGCTTATAACAGTTTACTTCTTTTCCTAATTATATTCCAAAGATTAGCAATCACACGTACATAAAGTAAAGTGTAGATAGAACATTAAACGATCGACAGAAAACAAGCCAAGACAAGAGACACAAGATGTGGCGGCTAGCCAGGGAAAAACCCCACAATGTGTGGGGAAACCCTTTGATCAAATCTTCTTTTATCTTCAATAATTTAGTAGAGAGAAATAGTACAATAAATCTGATTCATATCAGCAGTAGCAAACCCTAGATCAGCAGCATCAGCATTAGCGGCTTCATTATCAAACTAGGGCAGACCATATCTTGCAAACCGTTTGTCGGATTGACTTCATTCCACCACCAAAAGTTGCGGCTTTCAGAGGAGGTTCAGATGAACCTACAGCACAGTTCCAAAGAGGAGATATTCTAGGTCACGCAAGTCAATCTTTACTTCTGCAGTTGTAGCTTCAGTTTCAGCAGTTTCCGGCTTCAAACTAGGGCAGTCGATATCTTGCAAACCATTCATCGGATTGACTTCATTCCACCACCAAAAGTTGCGGCTTTCAGAGGAGGTTCAGATGAACCTACAGTGCAGTTCCAAAGAGGAGATCTTCTAGGTCACGCAAGTAAATCTTTACTTGTGCCGTTGTAGCTTCAGTTTCAGTAGTTTCCGGCTTCAAACTAGGGCAGTCGATATCTTGCAAACCGTTCATCGGATTGACTTCATTCCACCACCAAAAGTTGCGGCTTTCAAAGGAGGTTCAGATGAACCTACAGCACAGTTCCAAATAGGAGATCTTCTAGGTCACACAAGTCAATCTTTACTTCTGCAGTTGCAACTTCAAATTCAACAGCTTTGGGCTTCACATGTGTGAGAGAGAGAGACCCATTTCAGCGCAGTAGAGAAGAGACTCATATCTGCATAGTAGAGAGAGAGAGATGTGATGAGATAATTGATTCAAAATGAGGAAAAGTCCTCTTATATTTATACACAACGTTGGTGGGTGAATAGATGCTACTGTTGGGCTTCTGAGCCTACATGAGTTGTAGGTCAGCTTCATAATAATTCCATAATCAAAATAAATTCATATCTCCATGAATACTTATCGGAATCGGACGATATTTATATCAATCTTACACCTCTCGATGAGAGTAATCTAATAAAAATATTATCAGCCATGAATAAGATGACCCACATGAATTTTTGCCCTGGTTGCCAATTTTAACACTTCTTGATTGTATGGAAGGTGGGTTACATGTGGAGAGAGATGGTTGTGATGGGTCAGATGCCTTGGGAGGCAAGCAAGGGTCTTTTCCTATATTTAATGATGCATTTCTCGAAAATTGGGCTCAAAATAGGCCACTACATGTTGTCCTATAGGATGTCTACATGATGTCCTAATTCACCTACAAGATCCCCTATTTTCCAACAGGAATAGGCCGAAGGCATAAGGAGTGATTTGGATTGTGGTATGGGGCTTAGGGAAGGTGACTAAGGGAAGGAATAAGGCAAGGAAGTGGTTAGGACTCCCTCAAAACTCAAACCAAAGTTGTATGATGGTTAGATCTACTCAACAAGCATGGCAAGTTGTCCTTGTGAAATGATAACTCGGATTATGGACTTAGCGGCTTTTGGCAATCGTGGATGGGTAATGTTAGTCTGAGGCTGCTGATATGAGGTCTTTTTGCACTATTGAAACTCCTAAAATAGACACATCATTGTTGGCATTTAGCCATAAATCATGTCAAAACAAGAGAGGTTTACATCAACATAGGAAAGAAGAATTTCATCATTTATTTGCCTAGTTTGTGCATGGAAATGCTTGCAGCCTATTGTGAAAACACCATTAAATCTAAGACAAAGATGAAGATATCAGAAATGAAAATTGAAACCTATCTTTGAAAACTAAAAGACACTGACCTAGTTAGTAGAAAAACCCTAAATTTCATAAGAAACTAGAATTCTGTATTTTTGGGTTGAATGAGGGCTTTTCCTCAAACCATGGTCCCTAAAGGGAGGAATGAGGCAATATCCACCTGTTATTAGCCTTTTTGGTATTTATTTATCTCTTTAAAGCTATTGTTAAACTTATGCACAAATGGAAGAAAACTAATCAAATTCACCAATACTTGTAATGTAACAATGCCAAAATGATTTCAAAAAGTAATCTATGAAATAACGTATACATACAAGTACAATAAGAGGAACCTTTGTTGCTAGGGTTGAGCCCTAACCCAAGAGATTCATCCCTCTGAGTCAACTCAATGCTAGATCAAGGGAATTCTCATTTTCATTAACATATCAAAAAATACATAACAATGTTTTGTCACAATAATTCAACTTAAAAGTGCTTAGTTATCTTCATAAAAAATTTGAATCCTAATGAGTTTCTAGGCCTCCTTATTTATACAACTGAATTTTCCCAAAACTTCCTTAAATCTATGGAGTCTTGGCTCCCAATATCAAGATAAAATGGTTCTTAACTATCACTGTCTCGGCTGCCAATGATCCTCATGACTCGGCTACCTACAACTTCGAGCTAGTGTGATTTGATTGAGGGATATTCGAATGAGTGAGGATTTAATGAGGAAGATCCATCTCCTATAATCTCTTGTTCTTGTATCATTCAAGTTCCTACACCTTAATTAGCCATAATTTACCATAATTGGCTCCCAAAAATGTAGGTTTTATCCCTGTAAAGAAATTACCTGCATACGAATTCTAAAACATAGAAAATAAACAATAGCGATGTTGTGTTGTGTTATATTCTTTCCACAACTAGCCCATGTAGTCAAACACGGGTAGAGGGGGGGCAGAGCCCCCCCTTCCTTGTGCTGATTGCGTAGTGGGGGGGGGTCACAAGGGGTTTGAGGGGTGCAGATAACCCCACTCTGTGGGATCTGGGGCAACACCCTGGAAAATTTGGTTTTGGACCCTATATTAGGTTGGGTGGACCAACCTATCGTTTTGTGCATGATTTTCACACATGGTTTTGGATGCGATAGTTTTCTATCCATGGTTTTGGACATGATGGTTTTCGGTCCATGGTATTTGACGCTTCGACATGTATAAATATGTATTGTAACAATTAAAGGAACATAATGAAAAATCAAATTAGTAGTCTCGGTTTTGGGATCAAAGGAAAAATCTCTATGTATATGTGTTTTATGTGTTATGCTCTTGCATTCTTTATTTTTTGTGGTTTAGAATTCGTATGCAAGTAATTTCTGTACGAGGTTAAAACCTACAAGAGATTTTTCCCTAGATCCCCAAATAGGACTACCAATTTTATTTTTTATTATGTTCCTTTCAATGTTACGATACATATATATACATGTCGAAGCATCCAATACCATGGAACGAAAACCATCGCACCCAGCGCCATGTCTGAAAACCATGCACAAAACCATAGGTAGGTCTGCGCACCTAATATAGGGTCCAAAAAATTTCCCTCGTGGAGGGGGGCTAACCACCCCCCTTAAACCCCCCGTATAGGGGAGGCTGCCACCCCTCGACTGCGTAGTTGATGCAATGAAGGGGGGACTTCACCCCTCGTGTCACCCCCTATTTTAACTAGAGGAGCCAGTCATGGAAAGAATATAACACAACCCAACATTCTCCCACTTGTTGTTTTATTTCCACAAGGGGCCACATGAGAGCTTAATCATTTATCCACCCCTTCAAGGTGCATTGTTTCTCTACACCAAGAGAACTTCTTAGAGCTCACAGATTTTGTCAATGCATCTACAATTGTCTTTAAAGTGTCCACCTTTACCAGCAACACCTTTTTGTCTTCTATCATATCCTTCACAAAGTCATACTAAACATCAATGTGCTTTGTTGTTGAATGATAAGCAGGGTTCTTTTCTAAGAAAATTTCACTTTGGCTATCATAGTCTATCCTTATAGCTCCCTGTACTAACCCCATACTTGAACATAATCTCTGTAACAAAACTGCTCCCTTGCTTGCATGAGTGGCTGTCGTGTATTCTTCCTCTATAGTTGCTAGTGCCATTGCAGATTGTTTCTTACTCATCCAACTAACTGCACCTCCAAATAGGTTAAGTGCATACCCACTTGTAGATATTCTCTGATCCAGATCTCCAGCCAAATCTGCATCAACAAAGTTGATGAGCCTTGGTATTGCAATAAGAATGCTGCAACTCCCAAGGCTACTGACTCTAATTATCAACCCAGGATTCGTACAAACTTAAGAGGTGTTGGCACTATATGTGCGACATACAATGTGTCCTTCCTTTGTTGTCATGATCTAATGGAGTGCATGTACTGAAGTCAAATCCTAAACTAATCGCAAAAAATGAAATGTTCGAAATGGAACCTTAACCTTCTGCAAAAAAGAAAGTACAAGGAAAGAGACGAAAATTCAATGCTAAATCACACCATTTCTGAATTAACTGCCAAGAAACTATGATTTGCAATAATGCTAAATTATAATGAACCAAATGCTACTATCTAAGCATGGAAGTAAGAAGTATCAAAAATCACTAATGTGCAAGTAAAGGGACTAAAATAAATATGATTTTGTTTTTTTTTCTTTTCATGCAAAATCAAGTATGCAGACTAATTTCCTTTGGTGATCTGGCAGGTGAATTAAGGATATTGGTGGTTGGATGGAAGGTTTAGGAGATGGTTGGATGGTGTGGGAGACCCTTGGGAGGATTTTGGTGACTTCCTAGAGGTTTTCTCTCAATTCGGCCTCAAAACAGGCCCTTTCAGGAAAACCTACAGGATGTACTAGAAACCTACAGGATCATCCTATAGGAATTATAGTGAACCTACAGGATATAGCCGAGAGAAAAATGTGAGGTGTTGGAGGTGATGCGAGGCATAGTAAAGGTGTTTGATGGGTGAAATGTAGTGGGAAAATTCCTATGATCACTTAGAACTCAAAACCAAAGTTGGGAGATGAATGGATTTGCTCAAAACGCTTGGAGAAGTTTCTTTGTAAAATGATGAAATTGGCAAGGGTTTAATGACTAAGAAAATCAAATCCAAATTGGATGGGACAAATTTCTTTATTAACTAGTATTTATGAGGTCCCTATTCCAATTTGAATCATTCAAAAATACTTATGTTAACACATGCAAAAAAATCAAAATCATTACTAGTCGAAAATCTAGAAATTTGAGAACTAGTGAGCTAGTAAATCTAAAACAATTCTAACCATATTGAGTGAAAATTCAATGGGGTAAATTTTTTATGAATTATAATGTTTTCATGATCTAATTCAAGAGGAATCAATTTTATTGAAGCTCGTTATCATGCTCGAATATTCCTTGCTAAAGAGGACGTCCAACAATCTAGATTTGGGAATAAGAAGACTAATCCAAGCAGCTCAATGATTACCATGAACTTCCAAAGATTTTCCAAGGATGAAATAATTCTTTCATCCTGCAAAATAATTTTCATTAACCATTTAAGTCAATCCTAAAACAAGAAATCATTACTTCTAAATGCAGAAATAGAAAGAAATAAAAACCGGAGATGCATGTGAATAAGCAAAGAAAAGAAGGAAAGAAAATGATAGAAAACAGCTCTGAGGTTCCTAGGATGGCCGATACCAAGGAAACCTAGAGACCTATGGAGGAGAAAAACATTTAGAAGCTGAACATGACACCAATCTTCATTATTTTCATCAATAGAATTACATCCCTGCAAGAAAATACAATGAAGCTGCGAAAATACAAGCTATCTCCACAATAACACTAATTGAAAAAGCTCCTCTTAGAGGAAAATTCGACTTGGTACTAATACAAAATGATTTGGAATCATTTCCCATGAATGGAGGAAGTTTCCCCACCAAAATCCCTTGAGTAGTGGATCTAGTCCCCAATACTAGGAATTTGTATTAAATGGCAGGGAACACATTCCTAGATTTTCTCAATCATTCCCTAGAGAAAAATTTGACTTGGTACTTATAAAAAATGATTCCCCATGAATGGACGAATATATCCCCACCGAAATCCCTTGATTAGTGGATCTTCTCCCTTGATTAGTGGAACACATTCCTATATTTTATCAATCATTGGAGTTCCACAATGTGTGCCATAACTCCATAATATCTTGTTGACTTATTATTTATTATTGATTCTAGTAAGGAACATGTTCCTAAATTATCTCCTCCTCCAACTCTTCATAATCTACCCAATATTTTCATTATATTCCACAAAAAATAAATAATATTAGACACAAATATTCAATTATTCATAAACCTTCCTAATGAATATATTAAAATTGAAAATAAATTATCTAATGCGAAAAGAGAGGTTTAAAACGCTGAGGGATGGTCATAGACCTTAATTTATGTTTTAAATTAGAGGCATGGACCTTAATTTATGTCTAATTTAGAGGCCCATCAAAAGCCACATATATCCAAAACTCTATCTAATCCTGGTCTTCCTTGATAGCACAAGCCATAATCACTAGCGCCACACAAATACTTGAAAACCCGCTTCACTACTGTCCAATGCTCCTTCCCTAGTTTTGACATAAACCCTCTCAATACTCCCACTAAATGTGCAATTTCTGGTCTACTACAGATCATTGCATGCATCAGGCTACCGACTACACTTACATATGTAACACGAGACATGTCATCTTCCTCTTCTTGTGTCTTGGGACACTGTTCAGCAGATAACTTACAGGAATAGGAACCTTCACCGGTTTACTATCCAGCATATTAAACCTCTATTGTATTGTCTCGACATAATTCCTCTGGTTTAACCAGAGCTTCCTCTTTTCCTGATCTCTTTTAATTTCCATGCCCAAAATATATTTTTCAACGCCAAGATCTTTCATGTCGAATTTGGAGGACAATTGGGTCTTCAAATCTTGGATAATTTCTTTGTCATTTCCAACTAGCAACATATCATCCACATACAAGACTAGATAAATAACACGATCAGAAGTTAATTTAAAATACACATAGTGATCTGCTTTGCTTCTGGTGAAGCCAAGTCCCTTTATAAATGTTTCAAATTTTTGACACCATATCCTCGGTCACTGTTTTAACCCATACAGAGACTTTTTTAACTTGCATACCAGTTCTTTCTTACCCTTCACTGCAAATCCTTTAGGTTGCTTCATGTTGATCTCCTCTTCCAGATCCTCGTGAAGAAATGTTGTCTTCATATAAATTTATTCTACCTCAAAATCAAAAGAAACAAAAACAAATAAAAGTAATCTAATAGAAGCTACCTTGGCAACAGGAGAAAAAATATCATCAAAATCAATTCTGGGCACCCGGGAATAACATTTTGCTACCAACTAAGCTTTGTATTTCTCCACCTTTCATTCTACATTTGTCTTCTTCTTGAGCACCCATTTATTGCCAATGGGTTTCCTTCTAGCTGAAAACTCTACCATATCCCAAGCCTCATTTTTGTGCAAAGATGCCATTTCATCAACCATGACCTCTTTCCAGAGCTTTCCATTCTCTGAATCTACTGCTTCCTTCACAGTTCTGGGATCATCATCAGTAATAGATAAAGAAAAATTTGAACAACAAGCATATGGACTATACCTTTCTAGCTTCCTTCTTTCTCGAACTAATCTTCTCAAAAATGGAGTTTCTAGATGTTCATATTCAGATTCCTCTTCTACTGTAGAGTCTGATTCTTCCTCCTTCAGCTCAAACTCTATCTTCTTAGGTTCCTCTGCCACTGCCTCTATGCAAAATTCCTATCCTAATCCGACACCACTAGGCATTCTTCTTTCCCTTTCCATCAACGTCGTTTACATTCTTTCTGTAACTCCATTTTTCTTAGGTGTGTATGCAGTAGTCTTCTACCGTGATATAACGCACTTCTTACAGAATTCTTCAAATTCCTTCTTGCAAAACTCTCCACCATTATCTGTCCTCAACACCTTATCTTCTTCTCTATTCCACCAAAGCCTTAAATTCTTTAAACATGTCAAAGACTTTAGATTTCTTCTTAAGGAAATATATCAATGTATTCCTTGAGAAGTCATTTATAAATGATACATAGTACACAAACTTACCCAATGATGGAACTTTCACATGTCCAAACACATAATTGTGCACAAGCTCTAATATTTGTTTCCCCCTCTTACTACCAGAGCGGAAACTCACCTGATCCAGCTTCCCATATACGCAATTTTCACAAAAATCAAAATCTAGAGAGCTATTAGTCATACCTTCTACCATACCTTTACCATGGAGTATTCAAAGGCCCTTCTCTCTAATATGTCCAAGCCTTTGATGCCATAACATGATCTTTTCTCCATAGACCACTAGATTTTCTTCTCCACTTTCAGGAACCACAGAACTGTTGCACCCATCAACAATATTGATACCTTGTAGCTTGTACAGAGTTCCAATCCGAACTCCCTGCATCAATACCAGTTCTCTCCGAACCATCTTTTAGGTATCCTTCTTTAACACTGATTTTACACCTGCACCATCTATCTTGCTTACAAAAATTAGATTTATGGTTAATGCATGAATATGCAGAACACCTAGAAGTGTTCTAATCATTCTACCTTGCAAATTCAAACTAACATTTCCACGACAAAATTTTTTATCCTTCCTATCATCTCCCAAGAAGACATCACCACCATCATATTTCTCATACTCACAGAACCACTCTTTATGGGGAGTGAAGCGCAAGGATGCACCTGATTCAATCAACCATGGCTCATGATCTACATTTGTACTTGAAGAAGCCAAGTACACATTTCCACTTCCATCTAAGTTGGTTTTCACCTCTATAGAAAGAGCATCATCAGATCCATTTCCTTTGTCAGGAGCTTTAGATTTACAGTCCCTTTTGTAGTGTCCTTCCTTTCCGCATTTCCGACACACTTTTACAGGTTTTTATAGAGATTTATATCTCCCACTTGATGACTAATTTTTGTTTTTGTTCTAGGACCTTCCTCATACAGATAGGGCATCACCATTCTAGCTCTCCATATTTTTCTGTCTCATCTCCTCTGTCAGTAAGGATGAAACTATTTCATCAAACTACAAGGAAATTGCATTTATACCTATTACAATAGCCAGACTATCCCATGAATCTGGTAGAGAACAAAACAAACTGATGCACTTATTTTCATCTAAAATTTGAATATCGATAGATAATAACTGAATTACCACAGTATTAAATGCATTCATATGGTCTGTCATTGAGTATCCATCTTTCATCCTCAGGTTATAGAACATTTTCCATAGGAACAGTTTATTCACTAAAGACTTATTGGGTGTGGAGTCTGATTATCTTCTTTATTAAGAGGTATCACCATATTGGACCCTAGTTCTTAATGTGGTGGCAACGTTGCCCATAATATTTGCACTGCACGTGGGGTCCAGGGCGGAAGCAGCACCCACGAAGCTAAAAATAGATGTAAAATTTCCTTGTAATGTGTTGTAATTTCATAGTCATTATGGGTCGTTCATTAGGAGAAGATCTGACAGTATAAGTTATGTTTAATTTAAGGTTTCTTTCCCAAGAAGGAAACCCCTCACTACATATGAGGGAATTGTATTGCGTCTATGTAGATCTATATTGTAAGTGAGAAAGAGAGAGGAGATTGAGGGAGAGAGAAGAGTGAATTATAATGGATCTGCTATAGGTTGTATGTCTTCAGATTGCTAGATAATATAAAATGAAGGACTGGCTATTTCTCCATGGACATAGCCCAAATTAAGTGAACCACGTATATCTATGTCTCTCTTGTTTTATGTGTTTTCTGTGTTTATATTTCTGTAGTATTTTATGTGCTTCATTGCTAAGTAATATATAATTTCCTAATAATTGGTATCAAAGATGAAGGTCTATTTGGTAGATAAACTCATAGGAGAGAAGGGTTCCTAGATGAAGTCCGAGCAATGGTGGAAGATGGTAGGTCTAGGGTCAAAAACTTTAACGACCGAAACTACCAGCTGTAGAAGATGCATATCGAATATTATTTGTACCAGAAATATTTGTAACTACCATTCAACATAAAGACAAATAAGTCAAGGAGTATGACAGACATAGCATGGGATGTTCTACACAAAAAGGCACTTGGAACAATACAGTTGTGCCTAGCGGCATCGGTAGCATTTAATATTTTGAAAGAAAATGACAATAAAGGGTTTAATGAAGGCATTTACCAAACTATATGAAAATATCTCAGCTTCAAATAAGGTATTTCTTATGAAGCATTTATTTAATATGAAGATGTTAGAAGGTGGACCTGTTGCTGATCATTTAAATGAATTTAATACAGTTACCATTAAGTTAAGTTCTGTAGGGGTAACTTTTGATGATGAAGTTAGGGCTCTATTATTTCTATGCCCATTGTCGAAAATTTGGAATGGTTTAGTTATGGCCATTAGTAACTCTGTCTCTGGATCTAGTACTTTAAAGTTTGATGATGTTGGTTGTGCAACCCTTAGCGAGGAAATGTGATGGAAACACTCCAGTGAGACATCATGTATTGCTTTGAATGCAGAGACTGTTAGCCTCCTATTGCAACAGGTGTTCATATTTCATGATTGACATTTTTACATGCCAAATATGTCATACTTTGCAAGCTGCAGTGTTCCATATTTCCAAGAAAGAGACCAAAGGAGAAACCATGAAGTGTGCTAGTCCAAATGCACTGTTGTTTTCCAATTTTGATGAGTTGTTCCAGTTTTGAAGAGTTTTTCATTTAAGGGAGGTCCAAACAGTCTAACCTTGGTCTCCCTAGGTTTCAATTTCCTGTTTTAGAATATAGAGAATGTATTTGTCCAAATAGTTTAATCTTGGCAGATTTGTAGATAGGTAGAGAATCAAAGGGACCCAACTGCTTAATTTGGGCCCTGGCAGAAATAAGTGTAGATTTAGATAGGAAATCATTCAAAAGAAAAATTGTAAAGTTGGGTTTGCAAGTCTAAGTGTACCCAAACCAAAAAGAAGAAAAAATGTTAGGTGAGTAGGTTGGGTAGGTAGCTGTGAGGTTGCAGAATGATGATTTATGATCAATTTTGTGTTACAAAGTGTCTTATCTTTTCAGGTCACAGTTGCAAGCAGTTTTTCATTTGGTGGAGCTCAAGGTGGACATCACTAACTCTCCCTTCTTCTAATTCCCCAAGTCACTTACTAATTTCCCCAAAGAGGTCAATATCTGCTTGGTTCCTCTTTACAAATTCTTTTCCCCAAAATTAGCCTAAGGTCCCCCACCTTAGCACCTGCTTATCCTCTCCATATTAACTACTAACTCTAGTATATAACTCCCCATAAGTTTTTCCCCTTCCCCTAGTAAAAATATGTACATAAAACTCCCCTATGTAAATATCCCCCCCTGGAAATATAGCCATATTTCTTCTAAGTCCGGGGAAAAATAGTCCATCTGGGGCTATTTTTAGCCCATCCGTGTCATAGCAGGAGTTAGATGACACCTGGTCATGCTAATAACCTCCCCCCCTAGCCCTAAAAACCCTAAACAAATCCACACTTCGCCCTTATCCTAAGTCCTTGTGCATAAATACATTAACCCGCGCTCATTAAACCCTGTAACCCACTTTCAGTAAGTCTAAAACCCCTGCCGCGCTATATTCAACTCGGAATATTCCCGCGGATATCCCTCCTGCCACTGTACCGCCGAGTCACCTGCCACGTGTCCTGCCACATCATCAAACCTGTCGTACTGCCACGTCACCTCCTTATGTGATGATGTCATCATGCTGATGTCATCCGGCCATGTCATCATGCTGATGTCATCGATGACGTCATCCACCGTACGAGGTCCCACCTGCTGTTGTCATGCTGACGTCATCATCAATTTTTGGCGCGAATGGCGAAAATCGCACTCCGGAGCCCCGGAATCAGTTTCTGAGGCGGTTTTTCGCAAATCGCTCATCGCTGGATAAATTATGCTAGAATGGGGAATCTTTTCATCATGCAACCCCCAGCAAGCCCGAAAGGCGCCGAATGACCCATTTTTCTTCGCGAAGCATTCAGGAAGGAGCTGAAGACAGTTTTAAGGAAGACAGAGCCGAACAACGGCCATTAAATGCTAATTTAATGCATAGCACATCAGAACAGCATCCCAATTTATTGTCAAAGAGTATCAGAGAAGGAAGAAGAGCCAAAGAGTATCAGTAAACATTTTTTAGGGGCTCGAAGCACCTATACATTGATGAGCCCCCCTGAAAGTCAAATTAGGAGGCGTAAGCCCATCCTTGCCCTCAAATCACAATTAAGGCATTCAAAGCCACCGAACAGAAAAGAAGTAGAAACCCATACACATTTATTTCAGAGAACACTGCACCAAGCCACCGAGGACATCATAATTTATTCAGTTTTGGTACGGCAGCCCTCAGCGCAGCCCGAGATATTTTTATGCATTTATTTCTGGATAAGATTAGGTCAAATTAATTATTTTTTATGACCTGTTTTAGGTCAAGATGTAATAAAAGCAGTTGTAGAGAGTTTTTCCCTATAAAAACTGCTCTCTACATTGTTTCAAGCATTGGTCAATTGAGAATTTTCACTAGAGACTCACATTGTATACCTGAGTTTTTTCTATAACTAAAGATTGCTGAAAGCTTGGAGAGCAAACTGCCTGTTGTAAATGAATATTTTGAAGATATGAAGATGGAATTCTTGTGCTGCAGCCTAAAAAAATAAGTGCATCTTACCTCTTTTTTATTGCTCACCACTATCTAAATAGCAGAAAGAAAGAATAGCTTAGAATTTGTTTAAATACACTCTATGCTCAGTTTCTGATATTTCCTTATGTTTTCCTCTAAATGAATTGGTTATGAATATGAATTCCTCCTGGCTCATATTTACCCCGATTCACCTGTGTTTGCCAATTATCTAGGGATTCTTAAGTGCCCCTAGGTAGAGCTCTCTTACCTACATCTGTTAAGCTGATTGAGAGATTCTTAACTGCCTCTCGTTACTTAGCATTCTTTCCATCATTTAAACCTGAAACATTGTTTCATGCGCAGCTATCTTGCTCCATTTTCCCTTATTGTGACCAAGGAAATGCACCAACAGTCCTCCTCCTCGAATCCACGGCCAATGGTTTGAAACACTTAGACTGTGCTATGCCTCTCTACCTGAAACATCAATTTTACCACCAAAACAGAACAAAAAACCCCTGAACTCAACAGCTAGCCTAAGATCATTTTCAACAAAGCTAAATCCCAAAGAGAGAGCCCTCTTTGATTGCAAGTGGGCTAGAACCTGCAATCCAAAGTTGGTTTGTGGTTACCTCACCTGAATCCCTTACTCCAACCTGGGGACAACCTGAGTGATAACATAATGGCGACTCCACTGGGGACTATCCTTAGTTAATTTCACGAAGAAGGTTGGAAAGATCCCCTGTAAAGAGGTCGATTTTCTAATTGTTGTATATTTCTTTAAACTACAGATGAAGCCTGAATGTCAGCCAGGAAGCCTTTGAAACTGTTTCTGTTTTACATTAGTAGAAGTAAATAAAAGCTGCTTCAGTCAATCTTCATGCTAGTTTTAAGATATACACAACCATTCCAAAATCTAATCTGTCCCTTGTTAATTACAAAAATATTCCCATAAAAATAACCAAAAAACAATTCGGAAGTTGTCTCCCAAGAAGAATCCACGATATACAAGGTCAAATCCTGATCCAAACCCTCCAGCTATTTTTGAAAACCCTAACATAATCTCGAAAATCCTTAGGAAGCAAGAAAGACAGGAAAATTTCGCTGATAAAACTCCTGAAACTGCTTACCCTAGCTATATTCCGACTCCTGTCAAGGTTTTGTTTCATTCGGCCCCTGTTTCCCCTAGTTCATCATCTACATCTCGAAGTACTCCTTCCACACCTTCATTCACTGCACATACTACCACTACTGTTGTTTCCAGCGTTCCAGTTGCTCCTATTATCCCTGTTATCCCTGTCGTTCCATTAATCCCCGTTGTTCCACTGATCTCTGCCAATATGGCTAATAGATATGCACCCCTGTAATTACCTGCTAATGTTGGGGCTTTACCTCAGGAGTACCAATCTAAGATCACATATTTTGATAGCATCGGTCCTTTTACTGCCATTCAGCATACTAAAAAGATGCAAGACTATTTTGAAAACTACAAAATAGATGATGATAGTGTGAGAATGAGAATTTTTGTTCAGAGTCTAACAGGTGATGTGAGAACTTGGTTCAGATCACTTGCTGCAAATTCCATAACCACTCCAGATGAGCTTTACCAATCCTTTACCAACAGATGGGAGAAAAAGAAAGGCCCCTTGCACATATTGGCTGAATATGATACAATTAAAAGAGGTCCTCAAGAGACTGTTTTTGAGTACTGTGAAAGATTCAATAATGTATATAACGCAATACCTCAGAACCTAAGGCCTCCCCCTGATATGGCCTTGTACAAATTTCCTGATCGATTCGACCTGGATATGGCATACCAGTTAAAAGAAAGAGCTCCTCAGACCCTTGCAGACATGCAAAACATTGCTGTCAGTGTTGAGGCTAACCTAATTGCCAAGAGAAACAGAGCTAGAATGGAAAGAAGAACCACCTTTAAGGAAGAACCCTCAGCCTTTGATCAAAAGCTTGATGCTATTATAAATGGCCTACAAAGGCTAGGAGAAAGAGTAGAAAATGTTGAGAGAAAAGCATCATGGGAAGGACAACAGTCCAATACCATAAGGAATCCAAATTTTAGGAAAACGCATAACACAAATGCTGGTAGGTCTAACCAAGACCATGACATAAGACCCCCTTTTCAAGATAACTATGTTGAAGGATCTACTTCTAGTAAACCCATAGAGGACACTCACATGAACGTGATGGATCTAGAGGGTGACCACCAAACTGTCCTGTCCCAAGAAGACCAAAATGAACTCGATTACAATCAGTTTCAAACTAAATCTGGTGAGTCTTTTGATTTTAAACAAGGATATGATACTGATGTGTCTGAAGTACACAAACAATATAAGCTGAGAACTAGGACCATTGACATTTCAGAACCTAGTAAAAAAAGGATGGCAAACAACCCAACAAGACCAAAGGCAAGGCTGTCATAACAGAACCCGCTGATACAAATGTTCCAAACCTGCATCAAGTGATTGTAGAAGACATAACAGAAATACAACCTTCCAAAGATCAGCCTTTGCCACCTTCTCCCTCGAAACAAAGCTCGAACAATGTTCCAAAAAACTTTCTTGAAACTAAAAAACCGTAAGCTATCAGTCCTCATGACACTGATAAACAAGAGCAAGTCGCAGATAATTTAAATGAAAAGGAAAAAACTGTCTTTATCAACACCAAGACTCCATTGGAAAAACCATTTAATTTAGAGGCAGAAATAGCTAAGTTAAAAATATCCATCCCCCTCTCAGAACTTGCCAAACACGATGTATATAGGTAACAAATTCAAAGGTCACTTCAAATTCCAGAAAACAAGGACGATGTAAATGTTTTGGATGATTCCCCTGAACTGCTGTTTGGTCCAGAAGTTAATGGAAAGTCAACACATGGACCTGTCCCACCCTTTTATGTCAGTTTGCATATACATGACAAATTTTTGCACAATGCTATGTTTGACTCATGGGCGTCGCACAATCTAATACCCAAAGCAGTTATGGAAAAACTGAACCTTGATGTTACAATACCTTACAAAGACTTGTACTCATTTGACTCAAGTCAAGTGAAATGTCTAGGCCTCATCAAAGACTTGTGTGTTTCCTTAGTTCAATATCCAAACAAGACCATCCTCATGGATGTGGTAGTTGCTGACATTCCACCAAAATACGGTATGCTCCTGTCAAGATCATGGGGAGCAAAGCTCCAAGGATGCCTTCAATTAGACCTTTCCTATGCCACCATTTCAGTATTTGGGCAACCAAAGAGACTGTATAGAGAAACACTGATGAAATATGTGGTAAGTAGTGAGAGCAAGACTGAAAATTTTCCCATTTATTCAATCCATTCTGATATGGATTCCTTTATTTTGTTTAATGATGATACAAATTCTCCGATTGATAATGAGCCCTTCACTCTAGAACAACAAGCACACATCAATGAAGAATAAGTTGCACACACTGATGAAACTATCACAACAGTTATTGCAACTAGCATGCAAGAAGAACCTCCCCAAACAGAAATTTCAAAACTGCCCTATCATAAGTTGATTGACACTTTAGGCATCAACCACAAGCAAGAAATCACATGGTATTTAGAATTTGATGGCTCTGTTAACAAGTTGGGAGCAGGGGCAGGTGTTTGGATTCACAAGACATTTAACAATCATGCAGAAGGCCATGCCTACAGACTGAATTTTAAATGCACAAATAACATGGCAGAGTATGAGGCTCTGCTTTTAGGCCTTAAACTCCTCAAAGCTCTAGGAGCCGCAAAAGTGTTTATTTTAGGAGACTCTGATTTAATCATACAACAAATGAAAGGTAATTTTGTTACCAACAACAATATAATGAGAGCCTATAGGACTGCTACCACTAATATACTCAATGCATTCACTAAATTCAAGCTTGACAAGATTTCCAGAAACCACAACATTCGTGCACACAGCCTAGCCACCTTTGCTAGTACATGCAAGCTTCCTTTTGACCCAAACCATCACTTCACAACTGAAATAAAACATAGGCCCGCTGTCCCAAATAACATCATAGATTGGCAGGTGTTCAAAAATGACGTCCAGATTAATAATTTTCTTACCCTTGAGCATGAGTTTTCAAGTATCAACATTGACATGGATGCTATGAACGACTCCCAACAACAAACAAATGAAAATCAGCAAGATGTAACAGCTGCAATAGCCAAACAGATCCTGAAACCAACTATTTTTGACAAAGAAAACATAGAACAACTGAAACAAATGCATTTGGAAGAAATTGACAAAGCAGAGGCAGAAATCATTGAGCTGAAAGATAACTTTCTACTTGCTGGCTTAACCCCACTAGAAGACATGTTTGATGCTAATGATGTTCCCAAAAAGCCAAAATTAGAGCCCATAAACACTGATATAGAGGAACACAACATTGGGATGGCAAAAAATCCAAAAATGATCAAACTGTCCAAAAATTTACCACCTGATCAAAATCCAGAGTACATTGATTTATTCAAAGAATTCCAGGATGTATTTGCTTGGAGCTATGAGGATTTGAAATCCTATGACACCTCGGTAATCCAGCACACCATTCCTTTAAAACCAAACCAGAAACCCTTCAAACAGAAACTTAGAAGAATTAACCCTATGCTTCTTCCACCGATTGAGAAGGAAGTAAAGAGGATGTTTGAAGTAGGCATCATAGCACCCATCAGATTTCTAAATGGGTATCCAATCTTGTTCCTACAAGAAAAAAGACAGGTGAAATCAGACTTTGTGTAGATCTCAGAAATTTAAACCAAGTCTCCCTAAAAGACCATTACCCTTTGCCTAAAATGGACCACATCTTGCAGAGAGTAGTGGAGTCATCTAGAATTTCTTTTCTAGATGGTTTTTCAGGTTTCAACCAAATACTTGTTCACCCGGATGACCAAGACAAGACAACCTTTACCACACCGTGGGGAACATTTAAGTATGTAAAAGATGCCATTTAGACTTGAAAACGTGGGAGAAACTTTTCAACGAGCAATGGATATTGCATTTGCCAAAGAAATACATGACTTCCTGGTTGTTTACCTTGATGACTTAACCCCATTCTCAAAATCTGATGAAGAACACCTCAAGCATCTCAGACAAATTTTCATGACATGTAGGAAATATGGCATTTCCTTGAACCCTAAGAAATCCCTATTTGGCCTCGAAGAAGGAAAGTTACTTGGACACATTATATCAAAAAATGGGATTAGAATTGACCCTGAAAGAATCCAAGCCATCCTCCAAATTCCATATCCAAGAAACATAAAAGAGCTACAAGCGTTCCTTGGGAAAATCAACTTCCTAAGAAGATTTATCCCAAATCTAGCTAAATTAATAAGACTGTTAAGCAACATGTTAAAAAAGGATGCCAAGGTAAGATGGTCCCTGGAAACCAAGCAAGCATTTGAAAGTATCAAAACTGCCTTGACACAAACCCCTGTCCTCACCAGTCCTCAGTTTGACAAAGATTTTATCATATTTTCATTTGCATCTGATCACACCATAGCCGATGTCCTTTTGCAAAAGGATGAACAGGGAGCTGAAAAGCCAATTGCTTTTTTCAGCTGAGCCTTAAGAGACACCCCTTTGAAATACCCAATCCTGGAAAAGCAGGCCTACGCACTGGTTAAGGCCATAAAGGATTTCAGAGTGTACATCTTATATTCACACGTGATTGCCTATGTCCCACACGCTGTTGTAAAAGACATATTGGCCCAAGAAGGATTAGAAGGCAAAAGAGGCAAGTGGATTGCAAACATCCTTGAATATGACATAGAAATAAAACCAACCAAGCTAATAAAGGGACAAGGTTTAGCTAAACTGATGTCTGAAACAAACTTTCAAGCCCTAGACATAAACCAGCTGGACAATGAACCGGAGCTGGTGACTCCACAGATCAGTGAAATCTTTTTACAATCCCCATGGTACGCTGACATATGCTTTGTATTGTTAAACCTGTGTGCTCCCCCAGGATTGTCCAGAACCAAGAAAATATTTTTGAGAATGAAGGCTTTAAAGTTTTGTGTTATAGTTGGTGCATTATTTTGGATAAATCATGAAGGTATATTGCTTAATTGTTTAACCATGAATGAAACTAACAATGTCATGAAAGAATTCCATGTAGGTGACTATGGAGGACATCTATATTGGAAGTCCACTGCTGATAAAATTCTAAGGGCTGGTTTCTATTGGCCCTCTCCTTTTGCAGATGTAAAGAAGTTTTCCATGTCATGTCACAAATGCCAAATCTTTGAGGGCAAGAGAAAGCTGTTAACCCTACCCCTTAAACCCATCTCAACCGAACAACCTTTTCAACAATGGGGTCTTGACTTCATTGGCGAAATCCATCCCTCTTCCTCAGGCCAGCACAAATGGATCCTAACAACCACTGGCTATTTCACCAAGTGGGTTGAAGCCATTCCCTGTAGACAAGCCAATGACACCATCATTATCCAATTCCTTGAGTGCAATATCCTGTCTAGATTTGGCTGCCCTGAGAAAATCATCACTGACAATGCCGCTGCCTTTAAGTCCAAAAAGATGATCAATTTTTGCCACATATTTCATATTACCTTGGGCCACTCTACAGCCTATTACCCTCAAGGTAATAGCTTGGCCGAATCATCTAAAAAAAGCCTCATCAACATCATAAAGAAAGTGCTAGAAGAAAACAAGAAGAACTGCCACAAAAAGTTGGTAAATGCCCTATGGGCAGACAGACTCTCGAGCAAAAGATCCATTCGGATGAGCCCTTATGAGCTAGTATATGGCATGGAGGTTAGATTTCCTTCATCCTTGGGCATTCCTACTATCAAATTGTTACAAGAAATTCAGGCTGAACCAAATGAAATTCAAAGAAGAATCAATCAGACCATTCATCTTCAGCAAACCAGAGAACAAGTTTATGACAGAGCTAAATTTCTGCAAGAAAAGCTCAAAAAGATGTTTGATAAAAGAGCTAAGGCTGAGGATTTCAATGTTGGTGACAAAGTTCTGGGATGGGACTCAAGAAGGGAAGACAAGGGCCAACATGCCAAGTTTGTTTTTTTATGGAGAGGTCCATTGGTTATTTCTGTTGTTCAAGGAAATAACACTTATTTTCTTAGATCTATAGAGGACGACACTGCCGAAGAAGGCCCTGTCAATGGCCGTATGCTGAAACATTACCATGATTCCTTTTAAGGGATACGATGCAGCTTTGTACATATCAGCACTTTGTTTTCATTTTGTATAAGCAGGCCGATTGTTTTAGAAGCAGTAGTAAAAGTTTTAAAAGACACAGCCAATGCAAGTATTCCAGTTTTAAAAGCTCTGTCTCTAAACCAATTTCAGCAAAATAGCAAGAGGAAAACTGTCACAATACAAGCAATTCATGGTAGAAAAGAACTATTTGCAGTCAAAGCCATGTTCCAGCAACATTGTACATAATTATCAAGCACGCAGAAGAAAGCAGGCGATGCTATACAGTTCACAGTAACTCAGTTGAGCAAAGAATGGTTCAGATTTCAAAGTTTCATATTTTTAGCGGCCAAAACAAAGAAGTGTTTCCAGTCTACAGCAACCATAGAAGATCAAGGCAGTCTGACCTGCTGTTCTTGACTTTTCACAAGGAAAAGCCATCCCCAAGCGGGGCCAATGTTAGCCTCCTATTGCAACAGGTGTTCATATTTCATGATTGACATTTTTACATGAGAAATATGTCATACTTTGCAAGCTGCAGTGTTCCATATTTCCAGAAAGGACCAAAGGAGAAATCATGAAATGTGCTAGTCCAAATGCACTGCTGTTTTCCAATTTTGATGAGTTGTTCCAGTTTTGAAGAGTTTTTCATTTAAGGGAGGTTCAAACAGTCTAACCTTTGTCTCCCTAGGTTTCAATTTCCTGTTTTAGAATATAGAGAATGTATCTGTCCAAACAGTTTAATCTTGGCAGATTTGTAGATAGGTAGAGAATCAAAGGGACCCAACTGCTTAATCTGGGCCCTGGCAGAAATAAGTGTAGATTTAGATAGGAAATCATTCAAAAGAAAAAATTTAAAGCTGGGTTTGCAAGTCTAAGTGCACCCAAACCAAAAATAAGAAAAAATGTTAGGTGAGTAGGTTGGGTAGGTAGCTATGAGGTTGCAGAATGATGATTTATGATCAATTTTGTGTTACAAAGTGTTTTATCTTTTCAGATCACAGTTGCAAGCGGTTTTTCATTTGGTGGAGCTCAAGGTGGACATCACTAACTCCCCCTTCTTCTAATTCCCCAAGTCACTTACTAATTTCCCCAAAGAGGTCAAGATCTGCTTGGTTCCTCTTAGCTCATCGTTTTCCATGTCACTTGCCTTAGTGTAGATCTGCTTCGCTCAAGGATTTCATTTCTTTACAAATTCTTTTCCCCAAAATTAGCCTAAGGTCCCCCACCTTAGCGCCTGCTTATCATCTCCATATTAACTACTAACTCTAGTATATAACTCCCCATCATTTTTTCCCCTTCCCCTACTCAAAATATGTATATAAAACTCCCCTATGTAAATATCCCCCCTGGCAATATAGCCATATTTCTTCTAAGTCTGGGAAAAAATAGTCCATCTGGGGCTTTTTTTTGCCCATCCATGTCATAACAGGAGTTAGATGACACCTGGTCATGCTAATAACCTCCCCCCCTAGCCCTAAAAACCCTCAAAAAACCCACACTTCGCCCTTATCCTAAGTCCTTGTGCATAAATACATTAACCCACGCTCATTAAACCCTGTAACCCACTTTCCCTATGTCTAAAACCCCCGCCGTGCTATATTCAAATCAGAATATTCCCGCAGATATCCCTCCTACCACTGTACCGCCGAGTCACCTGCCACGTGTCCTGCCACATCATCAGACCTGCCGTACTGCCACGTCACCTCCATACGTGATGACGCCATCATGATGACGTCATCCTGTCACGTCATAATGTTGACATCATCGTTGACGTCATCTGCCGTACGACGTCCCACCTGCTGACATCATGCTAACGTCATCATCAGTTTTTGGCGCGAAGGGTGAAAATCGCACTCCGGAGCCCCGGAATCAGTTTCTGAGGTAGTCTCGATAAATTAGGCCAGAATGGGGAATCTTTGGGGAATATTTTCATCATGCAGCCCCCAACAAGACCAAAAGGCGCCGAATGACCCATTTTTCTTCGCGAAGCATTTAGGAAGGAGCTGAAGGCAATTTTAAGGAAGACAGAGCCAAATAGCAGCCATTAAATGTTAATTTAACGCATAGCACATCAGAAAAGCATCCCAATTTATTGTCAAAGAGTATCAGTAAAGATTTTTTAGGGGCTCGAAGCACCTGTACATTGATGAGCCCCCAGAAAGTCAAATTAGGAGGAGTAAGCCCATCCTTGCCCTCAAATCACAATTAAGGCATTCAAAGCCATCGGACAGCAAAGAAGCAGAAACCCATATGCATTTATTTCAGAGAACACTGCACCAAGCCACCGAGGACAACATAATTTATTCAGTTTTGATATGGCTGCCCTCAACGCAGCCCAAGATATTTTTATGCATTTATTTCTGGATAGGATTAGGTCAAATTAATTAATTTTTATGACCTGTTTTAGGTCAAGATGTAATAAAATCAGTTGTAGAGAGTTTTTCCCTATAAAAACCGCTCTCTACATTGTTTCAAGCGTTGGTCAATTGAGAATTTTCACTAGAGACTCGGATTGTATACCCGAGTTTTTTCTATAACCAAAGATTGCTGAAAGCTTGGAGAGCAAATTGCCTGCTGTAAATGAATATTTTAAAGATATGAAGATGGAATTATTGTGCTGCAGCCTGAAACAATAAGTGCATCTTACCACTGTTTTATTGTTCACCACTATCTAAATAGCAGAAAGAAAGAATAGCTTAGAATTTGTTTAAATACACTCTATGCTCAGTTTCTGCTATTTCCTTATGTTTTCCTCTGAATGAATTGGTTATGAATATGAATTCCTCCTGGCTCATATTTACCCCGATTCACCCGTGTTTTCCAATTATCTAGGGATTCTTAAATGCCCCTAGGTAGAGCTCAGTTACCTACATCTGTTAAGCTGATTGAGAGATTCTTAACTGCCTCTCGTTACTTAGCATTCTTTCCATCATTTAAACCTGAAACATTGTTTCATTCATAGCTATCTTGCTCCATTTTCCCTTATTGTGACCAAGGAAATGCACCAGCAGTCCTCCTCCTCGACTCCACGCCCAATGGTTTGAAACACTCAGACTTTGCTATGCCTCTCTACTTGAAACATCAATTTTCCCACCAAAACAGAACAAAAAACCCCTGAACTCAACAACTAGCCTAAGATCATTTTCAACAAAGCTAAATCCCAAAGAGAGAGCCCTCTCTGATTGTAGGTTGGCTAGAACCTGCAATCCAAAGTTGGTTTGTGGTTACCTCGGCCGTATCCCTTACTCCAACCTGGGGACAACTTGAGTGATAACAGAGACTAGGGGATGAAAAATGGAAAGAGGAAAGAGCCTAAGATATGGTAGTAAGTTGAGGAAAGGTAGATCCAAGTCCATATCGAGAATAGTGTGCTAGAAATGTGGGAATAAAGGACACTTGAAGAAAGAATGCAAGTCTCGGAAGGGAAAAGAAGGAGAGGCGCAACAAGAAAACAATCATGAAGCAAATGTGACAAGTGATGTGTTGCAAGATGCTTTTATTATTTCATTAGAAAATATTATTGATGCCTAGGTGGTAGATTCAAGGGCCTCATTCCATGCCACACCTGATAAGAAACATTTTCATGATTATGTTCAAGGAGATTTTGGACAGGTTCGATTGGGTGATGATAAACCCTGTGAAATTGTTGGAATGAGTACAATTTTCATAAAATAGTAGAATGTAAATCAATAGATATTGAAGGAGGTAAGGTATGGTCCATATCTAAAGAAAAATCTGATTTCAACAGGGAAATTCAGAGGTGAAGGTTGTGTAACTACTTTAATAGATAAAACCTCGAAGGTCACTAAAGGAGCCATGGTAATAGCAAAAGGAGAAAAGGTTGGTAGATTGTATCTATGTAATGGTATTTCCAATTTTGTTAATGCCTTAACCTCTACAGGAGAATATATGACATTGTGGCATCATAGGCTTGGACACGTGAGTGAGAAGGTGTTATGAAACCAACTCAAGAAAAGATAGAAAAGAAAGATCAATGCCTTAGAATTCAGCCTCTTCGAGGGGGCAACCTCCTTTACATTACATAAATGAACAATTCTTGGATGATACAAATGACAAAACCTCCTTTCTATATATAGGAGTCTAAGGAGTCACAATATAATCCAGCCGACCTAACAATAATAATATAAAGCCACAAAAATAACAATAGAGGGATTCTATGGGCACATTAATAACAATATGGGGGCAATGGGGGCACAACAATATAAATAAGGGGTATAACTACAATAGTAATGGGGTAATCACTAGTATTATAGGGACCCAACATGCCCCTCTCCTTCAAAAAAGTGTTGTCCTCAACGCTTGAGTAGTTCTGGATACTTCTGCATAAAATTCTCATCCTCCCATGTGGAATCTTCAGCGGATAAGTTCTTCCACTTGATAAGATACTCTGAAATTGATCGATTTCGTAGCTGTCGAGTTCTTGTTTCTGTGACTGCTTCTGGTTCCAATATAATTTTTCCTTCCTCGTCAAGTTCTGGCAATATTGTTTGAACTGGGAGCTTGTCGCCTATAACCTTCTTTAAACATGAAACATGGAAAACTGGGTGCAATCGAGAAGCTGCAGGAAGCTCCAATTTGTATGCCATAGTACCAATCTTTTGCAACACCTTGTACGGACCATAATACTTTGGTGATAATTTATTATCCTTCTTAGCTTGCTTGAGGGACATTTGCTTATATGGTTGTAGCCGTAGGAATACCCAATCACCTACATCAAAACTTCTTTCACTGCGATGTTGATCTGCCTGTTGTTTCATTCTATTCTGTGCCAACACGAGGTTATCCTTTAAGAGTTGGAGGACTTGTTGTTGATGTTCGATGTGATGTTCCACTGCCTGAACCTTAGAATTTTCTCTTAAATATGATGTGATGGATGGTGGTTGATACCCATAAAGTGCCATAAATGGGGTCATTTTTGTTGCTGTATGGAAGGAAGTGTTATACCACCATTCAGCCAGAGGCAACCATTTGACCCATTGTGTCTGTTTATCAGATACAAAGCAACGAAGATATCCTTCCAAACATTTGTTTACTATCTCAGTTTGCCCATCAGATTGAGGATGATAAGATGAGCTATGAGCTAACTGAGTACCAAGACAAGAAAATAATTCTGTCCAAAAATTTCCAGTGAAAATGGGATCTCTGTCACTTACAATAATCTTTGGGTTTCCATGTAGCTTTTGAATTGTTTCCATAAATGCAGTAGAAACTGTACTGGCTTTAAATGGATGTGATAATGCACAAAAGTGTGCATACTTGGTAAGTCTGTCAACTACCACCATGATGACACTCTTTCCCTCAGACTTGGGTAAACCTGTGATAAAATCCATTGAAACCTCCTCCCAACGTTGGCTTGGAATGGATAAAGGTTGTAATAGACCCGGTGTCTTAATTGTTTCAACTTTATTTTGTTGGCAAACCAAACATTCTGCCACAAACTTTTGAATATCTGATTTAAGGCCATCCCAAAAAAATTCCTTCTTAACCCTGTGGTAAGTTTTTAAAAATCCTGAGTGCCCTCCTAAGGGAGAAGTGTGCAATTCCATAAGAATCTTTTGTTTTAGCTGGGAATTCTTACAGAGGTATAAGCGATCTTTGTACCATAACGAATCATTTTTCCAGCTAAATGTATCAGACGTACTGGAATCTTGTTGTAGCTTTCGAATAAGTGCCCACACTTCTTCGTCATTCTTCCATTCCTCCCTTGCTTCATTTATCCAATCTGGTTGGATAATAGAAATGGCACACAACAATGCTTCCACATCCTCATCCTTTCTTGAGAGTGCATCTGCCACCACATTTTGCTTCCCTTTTTTGTAGATGATTTCAAAGTCATAACCCAACATCTTTGTGACCCACTTTTGTTGCTCTTCAGAGGATAATCTTTGTTCTAAAAAGTATTTAAGGCTATCATGATCCGTTTTTACCTTGAAGTGTCTTCCCATTAGGTAGGGTCGCCATTTCTTAAGTGCATGGAGTATTGCCAACATTTCCTTCTCATAAATAGCTTTGCTTAAAAACTTTCCCTTGATTGGACGACTTTCAAAAGCAATGGGTCTTTCATCTTGCATTAGAACAACACCAATTCCATTTCCTGAAGCATCACATTCCACAATAAAGGTTTTTGTGAAGTCCGGTGTAGCTAAGACCGGTGCTTGGCACATTGCCTCTTTAAGATGTTCAAAGGCCTTTGTTGCTTCCGGAGTCCATGAAAATGCATCTTTCTTCAATAATGTTGTTAGAGGTGCTGCTATTCTCCCATAATTCTTAACAAACTTGCGATAATACCCTGTCAACCCAAGAAATCCTCGCAGATGCTTTATGGATGTGGGGATTTTCCATTCCTTAATGGCTTTAATTTTGCTAGGGTCTACCTTAACTCCTTCATGAGATACAATATGACCCAAATATTCCACCTCCTGGACTCCAAAGAAACATTTGGATCTTTTTGCATATAATTGTTTCTCCTCCAATAGTTGTAGCACCCTGTCAACATGTTCAACATGATCCTTCCAAGACTTGTTGTAGATTAGTATATCATCAAAAAATACTAACACAAATTTTCTAAGGAATGGTTTGAAAATTGAATTCATCAAACCTTGAAATGTTGAAGGTGCATTGGTAAGGCCAAAAGGCATGACCAAAAATTCATAATGACCCTCATGAGTTCTAAATGTTGTTTTCGGAATGTCTTCAATCTTCATTCTGATTTGATGATATCCTGAACGAAGATCCAACTTGGTGAAGTAAATTGATCCATGCAATTCATCCAGTAATTCATCAATGACAGGAATGGGGAACTTATCTTTAATAGTGAGCTTGTTGAGCTCCCTATAATCCGGACACATGCGCCATGATCCATCCTTCTTGTGCACCAATACTACTGGAGCAGAGAAAGAACTTTGACTCGGTTGAATTATACCAGCCTCTAGCATTTCTGCAACCATACGTTCAATTTCACTTTTTTGGACATAGGGATATCTGTACGGCCTGATGTTTGGAGGAACACTTCCTGGAATCAGATGAATAGCATGATCATGATCACGCATAGGTGGGAGACCTTTGGGAGTCTCAAATACCTTGGAATGATTGTCCAGGACTTTTTGGAGATCTGGAGAAATAGATGATTCCAATGTGGAAACATCTAGCGAACATAATTGTGCAATTACACCTCTTTGCTCCTTTTTTAGAAGCTTTGTCATACCATTAGAGCTGATTATCTTTCCTGGTTTCCCTGCAATACCCCTTAATTCAACTTCCTTTCCTTCCGTAGAAAATTTGATGAAAAGTTCTTGAAAATTAAAAGCTATTGTACCCAAGGATTGTAGCCATTGGACTCCTAGTACAACATCAGCACCTCCCATTGGAATGGAAAGCATTGGGCTAGTCAATACATATTCTCCCATGGATAGCTTGATATTATGGCACTTTCCAGAGCAATTTATTGTTCCTCCATTTGCAATCATCACTTGACACTCTGGTGCTGGATATAGGAAGCAATTCAATTCTTTTGCTACCTTACAATGAATAAAATTGTGGGTGCTTCCTGAATCAATCAACACTATTACCTTTTTCTTCTTGATTTGTCCTTCTATCTTGATGGTTTGAGGAGTGGTAATTCCCCCAATGCATTACAAGATATGGTCGGATTTATTTGTTCTTCATCTAGGCTTTGTTCCTGGAGTATATCCTCTTCTTTTGACCTTTCTTGCTCCTTTTCTTCTTCCTCTTCACAATCTATGTAGAATAATTTCTTCTCAGCACACTTATGACCTTTAGTGTATTTGCTATCACAACTGTAACAAAGCCCTTTTGCTCTTTTTTCTTCCAATTGTTGTGGTGTCAACCTTATAGGTTGTGGAAGACTAGGGGCAACAACACTTCCGTCTTTATAGTTGTGAGTGGTATGCTTCCTGGTTGCCATAATTTTGCTTTCCATTTTTCTTGCTAACCTGAATGCCTTCTCTAATGAATCAGGTTCCCAAAGGCGAACATCATGTTGGATATTATCCTTTAAAGACCCTATGAACACATCAATCCTATGCTCCTCTGGAATATCTTTTACCCTTATGTTCAATTTTTGGAACTCCTCAATGTGCTCCATTATTGAACCCTTTTGTTTGAGACTTATCAATTGGCTAAAAAAAGTGTTGCTTTTTGTATCCTCATAATGTGCTATCAATTCTTCCGTAAAAATTGCCCAAGTGATAAATTTTTTACGAGAGCAAAGCCATTGATACCATACAAACTGATTTGGTTCCAAATATAAAGTTGCCATACGTACCTTTTGTGTGTTTTGCACATTATTGAGATCGAAGAATTGCTCCATCTGTAATATCCATGTGGCGGGATCCTTGCCATCAAACTTCCTCATATCGATTTTTGGAATATGGTGGGTCTTCGATCCAACATTAGAGTCTATGGAATCATGATTAACATTTCTTTTGTTCACATCATGAGTTTCCTTTACAACCTTTTCACCATTAGTAAGTATTTCTTGTAGAAAATTGGTCAAATTTGTCTTCAAATCTACCATGTCTGTCTTCAAATCTGTCTTCAGATCATCCATCTTAGCTTTCATGTCCTTTATCTTAGATTCCACACCATTTATCTTAGCATCTGTTAGCTTTTGTGAGCGTGACATTTGTTGCACTTGTTCTTGTAATTTTGATATATCATGTAGCATTTCTTCCTCTTCTTCATGAGTCATGCTAGAGCTTTCAGGTTCCTTACTAGGTGTTTGCATTTTCTTTCCTCGGGGCATCAGTTACCGATAATAATGCTTTACTATGCCCTTTGAATTCCTTCAAACCAAGCTTATGCAAAAATAAAAAAAAAAACTACACACCTTTTTTTACTTTGTAGAAGCCTGATATTGAATCTGATGCATCTCTGTAATTTCAAATCATCCAGTTTTGAAATTGTGACCTGTAGTAGCCTTCTACGTCTTATTTCCAATGCCACTAGTCTGATCCAAATTGGATTCTCCAAGAAAGAGTTATGCACAATCTCCCGCAGTGACCGGATTATAGACTAGTTCAGTAGAGCAAACTTGTATGAAGTGCCACGTGTCACTGTTTCAACCTTTGACTCTAAAAAATATATAAACGAAAACTACAGTCCGTCCTCTTTCTGTACCTTCTTACGAAATTTCAATCCGATGCTCAGAAAGAAAGTTATGACGATTTTCCCTAGGTCACCTGTATTGAGTGTAATTGAGGAGTCTGCAAAAATACGAAATTCCTCAGATCATATCTCCGAAATTATCGCGCGAAAAGCTCTGAAATTCGGACCCAAAGTTCAGCGCGATTTCTTCTCAAATGGGTTTTGTTTTCGACTTCTGAAACATAACAAAAAAAAAGTTATAGCGCAAATTCCACGATGACCTATTTGGAGCAGCGAAACCCTAGAATCCAAAGCTCTGATACCAAATGTTATGAAACCAGCTCAAGAAAAGATAGAAAAGAAAGATCAACGCCTTAGAATTCAGCCTCTTTGAGGGGGAAACCTCCTCTACATTACATAAATGAACATTTCTTGGATGATACAAATGACAAAACCTCCTTTCTATATATAGGAGTCTAAGGAGTCACAATATAATCCAGCCGACCTAACAATAATAATATAAAGCCACAAAAATAAAAATAGAGGGATTCTATGGGTACATTAATAACAATATGGGGGCAATGGGGGCACAACAATATAAATAAGGGGTATAACTACAATAGTAATGGGGTAATCACTAGTATTATAGGGACCCAACAGAAGGTGATGCAAATTATTCACTGAAGAAATTTGTTGCCATGTTTGAAGTATGTTGATTTAAAATTTTGTGAGAATTGTGTGTATGAAAAATAAAAGAGAGTCAGATTTCTCAGAGTTGGGAAAGAAAAGAAGAGAGAAAAATTAGAGCTTGTGCATACAGATGTATGGGGACCGGCTCAGGTGTCATCTCTTAGTTGATCTTGTTATTATGTTACTTTTATTGATGATGCAACCAGAAAAACCTGGGTTTATTGTTTTCAAAATAAATCTAATTTATTTGATAGTTTCAAGAAATGGAAATCTTTGTTTGAAAATGAGACGGGAAAAAGGGTGAAGTGTCTCAGATCATCTAATGGAGGTGAATATCGCAGAAAAGAGTTTGATAGGTATTGTTCATAGAATGGAATTCGTAGAGATAACACAGTTCCAGGAACACCACAATAAAATGGTGTGTCAAAAAGGATGAACATGACAATCATGGAGCATGCAAGGTGCATGAGATTACATGTAGGATGTCCTTTATAGTTTTGGGCAGATCCTGTAGATATTGTTGTTTATGTAATAAATAAAGGGCCTTCAAGTTCCTTGGATGGTGGTATTCTAGAGGAGGCATGGACAGGTAAAAAGGTAAGCTACACATTTTTACAGACTTTTGGTTGTGAAGCCTTTGTCCACATTAATAAAGAAAATAGAACAAAGCTTGAGGAAAAATCAAAGAAATGTACCTTTATTGGATATGGCGTTAATGATTTTGGTTATCACTTTTATGATTATGAAAAACACAAAATCATTAGGAGTAGAGATGTTATATTCAATGAAAAGGTTTTGTATAAGAATCAGATGTACGAAAAGAAACAGGAAAAAGAAAATAGAGAATACACAGTGCTTGATGGGATCAGAGAAAAAGTGAAGGTGCTTGAAAATCATAATAATCAACATCCAGAACAATGACAATAACCAGAACAAAAAAAAGCACCTCAAACACTTGAAAGTGGTGTTAGAAGATCTACCAAGATAAGTAGACCCCCTGAACGATACTCTCCTTCATTATATTATGTATTGTTGACTGATTCTGGTGAACGAGAATGTTATGAAGAAGAAGTGCAGGTAGGAACTAGGAAGAAGTGGAAGCAAGAAATGAAAGAAGAGATGGAATCCTTATGACATGACCAAACTTGGGACTTAGTCAGGCTGCCTGCAGTTAAAAAGGAATTGCAGAATAAATGGGTTTACAGGATGAGAGGGTAACCAGTAAGCTTGGCCTTAGGCTGGAGAACTAGGAAGTCTGCAGGGTACTCCCATGAGTCAATGGAGACCATCACATCCTCCACAACCCCCTTAGGGGTCATTGTCGAATAGTCTGCAAGTTGCAAGACTATTGTGGTCTTTGTTAATGAACCCTGGAGGTTGATCTTGAGCATGGTGTCCTTAGTCATCACATTAATGGTAGACCCCATACCAATTAAAGTGTGTGGGACAATGGTGTCATTGATGTGCACATATATTACAGGGCGTCCAGGGTCCAAATACTTCAGATAAATTACCTACCCTAACATTAATTTGGATAGCTTTCCAATGACTTTAATGGTACGGGTGTCTCTTTCTTGCCTCCATAGATGTTTGAAGCACTTCTCCTTAATCAACTTGTTGTAAATAGGTACATCCTTTATGGATTGGAGAAGTGGAATTTTGACACATAGATTTCTTAGTTTACCCAAAAGTTCATTCTCTTCTAGGCTAGGCTAGACTGGATGAGTTAATCTCTCACGAAAGGGTGGAGGATTTACTCTAGGCATGCTTTCTTCTCTTTCTTCCTCACTCTCCCTAGGTGGAGGTAGAGGTTAGTTTTCTAGGAGTACTCTCCTAGATCTCAGGTTGATTTCCTGAATCTCCACAACATAGGTAGGATAGGATGCCTATCCACTATATACTGGTTGTGCCTATCTGTTGTTTGGGTTCGTATTTGGCTATGCATTCATCTGGGGTTGTTTAGGTGGAGTAGGGTGTAAAAGCTGTGGTTGAGTAGGTGGTGAAGGAAATAAAGCTGGAGCATTATTGTATGGGGGTCTCCACCCCTAGGGTTGTGCACTCCACTGAGGCTGAGGCTGAGCATATGGCTTAAATGACTGGTTGGTTGGATGGGAATGGTACTGAAGTACAAAGGACCAAGGAGGAGGTGTAGACTAGAAAGTATGAATAGGGAGGCCCTAAGAGGGAATGGATGTGGTCTGGTTAGAGTTATAATAGACATGGGGTGACCCTTGCATGCCCTGCTAGTATGGATAAGGCCCATGAGGTCTCCTTTGATTTATGTGGCAAAACTATTTATTCACCCCTTCAGTCCCCCGATACACAACTTTTAGTCTAGGTAGAGAAGGGAACTTCAATCAGATTCAGTGGATATTCATTCCTAGGGTGCCTCCTTGTGCATATAGGGAAGAAAATGGCTAAGGCTCTCTCTGCCTCCTCTTACTTTCTCTTGATGTTCATAATGTACATCTGTAGGGCAAGGGTTTGCAACATCTCACTCTTGAAATCTTCTAGCATATTTCCATTTTCACCTTTGATGGATGTATTGTAAGAGGATGGACTTACCATAGGTTGACTACCCCTACCCATTTTCCTAGCTGCCCTAAAATGGTTCCTAAAGACAGTATTGATATCTTCATAGGGCAATTGGTAGATGTCCCCTCCTACTAGCAAGTTTAGTGTATCCAAAAGATACTCCCTTTCCCCTCTAAATAGGACTAGCTTCAGCGAATTAGGATCAACTGTGCACCTAGCCATTTTGCAGCTAAGTTAGAATATTTCTTCATAATCCTTTAGGGATTCATCATGCCCTAAGGTCATCCTAAAAATTTATTCTTTAGTGTCTTTGTACTTGTAGTAGTCTCAATAGTTTTTGTTGAAGGCTTTTTGTGTCTGAGCTCAAGTTGTGATGCTATCCCCAGGTAAATCCATGAAGCAACACAATGCTGCATCCTTGAGAGTGGATGGGAATAGTTTCAACTTCTACTCATCATTTGCATAATCATAGGTTCTGCATATGACAACAAACTCAAACAAGAAAGTGTCTCGATCCTCTGAGGTCAGGCCATGGGAATGTGGAAGAGCAAAGGGACTTATATTCTTCATCTTTGTATCCAAATTAGCTTCTCTGATGGGGAAGGGACCCTGAACTCTTTCTCTATTTCCTCTGTCATTTCTACTTTCAGCCATTGGGTTAGTTGGAATGGGTTCTTCTTCTTCTTCACCCCTTGTAGGCTCTTCAAATATCTCTGATTGTTCACCTAAGGGTTCCTCCAATTCCCAGCCACTAAAGGAGAGGGAAGGTTGGATGTTTGAAGTAGTGGGAGTATTTGGCAGGAATTTCCCTTAGTTATCTCTATTCCTACGAGCAATGAAAGAAGTATTTTTTTTTATTTAATTTTTTTTTTTTTTTTCAGCTTTGAGAATAATTGCAGAATTGAAATTGCAAACTCAATGGAAACTAGTACACTAAATGAAAACTAACTTCTTGAATGAAACCTCACTTGCAGAATGTAAAAGAAAGAAAAGAATGCAGAACGGAAATCAAAGAAAACTAAATTACATTTGCAGAAATGAAACTAATAGCATAATGTTAGAGATAAGAAATGGAAGAAATAAAAAGGTAATCACATATTACTCAGACACCTCCCCAACAAAGGCACCTAAAAGTGATGAGCACTAGTACTGCAGCAAGAATACTGCAACTCCTGGGGCTACCATATTTACTTTATCAACCCAAGGTTTGTACAAACTTGGAGGTGACAGTGTTGTACACAAGTAAATATGATGGGTCTAATATTTGTCATTGCTAAGCTGGCGATAGACCACTAAGATTTTTCAAACCAAACTTCTATTGGTTCAGAATAATATTGATTACCAATGAGGAAAAGAGAAATCTACACTAAGGGAAAGCTTGTCTACTGCAGTAAGGAAAAAGAGTGAAACCAAATGGTAAAAAAAACCATTTTTCTAACTAACTGCTAAGAGGATTTGCTTCAAAAGAATGCTAAGTTAAAATTTATGCAATTCTATTGTCATAGGTATGAAAATTGAAACATAAAACATTCTACTGCTGTGCATGTAAATGAATAAAATAACTTTGTATTTCTTCTTGTCTTTTTTATGAGAAAGTGTGAAATCTGACTTGATTTGGTGATGTGGCAGGTACCTTAGGGATGATGGTGAATGCTTATAAGGATTGGGAGAAAAGTAGGGGTCCCTTTCTAGCTTCCTAGAGGATTTTTCCACAATCCAGACTCAAAACAGGCCACTACAGGTCAACCTATAGGATGTCCTTAGTTCATATAGTATCCCCTATATTCCTACAAGATCCCCAGTATTCCTACAAGATACAACTGAGAGAAAAATGAGGGATGTTGAAGGTGATGGAAGGCTTGGGGAAGGTGGTTGGTGGATGGAATGAGGCCAAGGAGTTCCTAGGACCACTTCAGAACTCAAAACCAGACTTGGGAGATCACTGGATTTTCTCAACAAGGTTGGAGAAGTATTCTTGTGAAATGATGAAGTTGGTTAGGGTTTTAGTGAAAGAAAGGAATGATCATGGATGGATGAAGCTTGGATGAGGTTGTTGATCATGAAATCTCTATGTACTTTTGAAACACCCGAACTACATCAAACATTGACATTTATCCATAAATCATGCAAACAAGAAGGATTTCAATTAACTAAGGAAAACAAAATTTCATGAGCTAGCTTCCTACTTCATGCATGAGGGGAAAACTTGTACAATAAGATGAAACCTTGATGAGATGTAAAGTAAAATTGAAGATAAAAGAAATGATAACTTAATCCTATTCTTGCAACGATATCAAATGCTGGCCTAAGTACAAAAACCCCTAAATTCCCTGAGAAACTAGAATTCTGTCCTTTTGGGGCTACATAGGGGTTCTTTCCTCAAACCATGATCCTTGAAGGATGGAGTGAGGCAAAATCCACCTATTGACAGATTTGTGATGCTCCTTTATCTCTTCTAAGCTACTACTAAACTAAAGCACAAATGGAAGCAAACTAATCAAATCTACAACTACTTGCAATTAAATAATTCTAAAGACAATTCAACAACTAATCTATGAAATTGATTAAGCATAAAAATACAAGAAGAGGAGACATTAATGCTAGGTTTGGGCCCTAACCCAAGAGCTTCAGCCCTCTGAGTCAACTCAGTGTTGGACAAAGGAAATGCTCATTCTCATTACCAAAATAGAAAATTATATAATAATGTATTCCACAAGTCTTGAACTAAAAAAATGACTAGTGTTTTTACAACGAAAATTTGAATCTTAATGAGGCTCTAGGCATTCTTATTTATACTACTGAAGTCTCCAATGACTTCCTTAAATATAGGGAGGCTCGGCTCCCAAACTTGAGATAAACTAGCTCTTTGATTGTCACTTGTTCGATTGCCTTTTTGATCTGCATGACTTGGCTGCTTGTACTCCAAGATAGTGTGATTGATGGAGGAATATTAGAATGAGTGAGGAGTAAATGAGGAGGATCTTCCTCCTAAAATCTCTCCTCCTTATGTCATTCTATTTTCATCCCTTAATTAGCCAAAATTTCCATTATTTTCTCCCAAAAAACTGCAACCAATGGATATTAGTAATAATATCTCAGTTTGACTCATCTCATTAAGTAAAATACAATTAAAATATGTAATAAATAATGAAAAGAGTTGGTTTAAATAACCTAGGAGGTGCATTAAGGTCCATATAGTTACCCAATGATGAGGCTTATCACCTTTGTTCTTATTGTAGAAAATCCCATATATTCACAGGCTAATGCAATTTGCTAAAGCAAGAGACAAGAATCTACTTCTACTCTTTACAATGGAAGCCCATAAACATCAAGAAAACAATAATAAATAGAAGAAGGGAATCAAAGGAACATAACACAATAAATATCCAAGGAAATCCATAGCTCAAAAACACACTATCTATTTTGTATTAGTCCAGAAAATCAAGATGAAATTACAATGCTTGTTCTCTCTAGAACTATCCCAACACTCAGAAAATTTAATCTCCAACTCATAAGCAAGATCAAGGACAAATCTTAGCCTTTTCACAACCTCTCCAAGTCTCTATTCCAATGTGTAATTCCTATGAGGGATAACTTGTATTTAAAGGGAATAGAGCCTCTAAAAATAGCGCAATCCCTCAAGGATCAGTTCTTGATTGCATGCACTATCAATTCCACTCGGAAAAATCTAAAAAAAATAGTACATTGCCCCTACACTCTGGTATCAACTGGGTCTTTCTCAAAATTAGCATGCATGAGTTTTTGATGAGTAATATTCAATTAACTAGAGTAGCGCTACTGGAGTTCATTAGTGTCACCACTAACTATTAACTCACTATTAGTTCGTTCAACTAGTTTTAGAACTAATTTAGCTAAAATGGCTCATGAAACTGAATCTTTTGTTTTACAACTCACAATTAACTCACACTAGACTCCTACAAAGTAGGGAGAACATATACATGACTTCCAAAAGACTTCCAACTTGAATTTCCTAAGTAAATCAAGTTTAATAAACTATTTAACTATTTTAAGTTTCTACGAGAATAGAATTTGAATTTAATTCACAGTTTAATTCAAGGACAAATTAAACCGAAATTTCTTATTTCCATTTCTCAACAGGCCCTCTCAACAAGAAAGGGACTATCAACTACCCTGAGCTTGTCTCTGTAAAACTCAAATTTACATCTTGACAATGCCTTTGTTAATATGTCAGCATCTTTCTCCTCTGTGGGAATGTAATCTAACTGTTACCACTCCAAGAAGCTCTCCTAGGTTGTATCTCAGAGATGCCTGATAACATATAACTATTCATTATTGTTCTCTGAACCATTGGAATGGATGATGCTTTGGATGAAGTCAGATGATTGTTTCAACTCTGTTTTCACTCAAGACATTCATGAACACCCTCAACTTTACAAGGCTTTAGACCACTAATCCTCAATAGTTTATAGATTCAATGGATAGATGGAGAATACTAATTGTACCAACTGATGCATACATGAACACATATGAATGGCTAGCTACAAGAAGTAAATGAAACTTGCAAATCTAATTTATCAATGCAGAGATAAGATGACAATTATATGGCATTAGACACAGAAGAAAACATGAATAACCTATTCAAGTGCAAGCTGAGAATAGAAGAGAAAATGGGAATTAAACATGTAATAAGAAAAGAAGCTTATATCACTCGAACGAATTTGAGACATTAAGAGGAGCAGAGTCTCCACAGTCCCCAAAAGTTGAACCCTTGCTACTCTGAACTTTCAAATATTTATAGGCCTTTTACAATTCTCTCGAGCCTTCTGAGGATCAAGAGGTCTTAATCTATCCCTCTGTCTTTAACAACTTGATGCCATGACTAGACATGCATGGTCTCGGAGGTTTCTTTTTCTAACTGCATAGTAATCAAATTTTGGTAAATGTGTTGCGCTATCAGGTGGCTCGTTCATGCCAACGATGCTTCATGATCATTTGTTGGTTTGGCTATGTTGTGTTGTTTCCTTTCCCCTTCCAGCCTTCTGTCTCTCTGTCTCTATCTCCCGGTCTCTGTCTCCCAGCCTTTTGTTTGTAATGGAATGGGTCTTCAGGCCTTCGAAATCCTTTCAAATACCAACAATGATTGTTTTTTGTTTTACACAGAGAAACATTGCAACACTGTGAAATCCCGCCAAGGATCGTTCATTTCAGACTTCAAAAGTCCTTAAATACAATATATTCCTCTATTGGTCTATCCTCATCGCTATCACAAGTCGCTTCGGCCTTGCTCCTTTTTATTTTAAAAATATGTTAAAAATTGTGAAAATAACATGAAAAATGGCTCCCTCTGGACTTCAAATATTATATATTTACCTTCATCAACCCTTTCGAGTCTAGGTCTTATCACATCAGCGTTGTTTCTTTGTATTTCGTTAAATAACGAAAATATGAAAAATATATAGGAAAATGCCTTTTGGCGAATCTCAAATTTTATACAATAATATTTATATAACCATCGGGTCCGGTTCATCGAATCGCAGATGTGTATGTGTATATGCCCACTCCCATGTGTAGCCCCGATTGCGATATCATGATGTGATTAATCGCAATCGAATGTTGCTCATGTTCCATGCCTATTGAGACCACCGATTGCGACCCGCCGATCAAATCTGGACCGTTGATTGGCCAGATCTAACGGCTACTGTGCATTTCACTACTCACGCCTCCAATAGTCTCTTTTTTCACGTTTTCTCTAGTTTTTGCCTCCTGATAGTGTCTTTTCAGCCATTCTAAGGGATCTTGGCATGCAATTGATTGATCTTCTGATTGATATATAAGAATATTTTGAAGACTTCAAGAGTGTTTTCGATCCATTTTGGGCCACATGCCAACAGGGCTAACACTGGATCCTTCCGGGGATGTGTTTTGGCTGCCAACAAGCCCCCTACTTCTTTTTAGTATTAGAAATAATGCTAAAGAAGTGGGGACCCTTAGTAATAAAAAATCCAAAAAAGATTTTATAAAAAAAATTTGTATTATACTCCTCAAAGATACATCGCACGGAGAAGAGTCAAGCATTCCTTGATGAGCACATTAAAGCAACTGCGAAGAAGCGGCGCGAAATTCATCACATCGCATACATTGAGAAGCACCCATAAATGACTAATCTTAAGAAAATCTCCGATGGCCGATATGCGATATCGCATATCGCAGCGTCGCATAAGCAGCACACGAATAACTTGACAAATTGCAGCAATCTGCGATCTGCGATGCCGCGACACTGCGATAACTGTGATAACTGCGATCTGTGATCAATGCGATCAATGCGATCTGCGAGTCGCAGAAATCACCCATCACAAATTTCCTCGGCTCAGCACCCAAGAAAAGTTGTCCCTAAACCAAAAATTGAGCGCACGGCTTAAAGAAAATTAATGAATGTACGCCAAGGTATTCATGGAGGACAGTTTTGTGTTTTTCAAAGAGTCAGTTCACTGTGGGTGTCATGATTTTACACATTCGTAGAACTTGAAGCTTTCATGTCAAAATTTATTATCATTACTTTTTCCTTTGCGTGAACTGCAGGAAACATCTAAGGAAAAAGGGGAAAGCGCCAATGCTCGGAGAACAGAGAAGAGATGCTCTCATACACGGATGCCGCATACAACAGAAACACAGATTTCAGAGTGTTACTGAACAGATACTGATATCAATAGGCGATTCGACACTCAAGGTCAAGAAACTCACAAAAGAAGCATGTTTACAAAATTCTAAAGCTCATGCCTAGTAAAGGAAAAAGCGCTAAAGACGGAAAACGCACCAGAAAGGCCCAGATCAAAGAACGGAGGCAGTTTTTGATGTGCGATTAGCGCCTAGCGCTAATCGCGCATCGCTAAGAAAATTGTTCAGAAAGCAAAGTCCCTAACTTGCTTAGTCATCCACGAGTCCGGAAAGCCTAAATAGCAAAAGCAGAGGCAGCTAAGAGGAATCTGGTTTGTTACCAAGCATACACGCAGTAAATTCGCTCAGCGATGAGATAATTCTCAAAAATATCTTCCAGTTTACTAAAAAGAGGTGCCAGCAATTGTCATTTCTATTTTCATAGCTCAAACAAAAGTAGAAGACGACCAGCCTACTCTTCCCAGGCAAATGTTTCATACTCACATCACTAAGGAGCGAATGCAGAAAGAGTTAGAAATTAGATTCAATTTTTAGAAATAAGTTTACTTAGATAAAGGGCGGTCATTTTGAACCGTATCCGAAATTCATGTAATTAAGTTATTTAGTTAGCATTATTTAAACCCTTCTCATGCATTTGGAGAAGGGTCCGGAAATTTGTCAAAAACTTGTCCTCAGAACATGCACTTCTGCACCCTCAGAGGAGGTTTTGATGAATGAATGGATCAAGGTTTATTAATTTTTTGCATTTGATGTCTGCTACTGATGTTGCACTTCTGTACTCTTAGTAGATATCAGAACAAGGAGAGATAAATACTTGAAGCTTATGAGTAGGACCAGTCATAAATGGTACTTTTATCTCTTGACCATTTCTTCTTATATTCTTAAAGTGATATACAGTTTTTAGTTGTTTATATGTTATTGCATGAATGTGTGAGTTACCATTTGGCACTTTTGTACGGTGGAGTCATTTATTTATGTCTGATATATGAATAACTTATTATGCGATATGTTGTTCACAACTATTTTGCCTAACTTTTTATGCAAAGTGGTTCATCTTAATTGATTTCCATTCTTATGATAGCTGAATGATCTTTATTACCAGTTATTGTTTGAAATCTCTTTAGATCGCATAATAGAAGAAATACACCCCGGGTTAGCATAGATTAGATTTGCTGTTTTCATTAGATTACAATAGCATAGAATTAGATTAAAGTAGCTTAGGTCAAAACTCTTAGATCAGCATAATCCAACTCTGCACACACACACCCTTAGATTGGGAAACTGGTCCCATTATCCCCAGTCGGACCCGCTATACCAAATAGATAAGGAGCTGCCAACCAAGGTCCGGACCGGGTGGGTATCCCCCTTGTTGTCGACCCGATTTTCGGGGCCTCAACATATTTGGTGCTAGAAGGAGGGCCCAAACTATGAATGGCACTTAAATCAAAATCTAAATACCATTCTGAGAGTAAATCGACCTTATCATCTCCCCCGACTTCTCTAGTATATTTAAATCCAGAGTCGGAAGTCACTCGAGCATTAATCGATGTTGCACACCTTGATATTTCAGACCAATTTACCATAAAACCTCCCGAAGTCGAATCTCTGATTCACAAACTTCAGGGATTTTCCATTTCTCCTCAAAGGTCTGATAAATCTCAAAGCAATGTGACTTCACAATACAATCTTGCTCATCCCCTAACCAGATTGAAAAGCGAAAAATTTGGCATCCAGCCAACTGAGTTGCCTCTTCCCACCAGGAAAAGAGCGAGGAAATCACCACAAGAGTCTGACAGTGAGACTCTTTCGTCTACATCACCCATTTCAACTACTCCACTGTGAAGTCAACCACCCACACCTCCATTCCCAACCATCATTCATTCGTCTACCATAATCCCTCTTCAATCATCCACGATCATAGTATCCTCATCTTCCCAATCACAGAGATCATCTCCTGCACTTTTCTCTACTAGCAGCTCAACGATGGCCCAATCTCCATGGAACAACCCTGGGGCAGTCTTGATGCCTGCACCCTTGAGCCCAATACCGGCCCATCCTGAGAAATGGCTGCCTAAATTCAATCCAGAAACAGGCATGCTAGCAGAAGAACACATAAACAATTTCATGCTTTCTATCAATCTCAACGGAGTTACTAATGAAGATGCTGTCGTTCGGCTTTTCCCCTACACACTGCAAGGAACAGCCGGGTCATGGTATTTTTCATTACCTTCTGGGTCTATCACAAGTTGGGATATCTTCCACAATCAATTCCTTATCAAGTTTGGTGATGACAGATCAACAACAACATTAATCAATGACCTATCCAATCTCAAGGCCCAAGCTAAAGAACCTATCAAAGATTTCGATTTACGGTTCAATAAAATTCTCAACAAAATTCCTACTGCTTCCCAACCCAGTGAAGAAGTACGATGTGAATGGTATATTACTGCTTTACCATCAAACATAGCAATCTTCGTGGATATAGCAAATAAAACAACTTTAGTTGAAAACATGACAGAGGCGATAGCAGCAGAGAAACGCGTAATAGCCCTGGAAAAGAGATCCACGATAGAGGAACGAAAGTCTAAAAAAGTCACCTTCAAGGAAGATCCCAAGAAGAAACAAACAAAAGACCCTTTCGATTTGGAAGGATTGCAGAAAGTATTAAAGACCATGTCTAATGAGATGATTGACATAAAAAAACAAGTGGCAGAAACTTCTTTAAAAAAGCCCTATAGAACTTTTAAAAGAGGTCCTTCAACAGATACAAAACCACCTAATGCCATCTCCAATGCTGAAACTGAGGAAGAGGAAGAAGAAGAAAGTGCCACTGAAGGGCAAACAGATGACGAAGAAGTTGTGGAATTACAAGGAATGTGGGATTTCATCCTCCCACAAGAAGAGGATCAAGAAATATTTCTGGTTAGCACACGAAGCAAAAATCAGCTTGATCCTCCCCAAACTACCCCTAAGTAGAACAGCACAAGCCCTACAATAAAAGATAAAGTCGCAACAAAGAAAGCAACAACTAAAGCGACTCAGCCTAGCCCAGTCCGAGCAGATCAAACAACTCCATCAAAAACACTGATAGTGTCGGATGAAATGGAGTACAATATTGTTGATGACATGAAAAATACTAGGGCTAAGATTACCCTTTATGAATTGAGCAAATTGAAGCATCAACAGAAGATAATGATGAAAGAATTACACGCTGTGCCTATTGTACCTTTGCCTGCCGCGGTACTCTCTCAAGCTTCCCATAACATGGGAAGACCTCCAACTAACGCGATCAATAATATTGATCCAAATGATATCGCCTTAATTGGAGGAAGATCAAGATCTCACACTCCCCCGTTTCTTCTCAGTTACGAGATTTTCAACAAAAATGTGCACAATTGTTTGGTAGATTCCGGTGCTTCTTCGAATATTTTACCCAGATCAATATGTGCTAAGCTAAATGTTCAACCACAAAAATCCGCAGTGCATATAGTTCAGCTTGATCGATCTCAAGTCGAAGTGATTGGTGAAATTAATCAAGTAACCATAAGATTGTCATCTAACCCGAAGGTATGTCAGGTTATTGACATTCTAGTGGCCGATATCCCAGAATTCTATGGATTAATTCTTAGCAGGGATTGGTCTGAGAAACTCCATGGATACTTTGCAACCGACTGGTCACACATGTGGTTACCCTATAACGGTAAACCGAATCAGATAAAGGTTGAACGAGAACTACACCAGAAGTACATAGTAACGGAATTAGAGGGAGAAAATGAAGCAGTATCATATAACAACAGTATCATAGGCAAATACTCGGTAGATTCTTTGCTCGGTAATTTCAATGCTCACCCATCACCTTACTTAGAAAATTCAGTTTTGTCCCAAGTCGAAAATTTTTCCCAAACTGATAGTTCAAAGTGTGTTGATTTTGTAGATGAACCTGTAAATACATCTTTGTTTTTGAAATTATATTTCGATGGCTCTAAATCTAATGAAGGAGCAGGAGCAGGATGCGTTCTGATTAGTCCAGAAGGAAACAAGACCATGCTTACATGCAGGCTCGAATTCAATTGCACAAACAACACAGCAGAATATGAGGCCTTGGTGCAAGGCCTATACAAAGCAATTGGGTTAAACGTCAAGTATCTTCAGGTCTTTGGGGACTCTGAGATTATCGTCAAACAGGTACGTAACACTATACATTTCCTATCAGGTCATTCAAAACACTATCAATCTTTAGTACAAGATCTGACTGAGCATTTCATAGCATTTAATATCTCTTCAATCCCGAGACTCCAAAACGCGAGTGCAGACCTTTTGGCTAACGTAGCCTCTAGGCTTATTCCCTCTGAAGATTTTAGTCTAGATAGATTCTCAATAGAATTAATATTTAGACCATCCATCCCTGACAACATTACAAATTGGAGAGTATTCAATTATGATCCTGATATTGTAAATTTCCTCACTTCTGAAGGATCCTACTCCAATAAGATAATTGACGAAGACCATCACGATCGACAAACACAAAAAAATAGCACTGATAATGCTATACCTAAATCGTTGGTTAAGTTAGAAGACTTGTACGATTTGAAAAATCGGTTTAAAAGGTCTACCAATTCAAAGCTCTACAGTTCAACTCTGAACTACAAATTAGTAAACCTAGGAACCGATGATAAACTACAAAACATTAATCTAGGCATAGGCCTGGCCCCTGAAGAAAAACTAGCATATATTCGTCTTTTGAGACAATATAAAAATGTTTTTTCCTGGAGTTACGATGAGCTGAAGACATACGACACTTCTATCATCCAACACACTATTCCTATGATTGACAACGAAAAACCTGTCCAACAGAAACTAAGGAAGATCCACCCCAATTTAGAAAATCAGATAAAGACTGAGCTAAATAAGTTATTAAAAGCCAGAATAATTTTCCCCGTCAGACATTCCAAATGGGTCTCCAATATGGTACCTGTTAGAAAGAAAAACAGAGATATCAGAGTCTGTATCGATTTTCATAATCTTAACAAAGCCTGTAAAAAAGACAATTTTCCTCTTCCACCTATGGAACAGATATTATAGGTAGTAGCAGGCTCAGAACTAATGTCTTTCTTGGACAGATTTTCAGGATATAATCAAGTGCTGGTGCATCCCAATGATCAGTTGAAAACCACATTCAGAAATAAATGGGGCACATACGCATATCGGAAAATGCCATTTGGTTTGATTAATGTCGGTGCTACATTTCAAAGAGCCATGGACGTCACATTTAAGGGTTTAGTCAACAAATCTATAGTGATTTATTTGGACGATATAACAGTGTATTCCAAGAAGCGAAGCGACCATCTCAGAGATTTAAAGCAAATTTTTCAACGATGTTTAAGGTATGGGATTTCACTTAACCCGAAGAAATCTTTTTTCGCATTAAGTGAAGGAAAACTTCTAGGATTCATAGTGTCAAAGTCTGGTATTCACATTGATCCTGACAGAATCAAAGAAATCTCAGAAATATCCCTACCTCATAATAAAAAAGCCATGCAATCTTTCCTTGGTCAAATCAATTTTGTAAAAAGATTTGTCCCAGATTTTTCACGAATTGTGTCTCCTTTGCAAACCATGATTAAAAAGAATTCAACTTTCAAATGGGGTCAAGATGAACATGAAGCATTCAACCTGATCAAACAAGCTATTATTAATGCTCCATCTTTAGCAACCCCGAATTTTTCAGAATCTTTTGTTTCATACACATTTTCCTCAGAAAAATCATATGCTGCAATTCTAACCCAAGCCAATCAAGAAAAAACGGAAGCTCCAATTGCGTTTTTTAGCTTGAATCTAAAAGGTGCTGAACTCAATTATTCAGACGTAGAGAAACAAGCCTATGCTGTTTTGAAAGCGGTTAAATATTTCAGACCTTTCTTACTCAAAACCCATATTAAGATCATAGTACCGTTTCCAGCGATAAGAAATCTTCTAGTACAGAAGGATATGGGCGAGAAAAGAGCGAATTGGATCACTGCTTTACAGGAATATGATCTTGAGATCAAACCATCAAACATTGTAAGAGGTCAAGGCTTCTGCAAGATGTTAGCTGGAGCATCGCAAATCCCTGAAATGCCATCCGAAGAGGTACAAATGTATGAGGTAAGCCTGAACGATGCAGAATCATTGTATGTTGATATCATTTATTATCTTAAGAATGGATATGCTCCATCACACCTGGATCACACTAAGAAAAGAGCTCTGAGATTGAAAGCTAAATAATATCAGCTCATAAATGATATTCTCTTTAGAAAGAATTATGATTCTGTTCTTCCTAGATGTCTTGAAAAAACTGAAGCCGAAAAAGTTTTGCAGGAACTCCACGATGGACCAGCAGGCAGACACTATGCTGGAGATGCTACTACACATAAAATTTTACGTGCAGGGTATTAATGGCCTACACTGTTTAAAGATTCACACGGTTACGTGAGGAAATGTCAAGTCTGCCAAACTATTGCTGGAAAACAAAAGAAGCCATCCCTGCCACTACAACTGGTAAACATCGAGCAACCATTCAGCCAGTGGGGCTTGGACATAATAGGTGAGATCGTTCCTCACTCTTCTAAGCAACATAGGTACATCCTCACGGCAACAGATTATTTTACTAAATGGGTAGAGGCAGTTCCTCTCAAGACAGCTAATTCTAAAAATATTATCGAATTCATAGATCAATTTATAATCACTAGGTTTGGATTGCCAACAACTTTAATAATGCATCATACTGTTCTGGAAATGCAATGACTGAGTTCGCACTTAAAAGGGGATTCAAACTAAAATATTCGGCCAATTACTATCCGCAAGGTAATGGGTTAGCTTAGTCAACAAATAAAAACCTAATCAGGATTATTAAATACATCTTTGTTTTTGAAATTATATTTCGATGGCTCTAAATCTAATGAAGGAGCAGGAGTAGGATGCATTTTGATTAGTCCAGAAGGAAGCAAGACCATGCTTACATGCAGGCTCGAATTCAATTGCACAAACAACACAGCAGAATATGAGGTCTTGGTGCAAGGCCTATACAAAGCAATTGGGTTAAACGTCAAGTATCTTCAGGTCTTTGGGGACTCTAAGATTATCGTCAAACAGGTACGTAACACTATACATCGCCTATCAGGTCATTTAAAACACTATCAATCTTTAGTACAAGATCTGACTGAGCATTTCATAGCACTTAATATCTCTTCAATCCCGAGACTCCAAAACGCGAGTGCAGACCTTTCGGCTAACATAGCCTCTAGGCTTATTCCCTCTGAAGATTTTAGTCTAGATAGATTCTCAATAGAATTAATCTTTAGACCATCCATCCCTGACAACATTACAAATTGGAGAGTATTCAATTCTGATCCTGATATTGTAAATTTCCTCACTTCTGAAGGATCCTACTCCAATCAGATAATTGACGAAGACCATCACGATCGACAAACACAAAAAAATAACACTGATAATGCTATACCTAAATCTTTGGTTAAGTTAGAAGACTTGTACGATTTGAAAAATCGGTTTAAAAGGTCTACCAATTCAAAGCTCTACAGTTCAACTCTGAACTACAAATTAGTAAACCTAGGAACCGATGATAAACCACAAAACATTAATCTAGGCATAGGCCTGGCCCCTGAAGAAAAACTAGCATATATTCGTCTTTTGAGACAATATAAAAATGTTTTTTCCTGGAATTACGATGAGCTGAAGACATACGACACTTCTATCATTCAACACACTATTCCTATGATTGACAACGAAAAAACTGTCCAACAGAAACTGAGGAAGATCCACCCCAATTTAGAAAATCAGATAAAGACTGATCTAAATAAGTTATTAAAAGCCAGAATAATTTTCCCCGTTAGACATTCCAAATGGGTCTCCAATATGGTACCTGTTAGAAAGAAAAACGGAGATATCAGAATCTGTATCGATTTTCGGAATCTTAACAAAGCCTGTCAAAAAGACAATTTTCCTCTTCCACCTATGGAACAGATATTACAGGCAGTAGCAGGCTCAGAATTAATGTCTTTCTTGGACAGATTTTCAGGATATAATCAAGTGCTGGTGCATCCCAATGATCAGTTGAAAACCACATTCAGAAATAAATGGGGCACATACGCATATCGGAAAATGCCATTTGGTTTGATTAATGTCGGCGCTACATTTCAAAGAGCCATGGACATCACATTTAAGGGTTTAGTCAACAAATCTGTAGTGATTTATTTCGACGATATAACAGTGTATTCCAAGAAGCGAAGCGACCATCTTAAAGATTTAAAGCAAATTTTTCAACGATGTTTAAGGTATGGGATTTCACTTAACCCGAAGAAATCTTTTTTCGCATTAAGTGAAGGAAAACTTATAGGATTCATAGTGTCAAAGTCTGGTATTGACATTGATCCTGACAGAATCAAAGAAATCTCAGAAATATCCCTACCTCATAATAAAAAAGCCATGCAATTATTCCTTGGTCAAATCAATTTTGTAAAAAGATTTGTCCCAGATTTTTCACGAATTGTGTCTCCTTTGCAAACCATGATTAAAAAGAATTCAACTTTCAAATGGGGTCAAGATGAACATGAAGCATTCAACCTGATCAAACAAGCTATTATTAATGCTCCATCTTTAGCAACCCCGAATTTTTCAGAATCTTTTGTTTTATACACATTTTCCTCAGAAAAATCATATGCTGCAATTCTAACCCAAGCCAATCAAGAAAAAACGGAAGCTCCAATTGCGGTTTTTAGCTCGAATCTAAAAGGTGTTGAACTCAATTATTCAGACGTAGAGAAACAAGCCTATGCTGTTTTGAAAGCGGTTAAATATTTCAGACCTTTCTTACTCAAAACCCATATTAAGATCATAGTACCGTTTCCAGCGGTAAGAAATCTTCTAGTACAGAAGGATATGGGTGAGAAAAGAGCGAATTGGATCACTGCTTTAAAGGAATATGATCTTGAGATCAAACCATCAAACATTGTAAGAGGTCAAGGCTTCTGTAAGATGTTAGCTAGAGCATCGCAAATCCCTGAAATGCCATCCGAAGAGGTACAAATGTATGAGGTAAGCCTGAACGATGCAGAATCATTGTATGTTGATATCATTTATTATCTTAAGAACGAGTATGCTCCATCACACCTGGATCACACTAAGAAAAGAGCTCTGAGATTGAAAGCTAAATAATATCAACTCATAAATGATATTCTCTTTAGAAAGAATTATGATTCTGTTCTTCTTAGATGTCTTGAAAAAACTGAAGCCGAAAAAGTTTTGCAGGAACTCCACGATGGACCAGCAGGCAGACACTATGCTGGAGATGCTACTGCACATAAAATTTTACGTGTAGTATATTACTGGCCTACGCTGTTCAAAGATTCACACGGTTACGTGAGGAAATGTCAAGTCTGCCAAACTACTGCTGGAAAACAAAAGAAGCCGTCCCTGCCACTACAACTGGAAAACATCGAGCAACACTTCAGCCAGTGGGGCTTGGACATAATAGGTGAGATCGTTCCTCACACTTCTAAGCAACATAGGTACATCCTCACGGCTACAGATTATTTTACTAAATGGGTAGAGGCAGTTCCTCTCAAGACAGCTAATTCTGAAAATATTATCGAATTCATAGATCAATTTATAATCACTAGGTTTGGATTGCCAACAGCTTTAATATTTGATAATGCATCATACTTTTCTGGAAATGCAATGACTGAGTTCGCACTTAAAAGGGGATTCAAACTAAAATATTCGGCCAATTACTATCCGCAAGGTAATGGGTTAGCTTAGTCAACAAATAAAAACCTAATCAGGATTATTAAAAGAACAGTTGACCAGAACCAAAAGAATTGGCATAAAGCTTTGATAAACGCTTTATGGGCATATAGAATAAAAAAAAAGCATCGATCAACACTTCCCCCTTTAATTTAGTTTATGGGAAAGAAGCGGTTCTTCCAACTCACTTAGTCATTCCCTCTTTGTCTTTAATATAGTACGTTGATGAAGTACCTACTTCCTCCATACAGCTAAGACAAATGGAAATAATCAAATTAGAAGAACAACGAGAACAAGCTAAAATAACCCATGCTCATCATCAAGCGCTAATAAAATCCTCTTTCGATTCAAACAAAATGACCAGAAATTTTTTTCAGATGGGAGATTTAGTTTTAAAATGGGATAAATCTCATGAAGAAAAGGGAAAACATACAAAATTTCAAAAGATGTGGCTTGGTCCTTTTCAGATTGTTGAAGTCATAGGTCCATCAACGTTTGTCTTACAGGATCTAGCAGGTAGAAGGGATTCTTTGCCTGTGAATGGTCAAATCCTCAAAATATATTTTCCATAGAAGATGATTCTTCTATTTTGTAGAATAGTTTCGTTTTTTTTTCTTTCTTTCATAATAAAACTGGCTGTTAATGGTTACTATCGGTATTCGCGAAAAAGGCACCAATTCTCTTTCAACTTTTGAGCTTTTGGCTTGTATAAACATAATTTTTTTTGAAAATCTGATCTTTATTATTGACAGACACAGTTAAAAACTTTAGCCTAGATATGATATTAGTTTCAACTTCAAAAGGGGATTCAAACTAAAATATTCGGCCAATTACTATCCGCAAGGTAATGGGTTAGCTTAGTCAAAAAATAAAAACCTAATCAGGATTATTAAAAGAACAGTTGACCAAAACCAAAAGAATTGGCATAAATCTTTGATAAACGCTTTATGGGCATATAGAATAACAAAAAAAACATCGATCGGCACTTCCCCCTTTAATTTAGTTTATGGGAAAGAAGCGGTTCTTCCAACTCACTTAGTCATTCCCTCTTTGTCTTTAATATAGTACGTTGATGAAGTACCTACTTCCTCCATACAGCTAAGACAAATGGAAATAATGAAATTAGAAGAACAACGAGAACAAGCTAAAAGAACCCATGCTCATCATCAAGCGCTAATAAAATCCTCTTTCGATTCAAACAAAATGACCAGAAATTTTTTTCAGATGGGAGATTTAGTTTTAAAATGGGATAAATCTCATGAAGAAAAGGGCAAACATACAAAATTTCAAAAGATGTGGCTTGGTCCTTTTCAGATTGTTGAAGTCATAGGTCCATCAACGTTTGTCTTATAGGATCTAGCAGGTAGAAGGGATTCTTTGCCTGTGAATGGTCAAATCCTTAAAATATATTTTCCATAGAAGATGATTCTTCTATTTTGTAGAATAGTTTCGTTTTTTTTTTCTTTCTTTCATAATAAAAATGGCTGTTAATGGTTACTATCGGTATTCGCGAAAAAGGCACCAATTCTCTTTCAAATTTTGAGCTTTTGGCTTGTATAAACAGAATTTTTTTTGAAAATCTGATCTTTATTATTGACAGACACAGTTAAAAACTTTAGCCTAGATATGATATTAGTTTCAACTTCAAAAGGGGATTCAAACTAAAATATTCGGCCAATTACTATCCGCAAGGTAATGGGTTAGCTTAGTCAACAAATAAAAACCTAATCAGGATTATTAAAAGAACAGTTGACCAGAACCAAAAGAATTGGCATAAAGCTTTGATAAACGCTTTATGGGCATATAGAATAACAAAAAAAGCATCGATCGACACTTCCCCCTTTAATTTAGTTTATGGGAAAGAAGCGGTTCATCCAACTCACTTAGTCATTCCCTCTTTGTCTTTAATATAGTACGTTGATGAAGTACCTACTTCCTCCATAAAACTAAGACAAATGGAAATAATCAAATTAGAAGAACAACGAGAACAAGCTAAAAGAACCCATGCTCATCATCAAGCGCTAATAAAATCCTCTTTCGATTCAAACAAAATGACCAGAAATTTTTTTCAGATGGGAGATTTAGTTTTAAAATGGGATAAATCTCATGAAGAAAAGGGCAAACATACAAAATTTCAAAAGATGTGGCTTGGTCCTTTTCAGATTGTTGAAGTCATAGGTCCATCAACGTTTGTCTTACAAGATCTAGCAGGTAGAAGGGATTCTTTCCCTGTGAATGGTCAAATCCTTAAAATATATATTCCATAGAAGATGATTCTTCTATTTTGTAGAATAGTTTCGTTTTTTTTTCTTTCTTTCATAATAAAACTGGATGTTAATGGTTACTATCGGTATTCGCGAAAAAGGCACCAATTCTCTTTCAAATTTTGAGCTTTTGGCTTGTATAAACAGATTTTTTTTTGAAAATCTGATCTTTATTATTGACAGACACAGTTAAAAACTTTAGCCTAGATATGATATTAGTTTCAACTTCAAAAAATTCGATGAAAGCAACCTTTAGCAAAGGAATTGTTTTATATCAGCACAATGAAAGGTATCAATAACAAAATAAAGATTCTCTGTAAAACTGCTATTTGAAAACTCTATTGTTGTTGTCCAGAGCTTTCTTAAGGAAAACAATAATATCCTCCCTGTTAAAGAAAATCGCAGCATTCAGAGGGACAATTCAAGAAACATTATATCTCAAAGAATAAGAGGTCTCGTCACGAGACGGCTTATCATGATCACAGATATTATAACTTTGCCGACTTTGCCAAACATTGTCCATCAAAATAGGGAAATGACTCAAGATTATTGAAAATCAAAAGACAAGGGGTCTCATCACGAGCCAGCTTGTTCAGCAAAAGTGTAAATCAAGTGAATGACTATGTCATAATCTTGCTACCAAACTAAGACATTGTTCTTTAAGAATAAAAAAGGAAAAAGTGTCAAAATTGATTTTCCTTTTAGGGTTGTAGGTAACCTTAAACAGGATAAAGGATCATTGCTGGGTAACAGGTAACCCTGTCGAGGCTATGGACGCCTACTGGCAGCAGAGGCTCTACCTACGGCAAACGAGCATATTTTAAGGCTAGCACACAGAGAAAACTTTATTTTTTTTTTTCTTTACATGACCAAGTAATGGCTGATGTAGATACAAGGACAAGACTGAGGAAGCAAACAATTAGAAAAGAAAGAAGTTGAAACAAAATATCATTGATAGAATAAGGCATAATGTCCTTTGTCTGTCCATAACAAAGTTTAGGTTTATGAAAATTTTTCTGTTTTGGAAGTTTAAAGAATTCAATAGAAAAGCAGAGATAACTGGTTCTTCCAAGTGAATCGCCATTGTTGTGGCCACCAACAACCCCCCTACTTCTTTTCAGTATTAGCAATAACGCTAAAGAAGTGGGGACCCTTAGTAATAAAAAATCCAAAAAATATTTTATAAAAAAATTTTGTATTATACTCCTCAAAGATACATCGCACGGAGAAGAGTCAAGCATTCCTTGATGAGCACATTAAAGCAACTGCGAAGAAGCGGCATGAAATTCATCACATCGCATACATTGAGAAGCGCCCATAAATGACTAATCTTAAGAAATTCTCCGATGGCCGATATGCGATATCACATATCGCAGTGTCGCATAAGCAGCACACGAATAACTTGACAAATTGCAGCAATCTTCAATCTGCAATCTGCGATGCCACGACACTGCAATAACTGCGATGACTGCGATCTGTGATCAATGCGATCTGCGATCTGCGAGTCGCAGAAATCACCCATCGCAAATTTCCTCGGCTCAGAACCCAAGAAAAGCTGTCCCTAAACCAAAAATTGAGCGCACGGCTTAAAGAAAATTAATGAATGTACACCAAGGTATTCATGGAGGACAGTTTTGTGTTTTTTAAAGAGTCAGTTCACTGTGGGTGTCATAATTTTACACATTCGTAGAACTCAAAGCTTTCATGTCAAAATTTATTATCATTACTTTTTCCTTTGCGTGAACTGCAGGAAACATCTAAGGAAAAAGTGGAAAGCGCCAATGCTTGGAGAACAGAGAAGAGATGCTCTCATACATGGCTGCCGCATACAACAGAAACGCAGATTTTGGAGTGTTACTGAACAGATACTGATATCAATAGGCGATTCGACACTCAAGGTCAAGAAACTCATAAAAGTAGCATGTTTACAAAATTCTGAAGCTCATGCCCGGTAAAGGAAAAAGCGCTAAAGACGGAAAACGCACCAGGAAGGCCCGGATCAAAGAACGGACGCAGTCTTTGATGCGCGATTAGCGCTAATCGCGCATCACTAAGAAAATTTTTCAGAAAGCAAAGTCCCTAACTTGCTTAGTCATCCACGAGTCCAGAAAGCCTAAGTAGAAAAAGCAGAGGCAGCTAAGAGGAATCTGGTTTGTTACCAAGCATACACGTAGTAAATTCGCTCAGCCAGGAGATAATTCTCAAAAATATCTTCCAGTTTACTAAAAAGAGGTGCCAACACTTTTCTTTTCTATTTTCTTTGCTCAAACAAAAGCAGAAGACGACCAGCCGACTCTTCCCAGGCAAATGTTGCATACTCACAACACTAAGGAGCGAATGCAGAAAGAGTTAGAAATTAGATTCAATTTTTAGAAATAAGTTTACTTAGATAAAGGGAAGTCATTTTGAACTGTATCTGAAATTCATGTAATTAAGTTATTTAGTTAGCAGTATTTAAACCCTTCTCATGCATTTGGAGAAGGGTCCAAAAATTTGTCAAAAACTTGTCCTCAGAACATGCACTTCTGCACCCTCAGAGGAGGTTTTGATGAATGAATGGATCAAGGTTTATTAATTTTCTGCATTTGATGTTTGCTACTGATGTTGCACTTCTGTGCTCTTAGTAGATATCAGAACAAGGAGAGATAAATCATTATTACTTGAAGCTAATGTGTAGGACTAGTCATAAATGGTACTTTTATCTCTTGACCATTTCTGCTTATATTCTTAAAGTGATATACAGTTTTTAGTTGTTTATATGTTATTGCATGAATGTGTGAGTTACCATTTGGCACTTTTGTACGATGGAGTCATTTATTTATGTCTGATATATGAATAACTTATTATGCGATATGCTGTTCACAACTGTTTTGCCTAACTTTTTATGCAAAGTGGTTCATCTTAATTGATTTCCATTCTTATGATAGTTGAATGATCTTTATTACCAGTTATTGTTTGAAATCTCTTTAGATCGCATAATAGAAGAAATACACCCCGGGTTAGCATAGATTAGATGTGTTGTTTTCATTAGATTACAATAGCATAGAATTAGATTAAAGTAGCTTAGGTCAGAACTCTTAGATCAGCATAATCCAACTTTGCACACACACACCCTTAGATTGGGAAACTGGTCCCATTATCCCCAGTCAGACCCGCTATACCAAATGGATAAGGAGCTGCCAACCAAGGTCCAGACCTGGTGGGTATCCCCATTGTTGTCGACCCAATTTTCAGGGCCTCAACAGGATGAAAGCCTCACTGTGAGGTTTCAAGAACCATAGACCAATGCCTTTCTTGTAAAACCAAAATCAAATCTATCTCCTAGTGTTCCATTGGGCATGGAGTTTATTTTTCATAGGAAATAAAAATTGAAAAGCATATTTACACTATCAAGGCTTTAAAACCTTAAATGAAATAAAGTTTCAAGAACTGCCCATTGACTGGGCCACAAAAAACATCTTCTCCTCCCAAACTATTCAGAATAAAGGTATTTTTCTACTCAATTTGAGCAATGACAAATAGACCTATCCATAAGGAGTCAAACTTACCATGATTACCTTTCTTTTCCTTCAATGCATCCCATTTTAGAACCTAGTCGCCAGCTTGGAAATTGTCCACTTTTGCCTTCCTATGAAAGGTTTATTTGATTTTATTCTGATGAAATTTTGATTTCTCAACCAGCTATTCTCTGGTCTACTTATCACCTGAATTTTACCCCATGCAATTGATTTCTAACATACTGCAATTTTCCTCACATAATTTTAGCCAAGCCTTGGCCTTTGACAAGCTTAGTGGGCTTCACCTCTATGTTGAACTCTATCAATTTTTCAATCCATTTAGCTCTCTTTCCATCAATATCTACTTGAGTTAGAACATATTTTACTGAGGCTGAAGGTACATATGCAACCACTTTGGAATGCAGAATATAAATTTTGAATGCCTTTAAAGATTTTATTAGAGTATAACCTTGTTTTTCAATAAGGTCATACCTTAGTTCAGAATCCCTCTGAGTTTTGCTAAAAAAGGCCATAGGGTGCTCTATGCCTTCATCATTTTTCTGCAACACAACTGTTGCAAGTGTATCATAAGAGGAAAAAGAGAATATATAAAAATCCTTGGTGTAATCTGGGTTGATTAAAGTAGGAGCTTCCATGATAGCTTATTTGATGGCTTCAAAAGAGCTTCTTGAAAAATCTGTCCATTTTATTTCTAATCCTTTCGCCAACATGGAAGTGATGTGCTTCACTAGTTCTGAAAAGTTTAATAAGCCTCCTCATAAATTTTATCTTACCCAGGGAATATTGAATGTCCATTTTTTATCTTGGGATAGACAATGTATGAATTTCTTGAACTCTTGCTGGATCAATCTTCACACCTTCAACAAAACCAATATGTCCCAGAAGTTTTCCTTGTTCTAGAGCAAACTGTGACTTCTTTGGGTTCACAGAAATTCCAAACTATTTGCACTTTAGCAACACCTTCCTGAAATGCTGCAAATGGTCATTGCGAGTGTTGGAAAAGACTGTTATGTCATCAAGGTAAATAAGGACAAACTTGTCCTTATCTCCCACAAAGGTTGTGTCCATGACCCTCTTAAAAGTAGCCCCAACATTCATCCATCCAAAAGGTATCTTGGAGTACATGAAAGTGCCCCAAGGAGTAGTGAAGGTGGTCTTTTCCTGATCTTCTGGATGTACAACAATATGATTGTAACCTAAAAATCCATCTAAGAAAGAAATGACTCTAGCCCCTGAAACGTTTTGCAGCAAGTGTTCCATCTTAGGCAAGGGGTAGTTGTCTTTTTTAGAGAATTTTTTCAAATTCCTAAAGTCAACACAAAGCCTGATTTCTCCATTCTTCTTTCTTACCACCACAAGGTTAGCTATCCACTTTGAATACCTTAGGGGAATTATGATCTTGGCATTCAATAGCTTCTTGATTTCTTTTTCAATCAAAGGCAATAAGAGAGGGATGATAGATCTTAATTTCTTCTTAAAAGGGATGGTGTTCTTCTATAGTGGGATCTTATGTTGAATGATGTTTGTGTCATAGGTCTTCAGATCGCTGTACTCCCAAGCAAAAATATCAGCAAATTTTCTCATCATGGTGCAATACTCAGAACTTAGGGCAGAAGATAAGTGAGTGCACAGATTTATGTACATTGGATGGGCTGGGCTCCCTACATTATGTCTATGAACAACAGACTCATTTTCATTTTGGGCATGCTTATAAGGTACATCATTATGATCAAAAATCTTCTCTAGGGTCACCAATCCTTTAGGTATATGGTTGCTAGGCAGCTGAGCAATGATGTCCTGACCAATCTCGTCCTTTAGCTTTGACTGGTTGCATTCTTCCATGGTTTCATTTTCTTGGTCGATGTGCATTTCATAAAATTCCTAAATGACATGTAAAAACGTATTAATTTCAACATCATTTTCAAAAACTTTCGAATATTTGAAATTGTCTGGCAGAGATGGTCTATATTTCATCTGAAATTCATAAGTCAATTTAGGAGGCAAAGGAGGAATAAACGTGCTAGCAAACACAACAAGGGAATCATCGAACTGGTTCTTTATTCTCAGGATGTAAGAAATGTTGAAAATATTAAAAGAGTCTAAGTATGGGGGATTTACGCAGTGCATTATATTAGATATCATTTTTGGGATTCAACTGCGTTAAGTAAGTCATTCAAACGTATGACCATTTCCATGAGAGGTAGTCGTAACTGACTAATTTCTCATGATTTTCGAATAGTTCACTTAGCACTCATTGCATCGGGTGATGCTCACAGGGGTGAAGAAGTGGGATTGAAACTAGTGAAATGTGGAGAACGAATCACATAGCATCAATCATCACTTCCGGGGCTTGCACCCGGTAACCAGGACTTCCCAGGAGTTCTGGGATGGGTGACCTCCTGGGAAGTCCTGGTTACCGGGTGCAAGCCCCGGAAGTGATGATTGATGCTATGTGATTCGTTCTCCACATTTCACTAGTTTCAATCCCACTTCTTCACCCCTGTGAGCATCACCCGATGCAATGAGTGCTAAGTGAACTATTCGAAAATCATGAGAAATTAGTCAGTTACGACTACCTCTCATGGAAATGGTCATACGTTTGAATGACTTACTTAACGCAGTTGAATCCCAAAAATGATATCTAATTAAAAGAGTCCCTGAGCTTCCATACCTCATCTTTGTATGCTTTCAGCCTTGGATGCTTTGCTTGGAAAGTTTTGTTGACCTACTGAATGATAAGGTCTGCGTATCCAAACACCTTTAGACATTTGATGTCCATTTCTTTAGTAGCGTTTAAACCCAATATCAAAGCTTCATACTCTGCTATGTTATTTGTGACTTGAAAAGTTAACTTGAAAGACAAATGAATGCAGTCTTGTGTGGGGGACACAAGGACTACACCTGCACCTGCAGCTTCCTTATAGCAAGCTCCATCAAAGAACCTATCCCAAATTTGTGGGTCTTCTTCCTCTATGATTTGGCAAACTAGTTTCTTAAACTATGTGGAGGCCAACTGGGATTCTTGAATCTGAAGAATAAAGGATTTAAAATCAGTGTCGACAACATAAATGGGATGATTAGTGGGATTCCTTTCATCACTAATTATATAAGCCAACTGAGCCTCTCTGTATTTAGTATACCTAGGGGGATAATATGGGGTACAAAGGGAGGTACCCAAGGGATTGATGTAATAATGGGATGGGCCATAGTAATAAATAAGGTGGTTAACCCGTATCATGTAAGGGACCACAAGTAGTTAGCAATAATGTAATAAGCCCATGGTATTAGATAGAGGGTATTGAGGGAACCATGGTAATGACCCATGGTATTGTATGTATGAGGCCTATATAAAGGCTAGAGACTCCCCATTGAGGGATGTCAAGGATTATTGTGTGAACATGCGTATGGCTTGTGGAGTGTTCTCCTTCCATAAGGAGTGAATGTATGGTGTTTCCCTACCTTAAGAGTTTGATCAATAAAGAAGCATATCTATTTCTATTTATATTCAGAGCTTGTTATTTATTTGGTTTATTTGTATTCTAATATATTTCTTGGTTAGATCTATAACAAGTGGTGTTAGAGCACTTTCTTGGGCAAAGTGGAGATTTTTTTTGGTAGGAATTTTTTGGGGCGGCAATTTTGTAGATCAAATCTATAGGTTTTGGTGTAAAATCTATAGAATCTAATTGCAGATCTAGATTTTTTGTGAAATAATACCCAAGTTCAAAAAAAAACAGTCGAATCAGAGTCCGAAGGAAGGAGATATTGCTGATTTAAAAATCAGTGGTGTTGTAGACATTTTTTCGAGGCGACGAGTTTGCGGATCATATCTATATTTTCTGGTGCAAAATTTTTAGAATATAATTATAGATCTGGGTTATTTATGAAAAAATACCCCATTTGAAAAAAAATTCCCGAATCAGAGTCCGGATGAGGGAGATATTGCTGTTTTAAAAATCAGTTGGGTTGTAGACATTTTTCAGGGCGGCGAGTTTGCGGCACAGATCTGTACATTCTGGTGCAAAATCTATAGAATCTAATTGCATATCTAGATTTTTTGAGAAAAAATACCCAAGTTCAAAAAAAAATATAGTCGAATCAGAGTCTGGATGAGGGAAATATCGCTGATTTAAAATCAACGATTTTTTCAGCAATTTTTTGTGATGGCGAGACAAGTGCAACACGAATTGGAAATTCTAGTACCTAGATTGAAATTTCTATCACTTGGGTAGATGCAGAATGGTTGTTCCATTTCCAAAAATAGGTCATAATAGGGATTTTGAGCAATATTGAATAAACTGCAACCACTTTAAATTTTCACCAAGTAAGTGATTTTTTTCATGCCATCTCGCAAGATATTTTTTATAGGAAAAGATGATAGCCCTACTATTGAAGAATTCATACAGAGTCAAAAGTTCACATATGGGAAACCTAGGAAGGTTTTAATACTACTTGGTTTCGAAGATGAGGCTGCCAGATGGTGGTACTCACTTGACAACAAGCAGTTGACCAAACTTTCAAATGAAGAATTTGAAAAACTCATTTTGGGCAAATGGTCTCATGCTAGAAAACAAGATAATGAGGAACATGTGGGGTTATTTCCTACTGGTATCTCCTTATTACAGGTTTATGGATTGCTTCAGAAAGAGAAGATCATTGTGTCTATAAATCCTAGTTGTAAGAAAAATCTTATAAATATCAATTTGGAAAAAAAGTTGCAAGTCACAATGAAACTAATGGAGCACACACAGGTTAATAATGAGGAGGAGAAAGTTTATAAGGATTTGAAGATTTCTATGGATAAGTATGTATCACATTCTAATTTTTATGCTTCAGATACAGCTAGTGTGGATATTGTTTTGGGATACCCTTGGATGGAAGCGGTGGGTACTATCAATATTAATGCGCAAAAGAAATTCCTGAAGCTCTGATATAAAAAGAAAAAAATTACATTACAGGATATTTCCATCAATAAATAGGTAGAGTCCATGGACGTTGAAGCAGGAGATGCTCCAGCAACTGACATATCAGATGATCAGCCTTTGATGGTCGACAACCAAACACAAACATCAAACCAGGTACCATAAAAACAAGTAGAGTCCAAGGACGCTGAAGCAGAAAATGCTACATTGGATGAGGACTCAGTGGTTGGAGTAATATTGGAAGATAAGATACAACAGCAGGCACCCCAACATGTACCAGCTACCAACCAGGCTCTAGTAGGTGGCGAATTAAACGAAGATATGTTGTTGGTTAAAACATCAGCATATCACCACCCACATCACCTCGTAAGAAAAAAACCAACAAGATGGCAATGAATCAACAATAGAGAGGGGCGATGATCCACCTAGTACACATCAACACAGAAGAGCTGTCAGGGTCAACTTCCATCTCAAGCGAGTGAGACACCAGCTAGATCGAGGGTTCACCTTTCTCTGGGATGGCTAGATGCACATGCATGGTACTTGTGGAGTTCTCTTTTGAGTAGATCTTATTATTTATGTTCTTCCCATGTTTCGGGGACAAAACATGTTAAGGAGGTGGAATATAGTATACCTAGGGGGGATAATATTGGGTACAAAGGGAGGTACCCAAGGGATTAATGTAATAATGGGATGGGCCATAGTAATAAATAAGGTGGTTAACCCATATCATGTAAGGGACCACAAGTAGTTAGCAATAATGTAATAAGTCCATGGTATTAGATAGATGGTATTGAGGGAACCATGGTAATGACCCATGGTATTGTATGCATGAGGCCTATATAGAGGCTAGAGACTCCCCATTGAGGGATGTCAAGGATTATTGTGTGAACAGGCATATGGCTTGTGGAGTGTTCTCCTTCCATATGGAGTGAATTTATGGTGTTGCCCTACCTTAAGGGTTTGATCAATAAAGAAGCATATCTATTTCTATTTATATTTATATATTGTTATTTATTGGGTTTATTTGTATTCTCATATATTTCTGGGTTAGATCTATAACATTGTATAATCTCCTACTTTCATCTCCAAAAACTAGGACACTAGCATAGGACATATCATTTTGCAATGTTCCACCTAATCTCTTGATCCAACCTCTAGAAAGCAACATGCCGAACTTGGGGGGTACATCTTCTACCACAATATCCATCATCATGCTTTTCATGGGTAGCTAAGAAAAGGTGATGGTTAGGTCTTTGATGAATCCCAAACATTTAACTTTTCTAGAGTCAAAAGTAAACAGGTCATGATAGGGCTTGGTAATGTCAAGACCCTATTCATCCATGATAGCCTTGGGCATTAGATTATGGCTAGCTCCAGTGTCCAAAAGGTAGTTATGAAGGATCTTATCATGAATACTCAAAGAGACAGAATGATAGGGAGTTGTCATCATAGTTTTAAATCATTGGGTTGAGAACAATAGCTCGTTTGTTGTCTTGCAGAAGGAGAATTGTTAGGGCCTCTCACCTCGTGAGTTGGAGCTTTGAGGATGATGGGATTAATTGTCGGTCATTTCTGCTTATTAGCTTTTTGTATTGCAGAGACAACAATTTTCTGAACAGGAGCTTCCTTCGTATTATTCATCTTCAACTTCAGATCATATCTGTGTCAATCATCAGTTTGAAGAACAACGGCACCATCCCACTGTTCACTGATCTGGTCATCGAATAATGACTTTTCATAGGCAGCTAAGGTAAAAAAGGAGGCGCTTCCTTTGTCTTACAGACAATGGATCTCCTCATATTCTTCAAACTTCTTTTATTCCATGATTATATTCTAGAAAGGGGTCTTCACCCTTTGGTCTTCATTGACATCTTTGCTTCTTTGTAGAACCTGCAACTGCTCATTAGCTCTTCTATATGGATTTGGATTTCTAGGAGCAGTATTAGGAACTCTTCCTTTCCTAGGGTGTTTCTCAACCTTTAATTTAGAGATTTCAGAGGCTAATGACTCTATCATCTTGGTCATTTTATCTATCTTGGGATCTGAAGATGATGAAGATTCGCCCCTTTGTCTCCTTCTATCAACATTCCCCTTGAGCTTCTCTGCAACCATGATGTTTGATTCTTCTTCCAAGGTTGCATCCTGCATATTAGACAAGGTAGCACATCATCTGTCCCTCAACAATAGACAAAAGTCAAAATCAAAGGCACTGGAATATGTGAGTTTAGTAGAGGTAGTGATGGGTTTTACTTTAGCTGGTATTTTGTTGTACATGTGGTTAAATCTCATATTGAAATCATACAACAACTCACAATTTTACCTTTTTAAGTTCCCGAAAAACTCGGTGTGGTAGTAAATTAGATCCTTCTTATCCCCCCAATGCTTTAGGAATACATCATCTAAAGCCTCAATATCTTCTATAGACCTTGGGGTCAGTTCTCCGAACCATTTTCTAGCCTCTCCATCTAGGTTTTTGACAAAGACCCTCATCCATGCATCATCTTCACTAATGTCCAGGTTATCACCATAGCTATAGAATGATTCAAGATGTTCTTCAGCTGTAACACCTTCAGTCCGAGTGAGCTTAGGCATATACTTCTGATATTCTCCAGTAGGCATGGCATTCAAAGTAGTGGGCAGTACTAGAGGTCCATACCTAGTAGCTATGATTCTTTCCATCTTCGTAGGTGCTTGTGGTCCTGCCATAGCTGTGGTGGCTATAAGGGTACTGGAAGTCTGAATGAGAGAGGGTCGAGGAGTGAATGATAAGACTAAAGGAGTATGATGGATAGGAGGAGAGGTTTCCTTTGGGCTTGCAACAAAAGGAGAACCTAAAGAATAAGGAGCTTTATGGATCTCTGATATTTTTTCTTCACTGCCAGTATTAGATGCTATACTCTCAACATGTATTTGTTCTATTGCAGGATTTTCTTGAAGTGGTATAAAATATTGTTTAGAACTACCTGAACATTATGCTCCTTTCTGCAACGCCTTTCTTTCTTTGATGATTTTTTTAGGGCCAGGCAGTAGGTCAGCTTGTGGCTTCTAAGGATTTCTCTGAGTATGCCTCACAAACTAAGCCAAAACTATGAATTAGAGTCACCAAAAGGTTTTTCCTTCAGTAGAGTTGCCATATAGATGATTACAACTGAAAAAGTGTCCAAACTTTGTCTATCATCAAAGCTGGATTTGTTTCGTCCCCCAGGGAAGCTGAGCTTCAATCTCCTCTCCCCATCAATGGCGCCAGTTATGTTATCACTCCAGGAAACTCTCCTAGGTTGTATCTCGGAGACGCCTGGTAACATATAAATCTTCAATATTGTTCTCTGAACTATTGGAATGGATGATGGTTTGGATCAAGTTAGATGTCTATTTCAACTCTGCTTTCACTCAAGACATGCATGAATACCCTCATCTTTATAAGGTTTTAGATCACTAATGCTCAATAGTTTATAGATTCAATGTATAGATGGAGAATACTGACTGTACCAACAAATGCATACATAAACACATATGAATGGCTGGCTACAGGAAGTAAATGAAACTTGCAAATCTAATTTATCAATGCAAAGATAAGATGACAATTATCTAGCATTACATATAGAAGAAAACATGAATAAACTATTCAAGTGCAAGCCTAAAACAAAAGAGAAAATGGAATTGAACATGTAACATCAGAAGAAGGTTATATTGCTAGAATGAAGATGAGATGCTGAGAGGAGCAGAGTCTCCACAGTCCCCAAAACTTGAACCCTTGTTACTCTGAACTTTCAAATATTTATAGGCCTTTTACAATGCTTTCGAGCCTTCTGAGGCTTGAGAGATCTTAACCTATCCCCTTTGCCTTTAACGACTTGATGCCATGACTAGACATGCATGAGCTTGGAGGTTTATTTTTCTAACTGCACAGTAACCAAATTCTAGTAAATGTGCTACGTTGTTAGGTGGCTCGATCGTGCCAGTGATGCTCCATGATCATTTGTTGGTTTGGTTGAGTTGCATTGTTACCTTTCCCCTTCCAGCCTTCTGTCTTTCGGTCTCTGTCTCCTAGTCTCTATCTATCGGCCTCTCTTATGTAATGGAATGGGTCTTTGGGCCTTTGAAATCCTTTCAAATACCAACAGTGATTATTTTCTGTTTTACACAAAGAAGCGCTACAACACTGTGAAATCTCGCCGAACATTGTTCATTTCAGACTTCAAAAGTCCTTAAATTTCCTCAATCGGGTCTGTCCTCATCGCTATCACAAGTCACTTCGGCCTTACTCCTCTGTATTTTAAAAATATGTTAAAGATTGTGAAAATAACGTGAAAAATGGCTCCCTCTAGACTTCAAATATTATATATTTCCCTTCACAAACCCTTCCGAGTCTAGGTCTTATCACATCGGCGTTGTTTCTTTGTATTTCGTTAAGAAACAAAAATATGAAAAATATATAGGAAAATACCTTTCGGTGGATCTCAAATTTTATGTAATAGTATTTGTATAACCATCGGGCCCGGTTCATCGAATCGAAGATGTGTATGTGTATATGTCCACTCCCTTGTGTAGCCCCAATTGTGATATCATGATGCGATTAATTGCAATCACATGTCGCTCAAGCTCTATGCCGATTGCCACCACCGATTGCGACCCGCCGATTAGATATGGACATTGATCAACTAGATCTGACGGCTACTATGCATTTCACTCACTGCTCACGCCTCCAATACTCTGTTTTTTCATGGTTTTCTCTGGTTTTTGCCTCCCAATAGTGTTTTTCTAGCCATTCTAAGGGCTCTTGGCATGTGATTGTTTGATATTTTGAATGATATTTAAGAATATTTTGAAGACTTCGAGAGTGTTTTGGATCCATTTTGGGCCACACGCCAACAGGGCTAACACTAATAACATGATCCACCTCAATACAAAATCTCTGAGATGATGATACCAAATATCAATATGCTTGGATTGATCATGAAAGACTAGCTTTTCAGAGAGTTTGATACAACTATTATTATCACAATAAATCATTGTCAAATCCATCTACCAACCAAACAAAGAAACCAAGATCTTCCTCATCTAGATAGCCTCACATGTTGCGTGACTTGCAGCCACATACTTTTCCTTTGTCGAACTAAGTGCAACCGATCTCTATTTCCTGTTGTACGAAGAAACTACTACTGACCCAAAAGTAAAGATCCCTCCTGATCTGATCTTCCTGTCAGATGAAATCCTTGTCTAATATACATCGATGAAGTGTTTAAGCTTCACTCCCCTTTTCCTTCTGTACCATAACCTAAACTGAGTAGTGCCTGTAAGGTATCTCAATACATGCTTTTTCACCTTCCAATACAACTTGGTAGGCCTAAACATCGCTTGACTAAGCTTGTTAACTGTGTAGAAAATATCTGGTCGTGTGTTCACCAAGTACATGAGTGAACCCATAAGTTGTTTGTAAACAATAGCTTCCACTACTTCCCGTGAAGTAGCATCCTCATTCCTCCAGTTACCATCTAGAGGAGTCTCCTTGAGTTCACTACTTTCCATGCGGAATTTCTTGAGTATCACATTGGCATACTTTCCATGAGATACAAACAACTCCCCATCTCCCTGTCATACCTCCATTTTAAGAAAGTAAAGCATGAGCCCCATGTCCTTCATCTCAAACTCTCTTGTAAGGTTTTCCTTGCAAGATTTGATGAGCTTCTCATCACCTTTCAGTATGAGATCATCTACATAAAGTACAATGATCAACATCTTACCTTCCACCACTATGTGATACAGGTTTGCATCCACTTCACTCTTCATGAAGCCCAACCTAATGAAGTATCTATCTATCCTAGTGTACCAAGCACGAGGTGTTTGCTTCAGCCCATACAACGCTCTCTTGAGTCAACACAAATGCGACTCACGATCCAAGATTTCAAAACCTTTGGGTTTCTCTATGCACACCTCTTCCTCAATCATGCCATTGAGGAAGGCAATCTTCACATCCATCTGATGGATCTTCCAACCCATCTGTGCTAGTAGTGCCAAAATAGATCTAGTTGATGAGTACCTTGCAAAATGAGCAAACGTCTCATCATAGTCAATCCCCTCTACCTATGAAAATCCACAGGCCACAAATCTAGCCTTATGCTTCTCCACACTACCATCTGTCAACAGTTGCACATGGAAGACATAAATTTACAAACAACAATAGAGGAGCTCACGGATCACCAAGATCTCCTACAACCAAATAGGCCACTTAGGCCTCACAATAAACTCCCATAATAAATAGATACACTTAGTTAGGGATAGTAAATCAAATTCCTTAATGATACGAACTGATTGTCCAAGAATAACACAATCATAACTACATAATAATAATTACCTAATCTCAATTAATTCTAACACTCCCCTTTAATGGAGAAAGGGTTCTTAAACACACCTAATATGTCCCTAAACAAATCAAACTTCAGTCTTCCTAGAGGCTTAGCAAATATATCAACCATATTATCATAAGAATTACAATATTCAACACAAATATCTTTGGACTGCACCTTTTCCTTGACAAAATGAAATTGAGTGTCTATGTGCTTAGTGCTTTTATGAAACACTGGATTGTAGGCTAGTTTGATGGAACTTTGATTATCGCAATTGATAACTGTAGATTCTATCTGTTCTTCTCCTACATCTTGGAGAAGTCTATGCAACCAAACTGCCTCACGTGCTGCTGCACCAAGAGATGAAACCAGGCCCAATGCTAAAGGTGTAACCTATAATTGATCTTCTATCATCTAAATTTCCTGCCCAATCAAAGTTTGTATAACTTGTCAAACTAATATCATCTGAGTCAGAATACAAAATGCCAAAGTCTGAAGTTCCTTACAGATACCTCAGTACTCATTTCGCTATAATCCAATGGTTCCCATGAGGTTGAGTCATGACATGACTCAAAACACTCACTGCATAAGCTAAATCTAGTCTTGTTGTATTCAAATAGATAAGACTACCAACCAAATGTCTGTACAATGTTTCATTGTTATGAAACCAGCTGACAAAAAGATAGAAAAGATAGTTGAATGCCTTAGAATTCAACCTCTTCGAGGGGACAACCTCGTTTACATTACACAAATGAACAATTATTGGATGATTCAAATGACAAAACCTCATTTCTATATATAGGAGTCTAAGGAGTCATAATATAACCTAGCCGAACTAACAATAATAATATAAAGGCACAAAAATAACAATAGAGGGATTCTATGGGGCACAGTAATAACAATATGGGGACAATAGGGGCACAACAATATTAATAAGGGATACAACTACATTAGTAATGGGGTAATCACTAGTATTATAGGGACCTAACATGCCCCTCTCTTTCAAAAAAGTGTTGTCCTCAACGCTTGAGTAGTTATGGATGCTTTTGTATAAAATTCTCATCCTCCCATGTGGAATCTTCAGCAGATAAGTTCTTCCACTTGATGAGATACTTTGAAATTGATCGATTTCATAGCTGTCGAGTTCTTGTTTTTGTGACTGATTCCGGTTCCAATATAAATTTTCCTTCCTCATCAAGCTATGAAAATATTGTTTGAACTGGGAGCTTGTCACCTATAACCTTCTTTAAACATGAAACATGGAAGACGAGGTGCACTCGAGAAGCTGCAAGAAGCTCCAATTTGTATGCCATAGTACCAATCTTTTGCAACACCTTGTATGGACCATAATACTTTGGTGATAATTTAATATAATTCTTAGCTTGCTTGAGGGACATTTTTTTATATGGTTGTAGCCGTAGGAATACCCAATCACCCACATCAAAACTTCTTTCACTGCGATGTTGATCTTCCTGTTGTTTCATTCTATTTTGTGCCAACACGAGGTTACCCTTTAAGAGTTGGAGGACTTGTTGTTGATGCTCGATGTGATGTTCCACTACTTGAACCTTAGAATTTTTTCTTAAATATGATGTGATGGATGGTGGCTGATATCCATAAAGTGCCATAAATGGGGTCATTTTTGTTGTTGTATGGAAGGAAGTGTTATACCATCATTCAGCGAGAGGCAACCATTTGACCCATTGTGTCTGTTTATCATATACAAAACAACGAAGATATCCTTCCAAACATTTTTTTACTATCTCAGTTTTCCCATCAGATTGAGGAAGATAAGATGAGCTATGAGCTAACTGAGTACCGAGACAAGAAAATAATTTTGTCCAAAAATTTCCAGTGAAAATGGGATCTCTGTCACTTACAATAATCTTTTGGCTTCCATGTAGCTTTTGAATTGTTTCCATAAATGTAGTAAAAACTTTACTGGCTCTAAATGGATGTGATAATGCACAAAAGTGTGCATACTTGGTAATTTTGTCAACTACCACCATGATGACACTCTTTCCCTTAGACTTGGGTAAACCTGTGATAAAATCCACTGAAACCGCCTCCCAACGTTGGCTTGGAATGGATAAAGGTTGTAATAGACCCTGGGTCTTAATTGTTTCAACTTTATTTTTTTGACAAACCAAACATTCTGCAACAAACTTTTGAATATCTGATTTAAGGCCATCCCAAAAAAATTCCTTCTTAACCCTGTGGTAAGTTTTTAAAAATCCTAAGTGCCCTCCTAAGGGATAAGTGTGAAATTCCATAAGAATCTTTTGTTTGAGTTGGGAATTCTTATAGAGGTATAAGCGATCTTTGTACCATAACGAATCATTTTGCCAGCTAAATGTATCATATGTACTAGAATCTTGTTGTAAGTTTTGAATAAGTTCCCACACTTCTTCATCATTCTTCCATTCGTCCCTTGCTTCATTTATCCAATCTAGTTGGATAATAGAAATGGCGCAAAACAATGCTTCCACATCCTCATCCTTTCTTGAGACTGCATCTGCCACCACATTTTGCTTCCCTTTTTTGTAGATGATTTCAAAGTAGTATCCCAACATCTTTGTGACCCACTTTTGTTGCTCTTCAAAGGATAATCTTTGTTCTAAAAAGCATTTAAGGCTATCATGATCTGTTTTTACCTTGAAGTGTCTTCCCATTAGGTAGGGTCGCCATTTCTTAAGTGCATATAGTATTGCCAACATTTCCTTCTAATAAATAGCTTTGTGCAAAAACTTTCCCTTTATTGGACGACTTTCAAAAGCAATGGGTCTTTCATCTTGCATTAAAACAGCACCAATTCCATTTCCTAAAGCATCACATTCCACAATAAAGGTTTTTGTGAAGTCTGGTGTAGCTATGACCACTGCTTGGCACATTGCCTCTTTAAGATGTTCAAAGGCCTTCATTGCTTCTGAAGTCCATGAAAATGCATCTTTCTTGAATAACGTTGTTAGAGGTGCTGCTATTCTCCCATTATTCTTAACAAACTTGCGATAATACTGTGTCAACCTAAGAAATCCTCGCAAATGCTTTATGAATGTGGGGATTTTCCATTCCTTAATGGATTTAATTTTGCTAGGGTCTACCTTAACTCCTTCATGAGATATAGTATGACCCAGATATTCCACCTCTTGTACTCCAAAGAAACATTTGGATTTTTTTCCATATAATTGTTTCTCCTCCAATAGTTGTAGCACCCTGTCAACATGGTCAATATGATCCTTCCAAGACTTCTTGTAGATTAGTATATCATCAAAAAATACTAACACAAATTTTCTACGGAAGGGTTTGAAAATGGAATTCATCAAACCTTGAAATGTAGAAGGTGCATTGGTAAGGCCAAAAGGCATGACAAAAAGTTCATAATGACCCTCGTGAGTTCTAAATGTTGCTTTTGGAATGTCTTCAATCTTCATTCGGATTTGATGATATCCTAAACGAAGATCCAAATTGGTGAAGTAAATTGATCCATGCAATTCATCCAGTAATTCATCAATGACAAGAAAGGGAAACTTATCTTTAATAGTGAGATTATTGAGCTCCCTATAATCCAGACACATGCACCATGATCCATCCTTATTGTGTACCAATACTACTGGAGTAGAGAAAAAACTTTGACTAGGTTGAATTATACCAGCCTCTAACATTTCTGCAACCATACATTCAATTTCACTCTTTTGGGCATAGGGATATCTGTATGGCCTGATGTTTGGAGGAACACTTCCTGGAATCAGATGAATAGCATGATCATGATCACAAATAGGTGGGAGACCTTTGGGAGTCTCAAATACCTTGGAATTATTGTCCAAGACATTTTGGAGATCTAGAGAAATAGATGATTTCGATGTGGAAACATCTAGCAAACATAATTGTGCAATTACACCTCTTTGTTCCTTTTTTATAAGCTTTGTTATACTATTAGAGCTGATTATATTTCTTCGTTTCCCTATAATACCCCTTAATTCAACTTCCTTTCCTTCTGCAGAAAATTTCATGAAAAGTTCTTGAAAATTAAAAGCTATTGTACCCAAGGATTGTAGCCATTGGACTCCTAGTACAACATCAGCACCTCCCATTGGAATGGAAGGCATTGGGCTATTCAATACAGATTCTCCCATGGATAGCTTGATATTATGACACTTTCCAGAGAAATTTATTGTTCCTCCATTTGCAACCATCACTTGACACTCTGGTGCTGGATATAGGAAGCAATTCAATTCTTTTGCTACCTTACAATGAATAAAATTGTGGGTACTTCCTGAGTCAATCAACACTATTACCTTTTTCTTCTTGATTTGTACTTCTATCTGGATGGTTTGAGGAGTGTTAATTCCCACCAAAGAATTACAAGATATAGTCAGATTCATTTCTTCGAGGCTTTGTTCCTGGAGTATATCCTCTTCTTTTGACCTTTCTTTCTCATTTTCTTCTTCCTCTTCACAATCTATGTAGAATAATTTCTTCTCAGCACACTTATGACCTTTAGTGAATTTTCTATCACAACTGTAACAAAGTTTCTACAAGAAATGCTTACTAATGGTGAAAGGGTAGTAAAGGAAAGTCATGATGAGAACAAAAGAAATGTTAATCATTATTTCATATACTCTAATGTTGGATCGAAGACCCACCATATTCCAAAAATCGATATGAGGAAGTTTGATGGCAAGGATCCCACAACATGTATATTACAGATGGAGCAATTTTTCAATATTAATAATGTGCAAAACACACAAGAGGTACGTATTGCAACTTTATATTTGGAACCAAATCAGTTTGTATGGTATCAATAGATTTTCTCTCGTAAACAAATTATCACTTGGGCAATTTTTACAGAATAATTGACAACACATTATGAGGATAAAAAAAGAAACACATTTTTTAGCCAATTGATAAGTCTCAAACAAAAGGGTTCAATAATGGAGCACATTGAGGAGTTCCAAAAATTGAACATAAGGGTGAAAAATATTCCAGAGGAGCATAGGATTGATGTGTTAATAGGGACTTTAAAGGATAATATCCAACATGATGTTCGCCTTTGGGAACCTAATTCATTAGAGAAGGCATTCAAGTTAGCAAGAAAAATGGAAAGAAAAATTATGGCAACCAGGAAGCATACCAATCACAACTATAAATATGGAAGTGTTGTTGCTCCTAGTCTTCCACAACCTATAAGGTTGACACCACAACAATTGGAAGAAGAAAGAGCAAAAGGGCTTTGTTATAGTTGTGATAGCAAATACACAAAAGGTCATAAGTGTGCTGAGAAGAAATTATTCTACATAGATTGTGAAGAGGAAGAAGAAAAGGAGCAAGAAAGGTCAAAAGAAGAGGACATACTCCAGGAACAAAGCCTAGATAAAGAAGAAATGAATCCGACCATATCTTGTAATGCATTGGATAGAATTATCACTCCTAAAACCATCAAGATAGAAGGAAAAATCAATAATAAAAAGGTAATAGTGTTGACTGATTCAGGAAGTACTCACAATTTTATTCATTGTAAGATAGCAAAAGAATTGAATTGCTTCCTATATCTTGCACCAGAGTTTTCAGTGATGATTGAAAATGGAGGAATGGTAAATGGCTCTGGAAAGTGCCATAATATCAAGCTATCCATGGGAGAATATGTATTAACTAGCCCAATTCTTTCGATTCCAATGGGAGGTGTTGATGTTGTACTAGGAGTCCAATGGCTACAATCCTTGGGTCTAATAGCTTTTAATTTTCAAGAGCTTTTCAGGAAATTTTATGTGGAAGGAAAGGAATTTGAATTAAGGTATCTTATAGGGAAACTGGGAAAGATAATCATCACTAATGGTATGACAAAGCTGCTAAAAAGAAACAAAGAGGTGTAATTGCACAATTATGTTCGCTAGATGTTTCCACATCAAAATCATCTATTTCTCCAGCTCTCCAAAATTTCTTGGACAATCATTCCAATGTATTTGAGACTCGCAGAGGTCTCCCACCTATTTGTGATCATGATCATGCTATTCATCTGATTCTAACAAGTGTTCCTCCAAACATCAGGCCGTACAGATATCCCTATGCCCAAAAGAGTGAAATTAAACGTATGGTTGCAGAAATGCTAGAGGCTAGTATAATTCAACCTAGTCAAAGTTATTTCTCTATTCCAGTAGTATTGGTGCACAAGAAGGATGGATCATGGTGCATGTGTCCAGATTATAGGGAGCTCAACATGCTCACTATTAAAGATAAGTTTCCCATTCCTATCACTGATGAATTACTGGATGAATTGCATGGATAAATTTACTTCACCAAGTTGGATCTTCATTCAAGATATCATCAAATCAGAATGAAGGCTGAAGACATTCCGAGAAGAGTATTTAGAACTCATGAGGTTCATTAAGAATTTTTGGTCATGCCTTTTGGCCTTACCACTGCACCTTCTACATTTAAATATTTGATGAATTCCATTTTCAAACCCTTCCTTAGAAAATTTGTGTTAGTATTTTTTGATGATATACTAATCTACAGAAAGCCTTGGAAGGATCATGTTGAACATGTTTACAGGGTGCTACAACTATTGGAGGAGAAACAATTATATGCAAAAATATCCAAACGTTTCTTTGGAGTACAAGAGGTGGAATATCTGGGTGATATTGTACCTCATGAAAGAGTTAAGGTAGACCCTAGCAAAATTAAAGCCATTAAAGAATAGAAAATCCCTACATCCATAAAGCATCTGCGAGGATTTCTCAGGTTGACAGAGTATTATCACAAGTTTTTTAAGAATTATGGGAGAATAGTAGCACCTCTAACAACATTATTGAAGAAAGATGCATTTTCATGGACTCCAGAAGAAACAAAGGCCTTCGAACATCTTAAAGAGGCAATGTGCCAAGCACCAGTCTTAGCTACACCAGACTTCAAAAAAACCTTTATTGTGGAATGTGATGCTTCAGGAAATGGAATTGGTGTTATTTTAATGCAAGATGAAAGACCCATTGCTTTTGAAAGCCATCCAATCAATGGAAAGCTTTTACACAAAGCTATTTATGAGAAGGAAATGTTGGCAATACTACATGCACTTAAGAAATGGTGACCCTACCTAATGGTAAAAATGGATCATGATAGCCTTAAATACTTTTTGGAACAAAAATTATCTTCTGAGGAGTAACAAAAGTGGGTGACAAAGATGTTGGGTTATGACTTTGAAATCATCTACAAAATAGGGAAGAAAAATGTGGTGGTAGATGCACTCTCAAGAAAGGATGAGGATGTGGAAGCATTGTTGTGCACCATTTCTATTATCCAACTAGATTGGATAAACAAAGCAAGGGAGGAATGGAAGAATGATGAAGAATTGTGGGAACTTATTCGAGAGTTACAAAAAGATTCCAGTACATCTGATACATTTAGCTGGAAAAATGATTCGTTATGGTACAAAGGTCGCTTATACCTCTGTAAGAATTCCCAACTCAAACAAAAGATTCTTATGGAATTGCACACTTCTCCCTTAGGAGGGCACTCGGGATTTTTAAAAACTTACCACAGGGTTAAGAAGAAATCTTTTTGGGATGGCCTTAAATTGGATACTCAAAAGTTTGTGGCAGAATGTTTGGTTTGCCAACAAAATAAAGTGGAAACAATTAAGACCCTGGGTCTATTACAACCTTTATCCATTCTAGGCCAATGTTGGGAGGAGGTTTCAATGGATTTTATCACAGGTTTACCCAAGTTTGAGGGAACGAGTGTCATCATGGTGGTAGTTGACAGACTTACCAAGTATGCACACTTTTATGGAAACAACTCAAAAGCTACATGGAAATCCAACGATTATTCTAAGCGACAGAGATCCCATTTTCACTGGAAATTTTTGGACATAATTATTTTCTTATCTTGGTACTCAGTTAGCTCATAGATCATCTTATCATCCTCAATATGATGGGCAAACTGAGATAGTAAAAAAATGTTTGGAAGGATATCTTCGTTGCTATGTATCTGATAAACAGATGCAATGGGTCAAATGGTTGCCTCTGGCTGAATGGTGGTATAACACTTCCTTCCATACAACAACAAAAATGACCCCATTTATAGCACTTTATGGATATCAGCCACCGTCCATCACATCATATTTAAGAGCAAATTCTAAGGTTCAAGCAGTGGAACATCACATCGAACATCAACAACAAGTCCTCCAACGCTTAAAGGATAACCTTGTGTTGGCACTGAATAGAATGAAACAATAGGCAGATCAACATCATAGCGAAAGAAATTTTGATGTAGGTGATTGGGTATTCCTATAGCTACAACCATATAAAAAAATTTCCCTCAAGCAAGCTAAGAAGGATAATAAATTATCACTAAAGTATTATTGTCTGTACAAGGTGTTGCAAAATATTGGTACGATGACATACAAATTGGAGCTTCCTGCAGCTTCTCGAGTGCACCTAGTTTTCCATGTTTCATGTCTAAAGAAGGTTATAGGCAACAAGCTCCCAGTTCAAACAATATTTCCAGAACTTCTTGAGGAAGGAAAAATTATGTTGGAACTAGAAGTAGTCATAGAAACGAGAGCTCGACAGCTATGAAAGCAATAAATTTTGGAGTATCTCATCAAGTGGAAGAACTTATCCGCAGAATATTCCACATGGGAGGATGAGAAGTTTATACAGAGGCATCCAAAACTTCTCAAGCGTTGGGGACAACACTTTTTTGAGGGAGAGGGGCATGTTAGGTCCCTATAATACTAGTGATTACCCCATTACTATTGTAGTTGTATCGCTTATTAATATTGTTGTGCCCTTATTGTCCCCATATTGTTATTACTGTACCCCATAGAATCCCTCTATTGTTATTTTTATGGCTTTATATTCTTATTGTTAGGTTGGCTGGGTTATATTGTGATTCCTTAGACTCCTATATATAGAAAGGAGGTTTTGTCATTTGAATAATCAAAGAATCATTCATTTGTGTAATGTAAAGGAGGTTGTCCCCTCGAAGAGGCCGAATTCTAAGGCGTTTATCTATCCTTTTTATCTTTTTGTGAGCTGGTTTCATAACACCTTTTGCTTCTGCATTACCTCTTTTGCTTTTGCGCTACCTCCTTTGCCTTGGCTTCTTGCCTTGGCTTCACTTTCAGCAACAAAAACCCCCAACAATGAAAAACAGCAACCAACCTTTGTCCTCGCTCAGTCTGCAGTTTTTTTAAGCCAAATTGACGTTGTTGGTTCATCTTCCCTCTCGGGCTCTCTGTCTTCTGGCTTTGGGTCTGCTCGAATCATTTCTCAGAGCATTCAATAATCTTTGTATAATACCTTTAGGAATGGTGGCCACCTGTTGCGTAATGGATGAGTGCATCAACGCTTAAAATTCCTTAGAAAGAGTCATTTTCTATTAACATAGGAAAACACTACAAAAAAATTGGAAATCCTCCAAAACCTTGTTCACCTGGACTTGAAACATTCATGGCTACACTTTATTTTCCTATCGGGTCCGCTCGTAAGGCCCCATCGCATGTCACAAGGGCCTGTCCCTTTGTATTTTAGAATTGCATTTAAAAAGTTCAAAATCCACCATATCAGACTTGAAATAGTGTTCAACAGTGTTAATAAACACTTTCGGGTCTGTATTTCATCGCATCGTGCTTCCCCTTTGGATTTCATTTAATAACAAAATATATGAAATTACATTGAAAAATGCCTTTTGGCGGATTTCAAAATATATATAATCCGTTTCGTAATTCTGTCGGGTGCGACTATCACATCACATATATATACCATATATCTCTACCCCTTTGAAATGCACTGATGCGATATTGTGATGCGTCAAGTCGCAATTGTAGATCACAGAAGCCCGAGGCCTTCCCATATAGCAGTGTCTATGTCAACGTCGATTGTGATCCACTGATATCGACGATCATGGTATCACATTGGCCCAGTCCCATTGCATGTTATGCCTTCAATTGTTTCTGCTTGTCACCGCTGATGTGATATGCCAATTGGATCTGGACCATTGAATGACCAAATCTAATGGCCCCTGTTCACTGTTGACTTAAGCCTCCGATTGGATGGATTTCATGGTTTTCTTCATGTTTTTGGGTTTCGACAGTGTAATCTGAATTTTCCATAACTTCTCATTTTGTGATGGTTTTTCCATTTTTGGAGATTTGGAAGACATAGAGGGTTTTTAGGACCCATTATCAAGGGATTTTTGCCTCTTTTTCCTTTGAAAAAGGGCAACTTCATTTTATGATAACTTTCCCATCTGAAGTCCATTTTCGCCCATTCTAGTTGCGTTGCATTTAGAATGAAGGGATATCTACTATGAGACTATTTCTAAGAGTAGCCCGTGACTTTCAGTTTCCTCTAATTTACAAACTATTTGTGCCATTTTGTACCTTTTACCTCTCATATGAAGTCTTTTAGACTTAGAGGTTTATCCAAGATCCATTTTTGGATCATGCCTTCCCACTAAGAGAACTTTTGGTCCCCAAAAGACTAATATTTTGATCTGAATAGTAAATGAGAGTGACTCACTCTCTTCTTTTTAGCCTCCCTTGCCTTCGCATGGTGCCTCTGAACCAAAGTTTTTGACCACTTACCTTCTCTGGATGGGCTGGTATTCCTGAGAAGAAATTTCTTCCTCCTTGCCTTCCTGCAGAACTTCTGTTGTACTAGTCATAGAAGGTGGTTTGAAACATCTACTCCACAAACCTTCATTTGTACATGTTTGACAAGCTTCCGACAACAACTGTTAACAACAAAAGGCATACAGACAACAACTGGATGGACTAAACTCCTGCTTCAACAAAAGAAATAGTTTTTCACATTTTGTGAACACCTCCATGTCTTACATTTGTATACAAATGATGGACTAGATAACAAGCCCACAAAACATGCCTTTAAACAAATGACCCTTCAAGTCAAGCATGTAGAAAAATACCATTAGGACTCTTTTTCAAAAGATGAAACACTTCATCATTATCTCCATTTGGAGACCAATTTAATTTCTTCGAATCCAACATGGCATTGCATGCATGTCAAAGTAATCAACCCTACAAGTTAATTACACATACATGTTCAAAAACAAGGAAATCATCAACATCTCTATGTTCATGCATCTCATGCTTATACATGCATTTCATCCTTCAACTTTCACTTAAACACATTGTACTTTTGAAGCTGAAATGAAATATAATGTAGATGCATAAATAGACATGCAATCTGAATCGGATAAGAACTCTAACATTTTCTTACCAATCCCTTTCAAAGGTAATGCATTTGTTTGCACATCAGCATCATCATGTGAATCATTCTGAGACACATCACTCATGGAATCTTCCTTTCCATTTCTTCCATCTTCTCTTTCCACTTTCTTCAACTTTTGTGGAAGCATTGCTGGATCCAGAGTCCAACATTTTGTAGCAAGATGTCCTTGCTTATGGCAATAAGTGCACTGCATGTGCATCCTCTTGACAAAATGATTTTCCTTGCCCAATGGAACTTTGGCTGCTTGCTTCCTTTCCTTCAAAATTTTCCTGTATGTGGCCATTCTCTTCCAACATCTAGAAACATCATGGTTATCCAAACCACAAAATGAACATGCAATTCTCTTCCCATGCTTATGTGGAAATTTATCATGCTTCACACAATCAAAAGGAAAATGTTTAGGACCAGATTTATACCTTTCTCTTTAACCTTTGTTGCCTTCATGAGGAGGTGAAGCAAATGAAGAAGTGGCTCCCTCTGGAACACCATCAATCTCTTCAAGGTTGTTGGAGTCTCCCCAACTCTCTAGTTCAAGTGTGTGCTTCTGAACACCTGCATCATGTAAATGATGTTTCAAGCCATTGCATTCCTCTTGAATATAACCTTCACACTTTTGAGGTAGAGGAAATGAAATGAAACTCCTTGTGACTGTTTCAATGGCATTCATGGCAGCTTTGGAATTCTCTCCATAAGACTGTGCATAGCCAAGACCAAAATACTTAGGCCTTTCCTCAACCATTATTGGTTCAAAATACCTTGTTCATGCTTACCCAAGCCTTTTCCTTCATAGTGCATCTTGGACATTAGCTTGGAACCTATGCCTTTAGTATGTTTTTCAAATGAACCAATACAAGCATTCTCAGAAGAATTTGAAGACAAACTGCAATGGCTTACCTCTTCTTCAAGCTGATACTTGACTAAAGCTTCTTGGGCAACAAAGAGCTATGTCTCCAACTCATGCATCCGTTTCAGGTTCATATTTGCAATATGAAGTTGCCTCTCCAGTTCTTTCATTTTGTCAAAGAGAAAATACTTCTCTTCCTTTATGGAATTCAGCTTCTTTCTAAGCAGGCTACTCTTCCTTCCATCCTCATACATTTCTCTCACCATATCCGTCATCGTGGACAATTCTTGCTTCATGTCTTCATCAAAGTGTCTTGTGATGAAGAAAGAAGAATTAGAGGATTGATTTGTAGAAGTTTTTATTATTCTAATGACTTCTTCTTTCTTCTTTTCCTTCCTAGACTAAGCTATCAATAGCTTTCTCTTCGCCTCTGCAAACTTAAAAAATAGTCAGTCTACAAAACAAGCATACAATCAACCTCTAACTGTTTAAACACCTTTCAGACAAGCAATATTCGCTTTGTCAATCAAGCATTGTGATATAACCTTCTTTAAAGGTGAGGTCAACCAAAATTAGACTCTGATACCACCTGATCTGAAAATGGGGCTTTTAGGCTTCCTGTCCAACTTACAAGAACCCCTCCCACTTCCCAAAGCTTGAATACTTCAATTCTTACTGATTAACCAATGAAGAATTGAGAATGTGCTTGACAACATGGGTGTATTCTCGTATTTTTTTTAAACTGATTACATGATTTAATTTATGTTTTTGTGTTGTAAGTGGATGTGCTTAAACTGATACATAAATTCATATAACAGTAAATAAAACAGCAGTGACAATGCAACAATAAATAATCACATAGAAGCAACAACTTAATTAGGAGTTCACCCAAAACTCTTGGGCTACATCTCCATGAGCTCTAGTCAACTCAACTAGGCTCTCTGGGATTATGGTATAAGTCATATTTACAAGCTCTTGGCTTAACGCCTACTACTTTTACACTAAAACAACAGGTTCAAACACCATGTTATTCCCTAGCTCTTAAAGCCCTAGCTCTTGGCTCTGACTCTTGGCTCTGGCTCTTGGCTCTTGGTTCTGGTTGTTGGCTTTGACTCTGGCTCTTTGGCTCTTGGTTGGGCTCTTGGCTCTCACTCTTGGCTCTTTGGCTCTTACTCTTGGCTCTTCGCTCTTCACTCTAGCTTCTTTCTGCTTTCTATCAGGTTACAACTCTCTGTGGGCTTTTCACTTGAACTCCAAGTGACTCCTTTGGTTACCTTTTGCTTCTATCCTACCTCTTTGGCTTCTGTGCTACCTCCTTCACCTTGGCTTCCTACCTTGGCTTCACTTTCAGCAACAAAAACCCCCCAACAATAAACAAAAGTAACCAACCTCCATCCTTTGTCAGGCTATGCTTTTTAAAGCCAAATTGGCGTTGTTGGTTCATCTTCCCTCTCGGGCTCTCTATCTTTCGGCTTTGGATCCACTCGAATCCATTCTCTGAGCATTTAATAATCATTGTATAACACCTTTAGGGTAGGTGGCCACTTGTTCCGTAACGTATGAGTGCATCGGCGCTTAAAATTCCTTAGAAACAGTCGTTTTCTGTTAACATAGGAAAATGCTACAGAAACATGAGAAATCATCCAAAAAACTATTCAACCAAATTTGAAACATTCATGATTGCGCTTTTCCCATCAGGTCTGCCCATAAGTCACCATCGCATGTTGTAAGGGCCTACCCCGTTGTATTTTAGAATTGCATTAAAAACATTGAAAATTGCCATATTGAACTTGAAATAGTGTTCAACAGTGTTAATAAACCCTTCTGGGTCTGTATTTCATCGCATCGTGCTTCACCTTTGTATTTCATTTAATAATGAAATATACAAAATTACATTGAAAAATTCCTTTTGGACGATTTCAAAATACATATAATCTAGTTCATATTACCGTCGGGTACGGCTATCGCATCACATATATACCATATACATCTGCTCCTCTAAAATTCGTCGATGCAATCACAGATCGCACAAGCCCGAGGCCTTCCCATATAGTAGGGTCTATGTCAACGCCGATTGCAATCTGCCGATATCAGTGATCGTGGTATCACATCGGCCGGTTACCATCGCATGTTATGCCTCTGAGTGCCTCCGCCTATCACTGTCGACGCAATATGCCGATCGAATCTGGACCATTGATCAGCTAGATCTGAAGACCCCTGTTGATTGTTGACTTAAGATTCCAATTGGCTCAATTTCATGGTTTCCTTCATGTTTTTGGGTTCCGATGGTGTAATCCAAATTTTCCAAACTTCTCCTTTTGCAATGGTTTTGACCTTTTGGGAGATTTGGAAGACTTAAAGGGATTTTAGGACCCATTATCAATGGATTTTTACCTCTTTTTCCTTTGAAAAAAGGCAGCTTCATTTTATGATAACTTTCCCATCTAAATTCTATTTTCACCCATTCAATTGCGTTGGATTCAAAATGAAGGGATCTCTGCTACGAGACTATTTTTGAGAGCAGCCCGTGACTTTCATTTTCCTCTTATTTACATAGGATTTGTGCCATTTGGCACCTTTTACCTCTTATATGAAGTCTTTTAGACTTAGAGCTTTATCCAAGATCCATTTTTGGATCATACATGTTTTTGGTAGATATTGTTTGTAATAACATTTATTCAAATTTTTCCGATGATTATTAGAGAATATTTTGTAAATCAATTCCTTTTTTGAGATTTGATATGAGTTTACTAGAAGATCTCAAGATATTTTGTAAATTAATTTATAAATACTTCATCTTCAGAAGTATTACAGGCTGATTTCCGAATGTAATTTCTTCTGCATATTGTATTTTTCAAAGTACCAAAGCATCCATAATATAGGAACCTTTCAAAAGATTCATGTGGTGTACCAAAGGGTGATGTGTCTCTTCTGTTTATTTGTTTAAACATTGTTTTTCCTTCTTTGTTATTCTAAATATTTGAATTATCCAACAAAAACTGTGACGAATATAATTTGTTATTTAGAGCTCCCTATTCTGGATGTTGGTAATTTTAATGGTTTCCACTGAAGCCCAATCTAGGAATTCTTAATTTCTCCTTGGTTTCCACTAAACCTTACACTTCTTCTATTTCACCATACGTTAATTTCTTAAAAGATCCGAATAGTGCAACCTAAATTGCCTTGTGAGAAATCCTCTAAAAATTGATGCAAAATCTAGTTTAACTTATAGAATGCATAGCCCAATGAAATTATAACACTCAAATGAACCAAACCAATCAAATCAAAACAAACAAGTACAATCATAACTAGCCTAAAATTCATATAAAAACAAAGCTAATTTAAACAGAGAGATCCCTCTCTGAAGTTGGCAAGGATAGATTCTGGCTTCGAAAGTGGTTTTGATGTTGTCTAATGTGTTTACTCCCTCAACCTCAAAAATACAAAATGACAACACCTTCTCTACACACTTCTTCCACTCGGACAAGTTCTGTGCATCAATGACTACTAGCTTAGGAATTGCTTGTTTAACAAATTCCTTCAAGCCATTGTCCTCTATCATAGCCTCCATCCTATCCCTCTAGGCTATGATATTAGATCCTCCTTCTAAGGCATACTGAAGCCTCAATCCATGGAATGTCATTTTCCAATGCTGAAGTATGTCTTGCAAATTCAACTTTCACTTGTAACCTAGAAACTCAAAACTTCGAAATGTTCTCTAGAGAGTTGATTTTAAATCAACGATATATCCTTCATACGAACTCTAATTCAACTGATGTTTTTTTTTTAATTTGGGTATATTTTCCAAAGGAATCTAGATAAGAAATTTGTTTCTGAAAATTTTGCACAAAAATTATCAGATCTTCTCTACAAATGCTCGGCCAAAAAACAACCTTGCTCCGATACCATGTAGAAAACCCTATAGGTTCACAAGCTAATGCAATTTGCGAAAGCAAGAGATAGTAATATACTTCTACTCTTTACAACGGAAGCCCATAAACATTGAATAGAAAATAAACAATAAAGGAAGAGAATCAAAGTCACATAACACAATAAATATTTGGGGAAAGCCACAACTCAAAACCCCACTATTTGTTTCGTATTAATCCAGAAAGTCAATAAGAAATTACAATGCTTGTTCTTTCTCAAACAATCCCATGACTCAACAAATTCAATTGACAACTCATAAGAAATCTAAAGGCCAAATATTAGCCTCTTCAAAAGCTCTCCAGGTATCTATTTCAATGTGTAATTCCTATGAAGGATAACTTGTATTTAAAGGGAAATAAAGCCTATAAAAATTGCACAATTCCTCAAGGATCAGTTCCTGATTGCATGCACTATAAGTGCAACTCAGAAAAATATAAAACAAATAGTGCACCATCCTTCCACTATAGTATCAACTGGGTCTTTCTCAGAATCAACATGCATGAGTTTCTGATGAGTAAATATTGAGTTAACTAGAGTAGCACTAGTGGAGTTCATTAGTATCACCACTGACCGTTAACTCACTATTAGTTCTCTCAATTAGTTCGAGAACCAATTTAACTGACTGACTCATGAAACTGAGTCTTCTATTTTACAACTCACAATTAACTCACACTGGACTCCCAAAAAGTAGGGAGAATGTTGGCATTATGGTTCAGGTGTTGTCCTTGATGGCAACCCATTCAGGTGGTAGATCACTGTTCTTCATGTCAGCAGCAAAGATTGATCATCAGCTCTTAATTTATTAAAAAATTTAAGAAGGACGCAAGTACACCTTTCAGAAAGTGCGTACCCGCAGGTAATCCATGCATAGACCGCGTCCAGGGACGCAGTCCAGCCGTTCAAAAGGTGCGTCCACCCAGTGCACACTTTTTAAGGCAGAGAAAAGCACACGTGGGGGTTTCTTGTGATTTACTCCTGGTATCTAGCCGACGGTATTGTGTTTTTAAGGTGTCAGCTCGTGGTATTGTTCCTTGATTTGAGGAGGAGCTTGCCTATATAAAGCAAAGGAGATCATTTGGTTTGAGCATGTCTTTGTTGAATATCTTATGGGGTGAGATCTGGTCTAGATCTAATCAAGGCGAATCTATTAATGGACCGAGATCTCTTGGCGCATGTTCAAATCTGTGGATCTGATTGTCTGGGTTACTTCTGAAGTCTTGAAATCATCTATGCCCGGAGGGACGCAGGTGCAGTAAGGGTTCAGGTGTGTCCGGGACGCAGGAGCGAAGCGTTTCAGGTGCACCAGGACGTAGGCGCAGAAGGGTTCAGGTGCGCCGGGACGCAGGCAGTTCAATAGACTCAGTGCGAGGGACGCAGGCTAGCAGTTGAGCAGGATGCGTCCGGGACGCAGGCTAGCAGTTGAGCAGGGTGCGTCAAGGGACTCAGGCCAGCAGTTGAGCAGGGTGAGTCCGGGACTCAGGCTAGCAGTTGAGCAGGGTGAGTCTGGACTCAGGCTAGCAGTTGAGCAGGGTGCTTCCTTCTCTTAAAATCTTTGTTTATCACTGCTGTGTTCTGGGTTTGGTCCTATTATTGTTGATCTGGTTACTACAGTTGATTGGGTAATTCTCTTACACTTGATGATCAATTGATGCTTATGGATCCAGTTTGAAAATTTATGAAAAGTGGTCCTTGTATGAAAAGAAGTAGGGGGTTGTAGCTCCCTTCCAGGAGAGACTGGAAAACGAGAGAGAGTTGTAGCTCTCTGCAGGTTGCAGCCTGCGTACTGGTAAAGGACTGCACCAGTACAAAACCATTGTAAAAGGAGTTTCTAATTTGAAAGAAGATAGAGACATATTGCAGCAGGTGGTTTTCTCCCACATTGGGTTTCCACCTTACATCTTGTGTTCTTTGGTGTGACTATCTGTTTCTTTTGTTCATGTTCATTATTTTATGGTACTGACATGCAAAAATAATTCAAAGAACAAATAAAGAATATTTATTAAACGAATTATACAATGCTGATTCACCCCCCCTCTCAGTATGATTTCCAACAATTGGTATCAGAGCAGGTCCTTCAGAGAAGCTTGATCGCTTGAAGGTAGATCGTTCATCATGAGCAACTACGAGAGAGAAGCATCAATCAGGCCACCCGTTTTTGATGGGACAAACTTCAATTATTGGAAGGTAAGAGTTACTGCATATCTTCAATCTCCTGGTACAGAAGTTTGGGACATTGTAGAAACAGGCTACGCTTTTCCTTCAGCTACTCCTACAAATGCAGCAGAGAAGAAGAAGTATGAAACAAATGCGAAAGCAGTCAGTACTCTATTAGGCGGTATATCCCAAACATAATTCATGAAGGTAATGCACTTCAAATCCGCAAAAGAGATATGGGACAAAATGGTCACAAGCTATGAAGGAGATGAACAGGTAAAGCGTGCTAAACTTCAAACTCTCAGGATTCAGTATGAGACTCTCAAGATGTAAAATGATGAAAGTGTGGCTAATTATTTTCTTCGGGTAGATGAGATTGTTAATTGTATGAAAAATTTGGGTGAAGAAATAAAAGAGGCTACAGTAATTGAAAAGGTTCTAAGATCATTGTCCCCCAAGTTTGAATCTAAAGTGTATGCAATAGAAGAAAAGGAAAATCACCGAATTCTCACTATGTCTCAGCTACATGGAATTCTAACTGCTTATGAAATGAGAAAGGGAGGTCCATCAGATAGAAGGGAAGCTGCTTTCAAGGCATCAGGCAAAGAAGATTATTATGAAGCAAGCCATGTTCCAGAAGAAGAGGAAGAAGAATCAAATTTTGTCAGAAATCTTCAAAGGGGTTCTGGAAGGTTCAAAGGTAAGCTACCTTTCAAATGCTTTGCTTGTGGAAGAGTAGGTCATTATGCTGCAAAATGTCCCTATAAGGATAAAGGAAAGGAACCTGCTAGATGGAACAAGAAACAAAGTGCAAATAAGAAAAGCTACTACACCCATGAAGATAGTGATGGCTTATCAAACAGTGATGAAGATGAACAAGGTAATAAATATAAGTTGTTAATGGCATTTGAAGATGATGATTATGAGGATGCTGTAGATGTGAATAACCTCTATGATGAAATTACTAGACTCAAGAGATGTATAGAAGAAAAGAATGTGATCATTGATACTCTACAATTTCAAATTAATGAAAAGGAAAAACATCTTGAAAAACTAGAAGGTGAAATTGTTGGTCTCAGAAAAGAAATTGAGAAAACAAAAGCTATTAATCTTAAGTTTGTCAAAGGATCTGAAACTTTGGATGAGATTATCAATGTGCAGCGGTCTCCTCTAAACAAGACAGGTTTGGGTTATAATGGAGAAACCTCTCAAGCATCCACCTCAAAAAGTTATCTTGATGCGGCAAGAAGAAATGAGCAGAAGAACAATGAAGATAATCAGGTAAAGCAGGGACGAAATACAAACAGAAACTATCAGGGGTAATCCATCTTAAGGGTGAACAGAAGCTACAACTAGCCACAGGTAAAATCTTCTCAGTTTGGTTCAAGAATAGATGAAAATAGAAATTACAATCAGTTGGCAAGTAGATTCAATAACCACAGAAGCTTCTTCAATGGACAATGCTTTTCTTGCCATAACTTTGGTCACAAAGCAGCTCAATGTGTTGCATATAAAACGATCATGACTAGGGAAGCTCAAAAACAAAGAAGTATGACGGGGATTACAAAAAGGACCTATAACAACTTTTCGGCTCTTGAAAATGAAGTTGAATGTTCCATTTGCAATAATTTTGGTCATGAAGACTCTGAATGCAGGAGCAGGTTTTAGGAGAGAAAGGAACAAGAGCAGAAAAAGGAACAAGCCTCAAGCACCAAAACATGGAGAATAAAGGAACTTTGTTATGAAACCAGCTCACAAAAAGATAGAAAAGAGAGATCCATGCCTTAGAATTCAGCCTCTTCGAGGGGGCAACCTCCTTTACATTACATAAATGAACAATTCTTTGATGATACAAATGAAAATACCTCCTTTCTATATATAGGAGTCTAAGTGGTCCCAATACAATCAAAGCCTACATAACAATAATATTGTAGGGCACAAAAATAACAATAGTGGGCTTCTATGTGGCACAATAGTAACAATATGGGGGTACATGGGTACAACAATATAAATAAGGGGTATAACTACAATAGTAATGGGGTAATCACTAGTATTATAGGGACCCAACATGCCCCTCTCCTTCAAAAAAGTGTTGTCCTCAACGCTTGAGTAGTTCTGGATACTTCTGCATAAAATTCTCATCCTCCCATGTGGAATCTTCAGCGGATAAGTTCTTCCACTTGATAAGATACTCTGAAATTGATCGATTTCGTAGCTGTCGAGTTCTTGTTTCTATGACTGCTTCCGGTTCCAATATAATTTTTCCTTCCTCGTCAAGTTCTGGCAATATTGTTTGAACTGGGAGCTTGTCGCCTATAACCTTCTTTAAACATGAAACATGGAAAACTGGGTGCAATCGAGAAGCTGCAGGAAGCTCCAATTTGTATGCCATAGTACCAATCTTTTGCAACACCTTGTACGGACCATAATACTTTGGTGATAATTTATTATCCTTCTTAGCTTGCTTGAGGGACATTTGCTTATATGGTTGTAGCCGTAGGAATACCCAATCACCTACATCAAAACTTCTTTCACTGCGATGTTGATCTGCCTGTTGTTTCATTCTATTCTGTGCCAACACGAGGTTATCCTTTAAGAGTTGGAGGACTTGTTGTTGATGTTCGATGTGATGTTCCACTGCCTGAACCTTAGAATTTTCTCTTAAATATGATGTGATGGATGGTGGTTGATACCCATAAAGTGCCATAAATGGGGTCATTTTTGTTGCTGTATGGAAGGAAGTGTTATACCACCATTCAGCCAGAGGCAACCATTTGACCCATTGTGTCTGTTTATCAGATACAAAGCAACGAAGATATCCTTCCAAACATTTGTTTACTATCTCAGTTTGCCCATCAGATTGAGGATGATAAGATGAGCTATGAGCTAACTGAGTACCAAGACAAGAAAATAATTCTGTCCAAAAATTTCCAGTGAAAATGGGATCTCTGTCACTTACAATAATCTTTGGGTTTCCATGTAGCTTTTGAATTGTTTCCATAAATGCAGTAGAAACTGTACTGGCTTTAAATGGATGTGATAATGCACAAAAGTGTGCATACTTGGTAAGTCTGTCAACTACCACCATGATGACACTCTTTCCCTCAGACTTGGGTAAACCTGTGATAAAATCCATTGAAACCTCCTCCCAACGTTGGCTTGGAATGGATAAAGGTTGTAATAGACCCGGTGTCTTAATTGTTTCAACTTTATTTTGTTGGCAAACCAAACATTCTGCCACAAACTTTTGAATATCTGATTTAAGGCCATCCCAAAAAAATTCCTTCTTAACCCTGTGGTAAGTTTTTAAAAATCCTGAGTGCCCTCCTAAGGGAGAAGTGTGCAATTCCATAAGAATCTTTTGTTTTAGCTGGGAATTCTTACAGAGGTATAAGCGATCTTTGTACCATAACGAATCATTTTTCCAGCTAAATGTATCAGACGTACTGGAATCTTGTTGTAGCTTTCGAATAAGTGCCCACACTTCTTCGTCATTCTTCCATTCCTCCCTTGCTTCGTTTATCCAATCTGGTTGGATAATAGAAATGGCGCACAACAATGCTTCCACATCCTCATCCTTTCTTGAGAGTGCATCTGCCACCACATTTTGCTTCCCTTTTTTGTAGATGATTTCAAAGTCATAACCCAACATCTTTGTGACCCACTTTTGTTGCTCTTCAGAGGATAATCTTTGTTCTAAAAAGTATTTAAGGCTATCATGATCCGTTTTTACCTTGAAGTGTCTTCCCATTAGGTAGGGTCGCCATTTCTTAAGTGCATGGAGTATTGCCAACATTTCCTTCTCATAAATAGCTTTGCTTAAAAACTTTCCCTTGATTGGACGACTTTCAAAAGCAATGGGTCTTTCATCTTGCATTAGAACAGCACCAATTCCATTTCCTGAAGCATCACATTCCACAATAAAGGTTTTTGTGAAGTCCGGTGTAGCTAAGACCGGTGCTTGGCACATTGCCTCTTTAAGATGTTCAAAGGCCTTTGTTGCTTCCGGAGTCCATGAAAATGCATCTTTCTTCAATAATGTTGTTAGAGGTGCTGCTATTCTCCCATAATTCTTAACAAACTTGCGATAATACCCTGTCAACCCAAGAAATCCTCGCAGATGCTTTATGGATGTGGGGATTTTCCATTCCTTAATGGCTTTAATTTTGCTAGGGTCTACCTTAACTCCTTCATGAGATACAATATGACCCAAATATTCCACCTCCTGGACTCCAAAGAAACATTTGGATCTTTTTGCATATAATTGTTTCTCCTCCAATAGTTGTAGCACCCTGTCAACATGTTCAACATGATCCTTCCAAGACTTGCTGTAGATTAGTATATCATCAAAAAATACTAACACAAATTTTCTAAGGAATGGTTTGAAAATTGAATTCATCAAACCTTGAAATGTTGAAGGTGCATTGGTAAGGCCAAAAGGCATGACCAAAAATTCATAATGACCCTCATGAGTTCTAAATGCCGTTTTCGGAATGTCTTCAATCTTCATTCTGATTTGATGATATCCTGAACGAAGATCCAACTTGGTGAAGTAAATTGATCCATGCAATTCATCCAGTAATTCATCAATGACAGGAATGGGGAACTTATCTTTAATAGTGAGCTTGTTGAGCTCCCTATAATCCGGACACATGCGCCATGATCCATCCTTCTTGTGCACCAATACTACTGGAGCAGAGAAAGAACTTTGACTCGGTTGAATTATACCAGCCTCTAGCATTTCTGCAACCATACGTTCAATTTCACTTTTTTGGACATAGGGATATCTGTACGGCCTGATGTTTGGAGGAACACTTCCTGGAATCAGATGAATAGCATGATCATGATCACGCATAGGTGGGAGACCTTTGGGAGTCTCAAATACCTTGGAATGATTGTCCAGGACTTTTTGGAGATCTGGAGAAATAGATGATTCCAATGTGGAAACATCTAGCGAACATAATTGTGCAATTACACCTCTTTGCTCCTTTTTTAGAAGCTTTGTCATACCATTAGAGCTGATTATCTTTCCTGGTTTCCCTGCAATACCCCTTAATTCAACTTCCTTTCCTTCCACAGAAAATTTCATGAAAAGTTCTTGAAAATTAAAAGCTATTGTACCCAAGGATTGTAGCCATTGGACTCCTAGTACAACATCAGCACCTCCCATTGGAATGGAAAGCATTGGGCTAGTCAATACATATTCTCCCATGGATAGCTTGATATTATGGCACTTTCCAGAGCAATTTATTGTTCCTCCATTTGCAATCATCACTTGACACTCTGGTGCTGGATATAGGAAGCAATTCAATTCTTTTGCTACCCTACAATGAATAAAATTGTGGGTGCTTCCTGAATCAATCAACACTATTACCTTTTTCTTCTTGATTTGTCCTTCTATCTTGATGGTTTGAGGAGTGGTAATTCCCGCCAATGCATTACAAGATATGGTCGGATTTATTTGTTCTTCATCTAGGCTTTGTTCCTGGAATATATCCTCTTCTTTTGACCTTTCTTGCTCCTTTTCTTCTTCCTCTTCACAATCTATGTAGAATAATTTCTTCTCAGCACACTTATGACCTTTTGTGTATTTGCTATCACAATTGTAACAAAGCCCTTTTGCTCTTTTTTCTTCCAATTGTTGTGGTGTCAACCTTGTAGGTTGTGGAAGACTATGGGCAACAACACTTCCATCTTTATAGTTGTGAATGGTATGCTTCCTAGTTGCCATAATTTTGCTTTCCATTTTTCTTGCTAACCTGAATGCCTTCTCTAATGAATCAGGTTCCCAAAGGCGCACATCATGTTGGATATTATCCTTTAAAGACCCTATGAACACATCAATCCTATGCTCCTCTGGAATATCTTTTACCCTTATGTTCAATTTTTGGAACTCCTCAATGTGCTCCATTATTGAACCCTTTTGTTTGAGACTTATCAATTGGCTAAAAAAAGTGTTGCTTTTTGTATCCTCATAATGTGCTATCAATTCTTCCGTAAAAATTGCCCAAGTGATAAATTGTTTACGAGAGCAAAGCCATTGATACCATACAAACTGATTTGGTTCCAAATATAAAGTTGCCATACGTACCTTTTGTGTGTTTTGCACATTATTGAGATCGAAGAATTGCTCCATCTGTAATATCCATGTGGCGGGATCCTTGCCATCAAACTTCCTCATATCGATTTTTGGAACATGGTGAGTCTTCGATCCAACATTAGAGTCTATGGAATCATGATTAACATTTCTTTTGTTCTCATCATGAGTTTCCTTTACTACCTTTTCACCATTAGTGACCCTTTCTTGTAGCAACTTCTTCAATTCATCCATCTTATCATCCATGCCATCAATTTTAGCGTCCATGCCATCAATTTTAGCGTCAATCTTAGCTTCCATGCCATCCATCTTAGCTTCCATTCCCTTTATCTTAGATTCCACGCCATTTACCTTAGATTCCACGCCACTTATCTTAGCTTCTGTTAGCTTTTGTGAGCGTGACATTTGTTGCACTTGTTCTTGTAATTTTGATATATCATGTAGCATTTCTTCCTCTTCTTCATGAGTCATGCTAGAGCTTTCAGGTTCCTTACTAGGTGTTTGCATTTTCTTTCCTCGGGGCATCAGTTACCGATAATAATGTTTTACTATGCCCTTTGAATTCCGTTAAACCAAGCTTACACAAAAATTTAAAAAAACTACACACCTTTTTTCACTTTATAGAAGCCTGATATTGAATCTGATGTATCTCTGTAATTTCGAATCATCCAATTCTAAAATTGCTACCTGTAGTAGCCTTCTGCGTCCTCTTTCCAATGCCACAAGTCTGAGCCAAATTGGATTCTCCAAGGAAGAGTTATGTGAAATCTCCCACAGTGACTTGCTTTTAGACTGGTTCAGTAGAGCGAACTTGTACGACGTGCCACGAGTCACTGTTTCAACCTTTGAATCTGAAACACACACAAACGAAACTACAGTCTGTCCTCTTTCTGTACCTTTTTATGAAATTTCAATCCGATCCTCAGAGAGAGAGTTATGACGATTTTCCCCAGGTCACCTGTTTTGAATGTAATTCAGGAGTCTGCAAAGAGGCCAACTTCCTCAGATCATATCTCCGAAAATATCATGTAAAATGCTCTGAAATTCGGACCCAAGGTTCAGCGCCAATTCTTCTCAAATGGGTTTTTTTTCTGACTTCTGAAACATCACAGACAAAAAGTTATAGCGAAAATTCCACGATGACCTGTTTGGAGCAGCGAAACCCTAGAATCCAAAGCTCTGATACCAAATGTTATGAAACCAGCTCACAAAAAGATAGAAAAGAGAGATCCACGCCTTAGAATTCAGCCTCTTCGAGGGGGAAACCTCCTTTACATTACATAAATGAACAATTCTTTGATGATACAAATGAAAATACCTCCTTTCTATATATAGGAGTCTAAGTGGTCCCAATACAATCAAAGCCTACATAACAATAATATTGTAGGGCACAACAATAACAATAGTGGGCTTCTATGTGGCACAATAGTAACAATATGGGCACTACATGGGTACATCAATATAAATAAGGGGTATAACTACAATAGTAATGGGGTAATCACTAGTATTATAGGGACCCAACAAACTTCAAACAGAAAGATGTGGGATTTCATTTTATGCAGAGGGACAGGAAAATGTATGGTACATTGACAGTGGATGTTCGAAGCATATGACAGGTGATAAAGAAAAACTTGAGTCTTATTCTACTTTAGAAAAGGGAAAGACAGTCTCTTTTGGAAATGATACTCCTGCAACTATAAAAGGAAAAGGTATTGCTCCTTTAAAAGAAAATGTCAAGGCTGGAAATGTTTTGTATGTTGATGGATTGAAGCATAATCTAGTAAGTGTCAGCCAGATGTGTGATCAAAGAACCGAGGTTATATTCAGATCAAATGGATGTCTTGTTCGTGATCTTGATACAGGTAAAACAGTGCTCAAAGGCAAAAGAACTCCAAATAATCTGTACATATTTGAAGAAGGACAACAACAATGCTATCTAAGCAAGGATGAAGAGCACTGGTTATGGCATCGAAGGTTGGGACATCTAAGCTTCTCACAAATAAGGAAAGCATGCAAATATCAGGCAGTTCGCGATCTTCCAGATATCAAAATTCCTGACAACACCATATGCAAATCATGTCAGTTTGGAAAACAAACCAGAACTAACTTTCCAGAGAAAGAAGGATCAGCTAGCATGCCTCTTGAGCTAGTACATACAGATACATGCGGTCCTTTCAGAAAAAGGACACCTCGAGGAGAAGAATACTTGATATTATTCATTGACGATTTCTCCAGGTTTGTTTGGTTAGGACTTATGAAGCACAAAGATGAAGCATTCGAAAAATTCAAATCCTTCAAAGCATTGGTTGAAAATGAATCAGGTCACAAAATTAAGTGCCTCAGATCCGACAGAGGTGGGGAATTTACTTCAAATGAATTTTTCGATTTCTGTGAAGAACATGGGATAAGAAGAGAATTCTCTACAGCAAGAACTCCCCAGCAAAATGGAGTTGTGGAAAGAATGAATAGAACAATCCAACAAATGGCTCGTGCTATGCTTGATGAATCAAGAACTCCCGCAACTTTCTGGGGTGAAGCTGCACATGCTGCGGTTATTATTCTCAACAAAACAAATGTCCGGGTAAACAGCACTCAAACTCCTCATGAGCTTTGGAGTGGTAAAACTCCTTCGGTAAAGCACTTCAAAATCTTTGGGAGCAAATGCTATATCAAGAATACTGATGAGCAGCTTGGCAAACTTGAACCTAGAGCAGATGAAGGCATTCTTCTTGGTTACTCTCCACATAGCAAAGCATACAAGTGCTACAATAAAAGACTTGGCAGAATTGTTGACAGCATTGATGTGGTGGTTGATGAGAAGGGATACATTCCTAGGCAAGTACATCGGGAAGATATCGAAGAAGATGAAGGCTACCCTCAAAGACAGAATGATGAAGAAGAAGAACCTCAAGAAGAACCTCAAGAAGAACCTCAAGAAGAACCAGAGGAGCAAACAAGAATAGAAGAAAAGACTCCATCCAGATATGTTCAGAAAAACCATCCAGAATCTCAGATTATGGGACAGAAAGAAGCAGGTGTACAAACTAGAAGAACAGTTGCAGAAGCCTCAAGCTATTTGGCATTACTCTCCTCGACTGAACCACAAAATGTGAAGGAAGCATGCAAAGATGAATGTTGGGTGAAAGCAATGGATGAAGAACTTGAGCAGATCGAAAAGAACAACACTTTGGAGCTGGTTCCTAGACCAAAAGATAAGAATGTTCTCGGGACAAAATGGGTCTTCAAAAACAAATTGAATGAAAATGGAGAAGTAATTAGAAACAAAGCCAGACTTGTTTGTAAAGGGTACGCATAGCAAGAAGGAATAGACTTTGAAGAAACTTTTGCTCCTGTTGCAAGACTTGAGGCCATCCGAATGTTCCTTGCTCTCTCAAGTTTTCAAAACTTCAAATTATTCCAAATGGACGTGAAATCAGCCTTTCTAAATGGAGACTTGGAAGAAGAAGTGTACATTGAACAGCCAGATGGGTTTATTCTTGGAAATGATCCAAGCCTCGTATGCAGATTGAAAAAGTCCCTCTATGGTCTCAAACAAGCTCCAAGGGCTTGGTACTACCGCTTGGACAAATATCTTCATCAACAAGGGTTCTCAAAAGGTTCAACAGATAGCAATCTTTATATAAAAGTTGAAAATGAAAAATTGCTAATTCTTGTTGTGTATGTAGATGACATTATTTTTGGCAGCAATGAAGAAGCTATGAGTCAAAGCTTTGCCTCGGTCATGCAGAAAGAATTTGAAATGTCCTTACTAGGAGAACTGACATATTTCCTTGGTTTGCAAATCCAACAAAAGGAAGAAGGAATCTTTTTATCTCAAACCAAGTATCTCAAACAGATTTTGAAGAAATATGGCATGGAAGATGCAAAACCAATATGTACACCCATGGTCACGGGATGTAGCCTCAGTGCAAATGATGAATCTGCAGCAGTACATCAACCAACCTACAGATCTATGATTGGAAGTTTACTTTATTTGACAGGTACCCGACCAGATATCATGCATGCAGTTGGAATAGTTGGAAGATTTCAAGCAAATCCGAAAGAGACTCATCTTCAGGCAGTGAAGAGAATTTTCAAATATCTTCAAGGGACTCAAAATTATGGCTTATGGTATCCTAGAGATACAGATCTTACACTTCATGCTTATACAGATGCAGATTGGGCCGGAAGCGTGGATGACAGGAAAAGCACAAGTGGTGGTGCGTTCTTTATGGGTTCCAGACTGGTATCTTGGTTCAGCAAGAAACAGAGTTCAATTGCCTTGTCTACAGCTGAAGCGGAATATGTTGCTGCTGCATCTTGTTGCACCCAACTCCTTTGGATGATGCAGACATTACAGGATTTTCAAATCACTTGTACACCACCAATCCCTATCTTATGTGACAACACAAGTGCAATCAACATCTCAAAGAATCCTGTTATGCATTCAAAAACCAAGCACATACCAATCAAGTACCATTTTCTCCGGGAACAAGTACTTGAACAGAAGGTCAAATTGGAGTATGTTCCTTCTAAGGAACAAGTTGCTGATATTTTCACCAAACCATTGCCCAGGGACACTTTTGAATACCTCAAGCAAAAGCTGGGGGTTGTTGATGCATCATCTTATTGTTGAACCTCTTCTTATTGGTGATACAGGCTCAGGGGGAGCACATAATGCATTGTTGGCATTATGTAGGATGGTCAGAAGGAGATCTTGGAAATTGCTGCAATATGTCTCTATCTCTTTCATGGTAGATTATGGTTCGTCACTGCAGATCTGGTTCATATTCAGGAGGAGCATGATCTTAGGGGGAGCATACCCTTTGCCCTTGATGTCAAAGGGGGAGAATGAAGCTGAAGATTATGAGGTTGCCATCAAGTCCAAAGGGGGAGATTGTTGGCATTATGGTTCAGGTGTTGTCCTTGATGGCAACCCATTCAGGTGGTAGATCACTGTTCTTCATGTCAGCAGCAAAGATTGATGATCAGCTCTTAATTTATTAAAAAATTTAAGAAGGACGCAGGTACACCTTTCAGAAAGTGCGTACCCGCAGGTAATCCATGCATAGACCGCGTCCAGGGATGCAGTCCAGCCGTTCAAAAGGTGCGTCCACCCAGTGCACACTTTTTAAGGCAGAGAAAAGCACACGTGGGGGTTTCTTGTGGTTTACTCCTGGTATCTAGCCGACGGTATTGTGTTTTTAAGGTGTCGGCTCGTGGTATTTTTCCTTGATTTGAGGAGGAGCTTGCCTATATAAAGCAAAGGAGATCATTTGGTTTGAGCATGTCTTTGTTGAATATCTTATGGGGTGAGATCTGGTCTAGATCTAATCAAGGCGAATCTATTAATGGACCGAGATCTCTTGGCGCATGTTCAAATCTGTGGATCTGATTGTCTGGGTTACTTCTGAAGTCTTGAAATCATCTATGCCCGGAGGGACGCAGGTGCAGTAAGGGTTCAGGTGTGTCCGAGACGCAGGAGCGAAGCGTTTCAGGTGCGCCGGGACGTAGGCGCAGAAGGGTTCAGGTGCGCCAGGACGCAGGCAGTTCAATAGACTCAGTGCGAGGGACGCAGGCTAGCAGTTGAGCAGGGTGCGTCTGGGACGCAGGCTAGCAGTTGAGCAGGGTGCGTCCAGGGACTCAGGCCAACAGTTGAGCAGGGTGAGTCCAGGACTCAGGCTAGCAGTTGAGCAGGGTGAGTCCGGACTTAGGTTAGCAGTTGAGCAGGGTGCTTCCTTCTCTTAAAATCTTTGTTTATCACTGTTGTGTTCTGGGTTTGGTCCTATTATTGTTGATCTGGTTACTACAGTTGATTGGGTAATTCTCTTACACTTGATGATCAATTGATGCTTATGGATCCAGTTTGAAAATTTATGAAAAGTGGTCCTTGTATGAAAAGAAGTAGGGGGTTGTAGCTCCCTTCCAGGAGAGACTGGAAAACGAGAGAGAGTTGTAGCTCTCTACAGGTTGCAGCCTGTGTACTGGTAAAGGACTGCACCAGTACAAAACCATTGTAAAAGGAGTTTCTAATTTGAAAGAAGATAGAGACATATTGCAGCAGGTGGTTTTCTCCCACATTGGGTTTCCACCTTACATCTTGTGTTCTTTGGTGTGACTATCTGTTTCTTTTGTTCATGTTCATTATTTTATGGTACTGACATGCAAAAATAATTCAAAGAACAAATAAAGAAGATTTATTAAACGAATTATATAATACCGATTCACCCCCCCTCTCAGTATTATTTCCAACAGAGAACATATACATGACTTCCAAAAGACTTCCAACTCGAATTTCCTAAGTTATGTAAGTTTAATAAACTTAATTTAACTATTTTAAGTTGCTATGAGAATAGAACTCGAATTTAATTCACATTTTAATTCAAGGAAAAATTAAACTGGCATTTTTTATTGCCATTTCTCAACACCTCTTTCTTCTTCTCTTCTCTTTCTCTCCCCCTCAACTCCTATACTTCCTTTAGCTTCTTCTTTGTATCGTACAACTTCAATTCTCCATCCTGAATCTTCTAATTTTCTCTCTTCCTACTCTCTCCTCTCTTCATCCACTACGCCCTCTTTGCTTTTGATGCCAAAGTTTCCTTCTCCAAAATATGATCTTCCTTCTGCTCACAACTTTTCTCTCCCTCTGGATCCTCAACAACCTTCATATTTCCATTTTCCTTCATGGTATTTCTACCTTCTATCATTTTTGTTGTTGTGTCTGGAGCTGCTATTATTTGCACAATAGCCTTCCAAGTTGTTGCTATACTGACCGACTCATGGAGTTTGGAGGCATTGTAATGGTACCTCCAAGGGTCCTCCTTGGGTTGATGACATGCCCCATGCATTCATGGAAAGTACATTCTTAGATAGTGGTCCTTGAAAATATTGTGGGGAACATACAGATTAAATTCTCTAGTGCCAAAGTCAAATTTCACTATCTCCATAGCCTCGACATCTGCATGTTTCAAGCTCTTAATCTCGTATAATTTGATCTGCAAAGGGAAAGCAGGCCAAGGTAATTTCTTCTTCCTATGTAGTCCTACTGAAAACCCTGTAGAGAGGTGATATGACACTTCTTGCATGATCAAATTATCAGTGGCATACCTTGGTAGAACATGTAGAGGCTTTTCTTTTCCAAACACTCAGATGAAGGTGCCACCTGGTGAGGCATACCAATATGCAATGTTTATGATCACCTCCATTTCTTCTTGGGACGTTCAAGGTGGCTCTTGCTCAAATATAATCTTGTACAAAAAGATAATAAAGTGTTTAGTTGGCCTTTCCATCACTCCTCGACAGCCGCATTCAGGGAGGAACTTGTAATAGATTTTAATGACACTCTTTTTTGGTGTCCATGTCCATATCATCCCACAAAAGTGCTACTGGGCACAAATTTCATCCTGTAAGAATGCATGCATGTAAAACCTTAATTTCTCATTCTTGGGAGGATTCCAAGTGATAGCTACATGGATATTCAACTAATGAGACAACAAATCTGACTAGTTGAATGGATTCCCATAACTCACCAAATGGTCTAGCAAGACTACCCACCCTACAGGAAATGTTTATGTTTTCTCTTGACCATATACTCTATAGGCAAAGATGATCAAGAATTAATAACCCTTCCTAGGGGACTTTGTACTATAAACATGGGTAAGTGTTCATCTATACTTCAATAGCTCTTTCACCCAGCACTTGAAAATATTTGTACTTTTCACATATCTATGGGTGGAATAATAGAGTAAGTCCATGTGCTTCACCGAATCAGGTAAATAATACATCTACTGAAATTTACTTTCCTTGAAGGTGGAAATATCTCTCCCTCTAGCACTGCTCAATGCCATAGTATGTTCATATGTGTCTGATATAATCTAGCTAATGATGCATGCACATTCAAAGGCATGGTAAACACATGCAACCTTGTATAAGCCTGATCGATGGATACCAAGATAAACCTATCGATCCTCTAAGTATTCCTTGAATTTCTCTACAAAAGTATCTTTTATTTGCTGTCGTGTTAGTGTTGAATCCTTATCAATGAACAACTGAGTATCTGCATAAACTGGCAAATCCACAGATATCTTCTCAATTGCTATCCCAGTACTTCTTTCGACAGTTTCCTTTAATGCAACTATCTTAGACTCCATATTAAATATAACTGCTAGAGAGGTGCTCAACAACTATTGTACCTGTGGGGAGATAGGACACTCATGGCAAGGAAATGTCACCTTAAAACCCATAGAAACTTCAATATAAGATCAAGCAACAAGCCAACATCATGATGGGAAGTATTGCACAATTCTGGATGACAGAGGTCACTAGATGACCATGGGAACAGTGCACTATGTAGTCCTAGTAGTCAGTGGGGAAGCTTGATGACAAGAGCTGTACAATGCGCAATTCAGTCTGGGCCAAGTTCAGGAGATACTACGCATTACGTAGTCTCAGTGACCATGCTAGGAGGCTGAATCCTAGAACTAAATAGTGTGTGGTTAGATCCATGCCAGGACAAGCTCTACACAATTCTAGAAGCCAAGGAAAAGGCCTTGAGCTCCTATATTGCGCAGTGCATGCAGTGAAGTGTGAGATCAGGGAAAGGGGACCTAGATCTACCCAAGGGGAGTGTTAAAATCAAGTAGATCTAAATTATGGTGTGATGTTGAGTGCAAATATGACTAAGTGTTAATGAACTCATGTGAATTAGGTGCAAGAATAAATTATACTAAAAGATAATGAAGCATGTGAAGAGAGTCACCGCAACGACGACTACTAGTGAAAAAGCAAGGTAACTCATGTGACACTTAGGAAAGGCAATCAAAAACCTGAAAAAAAAAATTCTACAAGATAAAACAAGTTAAAAATCCAACATTTGTTCATATAAACAAGTGAAAAAACACTCTCACAAGCTAAACAACAAAAAGAGATAGAAAAACGACAAAAGAATAGAAAAGCAAAAATCACTGGGAAAAGCAACGATGATCGCATTGAAGGTTCCTTGACCTCCTCGGGAATGCTAGAGCTCCAATATCGAGTGTGAAAATGAGATCTAGAAGCATCTATTAAATATATTTGTTCAAGTTAGGGTTTATGATGCACATGCCAAAAATCAAGGAACAAGTGACACTTGGACGTAGTCTCTAAAAATAGCACAAGCACCTCCTTCAATTTACTAAAAAAACATCCCTATTTTTTAGGGATGTTTTTTTTTTTTTTTTTTTTTTTTTATTTATTTTTTTTAGAAAAACTACCATGCATTTCCCAGAAAGATTGCACAAATCTATGAAGGACCAGACAACTCTCTAGTTCATTTATTGAGTAGTTTCTGAGCACAGTGGCTTCTGCAAAATTTCTAGGCCCAATGGCTCTGGGATGCCTCTTCTGTTTGCACAATTTACTAGCTCAATGGTTTCTGCCATTTAGTAATGTGTATTTCCTGAGTTCAAGGCTCATTGGTTGTCAAGACTACACAATTCCCAAGAGCAAGGCCAACTGCCCTCAAGAATTGCACTCTTCTCTAAGGCAAGCCTAAACCTGTCAAGGGACCAAGTTAAGAGATTGAATTTTGGGTTAGAAAATGAACTAAGTGAGAAAACAAAAGACAATATGAAAATAATAGGGCTCATTGGAAGCACTAGTACCTAGATCAGTAAAAGATGAGCTATTGTGGTTTAAGAGGGAGACTCCAAAATTAAAGCATAGGAAAAGTTTTGGAGGGTGGTTGTAGCCACTATCAAACCCACTATCATCGTGAATGGTAAAAGTAAGTTTGATCATATAAATGGATTGTTAGATGTAATCATATGTGATCTACACCTAGCATGGTTGCTATGTTGATTAGCATTACAACCTTACAATGGAGTGGGGAGTGTAGTGTACGGGAAAAGTAATTCTTAGCATATTAATGGATGGGGATTTGATCCAATGAAATATACATCCAGAATAATTGGAGATTGGGTTTAGCCATCCAACCTTTTGGTGGAGTTCTTAGACCAGATAAATTGCAATCCATCAGGAAAAAATTGGAAAAACTATTAATAGTTCCTGAACAAAAACAAAAGGAAGATCATAGAACATGCAACAATTTTAATTGTGATCTGAATTTAGAGAATGGATTTCTAGGATCTCTAAGTTTGAATCTGTTGGAATATTGATGAATGCAAGTAGTAGATTTGGAGGTATCCCTTTTCAAATTGGAATGTAAGACTTACCTTGAGAATGAACACATAACCATCAGTTATGTAAGGAAAAGGAGAACCCAAAACCTTGTTGGGTGAAGGAAAATATAGAAGATAGTTCATGCCAAAGAAACTGATACGTAGAAAGAGAAGGATAAGAACCTAAGAGAACAAAAAAAGGACAGAGAAACCATCTAGGATGGAGATATAGAAATATTGATAAGAATTAATTTCAAAAGGTGGGAAGGTGGTTCTGCAAAACCCAAGAATTTTCCTTGTCCTCAAATAACCAAGGAGACATATAGGAGCAATGGTTTAGTAAGAGGAACTAATAATTTTAAGCCAATAGATACAATTCCCAAACCAAAGGGAAGCAAAAGAAGTTGAATGAGGGAAAACATTCTGTCAATATTTTTAGGAAAATAATAAAAATTGGTAGATTTTGGGTATAGTTTTTTATGAAATATAGTCATGTTAGAAGATAAGATAATGTCGAGTCAAAATAGTAAATGAATCAATGTTAGGGCCCATTGAAATATCATATCAGAAAAAAATCATAGGGTCATAGATATCAAACTTGAAATTAATGGTCAATAAGTAGCTCTTACCAAGCCTTTCAAATCCATTCAGTTTCTAGTATTTTATTATAATGACATATTATCCTTTACTCTCTCAATTATCTTTTTTTAGCTGGACATATGGTAGCATGTATTTAGCTTTCTCTTAGATCTTGTTTTATTTCTTATTTTAGTATTATGTTACACTACCACTTCATATCAACACTAGATGTATTATATTTAGTCCTTTTCGCCTACTTTTGTAGTATTTTGTTGGACATTGACAAACTTATCTCAGTTGTGTACCTATTTATTAACTAGAAAACCCCAGCTCAAAACGAAATAACATAAAATTAAAGTAATGAATTAGTAATGACTTATGATAGATTAATAGTTATGGATGAATTTTCAATTCATTAAAAATAGGAGGAAGACTCTAAAAGGAATATATAAAAAGGAGAATCAGTTTTTAATCATGGACTGTTGATCTTCCTGATTTGTTTGATGAGGATCTTGAGGGTTTTAGGACCCCTTTATTTTTGATTGGTTTCAATGATGAAATATTCCACCCTAGATAATATCTTTCTCTCTACTATGTTTAGCATAATTTTCTGAGACATATTTCATATGTTTTTGGTAATCAAGGGAGAAATTTTGAGGATTGCCTTGTTTAGGAAAACTAAGGAGAAATTTTGTGACAACAAATACTATCCAAAAAAATTCCAAGCATAACAAGGTAGCCTACCAACCTTACCTTGAAGTTTGTATCCAACCAAAAGGAGGATTTTTGTAGTAGAAAAAGCCATGTTTAGAAAGAAGGGGCCTATAAGGTCATTTCCCTGAAGAAATGGGGATATCTGAGGCTATTCTATGTAGCAAGGGACCCTTGGGCCACACATTTATGTTATGTAGGACACCAAAAGCCCGAATTAAGAGATTGACATGCTATATCTAAGATAAGATAATATTATCAATTTACCAAATGACTTTAACAAATTAGCCTTCCCTAAACATTTAGGCTACCTTCAAGCACTTAGAAGTTTCATTTTTCAAATAGGATAAAACCTTAAATAAACCAACAAGGTTTTTTAGGAGCTAGATGATATCGACAAGCTTCACCAGTCATCCAAATATTTCAAAGAAGAAGGTATTTTTATTCATGAAACATATCATACTAGAAAAAATTATGTGGTTGTGGCCAAATCACAAAACTCTTGACTCTTGGTCTAGTTACAATTGGCACTTAGAATGAAATATAGACCACAATATGATTTCCATGGTAAGGGTTCTTTTCGATTCCATTTACATCTTAAGGAAAATAGATATTTAATTCATATTCATCAGGTGTTGGTTTTTAGAGAGAAGTAGGCTATATCTAAGTGAGATAATTTTATTAATGTACAACAAAAGACTACTAAAATAGGTCAATAGGACTAATTACACTACTATTAGCAACAACCAATAGAGAAATTTATCACTACCAGTTCACCTTCCCTAGACACTGAAGATACATTCAATCATTTGGTAGTTTCTTTTTTTAGGTAAGATAAACCCCCTAAAATTTAGTGAGAAAACTTCCCAACAACATCACCAAATCAAAAAGCCCTTGACTCTTGGATCCAGAAACAATGTGCACCCAAACGGAAAGGTAGACCACAATATTAGTTCCATGGTAATGGTTCTTTTGGCTTTGATTTCCAACTTGAAAAATATATAGACATGATTTTTCCCAATCAGGCGCTAGGTTTTAGGGACCAGTTGTCTATATCTAAGATAATCTAAGATAATTTTACTAATTTCCAACAAAAGATAAAAAATGTATACCAATAGGACTAAGGAAATGCATCCAATGTCAATGCAAAATGGGAGTTCTAGGGCATTTCATAAAAATATGTTAAAAATAAAAACACAAGAAGATCCAAAGTGTAGGCTAGTGACTAGACACTAAATATATAACTAAAGAAAGCTAACAACTAATAGAGAAGATATAAGATAAGTTGTTGATAAAATAGAGGTCCTAGAAATTGAAAGGATTTGAAAATATCGATACCAAGCAAAAGACAGGGAAGATGTCATGAAATGCTAGTGTTTGTGGCTAAGGATGAGTGAGGAGGCGAAGAGGTGGGCCTGACCTCAGATTCCTAAATCACTATAAAAGGACTTTTTCACTTGTAGAATATATCCACTAGGGAAGCTTATACTAACATGACCTAGCTGTATGATCTTAATTAGTGCACTAGAACAAGTGAGTCCCACTCTTCAAATATCAGAGGCCAAAGAGAAGAATATCATAATGGAAACCTACCTACTTTGATGAATTTTATGAGTAGTATACTAAGGTGGGAACCAATAGGGTATTAAATTTGGATCTGCGTAAAGTGGGTTTATCTACTTGTTTTGTGGTGTATGCCCCATGACCTAGAATAACAGCTTAAAAAATCATGAGCTAGTGACCTAAACATGAAATACATGCCTCAAAAAACTCAATTTGTATTATATTGTCTCCATTCCTTCTTTGAAATAGTTCATACAACATGTAAATAGCTTTCTATTTCCAATAATTATAAAAAATTAATAAGTAGTAAATATTACAAAAAAATATCTACTCTCAACTAATGGAAACTTGTTCAACCTCAAAAAAATAGTACATCTCCCAATTAATGAAAACTTGTCCAAGCAAGAAATAAACACTGTAGGAAACACCAATAATACGTCTTCAATGCACAATGTCTTGTAAGTGGAAACTCCAAAACTTTGTGCAATCCATGCAAACATCCTCTGGAATGACTAAATGAATGTAAAGAGTTTAAATTTTATGATACAACAAAGGGGAACTAGAATAACATGCCATTTGAAAGGATTGAATGTGGTAGATAGATATTCTTGGTACAAATTATTTTATGATGCCCCAAAATAAGTAAAAATACTACTTGAAATTTTCTTTATAAAAAATAATATGTTAATAAAATCAGATATTTTTGGCATACGCCAACACATAAAACACAAATTCAATAGTTCTTGTGATATAATAAAAAAATGATACAAATAAATGAAATGAGAGAGATATCCATGTAGTAAATGACTAAATGGTCATTGGTAACTAAGGAAATAGTTTCATAAAGTTTCTCAATCAATTATGTGATATGAAATACAAATCCTCCTTTCCAAATAAATAAAATGGGGCATTATAAGCTCATATTTATATATCATTATGATATGCATTATGTATTGGAGTGTCATCTTCTATTTTATCACTCTTCTATATGGCTTGAGAAACTAGAATGTTGTAGCTCAAATGGGATCATTCCTAAAGAAAGTGATTAATGAAAGAAATTTTAAGAAACATTGTGCAATTTTCATAGAGATGATTTTATTTCATTAAATAATATAGATGTTTTAGTAATAGGAAATCCTATCAATTCTCTACCCCCTCCGTTAAAAGTAGTGTGTGTAAGATCCTCCACGTGCTATAAAATAGTTGTATGTCCTGAAGGTGAAGCCTACTAGAGGAAGTTTTCAAGGTTGATAGGATATCAAGCCATCCAAATGAGATAAAGGGAAGGAATATTCAAGCCAACACACAAGTACCACATGTTTCAATTTCATGGAAAATTCGAAACATTTTGGGAATAAAGAAGGGAGTGAGGAGTGGGTGGGGTTGGCAAACTACTTTGAAGACTCATCTTGAAAAAAAGGCCAAAATATGCCCTTAGCCCTAATAGTCCCAAAAAAATCAAATTCTTTGTAACGATGGTGTTTTTTCTTTGTGTGCTTAAACAAAAGTTTCAAACTATAGGTAAATAGACAAGTTTGAGAAATTGTAACATTGTAACTCAGATATGGGATCATTCCTTAAGGAAGTAATGAATGAAATAAATGTTAAGAAATGATGTGCAATTTTCATGGACCAACAACCTATTTTCATCATGTTGAATAATGTAGAAAAGTTTGTAATAGCCAATTATTTCAATTCTCCCAACCTCCCCTAAAGTGGGTGTGAGATCCTCCAAATATTATAGAATAACTAGATGTTTTTAAGGTGAAGTCTACTAGAGGAAGTTTTAACGGTTGATAGGATAGCAAGTCATCCAACTGAACTAAAGGAAAGGAATATGTAAAACCAACAATTGCATAAGTTTGAATTTCATGAAAAAATTTGAAGCATATTGGAAATAAAGCAAGGGGGGGAGGACACACTGCTATGAATATTGATATTGTAAAAATGACCATAATATGGCCTCGGTCTTGTTATCCCTAACATAATCAATTATTTTCCAATGATAGTGTTTTTTATTTTTGTGCTTGAACAAAAATTTCATGCTCTGGGATAGTAAAAAATGCAACGATTTGTTTAGATCAATGTAGAATCAACTTAGTTTACTTGTAAGAAAAAAGGGTGTTGAATCCTTACTATTTGAATTAATAGGATGATAGAAAGGAAAATTTGTGTTATGTTGTGAGTGTTAACCCAAAAATTAACGTAATATAGACAATCATCAAAAGGGCATGCAGCTCAGTTTTACATTAGCCCCCTGGTTTGGGATTGGTGTTGGGTTCAATCCCCATCATGTACAATGGCTTTACATGGTATTAATTATGTACTTGTGCCTAGAAATTTCATATCGATAGGTCTAAGGGCTTTATTTGGCTTGATAATCATGTTGGAGTATCAACCCACACTTGAACACATTATTTCCCATTATTAGAAGGGCATCTTGCTAGGTGGTAGAGTATCCAAAAAGCTAAGGGTGGGTCCTAGGTTCAATTCCTAGTTTGTGAAACATTTCTATGTACCAAGATTAGGGAATTTATTAATTATGTGTAAAGGTAAACATCCACTCAGTCAGGATTTTTTTCCAATATTGAACATGGAACATGTAAGAGCTCCAAATCTCAAAATGAGAATATGTGTTTTTATATTAAAATATTCTTACCGATGTTTTGTGGGTTTCAATTATTGCCACTGGTTGATATATTCCATGTTGACATTTAAGCTAAAGGCATCATTGATTAGTGTTTCATGTCCAAAACCATGATTTGATTTTACTAAACATTCAATACATGAAAGGAACCATATATTAGGTTTAATTAACACCACACAAATCATTCACTACAAATCGCAATTTGGGATCAGAAAAAGTGAGCACACTTAGAGAATATGAATTGTGGGGGTACACAAATGAAAGCTAAAATAAGAAATAAGAAAAAGGAAAAACTTACAAAACTCGAAGAAGAATAGCATGACCATCACAATGGAGGAGACGAGTGTAATGATAACACCATATAAAGTCATATAGAGTCTTTCTATATAAATCCTCATTGATCTTTAATGCGTCCAGTTGTCGGAGCCTATTGATTATTTTAATTTTTATCTCCTAAATTGATTCTATTTCTATTAGAAATATACCCAACACATCCTATAATCTGTGTACCTTGTGCGCCCTATATTCAATTAGGGAACCTCAAACAATTAAATGACAATGATTTCTTGATGGAACAAAGAATAACCTTTTGTTACATCTTTGCAACTCCCTCACCTCCATAAAAACCACCTATTCCAACCATTGCAAAGAAGTTTGCCCTTGTAAATATGAATCCATCGTAAACCAAAATAAATATTTTTATATGTGTTTGTTTGACCATTTTAAAAGTTGCAAGGTGTTTATAGATGAACAAGATAGCAAGTTTAGAAGTTGCAAAGTGTTGATGGATGATTTTTTATTTTATTTTTATTCTATGTTTATATTTTTAATTTTTATTTATACATATATACACATATATGTGCTCCATATGTCATTGAAATTTGATAATTAAGGTAAGGAATGAGTAATGGGATTTGAATTTAGCCCATGGGGCTTTGGATTGGTGGTGAATGGGTGCACTGTTAAGGCACTCCTTGTGATAGGTGACTGGTTCAAATCCCCTTGGGTGCTTACCTAGCAAAAAAAAAGAGTAATGGGATTTGAATTTGTTCTACTATTTGGTATTTTGATATTGTGTTGAAGTCTTATAGTATTATTTGTGACTACTTCTTCATTTAAGGTTAGATTTTTTAATGTATTTGTTGCTAAAGGTGAGTGAAATATTTGTGTATGGTTATAATGTTTATAATTATTCATAATGTTATCATTATTAAAGGAAATTTTTCCTCTACTAATTAACCAAGAATTCTCCTTACACGTATTCTTCATATAAATGCATTTGACCCAACTATAAGCCCACTCGCATTTGGGACAATTTGTCAGCCTTTAAATTTAATTCCCTGTGAATGTGATCAAAGGATATAGCCCTGAAGATTCTACTAATATCCATAACTCTAGTCATCCACTATTAAAATAAAGAAGTGTTTAAGGAAGTATAACATTTCAATCAATTGATAACAACCTTCGAATCCACTATCACTTGTAAGTTTAGATTTTTGAAGTTACACAATTACAATGACTAATATAAATGACGAGTTTGTATTATTGTAGTACTTGTCAGAGTAGTTGTATTTTTGTTCCTAAAATAAATTAGTCGCTCACATTAGTTATTTTTAGTTTTATTACTTATTAGCAAGTCATATATTTTAAACCAGGACTAAATTACTCATTTTTAGTTGGGTCAATTTAAGATTGATCATTGTTTATAGTATTTCACTTGGAAAAGATGCGATGACTAAATTGTTTAATCACATAGTCACTATTTTCAAATTTTCTACTAGATTTCACTGATAGTCTCCCTCTCTTATATTGTAATTATACTTATATTTCAATTAGTTTTCCCATTTATCACTTTTGTGCACCGTCACTTTCACAAGTGTCGCTTTTACATTCATTTCTAGTGTCTTCTCATGTTCAATTTAATAAGGGTCATTTTAATGCTATCTTCACTATGGCATGTGTCACTTTGAAGGTCATTTGCAGGGGTCATTTTTATTATTTTCAGTCTTGCATGCATCACAACTTTGCGTATCACCAAAGCTAGTTCTGGAACACTCTTCTACAAGAGATGGTATTATATATCATTAGAATATGTGGTAGAGATATTCCTATAGCTTATCAAAACTTTTGGTCATAGTCATCACATTCATCGTAACTTGTGTTCTAAGTGTTGTAATGTTTCATTACAACTGTCACACTTAGAAATAAGCATCATTTATTTGTCGTTTCAAGGTGTAATCGTTATCCATGAGTCTTGTGTATAATTATGGATTTTATTGATGGTTTTGTGTTCGATCCATGTTTAATTTTTGTTTGGATGCAACTCTCTCTTTTACTCTATTAGTCTCACACTTAGCCATTTTAGAGCCCTTATTGGTCCTTTAGCCTAGTGCAACTTATGAAGGCATTATCTCTCTTACTAGGTGACGAGCATAGATTATTCGTGAGCCTCATTGACATATATTTTCCTCCCATACTTGTTCACTAAGTCTTATCTAAGGTATCCTCCCTCTCATAATGCATCAATACTTCCTAGGATAAGATATCTATCCTTTTGCTTCCTCACTCAATGAAAAATCACATTTCAGAAGGACAAGGACCTTCTCTCCCTTCAAAATAACACTTCAAAAACATGAAGCATAATTAAGAACAATGAAGTGCACTTCTAAGAAATAAGGGGAACTTTAGAAAAGAAAGTAACTTCTACCTCTTAAAAAGCACGTGGAACGGTCTTGAAGCATGAGCGCATATTGCAATCACAAAGCCTATATCATTCATCTGATCACACGCCTTTGACTTGAAGAAATGTGCCCTCCTTAAGTGCATGATCACACCTTAAACCAACAAATGATTTCTCCTTCAAGCTTCAATTGTGCACCCTGCACTCTCCTAGTTCGTCTTGAGCACACTAACACATTAGGAAGGCTATATCCTGACCCCTTCATTCCTTTGTTGTGAACCCTTACACCTTCCATAGTCCCTTTGAGTGCATGGTGTAGTGTTGAAGGTTGAAGTATTCACCCTTCCTCATTACCCAATGCACTATGCTCTATGCGCCAAAGCCTAGCATTGCCTCTTCCTCTAGAGTTCATGGTGTAGTAGGGAAGGTTGAAGGAAGCCTCCTCTTTGTCTTTGACGAGTCAAATTTCACTTTCCTCAATGCCTCCTCTTCCTCTCAACACATAGCACAATCATGAATCATGAAGCTTTAACCTTCCCACTTCCCCAATGCGCTTTGTGCTCAATACTTTTTATGCCTTCCTCATCAGTGCATGACACAGTAAGGAAGGTCGAAGGAGGTCCCCTCTCACCCTTGACTGGTCAAACTACAATTTCATGTCCCTTTATCTTCATCCACTATACTAGACCAAGGAGAGCTCCTCTCCATAGTGCATGGCATAGTAAAAACAAATAGTGGAGCCTTCCTAAGCCACTGATGAGTTTCACTATGCCCCCTTAAGCAATCTTCCTTCTTTTGACTCTCTCATAGACCTATCATGAGACAATCATTCCATGAGATAGCTAGTGATAGAATATATGTTTTGAGAATAATTTTTCTTTGTTATTAATGATATTCATTGACAAGAATACCTTCCTAGCATGACAAGGTGCTTCTCAAAGTAGATGGCAAGGAGAAAACATAAAAGAAAATCTACGGAGAGGAGGAACAAAAGAGAGTTATCATAGGGACATGAAGTGGATTGTGCACTAAGATAGAAAGAAGAAATTGCATGATTATTAAGAGGATTTTGATGTTGATCAAAGACCCTTTTCAGGGTAAAGGAGAAGAAAAAAGTGGATCCTTCATCAAGATGAAGTATAGATCGGATCTATCATCAAGAATGCAAGATGAAGCAACAAGGAACACAACTTGGCATTTCCACCTCATCATGAAGTCCATGTCCTCATTTTCAAGTTGTAACTTGTAAAAGTGTCATCATAATGGCCAATACATGTCCATGTGTCATGCCACATCATCATGTGGAATGTGATGATGTATATTCAAGGAAAAGGAAAAAACATAATGTGTGGAAGTCCAAGAGTTATATGTGGAATATGAAAAGTCACTTAGGCATATATGGAATATATTTCTTTAAGAGAAGTCCAAAAGTCATTTAGAAGTTCAAGTTCCAAAGGTCATAATAGAAGTTGAAGAGTCATGAGGGTATCTCAAGAGTTACAAATATATGAAAGGTAATTCCTCTTGTTATAAAATCAACCCCGTAACTCAAGCGTAGTGTCCCTTCTTAGTTAGTTAGTTTTTATGACACCTAGAGGGTCATTTTGATGGAGTGTATAAAGATTATATATGTCAGCCTTATGTATATGCTTGTACACTATAAACCTAGTTTGGTTCACATGGTTTATGAATGATTATGATAATATATATGGTTGTGTATTTTGGTTAAGTACATATTATAGATGTTTCTCTTTTGGCATCCTATTTTGAATTTGGTGCGTGACATGAAAGATGGTCTATGATTGCAACACATGAACAAAGCTACTATGTGTAGTAGTTAACTGAGCATAATATTGTTGATGATCTATTAAATTACATGATTATGTATGCTTAACCATGTGTTTAGTAGGAATTGGAAGGGAACTTAGTTACTTGTCTAGAAGGATGCTTAGATAATAAATGGTCATGGAGGTCATGTCTACAATTATGCTCAAATAATAAATGCCCGTGGAGGTCATGTATATAGTTGGTTAACATGTGATTGAATTAATTCATTATGAATTCTAGTTGTTGTGTTTAATATACAAGGTTATGATGCATGCATGTCTAAGGAAACAAGACCTTTTCAATAGATCATTAGATGCATATGAGCTCACAACCAGTACCTTGAGGAAAAGCATGGGGATTCAAAGAAGAATAGATGAGAATCTATGGAAAATATTAGGGTTTGGAGTCCTAACTTTCTGAAACATCAATCCATGGAGTCTTGGATCTTTACAATAGATCAAGGCATGGAGTCTTGATTCTACTAGGGCATGGATTCCTAGGTACAGGGAAACAATGTCGAGTCCTAACAAGTTCAGGGAGGTGCACATAGGGGTGTGGAATCCCTATTCTCTGACTGAAAATAAACACAACTTAAGGGATTACATCAACTAGTTGAATTAATATAAGTTAAACTTTCACTTGAATTGATTCCAATTTACCCTCTTTATAGGGTCATTTGAATAAAAATTATTTTAAAATATTAATTATCTACTTTTTAAAAATAAATAATAGAAAGTTTTCTAGAAAGGACACATGGGGGAATGAATATTAGATAATTAAAACTACTAATTAAATAATTAAGAAAAAATGAGAGTTTGCCACCTCAGGGAGGGTAGTGAATAATATGAATTATAATAAATTAAAAATAATCCAATTTTTGCATGAAGTTGGTGAGGTGTCACTCCACTGAATGCTTATAAATATTGAAAGAATTTTCCTCATGGAGAAGGGGATACTATGAAGAGTAGGGAGATGATACCGAAATGATTACTAAATTCCTAAATTTAAAATCCCAATAAATTTTCTTAGTTGATGGAAACTGAGTGGTGTTAGGGGAAGATAAGATAGCTTCCTTAGTTTTCTAAATGATTCGTACTATTGCTAAATTTGGTACTGCTTGTGAGCTCATAAGGCTAGGAGGTTCCAGGGAAAAAAGTTTCCCTTGGATATAGTTGGGTGGCAAAACTGACTCGTCTATTGGAGTTGGAAAGCAAAACTGTTGAATAAAGATGACTGAGTATCAGATACAATTTCTATTTTGTTATATTTTTCTTTAATTAACCTTTCTTGGATGAAGATGTAGCTAGTTTACCTTTTAAATAGTTCTTGTCATTCTAAAATATTTGATCATTGTTTTTGTTTTAACTAATGCCTGAATAATGTTGTTTTTGTTTTAACTAATGGGTGAATAGAGGCTCCAATTAGTAATTCCTTCATTTAAATGGGTTTTCAACTGACAACATGGTAGTGTTAATTGTAGTCCCTACATATTCTATGCATTACAAGTGCAGTTCTCTTATTTTCAGTTTGTAGTTCTCTTCTTTATTGTACATTTTTTCTTATGAAAGAATATATTGAAGACCAATTATTAGTTTGTTAATTTTGTTGAGAAAGAAAGAATAAGGATTGCAATTTAATCTTGTAGTTTACTTGTCTGAGTAAAAAAAAAAGTAGAAGAAAAAAAAACAAACCATGTCATGTAAATTGTAATTGGAAGAGATGATGTTCATATTCATATTCTTTGGCATCCTCCTTCGATTAGTTGGTTTCCCTGAAGGTTATATGTATATATTTTGTCTAAGTGTTTCACACACGTCTTGTTTCAAAGTTTATAAGTCTTTTGCAAAAAATAAAAACATATATCTCCTCTTAATTACTATCTTTTTTACCATGTCAATGTGCTAATTTAGAACGTTGTATCATTAAATGCAATGGTGGTGGATAGTGCTTTTAGTTTTATGGGTGTATACGTTGGTGTGTTACATTTACCTTGGTTAATGTGTGATATACCTACTAGTTTGTGAGATAAATTAGTGCGGTAAACTTTGTAACTTTTACTAGAAAATGTAGATTAGTGCGATAATCATTGTAACGTTTACGTTTACTAGAAAATGTAAATTAGTGTGGTAATCTTTGTAACTTTTACTAGAAAATTCTACGAGATAAATTAGTTTGTTAATCACCTATAACTTTTACCATAAAAAGTTTGTGATTGCCCCCCTTGCAATATATAGATTGAAGTTTTCATTATTGTCAAAAGTATTGGTTTCTGAAAGAAGTCAACCTTGGTAACATTTTATAATGTTGGTAATATTTTATAACCTTGGTAATCTTTGTGTACATTCTTGGAAAATGATACTTTATGATTTATTAAAGTTTTATTTTTCTCAAAAATATTAGACTCTGATAATTTTCGAAAGAGGATAAGCTTTGCAATATTCTATACTATTAAATGTTTTATATACCAATAGTTTATTTTGGAATGGGTTTTAAAGGAAACCAAGGAAACCATGCCTATATCTTGTGTTCTGTTCTATTTGTTTCTTGGCATTAATATTGACGATAAGAAAATATAATTAAGAGATATAATACTAATAAGGAAAATATCACAAGTTAATTCCATTAAGAGGAAAAATATTTAACTGCCATCTCTATGGATTTTTCCAACATGGTATCAGAGCTATTGTTAAGGGTAGTTTGAAGATCACTTTAAAGTATTTTCATTGAAAGAATATATTTCCATTGAAGATCAATATCAAGATCCCAAGAACAATTATGGGCTAATGTTCTGTGGTATCTTGAAAGGATAAATAAAAAATTCAGTGAGCTAGTCCATTCACCATCTTAAATACGTCAAGTATGAAGGAAAAATAAGCTCAGATATTTTCGAGAATTGATTCGTAGCATGTTTGGTAATAATACAATCCTCGCATTTTTGGTAATGCCGCACGTCTTAATATTTTTGGTGAAGGCATAGTCGTAGCACTTCCTAAAAGGCATATACATTTCTATAAAGATACAACAAAGATATATCTTCCTTATATATAATAGAGATGACCTCATTTCTATTCCCAGTGCTCCGACATTTCTATGCCACCATTACACCATAGCCTCAAGTGATTTCACTATGATAAGGGTTTGATTTCAACATAGTAAGAAGGTCTTAATGCATAACAATGATGATATTACAATAATATTTTGAGAGTGTCTCAATGCTATTACAATGGTAAGGACTTTGTATCACATACACAGAAGTTTGAACAAGGCACTTCAGAGTTTCAGTGGCACTAAAAGAATAAGTTAGATACTACTATAGTTTTGGTATTATCTCAGTTCAATATCTCCACAATAACCATAATTTTGGTAATATTACAAGGTGACTTGGTGCTACTTTAGTACTATAGTTTGCATGCCATTCCATTTTAGTGCCACTATAATGACCTCAATTCACAGCCATCACAATGACTTCAGTATCACAGTGACATTAGTTTGATGCTCTTAATAAGGTCTCAATTATGTTACAATGATAAGGTCAAAGAAGTCTTCCACTCATTAAAGAAATAGAACTTGGCACAACTACCTATAGATATATATCAATGATATGAATACAAGCACAAAGGACCAACTTTAAGAAAATCAAGTCGGTATTGTCAAAATGGACATGCAAGTCTAATAAGGTGTCAAATAAAAGGTATGTAATCACAAGGTAAGCATATATATAATGTTTTAGATTTTCAATCATTCTTGTTTATAGCTACTCTTGGATAAAGAGTGTATTCTCTAGATAACATATTAGAACCTTAATACTCTTTCTCTAGGATTTACATGTAATCTAGGATGTCAAAGAAAAGGTCCTACTGATGTTTGAAAGAATGAACAACTTGTCATAAGATTCCCTCCTCCATGATTATATACAAGATATAACTTAAGAAATTAAATCAGATTATTGGTATCACATGTTATGCTTGTATGTACTCAAAATATAAAATATGACGGCTTGATAAAAATATAACACCTCAAGGAATCCTTACCAAGTCTACCAAGGAACATCTCCAGGTATGTCTTAAACTATGTACCTTATAAATTCTCTTAAAAATACATTCATCTTATTTTTGAAGTTTTCATTACTTTACTAACATCATTATGTCTCACTGTCTTGAATCCTAATGATTCTTGTTCTCTGTTATTCATCACTTGATAAATATACCCCTCCTCATATTCTTAATTGTCTTTATAAAAACGCTAGACTAGTTCCCTCGAAAACCCTAACCTAAGGGTATGTTGAAAATTTGTGAAAACCCTAGCTTGCTTAGGGTTATTGGGAAATTGCTAGTATATGTGATGTATTGATGATGTCATGGTTGGGGTTTTGGTATGATCATGAAAACCCTAAATTGTTAGGGTTGAAATGATATAGTGTGAAATCCAAAACATTCGAAGTTATGGTATAGTAGGGTTTGCTTTTCTATGATTGAAACCCTAGGTATTTAGGGTTTGGTTGGGCCTATAAGTAAATACCTTGTTATGTATCTAAATACCTAGTAATGAAACTTTAGGTATATCTATGAGTTCATATGGTTCAAACCCTAGCTTGGTCTAGGTCGATATATGTCTAAGATGTTTCCTATGCATGATGATTAATTCCTAGATATGTGTGTTAACCTAATTATTAATGGTCATAAGACTTAGGGTTTAATATAAGCCCTTGTGTGAGTTTAAAAATCCAAGATGATGTTGTTTTAATCTATATAGTGATTGTTGATAAATTTTAGATGGAAATCTAGGGTTTAAACCAAATCGTAGTAGATGTTAGTCATGATGTTGATTATGTTGTGATTGGCTTTGATTGTTGAAGCTAATAAAATCTGTGGTTTACATGAAATGCATGTAGGAAGTCTAGCATATGAAATTAGAAAATTTTTAGATAGGATTTGATATATTAAAGATCGTTTCATGTCTTTGAAAGAATATTGAAACCCTAGATATAATGAGTTTGATATCTTGATGAGTTTTGGTTGTGATTTAGGGTTTATAACTCAATGGGGGAAATAAGTTGAACTATAGTCTCTAGTTGATTATGTCTAATGCTTTCATTGATATAAGATTTATGTTATGGCTAACTTCATGATTCTATAGTTTTGGTTGCACTTTCTATCTAAGTTGTGTAGGTACACAATCTTCTAGGTGTTGAACACGATCAAAAGAAAGGTTGATGTGATAAACATGATACGAACAATCATGATGACTCTAATAAGAAATATGGAAGCCATGAAAGGTTTTCCAATGACGAAAAGGAAGAAGATGACCTCCCTAGGTTAATAGGGGGCCAGATAGAAGAGAACTCCCTCAAATTAAGAGGGAACCTAGATAGAGAAAATCTCCCTAGTTGAGAGGGAGAGCATAGTTTTGATTGGAGAATGAAGTTTGAAGGATATGTTTTTGTATGTGAAGTTGAAAAGGAAATATTTGGTTGATAGGCCTACCATGTTGAGAAGCAACATTAGGAAAACCCCAAAGGTTTGTGTTCATTTATGAATATGTGAAAGTATATTATTGATTGGGGTAATGCTTAAAACTCTTAAAGGTTTTGATAGCATGCTGTCTACCGATCAATTTTATAAGGAGAGATTTCTTGTCCTTGAACTCTTGGATCAAGGAGATGATTTTTGAGTGAAGAATTGTGTGGGAGTACATCTGACTGTCACTTTGTGTTGATGTCTAGGTCCCAAAGTAGGGAGGGTGGGATGGGTGATAGAGCCCTCACCTTGGCTATAGACCTAGGTCCCTAGGTTGATGGTTACCAAGTAAGCCTTATGGTCCTTAGAGACGCTGAAAGTGTGAGTCCATCTTAGTCCCACCCTGATAGATTTCCATGGTCATGAATCTAGTCTTTGGCATTGAAGTGCCTAAATTGTTGAGAGACCAATGGATAGATTTCCTTGGTCAAGAATCTAGTCCATAGCATTGTGGTGCCTAAAATTATTCATAGATGATGTGGTTTGAGATATTCAATGTACCTCCTTGGTTATATTAATACCTCCCTAGTTAAGAGAGAGTGTTGAAAAATGTAACTAGGTTTGGTCTTTACAATTGTACCTTAAGTTGAAATGTATTATTGTTGGCTTATATGGGCTTGACCCAGGTTCGGAAGAATTATTTAGCAAAACAAATCCCACAGCTACTGGCCCTTTCAGCAACTGCCCACGAGGTGTGGACTAAGATATCACCCAAAGTAGCAGGGGAGGGTGCTGGAACTAGGTTTCCGCACCCTGGGGATGTATTGGATGTGGTTTGGGGCTCACTTGTTGTTCTGCAGCCTCGTACTACGCTAGATTGGTGCAGATCGGAATACCCTTATCACGTTTATTACAGATTGAATCACTTATTACTGGTTTGATCTAGTTAAAACGATCTTTAAGCAAACATTTATTACTTTTGGTTACTTCATGTATCAAGATTAATCTAGTTCATGTGTATTCAACCATAGCAAATGCAGAAATCATAATAGTTCATTTAGCATAAAAGAGTAAAGTCACAACCAACACATAATTTAGAAGAAAATTATCTTCATTATCAATCCTCAACAATACATCTAGATCCACCCTGCGCACTCAGCTGCAAGGGTTCGCGCACACAGCTACGGACTTCCCAGGCCTCTACACACACAACTATAGAGCCTCTACCTTCTACCCTACTCCCTCGACTCGAACTTACAGACACTTTCAAGCTATTCCCTTTAAGGACCCATTACATTCGATCTTTTCAAAGAACTACTTTCCCTCATAGAGCGTCGCTCTATTTATACCTTCCCTTGGCCCACAATCCCTCTGCGGGCTATCTCTATTACTATTTCTTTACATCATTTTTGGGCAGACTACCCTTTGACTCAACCTACCATAGTTCGCGCTCTGCACTTTGCGCGGAGTCTTTTACCTAATATTACCCAAAATTCCAGGCTTCGCACCCCATACTCATTTCATGGGGCTTGCACTACCTAACAGTCCCCCAACACAATCATCATGACTCGTCTCAGGTCACTTACTAGTGTGGCTAGATGCTCAGTCGTGGCTTCGCGGTTCACCTTTTCTTGAGTGGCGCTCTTCATCTAGCTGCTCTTGCTTTGTCTCTTGCAAAGCTTTTCTGGCTTCCATGTTTCTACCATATCTCACAACCGATGATGCTCATTCTGCTCTACTTGGTTAACACAGAACACCCCCTCCGAGGACTTTAGTGAGAGCGGGGGAGTCACACACAGGGCCTCCTGGTACCACCATAGCCCTTCTCGACTGACATACCTTCTCTTCGCACCATCTGCTGCAACCTGTGTTGCAATTTTGCAAGACCCTCGCTACCATCTGCCGGATACTACTCGTCAAGAACCATCAGAGGTAACATATTGAATACATCTCCACCCATAGTCATTGTCTATCCATCCTTCTGTTGTTTTGTTCTAACGCACCATCCTGCCCCTAGGCGGGGCGATGACATCCAGACCAATTCGACTTCGCATTCCATTTCTTTCCGGTACATCCCCTGCTAGCGATGTTGTAGCCTGTAGGATACCTGCAGCTATCAATAATGGACTCCTTCGAGAGTCCTACCCCTTCTTTAGCTAGATTACTACCTTCGGGCGCATGCCAGGTGCAAAGATGATGAACAACTCCATCTATATTTCGAAAGTGTAGGTTGCCCAACGGATTACGCATGGTGATTTATAAGCCATGCAAACTTCAAATGCCTGGATTATCACTCGTTCTAGTTCATGTAACCTTCCTGTGTGAAATCTATGGTTTATCATTTCATATCTGGCTTGTACTATGGCTCTTAATTTCCCGTCTCCCACTCCCTTTTGCCATAATGTAGCCATCTTGTCATGAACAACAGTATTAACGATCACCATTCCTTAGAGCAACACACCCATGTGGCTCTGTCTGCGGAACCACACTCCTTATTGTTGGCCAATTGTACACGTACCCTGATACCGACGCATATTTTCCCTAGACTGCTTTATTGACCCTCGCTCTCTTTCAACTGGTCGGAATGGTGAGACTGCTTCAGGCAACTACCATTCACTCTTCCCTGGAAGGGGTCTCCGTTGAGCTTAGCCAGCTAAACTTTGCCCCCATCTATTACTTCTTTAACGACATAAGGCCCCAACCAATGCATACAGAGTTTACCAGGGAATTTTTCAAACTTACTGTCATATAATAATACGAGGTCATCCTTCTTGAATGTGCACACCTTAATATGGTGATCACGCCATGCTTTCTCGCATTGTTTTTGTACCTGCTCATGAAATCTCACTAGAAATCGTTCTTCATCCAGTTTGTCGAGTTGTGCAAGCCTTTCCTCCAAAGTCCCACGATCTACCATTCTTGTAGCTGCTGCAATCCATAGGCTAGGCACAATATATTCCATAGGCATCACGACCTCCTTACCATAGACTAGTCGAAACGGTGTTTAGCCTATCAACGTTTTGCACATGGTTCAGTATGCCCATAGCAAAACATGGATGCGCAAGTCCCAATTATTTCGTCACACATTGTAGATCTTAGTCAGTGCGGTTTCCAAAATTTTGTTGAATGCTTCAACAGTCCCATTTGCTTGCGGATGGTATGGCGTGCTCTATTGGTGATATATTTGGAATTCCTCAGTGAGCGTGCTAATAGTTTCATTCAAAAAATGTGTTCCTCGATCACTCATGAGAATCTTAGGACACCCAAACCTGGTCAACACATTCTCGAACAAGAACTTTGTCGTTGTCGCAGTTGTGCAATCTTTAACTGGTTGTGCTTCTGCCCATCAGGTCAAGTATTCGGTTGCAGTGATAATATAGCGCGTGCCCATCTTCCCTCATGGTTCAATAGGCCCGATGAAGTCGATCGCCCATTTCTCAAATGGTTGTAGTGTTACCTGTGGGTGAAGTGGCATTTCATCCCTTCATGACAACTTGCCATTCATTGGCATACATCACAGGCCTGGTAGTATGCTTTTGAATCTTGATGTACGGTGGGCCACCATAATCTATTGCGAAGAACCTTCTAGGCTATTGCGCGGCCCACATAATGTCCACCAACAACCCCTCCATGTGCTTCGGCAAGGTTCTATTCTCGCTCCGCAGGCTGCGCCACAGCCCAGAAGGTTATTCGCGCTGGATTATGGTGGCCCAGTGCCAGTAGTCAAAAAATAGATTATATCTTCAAAGTGGCCATCTGCAATGTGCACTGCATACAACTTGGTGTCTGGGAGTCCTTCTTCTTGATTCGTGGGTTATTCGCACATCTCAATCTAGGATAAGTGTTTTGGACCTGTATTCAGACGTCTTGGCTTTACAACAACCTCAAAATCATATTCTTGAAACAACAACAACCATCGACAGATGCGCACCCCAACACAGGCATGTTCACTAGGTATTTTAGCACAGAGTGATTAGTATATATCTTAAAATGTCCTCCGAGCAGATAGTGATGATACTTATGGAGTGCGTACAACATCGCCAATCCCTCTCGCTCAGTAGTAGAGTAATTTTTCTCGGCTTTTTACAACCTTCGACTTGCAAACGCAGTCAGGTGGTCAACTCCCTCCACGCCTTCCTGAGTAAGTACTGCTCCCAACACGATACACAATGAGTCGACATGCACTTGGAACTCCATGCCCCATTTTGGAAAGATCAAGATAGGGGAGATGCCATTTTTTCCTTTAGCAATTCCAGGATTTTGTTACATTCGTCATTCCAGCCAATACGTGGCATCCTTTTTTAACAATTGTTCCATTGGAGGCGTGATCTGGGCGTAACCTTTTATGAACTTCCGATAGTACCCAATGTGTCCCAACGTAGCACGAAGTTTTTTGACACTGCCCGGTGCTTACAGACCTAATATGACAACGATCTTTGCCAAATCCACCATCAGGCCTTGCCTACAAACTATGTGACCCAGCAAGTTCACAAAAGGAACAAGGAATGTACACTTCTTTAGATTGAGCAGAATCTGGGGTCGAAAGCAAGTATCCAAGATTAATCGTAAGCTCTTAGTATGTTTCTTAACCAGGCCAAAGATGGTCCAATTGTCAAGATAGAATTCCAAGAATTTATGTATAAATTCCTTCGATGCAGCTACCACAATGCGAGAAAATATTTTCGACCTATTCTTCAGCCCAAATGGCATCACCATATACTGAAAGAAACCCCATTCCGTAGAAAACGTTGTCTTGCTTCGATCCTCCAGTGCGATCTTGATCTGATGGTATCTAGAGAACCCATCCGTAAAGGAATATGCTTCTTGCCTGCCCACATTTTCTAAGACTTCATCGGTAAAAGGTGTGGGAAATGGATCGTTAAAACAAGCATCATTGAGTTTCTATAGATCCACGCAGATGCAGATCTCACTCTTCTATTTGTTCTCCTGTACCACCATCGGACTTACCCAATTGGACTCTTCGATTGGTTTAATGATCCCAGCTCCCAGAATTTTGTCTAGTCCTTCTCGTACTTTTTCTTTATATTTTGGATTCAATCGGTAAGGTCATTGCTTTACTGGTTTTGCATTAGGCTTCAAAGTTATCATCATCATTCCTAGTTCGCCTCAAATCCCTTTCAGCTCTGTAATCTTGGTAGGGAGGAGGTCTCGATACTCCCAGAGCAGCTCAATGACCTTTTCCACTGTAGCATCATCCCAGTAATCTCCATGCGCAGCATACTTTGGTTCCTCCTCTGTTCCTATGTTCACTTGCTTCATTTTTTATGGCGCTGCAACGTCTGGATTTTCTATTTCGGGGCCGTGCACGTCTCGACTTCCTTCAGATTCTGGTATATTGATGTCACACGAATCATCTTTGTCACCTTCTTCTTTTACATTGTACCATTCCAAGGCTTGGCTTAGCTGTCGCAACCAGTGGGGTTGCACGAGTTCTTCTGGTTCTAGCGGCATTGTGAAAATTGCGATCTTAACTAGCTTTAATGCATCGTCCACTGTATCCATCCATTGATCCTAAAAAAGAAATGTTGATAGAAACCATTGACGCAAGATATCCCACTCCCTTGTGCCATGTCGGAGCTCTATTTTAATATACCAATTCCTTGGGATCACATCTAAGGTATGATAAAATAGGTGCACCCATTCTGGTTGCAGCTCTTCATCATAGGCTTTGGTCCATTTGCTCAAATGTATGTGCAGATTTCCTCATCCATCATATTACTCCGTTAGGTGGTGTGCTAGCTTCCCAACTCATAGCTGCATCATGCGCTTACAGCTTCGCCAATCTGCGAAAATGCCTTGATGGGTACCACACCATCGCGCTGGTGTCGCATGCAAGGCCCCTTTGAGAGCATCAAATCGCTGGTACTCTGGTATTGCACTCTCAAACTTCTCCAGGAATTCATTTACTACTGTGAGCCCATCATACACCGGCAGCTCACGGTCCTGAGCTTTAACGTAGTACACAGATTTTTTCAGCCTATTGCAGCTTAAAGTAGTTGCCCCATTCATTCCATTCTACCATTGCTCATCTTCTTCCTTTGAATCATCGGTGTATGGTTCCAGGTAACCTTGTGAAATTCTTCGTTCCTCCATTACCTTACCTTTTATTGCCCTTTGTGTAGCAATTTGCTAGATGTAATCCAAGGCTTCGTCCTGCTCTTCATCGCACACATGTTCCATGTAGCGGGGTCCCTTGGTTGGATCTAGCATAACAAATATGTGGCATGAATTTTTCTCAAATATCATCTTCCTATGCTTGAAATTAATAATCCCATTCATGTCGATGGCCCAGTTTATTCCCAAGAACACGGGGTACAGGATTTTCTCATCCACTATCTCAATAAATTCAAAACCAGTTCTAGTGCTTGAACCATCCAGGTCTACAATGATTCCTTGCATCCTACCTAGGGGCAAGATCTTCTGCTAATTTTCCATCCATAATTGGATTGGATCCCATTGGAGTGGGCGCTTGCCGATACGCTCCCACGTCTGCTTGGGCAAGATGTTTGCATCTGAGCCAAGGTCCAGAATGACCTAATCCATCTCATAGTCACCAATCCATGTTGTTAACCACTTTTCTTGTCCAGTTCGTGATGTATGGCTCCCCATTCGTTAGGCTATGCGAGGTTCTCCCGAGCCTGCGTATCTGTTAATTACCTCCTGCAATCCTTTCACTGCCCTATTATTGTGAAGTAACTTCATGCAAGTTTCTATGAAAGTTGTTAACATCAAGGGACCTTTATACGACTCAGACTGATCTCCCTCTAAGATTGCATGACTCCTTAGTACCATATTTACCTTAGGCTCTTCATCGCGTGGTTCGGCCCTTATCATTTGGACATTTTGTGTCATAATAGGAGGTGTTGTCCTTTTTTCATGAATCTGTGCTAGTAGCATAGGGCAATCTAGTAGTTCATGGTCGAATTGTTCACAATAGGGACATGATACTCGAGTTGGATTTGTGCAATCCCATGCGTAGTGTCTTGGTCCTCCAAAATTGTAACAAATTAGTTGTCCTTGACCCCTTCCTCGTCCCATTCCACCCCGTCCTTGACCCTGTCCTTGAATCCACCGCGCACAAATGTTGCAAATGGATTTTGACCTTGTCTCGCAGTTTGTACTCGGTAGGTAGATGCCTAATCCACCAACATTCGACAATCTATGTCCTTGTTATCCACTGATCTACAAAAGTTTCAAAAGAGCTGCTGGGGGGTCTGATTGTATTTCAGCAATAGATGGAAATTATTCATGTTGTGTTTTCCTCCTACTTGATAGATTGTGCACCAGAGCGGGGCGATCACACCCGGCCCTGCCTGTGCCTTTGGTCGCAAAGGTGTTGGTCCCCCATGACCACCAGGTTTATCGCGACTGGACAATGGTCTTTATCATGTCCTTGTCCCCTACACTTGATGCACCAAACTTCTTCTCAAACTTCTGGTGGTTGGTCTTGTTTTAACTTTTGTATTTCCAAACACAAATTTTGGACCTGCGCTTGGATTTGCTGAACTCCCAACCCTGGGTCCTGTATCGGGGTTTCGTGTAGCCGCATTGCTGCCTCCAGCACTTCTGCTTAGGTTGAGATCTTTTGTTGTGACAAATTCGATTTCAGGTATGGCGTTAATGATGTGATGAACCAAGCGCAGTGTTGTGCATCCATTAGGGTCATGTTGGCTTCACGAATAGTGTTTTTTAGCCTCTGATCCAGATCCCACAGGGTCTCACCAGGAATCATCATGATTTCTTTGAATCCTATGACCGACTGCGACTCCGATTTTGGCTGGCTGAACTCCTTCTTTAACTCCGTGTAGATGTTTGCTATCCTCGTCGTTGGGTTGATGCGCAAATACTTCATATACCATGTTAGTGCTTGGTCCTGCAGTGTGCTAACTAAGGCAACTTTCTTGATATCATCATTCGTGATTTTCTGTGCATTCCATATTGAATTCAATACAAACCAAAACTTTTCCAAATCTTCACTTCCTGCTCCATGGAATATTGGTAACTCGATGGCGCTCGCCATTACTACTATCTTGATCCTTCATCGCTCTTTCCTCTAGCATCCCCGCCTTTCACACCAGACACCGCTTAGGTAGATCCCAACCCCAGCAACAAAACCATTTGTTGGCTTATATGGGCTTGACCCAGTTTGGAAGAATTATTTAGCCAAACAAATCCCACAGCTACCAGCTGTTTCGGCAACAACCCGTCAAGCGTGAACTGAGGTCTCACCCAAGGTAGCAGGGGAGGGTGTTGGAACCAGGTTTCCACACCCTGGGGATGTCTTGGATGTGGTTTGGGGCTTGCTCGTTGTTTTGCAGCCTCATGCTATGCTAGATCGACATAGATCGGAATACCCTTATCGCATTTATTACAGATTGAATCACTTATTACTGGTTTGATCTAGTTAAAATGGTCTTTAAGCAAACATTTATTACTTTTGGTTACTTCGTGCATCAAGATTAATCAAGTTCACATGTACTCAACCATAACAAATGCAAAAATCAATAGCTCATTTATCATAAAAGAGTAAAGTCACAACCAACACAAAATTTAGAAGAAACTTTATTATCAATCTTCAGCAATACATCGAGATCCACCCTGCGCACTCAGCTTCAGGGGTCCACACACACAGTTGCAGACTTTCCAGGCCTCTATGAACATAGCTACAGAGCCTCTACCTTCCACCCTACTCCCTCGACTCAGACTTACAGACACTTTCAAGCTATTTCCTTTAAGGACCCATTACATTCCATCTTTTCGAAGAACTACTTTCCCTCATAGAGCCCCGCTCTATTTATACTATCCCTTGGCTCACGGTCACTCCACAGGCCGAATCTATTATTATTTCTTTACATTATTTTTTGGTGGACTACCCTTTGACTCAACCTACTATAGTCCGCGCTCCAGGCTTTCCGTGGGGCTTGCACTACCCAACAATTATATTTGTCAAAATAAAGTGAAAATAATTTTATTATTCTTTTATTTGACTTAGTAAAGCATGGGTTTCATTCTTGGGTCAAATGTATAGGTCAAAACCTCCATTGAAGGTCCTAGGTTAATGTCAAATTCAAAATGAGAAGACTCCTTCATTCATCTAGTCTCCTTGTTGTTAAAATAATCCTTATAAAGTTGGCTAAAATCAAAAGAACACGTGCCGGCTCACTACATTGATACATCTCCTCACGTGTTCATGTCAACTCATTTCCATGTGGAATAAACTATATATACAAGCGTAAGAAACTCACATTAAACACATAAAACAAAAGTTTGCTTATCTTTGAAGTAAGTTTGGACATCACAAGAAGCTTTTTAGTGCCACTATAATTGTTATGTTTCGTTATTATTACACGGAAGGAAGCTTGTGTTGAATATTGCTAATATGATGAATAAACAAACTGCAAAACTATCACAATTTTGGGCTATTATAATGAATACATTTTGGTGCTAATGCAGTGTGGTAATATAACAGTGGGTCTATATTGATGCTGTCACAATGAATTTCTGTGCTACCACAGTGGTTATATCTTGGTGTTATTACAGTGAGGAAGTCTCGTTCTTGATTATCTCATAGATAACCTTGAGTGCTATGTCAGTGAAGTAAAATGAGTGTTATCAAAACTAGAATGGTTTGATGCTCAGATTGAAGTGTAAAGAAGGATGATTACTAGAAGGATGATCGAACTGAAGAATGGTGTGACAAGGGTGAATAAATGGATTTCTAGAGTCTAAGTTGTAATGGTTTTGGTCATGTCAATGGATGGAGGTAGTCTAGATTCTATTTTGTAACGGTCTTGGTCATCTCATCTTATATCTACTGAAGGAAGAATTTGTGACTCGGTTTTCCCCTCGAGGGAATTTTGCCCTAACATCATGCCTATATCTTGTGTTCTCTTCTATTTTTTGCTTGGAATTAATCTTGATGATAAGAAAATATAATTAAGAGATCTAATATTAATAATCAAAGTATCACAAGTTAATGCCATTAAGAGGAAAATCATTTAACTCCCATCTCTATGGATTTTTCCAACATGAATGTTACTACTAGTAAATAATATTTGTACCTTCTACATTAGTATGAATAAATATCTTAGGATAATTATTTCAAAATTTAAAGAAAAACTAAACAAAATGATATTTCTTGCTTGAGATATGCTTATAGAATATCCATCATTTGTTCATTGTATATCTATATCATTTGAATCGAAACATTAGACAACATTAAATCTTTGTTATTTTGAGATAACTTGAAGTGGTCACTGATTTTTCTATAGTTTATTTCCATAACCAGTTTAGTAGCCCCCTTGGATGGCTCTAAATCTCAAGAAGCCCAAAATATTAGGCTAGATTATCTTTAGAAAGATATAAATAATAATCTATTAATTAGAAACCAGAAACTACTTTTTGGTCTTATCGATTTTAAAAATATTTGAAATTTGAAAATAACTTATATGACAAAGTACACTATCAATTAGTTAGCGACCATTAAATCTTTGTTTGTTTGACGTAACTTGAAGAGGTCACTAATTTTTCTATAGTTGATTCCTATATCCATTTTAGAAAGACGTTTGGATGGATCTAAATCTAAATAAGTTAGAAATGTTAGGCTAAGTTATCTTTAGAAAGTTTTAAAAAATAATCTATTAATTAAGAACCAAAAGCTATTTTCTAGTCTAAGCCATTTTATAAATATTTAAAATTTTCAAATATTTTATAGGAAAAAGTCAATAAGTGATATGGTTTGATGAGTCATTCTCCAACAAAAAAAAATCACCAAAGTAGAGTCCAAATGGTAGGATCTTTTAAGGTATTGAGATGAAAAAACTATCAATTTGAAATCTTGTAGACACAAATCCAACCATGAATGTGAATAGATATATTCCAAGCTAATATGGTTCTAAATGATTTTAATAATAACCAAATTTAAAAATAATAATATTAATATAATCTCAAGCTATTTTAATAACTATTTTCAAAACATTGAAGACATATGAATTATCCCATATAGTTTTAATAATGTATATGGTAATGGTTTGAATATCTAACTAAAAAAACCAAAAAAATATTAAAATTTTATTTTGATCATTTGTATGGTCATAGTTTTCAAACAACAAGCCAGCAAAATAAAAGAATTATTAATTATAGTTGGAATAATTCTCAAAACTAATTTGAGAGAGTTGAATATTTTAGTTTTCAAATGACAAACTAACAAAATAATGAAATATTAATTACAAATGTAATAGATAGAAAATGATTCAGAGTTGGAAAATTAAGAGTGACTTTTCCAATTAAATCAATGATTTGTCAATTAGAAGGAATGTTACTCTAACAATAAATTCAAATTTTTAAATCAATAATTTGCCATTCCCCAAGGCATGCTACTCAATGAATGAATTCCAAGATGAATGTATTCCAAATTTTAAAGATAAAAAGGTTCCCTTTCAAAAATGTGAGATCACAAATAAAAATACTGGCAACAAAACACAATTCACCTAGCCAAATATTAATTTATTAAGTTATAATATATATTCTTTTAGAATAGCATTTCCCATGAAGAAAACAGATTAATTTGTTAAGTTATAATATATATTCTTTTAGAATATCATTTCCCAGAAAGAAAACAGAGAAAGTCCACTTTTTCGGAAGTAAAACATTTTCCAACAACACCATTGTCCATGGGAAATAGCTTGCTTCAATACAAGTAAGCAAAAGCCTACTATAATCATTTATAACAGAGGTATGGCTATTCCAAACAAATAATGATATTTTCCAACAACACCGTTATCCATGGGAAATAGCTTCAATATCAGTAAGAAAAAACCTTTTATAGTCATTTATAATAGAGGCATGGCTATTCCAAACAAATAATAATTCATCAGCCCCGAATATATCATAATTCAGAGTACATATTCATATAAGTTACATATCCACACAATCTACGTTGTTTTAGATATTGAAATAAAAGTCCATCAATCTCATTATGGTATTTTCTAAACAGCCAACTGTTTAGGCTTAAAAGACAGATTGTTGCCACAAAACATAGAGGATCAAATTGAAAACCAATTCAGGTTCGTTGTCATAAAATAGAATTCTAGAGGGTAACGATAGGCAACTAGCGGGAGCCTGGTAACATCATTTATTTATTGAAATGTATTAGAAAAGAAAAGAAAGTAGCTCACATGAGTGGGCCACTACGATAATTATAAAACACATTATGCAAAATGCAGACAATGTAACTCTGCAGGAAAAACACCATTGAGGTTTTGAAGGCTATTACAAGGGATTTTGCTTTCTTCCAAAATATTGTGACATCCAGGAGTAGCATTAGAATATCCTGTAAAACTAATGTTTCAGAGAGAGAGAAGTTGTCTCTTCTGAATCCTCCATTGTTCATTCATTTGGTAGTTTCACCCCCTTCTGTATAGTCTATAGTCTCTTTGTGGACATGGATTTGGTAATTCTTCCCAGCGAAGCCAACTTTATTGCAACCAAAACATCACATAGCGTACCAACTAATTGGTAAACTGATATACCTTTCTCAGGTCATCGTCCATCGAGAGTTGAAGCGTGTGTCAAGAAACCACCTTAGAGTTTGGTTCATTTGTTAGTTAATGGGGCCAACATGAGACAATATTTCCGAAATTTTATGTCTGTCTCTTAGCATCGGTATCTCAGGAACAGAAAACGGTTAGAAAGATCTGAGATATCAAACGACGGGCCCAATGAATGATGGATTTCCCATCACTCTCAGGTTTTGTGTTGTTCTTAGGATCTCAGATAATTATGAAACTTTTAGGAGATAAAATAAAGGAGTTAGTTGATTGCAGAAGTATTCAGGATGGATGTTGTTTAACAACCTATTTCTAGTTTGCTAATATCAATATAGATAAAAGGTACATAATAATTTATTTTTAAGTTCACTGCCAAGCTGAATATCAAATAAGACTTTTCCATATAGTTATTTGATTATTAAATCTACCAAAACATACATACTTTACCCCTCTGTAATTTTGAATCTATAATCTCTTAAAAAAAAAAAAACACATAACAACAAATTTTACTCCATTAAATTTAAACTCATAATCTCCTTTATAAATTTAAAAACTTAACAATAAACCACGACTCAAAATTGTGCCTCGTAACTAACTTCTAATAAAACTTAGACAAAACTCGTAACAAAAACGTAACTCCTCATAATACATGACACTAATATAAAAGATAGAAGCGTAGAAAAGGATGAAATAATAATGACCGTTATCCATTGCCTCTCAACAACCACCCATACTTTGCTTTTCCAAGAAGTTTGAATCAAAATATAATGTAGATGTGGTATAATATTACAAGGACATACATATCTTATAATTTTTTATTTTTAAATTTATTTTTCATGTGTATTAATTATATTTAAAATGAGTATATTACAAGGACATATATATTTTATAATTTTTTATTTTTAAATTTATTTTTCATAATAACCCATAAATACATAAATAAATATTATATGTGATAATTATATTTAAAATGAGTAAACGGTTTTATCAAAGATAATTAACAATAAATAAATTAAAAACGTTTATATTGAAATAGATTTATTTTTAAATATTTATTTAAATATTATTTTTTAATAATATAATTTAATTTTCATATAATTAATGTATTATTACTATTAATATTAATATAAATAATACTAAAGACATAAAACTAAGTTAATATTAATATTAACATTATTAATAATGTTAATATTAATATTAAATTTAGTTTATGGGTTTAGTGTTATTTATATTAATATATTTATTATTAATATTTTTTTCATGCATTTTTTTAAATATCATTTTCTTTTATAAAATAATTTTTTTGTTTTATTGTAAAAAGAAATCAAAATATGTTGTATTTTGAATTAAAAAAACTATCATCAAAATTTCATATTACAAAACCAACATCTCAATGCGATTATTCAAAAGCAAATGGCATGAAAATATTATAAAACAAATGTTGGGATAATCTCATGAAAAACATCAACATAATGTAGTGACAAACAAACCAACATGACAATTGTAAAAAATAAAAGAATAACTATTTTTTTTTATGAACATGACACATCATCACTACATCACACTACACAACTAACATCACAATGTTTTTGGTGTAAATAAAATGACATGAACAAGAAATGGAAAATGAAATTTTATGTCACATCCTCCTAAACAAATATCTTTGCTACTCTCTCACATAGGGTTGTGTAAAAAAAATTGTGTGAAATTGCTATGAAAACACATTCTTAGACAATGCAATGAAAAAAATCTAGCATCACATTATGCCAAACGAGCTAATGTGACAAACAGAGAAATGCCACACATTGTAACAAACATGTTTTGATGTCAAAATGGTACATATTTATCCAACTTTGCACAGAGATAAATATTGTCTGACATGTAGATGTGACAAATATTGTGGCAATGTGTCATTACGCTACAATGTATATAATGACAAAATGTGAAAAACATTACTGTAATATGAAACTATAAAAATAACAAATAATCTATCCAATAATGTGACATTATCACAATTTATCCAATATAGCAATGGGACAAACTTTTTCACAGTTTGACATTGCAAAACCAACAACATGATCTAGTTGCATAAAAAAGTTTGCGTAAAACAACAACAAAAATAAATGCTTGGAAAAAAACTAGTTTCACATCATTACAAATGAACTAACATGACAAAGAAACCAATATGACATTATAACAAACATACTTTGACATCAGATCCTAGGAAAACTTGTTCAACGTCACAGTGTGACAAACATTGTCCAACTTTGCAATGTCATAAACGTTCTCACTATGTGACATTGCATTGTAATTTATCCAACATCTTAGTGTGACAAAAAATGATGCTTTATGACATAAATTCCCAAAAGAATGGACATATATTCTCAATGTCACAATAATGGTCATAATGGACATGTTTGACCATAGTCAACATCATCGCATAGTCAACAAAGTTAGCCACATCCATCATATTCAACATAGTTAACCATAACTAAAATATCCAACATATAAAGTATGTTCAACCATAGTCAACCTACTCAAATGTAGTCAATGATGTTCAACCTTGCTAGAGACAACTCGATAATGGTTAAACATGGTCACCATAATGAACCATGACCACCATGATCATCCATGGACATCTACGGTCAACTACTTTATCAAACATAGTAAACATGGTCAACCATATTCATCTATTATTAAACATTTCCAACTATGGTTAACCATGTTCACCGTTAGTTAACCATACTTTATCATAGTCAACCATGCTCTTATAAGCTCCTCTGTAATTAAACGCGTTGACCATGGTTATAAGCTCATATGTGGTTGAACACATTGACCATGGTTATTAGTGCATCAATGGTTAACCATGGTCAAACTTGGTCAACCTTCTTCAATGTGAGTGAATCTCATCAACCATGGTCAATAAATCCTGCCAACATAAATCCATTATCACTAATACAACTACATTTATTAATGTATCAATAAGAATTTCTACCTTTTATATCTCAACCAATCCACTTATATCAACACATTAATAAATACGATTATGCTAATTTATTAATAATTTAATTTAACTATCCACTTCCACCAAAATATTGGAATACTTAATTATTTAGAAAGATAAAATCAAAAGATTTCACGCGTCGGATTTCTCAAAATTAAAAATCAATTTAAAAAAAAGTGAACGTTAGCAACGAACCTCTTTTGGCGTATGAAATGAAATTGAGAAGTGTCGCACCAATTCGAAAATTATAAATGTTGTTTCTCTTCTTCAATTTTGTAACCAATTCAGTTTGAAACACTTCTAATGATAGTCATGATGATCATAGTTCAATTCTGTCATGAACGGTTTTAGAATCAAATTTTGCAACTGGGTTTAGATGTGGTCATGAACAGGTCTCAGATGGTATCATGAAGAAGTTCCTACGTTGGTATTCAACCATTGTGGAACACCGGAAACATCCTTAAGGAGGTCTACAAGAATCAAGCACCCTCCTAGAAGGTATGATGATTATTTTACTTCAGTTGCTTTGACCGCTAACGATGATGAACCTTTGTGTTATTAAGAAGCTTTAGAAGGTTCAAAGAGTGACAAATGGAAAGCAGCCATGAAGGAAGAAATGATGGCCTTAGGTAAGAATGGCACATGGGATCTCGTTGAACTTCCCAAAGGCAGGAAAACAGTGGGATGTAAATGGGTTTTCAAGGTGAAACGGGGTGTGAATGATTACAGAGGACAGATATAAAGCAAGGCCGGTTGCAAAAGGGTTTTCTCAGAAAGTAGGCATTGACTTTCATGAGATATTTTTTCCAGTTGTTAAAATAGTTTCAATTCGCATTGTGTTAGCATTAGTCGCTTTGCTTGATTTAGAATTACAACAACTAGATGTTAAGACTGCTTTTTTACATGGAGATTTAGATGAAGAAATTTATATGGAACAACGAGAAGGGTTTGTTCAGCATCGCAATAAGAAATTTGTCTGGAAGCTCAAGAAGTGATTATATGGTCTGAAGCAGTCGCCTCGACAATGGTACAAGAAATTTGATTCTTTCATGTTGAGTCAAAAATATATAAGAAGTGAATATGATCATTGTGTTTACTTTAAGCAGTTAAGTAATGGCATGTTCATTATTTAGTGTTGTATGTTGACGATATGCTTTTAGCAAGCAAAAGCATTGAAGAAATCAACAGGTTAAAGACTGAGATGGCAAGGACATTTGATATGAAATATCTAGGAGCAGCAAGACAGATTTTGGGCATGGAGTTTTCAGAGACAGGAGCAATCGTAAGTTGTGGCTATCACAAAAGAAGTATATTGAGAAAATACTTGTGAGGTTTGGTATGAACAATGTGAAGCCATTGTCAGTCCCTTTAGCTTCCAATTTTAAGCTTTCTTCCAGTTTATGACCTAATACAGATGAAGAAAAGGATTATATGTCTCAAATTCCATATGCCAATGTAGTAGGATGTTTGATGTATGCGATGGTTTGTACTCGACCAGATATTTCACATGTAGTTGGGGCTGTCAGCAGGTATATGGAAAATTCGAGTAAAGAACATTGGTTAGTAGTGAAATGGGTGCTTCGGTATTTGAGAGGCACAAGTAGTTATTGTATCACTTACAATAAGAGTAGTGAATTTGTTTGTGGGTATGTTGATTCTGATTTTGCACGTGATTTGGATAAGAGAAGGTCAACTTCAGGGTGTGTCTTTACTCTTGTAGGTGGAGCTATTATCTAGATGTCAAAGCTACAAAACATTGTGGCTTTATCCACTACTGAAGTAGAATACATTGTTGCTTTGCATGCTTGCAAAGAAGCGGTTTGGCTGAAAGGTTTGCTTCGTGAATTTGGTAGGTTACAAGACAACATCAAGTTACTTTGTGATAGTCAAAGTGCAATACATTTGGCTAAAAATCCGGCCTATCATAGTAAATCAAAGCATATTCCAATAAAGTACCATTTTGTTAGACAGGTTATCCCTGAAATGGGAGTCTCTCTTGAAAAGGTGCATACAAAGGAAAACTGTGCAGACATGTTCATGAAACCAGTTTTGTTAGAGAAGCTGCATTGGTGTTTGGCTTCTTTTGGCTTGCAGAAAAATAAATAATAAAGAAACAGGGCATCAGGCTAATTGTTGGCAAGGTGGAGATTGTTGAGATTTTCGATTTTAGTAAAATAGGCAAAAAATCTTAGTAGGTGACAACAATAAGATGCAACCTATATTTTTTGTAAGAGGATTTATGAGGCAGTTAGATTCTCTTGGCTATAAAACAGGTGTCCATATGGATTGGTGTGTGTGTGAGCGTTTGAGAGGAAATTGATTCTCTTGTAATCTTCTGTTTTGATAATAAAGATTGTCGATGCCTATGTTTGGTGGACGTAGCCCAGAATGGTTGGGTGAACCACGTTAAACTCTCTGTCTTCTATGTATGATTTATATGTTGTTGCTTGTCTTTTTTAATTAGCTTCCCACTGATTGCTCCAACAATTGGTATCAGAGCGAGTTGGAGGAAAGGCGGGAGGCTTGGGAGGCCCAGAACTTGGTTGTGGAACTAGTTGTTGAACTGGTACATTCGACCAAGACAGTCGACTTGTTTGAAATCATCTGCGTGGCTGTCATCTGCAGTCAGTCTTGATGTACAGTGCAAGACTGTAAATCAGCGCAGCGTTAACACTGTTTTTTTTGCAGTATTGTTACGTGTTTACTTTGTGAAAGCGGTGTTTGTGTCCAATGGTGTTTATCAATCTGCGTGTATTGGCAGAAAATTTTCTGAATTGTGAAGAGCTACAAGGCCTTTTAACATTATGAATATTAAATGCCCATAACCTCTAACGACCTATCGCAGGCCATCACCGTGCAGCAACCGTTCTAGAGTTTGGTCTGAGTGAACTCGTGGAGGCTCACCCAGAGTGGGTCTAGATAGAAGCCCACGATAGCATAATGAGAAGTCGATGTAAATCCTGCGTGCACATACGTATACCAGTGCATAGTTTTGTGCGTATGACAGCGTTTTGAATGTTGAGCGGACCTGCGTGTTATGCCAGATTCGTGTTAAAAACCATGTGAAGGATTATACCATATGCCAGATGTGTAAACGGTGGACCTGCGTGTAATGCCAGATGTGTATTGCATCTTTTGTGCTGAGTTTTTTGTTTTTTGCTAAGTGATACGTATTGATTGGCGCGGAAATTGGGATGACAGTAGTGCCAACAAGTGGAAAGGTGTGGGTATGATTGTATTAAATGCACCAATTTCTTCATTAGCGCAGATCTGAAGGGGATAGACACGCCATTTTTCACACTCTAAGCGTTTTTGCTGCCGATGCGGATTTGCTGGAGTGATGAGAGCGCCAACGTGCCAATTTTGTTGGTAAAATTTGCTACTCGATTTTGTACTGTAATTTTCACAGCAAAAAAAGTTTTTTTTTTAAAGCAAAGGCTGTGTAATATAAGGCATAGGCATTTTGTAAATATTAACTTCTTGTATTTAAAAGTTGGAATTGGAGATTCTTTTTTCTCTAAGCGAGATGGAGAAAACTCAGAGTTCCCGATTTGAAATTGAGAAGTTTAATAGCAAAAACAATTTCGAGATCTGGAAGGTAAAGATGCATGATTTGTTGGTACAACAAGGCGTGGCGAAGGCGTTGTTGGGCAGATCCAAATTGCCTTACCCCGTGATAGATGATGAATGGAATGAGTTCGATGGAAGAGCCTTATGTGGTATTCGACTGTGTTTGGCTGATGATGTTTTATTTATCATCGTGTCAGAGAAGACTGCTACTGGTTTGTGGACGAAGTTGGAGAAGCTGTATATGACAAAATCCTTGACAAATTGGATTCTCCTGAAGCGACAGCTATACAGTTTGCGAATGAAGGAAGGTACTTCCATTACTGATCATTTGAATGTTTTTAATACGCCAATGGTGCAATTAGAAAGCATAGAAGTAAAATTTGAATCCGAGGATAAAGCCATAACGTTATTGTGCTCGTTGCCCGAGTCGTGGGATCATTTTGTTACTTCTATAAGTCTTAGCTCATCCGAAACCATTGAATTTGATGATGTCGTCGGAGCTTTGTTGTCCAAGGATACCAGGAAGCGGTCGAATGCTGACACCTCTACATCAGAGGCAATGATGGCTAGAGGTCGTTCCAAAGAAAGACGCTCTGGTAAGCATAGCGATTCACGTTCAAAGTCGAAAGGAAAGAAGAGTAAAGTAAAGTGCTGGTTCTGCGGCAAATCAGGGCATTTGAAGAAGGATTGTTGGAAGCGACAACAAACTTCTAAAGAAGATTCATCGATAGAAAATAAGGAAGCGAACACGACTGATACAGGTTCAGCATTTGGTTCATGTATGAGCGACAACGTCTTATCAGTTAATTTGTCAAATCATGATCAACATTGGTTGTTAGATTCAGGGGCATCAAACCACATGTGTATTCATAGAGACTGGTTTAAGACATATAGATCAGTGAATGATGGAGTCGTGTACATGGGTAATGATGTCACATCTAATATTGTGCAAATAGGGAGTATACAACTGCAAATGTTTGATGGGACAACCAAAATGTTAACTGATGTAAGACATGTAACAGATTTAAGGAAAAATCTAATTTCACTAGGGGCACTTGACAAAAATGGATATAAAACTGTAATTCAAGGTGGAGTAATGAAAATTTACAAAGGTATTCTACTAGTAATGAAAGCTAAGAAAGTAGGAAATCTGTTTCAGTTAGAAGGAAGAACAGGGTCAGTTCATGTGTCTACGGTGTCTGAACATGACAGTAGTTCCATTCGCCTATGGCATCAAAGGTTGGGCCATATGAGCGAAAGAGGGTTAAAGATTTTGGTTGATCGCAAGTTACTTCGTAATCTAAGGTCTGGAAAGTTAGATTTCTGTAAACATTGTCTGTTTGGAAAACAAAGTAAACAAAAGTTTAAAACAGGCAAACATACTAGTAAAGGAATACTTGATTATATCCATTCAGATGTTTGGGGTCCAGCACCTACAACCTCGTATGGTGGCTCGTCATATTTTGTATCGTTTATTGATGAATTTTCTAGGAAAGTGTGGGTCTACATGTTGAAAAGGAAGTCTGATGTTTTTACAGTTTTCAAGCAGTTTAGAGCATTAGTAGAAAACATCACTAGTAGAACTATAAAATGTTTAAGAACTGACAATGGTGGTGAGTTTACTTCCAAGGTGTTTGACAACTATTGCAAGGATGCAGTGATCGAGAGACATAAGACTACTGTTTATACTCCTCAGCAAAATGGAGTTGCTGAACGCATGAACAGGACTCTTCTGGAGAGAGCAAGGAGTATGCTGAGTAACACTGGTTTGCAGAAGGAGTTGTGGACAGAAGCGGTGGCTACAACTTGTTATGTGATAAATCGGTCACCATCGACAGTGATTGGTTGCAAGATTCCTCAAGAGGTATGGAAAGGTCACCCTTGTGATTATTCTAAACTCGGAGTGTTTGGTTGTGATGCATATGCTCTAGTGCCTAAACATTAGCACACTAAATTAGATCCAAAATCAAATAGGTATATCTTTGTTGGGTATGGTGATGGAACAAAGGGATTTAGATTGTGGGATCCTACTACCCGCAAAATCATCATCAACAGAGATGTAAAGTTTGATGAATCTTCTCTTGTACAGTTAGATGTAGATAATAAATTGAAACATGATGATGTATCTGATTTTCAGCACATTCAGTTTGACAACACTTCTAATGATAGTCATGATGATCATAGTTCAGATTCTAGTCATGAACAGGTTTTAGAATCAAATTATGAACAGGGTTTAGATGTAGGTCATGAACAGGTCTCAGATGGTGATCATGAAGAAGTTCCTACAAATGGTATTCAACCAATTGTGGAAGCACCGGAAACATCCTTAAGGAGGTCTACAAGAATCAAGCACCCTCCTAGAAGGTATGATGATTATTTTACTTCAGTTGCTTTGACCGCTAACGATGATGAACCTTTGTGTTATTAAGAAGCTTTAGAAGGTTCAAAGAGTGACAAATGGAAAGCAGCCATGAAGGAAGAAATGATGGCCTTAGGTAAGAATGGCACATGGGATCTGGTTGAACTTCCCAAAGGCAGGAAAACAGTGGGATGTAAATGGGTTTTCAAGGTGAAACGGGGTGTGAATGATACAGAGGACAGATATAAAGCAAGGCCGGTTGCAAAAGGGTTTTCTCAGAAAGTAGGCATTGACTTTCATGAGATATTTTCACCAGTTGTTAAAATAGTTTCAATTCGCATTGTGTTAGCATTAGTCGCTTTGCTTGATTTAGAATTACAACAACTAGATGTTAAGACTGCTTTTTTACATGGAGATTTAGATGAAGAAATTTATATGGAACAACGAGAAGGGTTTGTTCAGCATCGCAATAAGAAATTTGTCTACAAGCTCAAGAAGTGATTATATGGTCTGAAGCAGTCGCCTCGACAATGGTACAAGAAATTTGATTCTTTCATGTTGAGTCAAAAATATATAAGAAGTGAATATGATCATTGTGTTTACTTTAAGCAGTTAAGTAATGGCATGTTCATTATCTTAGTGTTGTATGTTGACGATATGCTTTTAGCAAGCAAAAGCATTGAAGAAATCAACAGGTTAAAGACTGAGATGGCAAGGACATTTGATATGAAATATCTAGGAGCAGCAAGACAGATTTTGGGCATGGAGATTTTCAGAGACAGGAGCAATCGTAAGTTGTGGCTATCACAAAAGAAGTATATTGAGAAAATACTTGTGAGGTTTGGTATGAACAATGTGAAGCCTGTGTCAGTCCCTTTAGCTTCCAATTTTAAGCTTTCTTCCAGTTTATGACCTAATACAGATGAAGAAAAGGATTATATGTCTCAAATTCCATATGCCAATGTAGTAGGATGTTTGATGTATGCGATGGTTTGTACTCGACCAGATATTTCACATGTAGTTGGGGCTGTCAGCAGGTATATGGAAAATTCGAGTAAAGAACATTGGTTAGTAGTGAAATGGGTGCTTCGGTATTTGAGAGGCACAAGTAGTTATTGTATCACTTACAATAAGAGTAGTGAATTTGTTTGTGGGTATGTTGATTCTGATTTTGCACGTGATTTGGATAAGAGAAGGTCAACTTCAGGGTGTGTCTTTACTCTTGTAGGTGGAGCTATTATCTAGATGTCAAAGCTACAAAACATTGTGGCTTTATCCACTACTGAAGTAGAATACATTGTTGCTTTGCATGCTTGCAAAGAAGCGGTTTGGCTGAAAGGTTTGCTTCGTGAATTTGGTAGGTTACAAGACAACATCAAGTTACTTTGTGATAGTCAAAGTGCAATACATTTGGCTAAAAATCCGGCCTATCATAGTAAATCAAAGCATATTCCAATAAAGTACCATTTTGTTAGACAGGTTATCCCTGAAATGGGAGTCTCTCTTGAAAAGGTGCATACAAAGGAAAACTGTGCAGACATGTTCATGAAACCAGTTTTGTTAGAGAAGCTGCATTGGTGTTTGGCTTCTTTTGGCTTGCAGAAAAAATAAATAATAAAGAAACAGGGCATCAGGCTAATTGTTGGCAAGGTGGAGATTGTTGAGATTTTCGATTTTAGTAAAATAGGCAAAAAATCTTAGTAGGTGACAACAATAAGATGCAACCTATATTTTTTGTAAGAGGATTTATGAGGCAGTTAGATTCTCTTGGCTATAAAACAGGTGTCCATATGGATTGGTGTGTGTGTGAGCGTTTGAGAGGAAATTGATTCTCTTGTAATCTTCTGTTTTGATAATAAAGATTGTCGATGCCTATGTTTGGTGGACGTAGCCCAGAATGGTTGGGTGAACCACGTTAAACTCTCTGTCTTCTATGTATGATTTATATGTTGTTGCTTGTCTTTTTTAATTAGCTTCCCACTGATTGCTCCAACAATTGGTATCAGAGCGAGTTGGAGGAAAGGCGGGAGGCTTGGGAGGCCCAGAACTTGGTTGTGGAACTAGTTGTTGAACTGGTACATTCGACCAAGACAGTCGACTTGTTTGAAATCATCTGCGTGGCTGTCATCTGCAGTCAGTCTTGATGTACAGTGCAAGACTGTAAATCAGCGCAGCGTTAACACTGTTTTTTTTGCAGTATTGTTACGTGTTTACTTTGTGAAAGCGGTGTTTGTGTCCAATGGTGTTTATCAATCTGCGTGTATTGGCAGAAAATTTTCTGAATTGTGAAGAGCTACAAGGCCTTTTAACATTATGAATATTAAATGCCCATAACCTCTAACGACCTATCGCAGGCCATCACCGTGCAGCAACCGTTCTAGAGTTTGGTCTGAGTGAACTCGTGGAGGCTCACCCAGAGTGGGTCTAGATAGAAGCCCACGATAGCATAATGAGAAGTCGATGTAAATCCTGCGTGCACATACGTATACCAGTGCATAGTTTTGTGCGTATGACAGCGTTTTGAATGTTGAGCGGACCTGCGTGTTATGCCAGATTCGTGTTAAAAACCATGTGAAGGATTATACCATATGCCAGATGTGTAAACGGTGGACCTGCGTGTAATGCCAGATGTGTATTGCATCTTTTGTGCTGAGTTTTTTGTTTTTTGCTAAGTGATACGTATTGATTGGCGCGGAAATTGGGATGACAGTAGTGCCAACAAGTGGAAAGGTGTGGGTATGATTGTATTAAATGCACCAATTTCTTCATTAGCGCAGATCTGAAGGGGATAGACACGCCATTTTTCACACTCTAAGCGTTTTTGCTGCCGATGCGGATTTGCTGGAGTGATGAGAGCGCCAACGTGCCAATTTTGTTGGTAAAATTTGCTACTCGATTTTGTACTGTAATTTTCACAGCAAAAAAAGTTTTTTTTTTAAAGCAAAGGCTGTGTAATATAAGGCATAGGCATTTTGTAAATATTAACTTCTTGTATTTAAAAGTTGGAATTGGAGATTCTTTTTTCTCTAAGCGAGATGGAGAAAACTCAGAGTTCCCGATTTGAAATTGAGAAGTTTAATAGCAAAAACAATTTCGAGATCTGGAAGGTAAAGATGCATGATTTGTTGGTACAACAAGGCGTGGCGAAGGCGTTGTTGGGCAGATCCAAATTGCCTTACCCCGTGATAGATGATGAATGGAATGAGTTCGATGGAAGAGCCTTATGTGGTATTCGACTGTGTTTGGCTGATGATGTTTTATTTATCATCGTGTCAGAGAAGACTGCTACTGGTTTGTGGACGAAGTTGGAGAAGCTGTATATGACAAAATCCTTGACAAATTGGATTCTCCTGAAGCGACAGCTATACAGTTTGCGAATGAAGGAAGGTACTTCCATTACTGATCATTTGAATGTTTTTAATACGCCAATGGTGCAATTAGAAAGCATAGAAGTAAAATTTGAATCCGAGGATAAAGCCATAACGTTATTGTGCTCGTTGCCCGAGTCGTGGGATCATTTTGTTACTTCTATAAGTCTTAGCTCATCCGAAACCATTGAATTTGATGATGTCGTCGGAGCTTTGTTGTCCAAGGATACCAGGAAGCGGTCGAATGCTGACACCTCTACATCAGAGGCAATGATGGCTAGAGGTCGTTCCAAAGAAAGACGCTCTGGTAAGCATAGCGATTCACGTTCAAAGTCGAAAGGAAAGAAGAGTAAAGTAAAGTGCTGGTTCTGCGGCAAATCAGGGCATTTGAAGAAGGATTGTTGGAAGCGACAACAAACTTCTAAAGAAGATTCATCGATAGAAAATAAGGAAGCGAACACGACTGATACAGGTTCAGCATTTGGTTCATGTATGAGCGACAACGTCTTATCAGTTAATTTGTCAAATCATGATCAACATTGGTTGTTAGATTCAGGGGCATCAAACCACATGTGTATTCATAGAGACTGGTTTAAGACATATAGATCAGTGAATGATGGAGTCGTGTACATGGGTAATGATGTCACATCTAATATTGTGCAAATAGGGAGTATACAACTGCAAATGTTTGATGGGACAACCAAAATGTTAACTGATGTAAGACATGTAACAGATTTAAGGAAAAATCTAATTTCACTCGGGGGCACTTGACAAAAATGGATATAAAACTGTAATTCAAGGTGGAGTAATGAAAATTTACAAAGGTATTCTACTAGTAATGAAAGCTAAGAAAGTAGGAAATCTGTTTGAGTTAGAAGGAAGAACAGGGTCAGTTCATGTGTCTACGGTGTCTGAACATGACAGTAGTTCCATTCGCCTATGGCATCAAAGGTTGGGCCATATGAGCGAAAGAGGGTTAAAGATTTTGGTTGATCGCAAGTTACTTCGTAATCTAAGGTCTGGAAAGTTAGATTTCTGTAAACATTGTCTGTTTGGAAAACAAAGTAAACAAAAGTTTAAAACAGGCAAACATACTAGTAAAGGAATACTTGATTATATCCATTCAGATGTTTGGGGTCCAGCACCTACAACCTCGTATGGTGGCTCGTCATATTTTGTATCGTTTATTGATGAATTTTCTAGGAAAGTGTGGGTCTACATGTTGAAAAGGAAGTCTGATGTTTTTACAGTTTTCAAGCAGTTTAGAGCATTAGTAGAAAACATCACTAGTAGAACTATAAAATGTTTAAGAACTGACAATGGTGGTGAGTTTACTTCCAAGGTGTTTGACAACTATTGCAAGGATGCAGTGATCGAGAGACATAAGACTACTGTTTATACTCCTCAGCAAAATGGAGTTGCTGAACGCATGAACAGGACTCTTCTGGAGAGAGCAAGGAGTATGCTGAGTAACACTGGTTTGCAGAAGGAGTTGTGGACAGAAGCGGTGGCTACAACTTGTTATGTGATAAATCGGTCACCATCGACAGTGATTGGTTGCAAGATTCCTCAAGAGGTATGGAAAGGTCACCCTTGTGATTATTCTAAACTCGGAGTGTTTGGTTGTGATGCATATGCTCTAGTGCCTAAACATTAGCGCACTAAATTAGATCCAAAATCAAATAGGTATATCTTTGTTGGGTATGGTGATGGAACAAAGGGATTTAGATTGTGGGATCCTACTACCCGCAAAATCATCATCAACAGAGATGTAAAGTTTGATGAATCTTCTCTTGTACAGTTAGATGTAGATAATAAATTGAAACATGATGATGTATCTGATTTTCAGCACATTCAGTTTGACAACACTTCTAATGATAGTCATGATGATCATAGTTCAGATTCTAGTCATGAACAGGTTTTAGAATCAAATTATGAACAGGGTTTAGATGTAGGTCATGAACAGGTCTCAGATGGTGATCATGAAGAAGTTCCTACAAATGGTATTCAACCAATTGTGGAAGCACCGGAAACATCCTTAAGGAGGTCTACAAGAATCAAGCACCCTCCTAGAAGGTATGATGATTATTTTACTTCAGTTGCTTTGACCGCTAACGATGATGAACCTTTGTGTTATTAAGAAGCTTTAGAAGGTTCAAAGAGTGACAAATGGAAAGCAGCCATGAAGGAAGAAATGATGGCCTTAGGTAAGAATGGCACATGGGATCTGGTTGAACTTCCCAAAGGCAGGAAAACAGTGGGATGTAAATGGGTTTTCAAGGTGAAACGGGGTGTGAATGATACAGAGGACAGATATAAAGCAAGGCCGGTTGCAAAAGGGTTTTCTCAGAAAGTAGGCATTGACTTTCATGAGATATTTTCACCAGTTGTTAAAATAGTTTCAATTCGCATTGTGTTAGCATTAGTCGCTTTGCTTGATTTAGAATTACAACAACTAGATGTTAAGACTGCTTTTTTACATGGAGATTTAGATGAAGAAATTTATATGGAACAACGAGAAGGGTTTGTTCAGCATCGCAATAAGAAATTTGTCTACAAGCTCAAGAAGTGATTATATGGTCTGAAGCAGTCGCCTCGACAATGGTACAAGAAATTTGATTCTTTCATGTTGAGTCAAAAATATATAAGAAGTGAATATGATCATTGTGTTTACTTTAAGCAGTTAAGTAATGGCATGTTCATTATCTTAGTGTTGTATGTTGACGATATGCTTTTAGCAAGCAAAAGCATTGAAGAAATCAACAGGTTAAAGACTGAGATGGCAAGGACATTTGATATGAAATATCTAGGAGCAGCAAGACAGATTTTGGGCATGGAGATTTTCAGAGACAGGAGCAATCGTAAGTTGTGGCTATCACAAAAGAAGTATATTGAGAAAATACTTGTGAGGTTTGGTATGAACAATGTGAAGCCTGTGTCAGTCCCTTTAGCTTCCAATTTTAAGCTTTCTTCCAGTTTATGACCTAATACAGATGAAGAAAAGGATTATATGTCTCAAATTCCATATGCCAATGTAGTAGGATGTTTGATGTATGCGATGGTTTGTACTCGACCAGATATTTCACATGTAGTTGGGGCTGTCAGCAGGTATATGGAAAATTCGAGTAAAGAACATTGGTTAGTAGTGAAATGGGTGCTTCGGTATTTGAGAGGCACAAGTAGTTATTGTATCACTTACAATAAGAGTAGTGAATTTGTTTGTGGGTATGTTGATTCTGATTTTGCACGTGATTTGGATAAGAGAAGGTCAACTTCAGGGTGTGTCTTTACTCTTGTAGGTGGAGCTATTATCTAGATGTCAAAGCTACAAAACATTGTGGCTTTATCCACTACTGAAGTAGAATACATTGTTGCTTTGCATGCTTGCAAAGAAGCGGTTTGGCTGAAAGGTTTGCTTCGTGAATTTGGTAGGTTACAAGACAACATCAAGTTACTTTGTGATAGTCAAAGTGCAATACATTTGGCTAAAAATCCGGCCTATCATAGTAAATCAAAGCATATTCCAATAAAGTACCATTTTGTTAGACAGGTTATCCCTGAAATGGGAGTCTCTCTTGAAAAGGTGCATACAAAGGAAAACTGTGCAGACATGTTCATGAAACCAGTTTTGTTAGAGAAGCTGCATTGGTGTTTGGCTTCTTTTGGCTTGCAGAAAAAATAAATAATAAAGAAACAGGGCATCAGGCTAATTGTTGGCAAGGTGGAGATTGTTGAGATTTTCGATTTTAGTAAAATAGGCAAAAAATCTTAGTAGGTGACAACAATAAGATGCAACCTATATTTTTTGTAAGAGGATTTATGAGGCAGTTAGATTCTCTTGGCTATAAAACAGGTGTCCATATGGATTGGTGTGTGTGTGAGCGTTTGAGAGGAAATTGATTCTCTTGTAATCTTCTGTTTTGATAATAAAGATTGTCGATGCCTATGTTTGGTGGACGTAGCCCAGAATGGTTGGGTGAACCACGTTAAACTCTCTGTCTTCTATGTATGATTTATATGTTGTTGCTTGTCTTTTTTAATTAGCTTCCCACTGATTGCTCCAACAATTGGTATCAGAGCGAGTTGGAGGAAAGGCGGGAGGCTTGGGAGGCCCAGAACTTGGTTGTGGAACTAGTTGTTGAACTGGTACATTCGACCAAGACAGTCGACTTGTTTGAAATCATCTGCGTGGCTGTCATCTGCAGTCAGTCTTGATGTACAGTGCAAGACTGTAAATCAGCGCAGCGTTAACACTGTTTTTTTTGCAGTATTGTTACGTGTTTACTTTGTGAAAGCGGTGTTTGTGTCCAATGGTGTTTATCAATCTGCGTGTATTGGCAGAAAATTTTCTGAATTGTGAAGAGCTACAAGGCCTTTTAACATTATGAATATTAAATGCCCATAACCTCTAACGACCTATCGCAGGCCATCACCGTGCAGCAACCGTTCTAGAGTTTGGTCTGAGTGAACTCGTGGAGGCTCACCCAGAGTGGGTCTAGATAGAAGCCCACGATAGCATAATGAGAAGTCGATGTAAATCCTGCGTGCACATACGTATACCAGTGCATAGTTTTGTGCGTATGACAGCGTTTTGAATGTTGAGCGGACCTGCGTGTTATGCCAGATTCGTGTTAAAAACCATGTGAAGGATTATACCATATGCCAGATGTGTAAACGGTGGACCTGCGTGTAATGCCAGATGTGTATTGCATCTTTTGTGCTGAGTTTTTTGTTTTTTGCTAAGTGATACGTATTGATTGGCGCGGAAATTGGGATGACAGTAGTGCCAACAAGTGGAAAGGTGTGGGTATGATTGTATTAAATGCACCAATTTCTTCATTAGCGCAGATCTGAAGGGGATAGACACGCCATTTTTCACACTCTAAGCGTTTTTGCTGCCGATGCGGATTTGCTGGAGTGATGAGAGCGCCAACGTGCCAATTTTGTTGGTAAAATTTGCTACTCGATTTTGTACTGTAATTTTCACAGCAAAAAAAGTTTTTTTTTTAAAGCAAAGGCTGTGTAATATAAGGCATAGGCATTTTGTAAATATTAACTTCTTGTATTTAAAAGTTGGAATTGGAGATTCTTTTTTCTCTAAGCGAGATGGAGAAAACTCAGAGTTCCCGATTTGAAATTGAGAAGTTTAATAGCAAAAACAATTTCGAGATCTGGAAGGTAAAGATGCATGATTTGTTGGTACAACAAGGCGTGGCGAAGGCGTTGTTGGGCAGATCCAAATTGCCTTACCCCGTGATAGATGATGAATGGAATGAGTTCGATGGAAGAGCCTTATGTGGTATTCGACTGTGTTTGGCTGATGATGTTTTATTTATCATCGTGTCAGAGAAGACTGCTACTGGTTTGTGGACGAAGTTGGAGAAGCTGTATATGACAAAATCCTTGACAAATTGGATTCTCCTGAAGCGACAGCTATACAGTTTGCGAATGAAGGAAGGTACTTCCATTACTGATCATTTGAATGTTTTTAATACGCCAATGGTGCAATTAGAAAGCATAGAAGTAAAATTTGAATCCGAGGATAAAGCCATAACGTTATTGTGCTCGTTGCCCGAGTCGTGGGATCATTTTGTTACTTCTATAAGTCTTAGCTCATCCGAAACCATTGAATTTGATGATGTCGTCGGAGCTTTGTTGTCCAAGGATACCAGGAAGCGGTCGAATGCTGACACCTCTACATCAGAGGCAATGATGGCTAGAGGTCGTTCCAAAGAAAGACGCTCTGGTAAGCATAGCGATTCACGTTCAAAGTCGAAAGGAAAGAAGAGTAAAGTAAAGTGCTGGTTCTGCGGCAAATCAGGGCATTTGAAGAAGGATTGTTGGAAGCGACAACAAACTTCTAAAGAAGATTCATCGATAGAAAATAAGGAAGCGAACACGACTGATACAGGTTCAGCATTTGGTTCATGTATGAGCGACAACGTCTTATCAGTTAATTTGTCAAATCATGATCAACATTGGTTGTTAGATTCAGGGGCATCAAACCACATGTGTATTCATAGAGACTGGTTTAAGACATATAGATCAGTGAATGATGGAGTCGTGTACATGGGTAATGATGTCACATCTAATATTGTGCAAATAGGGAGTATACAACTGCAAATGTTTGATGGGACAACCAAAATGTTAACTGATGTAAGACATGTAACAGATTTAAGGAAAAATCTAATTTCACTCGGGGGCACTTGACAAAAATGGATATAAAACTGTAATTCAAGGTGGAGTAATGAAAATTTACAAAGGTATTCTACTAGTAATGAAAGCTAAGAAAGTAGGAAATCTGTTTGAGTTAGAAGGAAGAACAGGGTCAGTTCATGTGTCTACGGTGTCTGAACATGACAGTAGTTCCATTCGCCTATGGCATCAAAGGTTGGGCCATATGAGCGAAAGAGGGTTAAAGATTTTGGTTGATCGCAAGTTACTTCGTAATCTAAGGTCTGGAAAGTTAGATTTCTGTAAACATTGTCTGTTTGGAAAACAAAGTAAACAAAAGTTTAAAACAGGCAAACATACTAGTAAAGGAATACTTGATTATATCCATTCAGATGTTTGGGGTCCAGCACCTACAACCTCGTATGGTGGCTCGTCATATTTTGTATCGTTTATTGATGAATTTTCTAGGAAAGTGTGGGTCTACATGTTGAAAAGGAAGTCTGATGTTTTTACAGTTTTCAAGCAGTTTAGAGCATTAGTAGAAAACATCACTAGTAGAACTATAAAATGTTTAAGAACTGACAATGGTGGTGAGTTTACTTCCAAGGTGTTTGACAACTATTGCAAGGATGCAGTGATCGAGAGACATAAGACTACTGTTTATACTCCTCAGCAAAATGGAGTTGCTGAACGCATGAACAGGACTCTTCTGGAGAGAGCAAGGAGTATGCTGAGTAACACTGGTTTGCAGAAGGAGTTGTGGACAGAAGCGGTGGCTACAACTTGTTATGTGATAAATCGGTCACCATCGACAGTGATTGGTTGCAAGATTCCTCAAGAGGTATGGAAAGGTCACCCTTGTGATTATTCTAAACTCGGAGTGTTTGGTTGTGATGCATATGCTCTAGTGCCTAAACATTAGCACACTAAATTAGATCCAAAATCAAATAGGTATATCTTTGTTGGGTATGGTGATGGAACAAAGGGATTTAGATTGTGGGATCCTACTACCCGCAAAATCATCATCAACAGAGATGTAAAGTTTGATGAATCTTCTCTTGTACAGTTAGATGTAGATAATAAATTGAAACATGATGATGTATCTGATTTTCAGCACATTCAGTTTGACAACACTTCTAATGATAGTCATGATGATCATAGTTCAGATTCTAGTCATGAACAGGTTTTAGAATCAAATTATGAACAGGGTTTAGATGTAGGTCATGAACAGGTCTCAGATGGTGATCATGAAGAAGTTCCTACAAATGGTATTCAACCAATTGTGGAAGCACCGGAAACATCCTTAAGGAGGTCTACAAGAATCAAGCACCCTCCTAGAAGGTATGATGATTATTTTACTTCAGTTGCTTTGACCGCTAACGATGATGAACCTTTGTGTTATTAAGAAGCTTTAGAAGGTTCAAAGAGTGACAAATGGAAAGCAGCCATGAAGGAAGAAATGATGGCCTTAGGTAAGAATGGCACATGGGATCTGGTTGAACTTCCCAAAGGCAGGAAAACAGTGGGATGTAAATGGGTTTTCAAGGTGAAACGGGGTGTGAATGATACAGAGGACAGATATAAAGCAAGGCCGGTTGCAAAAGGGTTTTCTCAGAAAGTAGGCATTGACTTTCATGAGATATTTTCACCAGTTGTTAAAATAGTTTCAATTCGCATTGTGTTAGCATTAGTCGCTTTGCTTGATTTAGAATTACAACAACTAGATGTTAAGACTGCTTTTTTACATGGAGATTTAGATGAAGAAATTTATATGGAACAACGAGAAGGGTTTGTTCAGCATCGCAATAAGAAATTTGTCTGCAAGCTCAAGAAGTGATTATATGGTCTGAAGCAGTCGCCTCGACAATGGTACAAGAAATTTGATTCTTTCATGTTGAGTCAAAAATATATAAGAAGTGAATATGATCATTGTGTTTACTTTAAGCAGTTAAGTAATGGCATGTTCATTATCTTAGTGTTGTATGTTGACGATATGCTTTTAGCAAGCAAAAGCATTGAAGAAATCAACAGGTTAAAGACTGAGATGGCAAGGACATTTGATATGAAATATCTAGGAGCAGCAAGACAGATTTTGGGCATGGAGATTTTCAGAGACAGGAGCAATCGTAAGTTGTGGCTATCACAAAAGAAGTATATTGAGAAAATACTTGTGAGGTTTGGTATGAACAATGTGAAGCCTGTGTCAGTCCCTTTAGCTTCCAATTTTAAGCTTTCTTCCAGTTTATGACCTAATACAGATGAAGAAAAGGATTATATGTCTCAAATTCCATATGCCAATGTAGTAGGATGTTTGATGTATGCGATGGTTTGTACTCGACCAGATATTTCACATGTAGTTGGGGCTGTCAGCAGGTATATGGAAAATTCGAGTAAAGAACATTGGTTAGTAGTGAAATGGGTGCTTCGGTATTTGAGAGGCACAAGTAGTTATTGTATCACTTACAATAAGAGTAGTGAATTTGTTTGTGGGTATGTTGATTCTGATTTTGCACGTGATTTGGATAAGAGAAGGTCAACTTCAGGGTGTGTCTTTACTCTTGTAGGTGGAGCTATTATCTAGATGTCAAAGCTACAAAACATTGTGGCTTTATCCACTACTGAAGTAGAATACATTGTTGCTTTGCATGCTTGCAAAGAAGCGGTTTGGCTGAAAGGTTTGCTTCGTGAATTTGGTAGGTTACAAGACAACATCAAGTTACTTTGTGATAGTCAAAGTGCAATACATTTGGCTAAAAATCCGGCCTATCATAGTAAATCAAAGCATATTCCAATAAAGTACCATTTTGTTAGACAGGTTATCCCTGAAATGGGAGTCTCTCTTGAAAAGGTGCATACAAAGGAAAACTGTGCAGACATGTTCATGAAACCAGTTTTGTTAGAGAAGCTGCATTGGTGTTTGGCTTCTTTTGGCTTGCAGAAAAAATAAATAATAAAGAAACAGGGCATCAGGCTAATTGTTGGCAAGGTGGAGATTGTTGAGATTTTCGATTTTAGTAAAATAGGCAAAAAATCTTAGTAGGTGACAACAATAAGATGCAACCTATATTTTTTGTAAGAGGATTTATGAGGCAGTTAGATTCTCTTGGCTATAAAACAGGTGTCCATATGGATTGGTGTGTGTGTGAGCGTTTGAGAGGAAATTGATTCTCTTGTAATCTTCTGTTTTGATAATAAAGATTGTCGATGCCTATGTTTGGTGGACGTAGCCCAGAATGGTTGGGTGAACCACGTTAAACTCTCTGTCTTCTATGTATGATTTATATGTTGTTGCTTGTCTTTTTTAATTAGCTTCCCACTGATTGCTCCAACAATTGGTATCAGAGCGAGTTGGAGGAAAGGCGGGAGGCTTGGGAGGCCCAGAACTTGGTTGTGGAACTAGTTGTTGAACTGGTACATTCGACCAAGACAGTCGACTTGTTTGAAATCATCTGCGTGGCTGTCATCTGCAGTCAGTCTTGATGTACAGTGCAAGACTGTAAATCAGCGCAGCGTTAACACTGTTTTTTTTGCAGTATTGTTACGTGTTTACTTTGTGAAAGCGGTGTTTGTGTCCAATGGTGTTTATCAATCTGCGTGTATTGGCAGAAAATTTTCTGAATTGTGAAGAGCTACAAGGCCTTTTAACATTATGAATATTAAATGCCCATAACCTCTAACGACCTATCGCAGGCCATCACCGTGCAGCAACCGTTCTAGAGTTTGGTCTGAGTGAACTCGTGGAGGCTCACCCAGAGTGGGTCTAGATAGAAGCCCACGATAGCATAATGAGAAGTCGATGTAAATCCTGCGTGCACATACGTATACCAGTGCATAGTTTTGTGCGTATGACAGCGTTTTGAATGTTGAGCGGACCTGCGTGTTATGCCAGATTCGTGTTAAAAACCATGTGAAGGATTATACCATATGCCAGATGTGTAAACGGTGGACCTGCGTGTAATGCCAGATGTGTATTGCATCTTTTGTGCTGAGTTTTTTGTTTTTTGCTAAGTGATACGTATTGATTGGCGCGGAAATTGGGATGACAGTAGTGCCAACAAGTGGAAAGGTGTGGGTATGATTGTATTAAATGCACCAATTTCTTCATTAGCGCAGATCTGAAGGGGATAGACACGCCATTTTTCACACTCTAAGCGTTTTTGCTGCCGATGCGGATTTGCTGGAGTGATGAGAGCGCCAACGTGCCAATTTTGTTGGTAAAATTTGCTACTCGATTTTGTACTGTAATTTTCACAGCAAAAAAAGTTTTTTTTTTAAAGCAAAGGCTGTGTAATATAAGGCATAGGCATTTTGTAAATATTAACTTCTTGTATTTAAAAGTTGGAATTGGAGATTCTTTTTTCTCTAAGCGAGATGGAGAAAACTCAGAGTTCCCGATTTGAAATTGAGAAGTTTAATAGCAAAAACAATTTCGAGATCTGGAAGGTAAAGATGCATGATTTGTTGGTACAACAAGGCGTGGCGAAGGCGTTGTTGGGCAGATCCAAATTGCCTTACCCCGTGATAGATGATGAATGGAATGAGTTCGATGGAAGAGCCTTATGTGGTATTCGACTGTGTTTGGCTGATGATGTTTTATTTATCATCGTGTCAGAGAAGACTGCTACTGGTTTGTGGACGAAGTTGGAGAAGCTGTATATGACAAAATCCTTGACAAATTGGATTCTCCTGAAGCGACAGCTATACAGTTTGCGAATGAAGGAAGGTACTTCCATTACTGATCATTTGAATGTTTTTAATACGCCAATGGTGCAATTAGAAAGCATAGAAGTAAAATTTGAATCCGAGGATAAAGCCATAACGTTATTGTGCTCGTTGCCCGAGTCGTGGGATCATTTTGTTACTTCTATAAGTCTTAGCTCATCCGAAACCATTGAATTTGATGATGTCGTCGGAGCTTTGTTGTCCAAGGATACCAGGAAGCGGTCGAATGCTGACACCTCTACATCAGAGGCAATGATGGCTAGAGGTCGTTCCAAAGAAAGACGCTCTGGTAAGCATAGCGATTCACGTTCAAAGTCGAAAGGAAAGAAGAGTAAAGTAAAGTGCTGGTTCTGCGGCAAATCAGGGCATTTGAAGAAGGATTGTTGGAAGCGACAACAAACTTCTAAAGAAGATTCATCGATAGAAAATAAGGAAGCGAACACGACTGATACAGGTTCAGCATTTGGTTCATGTATGAGCGACAACGTCTTATCAGTTAATTTGTCAAATCATGATCAACATTGGTTGTTAGATTCAGGGGCATCAAACCACATGTGTATTCATAGAGACTGGTTTAAGACATATAGATCAGTGAATGATGGAGTCGTGTACATGGGTAATGATGTCACATCTAATATTGTGCAAATAGGGAGTATACAACTGCAAATGTTTGATGGGACAACCAAAATGTTAACTGATGTAAGACATGTAACAGATTTAAGGAAAAATCTAATTTCACTCGGGGGCACTTGACAAAAATGGATATAAAACTGTAATTCAAGGTGGAGTAATGAAAATTTACAAAGGTATTCTACTAGTAATGAAAGCTAAGAAAGTAGGAAATCTGTTTGAGTTAGAAGGAAGAACAGGGTCAGTTCATGTGTCTACGGTGTCTGAACATGACAGTAGTTCCATTCGCCTATGGCATCAAAGGTTGGGCCATATGAGCGAAAGAGGGTTAAAGATTTTGGTTGATCGCAAGTTACTTCGTAATCTAAGGTCTGGAAAGTTAGATTTCTGTAAACATTGTCTGTTTGGAAAACAAAGTAAACAAAAGTTTAAAACAGGCAAACATACTAGTAAAGGAATACTTGATTATATCCATTCAGATGTTTGGGGTCCAGCACCTACAACCTCGTATGGTGGCTCGTCATATTTTGTATCGTTTATTGATGAATTTTCTAGGAAAGTGTGGGTCTACATGTTGAAAAGGAAGTCTGATGTTTTTACAGTTTTCAAGCAGTTTAGAGCATTAGTAGAAAACATCACTAGTAGAACTATAAAATGTTTAAGAACTGACAATGGTGGTGAGTTTACTTCCAAGGTGTTTGACAACTATTGCAAGGATGCAGTGATCGAGAGACATAAGACTACTGTTTATACTCCTCAGCAAAATGGAGTTGCTGAACGCATGAACAGGACTCTTCTGGAGAGAGCAAGGAGTATGCTGAGTAACACTGGTTTGCAGAAGGAGTTGTGGACAGAAGCGGTGGCTACAACTTGTTATGTGATAAATCGGTCACCATCGACAGTGATTGGTTGCAAGATTCCTCAAGAGGTATGGAAAGGTCACCCTTGTGATTATTCTAAACTCGGAGTGTTTGGTTGTGATGCATATGCTCTAGTGCCTAAACATTAGCACACTAAATTAGATCCAAAATCAAATAGGTATATCTTTGTTGGGTATGGTGATGGAACAAAGGGATTTAGATTGTGGGATCCTACTACCCGCAAAATCATCATCAACAGAGATGTAAAGTTTGATGAATCTTCTCTTGTACAGTTAGATGTAGATAATAAATTGAAACATGATGATGTATCTGATTTTCAGCACATTCAGTTTGACAACACTTCTAATGATAGTCATGATGATCATAGTTCAGATTCTAGTCATGAACAGGTTTTAGAATCAAATTATGAACAGGGTTTAGATGTAGGTCATGAACAGGTCTCAGATGGTGATCATGAAGAAGTTCCTACAAATGGTATTCAACCAATTGTGGAAGCACCGGAAACATCCTTAAGGAGGTCTACAAGAATCAAGCACCCTCCTAGAAGGTATGATGATTATTTTACTTCAGTTGCTTTGACCGCTAACGATGATGAACCTTTGTGTTATTAAGAAGCTTTAGAAGGTTCAAAGAGTGACAAATGGAAAGCAGCCATGAAGGAAGAAATGATGGCCTTAGGTAAGAATGGCACATGGGATCTGGTTGAACTTCCCAAAGGCAGGAAAACAGTGGGATGTAAATGGGTTTTCAAGGTGAAACGGGGTGTGAATGATACAGAGGACAGATATAAAGCAAGGCCGGTTGCAAAAGGGTTTTCTCAGAAAGTAGGCATTGACTTTCATGAGATATTTTCACCAGTTGTTAAAATAGTTTCAATTCGCATTGTGTTAGCATTAGTCGCTTTGCTTGATTTAGAATTACAACAACTAGATGTTAAGACTGCTTTTTTACATGGAGATTTAGATGAAGAAATTTATATGGAACAACGAGAAGGGTTTGTTCAGCATCGCAATAAGAAATTTGTCTGCAAGCTCAAGAAGTGATTATATGGTCTGAAGCAGTCGCCTCGACAATGGTACAAGAAATTTGATTCTTTCATGTTGAGTCAAAAATATATAAGAAGTGAATATGATCATTGTGTTTACTTTAAGCAGTTAAGTAATGGCATGTTCATTATCTTAGTGTTGTATGTTGACGATATGCTTTTAGCAAGCAAAAGCATTGAAGAAATCAACAGGTTAAAGACTGAGATGGCAAGGACATTTGATATGAAATATCTAGGAGCAGCAAGACAGATTTTGGGCATGGAGATTTTCAGAGACAGGAGCAATCGTAAGTTGTGGCTATCACAAAAGAAGTATATTGAGAAAATACTTGTGAGGTTTGGTATGAACAATGTGAAGCCTGTGTCAGTCCCTTTAGCTTCCAATTTTAAGCTTTCTTCCAGTTTATGACCTAATACAGATGAAGAAAAGGATTATATGTCTCAAATTCCATATGCCAATGTAGTAGGATGTTTGATGTATGCGATGGTTTGTACTCGACCAGATATTTCACATGTAGTTGGGGCTGTCAGCAGGTATATGGAAAATTCGAGTAAAGAACATTGGTTAGTAGTGAAATGGGTGCTTCGGTATTTGAGAGGCACAAGTAGTTATTGTATCACTTACAATAAGAGTAGTGAATTTGTTTGTGGGTATGTTGATTCTGATTTTGCACGTGATTTGGATAAGAGAAGGTCAACTTCAGGGTGTGTCTTTACTCTTGTAGGTGGAGCTATTATCTAGATGTCAAAGCTACAAAACATTGTGGCTTTATCCACTACTGAAGTAGAATACATTGTTGCTTTGCATGCTTGCAAAGAAGCGGTTTGGCTGAAAGGTTTGCTTCGTGAATTTGGTAGGTTACAAGACAACATCAAGTTACTTTGTGATAGTCAAAGTGCAATACATTTGGCTAAAAATCCGGCCTATCATAGTAAATCAAAGCATATTCCAATAAAGTACCATTTTGTTAGACAGGTTATCCCTGAAATGGGAGTCTCTCTTGAAAAGGTGCATACAAAGGAAAACTGTGCAGACATGTTCATGAAACCAGTTTTGTTAGAGAAGCTGCATTGGTGTTTGGCTTCTTTTGGCTTGCAGAAAAAATAAATAATAAAGAAACAGGGCATCAGGCTAATTGTTGGCAAGGTGGAGATTGTTGAGATTTTCGATTTTAGTAAAATAGGCAAAAAATCTTAGTAGGTGACAACAATAAGATGCAACCTATATTTTTTGTAAGAGGATTTATGAGGCAGTTAGATTCTCTTGGCTATAAAACAGGTGTCCATATGGATTGGTGTGTGTGTGAGCGTTTGAGAGGAAATTGATTCTCTTGTAATCTTCTGTTTTGATAATAAAGATTGTCGATGCCTATGTTTGGTGGACGTAGCCCAGAATGGTTGGGTGAACCACGTTAAACTCTCTGTCTTCTATGTATGATTTATATGTTGTTGCTTGTCTTTTTTAATTAGCTTCCCACTGATTGCTCCAACAATTGGTATCAGAGCGAGTTGGAGGAAAGGCGGGAGGCTTGGGAGGCCCAGAACTTGGTTGTGGAACTAGTTGTTGAACTGGTACATTCGACCAAGACAGTCGACTTGTTTGAAATCATCTGCGTGGCTGTCATCTGCAGTCAGTCTTGATGTACAGTGCAAGACTGTAAATCAGCGCAGCGTTAACACTGTTTTTTTTGCAGTATTGTTACGTGTTTACTTTGTGAAAGCGGTGTTTGTGTCCAATGGTGTTTATCAATCTGCGTGTATTGGCAGAAAATTTTCTGAATTGTGAAGAGCTACAAGGCCTTTTAACATTATGAATATTAAATGCCCATAACCTCTAACGACCTATCGCAGGCCATCACCGTGCAGCAACCGTTCTAGAGTTTGGTCTGAGTGAACTCGTGGAGGCTCACCCAGAGTGGGTCTAGATAGAAGCCCACGATAGCATAATGAGAAGTCGATGTAAATCCTGCGTGCACATACGTATACCAGTGCATAGTTTTGTGCGTATGACAGCGTTTTGAATGTTGAGCGGACCTGCGTGTTATGCCAGATTCGTGTTAAAAACCATGTGAAGGATTATACCATATGCCAGATGTGTAAACGGTGGACCTGCGTGTAATGCCAGATGTGTATTGCATCTTTTGTGCTGAGTTTTTTGTTTTTTGCTAAGTGATACGTATTGATTGGCGCGGAAATTGGGATGACAGTAGTGCCAACAAGTGGAAAGGTGTGGGTATGATTGTATTAAATGCACCAATTTCTTCATTAGCGCAGATCTGAAGGGGATAGACACGCCATTTTTCACACTCTAAGCGTTTTTGCTGCCGATGCGGATTTGCTGGAGTGATGAGAGCGCCAACGTGCCAATTTTGTTGGTAAAATTTGCTACTCGATTTTGTACTGTAATTTTCACAGCAAAAAAAGTTTTTTTTTTAAAGCAAAGGCTGTGTAATATAAGGCATAGGCATTTTGTAAATATTAACTTCTTGTATTTAAAAGTTGGAATTGGAGATTCTTTTTTCTCTAAGCGAGATGGAGAAAACTCAGAGTTCCCGATTTGAAATTGAGAAGTTTAATAGCAAAAACAATTTCGAGATCTGGAAGGTAAAGATGCATGATTTGTTGGTACAACAAGGCGTGGCGAAGGCGTTGTTGGGCAGATCCAAATTGCCTTACCCCGTGATAGATGATGAATGGAATGAGTTCGATGGAAGAGCCTTATGTGGTATTCGACTGTGTTTGGCTGATGATGTTTTATTTATCATCGTGTCAGAGAAGACTGCTACTGGTTTGTGGACGAAGTTGGAGAAGCTGTATATGACAAAATCCTTGACAAATTGGATTCTCCTGAAGCGACAGCTATACAGTTTGCGAATGAAGGAAGGTACTTCCATTACTGATCATTTGAATGTTTTTAATACGCCAATGGTGCAATTAGAAAGCATAGAAGTAAAATTTGAATCCGAGGATAAAGCCATAACGTTATTGTGCTCGTTGCCCGAGTCGTGGGATCATTTTGTTACTTCTATAAGTCTTAGCTCATCCGAAACCATTGAATTTGATGATGTCGTCGGAGCTTTGTTGTCCAAGGATACCAGGAAGCGGTCGAATGCTGACACCTCTACATCAGAGGCAATGATGGCTAGAGGTCGTTCCAAAGAAAGACGCTCTGGTAAGCATAGCGATTCACGTTCAAAGTCGAAAGGAAAGAAGAGTAAAGTAAAGTGCTGGTTCTGCGGCAAATCAGGGCATTTGAAGAAGGATTGTTGGAAGCGACAACAAACTTCTAAAGAAGATTCATCGATAGAAAATAAGGAAGCGAACACGACTGATACAGGTTCAGCATTTGGTTCATGTATGAGCGACAACGTCTTATCAGTTAATTTGTCAAATCATGATCAACATTGGTTGTTAGATTCAGGGGCATCAAACCACATGTGTATTCATAGAGACTGGTTTAAGACATATAGATCAGTGAATGATGGAGTCGTGTACATGGGTAATGATGTCACATCTAATATTGTGCAAATAGGGAGTATACAACTGCAAATGTTTGATGGGACAACCAAAATGTTAACTGATGTAAGACATGTAACAGATTTAAGGAAAAATCTAATTTCACTCGGGGGCACTTGACAAAAATGGATATAAAACTGTAATTCAAGGTGGAGTAATGAAAATTTACAAAGGTATTCTACTAGTAATGAAAGCTAAGAAAGTAGGAAATCTGTTTGAGTTAGAAGGAAGAACAGGGTCAGTTCATGTGTCTACGGTGTCTGAACATGACAGTAGTTCCATTCGCCTATGGCATCAAAGGTTGGGCCATATGAGCGAAAGAGGGTTAAAGATTTTGGTTGATCGCAAGTTACTTCGTAATCTAAGGTCTGGAAAGTTAGATTTCTGTAAACATTGTCTGTTTGGAAAACAAAGTAAACAAAAGTTTAAAACAGGCAAACATACTAGTAAAGGAATACTTGATTATATCCATTCAGATGTTTGGGGTCCAGCACCTACAACCTCGTATGGTGGCTCGTCATATTTTGTATCGTTTATTGATGAATTTTCTAGGAAAGTGTGGGTCTACATGTTGAAAAGGAAGTCTGATGTTTTTACAGTTTTCAAGCAGTTTAGAGCATTAGTAGAAAACATCACTAGTAGAACTATAAAATGTTTAAGAACTGACAATGGTGGTGAGTTTACTTCCAAGGTGTTTGACAACTATTGCAAGGATGCAGTGATCGAGAGACATAAGACTACTGTTTATACTCCTCAGCAAAATGGAGTTGCTGAACGCATGAACAGGACTCTTCTGGAGAGAGCAAGGAGTATGCTGAGTAACACTGGTTTGCAGAAGGAGTTGTGGACAGAAGCGGTGGCTACAACTTGTTATGTGATAAATCGGTCACCATCGACAGTGATTGGTTGCAAGATTCCTCAAGAGGTATGGAAAGGTCACCCTTGTGATTATTCTAAACTCGGAGTGTTTGGTTGTGATGCATATGCTCTAGTGCCTAAACATTAGCACACTAAATTAGATCCAAAATCAAATAGGTATATCTTTGTTGGGTATGGTGATGGAACAAAGGGATTTAGATTGTGGGATCCTACTACCCGCAAAATCATCATCAACAGAGATGTAAAGTTTGATGAATCTTCTCTTGTACAGTTAGATGTAGATAATAAATTGAAACATGATGATGTATCTGATTTTCAGCACATTCAGTTTGACAACACTTCTAATGATAGTCATGATGATCATAGTTCAGATTCTAGTCATGAACAGGTTTTAGAATCAAATTATGAACAGGGTTTAGATGTAGGTCATGAACAGGTCTCAGATGGTGATCATGAAGAAGTTCCTACAAATGGTATTCAACCAATTGTGGAAGCACCGGAAACATCCTTAAGGAGGTCTACAAGAATCAAGCACCCTCCTAGAAGGTATGATGATTATTTTACTTCAGTTGCTTTGACCGCTAACGATGATGAACCTTTGTGTTATTAAGAAGCTTTAGAAGGTTCAAAGAGTGACAAATGGAAAGCAGCCATGAAGGAAGAAATGATGGCCTTAGGTAAGAATGGCACATGGGATCTGGTTGAACTTCCCAAAGGCAGGAAAACAGTGGGATGTAAATGGGTTTTCAAGGTGAAACGGGGTGTGAATGATACAGAGGACAGATATAAAGCAAGGCCGGTTGCAAAAGGGTTTTCTCAGAAAGTAGGCATTGACTTTCATGAGATATTTTCACCAGTTGTTAAAATAGTTTCAATTCGCATTGTGTTAGCATTAGTCGCTTTGCTTGATTTAGAATTACAACAACTAGATGTTAAGACTGCTTTTTTACATGGAGATTTAGATGAAGAAATTTATATGGAACAACGAGAAGGGTTTGTTCAGCATCGCAATAAGAAATTTGTCTGCAAGCTCAAGAAGTGATTATATGGTCTGAAGCAGTCGCCTCGACAATGGTACAAGAAATTTGATTCTTTCATGTTGAGTCAAAAATATATAAGAAGTGAATATGATCATTGTGTTTACTTTAAGCAGTTAAGTAATGGCATGTTCATTATCTTAGTGTTGTATGTTGACGATATGCTTTTAGCAAGCAAAAGCATTGAAGAAATCAACAGGTTAAAGACTGAGATGGCAAGGACATTTGATATGAAATATCTAGGAGCAGCAAGACAGATTTTGGGCATGGAGATTTTCAGAGACAGGAGCAATCGTAAGTTGTGGCTATCACAAAAGAAGTATATTGAGAAAATACTTGTGAGGTTTGGTATGAACAATGTGAAGCCTGTGTCAGTCCCTTTAGCTTCCAATTTTAAGCTTTCTTCCAGTTTATGACCTAATACAGATGAAGAAAAGGATTATATGTCTCAAATTCCATATGCCAATGTAGTAGGATGTTTGATGTATGCGATGGTTTGTACTCGACCAGATATTTCACATGTAGTTGGGGCTGTCAGCAGGTATATGGAAAATTCGAGTAAAGAACATTGGTTAGTAGTGAAATGGGTGCTTCGGTATTTGAGAGGCACAAGTAGTTATTGTATCACTTACAATAAGAGTAGTGAATTTGTTTGTGGGTATGTTGATTCTGATTTTGCACGTGATTTGGATAAGAGAAGGTCAACTTCAGGGTGTGTCTTTACTCTTGTAGGTGGAGCTATTATCTAGATGTCAAAGCTACAAAACATTGTGGCTTTATCCACTACTGAAGTAGAATACATTGTTGCTTTGCATGCTTGCAAAGAAGCGGTTTGGCTGAAAGGTTTGCTTCGTGAATTTGGTAGGTTACAAGACAACATCAAGTTACTTTGTGATAGTCAAAGTGCAATACATTTGGCTAAAAATCCGGCCTATCATAGTAAATCAAAGCATATTCCAATAAAGTACCATTTTGTTAGACAGGTTATCCCTGAAATGGGAGTCTCTCTTGAAAAGGTGCATACAAAGGAAAACTGTGCAGACATGTTCATGAAACCAGTTTTGTTAGAGAAGCTGCATTGGTGTTTGGCTTCTTTTGGCTTGCAGAAAAAATAAATAATAAAGAAACAGGGCATCAGGCTAATTGTTGGCAAGGTGGAGATTGTTGAGATTTTCGATTTTAGTAAAATAGGCAAAAAATCTTAGTAGGTGACAACAATAAGATGCAACCTATATTTTTTGTAAGAGGATTTATGAGGCAGTTAGATTCTCTTGGCTATAAAACAGGTGTCCATATGGATTGGTGTGTGTGTGAGCGTTTGAGAGGAAATTGATTCTCTTGTAATCTTCTGTTTTGATAATAAAGATTGTCGATGCCTATGTTTGGTGGACGTAGCCCAGAATGGTTGGGTGAACCACGTTAAACTCTCTGTCTTCTATGTATGATTTATATGTTGTTGCTTGTCTTTTTTAATTAGCTTCCCACTGATTGCTCCAACAATTGGTATCAGAGCGAGTTGGAGGAAAGGCGGGAGGCTTGGGAGGCCCAGAACTTGGTTGTGGAACTAGTTGTTGAACTGGTACATTCGACCAAGACAGTCGACTTGTTTGAAATCATCTGCGTGGCTGTCATCTGCAGTCAGTCTTGATGTACAGTGCAAGACTGTAAATCAGCGCAGCGTTAACACTGTTTTTTTTGCAGTATTGTTACGTGTTTACTTTGTGAAAGCGGTGTTTGTGTCCAATGGTGTTTATCAATCTGCGTGTATTGGCAGAAAATTTTCTGAATTGTGAAGAGCTACAAGGCCTTTTAACATTATGAATATTAAATGCCCATAACCTCTAACGACCTATCGCAGGCCATCACCGTGCAGCAACCGTTCTAGAGTTTGGTCTGAGTGAACTCGTGGAGGCTCACCCAGAGTGGGTCTAGATAGAAGCCCACGATAGCATAATGAGAAGTCGATGTAAATCCTGCGTGCACATACGTATACCAGTGCATAGTTTTGTGCGTATGACAGCGTTTTGAATGTTGAGCGGACCTGCGTGTTATGCCAGATTCGTGTTAAAAACCATGTGAAGGATTATACCATATGCCAGATGTGTAAACGGTGGACCTGCGTGTAATGCCAGATGTGTATTGCATCTTTTGTGCTGAGTTTTTTGTTTTTTGCTAAGTGATACGTATTGATTGGCGCGGAATTTGGGATGACAGTAGTGCCAACAAGTGGAAAGGTGTGGGTATGATTGTATTAAATGCACCAATTTCTTCATTAGCGCAGATCTGAAGGGGATAGACACGCCATTTTTCACACTCTAAGCGTTTTTGCTGCCGATGCGGATTTGCTGGAGTGATGAGAGCGCCAACGTGCCAATTTTGTTGGTAAAATTTGCTACTCGATTTTGTACTGTAATTTTCACAGCAAAAAAAGTTTTTTTTTTAAAGCAAAGGCTGTGTAATATAAGGCATAGGCATTTTGTAAATATTAACTTCTTGTATTTAAAAGTTGGAATTGGAGATTCTTTTTTCTCTAAGCGAGATGGAGAAAACTCAGAGTTCCCGATTTGAAATTGAGAAGTTTAATAGCAAAAACAATTTCGAGATCTGGAAGGTAAAGATGCATGATTTGTTGGTACAACAAGGCGTGGCGAAGGCGTTGTTGGGCAGATCCAAATTGCCTTACCCCGTGATAGATGATGAATGGAATGAGTTCGATGGAAGAGCCTTATGTGGTATTCGACTGTGTTTGGCTGATGATGTTTTATTTATCATCGTGTCAGAGAAGACTGCTACTGGTTTGTGGACGAAGTTGGAGAAGCTGTATATGACAAAATCCTTGACAAATTGGATTCTCCTGAAGCGACAGCTATACAGTTTGCGAATGAAGGAAGGTACTTCCATTACTGATCATTTGAATGTTTTTAATACGCCAATGGTGCAATTAGAAAGCATAGAAGTAAAATTTGAATCCGAGGATAAAGCCATAACGTTATTGTGCTCGTTGCCCGAGTCGTGGGATCATTTTGTTACTTCTATAAGTCTTAGCTCATCCGAAACCATTGAATTTGATGATGTCGTCGGAGCTTTGTTGTCCAAGGATACCAGGAAGCGGTCGAATGCTGACACCTCTACATCAGAGGCAATGATGGCTAGAGGTCGTTCCAAAGAAAGACGCTCTGGTAAGCATAGCGATTCACGTTCAAAGTCGAAAGGAAAGAAGAGTAAAGTAAAGTGCTGGTTCTGCGGCAAATCAGGGCATTTGAAGAAGGATTGTTGGAAGCGACAACAAACTTCTAAAGAAGATTCATCGATAGAAAATAAGGAAGCGAACACGACTGATACAGGTTCAGCATTTGGTTCATGTATGAGCGACAACGTCTTATCAGTTAATTTGTCAAATCATGATCAACATTGGTTGTTAGATTCAGGGGCATCAAACCACATGTGTATTCATAGAGACTGGTTTAAGACATATAGATCAGTGAATGATGGAGTCGTGTACATGGGTAATGATGTCACATCTAATATTGTGCAAATAGGGAGTATACAACTGCAAATGTTTGATGGGACAACCAAAATGTTAACTGATGTAAGACATGTAACAGATTTAAGGAAAAATCTAATTTCACTCGGGGGCACTTGACAAAAATGGATATAAAACTGTAATTCAAGGTGGAGTAATGAAAATTTACAAAGGTATTCTACTAGTAATGAAAGCTAAGAAAGTAGGAAATCTGTTTGAGTTAGAAGGAAGAACAGGGTCAGTTCATGTGTCTACGGTGTCTGAACATGACAGTAGTTCCATTCGCCTATGGCATCAAAGGTTGGGCCATATGAGCGAAAGAGGGTTAAAGATTTTGGTTGATCGCAAGTTACTTCGTAATCTAAGGTCTGGAAAGTTAGATTTCTGTAAACATTGTCTGTTTGGAAAACAAAGTAAACAAAAGTTTAAAACAGGCAAACATACTAGTAAAGGAATACTTGATTATATCCATTCAGATGTTTGGGGTCCAGCACCTACAACCTCGTATGGTGGCTCGTCATATTTTGTATCGTTTATTGATGAATTTTCTAGGAAAGTGTGGGTCTACATGTTGAAAAGGAAGTCTGATGTTTTTACAGTTTTCAAGCAGTTTAGAGCATTAGTAGAAAACATCACTAGTAGAACTATAAAATGTTTAAGAACTGACAATGGTGGTGAGTTTACTTCCAAGGTGTTTGACAACTATTGCAAGGATGCAGTGATCGAGAGACATAAGACTACTGTTTATACTCCTCAGCAAAATGGAGTTGCTGAACGCATGAACAGGACTCTTCTGGAGAGAGCAAGGAGTATGCTGAGTAACACTGGTTTGCAGAAGGAGTTGTGGACAGAAGCGGTGGCTACAACTTGTTATGTGATAAATCGGTCACCATCGACAGTGATTGGTTGCAAGATTCCTCAAGAGGTATGGAAAGGTCACCCTTGTGATTATTCTAAACTCGGAGTGTTTGGTTGTGATGCATATGCTCTAGTGCCTAAACATTAGCGCACTAAATTAGATCCAAAATCAAATAGGTATATCTTTGTTGGGTATGGTGATGGAACAAAGGGATTTAGATTGTGGGATCCTACTACCCGCAAAATCATCATCAACAGAGATGTAAAGTTTGATGAATCTTCTCTTGTACAGTTAGATGTAGATAATAAATTGAAACATGATGATGTATCTGATTTTCAGCACATTCAGTTTGACAACACTTCTAATGATAGTCATGATGATCATAGTTCAGATTCTAGTCATGAACAGGTTTTAGAATCAAATTATGAACAGGGTTTAGATGTAGGTCATGAACAGGTCTCAGATGGTGATCATGAAGAAGTTCCTACAAATGGTATTCAACCAATTGTGGAAGCACCGGAAACATCCTTAAGGAGGTCTACAAGAATCAAGCACCCTCCTAGAAGGTATGATGATTATTTTACTTCAGTTGCTTTGACCGCTAACGATGATGAACCTTTGTGTTATTAAGAAGCTTTAGAAGGTTCAAAGAGTGACAAATGGAAAGCAGCCATGAAGGAAGAAATGATGGCCTTAGGTAAGAATGGCACATGGGATCTGGTTGAACTTCCCAAAGGCAGGAAAACAGTGGGATGTAAATGGGTTTTCAAGGTGAAACGGGGTGTGAATGATACAGAGGACAGATATAAAGCAAGGCCGGTTGCAAAAGGGTTTTCTCAGAAAGTAGGCATTGACTTTCATGAGATATTTTCACCAGTTGTTAAAATAGTTTCAATTCGCATTGTGTTAGCATTAGTCGCTTTGCTTGATTTAGAATTACAACAACTAGATGTTAAGACTGCTTTTTTACATGGAGATTTAGATGAAGAAATTTATATGGAACAACGAGAAGGGTTTGTTCAGCATCGCAATAAGAAATTTGTCTGCAAGCTCAAGAAGTGATTATATGGTCTGAAGCAGTCGCCTCGACAATGGTACAAGAAATTTGATTCTTTCATGTTGAGTCAAAAATATATAAGAAGTGAATATGATCATTGTGTTTACTTTAAGCAGTTAAGTAATGGCATGTTCATTATCTTAGTGTTGTATGTTGACGATATGCTTTTAGCAAGCAAAAGCATTGAAGAAATCAACAGGTTAAAGACTGAGATGGCAAGGACATTTGATATGAAATATCTAGGAGCAGCAAGACAGATTTTGGGCATGGAGATTTTCAGAGACAGGAGCAATCGTAAGTTGTGGCTATCACAAAAGAAGTATATTGAGAAAATACTTGTGAGGTTTGGTATGAACAATGTGAAGCCTGTGTCAGTCCCTTTAGCTTCCAATTTTAAGCTTTCTTCCAGTTTATGACCTAATACAGATGAAGAAAAGGATTATATGTCTCAAATTCCATATGCCAATGTAGTAGGATGTTTGATGTATGCGATGGTTTGTACTCGACCAGATATTTCACATGTAGTTGGGGCTGTCAGCAGGTATATGGAAAATTCGAGTAAAGAACATTGGTTAGTAGTGAAATGGGTGCTTCGGTATTTGAGAGGCACAAGTAGTTATTGTATCACTTACAATAAGAGTAGTGAATTTGTTTGTGGGTATGTTGATTCTGATTTTGCACGTGATTTGGATAAGAGAAGGTCAACTTCAGGGTGTGTCTTTACTCTTGTAGGTGGAGCTATTATCTAGATGTCAAAGCTACAAAACATTGTGGCTTTATCCACTACTGAAGTAGAATACATTGTTGCTTTGCATGCTTGCAAAGAAGCGGTTTGGCTGAAAGGTTTGCTTCGTGAATTTGGTAGGTTACAAGACAACATCAAGTTACTTTGTGATAGTCAAAGTGCAATACATTTGGCTAAAAATCCGGCCTATCATAGTAAATCAAAGCATATTCCAATAAAGTACCATTTTGTTAGACAGGTTATCCCTGAAATGGGAGTCTCTCTTGAAAAGGTGCATACAAAGGAAAACTGTGCAGACATGTTCATGAAACCAGTTTTGTTAGAGAAGCTGCATTGGTGTTTGGCTTCTTTTGGCTTGCAGAAAAAATAAATAATAAAGAAACAGGGCATCAGGCTAATTGTTGGCAAGGTGGAGATTGTTGAGATTTTCGATTTTAGTAAAATAGGCAAAAAATCTTAGTAGGTGACAACAATAAGATGCAACCTATATTTTTTGTAAGAGGATTTATGAGGCAGTTAGATTCTCTTGGCTATAAAACAGGTGTCCATATGGATTGGTGTGTGTGTGAGCGTTTGAGAGGAAATTGATTCTCTTGTAATCTTCTGTTTTGATAATAAAGATTGTCGATGCCTATGTTTGGTGGACGTAGCCCAGAATGGTTGGGTGAACCACGTTAAACTCTCTGTCTTCTATGTATGATTTATATGTTGTTGCTTGTCTTTTTTAATTAGATTCCCACTGATTGCTCCAACAATTGGTATCAGAGCGAGTTGGAGGAAAGGCGGGAGGCTTGGGAGGCCCAGAACTTGGTTGTGGAACTAGTTGTTGAACTGGTACATTCGACCAAGACAGTCGACTTGTTTGAAATCATCTGCGTGGCTGTCATCTGCAGTCAGTCTTGATGTACAGTGCAAGACTGTAAATCAGCGCAGCGTTAACACTGTTTTTTTTGCAGTATTGTTACGTGTTTACTTTGTGAAAGCGGTGTTTGTGTCCAATGGTGTTTATCAATCTGCGTGTATTGGCAGAAAATTTTCTGAATTGTGAAGAGCTACAAGGCCTTTTAACATTATGAATATTAAATGCCCATAACCTCTAACGACCTATCGCAGGCCATCACCGTGCAGCAACCGTTCTAGAGTTTGGTCTGAGTGAACTCGTGGAGGCTCACCCAGAGTGGGTCTAGATAGAAGCCCACGATAGCATAATGAGAAGTCGATGTAAATCCTGCGTGCACATACGTATACCAGTGCATAGTTTTGTGCGTATGACAGCGTTTTGAATGTTGAGCGGACCTGCGTGTTATGCCAGATTCGTGTTAAAAACCATGTGAAGGATTATACCATATGCCAGATGTGTAAACGGTGGACCTGCGTGTAATGCCAGATGTGTATTGCATCTTTTGTGCTGAGTTTTTTGTTTTTTGCTAAGTGATACGTATTGATTGGCGCGGAATTTGGGATGACAGTAGTGCCAACAAGTGGAAAGGTGTGGGTATGATTGTATTAAATGCACCAATTTCTTCATTAGCGCAGATCTGAAGGGGATAGACACGCCATTTTTCACACTCTAAGCGTTTTTGCTGCCGATGCGGATTTGCTGGAGTGATGAGAGCGCCAACGTGCCAATTTTGTTGGTAAAATTTGCTACTCGATTTTGTACTGTAATTTTCACAGCAAAAAAAGTTTTTTTTTTAAAGCAAAGGCTGTGTAATATAAGGCATAGGCATTTTGTAAATATTAACTTCTTGCATTTAAAAGTTGGAATTGGAGATTCTTTTTTCTCTAAGCGAGATGGAGAAAACTCAGAGTTCCCGATTTGAAATTGAGAAGTTTAATAGCAAAAACAATTTCGAGATCTGGAAGGTAAAGATGCATGATTTGTTGGTACAACAAGGCGTGGCGAAGGCGTTGTTGGGCAGATCCAAATTGCCTTACCCCGTGATAGATGATGAATGGAATGAGTTTGATGGAAGAGCCTTATGTGGTATTCGACTGTGTTTGGCTGATGATGTTTTATTTATCATCGTGTCAGAGAAGACTGCTACTGGTTTGTGGACGAAGTTGGAGAAGCTGTATATGACAAAATCCTTGACAAATTGGATTCTCCTGAAGCGACAGCTATACAGTTTGCGAATGAAGGAAGGTACTTCCATTACTGATCATTTGAATGTTTTTAATACGCCAATGGTGCAATTAGAAAGCATAGAAGTAAAATTTGAATCCGAGGATAAAGCCATAACGTTATTGTGCTCGTTGCCCGAGTCGTGGGATCATTTTGTTACTTCTATAAGTCTTAGCTCATCCGAAACCATTGAATTTGATGATGTCGTCGGAGCTTTGTTGTCCAAGGATACCAGGAAGCGGTCGAATGCTGACACCTCTACATCAGAGGCAATGATGGCTAGAGGTCGTTCCAAAGAAAGACGCTCTGGTAAGCATAGCGATTCACGTTCAAAGTCGAAAGGAAAGAAGAGTAAAGTAAAGTGCTGGTTCTGCGGCAAATCAGGGCATTTGAAGAAGGATTGTTGGAAGCGACAACAAACTTCTAAAGAAGATTCATCGATAGAAAATAAGGAAGCGAACACGACTGATACAGGTTCAGCATTTGGTTCATGTATGAGCGACAACGTCTTATCAGTTAATTTGTCAAATCATGATCAACATTGGTTGTTAGATTCAGGGGCATCAAACCACATGTGTATTCATAGAGACTGGTTTAAGACATATAGATCAGTGAATGATGGAGTCGTGTACATGGGTAATGATGTCACATCTAATATTGTGCAAATAGGGAGTATACAACTGCAAATGTTTGATGGGACAACCAAAATGTTAACTGATGTAAGACATGTAACAGATTTAAGGAAAAATCTAATTTCACTCGGGGGCACTTGACAAAAATGGATATAAAACTGTAATTCAAGGTGGAGTAATGAAAATTTACAAAGGTATTCTACTAGTAATGAAAGCTAAGAAAGTAGGAAATCTGTTTGAGTTAGAAGGAAGAACAGGGTCAGTTCATGTGTCTACGGTGTCTGAACATGACAGTAGTTCCATTCGCCTATGGCATCAAAGGTTGGGCCATATGAGCGAAAGAGGGTTAAAGATTTTGGTTGATCGCAAGTTACTTCGTAATCTAAGGTCTGGAAAGTTAGATTTCTGTAAACATTGTCTGTTTGGAAAACAAAGTAAACAAAAGTTTAAAACAGGCAAACATACTAGTAAAGGAATACTTGATTATATCCATTCAGATGTTTGGGGTCCAGCACCTACAACCTCGTATGGTGGCTCGTCATATTTTGTATCGTTTATTGATGAATTTTCTAGGAAAGTGTGGGTCTACATGTTGAAAAGGAAGTCTGATGTTTTTACAGTTTTCAAGCAGTTTAGAGCATTAGTAGAAAACATCACTAGTAGAACTATAAAATGTTTAAGAACTGACAATGGTGGTGAGTTTACTTCCAAGGTGTTTGACAACTATTGCAAGGATGCAGTGATCGAGAGACATAAGACTACTGTTTATACTCCTCAGCAAAATGGAGTTGCTGAACGCATGAACAGGACTCTTCTGGAGAGAGCAAGGAGTATGCTGAGTAACACTGGTTTGCAGAAGGAGTTGTGGACAGAAGCGGTGGCTACAACTTGTTATGTGATAAATCGGTCACCATCGACAGTGATCGGTTGCAAGATTCCTCAAGAGGTATGGAAAGGTCACCCTTGTGATTATTCTAAACTCGGAGTGTTTGGTTGTGATGCATATGCTCTAGTGCCTAAACATTAGCGCACTAAATTAGATCCAAAATCAAATAGGTATATCTTTGTTGGGTATGGTGATGGAACAAAGGGATTTAGATTGTGGGATCCTACTACCCGCAAAATCATCATCAACAGAGATGTAAAGTTTGATGAATCTTCTCTTGTACAGTTAGATGTAGATAATAAATTGAAACATGATGATGTATCTGATTTTCAGCACATTCAGTTTGACAACACTTCTAATGATAGTCATGATGATCATAGTTCAGATTCTAGTCATGAACAGGTTTTAGAATCAAATTATGAACAGGGTTTAGATGTAGGTCATGAACAGGTCTCAGATGGTGATCATGAAGAAGTTCCTACAAATGGTATTCAACCAATTGTGGAAGCACCGGAAACATCCTTAAGGAGGTCTACAAGAATCAAGCACCCTCCTAGAAGGTATGATGATTATTTTACTTCAGTTGCTTTGACCGCTAACGATGATGAACCTTTGTGTTATTAAGAAGCTTTAGAAGGTTCAAAGAGTGACAAATGGAAAGCAGCCATGAAGGAAGAAATGATGGCCTTAGGTAAGAATGGCACATGGGATCTGGTTGAACTTCCCAAAGGCAGGAAAACAGTGGGATGTAAATGGGTTTTCAAGGTGAAACGGGGTGTGAATGATACAGAGGACAGATATAAAGCAAGGCCGGTTGCAAAAGGGTTTTCTCAGAAAGTAGGCATTGACTTTCATGAGATATTTTCACCAGTTGTTAAAATAGTTTCAATTCGCATTGTGTTAGCATTAGTCGCTTTGCTTGATTTAGAATTACAACAACTAGATGTTAAGACTGCTTTTTTACATGGAGATTTAGATGAAGAAATTTATATGGAACAACGAGAAGGGTTTGTTCAGCATCGCAATAAGAAATTTGTCTGCAAGCTCAAGAAGTGATTATATGGTCTGAAGCAGTCGCCTCGACAATGGTACAAGAAATTTGATTCTTTCATGTTGAGTCAAAAATATATAAGAAGTGAATATGATCATTGTGTTTACTTTAAGCAGTTAAGTAATGGCATGTTCATTATCTTAGTGTTGTATGTTGACGATATGCTTTTAGCAAGCAAAAGCATTGAAGAAATCAACAGGTTAAAGACTGAGATGGCAAGGACATTTGATATGAAATATCTAGGAGCAGCAAGACAGATTTTGGGCATGGAGATTTTCAGAGACAGGAGCAATCGTAAGTTGTGGCTATCACAAAAGAAGTATATTGAGAAAATACTTGTGAGGTTTGGTATGAACAATGTGAAGCCTGTGTCAGTCCCTTTAGCTTCCAATTTTAAGCTTTCTTCCAGTTTATGACCTAATACAGATGAAGAAAAGGATTATATGTCTCAAATTCCATATGCCAATGTAGTAGGATGTTTGATGTATGCGATGGTTTGTACTCGACCAGATATTTCACATGTAGTTGGGGCTGTCAGCAGGTATATGGAAAATTCGAGTAAAGAACATTGGTTAGTAGTGAAATGGGTGCTTCGGTATTTGAGAGGCACAAGTAGTTATTGTATCACTTACAATAAGAGTAGTGAATTTGTTTGTGGGTATGTTGATTCTGATTTTGCACGTGATTTGGATAAGAGAAGGTCAACTTCAGGGTGTGTCTTTACTCTTGTAGGTGGAGCTATTATCTAGATGTCAAAGCTACAAAACATTGTGGCTTTATCCACTACTGAAGTAGAATACATTGTTGCTTTGCATGCTTGCAAAGAAGCGGTTTGGCTGAAAGGTTTGCTTCGTGAATTTGGTAGGTTACAAGACAACATCAAGTTACTTTGTGATAGTCAAAGTGCAATACATTTGGCTAAAAATCCGGCCTATCATAGTAAATCAAAGCATATTCCAATAAAGTACCATTTTGTTAGACAGGTTATCCCTGAAATGGGAGTCTCTCTTGAAAAGGTGCATACAAAGGAAAACTGTGCAGACATGTTCATGAAACCAGTTTTGTTAGAGAAGCTGCATTGGTGTTTGGCTTCTTTTGGCTTGCAGAAAAAATAAATAATAAAGAAACAGGGCATCAGGCTAATTGTTGGCAAGGTGGAGATTGTTGAGATTTTCGATTTTAGTAAAATAGGCAAAAAATCTTAGTAGGTGACAACAATAAGATGCAACCTATATTTGTTGTAAGAGGATTTATGAGGTAGTTAGATTCTCTTGGCTATAAAACAGGTGTCCATATGGATTGGTGTGTGTGTGAGCGTTTGAGAGGAAATTGATTCTCTTGTAATCTTCTGTTTTGATAATAAAGATTGCCGATTCCTATGTTTGGTGGACGTAGCCCAGAATGGTTGGGTGAACCACGTTAAACTCTCTGTCTTCTATGTATGATTTATATGTTGTTGCTTGTCTTTTTTAATTAGTTGCGCATTGATTGCTCCAACAACCAACAATATAGATTCATCTTAAGAAAGGATCCAAGTGATGAGAGCAAACAAAGTGACTAACAATAATAGATGAATGATAGTGTTTGATTTTATTAATATAGATACTTTGGTAAACACAAGACAATGGGGCCAAAATTAAGAGAGGGAGAGGGAGGGAGATAGTGACAAATCTTGAGGGAAGAGAGAGGGAGAGAGAGGGAGTTGGAGAGAGGGAGGAAAGAACGAAGATAGAGAGATAGAGGCAAAGAGAGGGAGGGAGTGACAAGGAAGAGACACACAGAGGGTGAGGGAGAGGGTAGAGGAGGGAAGAGGGAGGAGAGAAGAGGAAAGAGAGAGGGAGAGAAGGGGAAGAGAGAGAGAAGGAGACAAAGAGATGGAGGGGGGAGAGAGAGAAGGAGAGAGGGAGAGAGATAGTGATAGAGTTGGAGGGAAGAGAAGAGAATGAGGGAGGGGGGAGCTGAGACAAAGAGAGGTGGGAGAGAAAGGGAGAGAGGAAGGAAGACAAAGAAGATCAAGAGAGAGGAGAGAGACATGGAGTTGGAGTGGGAGAGAGAGGGAAGGAAGAAGAAAGACAGAGAGAAAAAGGTGGACAGAGAGAGGGAGTGATAAGGGAGAGATGGAGAGAAAGTGCATCACTAGTATAATGATGCTATGCGGAAATTGGCAAATTAAGCTACTACTTCAAATTAAGAAAAGTCAAAGCTCCTCTACCCTGATCTTCAAGCAACTTCATCAACTCAACTTCTTGTCAAGCACCTTTAAGACCTTAGCAAACCTCTACATACCTACAACACCACAATTCATGAAGCCACCGCGCCCTCCACTTGGAATATTTTTCCATCGCAGCTTATCACTCTCACAATACTTGTATTATTATGTCACTGGATTCCATTTTCATGGCACGAGCAGACACGTGAATGAAATGAAGAAATGGATTAATGTTGCAGAAAGCGTATATTGCAATGTTGCGTTGGACTGAAATGAAATGTTGCATCGGAGTTTCACGCTATCGGTGATGCTGTAGAATTTAATTCCTGGCGTTCATACTAATAGAACACAATTCTTGCGCACAACCAATTTTCGAAGGGCCGACAGAGACGTAGACATGATTTTGAACTTCGGTTTTTTATTAGGTAAAAGTGAAAAAATAAAAATTGTGAAGGGAGATTTTGATGATGTTAATTTATTTGATGGTTTTTTTAATTAACTATTTTAATTAAAAAATGAAAATAGCTTGAAAATAATCTTAAATTTTTATTTATAAATTTTATCAATTTAAATATTTTATATATAAAAATAGTTTTAATATTAGCTCAAATTACTTTAATTAATTATAAAATTACCAGAGTAAAATATATGTATATAAACAATTACATAGTATTTTATTTTAGCATAAATTATATCACTTGTGTAGTAACATGAGATAATTTAATAACATTTGAACCAAATTTATTTATTAAAATAAAAATGAGAAGAAAACAAATATATGTCATTGTATTGATGTTTAATTATAAAATTACCAGAGTAAAATATATGTATATAAACAATTACATAGTATTTTATTTTAGCATAAATTATATCACTTGTGTAGTAACATGAGATAATTTAATAACATTTGAACCAAATTTATTTATTAAAATAAAAATGAGAAGAAAACAAATATATGTCATTGTATTGATGTTATTTTTGTGGCCACCTTAATATAACCATTTTTTGGTCTTTCTTTCTCTTCTATTATATCATAACAATAAAATTTGTAAAAATTTCAATTAATTTATTTTCTAATAAAATCTTATAAATCTTATTGGTCTCCATAAACATTAATCACCAATATCATTATCATTTAAATAAATTAATAACATTTAAACTTATGTTTAATCTTTAGTCTAAAAAAAATATATTCTAATTTTTCAAATTGAAAATGAGGAAATTCGAAATTCGAATAAATATATATCACTTATTTCATCTATATCGAATTTGACCCATTTTCTATACTAACCAAAAACTAATTAATTACTATGTAACAAATATGAAGAAATTTGCACAAATATATATCATTTTATTTTAAAGATACGTGCTTTAACATTGCATGTCATTCTTTTACTTGGTTACACATCATAATACATATAATTAAATAAATACTATCAAATTTTAAACACGTTTGCAAGAAGAGGTTAGGGGTAAATCACATATAGAAAGATGTTTCGGCGTAAATCACATATAGAAAGATTTTTGTCGATGCTTTTCGAACCACCAAGTGTGGCTTATAGTCAAGATAAGTTGAAAAAACAGATCCAGCTTTACAACTATTATAGATCAAAAAATCTAAATTCAACAATTCAAACACATTGTTTAATTATTATTTTGATTTAATAATATGCAGATTTGTAAAACTAAAATTCTCCCTTCCTTTAATTTTAAGGTCAATATCAAGGGAGATAAAAGGATCGATTTGTTGTTTTGTAACGTTAATTATCTGCATGATAATCTTGATGATAATTAGAGTTTCCATTCAAAATCATTACTTCAAATTTATTATAAGATTAATTTAAAAAGTGACTGAATAATACGTTCGAGTATAAAAGTTTCCATTCAATTATTAATTTTCGTCATCAAAAATTGAAAGATAAGAGTGTTGATTTAAAAGGCTATCACTTGAAGGGAAGCACCAACTATTAAAAGTTTTAGTTTAACCGTTACTTGGTTCTCTCTTTATTGTGGAAATTTCGAGAAGAGAAGAGATGGAAAACTAAAGGTTTGAGTATAGTTGAGCTTAAACTATTATGATATATAGGTGTTCGTTTAGGTTATTTTAATAATAAATTTTGTAAGATGTAAATATGGAGATGAAAAGGGGAAATGGCACTTAGTTTTGGAAATTATTGAGAGGGGAGGGTATCAGTAATAACGGTTTCTATATAAATTTAGAACTTTTTTTTTGCCAAACTCAATTAACCGCACACAAGCATAACATTGAGTGAAGTTAAATATTAAAGCAATATAAACTCAACACATAATAACCATGAAAAACATCAACATAAGCATGGAGACATGAAGACACAAGTATTTCTAGTGGAGACGTTTCTCTATTTATCTATTAATCTAGTGAAATTTTTTTATATGAATTAGCTTGGCACCTATCAATTAGGAAGTTCGTTTCTCTCATGAATCTACAAAAATCTATCTGCTAGAAGCCATCATGACCACTCATCCCTGCCAAACTCCCATTAGACTATCCAACTCCTATTAGATGGAGAAATTTCTTCCTTATGTTAAATCTATTGAATCATTATCTAGTCTTAAGCCTCTGCGCCTTCACTTCCTCCATGTGGATTAGGTTTTTGTTCAACATGAGCAAGCCAATAGCACCATCATTTGATAACATAAAGTCTAAATAAAAAACTCTGACCCGGAGGGGGCTACTTCTAATCTTTTTGAAACACTTCTACTTCTAATCTCAAATGGTTTAGTCATGCAAACATACAACTACGCATTCGTGCTCGTCTCTGCCATAACATGTTCTGAGCTAAATCTCAGCCATGAAGATTTGATCTAATACATTATGCCTATAATTTTCTCTTACAACAACCTATACAACCTATATCACTGACTGCAAAATTAACTCTTCCTTTTCAATTACTAAAATAAATCTCTCCATGTACTTCACTAACTTCTAATCTTCGCCATTGAATTCTATGTATACTCTTCTCTAGAAACTTGACCTTTGATTATTCATCTATTGTAGGAGATTTCTATCCTCTTTCTGCACTTAGTTTTTCTCACCCTACTCAATATTGCAACCTAACAATGGTCGATTTGGTCCTCTTGTTAGACAATTTCTACAACCATCTCCGCTACTCAAGTCATCAATGAATCCACACCTAAATGATCTTTCTATCTGTAGATGAAGTCAAATTTAATTTCCCAACCATTACCATGGGCTATTACCTTGTTTAAATCCATTGGAAATCATGTCAGTGTGCGAACAATAAGGAAAAAGGTCATTTACAAGAAGTAACGCAAAGCTTGCCTTCAGGAAGAGAGTTACTGGGATGGGTAGCACTTGTCTAATGAAGGAAACTTAAGTCACTAATGTTCGCAATGCACTTGTAACCTTTGTTACCCATTCTTCAACTCAAAACTAAGTTAACTCAGCTCTCACTATTCCTGAACCTGATTATCTATGCATGCAACCATCTCCCAACATTGTAGAATCATTACATCACCTTATCAAGCACATTTCAAGGCTCTATAGAACCATCCAAAACTCATTGAATGATGAGTATGTCAAGCTGGCTGAAATCATGCTAATAAGTCTCTACTCTTCCTAATACACCTACACATCTTCAACATATCAATGAGAAGCCCTACAACTAGTCACACTCAACAAAGTCAATCAAAACACTCATCTATCATAAGACATCCCATAAAACATGACTTGATAGTATCCAACCATTATCAACTAGTAGTAGTTTCTCCACGCCCTATACAAATCAAGCATGTGCATGAACAAACGCCTACAACACATGCTACCAAGTTGACATCAATGCTGACTATGAACAATGCAACACATCACCAAAACCACCATGTTGACATCAATGCCAACAAACGACTAAGCCATAATACTAACAATCTCCCCCTTTGGCATTGATGGCAATCCTAATTGAACCATATAACTGGCCTCTAAAAACAAGCCCCAATTGAACCATCCAAAAAATATATCTCCTAACTCTTGGCCTGTGACATACAAATTTTCTAACCCTCTCCCCCTGTTAGGGTCCCACCCTAACCCCCTTATTTATGTAATGGGATCGAATCATAGTCAAGAGTCAATAAAGCCCATATTAATAATTGTAAGTGGTTAACCTACAATTAATGACGGGACCACAGTTAGTTGCAAATGGGTTGTAGTATTAGATAGATGGTATTAATAAAAACCATGGTATTGATCCATGGTATTACATGTATGAGTCATATATAAAGGATAGAGACTCCCTACGAGGCACATCGTGTCTTATTTTTGAATCAATCTCTGCTCTATTGGAGGTTGCCCCCTCGAAGAGGCCAGTGAAGATTGATTTCTGAATAATAAAATATTTGTTGTTGTCTCTCACTATTCTATGTTCTGGGTATCTTTCTTCGCATATTCTGTATTTGCGTATCTTTTTACAGGTTAAGAGCATAACAATTGGTATCAGAGCACTTTCCAGGGCCGGTGGGATCTCCACTTCTTAGCAAAATTTTTTTATAGCTAAAGACGTGTTCCGACGTCTTTAAACCACGGGATCTGTCATTGAGCGCATAAACCTGTGGATTTTGGGAGGCATGCACGCAGGAAATACAAGAGGTGGTCACGCTTGTTGGACTCCCTTATAACCCCTGTGGGTACCCCTTCAAGTAGTAGCGCATTAGACAGAACCGCGTATGGATTGTCTTCCAAGTACCTTATCGGTATATCGAAACCCCTTAGCTCCTCCGCAACCTCGCCATAGATAAATCGTCGCCCGTCTTGCTGATATAGTACATCGAGAACAGCACTCTGAGAGATTACTCACCCGTACGATAGGGTAGTCGGGTTGTACGACTAAGGGTACGGTTGATCCTCCTTAGTTAGAGACCTGAAACATTGGGCCGAGTACTAATGTTAGACCCTTATGTATATTTTGATCTGTAGCACCTGACACTCCTCGAGACCATAGTTCCCTTTTCTATCTTAGGATCACGCATCATCTCTGCCAGATCTGCTCGTGCAAAGGGGTGAAGTAGCAGTAGACATTAGTCCCGCAGTTCCGAGTTAGCAGACCAGCTATTCTGATCTATTAGATCCATTAGATCCGCAACAACAGTCTGTTCCGCCACCCAGAGCTATCTGATCCACCATTCAGATCTCTCAGATCCACTAGATCTGAGTAGTTGTGTGGGGTTCCTATACCGGGGCATAATTTTCACAGGACTTTGGTAGCATTAACATTTTTAGGATTTGGCGACTGCAGTATTCATAAGGAAGGAGTAAAACTGTGTATCCCATCAGAATCAGGACGACGAGCTGAGCACGGTGGTACCATTCAATTCTTACTAATTTATTTTTTTGGACGGTCCCAAATCTCAAGAACCTTTGGTCAGTGCATGGTAGAAACTAGAGCTCAAGCTATGGCCAATGAGAGGATTGACAAACTTGAACAAACCTTGCAATCCATCCAAAGTCAACTTGACAGACTATCTAGCCTAATCTCGAAGGGAAAGGAGGAAGCCCACGAGGAGGCGTATAATGGCAATGGACATAGTGAGGGTGAGTCTAGCCACTCTCCTCACATCTGGGGCACCCACCAACAATCCCGTCAGTGATCACCCAAGTTGGATATGCATAAATTTTATGGTTCTCACCCGGCAGCATGGATAGCACAAATGGAGCAGTATTTCAATCTGAATAACATCTTAGATAATGAGACTTAGCTTATGGTGGGGAGCATGTACTTGGACAATGAAAGGTGGCAATGGTGGGAATGGCATCAACGTTGCAATGGACCTTTTCTAGCTTCAACCAACTTCAAAAAAGCTCTTATAGACCGCTTTGACCAGGAATCTTCTTTTTTGGGTCGTCTTACTAAGCTCCGACAGACTAGCACAGTGGATGAATATATTACAACCTTTGAAGCCTTAGCCTTCCGCACTAGGGGTCTCTCAGATGTGTTCTACATGGAATGTTTTATAAGCGGTCGTAAAGAAGCCATAAAAGCCCAATTCCTACTGCACCACCCTCCCACATGGACGGAGGCTTGCAAGGTAGCTCGTAACGTGGAACATGCATTAGCAGCCCAATACAGTCGCCCAAATTTCTCCACTAAGGGTCGCCCCCCACAGGCTCACAACACAACTCAAACAGTTAAGGTCCAAAAGGTGTCACCTGCAGAAAAGGCTGAAAGAAGAAAGCAAGGATTACGTTACTACTGTGATGAAAAATACTCCTCAGGTCATAAATGCAAGGAGCCCAAATTTTTTCAAATTGATGCCACTGACTACAACTCATCGGAGGAAGATCCACCACTTAAGGAACATGAGGCAGTAGAAGAGGACAACCAAAAGGACAATGTCCCTGACGAACCAGTTATTTCGCTACATGCTTTGGCAGGGATTTCTTCACTTCAAACTCTCAAAATCAGAGGTTTTATTAAACATCGCCCAATAGTAGTCTTTTTTGATAGTGGAAGTACACATAATTTCAACCATCAAAAAGTCACGGAAGAAGTGAATTGTTTTGTACAAGAAGTTTCTAACTTCCAAGTCCAAATTGCAGATGGGGGTGCAATGAAATGTGAAGGTCGTTGTGAAAATGTCAAACTTAAAATGGGGGATTATCAGTTGAAGACCTACATGTTTGCCATACACATGGGAGGGTGTGACATTGTCCTCAGCGCTGAATTGCTCCGCACTCTTGGGCCAATCGCAATGGATTTCCAGGAGTTATATATGAGTTTTAAGCAAAACAACTCCACACATACCCTCCGTGGACCCCAGGCTGCAGCTTCCTCTATCATCAGCTTGCATAGGATGGAAAAGTTGCTAAAAAAAGGCCATCATGGAGTTATAGCTCAATTTAATGCCATCCAGGTAGCCGCAACCAAGTCTCTGCTGATTCATCCTGAGATGCAACAGATTTTAAATAACCATCTACCGGTCTTTGACAAGCCTCATGAGCTTCCACCCTCGAGAGGGGAACATGATCATAGCATCACCTTAGTTCCAGGGGCCCAACCCCCAAATTTGCACCCATACAGATATCCGTTCACCCAAAAGAATGAAATAGAAAAAATAATCAAGGAAATTTTGGAAGCAGGTGTCATTCATCCCAGCATTAGTCCTTATTCATCACCGGTGGTCATGGTGTTCAAGAAAGATGGGGAGTGGCGGATGTGTCCAGACTTTAGGGCCCTCAATAAGTTGACAGTCAAAGATAAATTTCTCATCCCGGTGGTTGATGATTTGCTCGATGAACTCAATGGGGCTCAATTCTTCACTAAGCTAGATCTGCGCTCAGGCTACCACCAAATTCGCATGAAGGAAGTTGACATTCCAAAGACTGCTTTCCGAACTCATGAAGGCCATTATGAGTTCCTGGTAATTCCATTCGGTCTTTGTAATGCCCCATCTACTTTTCGGAGCCTTATGAACCACCTTCTCAAACCATATCTTAGGAAATTTGTCCTTGTCTTCTTTGATGACATCCTCATCTATAGTTGCACTTGGGCCGCAAATCTTCAGCATGTAGATCTACTCTTGCAACTACTCCGCAAGCATAAATTATTTGTTAAGATTTCCAAGTGTTTATTTGGCATGGAAGAAGTTGAGTATTTGGGCCACATTGTGGGGCGTGAAGGTGTCAAGGTGGACCCCAAAAAGATCCAATCAATGCAGGATTGGCCTCAACCTAGGACCTTGAAGAGCATGAGAGGATTTTTGGGTCTCACAGGCTATTATCGCAAATTTTTCAGCAATTACGGTCGCATAGCGAAGCCCCTCACTCAACTCCTGAAGAAAAATTCATTCTTCTGGAATGAGGACGCACAACAGGCCTTTACAGCTCTCAAAAATTCCATGTGTTTGACTCCAATCTTAACACTACCTGATTTCACAAAATCTTTTGTCATTGAATGTGATGCTTCGGGTACGGGTATTGGGGTGGTCTTAATGCAGGAAGGACGACCTTTGGCCTTCACAAGCCAACAAATAAGTGGGAAGAATCTAGGCCAATCTACCTATGAGAAGGAAATGATGGCCATCTTACATGCAGTAGAGACCTGGCGACCTTACTTATTGGGGCGACATTCCCAAATCCACACAGACCATCACAGTCTTAAATATTTTTTGGAGCAACACCTATCCTCCCCACAACAAAATAAATGGCTCACCAAAATGCTGGGATATGATTATGAGATCATTTACAAGAAAGGGAAAGACAATAGTGTAGCAGATGCATTATCTCGCCAATTTGAGGAGGAAAGTATCCTGCTAGCAATTTCCCTTCCCAGTCCAGAATGGATTGAAGAGGCTCACAGGGAATGACTTTCACAACCCGGGCTCTCCCAAGTCATTTCTCAATTGGAGGCAGATCCAAATTCCACCAAGGGCTACTCGTGGCAGGATGAGATTCTTCGCTACAAGGATAGAGTCGTAATATCACCAACATCCACCCTCAAAAGTCGCATTTTGGCAGAATTGCACTCATCCGCCATTGCAGGACATTCAGTTTTTCAGAAGACGTATGCTCGCACTAGAAGATCATTTTTTGGACAGGCATGAAAAAGGACATCCTTACTTTCGTAGCAGAATGCAATGTCTGTCAATGCCACAAAGGGAAGACCGTCAATGCACCAGGCACATTACAACCGTTGCCCATCCCAGCATCAATATGGATGGAGGTTTCTATGGATTTCATTACAGGTCTTCCAAATTCAGGAAACAAGTGAGTCATCATGGTGGTTGTGGACAAACTTTCGAAGTATGCTCATTTCTGCGCCCTACCCCACCCGTTTACACCAAATTTGGTCGCTCAATATCTCATGGATCAGATCTTCAAATTGCATGGCATACCCACTTCTATTGTGTTCGACTGCGACCCGATCTTCACCAGTAATTTTTGCCAGGAACTATTCAGGATACAAGGCACTCAACTAAAACTCAGTACTTCCTATCATCCACAAACGGATGGTCAAACTGAAGCCGTCAACAAATGTCTGGAAACCTACCTTAGGTGTTTCACTTCAGAAAAGAAAAATCTTTGGGTATAGTGGTTACCTCTGGCTGAATGGTGGTATAACACCAACTATCATGCTACCACCAAAATGACTCCCTATGAAGCAGTATATGGTTAACTCCCTCCTTCCCCTAATTCTTATATCAAGGGGCGCTCAAAGGTACAAGCAGTGGATCAACTCCTACAACACTACGCAACCATGCTCACCCATCTTAGGGAGAATCTTCATCAAGCTCAAAATTGCATGAAGCAACAAGTAGACGAGCATAGCTCAGAGCGCCAATTTCAAGAATGGTATCATGTCTTTTTGAGGCTGCAACCATATAAGCAAACATCACTCAAAGACAAGGGTTGTCAGAAACTATCTCCAAATTCTACAAACCATATCAAGTACTTCAACGCATTGGAGAAGTGGCTTACAAGTTGGCTTTGCCACCTACTGCAAGAATCCATCCATTTTTCCATGTCTCATGCCTCAAGAAAGTTATTGGGAACAATTGTAGAATTCGAACCAGTCTACCTGAATTGGTCGGAGAAGGGTCAATCTGGTTCCAACCTGAACAAGTCCTAGACACACGAAACAGGCACCTACGGGGCCGCATCATTAGGGAAGTCCTCGTCAAGTGGAAAGAAACCTCTCCGGAAGATGCAACTTGGGAACCAGCCACTATTCTTCAGTAGTTTCCGCAGCTTCAGCCTTGAGGACAAGGCTAGTCTTAAGGGGGAGGGCATGTTAGGGTCCCACCCTAACCCCCTTATTTATGTAATCGGATCAAGTCATAATCAAGAGTCAATAAAGCCCATATTAATAATTGTAAGTGGTTAACCCGCAATTAATGATGGGACCACAGTTAGTTGCAAATGGGTCGTAGTATTAGATAGATGGTATTAATAAAACCCATGGTATTGATCCATGGTATTGCATATATGAGTCATATATAAAGGATAGAGACTCCCTGCAAGAAGCATCGTGTCTTATTTTTGAATCGAGCTCTGCTCTATTGGAGGTTGCCCCCTCGAAGAGGCCAGTGAACATTGCTTTCTGAATAATAAAATATTTGTTGTTGTCTCTCACTATTCTATGTTCTGGGTATCTTTCTTCGCATATTCTGTATTTGGGTATCTTTTTGCAGGTTAAGAGAATAACACCCCCTTTGACATCAATGGAAAAGGGATGAGAACCTTAAGGGTATAAAAAATTTATCAGTCATCTAATAATTATGCAACAGCAAACTCTCTCACTCCCTATGGAAATAACAAGAAATAATAACAATAACTCAATCACATTCTCTCTCCCTCTTGAAGAATCAATAACAAACTCTCCATATATAATGACATCACTCTCAAGCCAAGAAAATTGTGTGAAATTTCTATGAAAACTAATTATTAGACAATGCAATGAAAAGAAAACTAGCGTCAATTGTGAACAATGAAAAGAAAACATTGTATGTTTTGCAAAATGGTACATTTTTATCAATGTTGCATTGTGCATGTAGGTGTGACAAACTGAACTGGAATGTATATATTGACAAATTTGAAACATTACCGCAATAGACATTACAAAAATAACAAACAATTTATCCGATAATGACATTATCACAATTTATCCAATATAGCAATGGGAAAAACACATTTGACATTAGAAAACCAACAACATGAACAGTTTGTGTGAAACTTGAATAATTTCAAAACTAGTGTCACATCATTAAAAATGAACTAACATGACAAAGAAACTAATATTAGAGAGCATAAATCATTGAAATTCAACATTCTTTAGAAACTCAGTTTATGATAGCAACTGATGTCGAGGCCTGCCTCGCTGCTACACCTAGTGGTGAGAAGTTGAATCATCTTGATCTGAAAATGAGATCTTAGACAATTATTAAGGTATTACAGACTCATGTGGTTGGATATGCCTATGTTACTTTGTGCAATGGATTGATAAGATTGTGAAATACATAGACAAGGAAGCAGTTAAAGAACATAATAGACAAACACATATCAACACAACAAGTTTAATAAGGAGTTCACCTAACACTCCTCGGCTACGTCTCCTTGTCTAGCCTTCAGTGGTGACCTTTCTATTATGCCTTCAAAACAAAGTTTTACAATAATGAGCTTAAATTGAGCCTCATAGAATAGATACAAAACAATAAGGCTTTACATGGACCCCCCAAGTCTCTTTTGAGTACACAAACTCTCCTCACTGACTCCCTGCCTCTGTTGCTCTATCTCAACACTACCTATCTCTGTTTCTGGCAGTTTGTGGCTTGAAAGCCAATTGGCGTTGTGTGTTTGTTTCTCCTTCTCGAGCTTTCTGGCTTCCCGTCCTCTATGCGCTCAAATCCCCCTCTGAGTGTTAGCAATCATTGCTAAATGCCTTCAGGGATGGTGGCCACCTGTTCTGTAAGAGAATGGGTCATCGGGCCTTTGAAATCTCTGAACTAACCATTCTCTGTTTACAGAGAGAAATACATTGAAAACTGTGAAATTTCGCCAAATTGTCATTTATCAGACTTGAAACATTATGAATCCGCCTTATAACTCCTATTGGGTCTGCCTGTATATCGACATCGCATCTCCACCATTGATATGGGAGATCTCGATCCAATGGCTATGGTTCATTTCAAACGGCTCTTTCATACAGGGGTTAACCACTCGATAAGGGTGTTTTTCTCTCTCCTTAGCCTCGACACGTGGTGGCCAATGTATGGGCTCGGGCGGAGCCCAGCCAAACCCACTTATCGCCTATGGCCGCCCCAAATCCCACATGTTTCCTTTCTATTAAGAAACTACATTAAACATAAAAATCCCACTTATATCGGACCTGAAATAATATACAATAGCATTGATAAACTCTTTCAGGTCAAGTTTCATTGCGTCAGCGCTTTATCCCTTGTATTTTGTTTATTTAACGAAAAACACAAATACAAAGGAAAAACATGTTTTCCGAATCTAAAATTATATCAAACATCATTTATAATGTTATCAGGTACAGCTATCACGAGTTATGTTTATATAGGCCACGCTCCATTGTAATACTCCGATGCGATGGGATTGACCACAATCACATATCACACATACCCCCGGGCCATTTGTAAGCACTCGCTTGTAATCACCGATTGTGATATCAGGATTCAACTTGGGTCGTCGATCTGAGCGCTTGATCGACGGTCCTCGTTGACCCTGTTGATCGCTGTCGCATATACCATGTGGTCTCTCCGGATAGCCTCCCTTTGCCACCGCCGATTGCGATTTTCCAATCCGATAAGATCCTATGACTCATTTGCATTGCTCTCTCCGGATAGCCTCCCTTTGCCACCGCCGATTGCGATTTTCCAATCCGATAAGATCCTATGACTCATTTGCATTGCTCTGTTGACCTCCTATAGGCTTCATTTTGTTGTTTTGTTTATGTTTTTGCCTTCTAATAGCTTAATCTGACTTTTTTTGAAAAGTTCTTCTCATGCCATAGTTTCGAGTGTTTGAAGACTTAGAGGGTGTTTTGGATCCATTTTGGATCACATCTTCATCTTGAATATTGAGAATTGGAAGAATCTGTTGGGGGATTGTACCTCTGATCATGTGAGCGATAGCTTTACACGTCAAGTCCAAAAGACACTTTATACACAAATAATTGGCTGCCACTACCACTATCAAAAGGGTTTCATGATTATCGAGGCTTTCAAGGAACTCTGAATCCCGCATGAAGCACATGGTATGTGCAGTATTAGATCACCTTTTCCAAAATGTCGCTGGAAACGAGAGGCAGAGGAATAGCTGTGTGGGTGCCCAAGTCATCCCTCACCTTCTTTATAATCTGGAACTGAGAAGCCACCGAGCCTTCCACTTGGAATATTTTGCCATCGCAGCTCATCAATCTCACAATACTTGTATTTATACTGTCACTGGATTCCATTTTCATGGGACGAGCTTCTTCGTGCAGAAATGAAGAAATGGATTAATCATGGTGCTTCTTGGTGCAGAAAACGTTCTCTTGCAATGCAATGAAAAGCATAGAGTTATTCTGTTTGACTTCCACTCAATCGGCGATGGTGCAGAAATTAATAGAACACAATTCTTGCACACAACCAATTTTTTAAGTGCCGACAGAGACAGAAACATGATCTTGATCTATTTTTTCTAAATCAAAAGTGGAAAAAATGTTTATGGGGCTTTTGATAATGTAAAAATATTTATTTTTATTTATTTATAAATTCATATATCCAAATTCTTTATCTATATAAATAATTTTAAGCTCAACTCAATTTACTTTAATTAATTATAAATTTACCATAGTATAAGATATATATATATATATATCTATATATATATATATATATATATATATATATATATTATTTCATTTCAGCATAAATTATATTAATTTGTAGCAACATCAAACAATCCAATAACATCTGAACATAATCTATTTATTAAAATAAAAAATAAGAAGAAAGCAAATATATTTCATTGTTATTTTTTATTTTTATTTTATCAAAAATAAAGTTTAGAAAAGTCTTAATTTTTTTTATAAGTTGCATAGAATTTATTGATCTTAGTAAAATATTATTGTCATTATTATCATTTAAATAAATTAATAATATTTATTTCATCAATAATCTAAAAAAACTAATTAATATTTATCTAACAAATATCTCTTTGTCAAAATTAAAAATGAGAAGATTTGCACAAATATATGTCATTTATGGGAAAGATATATGATTTATATTGAACCTTGCCTGTGATTCCCTCACTAGTTTATTGAATAAATACTAACAAACTTCCAACACATAGTTTAATTATTACTAAATTTGATTTAATAATATGCACAATTGTAAGACTAAAATTCTCCAAGGGAGATAAAAGGATCCATTTGTTGTTTTGTAAGGATAATTATTTCCATGATAACATTACTGATAATTAAAGTGTTGAGTCAAAATAATTGCTTCGAATTTTTAATGCGATTAGTTTAAAAAGTAATTGAATAATATGTTTGAGTATAAAAGTTTTCATTCATTATTAATTTTAACTTAAAAAAATAGAAAAATAAAATTGTTGATTTAAAAGGTTAATTATATTTTTAATGCAAATTGTTAAACAAGTTGAGAATTTCATGAGCAAACACTACATGAGGATCTGTTACTTGAAATACTCAAAAAATTAGAAAAGACTCTTATGGATACATACAAATAACTTCTTTCCTTTCTCCATTGATGATTTTCGAAATGTTTGTTGGCTCATTTCCTTATAAATCACTACATGTATAACCAAGAATATCACCACATGTATGACAAGGAATATATGTATCAGAGATAAAGTTGACATTCATATCTCTTTATCATTCTAATGTGGTTTATTATTATTATTATTATTCTTATTCTTATTCTTATTATTATTAATTAATTTAAAAATCCAATAATCCAAACTAAGTGAGCTATTTTTTCTATTTTAGAGAATAAAGTTTTTCTTTCACTATAGTAGTTATTTCAGATATTTGTAGAAGAGTTTCCCTAGAAATCACTAACTGCTCGAACATGCTACAAAGATAAAGTAGCCATCTAAATTTTTTATCGTCCTCATCTCTCTACTCTTAGTAATAGAAAATAGTGTTGCACTTAAATAAAAGACATCTCATCATTCAATTCACTCACTACACACTTGCCTACACATTCAAAAAATGACATAAGCACTCAAATATCAAATGTAGAAACATGACTTTCATATACTTTCAACATATTACAAATATATATGTGGAGAACTAAATAACAAATCCATTTGTGCACAAAAACTCTCAAGCTTTCATTTTATAAACCTTCGCACTTCACCCTATCTATTGCAAACATGATTTTCAAAACATTAAAATGTTAATACTAATGTATGCTTTCAAAATAACATGAATGCATATGTACTCTATGTAGGTTTTAACATTGTACAGAAATTAAGTGGAAATGAATTCTAAAAAAAAAAAATTATATAATGGCAAGAACATAAAACAAATATACACAGAGATTTTCATCATACTTATTTCAATGCTACAAGACATATATATATACATATCTAAGGATTCATAAATTCAATCCACTAATCCACTAACCTTGCATTAGAACATAATACCATTCTACCACCATTGAGAAAATCACTCACATAAAATTGTCCCCCATGTTACACCTATTGAAAAGATGGTTTATTTAATCTTGCATAATAAGATTTTGTTTTGTAGTCCACCAATTATGTTAATTATTAAAATAATAATACTAGCAGGCTTTGCACCCTCTCAATCTCATAGGGCTCACCCCCATTTATGCAAAGGACCCTAGTTCTCCCACACATACTCCATTCTCGAAACTGTAAAATTTTAGCAATGTGAAACCATACCAACTATCCCATGGTTCATCAATATCACAACACTCACTATGCAAAGGACCGCATTTCTCACACACATACTCTATCCTTCATACAACGAAACATAATAATATTATTTCAATACTTACTTAACTCAATAATATTATTTCAATATTTGCTTAACCCCTCACCTGGGTGCTATGCAAACAACTTACAACCGCATCAATTCTGGCATAATTGAACATAGAAATAACATAACACTATCTTGTAACCACATCAATTCTTGCATCGTTGATCATAGTGCTAACATAAGAGTGTGAGTGTCAAGCACACATCAACATAATGGTCACTTAGAAAATTATTTTTCTTTTAATTTTAAAATGAATTATCAAAGTTGATAAAATAGAAATAAAATGCCCTCGACGACGCGAATTATGTCCATGAGATCAAAATTTGAAAATTATTTTTGAATTTATGAAAAAAACGAAACATTAATAATTTTCCCAAAATTTTGGTTAAAATTTCGAAAATACAAGCCAAATAATGCACAATCAACACACACTTGACTGTGAGGAAAATACTATAGTCCATCAGGAGGAAGGGAATAATAACAATATGTCACCTTTTAATGACAATACAATCTTACACATTCTAACAAAAGTTCTAAAACGTTTCATTAAATAATGAAAATTCTATTAAAAGCTTCCCTAATCATGTCTTAAACCTTAGTTTCAATATATTATTAAAAATATCTAGCTCTCTAGAAAGTATGATAGAAATATTGCAACCTATTGCAATGTAAACAATTTTAACTAGATAATAGTATCTCATATAAATTTTGTACAAATCTTATTTTCTACTTTATTGAATTTTAAAATTCAAAATTAATAAATATATTTTTAACATATAATTTTGTAAAAACTCATAACTTTAATTACTTAAAATACTTTCATAAATTAAATTTCAATTAATAATTAAAAATAATCAACAAATTTATCATTTTCTCAACTAACTATTGAAATCCTAATCTTAATTATCGTAAAATCATTAATATTAAACTATTAAACAATGACATTCATTAGAGAGCATATAACATTGAGATTCATCATTCCAATTGATGTCAAGGCTTGCCTCACTGTATCCGATACCTAGTGTTGAGAAGTTGAATCATCTTCATTTTGAATATTGAGAATTCGATGACTCTTTTGGGGGTTTCATGTGTGACCATGTGAGCAATAGATTTACATGTCAATTCGAGAAGGCTCTTTATACATAGATAGTTTGCTGCCAGTACCAATTTCAAAAAGGTTTCATGATCATTGAAGCTTTCAAGAAAATATGAATCCCACCTATGAATCCCACCTACTGTTGTTAACATCATCACCACATGAAGCGCATGGTTAGTGCAATATTGGATAACCTTTTCCCCACATGAAGCGCATGGTTAGTGCAATATTGGATAACCTTTTCCAAAATGTTGCTGGAAACGAGAGGGAGAGGAATAGTTGGAAATAATGGGGAAAGTTTGTTTCATGGTTGTGTGTGTGTTAGCAACTTAGCTTAGACTTAGTTCTTATTTTCTTGGATATAGTTTTTGATCTCCCTAAATTAGATGTAAACTTATTTATTTTCAATTTTATGATCAATGGAATAGAGTGGTACTTCTTGGGAAGTCTCTAGGTGAAGCTTGCATCTCCTATGAGTTATCAGTTTTAGTTTGTAAGTTTCATTTAATTTGTCTTTTCATTTTTAACATGGTATCAGATTGCAGAGAAGGAGCTTTCTGTGAGTTGGGTCTGTGGTGAGTTGAGGCTTTGTGGCTGAGATTGGAGAGCGAGTAAGCCTTATTTGCTAGTGAGCGCAGGTGAAGTTGTTTATGGAGGTGATAGAGGATCACAAGATGAATTTTTCATGGAGAGGTATGCTGGTACAATTTATTTTTGTGTCACAGAGCATTGTTTTTTCTGAGCAAACCTGATCAACATGCCTCCAACAAAGAGAGGTCATTCTTATCAACGTTGGAAGTACAGAGGGAAAGCTTGATAATCAACACTGATGGTGAGTGCTACTCATTCGCTGAAGCCGAAAACCTATACAAATTTCGGTCAACGCGACTTGAAGCAAGGTGAACTAGCACTGGTGTTTTTTGCATGTTAAGAGGTGGCTTGAGATGAGATGTACTTCTGTTGGTGGTCCTGTCCAGTATGTTTTTTATATTCAAGGTCATCTATCTGGAGTGGGATCTGTACCACCCAGATCTAGAGCTATTGCAGGATCTGGAGGTAGATCCTTAGATCAGTTGTTGAGGGATATGGAGGTAGATTCGTAGAGGAGTTGTTCAAAGATCTCATGGTAGATTTGTAGATCTATTGTTGGAGGATCTAGAGGTGGATCCATAGATCGACTATTGGAGGATCTGGTGTTAGATCCGTAGATCGATTGTTGGAGGATCTGGTGTTGGATTCGTATATCAAATGTTGGATTACTGGATTTGTAGATTGGATTAGTGGATCTATTATTAGAGTCGTGGATCTATTGATTAGAAAAGCTACTAGTGGTTCTGATAAATTAAAAGTAGGGTACTATTGAAATTATTTTGTCGCAATGAATAATCATAATGAAAAGACATATCTTAATGAGACAAAAAAGATCAATGGGTCAAATTACGCCAACTGGAAGATCAATTTGCAGACATTGCTCGAGGGTTCTAATGCATTGAAAATTAAAAGCAAAGATGAATGCAGTGGGCGGTGCCACAACTGCATCAGTTCGAGATTGGGAAAAGAGGGAAAATAAATTGAATGTGTTGTTGAAATGTCAATAAAAGATATTATAATGCCTCATATCCAAGACTGCAAAACCACCAATGAGATTTGTGTGACACCAAACGATTTGTATGAAACAAAAAATACAAATCATGTGTTTTTCCTGAAGAGTAAGATTATATCTATTAGAATGGAAGAGAATGAATCCATTATTGCATTCATCTCATGGATTAAAAAACTGAGAGACAAGTTGGGAAACATAGTGGATAAAGTGTCCAACCCTGAGCTCATCACAATTACCTTAAATGGCATGACAGATGATTATCAAATGTTCATTACAGAGATTGCAACAAGGGGGAAATCTACCACCTTTGAAGGGTTGGCAGGGATTTTGCTGCAAGAAGAAGAGAGACATAAGAATCTGTTGAAGCCTAGAAAATCGCTACAACAACATGGGGAAAACCAATTGGTCGGGGACATGAATACCGTCCCAATTCTGTTTGGATTAGTGGCTTCAACTGGATATAATGGGACCAGTTTCCCAATCAAAATGTGATAGGATGGATAGGGTGTTTGATTGATAAAACTAAATTATAAATGGGGTGGTTTTCAATTATAACACACACACACACACATACATATATATAATCTATCTCTACATATTACCCACCAATTTTTTACTTATGTTTGTGCAATCTAAAATGATGATCCTTAGTTAATTAATCAAAATAATTTATAAAGCATATATCACATCAAATATTGCTTAACCAATTCCTCATTAACTTATTAAAAAATAACAGTCATAGTATGTTCAAAAGTGAATGGATACAACAATGTATGGAAAAATATACATATGATGAACAATATATAGAAATCGTTCTTAATTCATGAAAAAAGAAATACACAAAGATCAAATTACCCGATGCATATCAGTGCACTCATAAAATAAGTAGCTCCAGTGTAGTCTATCTTATTAACAGGGTTTGCAAAAGTGCAAAAGTGCAAGATTTTGTAAGCCTTCTCCAACAAAAGTTCAGGACTCTAATCCAAGGATTCTAACAAGAGAAACTTTAAAGTAAAAAAGTGCAAGCTAGTAAAGAGTTTCTTTATAAAATTTCGGACCCTTTCTTAAAAGACATGAAAGGGTTTTTATAATAAAATATAAGTACAAAAATAGGCAATGCATGAAGTTCCGAGGAGGTTTAAACAACCCTCCTAGAAATAAGTGACAAAATTATGTAAAAGATAAATTATGGAAATGAGTAGTTCTAGGATGTAGTGGTGTCTACTCATTCATTTGTTGTTTGAAATTATATATATCCAACATCATCTAGAGTTCATGAGGTTTTTTCATCCTTGTATGCATTTCGTTGGTATACACTACATTTGAGAGGGAAGGCATTATATGCATGGTTGAGTCAGCAAGAAAGTGTAGTACTAAGCACTGACTATGTGGCTTTACCAGATACCTCCAATACACTTCCGAGTCTAGTTTTGTAAGCTATTTTATCACTTCTTCTCTTGTTGTAGAGGTTTCCTGCCATTTTTCTTCCAAGTCTCTGATATTGGGAAGACCCCTAGGTGGGAATTCTTGTATCACGTTGGAATTATGTAAATTGTTATTAATGGTCTCAATGATCTTGTTTGTAGCATCAGTTGCTCTTATGACTAACCTTTCTCCATGTTTTAGCTGTATATCCCATTCAGTGAAAAGGATATCTTTTTGAGTCTCTTCTATCCTTGGTACATATTCTATCCTTCCTTCTCGGGTATCCTGCCATGTAATGTATCTTGAGATTTTCTTATCAATATCGTTGAAAGTGACCCTCATATCGGATACTCAATTCCTCAGTGAAGCTCTTTCCTTACACATCATACTGATGACTAATAGCCTCTGATAAAATGTTTCATGTTGCATAGATAACAAATAATTTAGTTCAAGTGCTTCTTTCCAAACTCCTCGACTTTAGGATTGTATTTTAATTGTTCTATAGAAAATCACAACTCTTGTATTTGAGCACCTCTGGAACTTGTCTCTGCTTGAAATTGGAGCTTTAATTGATCAAATATATGTTATATTTGCACCATTTGTTCCTTCATCCGATGGTATATATTATGCTTTTCTCCGGCCAACGTTGTTCCAACTACTGTATTCTCTCATATTTGTACTTTATCAATAGTTTGACCTCTGTTGCCTTATCGATAGTAGTAGATGCATAAGCACTTGCAAACTGTGATAGTTTGGTCAAGTTATCATAAGTATCCATAGGAGTATCATTCAAAACAACATCCATTGATCTGAAAATGGGGCACTTAGGCTTCTTGTCTAACTTACATTAACCTCTCCCACTTCCAAAGATTTAAATATTCCCAAGTGTTATTGACTAATCAATGTGGAATTAAGAAATGCTTGAAAATATAAGTGTATGCTTATATTTATTTTTGGCTATTTATGGTGCTTTAAAATCTATCGTGCATGTTGATATGTAAATATATACAATAAACACTAATGCAACAATAAAAAATCACACAGAAACAACAATTTAATTATGAGTTCACCCACAACTCTTGGGCTACATCTCCATGAGCTCCAGTTAATTCAACTAGGCTCTCTGGGATTATGGTATAGGTCCTTTTTACAAGCTCTTGGCCCAACTCCTGATGTTTTACAAAGAAACAGTGGGTTCAGACACCATGTTATCCCCTAGCTCTTGGCTCTGTCTCTTTGCTCTTAGTTCTGTCTCTTGGCTCTGGCTCTTTGCTCTTAGTTCTGGCTCTTGGCTCTGGTTCTTTGGCTCTTTGGCTTTGGCTTCTTCTTACCCTCTATCAGTTTACAACCCTCTTGGCTTTTCACTTGGCTTCCAAGGGACTCCCTTGGCTACTCTTTTGCTTCTACACTGCCTCTTTTGCCTTAGCTTCCTGCTTTGGCTTTACTTTCAGCAACAAAATCCCAAAAATCAACAACAGCAACCAACTACAACTCAGCAGCGATCAACAACCCATCAACAACCCCTCTCTTTGTCGTTCTCTAGCTTTTTTTAAAGCCAAATCAATGTTGTTTGCTCGTTTTCCCTTCCGGGCTCTCTGTCTTCCAGCCATAGTCCACTCAAATCCCTTCTTTGAGTGTTAGCAATCATTGCTAAACACCCTCGGGGATGGATGCAACCTCTTCCACAATGGAAGGAGCCACCGGTGCTTTAAATCCTCAAATTTTGGCATTCTCGACTTACACACGAAAATACACTCACACGAGTAAAATCCATAGAACACATTGTTCACCGGACTCCAAATTTTTATAAATGCACTTTATAACATTATCGGGTCTGCCCTTTGTCACTGTCGCAAGTCACAATTGCCTGTTCCGTGGCTTTCCCATTCTATTTCTAAAATACATTAAAAACATTGAAAATCCCACTTATCGGACTTGAAATCATATGTAACAGTATTAATAAGCCATTTTGGGTCTATAATATTACATTAATGCATTTTATTTGTAATTCGTTTAATAAACTAAATACACAAAATACAAAGAAATCCGTCGCTTGATGGATCACAAATCATATCAAATATTGTTTATATTTGTTATCGGGTTCGACTCATCGCATCGCATATATATATATATATATATATATATATATATATATATATATATATATATATATATATATATATATATATATATATATATATATATATATATATATATATATATATATATCTATATATATATATATATATATATATCTATATGTGTGTGTGTGTGTGTGTGTGAGAGAGAGAGAGAGAGACCACTCGTCTGTGTAACCCTGATTGCAATATCGTGATGCATTTAACCGCAATCGCATATCGCTCATGCCTTGGGCTGGTGTAGCGCTCCATTATGGTCGCCGATTGCAATATCACTCCATTGTAATCGTTGATTGTGATGTCGTAGTTGCAATAACCATATTTTATGCTCTCATATCCTCTGATAGCCACTGCTTATTGCGATTGTTGATCGAATCTAGACTGTTGATGAGCCAGATCAGACGGCTCCTATTCATTGTCCCTTTGACCTCCGATAGGCTTGATTTTCTCTGTTTTCTCATGCTTTTAAGGCCTGACAATGTTATCCGCCTTTTCCAAAACTTCTCCTTTTGTGATGGTTTTGACCTTTTAGGAGATTTTGAGGACTTAGAGGGTTTTTAGGACCCATTTCCAAGGGATTTTGCCCCTTTTTCCAAAGGATATAGGAAGCTTCATTTTATGATAACTTCTACATCTTAAGTTAGTTTTTGCCCATTAAAGTTGCAATAGATTCAGAATGAGATGATCTCTGCAATGGGGCTAGGTCCAGGAACTTCCTTGGAATTTCATTTTTCCTCAGCGAGGAAAATTTCGACTTAGGAGTCTATCCAAAATCAATTTTGGATCATGCCTTCCCACTAAAAGGATTTTTGGTCTCCAAAAGACTGATACATTGATCTGAATAGTAAATGAGAGTGACTCATCCTCTTCTTTCAGCCTCCCTACACTTGCCTTTGTATAGTGCCTATGAACCAAAGTTTCTAACCACTTCCCTTCTTGGGTGGGCAGGTCTTCCTGGGAAGAACTGTCTTCCTCCTTGGCTTCCTACAGAACCCCTGTTGAAATGGTTATAGAAGGTGGTTTGAGCTTCTATGCCTTGATCATTGACCCAAGGTGGCTCAAACAAATGTGAATTACATTTGCTCTAAAAAACTTTCTTTTGCACCTGTTTGGCAAGCTGTGAACAACAAATGTTAACAACAACAGAAATACAGACAACAACAACTAGATGGCCTAAACTCATGCTCCAACAAAGGAACAGATTTCACATCTTGTGAACACCTCCATGTCTTACATCTGCATACAAATGATGGACTAGACAGCAAGCCCACAAAACATGCCTCTAAAACAAATGACCCTTCAAGTCAAGCATGTAGAAAAAGACCATTTGGACTCTTTTTCAAAAGATGAAACACTTCATTAATATCCCCATCTAGGAGACCAAGTTAACTTCTCGCAAGTCAACATTGCATCACATGCATGTTAAAGCAATCAACACTGCAAGCTAATCACACATACATGTTCAAATACAAGGAAATCATCAGTGTCCCTATGTTCATGCACATCAAGCTCATGCATGCATTTCATATTTCAACTTTCACTTAAGCACACTGTACTTTCGAAGCTGAAATGAAATATAATGTTGCAGCAACAAAGTGAGCCTCCTGCTCAACTTCTCCATTCACCTACTTGGTAAAATCCTACAACTTGCATTCCATTAACAAAGAAATGAAAATAGATGCATCAATGGACATGCAATCTTAATCGAATGAGAACTCCAATCGTTTCTTACCAATCCCTTTCAAAGGTACTACCTTTGTCTATACATCAGCATCAACATGTGTATGATTTTGAGACACATCACTCATGGAATCTTCCTTTCCATTTCTGCCATCTTCTCTTTCCACTTTCTTCAGATTTTGTGGAAGAATTGTTGGATTTAGTGTCCAACATTTTGCAACAAGATGTCCTTGCTTATGGCAGTAAGTGCATTGCATGTGCATCCTATTCATAGCATGATTTTCCTTGTCCAATCGACCTTTAGCTGCCTACTTCCTTTCCTTCAAAAGTTTCCCGTATGTGGCCATTCTCTTCCAACATATAGAAACATTATGGTTATCCAAACCACAAAAGGAACATGCAACTCTTTCCTCATACTTATGTAGAAATTTATCATGCTTTGTAAAAGAAAAAGGAAGGTGTTTAGAACTAGATTTATACCTCTTTCTTCCACCTTCATTGCCTTCATGAGGAGGTGAATTGAGTGAAGAAGTAGCTTCCTTTGGAAAACTATCAATCTCTTCAAGGTTATTAGAGTTTCCCCAACTCTCTGGTTTAAGTGTGTGGTTCTAAACACCTCCATCTTGCAGTTTATGTTTCAAGTCATTTCATTCCTCTTGAATACAACCTTCACACTTCTGAGGTAGAGGACATGAATTGAAACTCCTTCTTGGGACTGTTTCAATGACCTTCATGGCAGCTTTGGAATTCTCTCCATAAGGATGTCCATAGCCAAGACCCAAATATTTAGGCCTTTCCTAAACCATTATTGGTTCAACAATACCTTGTGCATGGTTACCCAAGCATTTTCCTTCATAGACCATTTTGGACATTAGCTTGGAACCTATTCCTTTAGTATGTTTTTCAAAAGAACCAATATAAGCATTCTTAGAAGAATTTGAAGACAAGCTAGAATGGCTTACCTATTCTTCAAGCTAATACTTGACTAAGGCTTCTTTGGAAACAAAGAACCATGACTCCAACTCATGCATTCTTTTCAAGTTCATATTTGCAATACGAAGTTGCCTCTCCATTTTCTGCAATTTTTCAAAAAGCATCAACTTCTCTTCCTTCATGGAATTGAACTGCTCTCTAAGCATGCTACTCTTCCTTCCATCCTCACACATTTCTCTCACCATATCCATCATGATGAGAAAGTCTTGCTTCATGTCTTCATCAAAGACTTTGGTGAGGAAAGGAGAATTTGGGGACTCACTTGTAGAAGTTGTCATTGTTGGGCTCCAAAAATGGCACTCATTACCATACATTTTTCACGTATGCTTCCATTATTTCGCTCACTATTCATCACCTTGTCACTCCATTTTCCCTACTATTCACCATTAATGGGTCTCATTTATATTTTCCAAATATTGTTTATTTTTAAGCATTTTTGAGAGAAATTCTTGATTAAATATTAGAAAATAATATATTTTACTTTATATATGGAAAGTGGGTTGTTTTGGTGACATGTGTAGGTTCCAAGGAAGCTTCCAGGGCATCTTTATGTGGCCATGAATGATCAAATTCGAATTTGAAAAGATAAGCTTCATGGAGGAGATAATGGAGGATAGGGTTATGTGTCATCAGTGGTTGAGAAATATGTGGGTCAAAGGAGAGAATAGTGGGTCTACATTTATGAGGTTGTTATCTTAGTTTTTGTATAAATAGGAGCACCTCCTCCATTCCAAAGAGGAGGACTCTTAGAGCATTGTATCCAATTGATGATGGAATAGAATAAGGCTTCATTTTTCATATATTTCCATTATGTAGTTTTAGATATAAATTGTGTGAATGTAGGATATGAATTTATGTAGTTTTAGATACAAGTTTTCTTAATGTAGTATATGGAATAATTTGTCTTGTTCTTAAGAGAATTGAGCTCACTCTAAAAGGATGAGAGAACCAATCTATTTCATATTAGATCTTGTTTCATTTCATTGTTTAGATGTTTAAGGATTTGATTGATGAATGAGTTTTAAATTAGAATCTTATCAGCATGTGAGAGGATATCCAAGGGTCTAAGTTAGGCTCTCTCTCTATTTGATTTGCATGATAATTGAAATTCATTCTTTTGCTTTTATGTTTCAAGTATCATATGAGGAGATACCAAGAGTCTAAGTTAGGCTCTCTCTCCATTGATTTATATGGTAATTGAAATTCATTCTTTTGTGTTTTTATGTTTCAAGTCATTTACTTTCTTATGCTTATGAATGAATCTTAGTTTAGTTTGGATTAGTACATGAGAGGACAAACAAAAGACTAAGTTAGTCTTTCTCTCTTTGAATCTAAACGACAATTAAAGTTCATTCTCTTGTCTTTATTTCAAGTTTCTAGTTTTATGTAATCAATGATTTCTCTATGATACTGTAGGGAAGGACAACCAGGACCTCCTAAGTTAGGAGCCTCTTCCCTTGCATATTATATTGAATCGTAAATAATTTAGTTAGACATAGGTTAGTTTCCTACTCCTGCATATATTGTGTTGGCATCATCACAAGCTTACGAGTTTCCCTGGTTGATAATTTAATGCAACAATTTAAGCCCAATAAATTTCCCAACAGTCATTATGCCAATGAACAAAGAACTTCAAACAAGATTAACAAAGAGCTTATTCAAGCAACCTTTTGCAACAAACCTCTTGTGCTCCAAGGATTGCTTTGAGGTCCATTGGGATAGAAGAATGCCTTCAACCCTTCTTCATTCTTGTCCTTCCTGGACTGAGCTATCAATAGCTTTCCCTTCACTTCTGCAAACTCAGAAAATAGTCAGTCTGCAAACAAGCATAGAATTAATCAGACATTCAATCTTCGCCTACCCAAACACCTTTCAGACAAGCAATCTTTGCTTCGTCAATCAAGCATTCTGATATAACCCTCTTAAATGTGTGGATAATCATTCTTAAGCTCTGATACCACCTGATCTAAAAATTGGGCACTTAGGCTTCTTCTTTAACTTACAAGAACCTCTCCCACTTCCAAGGCTTTAAATATTTCCAAGTCTTATTGATTAACCAATGCGGAATTAAGAAATGCTTGAAAATATAGGTGTATGCTTATATTTATTGTTGGTTGTTTATGGTGCTTTAAAATTTGATGTGTATGTCGATATGTAAATACACAGAGTAAACACTAATACAACAATAAAAAATCACGCAGAAGCAACAATTTAATTAGGAGTTCACCCACAACTCTTGGGCTACATCTTTGTGACCTCTAGTTAATTCAACTAGGCTCTCTAGGATTATGGTATAGGTCATTTTTACAATCTCTTGGCTCAACTCATGATTTTTTACACAGCAATAGTGGGTTCAGACACCATGTTATCCCCTGGCTCTTGAAGCTCTAGCTCTTGGCTCTTGGCTCTTGGCTCTGGCTCTTGGATCTTGGCTCTTGGCTCTGGCTCTTGGATCTTGGTTTTGGCTCTTGGCTTTGACTCTAGCTCTTTAGCTTTACTTTGGCTCTTTAGCTCTTTAGCTCTGGCTTCTTTCTACCCTCTATCAGTTTACAGCCCTCTTGGCTTTTCACTTGTCTTCCAAGTGACTACCTTGGCTGCTCTTTTGCTTCTGTGTTCCCTCTTTTCCCTTAGCTTCCTTCTTTTGCTTTACTTTCAGCAACAAAATCCCAACAATCAACAACAACAACCAACTACAAATCAGCAGCCATCAACAACCCCTCTCTCTGTCATTCTGTGGCTTTTTTTTAAAGCCAAATCAACATTGTCTATTTGTTTTCCCTTCTAGGCTGTCTATCTTCCAGTCACAGTCCGTTGAAATCCCTTCTCTGAGTGTTAGCAATAATTTCTAAATACCCTCAGGGATGGATGCCACCTCTTCCACAACAGAAGGATCCACCGGTGCTTTAAATCCCCAAATTTTGGCATTCTCAGCTTACATGAGAAAATACACTAACATGGGAAAAATCCACAGAGCACACTGTTCACCGGACTCCAAATTTTTATAAATTCACTTTATAACATTATCAGGTCGACCCTTAGTCACTGTCGCAAGTCACAATATCAAATAGCATTTATATTTGTTATCAGGTCCGGATGATCGCATCACATATATATGTGTGTATGACCACTCCTCTATGTAACCCCAATTGCGATATCCCAATCCTATTGATCACAATCATATATGACTCATGCCCCGGGCCAGTGTAGCACTCTATTGTGGTCACCGATTGCGATTTCGCTCCGTTGTAATCACCGATTGCGATGTCACAATCACAATAACCATATTTTATGCTTTGATATCCTCTGATAGCCACCGCCAATTGCGATTTCTTATTGGATCTAAACCGTTGATCATCCAAATCTGAAGACTCCTGTTCACTGTCCCTTTGACCTCCAATAGGCTCAATTTTTGTTGTTTTCTCATGTTTTTAAGGCTCGATAGCGTTATCTACCTTTTCCAAAACTTCTCCTTTTGCGATGGTTTGACCTTTTAGGATATTTTGAAGACTTAGATGGTTTTTATGACCCATTTTCAAGGGATTTTGCCCCCTTTCCCAAAGGATATAAGAAACTTCATTTTATGATAACTTCTGCATCCTAAGTCAGTTTTTTCCCATTCAAGTTGCAGTAGATTTAGAATGAGATGATCTTTGCAATGGGGCTAGTTCTAGGAACTTCCTTGTACTTTTAGTTTTCCTCAGTGAGGAACACTTAGACTTAGGATTCTATCCAAAATCCAATTTGGATCATCCATTGGCTCACTGTCATGACTTATCACTGAGGACTGATCTATTTTCCTTTTCATCCTCTGTATCTTTAATATAACTCAATGTTTTGGATAGTAAAATACATCAAGAGGAGGAATATCCTCTACTGTGAGAATAATTTCGGTTGAGTGGAAGGCCAGGATGATTTCAATTTCTTCTATGGAAATATTATTGTCAGTAGCTCTCTCAATAAGCGAGCTATGTCCAGTATTCTGGAGTGTGTTGGATACGTTTTGTGTTTCAACATTTTCCCCACCTTATTGTCCTTTGATTTTTTGGTCAAACTGGTTCCATGCCTCATCTAACTGGTTTTTTAATGGGTTCTACTCTGTGTTTTTTTTAGTGGAAATATCTTGCACTTCCTTCTTTATTGATGCTTTTTCAGTTTCCCTTTCAATGTCCTTTACAGGACTCTTCTCGAGACTTTCCTGTAAATGTTTGAGCGAGTCATGCTTCGAGTCATGCTCTGAACCTAGTTCTGAATTCTGGCTCGATCTCTGTTATGATGTGTGTTTAGATCCCTATTTTGATTTTTCTTCTAAGTTATGCTCAAAATCATGTTCTGAGTCTTTCTTTGAATCATGCTCCACGTTTTTCTCTAAGCCCTTTTCTAAACTCTTGCTTGAAATGTTTTCTATTTGAGTATTTGGCTTATGTATTTCCAGTAGGTCCAACGGGACCTTCAGTAACCCCTTCTTCCTGTATTGGTGGAAGCATGGGAAATATGGTGGATTGAGTCTCAAAGTAGCTAGATGTTGGACATGTGAGAAGCGATTGGATGACTCAAATAAATCATCAAAATTGTCCTCTTCATGGCTGAACTACCTTATTTTAATTGATGTAGTGAAGCTTTGCGCAACTTTATTGGGGTCATATTGGTTGTTAGGAAATGTAGCGAGATTCAAACATAAGATGTGGTTGATTTCAAGTGCAACATGTTTGAAATCATGCAATGCATAAGTACCACATTGGAGGGGAAAAGAAGGCCAAAATGATTTCTTTTATTCTTTCAATGTTTTGGTTATCCCATTCCCTATAGTCTAGTAAGCAACTTCCCTCACAAGAATTTTATGAGGTACATACCAAGGAAGGACATGAGTGGGTGCTATGCTTCTGAAAACCCTGATATAGGTAAACAACTCTTCCCCAAACCATCTAGCTACTAGAAAAGTATTGATCCTGGCCTCATCTGATTACCTTCGGGCCTTCTTATCAAAAACCACTTGGTGGATTGGTAACATAACTCCATGACATATTTTGTAGAAATGGGCTTGGTGATTCGACTCCCATAAAATTTTATGATATATATCAATGAGGGTAGGGCCTTGAATAGTCCATTTCCACCCCATAGTTTGAAAATTGGTGGTGAAACAGATTGCATCCATAATATAAGAACTCATGAAAAATGGTGGGACTGTCGTGGAGGTGACAAATCTCTTTTCTCTATATTCCCGAATTTTCATAGCCAAGTTGTCAGATAAACTCGTACCCCAATCCATTACAAAGGAGTTCATGGCTGCATCTATTAAGGGAACCCACTCAACATAAAACTTGGTGGTATCACCATGCCCAAATAGTCTACACATCATAGCTATGACACAAGAGTAGGGAGCAACGAGAGATGATATAGGATATATACCCATTTTCTCTTGGTTGAACTTGTTGGAATTGGACTTCCATTGATGAATTGGTTCTAATGGATCCTTGTTCTCCTTCGTGAAATTCTCAAGGAAAGCTTTATCATATATCTCGTGTGGGTCTTCTATATGATACATTATTTTTCCGATCCTCTATCCTAAAGGAACCAATATCTTTTTTTCTAGAAGTCGAGAATGCACGGTCTACAATATTGATGTTGTCTATAATCCATTTTACTGTGTTAGTGTATGATAAAATCTTTGGTCTCACATCAATTCGGTGTAAGAAAGAACTTGCGTCTTCAAAATAAGAAGCCTTAGAAGAAGTGGTATCATCGGTTGTTACTTTGGTTTGAATTATTTTTGGACCCTTCTTTTCGAACATATTGTAGATAACTTCCCATGAGGAGCTCCCGCTATCAATGGTGCATTTGAGGTCTGAAAATAATGGAATCATTTCAGTGACATCAGACATTGAGGATTGAGAATCCTAATGAGACTTCTTTCCCTTCTTAGATTTAGTCATTTTTCGCACAATTTACTTTCAAGAGAAATGCTGCAATACATAGAATATAGAGCAAGTGGAGAGAAAATAGGAGATAAACGTAAACTCATGTGAAAACATAAATATTTTGGAATGACCGAAAGATAGGTTTCTAAATAAATTTAAACAGGTCATCAAATCTCCTTGGCCCTGTAACAATTAATATCGTTAGAACTCTAACCGAAATCATGGCTCCACGTGTTTTGTTTTTTACTCATTAATATATTGCATCACAAGAGTTGCTCGGATGGTGAAATAAGTTCATTCTTTAAAGGTTGAACCGATATGCGATAGCGATATCGCCGTATCAGTGTGTTAAGCATGGGATATTTATGATTGCAATAATGACATTATCACAATATCGTAATCGATGATGTCGAGATGGTGGAGAATATATATTGCCTAGAAAGTTTTAGCCATTGCGATTGTGATGAATTATGTGCTAATATAGCAGGCCCTAGGTTTATATTTAAGTAGAAATTTGGTTTAACCTTTATAGTTTCATTGGATGCTTTCCTTTAATAAATAACTTTATCACTATCAAAACCATTTGGAATGTTATGGGCAAAGTTTGTTGGTATTATTGTGATACATCAGATGTGATTGCATTTTAATGATATGATTTAATGTTTCATCGGGTCCGATGATATTGCGTTTTGCGAGAGGTAGGATTTTTGGGTATATGAATTGCGGTGCAGGGCATTTCCTCCATAAATCATTCTCATTTATATTTTTAAGCCTTTACAAAAAATGAACATGTTTGATTCTCTAAGGGCTATCATTTTATCGCAGTCACAAGTCTTGATTCAATATATAAATGTATACTCTTAAGACTTTACTATTTGCGATATGGTCAAGCTTTAGTGAGGTTTTATTAAAATGGAAAAACAAATTTATTCCTAATAAATATTTTAAATTAAACTTATATTCTTACACTTTTTAAAAAAAATTAAGGGTCCCTATTTATTTATACAATAAATACCTAAGGATTAAGGCCAATAAATGGGGGATTGTTGCATAACACAACAATTGGTGATTCATTGGAAGAAACAGTTATCCTCGATAATAATTCAATTTCTAAAATTTCACTAAGGAAAAATAATTAAGGAAAGAAAAATATTTTCCAAATATTTAGATAAGTAATATTACTTCGACATTTCCCGAATGTGGGTGGAAATAGTGGACGCTGAGGTGGCTCCCAACTGGGTTGGCATGTGGAGAGAGCACATGGCCTGCCATAGGGCGGCATAGAGATCCAAATATGGCATTAACCATCAACATAAATATGCCTCGAATGAACACTCCCACCACTCTGATAACCGACTTCAACCTCGGCTCAAAGCAACGATGGACTCTTGGGAAATACCACTTCTGCTCTTGCCATTCCTCCTCTGCAACCTCAGCCCCTGCAATGCCTCTGTTGTCATGCAGTGGCAGTGCCCAACTCCCACACAACCACTGGAAGACGTTGTAATATTTACTGCTGCCTCAATTTTGGCTCGAGCATCCATTTCACCCATAGCTTGAATTTGCAAATTCTCATCCCCTCGGCACGGGTAGCTCATCCCTCTGCAGAATTTCCTGTTAGCTCTGCTGCAACGCTGCAGCCCACAGTGCCTAATTTGGACCAAAACTTGCCTCCAATTGCAGAAAGCATGGTGCGCCATGGGATGCGTAGCCGCAGAGGTGGGAACCGAGGGAGCCTGAGTCACTCCAGGCACTCTTTTGCTTTGGAGACCACCTCTTCTCTAGCTGAGCATAACACTAGCCGCTACCCCAATACTCGTAGTGGCAGAGGTCAGTTTCACTCGGGGGTCTCTGCTACGCCTCCCTCCACTTTCGGCCCTTCTCCCAAAATCATTCCACTAGCTCCTCAGCCACACTCCTAGAACGCTCAATTTACCTTTCTCTTTGCCCTGAACCAGCTCCTCATCACTACCACCATTACCATTAGTTTTCATGAGGAGAAGAAAAATAAGGAGGCACAAGACTCTGAGGTTGACAAACGAATCACAGCAGATGAGGAACATAGAGCAATGGGTGATGGCTGCACTGAAGCTATGAGGCTCTCAGGAATTTCTATGGGAGGATGCACCACTATGTGATGCAACCAACCCGAGGCAAAAACAGAACTGGCACATTCAAGTCTTTAGGGTGGAGAGGAGCGAAGCACAAAGCTACCAACCAGACGCGTAGGGAAGGAAGTGGAATGGCTCCGCAGATGAATTGGGTCATTGATGAATACTACTGCATAATTGAGGAAGAGTAACAAGAGCTGCAGACAGGCGACACGGAGACTACGCTACTGGCAAGTGGCACCGTGGACGAGTACAGATGCTTCATCATGGAGGAGCACCCTCTGTCGCCGCCACGTCCCTAACTGCCACCTCGTTGCAGTGTGTTCGCCACATGGTCTACCACCTTGCTGCCATTCAACATGCCACACACCTGCTTAGTAGACTGCCACTCAGCTACCACGTGTCTCAGGTTCATTGGGACTTTGTTCTTTAGTTTCTATTTTTTAATGGTTTTTTTCTTGGGGAACACTAGACTTTTAGGCTCTTTAGTTGGGTTTACCTTTCTATTCTTCTCATATACAATTATGCAAAACTTGTTAATTTGTTGGTTTCCCTTGCGTGGGTAGCAAGATCTTATTTTTGACAAACTTTGGTTAAGAACTGGTTTCCCTTCTGGGCAATTCAAATCTAGTTTTTTGGCTGGTTGATGCCTTTCCTCTGGCATAGCTAAGTATAGGCTTCAACCTCTGTGTATGATATTTTTCTTAACTTAATAGAATTACATAACTTAATAAAAAAAAACATTACTCCGACCTTAAAAAAACTCACTTAATTACAATTATTTTCATATCATCTTATAGATGAAAATACTTTTGTCTATATCAATCATTAATTAGTTTAAAATATAAATTAGGTGACTTTTTACAACTTAGCATTTTAATATACTCATTTGTCACAGGTAGAGGTCCTACTGCTAGCATGTGTACATAGCCTCCATAGGGTTACCTTTTAACCAACAATGATTCAAAATCTCATCCATATAAGAGTGCAGTATTTAGAGATAATTTCAAAACTATATATATATATATATATATATATATATATATATATATATATATATATATATATATATATATTTCTTCTTTATATTTTTTTTATTACCTAAAAAGGAATTTTCCTGGTTTGGTGGCGAGAAAGCGACAATGCCATTCACTGGTTGTAATTGAATTGAACAACTTGGCTCATGATGAGACCCCTTATCTTAAGATTAACATAATCATAAGTGATTACCCTGGTCTGGTATTCAGTGTTGGTAATGTCAGTCTACTATTTCCATATGAACATGGTAAGCAGGTTCATGATGATACCTCTTATCTTTTAAGGTTAATATATTTTTGAATTACACTCTAAAAATAGTAAAGTTAATGGAGGGGGAGAATCATTGATTCCTTAATGGTTTTGGATGACATTTTAGAGTTGGAGATGCTAAGCTATAATTAGTCTTTACTTTGTTAAATATAACTTTTCTTGACTAATAACAGAATAAAGGTTTTTTTAAATTTTGATGTTCTCAAAGTATTTATAACTTCAATGGAAAAGAAAATTTCAGAGTTTTATGACACTTGGCCAATTTTTATTAAGAATTTCTACTTTGAAAGGGAAAGATAAAAATAATTGAAGAGATTTTATTGTAAAGCCAAAAGTAATACTATTTAACATTATTTTCCTAAGGAAACACTAAAAGTAAATGCAATAATGTACAATAGAAGATGTAATCTTCTAAGAATTTTTCAAAACAAGCCCATTAACACGAAGAGAATTCTCTTTCCTGATAAATCTTTGAATATGATTGTTGATGGGCCTACTTGTTCAGTAATTTGAAATGGCCCAAGCCACATTTTTTGGAGTTTGGTGTTCTTTCCTTTTTCCTCATGTGCCTTATCCCATTTAAGGATGAGATCACCAATTTGAAAATATTTCGTGGAAACATAAATTGCATAAAAAGAAGACTTGACTAGTTGTTGATGGCAAGTATGTGTAAGTATGGCTTTTTCCCTCTCTTCTTCTAATCTAAGTATTTGAGATTGTCTTAGTTGTAAAGAAGAAGAAGGTGATTCTTCAATGATTTGGACTATGGATAATGAGAGAATAACTATATTTGAAGGGATGATAACTTATTTCCCATATACGAGATTAAATGGAGAAGTGCCTATTGAGGCTTTCTGAGTTATCTAATCTACCCGTAGAGAAAATGTCAAAGATTTATGCCACTTCTTTTGGATCTAATCAACAGTTCTCTTTATAATTCTTATGAGGTTCTTGTTGGTTGACTCTACCAAACCATTTCCTTCAGGGTAGTAGTTAGAAGATTATTTAATTTAAATCCCCTCTTAAGAGTAGATTCAATCATATTATTTCTTGAAAAGTAATTTGCATTATCAAACATGAGTGCAGTTGGTAAGCCAAATCTAGTAATAATGAATTGATCAATAAATTCAATGATAGCATCAAAATTTGCTACCTTTAGGGGAATTGCCTATACCCACTTAGTAAAATAGTCTGTGGTTATAAGGATATACTTATGTTTCTTTGATGAATGAGGAACAATCTCACCTATGGTATCTAATCCCCATTGTTCAAAAGGTTGATCAATGTTCACTGATTGTAGAGGTAAGGTAGATTTTTGTTGTCTTATCGCAACAGTTTGACATGATTTACATTTCCTTACGTATTCATGGGTATATTTGAACAATGTTGGCCAATAGTACCCAGAATGCAGGATTTTCTGTGCAGTAGTATCTCCCCCAAAATTTCCACCAGCTCGTCCATCATGGAGTTCCTGTAAAACCTTCCGCGCTTCAGAAATTTTAAGGCATCTTAATAATATAGAATCTTAATTTCTTATGAATAACACATCATCAATGAGTTCATATTTATTTTCTTTCAATATTAAAGCCCTTTTCCTTTTATGGTTGAGTTCAGGAGGAGCATATCCATGTTTCAAATAGAAAATAAGATCAACATATTCGGATGTAAATCATTTAGGCTTACCTCTGATACATGTATCGTGTTACTTGAGTCCTCATCTGGTGGTAGGTTGGAAGCTCCTGTAAGCGATCTCCAAAAACCTTTTCCTCTGACAATTTTGGCTGGTTTAATGTTAATATCATATTCTTGCAGAGTTGTTACCCATTTTTTTCTTTTTCCCCTGTAACAGCCCTGAAATAAAAACTTGTAATTAATTAGATTAATCATGAGATTTATAATCAACACACAATTTATCAACTAATTAACATCAAATTTCATAAATATGAGTAGAGATAACTTACCTGTGGCGATGATGTTTCTCACTTGTGACTTCAGGGTTGAATGCTAGTTGAATTCAACTAATTGCAACAAAGTCTTGGGGATGACTCTCCACCCAACCGTAGGCTTAGTTGCACAAAATCTTGCTACAACTGGCCACCCCCGAGCCCTCAATCAAGGTACTACTGCTAGGGAATCCTTTGTCTCACAACACTATTATCCCAAGACAATGGATGATGGAATGCCTCTCATCTTCCTCCCCATCTATTAAATAGAACAAACGTTGGAACGAGAACCACATGCACACACTCCATGTGTCCACATGAAACTTTACTGCTTTCTTGTTTTATTCTTTTGTTTTTACTTTCTGATAGCTTTATTGATTTTTACTGCTTTCTTATTTTATTCTTATTTATATTTATTTAGAGCATGTAATTAATTTATTAATTTATTATTTATTTACTATTACTATTTTTTATTTATTGTTTATTATTTATTTAATATTATATTATATTATTTATTATTTATTATTTCTTATTAAGGGACATTACATACTTCCCCACTTTAAGGAAATTTGTCCCGAAGTCAATTTTTTATTTTTTATTATTTATATTATTTATTATTTATTATTAAGCGGCATTACATTTATTTTGTTATCTATTACTTCATGTAACAGTCTCGACACCCTCTGCTAAACTAGTATAACCAGTAGGCATCGAACGTTTCGCAACACCCGGGAAATCCCAAGGAATCTTTGTCCTTTTTCCCACTTTCAGAACCAGGCATAAGCCTCTCCAGTCTGTATCCTAGTCCAAGGCTAGCCCTAAGGCTCGTGCTTGACTCAGACCTCATCTGCCCCAAGGCAGGCATCTGGTACAATGCTCAATGGCTCTAGGCATCTCGCAAGGTTGGCCCACTCCCTCCACAACTCACTAAGGTGCACAACCCCATGCATCGAAGTCCTTATTCCCCCACCAGACTTCGGCATCCCAATATAATACTAGGCACCTAGCCTTCAATATCAGGCACATGGTCTCCTCAAGTTTTGTTCCCATAGCGTTAAAAGAGGTTGTTTCCACATAACACCACACATTTATTTTTTTCATGGACAATGATGGTAGTAGTGTTTCTAACTGTTTCAAAATCTAAAATAAAGATACTATTTAATGAGCAAGAACCTGTTGTCCAAATTGAAGAAGGGTGAATTTACGATAAAGCAATCAAGTGGTATTGAGATAGGAACTTGACGAGATAAGAAAATATTTTTGTGGATGAAAATGATAATTGTCAAGTGATGTATGTACAAGTCAACATGGATCAACAAACCCTCATGCAAGTAAACTAAGCAAGATATAAAATTAAATCATGATGACCTAGTGTTTATATGCAATTGCATATAGCCATATTGGAATCAATAAGCCAAAGGGTAAATGGATGTAAAACCAAGGGATTTTAATTTTGAGATAGATGATTTAAATAATGATTGTATAACTAGTAATATCTTAACAATGAATTTAACCAGAATTTCCTTGGGGAAGGAAGAAAATATGACGAGAGATTAAGACTCAAGATGATGAGGCTCATGTGAAATTTAACGATGTACTTAGATGATTATACCTATGGTGTAAATGCTAAACTTCCTAGTTGAAAGAAGTGGAAATGATTATTGAAAAGTAATTGGTATCTTGATGAAAACATCACACTAATCGCATTGGTGAGATAGCTTAGATCCTAAGGGGATGTTGAATAATCTCATTTTATAGTTGGTTTTCATTGTTTATGTAAGAAAATGAAATTGATTCATGATAAGAATGCTTATAGTGTATTATTGCTTTATATTTGATATGTATTGAAATGGTTCTCATATTTATAATGTTATGGTATGGGGTTATGTTGATCTGTAATTTCATTTATTATGTGAAGTCATGATATGTATTTGACGCAAATATGTTGATGTTATAACTTATGATGGTATTACTTGAGGTGAAGCATGTCATAGTTGCATACAAATTTATGACATGCATGAGCATGCAGTTCGTTATTATTCATAATGTTGCGATTAACAATGAGGAATGTTCTCATGCTGACATGCAAAACTTGGCATGTGGATTATTTTCTATGATGCTATGATGGTATAGCTAATGCATTGGTTACGTGTTGAGGTGTGATGATTGACAGGACTCCACAAATGGGCCGAGAGAACCGGTTTATTTGATGATCTCATGCGAGCCCATACACACGAGGGATAATAAGTAACATCATATGGGATGGGGGAAAACTCAATGAACACTACATATGTATGTAACAGCCCTGAAATAAAAACATGTAATTAATTAGATTATTCATGAGATCTATAATCAACACGCAATTTATCAACTAATTAAGATCAAATTTCAAAAATATGAGTAGAGATAACTTACCTGTGGTGATGATGTTTCTCACTTATGACTTCAGGGTTGAATGCTAGTTGAATTCAGCTAACTGCAACAAACTCTTGGGGACGACTCTCTGCCCAACTGTAGGCTCAGTTGCACAAAATCTTGCTACAACTGGCCACCCCCAAGCCCTCAATCAACGTATTATTGGCAGGGAATCCTTTGTCTCACAACACTATTCTTCTAAGAGAATGGATGATGGAATCATGGAATGATGGAATGCCTCTCATCTTCCTTCTCATCTATTAAATAGAGAAAACATTGGAAGGAGAACCACATGCACACACTCCATGTGTCCACATGCAAATTTACTGCTTTCTTCGTTTATTCTTATTTATATTTATTTAGAGCATCTAATTAATTAATTAATTTATTATTATTTATTATTCATTTACCGTTACTACTTTATTATTTATTGTTTATTATTTATTTAATATTATATTATATTATTTATTATTTATTATTTTCATTATTTATTATTTATTATTTATTATTTATTATTTATTATTAAGGGACATTACAGCCCCCTACTTCCATTTGCATTAGTAATTTTCTCTCTCTGGAGAATGGGAATATTATTTGATATGGGTTTTGAGAAGAAATGGTCTGAAGTGCTTTATAGATTTGAAAACAACAAAAGACTATTTTTCCACCTCTGAATAATTAAGTTTAGCACCTTGGAAATTAGAACTAAAGAATGAGATGGGTGCTTCAATCTCTTGATGGTTGAGTTGTGTTAAAACAATATCATATGATGTTTTAGAAGCGAATGTATATAAAATGAAATTATTAGAAAAATTTGGAGTTGTTAAAGAGGGAGCATTCACAATTTCTTGTTTGATAATATCAAAAGCTTCTCTTTCATTTTGTCCCATTTAAATATTGATTTTTTCTTAATCATGGTTTGTAATGGTAAAATAGTTTGGGAAAAGTCAGGGACAAATCTTTTGAAAAAAATTATCTTACCTAGAAAATACTGCATAGATTTTTTGTTGTGGGGTAAAGAAATTTCTTTTATTCTGTCTACATCAATACAAATTCCCTTTTCGGATACAATGAACCCTAGAAGTTTATCTTCACTTAGAGAAAAATAAGACTTCTTTGGATTTAATGAGATGCCATATTTCTTACAACATTTAAAGATCTTCTTCAAGTTATGTAAATGGTTATTTTTGTTCTTGGAATAAACAGTAATATCATCCAAATAAATGACAACAATTTTTTTATCAAACCTTTAAAGGCTATATCCATAGATCTTTGGAAGGTTGCCCCTGCGTTAATTAAACCAAAATGAATTTTTTGGTAGGTATACGTTCGCTATTTAGCCTTGGATGTAGTATTTAATCTATCATCTGGATGAACATGGATTTGATTATATCCTAAAAATCCATCGAGAAAAGACATTAATTTTGAACCAACTACTAATTACAGTATAGATGGAAATGGAAAATTGTCCTTCTGATAAGCTTTGTTGAGTTTTCTAAAATCGATACCGATGTGAATGGCACCATTCCTCTTTCTGATAGGTACTAAGTTTGAGATCCATTTTGAATTCTTAACACGAAAGCTGATTTTGGCTTTAAGGAATTTATTCAATTCTGATTTTATTTGACTTTCTAGATTTGGGTTAATTTTCCTTAATTTCTGTTGTACAAGCTTATCATAGGATATCATGGAAATGGTGTGTTGTATAATAGAGCTATCATATGTTTTAAGATCATCATCATTCTAAGAGAATATACCTTTGTACTTTCTTAACAAGTGGATAAAGGCTAATCTCTCATCAAGAGAGAGACCAAGTCCTAGATTAGTGTTTTGAGGTTTTTCATCAGTTCCAAGATTTACTAGTTCAAACCTTAGGTTTGAGCTTTCTGTTTGACAATTAGTAGCATTTTTGAATGTTTCCTTAAAATGATAAAGATCCTCTAGTTTTACCACATATTTAGGTGTGGGATTCTCATTAGAATTCTGTTTTAACTGATCATCATACTCATTTTCATCTATTATATGGTCATGATATGACCCTTCTGATGTTATAAATTTTATGATATTCTCATCGTCATCAAAGGCTCGCGAATTGGCAACATTATCATGAGTGGATGGTCTGAAAATAAATTCTATGGAAGACCTATCTGGATTGTAATCCTGTGATGGTATGAGCTTGGATTCTATGTTAGCGAAAAGGTAAGCACTTGAATTTTGAAGTCTAGGTATAGGAGAGATGTTGAATGCTAAAAAATGCGATGTAAGATCCCGGACTAATGATTGGTAATGTTTTAAATGTCAAGAGAGACAACAAATGGTGTTTTTTATTTTCTTGATAATAATTTCTGAATCTCTAAAGACTTGAAGATATTTGATATCGAGGCCTATTGATTTATATAAAGCTTGTATCAGTGCCTCATATTCAGTAGTATTATTTATGCATTCAAATTCTAACCTACATGCTAGAATGGTTTTTTCTCCTTCTAGACTGATTAATATACAACCAGCTCCTGCATCATCATCGGATTTAGATCCATGAAAATATAATGTCCAAAACAAACTTTTAACTAATGGTTTATCTACATGATTTATACATCTAGAAGAATCTGTTTGAGAAAGGTTCTCAATCTAGGAAGTAACAGAGTTGTCCAAAAATGAGACCTTTTTGTATTGAAGTTCCCTAAAAATGACTCAGTAGAGTAATTTCCAATGGTATTGTTGTTGAAAGCTACTCCCTCATTCTAGCCTTCAAATTCAATTATTGTATGCTTTAAATGAATTTGTTGGTAAATTCTGATTTTATTTGGCTTTCCATTGTAATGGAGCCACATGTGAGACTAGTTTGTTGAAAAATAGTTGTGAATCTTTTTAGATGAATCTCAGCTCAAAATTAAATCGTAGAAATCTGGTATATGAACAACTAATATGTCAATTACTTGATAGAATTTTGGATTAGAAGAGATTCTGATGATGATTGAGTTTATTTCTTCTAATACCTAGACCTCCTTCCTATCAAGTCATACAATTATGAACAACAAACTTTTGGGGTGAAACATTTAATTTAGAACAGACTGTTCTCGACATTATGTTTGAAGAGGATCCTAAATCTATAAAGCAATTATGAATTTTTTTATTGAATATTTTATAAGTTGAGAGGAAACGGGGAGTATGTGAATTTGATTTGTCACCAATTAAGATAACATCAGCATGGTCGACTTTATTTGATGAATCATTAGGGGGTTTACCCATTCCTATGGAAGCTTGGGATACAACATCATCAGGAAGATGAGAAGCAGGATTTGCATTCAATTCTTTTAGCAATAATTTATGTTGATGTTTAAACCTACTGAGATCATGAAGAGGGATGTGGGATCTAGTATTCTTCATGTCCTCCACTATGTTATATTCTGTGGTATCTGTAACTACCAAGGTTTTGGATCATTATGGAGTATTTAATAAGGATGGAGTTGGTTGAGCATTTTTGGGAGAAGACTTTTTACTCGCCACCCTTTCCTTGGCAACAGGGGTTTAGGTCTTTTTATTTTGATTTGATTGTGTTAAATCAATAGGTGTAGGTTCTAACCTTGTATGGAAATTACATGAATACGAATTCTAAAACACAGAAAATAAACAATGGGAGAGCATAACACATAAAACACATATACATAGAGATTTCCCCTGGATCCCAAAACCGAGACTACTAGCTTGATTTTTCATTATGTTCCTTTCAATGTTACAATACATATTTATACATGCCGAAGCATCGAATACCATGGACCTAAAACCATCACGTCTAAAACCATGGACCAAAAACCATCACGTCCAAAAAACATGTGCGAAAATCATGCACAAAACCATAGGTGGGTCTGCCCAACCTAACATAGGGTCCAAAACCAAAATTTTCCGGGGCGTTGCCCTAGACCCCATAAAGTGGGGTTACAGGTATGCCTCAAACCCCATGTGACCTGCCCCCCTCTAACCGTTGGTTAAGTACGTGGGCTAGTCGTGGAAAGAATATAACACAACCCAACATTCTCCCACTTGTTGTTTTCTTTCCAGAGGGAGCCACAAGAGAGCTTAGCCATTTATCGACCCCTGCAATCCCAATTATTTCTCTATACCAAGAGAACTTTTCAGAGCTCGCAGATTTTTTCAATGTATCTGTAGTATTCTTCAAAGTGCCCACCTTTACCAGCAACACTATCTTGTCTTCTATCATATCCCTCACAAAGTGATACTGAAAATCAATGTGCTTTGTCTTTGAATCATATGTAGGGTTCTTTGCCAAGAAAATTGCACTTTGGTTGTCACAGTATATCCTTATAGCTTCCTGTATTAACCCCATGCTTGAACACAATCTCTGCAACCAAACTGCTTCCTTGCATGCATGAGTGGCTGCCATGTATTCTACCTCTGTAGTTAATAGTGCCACTACAGATTATTTCTTACTCATCCAACTGACTGCACCTCCAAATAGGTTAAACACATAGCCACTTGTAGATCTTCTCTGATCCAGATCTCTAGCTCAGTCTACATCAACAAAGCCACGAATATCCAACACTCTGTCCAATCCTGGTCTTCATTGGTAGCATAAACCATAATCACTAGTGCCACGCAAATACCTGAAAACCCGCTTCACTACTCTCCAATGCTCCTTCCCTGGTTTTGAAATAAACTTGCTCAATACTCCCACTGCATGTGCAATGTTTGGTCTATTACAGACCATTTCATACATCAGGCTATTGACTGCACTTGCATATGGAACGTGGGACATGTCCTCTTCCTCTTCTTGTGTCTTGGGACATTGTTCAACAGATAACCTCACACCTAGAGGAATAGGAACCTTCACCAGTTTACTATCATGCATATTAAACCTTTGCAATATTGTCTTGGCATACTTTATTAACCAGAGCTTCCTCTTTGTCCAATCTATTTTAATTTCCATGCCCAAAATATAGTTTGCAACACCAAGATCTTTCATGTCGAATTTGGAGGGCAAATGGGTCTTCGAATCCTGGATAATTTCTTTTCCATTTCCAACCAGCAACATATCATCCACATACAAGACCAGATAAATAACAAGGTCACCAATTAATTTAAAATACACATAGTGATCTACTTTGCTTCTGGTGAAGCCAAGTCCCCATATAAATGTATCAAACTTCTAATACCACATCCATGGTGACTGTTTTAACCCATACAAAGACTTCTTTAACTTGCATACCAGTTCTTTCTTACCCTTCACCACAAACCCTTCAGGTTGCTTCATGTAGATCTCCTCTTCTAGATCCTCGTGAAGAAATGTTCTCTTCACATCCATCTGTTCTAGCTCAAAATAAAAAGCAGCAACAACAGATAAAAGTAACCTAATAGAAGTTACCTTGGCAACAGGAGAAAAAATATCACCAAAATCAATTCCCTACACCTGGGAATAACCTTTTTCTACCAACTGAGCTTTGTATTTCTCCACCTTTCCTTCTACATTTGTCTTCTTCTTGAACACCCATTTGCTGCCAATGGGTTTCCTTCTAGCCGACAACTCCACCAGATCGCAAGCCTCATTTTTGTGCAAAGATGCCATTTCATCAACCATGGCTTCTTTCCAGAGTTTTCCATCCTATGAATCTACTACTTCCTTCACAGTTTTCAGATCATCATCAGTAATACATAAAGAAAATTTTGAACAGAGAGCAGATGGACTATACCTTTCTAGCTGCCTTCTTTCTTGAACTGATCTTCTTACACCCGAAGTTTGCGGCTCTTCATCTTATAATTCCTCCTCTGCTGTAGAGTCTGATTCTTCCTCCTTTAGCTCAAATTCTATCTTCTCAGGTCCTTTGGTTGGACTTCATGTTTAAGAACATCTTTCACCTCTCTAAACACCACATCTCGGCTATACACAACCTTCCTTGTTATTGGGTTCCAAAGCTTATAACCTTTTAAACCATCCTTATACTCAATAAAGATTCACTTTTTACAATCCGATTTACTATCCAACTAGGTTCCTTTCACCTTTGGAACATGTACATATGCATCACATCTAAATACCCCCATATGTGAAAGAGAGGGTTTCTTACTATTCCATACCTCTTGTGGAGTCTTATCCTCCAATGCTGATGAAGGTGATCTATTAACCAAGTAACATGTTGTCTCCACCGCCTCTGCCTAGTATTCTTGTCCTAACCCAGCACCACTGAGCATGCTTCTTGCCCTTTCCATCAACGTCTTGTTCATTCTTTCTGTAACTCCATTTTGCTAAGGCGTATATGGAGTAGTCTTATTCTGTGCTATACCACGCTTCTTACAGAATTCTTCAAATTCCTTATTGCAAAACTTTCCACCGTTATCGGTCCTCAGCACCTTTATCTTCTTTTCTGTCTAGTTTTCCACCAAAGCCTTAAATTCTTTAAACCTCTTAAAGACTTCATATTTTTTCTTAAGGAAATATATCCATGTATTCCTTGAGAAGTCATCTATAAATGATACATAGTACACAGACTTACCCAGTGATGGAACCTTCACAGGTCCAAACACATCACTATGCACAAGCTCTAATATATGTTTCATCCTCTTACCACCAGAGGGGAAATTCACCCGATTCTGCTTCCTGTATACACAATTTTCACGAAATCAAAATCTAGAGAGCTATTACTCATACCTTCTACCATACTTTTACCATGAAGTATTTGAAGGCCCTTCTCTCCAATATTTCCAAGTCGTTGATGCCACAACATGGTCTTCTCTCCAGAGACCACTAGATTTATACTCCACTTTCAGGAACCATATAATTGTTGCACCCATCAATAACAGTGCTACCTTGCAGCTTGTACAAAGTTCAAATCCGAACTCCCCGCATCAATATCAGTGCTCCCCAAACCATATTGTAGGTATCCTTCTCAAACACTATTTTTACACCTGCATCATCCAACTTGCTTACAGAAAACAAATTTCTATCTAATGCAAGAATATGCAGAACACTCGGAAGTGTTCTAACCCTTCCACCTTGAAAATTCAATTTTACATTTTCGCGACCAACGATTCTAGCCTTCCTGTCATCCCCCAAGAAGACATTACCACTGTCATATTCCTCATGCTCATAGAATCACTCTCTATGGGGAGTGAAGTTAAAGGATACACCTGAGTCAATCAACCATGCCTCATGATCTACATGTGTACTTGAAGAAACCAAGTAAACATTCCCACCTTCATCTGAGTTGGTTTTCACCTGTGCAGAAGGAGCATCGTCAGATCCCTTTCCTTTATCAAGAGCTTTATATTTACAGTCCCTTTTGTAGCGCCCTTTCTTTCTGCATTTCCAGCAGACCACCTTCACAGGTTTTCCTGGAGATTTAAATCTCCCTCTAGATTTAGATCTCCCACTCGATGACTTATGTTTTTTTTCTTCTCTGGGACTGTCCTCATGCAGACAAGGCATCACCATTCTGGCTCTCCATATTTTTTCATCTCATCTTCTCCGTCAGCAAGGATGAGTCTATTTCATCAAACTATAATGCAGTTGCATTGCTACTTATTGCAATAACTAGACTATCCCATGAATCTGGTAGAGAACAAAACAAATTGATGCACTTATCTTCCGATCTGAAATTTTAATATCAACAGATGCTAACTGACTTACCACAGTATTAAATGCATTCAGATGCTCTGTCACTGAGTCTCCATCTTTCATCCTCAGGTTATACAACTTTTTCTGCAGGAACAATTTATTCAGTAGAGAGTTAGATTGGTACAAAGTCCCTAACTTGTCCCACAAAGCCTTCACCGTAGCTTCCCCTGATACATTCAGCAATACTGAATCTTAGACACACAATCTTATTGTTCTCTTTTCCTTTCGATCCAACTTCTTCCATTCTTCATCAGATACTCCCATTTTCTTAGTACCCAGATCTACCATGATCCACTGATCTTTATCCACCAACAGATCCTCCATCTTGAGTTTCCACAACTCAAAAATCTGACCATTAAATTTCTCGACCTATATATTTCCATTGCTCGCCATCTTCTTTCACCACCAGAATCGATCTCGCAGATCTCCCATTGAATAGGGTCTACCATAGGCCCAAGCGAAACTCCTCAGCAACAAAGGCATCCCCTTGAAGCAAAAATTGCTTCGATACCAAATGTAGGTTTTAACCCTATACATAAATTACTTGCATACGAATTCTAAAACATAGAAAATAAACAGTGCGAGAGAATAACACATAAAACACATATACACAGAGATTTTCCCCTGGATCACAAAACGGGGACTACCAGCTTGATTTTTCATTATGTTTATTTCAATGTTACAATACGTATTTATACATGCCGAAGCATCTAATACCATGGACTGAAAACCATCGCGTCCAAAACCATGGACCAAAAACCATCACGTCCAAAAACCATGTGCGAAAATCATGCACAAAACCATAGGTGGGTCCATCCAACCTAACATAGGGTGCAAAACCAAAATTTTCTAGGGCGCTGCCTCAGACGCCATAAAGCGGGGTTACGGGTATGCCTCAAACCCCCTGTTGGGCAATTTATTGGACTTAAATTGCTGCATAAATTATCGACCAGGGAAACTCATAAGCTTGTGATGGTGCCAGCAATATATACACGCAGGAGTAGGCAACTAACTCTATGTCTAACTAAATAATTTAGGATTCAATACAATATGTAAGGGAAGAGGCTCCTAACTAAGGAGGTCCTCATTTTCCTTCCCTACAGTATCATAAAGAAATCATTGATTACATAAAACTAAAAAAACTTGAAATGAAGACATGACAATGAACTTAATTATTGTTTAGATTCAAGTAGAGAGAGAGACTAACTTAGTCTCTTGATTGTCCTCTCATGTACTAATCCAAACTAAACTAAGATTCATTCATAAGCAAAAGAAATGAAATGACTTAAACATGAAAGCACAAAAGAGTGAATTTCAATTACCATATAAATCAATGGAGAGAGAGCCTAACTTAGCCTCTTTGTTATCTCCTCATATGATACTTGAAACATAAAAGCAAGAGAATGAATTCCAATTATCATGCAAATCAAATAGAGAGGGAGAGCCTAACTTAGACCCTTAGTTGTCCTCTCATATGTTGATTAGATTCTAATTTAAAACTCATCCACCAATCACAAACAAATCCTCAAACATCTAAACAAGTAAATGAAATAAGATCTAATATGAAATAAAATGTTTCTCTCATCCTTTTAGAGTGAGCTCAATTATCTTAAGAACAAGACAAATTATTCCATATACTACATTAAGGAAAATTAAATCTAAAACTACATAATGGAAATAAAACTACATAATGGAAATGTATGAAAAATGAAGCTTTATTCTATGCCATCATAAGTTGGATACAATGCTCTAAGAGTCCTCCCTTTGGAATGGAGGAGGTACTCCTATTTATACAATGAGAGGAGATAACAAACTCATAATGATGATCCATTAATCTCTCTTTTAGTTCCATACATTTCTCAACCATCTAGACACATAACCCTATCCTCCATGATTTCCTCCATGAGGTCCATGATCTTCTCCATGATCTTTTCCATGAGGTTTATCTTATCAAATTCGAATTTGATCATTCAAGACCACATAAAGGTGTCTTGGAGGCTTCCTTGGAACCTACACATGTCACCAAAACAACCCACTTTCCATATATAAAGTAAAATATATTATTTTCTAATATTTAATCAAGAATTTCTCTCAAAAATGCTTAAAAATAAACAATATTTGGAAAATATAAATGAGACCCATTAATGGTGAATATTAGGGAAAATGGAGTGACAAGGTGATGAATAGTGAGCGAAATAATGGAAGCATAAGTGAAAAATGTATGGTAATGAGTGCCATTTTTGGAGCCCAACATACTCCCCAACTGAAGTTCTTGCATGTCCTCATGCAAGCTACTACAATGACTTATTTTATTTGATTCTTAAATGAGCTTCCTTTTACAAGATGTTTGGTTCTTGTGTAACAAACATCTTTCAATCATGGACTTTTAACTTTGCACATCTTTGGATAACTTTTATTTGTTTGCAATGCATTGACATATTTTAATGATTGGTTCTTGTGTTACAATCATTATTTACTTTGATCTCTTCTTAATGATTGGTTCTTGTGTTACAATCATTATTTACTTTGATCTCTTTTTAATGATTGGTTCTTGTGTTTACAATCATTATTTACTTTGTTGAGATCTCTTTTTAATGATTGGTTTTTGTGTTTACAATCATTATTTACTTTGTTGAGATCAATCATATGCTCATCATTTTGTAGTAGTTTTTATTGTGGGAAGACTATGTGGGTTAAGATGTAATATGAATGAGGAAAAAGAATGAAGTGTGAAATTCCCCCCTCCCCAACTGATATTTTTTGGCAATTTTAAATGAGAAAGGAAATAGTGAAATAGTGGAATATTTTCCAAATATCATCATTTTAGCATCTAAAAAGAAATTCAAGATTAAAGGTTAGAAAACATCATACCTTACTTACCTATGGAAGTGGATGAATCATGCATGTTCAGCTGCCACAATTCTGATCTGAAGCTTCTTCTTCAAGTTGTGGATGAAAGATGGGTCTGTGTTGTCGTATTGGCTGCTGGATCCTCTGCTACTAGATGATGAATCCGAGGAGTCTGCTGAACATGGCTGAAAGTCGTATCTGCTACTAGATCTTCGGCTGTTGGATGATGAATCTGATGAGTCTGCTAAATATGGCTAAAAATATATAAGGCTTGGGAGGTATACAAAATATATATAAGTTACATGTCCCTCCCAGCCTTATTGATTGACTTGTCCTCAAGTGATGGCAAACAGAAAAACAATGAAAAGAAATTGGCTTCATCTGCTACAAAATATGGGTCTTCAAGTCTTCAATGCTCGATGGCACAAATCTTACTATGTGATTAAATGTGTCGATGTCGAACATAGCAAGAAGTTGTTGACTTAGTGGCCGTTAATGAATGCCCCTAGCCAACACAAGAGCTCCCACCATTGATTCAAATGGGAGTCAGGATGCCTAACACATCTTTGTAGGTACGAATAAATTTGTCGTAGTCGAGTCACCTACAAGATCCAACGAACAAGGGATATTAATGTACTCCCATTGTTCATTGGCAAGAGTACTTTCCATTAAGGCATGCAAGCCTCTAGGTGTTTTTTCAATGATACATAGACTCTAGGACTTTGACTCAAGCAGAGTTTTATTGGTGGAAATGAAGGGGAATGGTAATGACATGGAAAATGACAATAAGGAAATGCATGGTGCATGAGTAAGAACTCTTGCTGTGAAAAATGGATATGGAAATGGGATGCTTTATGGACATGGACATGGAAAATATTTTTGCACAATGGGAGTGTAAAATAATGGTTGTGGACATGGATTTGTCTGTAGAATTTTTCATGAAATTAGTCGTTGGAAGACCAATTGTGCGCACAATGTAATCTCCTTATGATCACTTGATTATCCTGTAACCTGTAAAAAAACTTGGTACAAAGAAAACATAAGTGTGCTCATGAAGAAATGGCCAGTTTCTTCATGATTCTTACGCAAAAATTTCATACCAAATGAAACAAATTAAGGGCAAACAAAGTGTTAAAATTGACTTAATCATGATATTAATATCAATCCATTTGTGAAAATAACCATGAAGAGTAATACTCCCTGTTTGTATCAGCTGACTTCTGTGCATGGCGAAAAGTTTGGCATTTGTTGTTTCCTGCGGATTAGTACATTATAAAAGTTTACAACAATATCAATTTGTCAATTCTATGCATGTTAATCAGTATTTAAATAATCCTCCAAATGTTATTTCAAATTATGCTTCCAAATGTTCCATTCTTTATTTTCAAGCCTGAATTTTGTGAAAAGTTTTTGTTTGTTTGTTTGTTTGTGTTTTTTTTTTTTTATTATTTTCTTTTTCTTTCATCCTGTTCTCATGATTGTCTCAATTTTCATGCCTCCAAAGTTTTGTTTTATGCCAGTGCCCCACACATGCCAATCCTTCTTAACAACAATTGTTAACTATTATTTTGTTTTTTTTTTTTGTTTTTTTTTTTTTTTTTGAAACTTGATAACAAAAGATAATATATGATCATAGTATATTAATATAATTAATACAATCATATTAATATATTAAATTAATATATTAAATTAATATATTAGTATAATTAATACAATCATATTAATATATTAATATAATTAATATATTATTACAATCATCTATAGATATATCAACACAAATCAAATATTAACCAAATATATCAAATCTAATCAATCAAAATATATACAAAATAAAAAACAAATGGCACAACAAAATACAAATATAATAATAAATTAATATATTAATACATTTAATATATCAATATGTTAATTATAATAACAACATTAATATCTTTTATAATGCAATTATAAAAGATATTAATATATTAATATAATGAATACAAATAATATATTAATATATTAATACACTATTTATAACAATCATTAATTAATCAAATATTTACAAAAAATTATAATTAAAATTATTATATAATATATTAATATAATTAATATATTAACATATTAATAATATAACAAATTAAAGCAGAATCATAAAAAATTAAATAAAAACAAAATAAACCTAAAAATATAAAACAAACCAAAATAAATGCAGAACAAAAAGGATGGCAGCACTGTGGAAGATTTTGGATGGATTGAATATCAGTGCTAATCCCCTTGTATGGCAGATATAATTGACATTCAGGACATATAATTGACATTCAGGACGCCTTTTCCTTATCCTGCCTGAGGGCTCCATGAATGAAAGTTCATTGAATTTGGTTGTATGCCAGTTTGCTGGGTGGAGATTCCTATCTGAATGGGTTCGAATCCCATCGTTCGAATCCCATCGGGTTTATTGCGGCTTCCGAATATGTGTGGGAGTCGGTTTTGGATTGAGCAATGGCTGAAGTGCTTTGACAACAATACTCATGTTAGGACGAAAATCTGCTTCATACTGTACACACAATGCTGCAACAGCAGCCATCTTTGCAACAGCCTTTGGAGGATATTCACTCTTCAACTTGGGATCAACACACTGCTTTACTTTGTCTTCACTCAATCTTGAAGCCTGTGCAGATGCGTTGGCCGCAAAGAATGCCTCATCTTTCTGTCCAGCCAATGCCTTGGCTAAGGCATCCACCAAGACTTAATTTCATTGTCAAGATTTGTTTCATTTTCCAAATCAACAGCCGTGTGCAAGAGGGAACAGGAAGTAGGGACAACTAGCTTATCTTTCCCAACCATGCCCTCCTGGATCTTCTGTTTTAACATGGCGTGTACTGGGTTTGACCTCGCTTGATCTCATTAGAACTCGGCTCCATCATGTGCACATAAAGCTCTACACAGAGATAGGGTGCAAGCTGCGAAGCATATACACCAACAAGTTCTTCACGCCTCTGTCAATTGCATTGTCTGTAATGCGGTGCAACAAATCAAAGCAGCATTGCATTGTCTAGATGTCTGATGCAGCCATATGCTACATCCCCCCATTAATTACTTTGTTGTACACACTTATAACTTCATTTGTGTTTTTAACAAGGAGATCTTTTGCAGGGAATTGATATCGAGCATTGGCCTAGGTGTAAGCGAGTAGGAAATCGTTCTGGTATTGCTGGTATTGGATGATCTCTGGTATGTGGCTATGGAAGCCTGTCCGCATCCATCATCTCATAATAAGTTTCACAAAAATCTGAACAAGCATTACAATGCCAGCTGCGCTTAAGAATGGGGATAGTTGATGTGTTGTACAGAAAATGTATTCGTATTTTCTTCAATCATCCCCTGGCCACTGCCCCCAGTTGCAGCACTAGTATTTGAAGGCAATGACGTTGACCTAGCATTCTCTGTCATATCATCTATTGATCAAGAATGAAAAGAATGAAAGTCAAATAGTTTTTTCAATACTAATAACAAACCTTAAAAGAAAATATTAAAAGAAATGAAAACATAAATTTTTTTTGTATGTTGATTTTGTTTATTGATTTTTTTTAAACAACAAATTAAAAACTAATTTTTTTTAATTTGTTATTGAAGTTATAAAATCAACAAATTTTTTAATTAAAATCTAATAAAGAGGTATTCTCTTTATTAAATATTCTAAGTGGTTTTTTTTAATATCTAAAAAACAACAAAAGAAATAGTTTTTTTTTTATTATTTTTATTTTTAATAATAATATGTATATAAGATACATATATTATTAAAATTTTTATTTTTTAAATCTAAAATTAAAAAAAAAAAAAAAAATTTCATCTAAAAGATTCAAAGATGTTTTTTTCATTCACAAAATTCTTTATTGTCATGTTGCACATTAGTTCTCCAGCAAGAGTAGTTTTATTTGAACAAAATCAATAGACTTTTTGATCTTCCTGATGGCATGAAGCCCATGAAGAGAGCATACTAATCACTTGATTTGTTTTTATTCATGCAGGGGGGTTGAAAAGACAAAATTTAAAACTAGCTAAACACTAAAACAATAGAAAACTCAAACTTAAATTCCTTTGTGAAGATCTTGCTGTCACCAGGTCTCACAAATTATTTTGTCTAAAGAAAAATAAATACTCAATTAAATTCTAATGCCTAATCTCTTAGCACCATCCCCGACAACATCGCCAAAATGTTGGGCAATTTATTGGACTTAAATTGTTTCATAAATTATCGACCAGGGAAACTCGTAAGCTTGTGATGGTGCCACCAATATATATACGCACTAGTAGGCAACTAACTCTATGTCTAACTAAATTATTTAGGATTCAATACAATATGTAAGGGAAGAGGCTCCTAACTAAGGAGGTCCTCTATCATAAAGAAATCATTGATTACATAAAACTAAAAAAACTTGAAATGAAGACATGAGAATGAACTTAATTATTGTTTAGATTCAAGTAGAGAGAGAGACTAACTTAGTCTCTTGATTGTCCTCTCATGTACTAATCCAAACTAAACTAAGATTCATTCATAAGCATAAGAAATGAAATGACTTAAACATGAAAGCACAAAAGAGTGAATTTCAATTACCATATAAATCAATGGAGAGAGAGCCTAACTTAGACTCTTGGTTATCTCCTCATATGATACTTGAAACATAAAAGCAAGAAAATGAATTCCAATTATCATGCAAATCAAATAGAGAGAGAGAGCCTAACTTAGACCCATAGTTGTGCTCTCATATGTTGATTACATTCTAATTTAAAACTCATCCACCAATCACAAACAAATCCTCAAACATCTAAACAAGTAAATGAAATAAGATCTAATATGAAATAACATGTTTCTCTCATCCTTTTAGACTGAGCTCAATTCTCTTAAGAACAAGACAAATTATTCCATATACTACATTAAGGAAAATTAAATCTAAAACTACATAATGGAAATAAAACTACATAATGGAAATGTATGAAAAATGAAGTTTTATTCTATGCCATCATAAGTTGGATACAATGCTCTAAGAGTCCTCCCTTTGGAATGGAGGAGGTACTTCTATTTATACAATGAGAGGAGATAACAAACTCATAATGATGATCCATTAATCTCTCTTTTAGTTCCATACATTTCTCAACCATCTAGACACATAACCCTATCCTCCATGATTTCCTCCATGAGGTCCATGATCTTCTCCATGATCTTTTCCATGAGGTTTATCTTATCAAATTCGAATTTGATCATTCAAGACCACATAAAGGTGTCTTGGAAGCTTCCTTGGAACCTACACATGTCACCAAAACAACCCACTTTCCATATATAAAGTAAAATATATTATGTTCTAATATTTAATCAAGAAGTTCTCTCAAAAATGCTTAAAAATAAACAATATTTGGAAAATATAAATGAGACCCATTAATGGTGAATAGTAGGGAAAATGGAGTGACAAGGTGATGAATAGTGAGCGAAATAATGGAAGCATAAGTGAAAAATGTATGGTAATGAGTGCAATTTTTCGAGCCCAACACCCCCTGTGACCTCCTCCCCTCTAACCCCCAGTTAACTATGTGGGCTAGTCATGGAAAGAATATAACACAACCCAATAGTAGGGCCTCTACTCCTAGTGCTAATAGGTATAGTCTCTTTCTCTTATTCATTATCTAAAACATAGAGGATGAAATCCCACATTCCCTATACTTAAACCAAATTGTCATCTTTAGTCTCTTCATCAATCATTGCATTTTCTTCTTCTTCCTCTTCTAAGCCAAATTCAACTTTAGATATTATATTTGGTGGCTGAGGATTAGAAGTTTGATTCCTCTTGAAGGATATGAAAGGTTTCTTAGAAGAGGATTCAACTAATTGTTTCTTAATCTCTACCATTTATTTGACATGGTCTTTAGGAATTTTTGCAGACCTTCGAGATCAAAAGGATCTTTAGGGGTTTTCTTCTTTGGTTCATCTTTAAATGTAACCTTTTTCATTTTTATATCTTCCTGAGATGTTGTCTTCTCTAATGCAACTATTCTCTTTTATATAGATAGGATTCCTTCATGTTTTCAACCAAATTAACTTTATTAGCTCTATCTACAAAAATTCCTATATTGGAAGGAAGAGAAGAAATATACCACTCAATTTGGACATTAACAATAGGGCTTGATGTGGCTAATGTTTTTTTAGCAATTTATTGACTCTAGAATTGAAGTCTTTGATCTTTTCACTTGATTTAGCTTTTAAATTAGAAATATCATTCATAAGAGATGCAACTGTATGATCGTCACCAAATTTGGTTAGAAATTTCTCTTCAGACATGTCCTAATTAGTGATAGATCCTGGTGGTAATGAAAAATACCATGAACCTGCTAATCCTTAGAGAGTGTAGGGAAATAATTTTACTACACAATCTTCTTTAGCTACTCCATTAAGATTGATAGCTACCATATAATTATGGATATATGTTCCTCAGCAGTTAATCCATCATCAATATTGAATTTTGGAAACCATCTTTTAGGATGCTTAGGCAGATCTTAAAGGGGTTATGCCCTTTGGATAGCCCCAGGATGGGACCTGTAGGTTTTAACCCCATACAAAAGTTACCTGCATACAAATTTAAGAACATAAAATAAAAAATGTGAGATCAACACATAAAACACATATACATAGAGATTTCCCCTGGATCCCAAAACCAGGACTACCAGCTTGATTTTTCATTATGTTCCTTTCAATGTTCCAATACATATATATACATGTCGAAGCATCCAATACCATGGACCAAAAACCATCGCACCAAAACCAAGTCTAAAAACCATGCACAAAACCATAGGTAGGTTCACCCCACTTAATATAAGGTCCAAAATAAATTTCCCTGGGGTGCTTCCTTGGACCCTGTAGAGAGGGGCTACCTGGCCCCCTCCAACACCATGTGGTCCCCCCACTACAAAATCAACACAACGAAGGGGGAGCTCCACCCCCCTCTACCCCCCTGGTTAACTAGGGTGGCTAGTCGTGGAAAGAATATAACACAACCCAACATTCTCCCACTTGTTGTTTTCCTTCCGTAGGGGGCACAAGAGAGCTTAATCATTTATCCAGCCCTGCAACTCCCATCATTTCTCTACACCAAGAGAACTTCTCAGAGCTCACAGATTTTGTCAATGAATCTGCAGTATTCTTCAAAGTGTCCACCTTTACCACCAAAACCCTTTTCTCTTCTATTATATCCCTCACAAAGTGATACTGAACATCAATGTGCTTTGTCTTTGAATGGTAAGCAGGGTTCTTTGCCAAGAAAATTGCACTTTGGCTATCACAGTCTATTCTTATAGCTCCCTGTACTAACCCCATACTTGAACATAATCGTTGCAACCAAACCGCTTCCATACTTGCATGAGTGGTTGCCATGTATTCTACCTCTGTAGTTAATAATGCTAGTATAGATTGTTTCTTACTCATCCAACTGACTGCACCTCCAAATAGGTTAAACACATACCCACTTGTAGATCTTCTATGATCTAGATCTCCAGCCCAGTCTGCATCAACAAAGCCATGAATATTCAAAACTCTGTCCAATCTTGGAATTCCTTGGTAGAACAAACCATAATCACTAGTGCCATGCAAATACCTGAAATGTCGCTTCACTACTGTCCAATGCTCCTCCCCTGGTTTTGACATAAACCTACTCAATACTGTCATTGCATGTGCAATGTGTGGTCTAGTACAAACCATCGCATACATCAGGCTACTGACTACACTTTCATATGGAACACGGGACATGTCCTCTTCCTCTTCTTGTGTCTTGGGACATTGTTCAGTAGATAAGTTTACACCTACAAGAATAGGAACCTTCACTGCTTTACTATCTTGAATATTAAACCTCTGCAATATTGTCTCGACATACTTCCTCTGGTTTAACTAGAGCTTCCCCTTTTCTTGATCTAGTTTAATTTCCATGCTCAAAATATAGTTTGTAGCACCAAGATCTTTCATGTTGAATTTGGAGGACAATTGGGCCTTCAAATCCTGGATAATTTCTTTGTCATTTCCAACTAGCAACATGTCATCCACATAAAATACTAGATAAATAACAGGATCACCATTTAATTTAAAATACACACAATGATCTTCTTTGCTTCTGGTGAAGCCAAGTCCCCATATAAATGTATCAAATTTCTTATACCACATCCTTCATGATTGTTTTAGCCCATACAGATACTTCTTTAACATGCATACCAGTTCTTTCTTACCCTTCACCGTAAAGCCTTCAGGTTGCTTCATGTAGATCCCATCTTCCAAATCCCCGTGGAGAAATGTTGTCTTCACATCCATATGTTATACCTCAAAATCAAAAGAAACAACAATAGATAAAAGTAATCTAATAGAAGCTACCTTGGCAACAGGAGAAAAAATATCACCAAAATCAATTCCCAACACCTGGGAATAACATTTTTCTACCAACTAAGATTTTTATTTCTCCACCTTTGATTTTGAATTTGTCTTCTTCTTGAACACCCATTTGATGCCAATTGGTTTCCTTCCTACCGACAACTTCACCAGATCCCAAGCCTCATTTTTGTGCAAAGATGCCATTTGATCAACGATGGCCTCTTTCTAAAGTTTTCCATCCTCTGAATCTACTGCTTCCTTCAAAGTTCTGGGATCATCATCAGTAATATATAAAGAAAAATTTGAATAGAAAGTAGATGGACTATAACTTTCTGGTTTCCTTCTTTCTCGAACTGATCTTCTCACAACTGGAGTTTATGGCTCTTCATCTTCTGATTCCTGTTCTCCTGTAGAGTCTGATTCTTCCTCCTTTAGCTCAAACTCTATCTTCCCATGTTCCCTTGATGGGACTTCATGTTTAATAACATTTATCACCTCTCTAACCACCACATCTCAGTTGTACACAACCTTCCTTATTACTGGGTTCCAAATCTTATAACCCTTTAAACCATCCTTATACCCAATAAGGATGCACTTTTCAGATTTAGTATCTAGCTTTATTCTTTTCTCCTTTGGAAAATTTACATATTCATCACATTCAAATACGCTTAGATGTGAAAGAGAGGGTTTCTTACCAATCCATACCTCTTGTGGATTCATATCTTCCAATGCTGATGAAGGTGATATGTTGACCATGTAACATGCTGTCTCCACCTCCTCACCACTCAATATGCTTCTTTTCCTTTCCATGAACATCTTGTTCATTCTTTCTACAAATCTATTTATCTTAAGTGTGCATGGAGTAGTCTTCTATCATGCTATACCACACTTCTTACAGAAGTTTTCAACTTCCTTTCTGCAAAACTCTCCACCATTATCTGTCCTCAGCACCTTTATTTTCTTCTATATTTAGTTTTCTACTAGAGCCTTAAATTCTTTAAACTTGTCAAAGACTTCAGATTTATTCTTGAGGAAATATATCTATGTATTCCTTGAGAAGTCATTTATAAATGATACATAGTACACAAACTTACCCAGTGATGGAACCTTCACAAGTCCAAACACATCACAGTGCATAAGCTCTAATATCTGTTTTGTCCTCTTACCACCAGAGGGGAAACTCACCCAATTCTTCTTCCCACATACACAATTTTCATAGAAATCAAAATCCAGAGAGCTATTAGTCAGACGTTCTACCATACCTTTACCATGAAGTATTTGAAGGCCCTTCTCTCCAATATGTCCCAGCCTTTGATGCCATAACATGGTCTTTTCTACAGAGACAACTAGATTTTCTACTCCACTTTCAGGACCTATAGAATTGTTTCACCCATCAATAACAGTGATACCTTGTAGCTTGTATAGAGTTCCAATCCAAGCTCCCTGCATCAATACCAGTGCTCCTCAAACCATCTTGTAGATATCTTTATCGAACACTATTTTTACACCTCCATCATCCATCTTGCTAACAAAAATCAGAATTTTGGCCAATACAAGTATATGTAGAACACCAGAAAGTATTCTAACCCTTCCACCTTGCAAATTCAACTCTACTTTTCCACGACCAACAATTCTAGCCTTCCTAGGATCCCCTAAGAAGACATCACCACCATTATATTTCTCCTACAGGCAGAACCACTCTCTATGGGGAGTGAAGTGAAAGGATGCACTTGAGTCAATCAACCATGCCTCATGATCTACATGTGTACCTGAAGAAGCCAAGTATACATCCCCACCTTCATTTGAGGTGGTTTTGGCCTCTGCAGAAGGAGAATCATCAGATCGCTTTCCTTTTTCAAGAGCTTTAGATTTACAGTCGCTTTTTTAGTGGCCTTACTTTTGACATTTCCAGCACACCTATACATGTTTTTCTAGAGATTTAGATCTCCCTCTAGATTTATATCTCCCACTCGATGGCTTAATTTTGTTTCTGCTATGGGACCGTCCTCATACAGATAAGGCATCACCATTCTGGCTCTCCATATTTTTTTGTCTCATCTCCTCCGTCAGTAAGGATGTGACTATTTCATCAAACTGTAAGGAAGTTGCATTGCTACCTATTGCAATAACCATACTAACCACAAATCTGGTAGAGAACACAACAAACTGATGCACTTATCTTATCTAAAATTTTAATATCAACAGAAAATAATTGACTTACCATAGTATTAAATGCGTTTAGATGCTCTGTCACTGAGTCTCCATCCCTCATCCTTAGGTTATACAACTTTTTCCATAGGAACAATTTATTTACTAGAGACTCAGATCGGTACAAATTCCCTAACTTGACCCACAAAACCATAGTGGTATCTTCCCTTGATACATTCAGCAATATTGAATATGAGACACGCAATTGTATCGTGCTCTTTGCCTTTCGATCCAACTTCTTCCATTGTTCATTAGACACTCCCGTTGGTTTAGTACCTAGATCTATGATGATCCACTAATATTTATCTACCAATGGATCCTCCATCTTGAGTTTCCATAACTCAAAAATATGACCATTAAATTTCTTGATCTTTATATTTCCACTCCTCATCATCTTCTTTCACCATGAGAATCGATCCTGCAGATCTCCCACTGAACAGGGTCTACCATAGGCCCAAGCAAAACCCCTCAGCAACAGAGGCATCCCCTTGAAGCCAAAATAGCTCTAATACCAAATGTAGGTTTTAACCTCATACAAAAATTACCTACATACGATTTCTAAGAATAGAAAATAAACAATGTGAGAGCATAACACATAAAACACATACTTAGATATTTTCCCCTGGATAGCAAAACCGAGACTACCAGCCTGATTTTTCATTATGTTCCTTTCAATATTACAATACATATATATACATGTTGAAGCATCCAATACCATGGACCGAAAACCATCGCACCCAAAACCATGTGTGAAAACCATGCACAAAACCATACGTAGGTTCACCCCACCTAATATAGGGTCCAAAAAAGGTTTCCCTGGGGTGCTGCCCTGGACCCCATAGAAGGGGGCTACCCACCCCCCTGAAAAACCCTAGACAGGGGGGTTGTCGCCCCCCTGTGACCCCCCCCGCTACGCAATCAGCGCAACGAAGGTGGGGCTCCACCTCCCTCTAACCCCCGGTTAACTAGGGTGGCTAGTCATGGAAAGAATAAAACACAACCCAACAACACAATGTCTCGCTGGTTGTTGTCCTGCCATTATTGGAGTCTGAGTGAAAGAAGAGGGAGGCTGTGTGCTTGAGCTGGATGAACTAACACCAATACCTTGAGAAGAATGGATATTAAGAGGAATGAATGGAGGAAATGAAGGTGTTTATGAATGGTAATTTGATAAAACTCTCTAGTTGTTGTCTGTGACTCAGATTTCTTAGTTTTATTTTGGAAATTAGGAAGAGGAAATTCAAATGGACGAACCCAAAGCTTCTCACTTTGAGAACAAGTCAGAATCCGAGTGGGATGTAAAACTAAAGTGATACTTCCTTCAGATGCTCAAGATGGGACATGATTCTATGTTGAAATAAAGATTTCCTCTAATTTATTTATTAAATTTTGAACCTCAAGTGATTCAGGATTACAATCTAAAGAAGGTGCTTTAGGAATAGTACTAGGATATTTTGGGAGTGATTGTTGAACTTCTAATTTAGAATTCAAAGTTTTAGATGACGATCGAGAAGTTGGATGTGATCTTGAGGGGGAATGACTCTTGGAACGGCTTGTTAATTCAGATTGATTTCTCTTACCATTCATGGTCTTGGCCCTCCTTCTAGTGCCAAAATGTTAAAGCCTAAAAAATCGCTACAACATCATGGGGGAAAACCACCCTGTCGGGGACTTGAATATTGTCCCTTTTCCCTTTAGATTAGTGGCTCTGACTAGATTTAATTGGAATAGTTTCCCAATCAAAATGTGATAGGATGGATAGGGTGTTTGATTTATAAAACTAAGTGATAGATGGGGTGGTTCTTTAATTATATATATATATATATATATATATATATATATATATATATATATATATATATATATATATATATATATATATATATATATATGTTGAGCCCTAAAAATGGGTAACTTATTGGGCTCATTTTTCCTACTGTTCTTCATCAATCCACCATTTTTCATAGGTTATGCATGTTTTTTGAGTATGTTTATGTTATTTGAACAAATAAGGGTGGTCACTTGACCAAGGCGGCTAATACGTGGTTATTTCAGGTTTTTTGGACAAATTTTGGAGCAAAGCCAAGTAATTATGAGCCAGGTGATAGCCAAGCATGAGGAAGCAAGGGTGAGGATTCGTAGGGAGGTTTTCTCTTGCATTAAATGGCCCTTCCTCGAAATATCCACCCTCAACTCGAAGCTCAGTAGGCAACCAAGACGAATCCTAAAGGCAGCCGAGCAGCTTTGTGAAGAGTGACTGTTTACTGGCAGTTTGAATAGCCGAGTCCCTTGAGTTAAGGAGGGCTGCTAGGACCCTCGTAGTGTATAAATAGGAAGGCCTCAACCTTCGTAGTTTACTTTTGGAACTGTTGGGTTTTCCACTATAGTGCTACCATTATCTCAGCTCGTTTTTTTGTAGCTACTGTTGTATAACTTTCTTGTGACATGATTATTGCTGAGGAATGAAGAGCAGCTTTGCTTTGCATCAGTTCTAAGTTTTCTTTAGGAGCCTGTAGCTCTTGGGGTTGGGCCCAACCCAAGTGCCAAGGCTTCCTTTATGTACTTTTATTTGCTTCTTATGTCTTTGAAAAATAATTTATGTTAAGTAGATTAAAATCTTGTTGATTACCTAGGTCATTGTTGATGATTAGAAAGGCTTTTTGTATTCAGATTGAGTTGATAGGTTATTAACAGGGAAGAGCTTCAGAAAAGGCCATCAAGAACCTTTGATTTCACCTCTCCCTCAGTGGGACCAGGAGCTCGGGTCAAGGTGACCTTGTTTCCACCAAAAAACATTGTCTTTGCTTTGCCATGCAATCATTAGTGTTCAATTTTTATTTGCAAGCTTCGTTGCACAGTTAGTATACATGGTTTCATTGCAAATAAACTTCTATTCATTCTCTTTACTATTAATTAGATTAGATTAGGTTAACGTAACTACGTCTGATTTTCCAAGACTTCGGTGGTTCAGTTGGAGGAACAATTTGCAGAGCACCCGTACCACTTCTCTATCTGGCCATACTCCATCAATTCCATCTGCTCCATCCCCTAACGCGGATTCTTGCCTCACATTTTCCACATTTGCTCACATAGCCCTAACTTTTGTGCAACATTCCTTCACTCCTCCTTGAACAAATCCAGCCATCTTCATCTCTCCTTAGCCCCATCCACTAAGTGCTAGACCTCCTCACACCCTTATCCTACCTCCATACTCACTCCTTCACCTTTCTCTCTCCATCCACCCTCCAAAAGGCCATTTCTGAACATCTTGTAGAACCCCTGCACACTTCCTGTAGAAGCTCACGAACACGGTTTCTTGATAGCCAAACTTTGTGAAACTCTCTGGAAGGGTGCTAGGAACCCCTTAGGCCCTCTTTGAACCTTCCCAAACATATGCAATCATTTCCTCTCGCCGATCCACCTCTGCACAGTCAAAACAGTCAAAGCACATGCATGATAATTCTGACAACTTATTCAAAAATACAAAAAGATGTTTTCTTTTCAGATGTTATCGTAGAAGTAGCTTAAACACATGAATTTTACCTTCTGAGAACTCAATGGAATCTCTTTCAGTAGCTTGTATCCTCTTTCTTGCATTAGTAGGGCTAGCTGGTAAAATTAGGGTTTGCTAGGGTTTATGTTTCCTTTCAGCTTTCTAGTTTCTTTCTGCAAGTAGATTAGCCTTCTTTGAGTTAGCTTTTGTCGATCAGTTAAAAAGCTTCTTCTAAGAGCTCATAGAAGTTGGCTTAAGCTCCTAGTGGACTTGTGCCAGCTGACCAAGTGACAGCCGTGGCAAGAGCTAGTACTTGTGCATACAGCACCATCACTTCCAAGTTTGTTACGAACTACCGGGTTGATAAGAGTAAAGAAGGGAGTCCCAGGAGTTGCATCATTATTGCTGCAATACTGGAGCCCACCACCTTTTTGGTGTCATTTCCAGGGAAGCGTCAGAGTATTTGTGATTGCTACTTTTCTTCTATTTTTCTACTCCAACCTTCTACTAAGTAGTTTATTTCAGTTCCATTCTGCAATTTCATTTCTGCAAAAGAAAATTAGACATTTCCTGCTTCCATAGATTAGCCTTTCAATTCTGCAATTTCAATTCTACAAGCATAGAATTACATTTAAATTCTACAAGCGTAGTCTAGCATTTCATTCCTACAATTTGATTTCAGAAAAATAGATTAGTCCTTTCATGCTTTCATTTCAATTCCGCATTTTCATTTCCACAAGATAGATTTTAGTTAGTCGCAATTCCATCTGTTTCAGTTTTACAGGTATAAGCAGAAAAAAACAAAAGCAACCAAAAATATTTTCATGCCTCATAGCAACAGAGATAATACAGGAAAATTCCTACCCAACACCCCCACTACTTCACTGAGTCACCCTTCTCTCTTCTTTGGTGGCAGTGACCCAGAAGAACCTATAGGTGAACCTCCTAAGATATACGAAGATCCTATAACAGAAGAAGAGCAAGAAAACATTCCTTTTGAGATCATGGTTGAAAACAAAAATGGTAGAGAAGATGATGAGAGAATAGAAGGTACCTTCCCCATCCGAGAGACCAACGGGGACATGAAGATGAAAAACATAAGTCCCTCAACCTTACCTCATTTCCATGGATTGACCACTCAAGACCCTAATACCTTCTTGTTTTAGTTTTCTGTCGTTTGCCGAATTTATGACTATGCTGAGGACGAGAAAAAGTTGAAGCTCTTTCCTTCTACCCTGAAGGATGCAGCACTCCACTGGTTCATGGGGTTACCTAGAAATAGTATCACCACTTGGGCTCAGATGCAGCAAGCCTTTAACAACAAATACCGGGACTATTGTAGGTCCAAGGAAACAAAGGGAGAGATCTTCCGGATGACCATGGGAAATGATGAATCTTTAGAAGACTACGAGGAAAGGTTCCAACTCAGTTATAAACGGGCCAGGTGCACACTTGACCCTGAATCTCTGAAGTTGGTTCTGCTCCGAAGAATCCTTGAAGACCTTCTAGATACCCTTCACATGCTAGCTGGAGGAGACATCTACTAACTACCTTATGAGGACATAAAGGTTGTGTTTAGAAACCATTCTAGAGCAGCCTGGAAAAGAGGTAGGGGGAATTCTCAGCTAGTATCACCTTCTCCAAGCATGAGTTTGCTAATCAGATGGAAGACCTCAAAAGGGAGATGAGACACACCATTGCCATGCAACTTGATACTTTCTAAATCCAACAAAAGAAATAGGAAGCTGAGAGGGCTTTGGCCATTTTTTGTTCCAGATGTACGAGGAAGCACCCTATGAACGAGTGTCCATTGCACTCAGTAGAGGTATGTTCCATTTGCAAGGAAAACCACCCCACAAACCATTGCCCAACCTTACCCGGATTTAAAGCCATGTACCAAGGGACGGAGGCAACCACTGAACCTCTCTACTTCCTCAACCAAAGGAGGCTGCATGGGCCCAGACCTTACCAACAGGGGATCAAAGGAACATCCCAAGCATATTATAGCCCCAACCAATATTCTCACATACCTTATTGGGGTCCTCCTGCTCATCCTTCCTGGTCCGCAGCTCCTCCATGGTCTTATCCATCTCAATACCATACTCAACCCACTGCTCATTCGTTTCACTCACATGTCTAGCCACAACCTCAGTGGAATGCACCTCAACCGGGGTGGAGGCCCCAATACACTCTCCTCCCACCATTCTGCCTCCACCACCGGCTCAGCCACAACCATTACCTCCTGCTCCTCCAAGACAACCCCAGATTCCTGCTCAACCGAACCTGAACCCCAACAACCAACAGGCCCAGCATGTATACACCGGGGAGACAACATGCCCTACCTATGATGTGGAGATCCACGAGATCAACCTACGATCTGGGAAGGTCCTTCCAGATCGCCAACCTCCGCCCCCATAGGACGAGGAAGAGAAATAGGAAAGTGAACCTGAAGCCATTCCACCCTTTCCTGAGAGACTAATAGTAACCACGCAACCAAACCCAGAGGAAACTGAACTTCTAGGAGAACTTAAACAATTGTGTGTGAAAATACCACTTCTCTAGGCCATAAAAGATGTACCAATATACAACAAATTTATTAAGGAGAAGTGTTTTAGGCACCCAGGCAGGCGAAAGAGAGATGCCTCGACTATCAATGTCATAGGACAACTGTCCAATCTAATGTTGGGGCAAGTGATCTGTCCAAAGTATTTGGACCCTAGGAGTCCTGTAGTTGATGTCCACATCAATGGCACTATAATCCCCCATACCTTGATTGATCTAGGGGCTGCCATTAATGTGACGACCAGGGACACCATGCTTAAACTCAACCTTCAGAGTTCCTTAAGGAAGACCTCGACAGTCCTGCAGTTAGCAGATCGCTCCACCGTGACTCCCGAAGGGATTGTGGAAGTTGTCTTGGTCTCTGTTGACTCTTGGGAGTACCGTGCGGACTTCTTGGTCCTTCAGCCAAAGGAAAAGCTCACTGGATACCCCCTCATTTTGGGAAGGCCTTGGTTAACCACTCTAGATGCTTAAATCAGTTGTCGAGCTGGAAACATGACCATCAAGAATGGACCTATGTCTAAGCACCTAGTCCTATACCCTCTTGCCCAACCTTTGCTAGAACATGAATTACCACTTTGGTTGGAAGAGGGAGATGAGGATGAGGTCTACTCTACACCATTGTGCATAGTAGAAACCACTAGGGGAGGCCCTCAAGCCGAGGATGACTTGATTGAGAATTTGATTCAAAATCCACTCCCAGTGCACTGTCCTTAGAGGAGTTGGTGGAAGATACCCAAGCTAGTGCTTTAGTGGACCTCTGTGTGACTGATCGACCTCTCCCAGAGTTAAGAATGTGGAATTTGGCCTTGAAAGAACCTTAGAGATCAGCTCCTCCCTATCTCCCTCCTAGGAGAAGGAGCTGTGTAGCTTACTGAACAATCATCTGGATGCTTTCGCCTGGAGCTATAAGGAAATGAAAGGAGTCCACCCTTCGGTCTATACCCATCACATTTACATTAAAGAAGATTGTAAACTAATCACGCAGGATCAGAGGAGAATGAATCCAACCCTTAAAGACGTTTTCAAAGAAGAATTGCAAAAATTGTTGGATGTAGGATTCATCTACCCCATCTCCGATAGTGAGTGGGTCTCATCTCTAGTGCTTGTGCCCAAGAAGAATGGGAAGTGGAGAATCTGTGTAGATTACCAAGAACTTAACAAAGCCACCAAGAAAGACCATTTTCCTTTCCCTTTCATAGATCAAGTGTTGGATGGAATGGCAGGGAAGAAGTTCTTCTCTTTCCTAGATGGTTTCAACGTTTATAATCAGATCCAAATCAGCCCAGAGGACCAAGATAAAACCACCTTCACTTGTCCATGGGGTACCTCTACCTACCAATTCCTTCCCTTTGGGCTATGCAACGCTCTTGCCACTTTCCAGAGAGCATTATTGAGCATATTTTCTGAGTTGTTCCGCGATTCAGTAGAAATCTATATTGATGACTTTACTCCTTATGGGTCCAACTTCCAAGAAGCATTGACTAACCTGGGAAAAGTTCTAACCAAGTGCATTGAGATGAAGCTATCCCTCAGTCCTGAAAATTGTGAGTTCCTAATTACTGAAGGGACCGTGCTAGGTCATACCATTTCTCAACAAGGATTACAGGTGGATCCTAACAAGATTTCTATCATCCAAAACGTCCCACCTCATCAAAAGGTAAGAGATGTTCGGAGTTTCCTAGGCTTAGCAGGATATTATCGAAGATTCATTAAAGATTTCAGTAAGCTAGCCTCGCCATAGTTTGGACTCTTAGGGAAAGATGTTGAGTTTAAATGGACTGACGGCTGTCAAGGGGCTCTAGATGAGTTGAAAGATAAGTTGGTGTCCACCCCGATCTTGAGAGGTCCAAACTGGGCCCTACCTTTCCACATCCACACTGATGCCTCGTACAAAGCCATAGGGGTAGCCTCAGGATAAGTTGAGGAGAAACTACCATATGCCATATACTTTGTCAGCAAAAACCTGTACAAGGCAGAAATGAACTATACTGTAACCAAGAAAGAGTTCCTGGCCATAGTCCATTCCCTAAACAAGTTCAGGCACTACATCACTGGTTATCAAACATTCGTACACACTGATCATGCTATGATTAGATATTTAATGAATAAGCCTGATGTAAATGCGCGTATCATTAGATGGTTACTTTTGTTACATCAATTTGATTTAACTATTGTCAACAAGCCAGGAAGGAAAATGTTGTCGCTGACTTCTTGTCTAGATTGGTTTTGCCTGCAGGTGAAGAAGGGACAGTGGATGACCAGATGCCAGATGAACACCTATTTGTTATCTCAGTACTCTCTCCATGGTTTTCTGATATAGCAAATTACTTGGTATCAGCACAGTTCCCTCCGCATCTATCCTCAAAGGAGAAGAGCAAAATTGTAAGGAAGAGTGCCCCATTCACTTGGATCAGGGGCAACCTGTTCAAACTTGGCCCAGATCAGATCTTGAGGATTTGTGTTAGGGAGGAGGAAGTCTTTGACATCCTCCTAACCTGTAATGACGGACCTTGTGGAGGCCACTTTGTAGCAAAAATGACTGCCTTCAAAATTCTACATGCAAACTACTATTGGCCTACTCTTCACCAAGATGTCAAAAGATACATCAGCCAGTGTGACCGATGTCATAGGATGGGGAAACCGACTCCAAGGGATGAAATTCCTCTCCAACCTCAAGTGACCTTCGAGCCATTTGAGAAGTGGGGCATGGATTTTGTGCATCCTATCAACCCTCCTTCAAAGCAAAGGTCTTACATCATTGTGTGCACCGACTACCTGACAAAGTGGGCAGAAACAAAGGAAATCAAAGCAGTAACAGAAGAAAAGGTGGCTAAGTTTTTAAGGGAAAATATCTTCTACAAGTTTGGCTACCCAAGAGAGTTAGTCACCGATCAAGGAAGCCAATTCACCTCCAACTTGATTGAAGACTTTCTCGCTCATCACAAGATCAAGCAGAAGACTTCTACCCCATATCATCCTCAAGTAAATGGGTAGGTGGAAGTCACTAATAGAGCATTGGAAGGGATTTTGACTAAGGTGGTGAGCAGCAACAGAAAGGATTGGACAGATCACCTAGTTGAGGCCACCTAGGCCTACAACACCACTTGGAAGACTACAACAGGTTTCACACCTTATGAGTTGGTCCATAGGAAGAAATCTTTGCTATCCATAGAGTTCGAGTATAATACATTGACGGTGGGAGCTCAGCTAGACTTAGATCTCAACCATGCTCAATACGAAATATTGCTACAGATAAATGGATTAGATGCACAACGAATGTCGGCCCTCCTCCATTCAGAAGTAGTTCAACTTTAGAGGAAGATATGGCATGACTGGCACCTTCACAAAAAGAAATTCTAGCTGGGAGATTGGGCACTGTTGTATGACTCAAGATACAAGGATTTCAAAGGGAAGCTAAGGACAAGATGGTTAGGACCATATACAGTGGAGAAATGCAATGACAATGGTTCAGTCCTCATCAAGACCATTGATGAAGAGGCCATCCCCATGCTTGTCAATGGGAATCGATTGAAAATTACAAGAAACCCCTTTGGATGCAGGAGTTCATTGAAACTTTGGAAAAATCAATGCTGGTAGTGGAGCAGGGCTCTGCCTCTATCCCACCCATACCTTGGTCATCAAAAAAAGAAGAAGGGGGGGGGGGGGGGGGGGCGAATAAAAAGATACCTGGGTGAAAACCTCTTTGAGGAAACTAGGGCAGACAACGCGTGTGAAAACCTCATGGAGGCGCCCCAGCTATCTCTCAAGAAATAAAGAAATGGAATAAAAAATAAATAAAAAATATCCTTGGGTGAAAACCTCTTTGAGGCACCTAGGGCATATAGTGGGGGTGAAAACCTAATGGAGGCGCCCCTACTATCTTTCAAGAGAAAAAAGGAAAAAAGAAAAAGGAAAAAGAAATAGGTCTAATCTCTGTAAAATTATTGCAGGTTGCAGGGAATACATTGCAGATAAAGGAGGTCGCGCAAAACGAGGATAGGGGTCCGTACAAGGTTACGGGACATCCTTACAGACACTCCCTCCATAGCCACTCACTCTTTCCAGGATTTGATCACATTCGCGTCAAGATTCCACCTCCTACAGGAAGTTCTGGGCTTTCTACAGGAAGTTTTGGGGCTTTCTACAAGAAGTTCTGCATTTCTACAGGAAACATCCTGTAGAGCCTCTAGGTAGGCCAAATTCGAATTTGGAAGGTGATTTGAAGCTTGGAGTTTTTTGATTAGGCCTGCAACCACCCCTCTCTTCCATCCATCACCTGTTTCATCTCTTTCCACCGCCATTGCAACATTCTGGTTATGTATTCTTGAACCGTCATACAAACAGCCCTGTTTTCCTCAGATTGAATTTTTTTCCAAGTGACAAATCAAGCACACAAAGGCTCGCACACTCTACCTGTCAAATCTCCATCAGGACTCTTCATCCGTGAATACAACCTTGCTCATTTAAGCATGCATCCCAGGAGGTGAAGTAGCTACAGGATGTCCTACAGGAATCCTGTAGCAGTTGATTCATCTGGAGCACATACTCTGGAGACAGTAGCAGCTGAAATCGACATAGGGGACATGTAAAAACGTTCCACTTGGACGTGAAAACCTCCTCGACAGCTGAAATCAGATAGTGCCGGTGCATGCAACATTTACAACCAGAGGATCGGGTTCCAAAGCCGTGCATACAACATCAACTAATGAAAGAAGCAGTTCCAGCACCTGTGGACAAAGCAGAAGCGAGTGAAGCTGTCGTTCCAAGTCTCGTAGCCTGCAGAACACGTCCACAGCCACATAGGTAAGTGTCTAACCTTATTCGTCAAATTGCATAGACTATATTATGGAAACTGCATGTTTGTGAAATGGTGTGGATTGAACGAATTGGGTGCCTAGTCCACTGGCCACCCACAGTCAATCGAATGGCTTCGTGGGATCCGAACAAGCTCGATTACGTTATAATTTGCCAAAGAAATGTGCATCCGACACGTGGGAAGTGTCCAGTCGGGGAGAATCAACAGGATTGGCAGGGTGGAAGCGGTTAATGGCAGAGGAAAGGCAATGGCGGTCAGAGACACGCAGAGGAATGATGGCCATGACATTGGCTAACAGATCAGCCTGGCCACCTCACCCCCCTCGCAATGAATGACACCATAATTCAAAAATGCTTGGCCAAAGAACTCACGTTAACCGCTATCATTTACACTTGCAACCATTCTCAGCGAAGTATGCGTGCTCCTCCTCCGCAGCCTGTTAACTCAAGCTTCTCGGCCTGTTTCAAAATTCTCCCGCATCCCAGGCTCACTCAGAAGCATCATAACATCCTTCAGATGCCGACAAAGTGTTCTATAGGAAGGTGCTCTACAAGAAACACTGCATAAGCCTCCCGGAGCAGAAAAACCTAGACTTTCTGCGTCAAAATTGGAGTTTCGAAAAGAGGTAGGCTCGAAAACACCCTTCCAATGCATGGTATATGTAGAAAACATGGTGAATTGAGCTATCTTGAATTGGAGGGTTAGAGACAAGTCCTCCTGTGAGTCAAAATAGCAATTTACTTGTGGTTTCATGAAATTTCTTCGTTGGTTTTGTGTCCAAGTTTTTCTCCACGTTCCTGAAGAAAATTCCTCCTGTAGAAAAGTTAAAACATTGTCAGGGCTAGCCTGTGTAAGATAACGTGAATTGTACATGGTCATATGTATGCTGGGGTGTGGAAATTGAGCTCTACACTCTGTCTGGGGAAACCAAAGTCTTCCTTCTGTACACGGAAAATCGAGTTTTTTTAAAAACCAGGGAATGGTGCAAGGTTAAAACATAAACACCTGAGGGATATTGTCTTCAAGTTCGAAGAAGGAAACCATAAAACAACAATTCCTCTCTGCTCAGAGCACAAAACAGAGCACTCTCACCATGCCAATAGGGTTTATCAGAAAGGAACCTTTGGATTCCAGAAAATTGCATGAAACTCCCAAGGTGGTGAACCTATTCACCTGCGCCAATTGGATGACCTTTTGTGATAGAATTCAAGGTCATGACAATGAGGTAACAGAATAGTTCTTAATGTCCCTGTAACCTAAATGAAAGACACTGTCCACTATGAATTTCAGAGGGTTGACCCTAAAGCTTACCCTACAACTCATTAGTCGAGTTACTGATCTGCCATTGGGGATACCCTGGAGCAAAGAGGAGAGGGCATTGGGCCAGAAAGCCAAGAAAGAATTCTTCCTACCAGAGGAACAGTTTGTATAAGACAAGAATGGGGTCTGGAGAGCCAACTTACAACCTTTTTAGAGTGAAGTCAGCTTTTAGATCATGAAATACATTACCTGTGAGGGGCGGTTCAGTATTGTTTACTGCTATAACTTACGGTTGCTGAGCGAACTCAGACATGGGATAGATTTACCTCCAGAACAAAAGTTAAGCATCCCCTATTTCCTCCTACAATCATTAATTGAGTGTGGCACAAAATTGAAGGAAGGGACACCAGATCAACTAGCCCATCATGGGCTTATCAAGCTTCTAGTAGAAGATGCCCTCCATACCTACACTGTCCCTCTCTCCTGGGAGATTTTCCGGAACATGTCCAAGGACGATGAAATTCAAATTCTGGCCGAGGAACTCACTTCATCCAGCAGTGAAGAAAGGGAACATGTTGAGGCAGAAGAGAAAGCCAGTGGAAAAGAAACACATGACAAACCACCATAGAGAGAACAAGAAGAGAAACAAGGAAAAGGCCAAGTTGCAAAGCCTAAAACTGTGGGAGGAACAATTGCACAAACGCCCAGGGAGAAGAGATTGTAGAGCAGGGCGAAGAGGACTAAAAAAGTCCAAACAAGTGAGGACACAACCAAGGAAACCACACCAAAAGTAAAAGGGAAGACACACCCAGCCAAGCAGACCTAAACAGTGAAGACAGTTTCTACAGGAAGCCAAAAAACTGTTTCTACAGGAAGCCAGAAAACAGTCAACACAGGACTTTCTACAAGAAGCATGGAGACAGGGCAACAAAAGGAAAAATCACCTGATATTTTAGCCAGGGAGGCAGCAGCTGTGTTGGCCACCCTAAGCACATATCCAAAGCAAAAATGGAAGCGAAAGAGGGAGCCTTCCATGTATTTTAAGGAAAGGAGCATGCGGATAAAGACTGGCAGACCTTAGCCATAGTCAAAACAGCCAATCACGATTTTAGACACCCCAGCTACACAAAAGGAGAGGTCTCCCTCAAAGGCATCCATCACCTATGAACGGGGAAGCCCGAAGACATCCACCTGGAGAGAAAGAATGAAAATGTTAGACACAAAGGCCTCTCTACAGGATGCTGAGACTGTTCTACAGGAAACACTAGCTAGGATAAAAGAGACCAAAGAAATGGAAGGAGAGGCATCTAAATCACCACAGGAGGAAGAAAAGGTGGAGAACATTGTGGAACCTAGCCCCTAGCCCAGCTTGGGATCCCACTATAACTTCTTAGACGTCAAAAAGATCACTCCCCAAAGATTCACAGTGCCACTTTTCCTTGCACTAGAAGAAGAGAGAGTGAGGACCCACACTTGGATGAAGATCGTTAAGTCCAAGGGTGTGGAAGATATCGGTTCCCTAGAGGAACAACTCAAAGAGGCAAGAAAGGAATTGGCTATGGTATGGCATGTGGAGAGCAGCCAGCGAGCCAATATATAGGGAGAAAATGAGCTGCTTAAACAACAACTACAGCTACAGGGACAGAAGAAGGAAGACATACCTCACATCTTGGGATAACAACAGCAACAGGAGGAGCCGACAACAGACAAAGAAACCCTTGATGAACAACAGAAGAGAGATGGGTTGCAGGTTGAAATTGAGACACTAAATAGTCAGCTACAGGAGAAGGAATTGCAAGCAAGCCAGGAGATACAATCTATGAAACAGTAGGTACAAGGAAAGGAGGCCCAACTAGCCTGCATGGCCAGATGGGCAATGGAAGCTCTGCAGTGTAGGCAGCCTGCCAAATCATACGCCCTATACCTTAAGGATCAGTGGTTGCAGTTTCAGATCAACACCTTGGCCCAAAGGGGCATCACCCCATTTCAAAATTATCATCAATTTGTAGCTTTATGCGGCAGTAGTTCATTAGAGGATAGGTCCAAATTATCAGAGTTTTATTTGCACAACTTAGCCCTTCCAAACATGAATGCATGGGATCCCAACACTGTGATAGGAGATGTCCAACTTATGGCCATGGCCTCTTGGATGAATCATGAGGAAAAGAGAGCAGCAGAGGTCCACAGTATTATGAGTAGAGAGCTCAGTGAGCCACTAATGATCAGAGCAGAGACGGATGACCCCTCAGCAGTGATAAGCGCCCACTAGCACTTGGCCAACAACCCTCGGGATTTACCAGAATACATTGAGCAACTGGCTCAATCTATTTCTCACTTTGAGGACATGGAGGGACTGTTGGGGGAAAACTGCCTTCATGCCTGCAAAAGGCAGTGGAACACCCTGCCTCACAGCTTGAAGATAAGAGAATACCACTCTCCCACCAGGATGAGGGAGGCCTTGGCAAAGGTGCCTCTCTACAAATAGTTGATGCAAAATCTGTAGGCCAATTGGATTGGCCTGAAATTCAGTCCTCCTTTGCTTTTGGGATTTCCAGAAGGAGTTAAGGAAGTGGAGGAAGACAGACAGTGGGAGGAAGTGGAAAGGAAAGCAGGATTCCATGACTGGGAAGAAGATATCACCGCGGAGGCCTGGGACATGAGGGAGGCGATCAAAGCTATAATGGATGATGAGCTAGATTAGTTGCTCAGAGGATGAGCAACCCATTTAGTAGGGGGGCGATGATGAGCCCCAAAAATGGGTAACTTATTGGGCTCATTTTGCCTACTGTTCTTCATCAATCCACCATTTTTCATAGATTATGCATGTTTTTTGAGTATGTTTATGTTATTTGAACGAATAATGGTGGTCACTTGACCAAGGAGGATAATACGTGGTTATTTCAGGTTTTTTGCACAAATTTTGGAGCAAAGCCAAGCAATTATGAGCCAGGTCACAGCCAAGCATGAGGAAGCAAGGGTGAGGATTTGTAGGGAGGTTGTCTCTTGCATTAAATGGCCCTTCGTCGAAATCTCCACCCTCAACTCGGAGCTCAGTAGGCCACCAAAACGAATCCTAAAGGTAGTCGAGCAGCTTTGTGAAGAGTGACTGTTTATTGGCAATTTGAACAGCTGAGTCCCTTGAGTTAAGGAGGGCTGCTAGGACCCTCGTAGTGTATAAATAGGAAGGCCTCAACCTTCATAGTTTAATTTTGGAACTGTTTGGTTTTGCACTATAGTGCTATCATTATCTCAGCTCGTTTTTTTGTAGCTACTACTCTATAACTTTCTTGTGACATGATTATTTTTGAAGAATGAAGAGAAAATTTTCTTGGCATCAGTTCTGAGTTTTCTTTAGGATCCTGTAGTTCTTGGGGTTGGGCCCAACCCAAGTTCCAAGGCTTCCTTTATGTACTGTTATTTGCTTTTTATGTATTTGCAAAATAATTTCTGTTAAGTAGATTAAAATCTTGTTGATTACCTAGGTCATTATTGATGATTAGAAAGGAATTTTATGTTCAGATTGAGTTGATAGGTTATTAACAGGGAAGAGCTTCAAAGAAGGCCATCAAGCACCTCTGATTTCACCTCTCCCTCAGCGGGATCAGGAGTTGCGACCAAGGTGACCTTGCTGCCACCAAAAAACATTGGCTTTGCTTTGCCATGCAATCATTAGTGTTCGATTTTTATTTGCAGAACTTGGTTACCTATTTAGATTCTTGATTGCTTCGTTGCACAGTTAGTATACATGGTTTCATTACAAATAAACTTCTATTCATTCTCTTTACCATTAACTAGATCAAATTAGGTTAACATAACTAGCTCTATGATTTTCCAAGTCTTCGGTGGTTCAGTTGGAGGAACAACTTGCAGAGCACCCATACCACTTCTCTATCTTCCCATACTCTATAAATCCCATCTTCTCCATTCCCTAACACGGGTTCTTGCCTCACGTTTGCCACATTTGCTCACATAACACTAATTTTTGTGCAACATTGCTTCACTCCTCCTTGAAAAAATCCAACCATCTTCATGTCTCCTCAGCCCCATCCACCAAGTCCTAGACCTCCTCACACCCTTATCCTACCTCCATACTTACTCCTTCACCTTTCTCTCTCCAAATACCCTCCAAAAGACCATTTCTGAACATCGTGTAGAAAATACAAAACATCATGTAGAACCCCTGCAGACTTCCTGTACAAGCTCACGTACGCGGTTTCTTGATAGCCAAACTTTGTGAAACTCTCTGGAAGGGTGCTAAGGACCCCTTAGGCCCTCTTTGAACCTTCCCAACCATCTTCAAGCATTTCCTCTCGCCAATACACCTCTACGCAGTCAAAACAGTCAAAGCACATGCATGATAATTCTGACAACTTATTAAAAAATACAAAAAGATGTTTTCTTTTCAGATGTTACTGTAGAAGTAGCTTAAACAAATGCATTTTACCTTTCAAGAAGTCAATGGCATCTCTTTTAGTAGCTTGCATCCTCTTTCTTGCATCAGTAGGGCTATCTCGTAAAATTAGTGTTTGCGTTTCCTTTCAGCTTTCCAGTTTCTTTCTGCAAGTAGATTAGCCTTCTTTGAGTTAGCTTTCATACATTAGTTAAAGAGCTTCTTCTAAGAGCTCATATAAGTTGGCTTAAGCTCCGAGTGAACTTGTGCCAGCTGACCAAGTGACAGCCGCGACAGGAGCTAGTACTTGTGCATACAGCACCGTCGCTTCCAAGTTTGTTACGAACTACCTGGTTGATAAGAGTAAAGAAGGGAGTCCTAAGCGTTGCAGCATTATTTCTGCAATACTAGAGCCCACCAATATATATGTAACATATCTCTATACATTACACGGGAACTTTTACTTATACTTGTGCGATATGAAATGATGATCCTTAGTACTTGATAATGAAGATTAAACAAATACTAATGGAAATGAAAAATCCTTTGAAGTAATTATTTTGATTAAATAGTTAATCAAAATAGTTTATAAAGAATATATTGCATCAAATATCATTCGACCAATTTCTCATCGATGTATTAAAAACTAACAGTCCTAGTACGTTTAAAAGTGAATGGATACAACATTGTATGGAAAAATATCCATATGATAAACAATATATAGAAATGGTTGTTAATTCATGAAAAAATAAATAGAGAAATATAAAAGTACCTGATGTATATCAATTTTCTCATAAAGTAAGTACCTTAAGTCCAGTTTGTCTTATTAAGAAGTTTTGAAAACTACAAAAGTGAAAGCTTCTGTAAGCATTCTCCAACAAAATTTCAAGACTCTAATCCAAGGATTCTAACAAGAGAAACTTTAATGTACAAAAGTGCAAGTTAGTAAAGAGTTTCATTATAAAATTCCAGACCCTTTTTTAAAATACATGAAAGGATTTTTATAATAAAATATAAGTACAAAAATAGGCAATGCATGAAGTTCTGAGGAGGTTTAAACAACCCTCTTGGAAATAACTAACAGAATTACATAAAAGATAAATTATAGAAATGACTAGTTGTAGCATACTGTGGTGTCTAATCTTTCATTTGTTTTCTGAGATGATATATATCCAACATTAGCTTTAGTTTAGGAGGTTGTTTCACCCTTGTACGCATTTGGCTAGTATGCACTGCATCTGAGAGGGAAGGTAACATTTGCATGGATGAGTCAGCAAGACAGTCTAGTACTAACCACTGACTATGTGGTTATACCAGATACCTCCAATACACTTCCCAGTCCAGTTTTGTAAGTTGTTTGAGCAATTCTTATTTTCATGTAGAAGTTTCCTTCCATTTTTCTTCTAAGTCTCTGATATTGGGAAGACCCCCAGGTGGGAATTCTTGTATCAGGTTGTCATTATGTAAATTTTCATTGATGGTCTCAATGATCTTGCTTGCAGCATCGGTTGCTCCTACAACTTACCTTTCTTCTTATTTCAGCTGTATATCCCATTCAGTGAAAATGATATCTTCGTGAGTCTCATCTATCTTGTGTATTTATTCTCTCCTTCCTTCTCGAATATCCTACCATGTAATTCATCCTGAGATTTTCTCATCAATCTCATTGAATTTTACCCTCATATCAGATACTCGATTCTTCATTGAATCTCTTTCCTTGCACATCAAATTGATGACTGGTAACCTCTAAAAAATGTTGCATGTTGCATAGATAACAAATATTTTATTATAAGTGCTTCTTTGACAAACTCCTCAACTTTAGGATTGTCTTTCAATTTTTCTACAAAAAATCAAAACTGTTGTATTTGAGAATATTTGGCACTTGTCTCTACTTGAACTAGAGATTTAATTGATCAAAGAGGTTTTGTAGTTGTGCCATTTGTGCCTTCATCTGATGGTCTATATTCTGCTCTTCTTCGGCCAACTATTTTTCCAACTGTTGTATTCTCTCATCTTTGTCCTTTGTCAATTGTTTGACCTTTGATTCCTTATCAATTGTAGTAGATGCATAAGCACCTGCAAACTATGATAGTTAGGTCAAGTTATCTGAAGGATCCATAGGAGTATCCCTCCAAAAAACATCCATTGGATCATTTTCATGACTTATCACCGAGGACTCATCTATTTTCCTTTTCTTCCTCTATCGACTACAGGCTGATGTTTTGGACTATAAAAGACATTAAGAGGAGGACTCTCCTCTATTCCGAGAACAATTTCTTTTGAGGGTAAGGCCAAGATGATTTCAATTTCTTTCGTGGACACAATATTGTTAGTAGCTCTATCATTAAGCGAGCTCTGTCCAGTATTATGGGGTGGGTTGAATATGTTTTGTGTTTCAATAGTTTCCTCCCCTTGTTGTCCTTTGAGTTGTCGATCAAATTGTTACCATGCCTCATCAAATTGGTTTTTAGTGGGTTCAACTCTACGTGTTTTTTAGTGGAAATATATTCCAGTTCCTTCTCTGTTGAGGCCTTTTTATTTTTTGTTTGAGTTTCCTTTACAAGACTCTTCTCAGGGCTTTTCTACTAACTTTTCTGTGAGTCATGCTTTGAACCTGGTTTTGAACTTTGGCCTGATCTCTATTCTGATGTCTTTTCAAACCCCTATTCTAATTGTTCTTCAAATTTATGCTCAAAATCGTATTCTGAGGCTTTCTCTGAATCGTGCTATGAGTCTTTCTCTGAGCCCTTTTCTGAACTCTGGCTTGAAATGTTTTCTATTTCAGTATTTCACTTAGGTATTTCCAATAGGTCCAAAGGGACCTTCAGTAACCTCTTCTTCATGTATTGGTGGAAACGGGCCAAATATGGTGGATTGAGTCTAAACGTAGCTAGATGTTGTAGTTGTGAGAAGAGCTTGATTGACTTAAATAAATCATCAAAATCATCCTCTCCATGGCTAAACTACCGTATTTTAACTGATGCAATGAATTTTTGCACAACATTATTGTGGTCATACTACCTACTAGAAACTATAGCGAGATTCAAAAATAAGATGTGGTTGATTTCAAGTGCAACATGCTTGAAATCATGCAACACATAAACACCACATTGTAAGGGAAAAGAGGGCCAAAGGGTTTTCTTGTATTCTTTCAAGGTTTTGGTCATACCATCCCCTACAGTTTGGTAAGCAATTTCCCTGGAAATAATTTTATCAGGTACATACCAAGGAAGGACATGAGGAGGTGCTATGGTTCTGAAGCCTTGATATAGGTAAACATCTCTTCCCAAAAGCACCTGAATACTTGAAAAATATCGATCTTGGCCCCATTGGATAACCTTGGGTTCTTCTTATCAAAATATGCTAAGTGGATTGGTAACATAACTCCTTGGCAGATTTTGTAGAAATGGGCTTGGTAATTTGACTCCCATAGAATTTTATGATATATATGAATGGGGATAGGCTCTTGAATAGTCCATTTCCACCCCATAGTTCAAAAATTGGTGATGAAACACACTGCATCCATAATATAAGCACTCATGAAAACTGGTGGGATTGTCTTGGATGTGATAAATATCTTTTCCCTATATTCTCAAATTTGCGTAGCCAGGTTGTTAGATAAAATGTACCCTACTCCATTTCAAAGGAGTTGATGGCTACATCTATTAAGGGAACCCACTCAACAAAAAACTTGGTGGTATCAGTGTTGAGCGTCTATTTTTTCCAGATTTTCTTGATTTTACTGAATAATTGTACACCTATAATAAGTGTCTATAATAATAATAATTATTTGTATGCATTATTAAGTTATTATTTAGAGGCATTTAGAGATGACAGTTGTTTATGTATGAACTCTTCTTGTTTTGTTAATTTAATGTGAAAATGTCAATAATAGGCTCTTTTGTGGCAGCCGCTAACATTCTTGTACTAGGAGTTCCTGTAGTAGTTATGCCTACACTAGCTATGCCTACACCACATTCCTGCACTAACTATTCCTGCATGAGTTGTTCCTATACTAGCTATTCTAGTATCGACGTTTCTACATGCGTGGTTCCTGCACTTCTGTGACTTTTATATTTCAAGTTGCTATGGTGGAAAATGAGCACGTGGGTTTTGAGGAGCAAGCAAAGCTTGGGCTGCTAATGAGTCTAAGTGGATACATAGGGCTCAGTATTCAGCTTGGCCACATTGGGTGTACAAAATGTTTGATGCATATAATCTTGCCCAATGTGCTGCAGATATCTAACAGTGCATATGTGAATCCGCATGGTTTTTTTCATAAAACGTTGACTCTCTACAAGACTAAAGGACTGGTGCTAAGAGTGTAAATAATATTAAAATAATTCTTTGAAACTAAAATGAGGCCATGCGATTAGAGAAAGGAGTTCTTTCCAAGCGGAACACCCATATTTAATATGGAGGAAAAATGAAAAGTTCCACTATTTTCATAGTAAGCAAATGGAATTTGTACAACATGAATATTTGACTCGTAGTGGGGAATAATAGATTGCAGGATCAATTATCTGTTGTTGACTGAAAAGTATTAAGATGATTTGGAAAAATTCATATTGCGTTGATAAGCTTACAAAGCATATCTGGAAATATTCCATTTTCACGGTTTTGTATTATCTTCCAAACTTAGCTGAATCAAATTTTCTAGTTCTAGTTCAAATTTATTTTAACAAATCGTGCTAAAATCGTAAGCATGGATCCGATTAAGGATGGGTAGTGTTGTTTCTATAAAAGAGAAGATTGTGCGCTTAGAATATTAGCAATCAAACTCACCAGAGACCTTAGATTTGGATTGGGCATTGTACTTGGCAGATTGCAGAACATGGAATTCAATCTTGTTGTGTAGAAGGGAGGAGGTATGCTCCTTGTGAGATGGTCCCTAGAGGGGGCCACTGGAGCCAGAACTGCATTACTTAATGAATATGTAATAGGACTTTTGCAATGAATTTCTTTGTCATTTGGTTTTGTATTCTGGTCTGTACTCTGAAATAAGTTGATTTGGCAATCACTTCTGAGTTGTGTTTCTCCTGCATGTTTTAAAATTGTGATTTAAATTGCTGCAAGGGAAAAAAGCTGGGTGGTTGGGCCGACCAGCCAGTCTATTGCCCCAAACCTATTAATTTTCCTTTGCTAAATTTTTCTTTGCATAGTGCTTAGAAATATTTGATTTTAATAATATTTCCTTTGTAATGCTTGATTTCATTTCTGCAAGAATGGTACAAGCACACTCCCTGTACTAGTGCATTTTTGGTTCTGCAAGTTGATTTCATTGGTTCAATTTCACAAGTGTTTTAATTGTTTCCTTTTGTGAAATTCCTTTATTCGTTCCTGCAGTGTTCATGTTTGTTTATAAACTAAGGGAATTATTAATATTTTAGTTTCACTGAAGATTTAATTGTGTTATGATGAATATGGAATGAACATTGTAGTAACTGATAGGTTTGTGCTTGCACTGAACACTTTTGATGAAAGAATTGAATTTCATGGTTAATTATTAAAAGAACCTTCTAAGTTAAAACATAAAAAAGCATATCTCAATTACATTCACATCTATCTGAGGAAATGTATGTTTACACAACCAGATAATAATGGTTTCATCATATTAATTGGAAAGAAGTTGCCTTATGATTTATTTCATGATTTGCATCTTTGCAACATAGTAGTAATTTTTAAGAGGTTTTGCATCGTTTATTTCTCGAATCACTTTCTCTTGAATGGGGCCTACATTCCCTTGTCCCATGGACAACTAAGGAAGATTTACTGTGGAAGTCAACTCAACCCAGAAGAGGAGCCAGAAGTAGATTCCCAGAGTGTGTTTACGTTGCTTTAAAGAGACTTGTTCCTTTTTCCTGAATGATGTTTCCTTTTAATTTCTTGCAAAATATTGGTTTTTATATGACATATCCCTGAGGTCGTATTCTAGCATATATTGTGCTATGCCTCTAAGTTTACTTACCCATATTGAAAAATTGAATGTTGGTGTAAATATTGCATTTATACCACCTGATATTTTGGCATCGTTGCTGGGGAGGCATTGTACGATAAGGCATCAACTATTTTTCATTCTTTTACATTTCCTTCGCAATTGAATTTTTATATTAACGAGGTTCACCTTGCTTACTAAACATACTAGACAACGTTCTGAGAGAGATCACAAGCCAGGTTTTCCTTTCTGCAAATGAGTGATTTACTTTAATGAAAAGTGCGATGTCTGATTTTATTATTTTACTGTAATTTAGTTTTATGAGTAATTTGTCTTTCCATAAAGTGTGATTCTTGATTCACTGGAATTGAGTTTTTGTGAGAAATTTCCTTTACTGCAGAGTGTGTTATTTTTTTTCTACAATAGAAGTTATTTAATTTCTACAAGTGTGATTTCCTTAGTTTACAATCTTCATTTGTCCTTTATATTGCAATTGATATTTTGGGTTTTTCAGGAGCTAAAAGAACTACCCGCTCTCAATCTAGGTGCTAACAACACTTTCCAACTAGTAGGAAAATGCCAAGAAGTGTGATGCTATACAAAGAACTATCTCAAATTATGGCAGAAGTTCGGGTCTCTGCTTCACAAAAGGAACACATCTTTACATCAATTAGAAATCGGTCTATTCCTATAGAAGAAGATAATAATGAAGAACCAAAAGATCTTCCTAGGGAGTTTGAGAAGCTATTAGTCATGCTTGATAAGGATAAGCCATCAGAAGCAGAGATTGAAGAATACCAACCTGATCCAGCCTGCACCTTAAAGGATGAACAAATAAAATAGGAGGATTTGCATGATGTACAAGATGTTGCCCATGAATAAAATGACCAAGAGTATATGGATCCCATGGAATATCAGCTTTATATCAGTGTCAGTATTGATCCCTCCCTTATCATTCAACAATTTGTAGCATCACATTAGTTAATGCAGTTGGTAACTCATGTTGTGGTATTTTCCCACATATACTTTCTAAATTTGAACATGAATATGATTATCTTCTTGTTGTACACCTGGTTGCATTGGAAGTACTCCTATACTTAAAAGGGAATTTTCCACTTCTTAGGGTAGAAGAATAAATAAATGCCATGAGTAAATATGTTACAACCATGCAATTGGGGTTTTGACTTTCAAAGCATAGCCACTAAAATTTCTTTTGATCCATGTCGGTTCTTAACACTCACATTTCTGACAAATCTTATTGAGTATGATTCAGTCTAATACCTCATGATATTGCAAAATTAACCATGATTATCCACTGATCTGAAAATGAGATCTTAAATCAATATTAAGGTATTACATACTCATGTGTAGGAATTCCTATATTACTTAATGCAATGGATCAAAAAGATTGTGAATAATATAGACATTTAATTATCAGAAAACATAACAATTCAACACATCAACACAGTGAATAATTAAGGATTTCACTAGACTTCTTGGCTACATCTCCTGGTCTACCTTTCAATGTCGACCTCTATATTATGTCTTCAAGAACGAAGTTTATAGGTGTGAGCTCAATTAGAGCCATAACACAACAACAGTGATAATACATGGGGATTTCACTTGAAAACCTCGAGTTTAAAGAGTACATAGACTCTCCCTCTTAGTGCCTCTGATCAACTGTTTGTAGTTGTGTTTTCTATGACTCTCTGTCTGTGAGCAACTGCCCCTCTGTGTTGCCCTTGAATGGCTTTTTAAGCCTATCGGTGATGTCAGTTTGCATTCCTTTTCTGGCGCTCTGGCTCTCGGCGCTGTCCCTTCATCTCCCTGCTGAGTGTTAAACAATAATAATAATAAAGCTTAGGCATTGAGGCCACCTGTTTACAAATGGAAAGGACCACCAGCGCAGGTGAAATCCCCGAGAATGCACTTCTTGTTCAAAATGAGAATACACTAAAAACAATGTAAAATTCGACCAACAGATCAAAGCTGGAACTCAAAAGATACAAAGCCACATCTATAAACCTATCGGGTCTGCCATTCTATCGCAATATCACAATATCGCATTGTATATGGCCAGACATAAATACACAAGGAAATACAAAGAAATCCGTAAAAACGAGACTTCAAATACATTTAAATCGCATCCATAATCCCTATCGGGTTTGGCCTTTATCGCATGTTACAAGGCCCCTTTTGTATTTGATTCACCAATCCCATTCACCGATTGTATTCGCTGATCGGCGATCGACACCATCGGCATATCGCTCGTCGTATGTCCCGCAGTCCTCTTGGCATCACCACTTTGTTATATTACGATGTGATAAGTCGTAATCGCATATCGCTTGTCTCTCTAACCTGTGGTAAGTCCTTCCCTTTTAAATTTTTGATGCGATATATGTGGTCTCCATCATTGATTTGCACGTCGATCTGACGGTCCACGTTATATCGTTGGATCGCAGTCACAACTCACTCAGCGTTAGTGCCGATATGCCCCACTGGCCTCTGCTGATGTGATCTACCAACCTCCTCCGATGTGATCTGCCAATTTGATCTGGATCATTGATCTATCCGATCCAATGGCTCTGGTTCAACGAGACTTCATTATTTGTTTAACTCTATTTTTCGCCATTCCTTAGTATTTTTCCATGCGATAGTGTTTTCCGATATTTGAAGACTTAGAGGTTTAGAGGGTTTAAGATCCATTTTGCATCACGCCTTCCCACTAAAAAGCATTTGGACCACCATTTGGTTTTTAGTCATCGATCAAGTGAGGATATAGCTCCCTCACTTATCCAATTTCTATCCATTGTGCCTTGCTTGGATTTGAATGTTTGAGCCCTACTTTCAGGTACTCAATATCCTCTTTACCCTAAGTTCTTAACTTCTTGTCCAAAACTGTGTCCTCCTATAACTCATTGAGATACTCAGGCAACAAATCCCCAATAGAAGGTAACTGACTTTGCTCTTCAGGATCTTCAATCAATGAAGGCTCATACAATCTCAAGTTTTATGCATTAGCAATTAAATAGATATGCATATAAGCTAGCAAGTCAGGGCGAAAAGAATTTTCACCAATTTTATCAAGCAGCTTGAATGGTCCTATTGACACGGTGAGTTTTCGTTGTGCCAACAAGGGGAACTAACCCGATCGAAGTCCCCGATTAGATCTGCTTTCGTTTGGAGTGGCTAGTTCCAACAGGTTTTAAAGGATCCCATAAACTGTTAAAGGTGTTGAAAGATTTCTTCTTGGAGGAAGACATCAATTAAATCAACAAAAGAAACAGTTAACCTATATGTATCAAATCCTATCTACACTAATTCTAACTACTTATGCTAGTCCTAACTATTCTAATCTATCCTGTAGGAGCATAACAAAAATAGGTTAAACATCATATATAGAATCCAAGTCCAAATGAATCATTTACTGGTTCAAAGATAAACAAGGTTGTATTAAACCTTAATTGCAATCTAATTACTCATACAGGAATAAGCATTCCTTTCCATACAAATAAAACTTGCAACTGATGTTTAACAAGGTTTTGAATCAGCAATCTTTCGTGAATTAACCATGGTAACAAATTATATTTGAATAACCAGGGGTAGTCACAAATTGTCCATTATCAATATGCACAAACCAAAACATATTTATATTGATGCCAGCAACAACACCCTAATTCTAAACACATGAAAGAATAGGAAAATAAATCTGAAAAAGGCTCCTTCTTGATTGAAAAAGTCTTCTTTATTAGCACAATAAATCAAAAGTTGTTCTGCCCCCAAAAAAAGGACTCTTACCCATCTCCAGAGGTAATAATTATGTAGAAAAGACTGACCCTCCATCTCCCCCCCCGCCCGACCTTCCAGCTTCATGCTCTTTTCCATATACACATTAAATTATACAGACGTAGAATCGATCGGTGAAACGACTGACATGTAGAGGGCATATCTGCTAGAGCACTTCATTTCCAGGGGAGATGAGTAGATGTTGATTAAAAGAGAATGACTGGGTGTCATCTCTTCACACCTGTATTGAGCGGACATTATTCCCTATTATTTCCTGAAGGAAACTGAAGACATTGTGCTCATCATCCCACACCTGACATGATTGAAGGTGTGTTTGGAGGTAATAACATCTTGATGGATCAGCTCTATGATGAGTGCTTCCTCTTCACATAGAGCATGCCTCCATTATGCACTATGGTGGTTCGTATCCCTTTCTTGCAGAGTATGTCTTTTGCAATATCGACATCGGAGGTGCAGAGGTGTCGTCTTGATATAAATCACATTTACCCGTTACCGGTTCCACTCAAACTTGCCTTTCTTCTCTTGGTCCTCGCATGCAGAAATAGTTCATAGTCACAGTTTCTATTCAATCTTGAAACGCGAAGCAACTATAATTATTGAACCCATGAACCTATTGTAACATGTATTCTCGTTGCCCATAGTATTCATTTTATTCAAGAATCACTTGATAATGCTTCAGAAGAGGACCATTCACTCTATCAGATTTTCTTTTAAAAAACCAGACCACAATACTTTATTGGAACACATGGGAATACATGGGAAAACCAGCAGCCAAACCATAAGGCCGTACTTCAAACACTATACACCCGAATCTAAAATTATCGTCGGGTCCACTCATCGCCCCTTCGCATATCGGATGCCACATCACTTTCTCTGACTACCGATTGTGATTTGTGATTGGCCAGACCCGACGATATATAAGTTACGTTTAATAGTCCCGATGGGTCCACCATATCGCATCATGCCTTATGTATAGGCCTTGGGCTTTGCCGATTGTGATTTTCGATAGGTCAGACTCAAAATATATATGCTCTATGGTTAATAATTCCAATGGGTCTACCATATCGCATCACGCCTTATGTATAAGCCTTGGGCTCTACTGATTGCAGTTTGAGATAGGCCAGACCCAAAATATATATGTGTTGTAGTTAATAATTCCGACGGGTCTGCCATATCGCATCGCGCTTTATGTATAACACTGAACTCTGCCGATTGTGATTTGCGATTCGGGAAGCAGACCTGAAAAACATATGTGCTATGTTTAATAATCCCGATGGGTCCGGTGTATCGCGATGCACCTTATGTATCATCGTTGAAAGTGATGATTGCGATAAGCGATCAAGACATGCATCGAGAGATGTGTAAATACTGAGGAAGTGTGAAAAGGGTAAGTTATGCATATTTATATAGTATTTCTATTATCAAAGTATTGATATAGAAATAAGGACGTGATAGAAGGTTTTGAGGGTTGAGTCCATCTACACCCATAGTAAAGAGTGGGGGTTGTGTATATGTGTGGGCATAGAGCACCATGAAGGTTTATGAGGATTAGAAAAGTCTCGATGAAGGATATGAACGAAGGGCTAAACTGGGTTCTAAATGAATCATGCCATAGAGATTTATTCAGGGGAGTCTTAACCATTAAGAATTGAAGATTTGACTCGGGAGAGAGTTAAAATTCCTTGGATAGAAACATATCATTTGGAGAGTTATCAATTGGATAAATAAAAGATCAAACGTCTAGGGGACCCATTCAAATTTACTACTAGAGCAGGTTTTAATAGGGTGGTGGTTGTGGCTGCAACAAATGGCGAACTGCTGGGTGAACCAGTTATCTCTATTACCAAATAAATCTTGGATCAGTAGAACATCAGGGTGTTAAGATAAACTTGAAATGCAATCTGTATAGATGGATAGGCATGGGTTCCACTTCAACATTAATGGCTTTAGGCGGGATAAAGACAAATAGCTTCTACTTACTGATAAGGTTTTGAGAGGCATTCTCCAATGGTCGTATTATGGGATTTATTGACCTTCCTTTACCTGTTTTCTACTTTCAAAATCCTTTTGGGGCCATCATCGGTCCATCAATACTTGTTTAGGTTTGTACCTCAGCTCTTTATCGCTCATCAAAATTGATGTAGATATGTTTATCTGTACTTTATGTAACAATTTTAATGCTATACTTTCATACGTTTGACTGGGGCGTAGTCATGGATCATGCCATATTTTTGAACTTCTTAAGCAAGGTTTGGCTTGCTGTGTCAACCAGTACTCCGAGTCCAACAATAGTCCCTACTCCAACCGGCTTCCCAAACAACCTATCCTTCCAGATTGGCACAAGGACTCAACATTTCATTTTCTTTTACATAATTCCTTCCAGTTTTAGGCAGAAGGACTAGAGCACAATTAAATTTTCCATAGGATATATGACAATGAGATTAGCCCATGAGAGGAGGTTTACTTGTAGATGACAGATATTGGAAATTTTAGTGTGGTGGACGGAACCAATGGAGAATGACTGCAAACCTCATAGACAAGTATATGCTAGGTCTGGATGGGATTTAAAAAATGCAGTGTTCCGCCATGCCAGTGCAACTGTGGTTACACATTTTCTATTTTATAAAGATGCCCCTACATGATCTGGGTATCCAGGTTATCAATAGATCCTACCTAGTTCCCAACAGATGCCAATGAGTGGCTTTGACTTGAATTTCACTGCTAATTTTCCAGTTCTCGTAGGCTCATTGAAATTTTTCTTGATTTGCAAGGTAACGATGAATTTAGGATTGGAAAACTCATCAACAGGTTACTGAGGGAGGAAAAAAGCTTAAGGTGGGGAATGAGGGAAATCTAAAGAGAGTTATAAAGGTGAAAACAAGATTGAAGGACCGAAATCAATTAGCTAAAAAGGTCTGAAATTCAAAACAGAATGAAAATAAACTTTGTGGAAAAACAAGAATGGACGGGATGAAAATATAACTTAAGCTAACAGAAAAAATAAAATGAATCCTAACCTTCTCAGTAGGTAACCACCATGTGGTGGCTACTGGAAGTATCTCTTAAGATTTTGGCCATTAACAGGGATTTTTTTAGTTTCTCCCTGTAAAGTTTTCAATCTGTAAGTTCCTTGACCAATTTTTTCCTCAACTTGGAACGGGCCTAGCCATAAGTGTTGGAATTTTGTGTGCTTGCCTTTTGGCTCACTCAACTTGTCCCATTCCAAGACTAGCTCTCCTACTTGGTAATCTTTATCTCCTGCCAGATGGCAATCAATCCATTTGGTGATTTCTAAATTTATTTCTGGCTTTATCTCTCAATCCTCCAACCTCACAATTTGGTTGAACCTTTTTTGAAGTAAGGCTGAAGAGGTCCCTCTCAAAGCTTGCGAGAGCTATAAAGAGGGAAGGGTAACGTTAGGAGGCAAGATGGCTTCCTGTCCATAGACAAGGAAGTATGGGGAGTTTCCTGTTAAACACTCACATGGCAGCAATAGAATATGAATGATAAGCAGGAGAGTACTTCTATTATTAACAAATGATATACATTTATAGTACATTATGTGACTCTTGGTTTTGTATTCCAAGGTCTCTTGGACTCATTCTATTCAGCTTCCACACTAACCCATAGATTATTAGGTGTCAAAAATTCCCCCGCTTAATCCGAAGGGTTATGTATGAGTCCAAGAAGAGAGCTGTAATACAAAATGTGAAAAAAATGCATGGTAGCACTAAGCTGAATGTCCTCTCTAAAATGTTGGTATTAAGGGCAGTGGTTTAAGGATGACCACCAACACTGGAATGCTTAGTGTAGTTCCCAAAACTCTTCCAAGTCTGGCGTGAGGCTCAGGTCTTCTGCTAGAGGAAGTGCTCCTAATGTTTTGAATAGGGAAACCTTCAACCATGAAAGGGAGGTCTCACCGTGTATAAAAGGGAGAACCTCAACTTGAAAAGGGAGCTATCAACTTGTGATGGTCTAAGGATGACCAACAGCTCTGGAATGCTTAATGGAATTCCTGGAACTCTTCCAAAACTAGAAAGAAGTTGAAGTCTTCTGCTAGAGGAAGTGTCCCCAATTCTTTTAAGAGGCATCACCAACTAAAAGCATGCTCAAGGGTGTTAACACCCAGGTTGTTCCCTTTGACTCTAAGGGAATACGGCCGGGGTAACCACTAACCAATCTTTGGATTATAGTGCCTAGCCACACTATAATCAAAGAGGGCTCTCTCTTTATAATTTGTCTCTGTTCTGTGGAGATTTTAGGCTAGCTATGAAATAAGGGTGTTTAGTTTTATGCTTTGGTTGAGGGATATCTTTCTGTATTTGAAGTGTGCAATCTGCAGATGAGTTTATTTTATTGGGCAATGGAGTCTGTGGCTACAAGTGTTTAGAAATCTTGAGGTGATTTACTGAAATTACAGGGCCATTTAAATACTTCATATAACAAAGTTAGATTATGATGGTGACATGTGAACAACCAGTGGAAAGCATTTAAGAATTTTCCACTAAAGCTGGGGTGTGGAGAAGAGATAGATGCCTCAGGAGCAAACTTGAATTCCTGAAAATATTTATCACAGTGAGAGATATAGCTTGAAAGGGTAGCAATTAAGAATTACACCTTATTTACTGTATCTAGAAGAAAACATTTATAACAGCTTAGATTGATTTAAGAGATCTGTGGCTAGTGTATTTTGAATCAGTGATCGGAGAATCCACAGTTTTAACATCTTTGTAACAAAGATGTTAAAACTGTGGATTCTCCGATCACTGATTCAAAAAGCTTAGATTGAGTTCAGGGTAATCTGTGATTAAATCCTGGAACTATTCTTTTACTTTTCCATTAAGTGTAAAACTCAGAAACATGAAAGAAAATGAAAGACTAGAAAACATTTAACGCAGAGGTTTAAAGAAGACTTATTGTGCTATGAAACATGCAGGAATCCTGTAACATTTAGCCAGCCACCACAGTGCATCAAGGGACACAGAGCTTTAGAAATTCCATCCACCTTTTGTATTATTTCTCTGAGAGTTGTACAGCAACAGAAATATAGAAGTGAAATCAACAACAACCCCTTGGCAACTCATGCGAAGGGGACTTTATAGAAATGTTTATACAAAATATCTCAGGCATTGAGTCATCTGAGAGAGAAATATCTTCATTACTTCGTACAGCAAAGTAGAAAAGACGTTATTACAGCTTTGAATACAACATAACTGCTCCTTAAGTCTGTCAGAGGATATTTTGACCTTTGGAGGTCACTGAGTCGGTTGGAACACTTTGCTTTAATGCTAGAAAATGTGCCTTTACGTTTGCTATGCTGTATTTTCTCGGCCCTGCCACCTGTGACTGTGCTTGCTGCTGTGGTGACCGAATAGCCCTGCTGAGTTGGCTCAACCTTTCATCTTTCCTTTGTATGCTAATCTACCAAAATTTTCCCTCTGTATGATCACTTATAAATTTGAAAAAACTTGATATTACAGGTTCTGGTTTGATAATATTAGTTGTGTCAATCTATCCCAGACTTCTTGTGTGGGCAATTGGTGCTTCACAATTGCCTCTATGGTTTCATCTGCTTCTGTATATTTATAGAAATTTGGAGGCACATCGAACAGATGATTGATCTCGTTCATGATGAAGAACAGGTTTTCCACCCTATTATAGAGAGTCTGCCCTGATGCTGGCCCTGATTCTGCTGAAGTGTTGGGCTGCCCTGCAATTTGACTTGCAGCAAAGGCATTGACCCTTTTAGCATAATTTTCATGGGTAAGCAGTCTTCCCACACTGCTTAGTATGATGGGGAGGCCTCTATTTTGTAATACCTGAAACCTGTCCATGAACCTATTGATTTCGGACTGCATATCTTGGGTTCTTCTTTCTAATGTTCCAACCAGGTTTCTTAATGTCAGGACCCTTTTAACCATTGAGATTGTCTCAGTCCTGTGAGCAATTCCCATGGTGGTCAGTTGAGAGCTTGTCCTGTTATTTAATATGTTGATCATCCTATTGGCAGCATCAGGCATGTTGCCAAGGCTTGCTCTTGCTCTGTGTATCTCCCTATTTGCCTTTGTAATGAGCGCTGACTGCTCATCTATGGTCTCAATGAATTGCCACTGATCAGTAATGGACTGGCCAATATTGGCCCATAGGACTGTTTTGAGCTCTGCTGTCACCTTATCAAGTGTGAGCTCTTTCTCAAGCTCAGTTATTCTCTTTTTGAGAGCTTTTATATCTCTTTCTTTCTCAGCCACATTCTGTTTGCTCTTATCATACCTTTCATTTACTTTAGCCAAAGATTCTTTGGCTTGATTAAGCTCTAACATTTGAGCTTCCAGGACTTGAATTTCATTTTGAAGCTTCTGCATATCCAGACTATGAGTCTGCTCTGTTGTTGGTGCAGCTGTCGATGTAGTTGGTACTGTTGGTTCTGTTTGTTGAGGAGAAGGAGCAGTAGTTGGAGCAGCTTCCTCAAGGTTGATTACTTCAGGAGGAGGCTGGGAGTTTTGACCTTCCTCTCTTTGTTTCAAGGCTGCCCGTAATGTTGCCTTTGCAGCCTCTGATTCTCCCAGCTTTTCTTGAGCTTGGATTAGCTGCTTGTACAGAGATACCAACAAGGTTGTGGCCTCTTGATCATGTCTTTGCTGGGCAACATCATCTGTTTGAGGGTGAATTGTGGCTGGGAGTTTGATCTTTCTCCTCAAAGCTGCCATGTCTGCATCCATCAACTTTAATATCTCTTGTATGCCCTTGATATCTTTGGGATCATGCCCAATCTCTATGATGATGTCTTCTAAGGACCTAATTCTGTTGTCCTTTGCTTGAGAGGATGCTTTCTCCAACTCAAGCTGATCAGCTGTGTTGTTAAGGCTATTCTCTAGCCTATAGTTATCAAATGTTTTGTCTGCTAAGGAGGCATACACCATCTCACCCGTTTGTTTATGCAGTTCTATTTTGTCCATTGGGTGGATATCCTTGGCAAGGACCTCAAGGTTGGTCCTCAAGTAGTCAGAGGCAGATTGGGGCTGCAATGTTGTTGGCATAAAATGACTCATGATCATTTTGCCTTCCTGCACATCATATGCAGACATGAGTCTTTGTTGATTGGTGGGAGCCATTTTCAACAAATGGTTATACAGCTGTATTTTGATGGGCTCACTTCTCCTCTTAATGTCGATGAACTGCTGTTTAATGCTGAGTTCATCTTCCCTTTGCTGACTTGAGGAACTCACTTCTCCTCCCATTGCTCTGTCCTGTTCCTATTGAAAGGAACTTGTTGATGCTTCCCTGCTGGGTGGGACCATACCAAAAGACTGTCCCGTTGGCATTTCTTCCTCTGAGAAGGGATTGATTCTCTGTCTTTTCTCCCCATGAGTTTTTGATGTTGTAAGGGGAGTCTCTCTGTCCCTTTTCCTGCTTGTATCCTCCTTTTGCGGAGTTTGGAGGATTGATGCCTCAGCTGAAGTTTCTTGCCTTGGAGGCATAGTTTGTTCAGTGGATTTAGGGGCTTCCACTGTTTGCTCTTGTTGGACAGGCTACTCCTGTCTTTGTTCTTCTTGCTGTTGGTGTTGTGTTTGTTGCTGCACTTCCTGCTGCATCATTTCTTCTTGTTGTTGCACTAGTGTTTCCATTTGTTCTTCAGTCATAGGAGGTGGCTGTTCCATCTGCTTTTCTTTGCCTTTGCTGGATGTCTGTGGAGTATTCATGGCAGCTTGCTGATGTGTTGTTGAGGATGAGGCAGCTGCTCCAAGTTGTCTTTGATATGAGAGGGGGACCTGTCCACAAGTTTCCAAGTCAGCTTATTTTTGAATATTTCTAGCCTCTCTTTCTAGCAGCTCTTCACTAGTAATTTCCTCTTCTAGGGTGCCCCTTTTCCAGCTCAATGCATTGGCATACTGCTCAATCTCAGGCAGCCTCATATGTGCATAGGTACCCAATTTGTATTTTATCCTCCCGAGGGAAACAAAATGATTGGGGTCATAGGGTATCCATTCAAAACTAGTTTGCAGTTTGAGGGCCTCTAGGATCCTATCTGCCTCTCTCCATCCCTCCTCTCTTTTGTTATATAGGAAAGGGCCCAGCTGGCTCCTTACCTTCAACTGTGCCTTCTTGTTCTTGCTTTGGAAGTGGAGGTAGTCGGCATTCCCAAATTGCCTGAAGTATTCTAGGGCAAAAAGTCTCATAGGGACATACCTTGGCAGCCTATAAGGCTTCAACTCACAGCCATAAACTCTGATTACTGTGTGGTGTTGGTAAAAGTACCAATTACCAATGCTGTAGGTTTTGGAGAGATGGAGAACTCTCCTCATGTCATCAGTCAACCTTGGAGGAGAAACACCATACAACAATGTCATAGCTGGATGAATGAACAAGTCTATGAACTCACAGTATGTGTATGGTGATACAGAGGTGCAATGAAAAACTGAGGTCCAAAACACAACTGATCTTGGATTCCCCTGGGCATTAACTTGCTTCAGGGGAATGAGGACGCTGTCTGGTTGATAAAACAAGAATAGATGGTAAATGTATGAAGTGTATCTGAACAGTCTCTCCCTTTGCAGATTCATTAGCTGGTCATGGATCCTATCTGCAATATATGTGGCATAGTCATAATGTACAGCTGGAGGCTTTCCAGGAGGGAATATAGACAGCATTGCCATTATACTATCATCCACATCCTCCACTCCCCTGAACCCTAGGACATAGCTGATCAAATCCACTAACATTCTGCCCAATTCATTTAAGTATGCATATCCAATAGGAGGAGTTCTGATGGCTTCAGCGCTTGGTTGTATGAACAGCTGATTAATTTTGATGATCTGGTCATTTGACAACTTAGTCCCCTTCTTTATCAAGTTCTGCATGTAGAGGGGGGTCAATGATTTTGCAGTGTGGAAATGCAGCATCTCATTTATGCTCTCTGGGGTGATATGGAACAAAATTGAGCCTGTGGGGCTAAGAACAGTTCTTTGGCATGGATCATAGCACTCCTGACATCTGTGGATCAATTCTGGCATAGGATTTACCTGAGGGAGGTTGTAGATGGGCAAGTTTGAGTCCCAAATCCCTAGGATATCAGCTCCACTAAGGTGCTGGGCTTTCAACTCATTTAGCATCTGGATATCGTATTTAGAGCCTAACGGAAAATAGTCTAACATCTGATAATCCACATCTCCCAGAGCTTTCCATTCTAACTCCCTTTGAGGGGTATTGAGAGGCTTGATGTTCAGTGCAATTGGAGTTTCCATGGTTTCCTAAGCTTCTGAATTGCAGGTGAACTGGTTGAAGTAAGCAGAACAACACAGAGGTGATTCCTTACAATGGAAGTGTGAATTTTAAGGACCGAAGGGCGAATTGAGCACACAGCAATTGAAATACTATTTAGCAGATTGATAAAAACAAATAGCAGGGCTGACCAGAACTTTTCTACGGTGAATTTAGCCAGCATAGGTTTCTAGCTCACGATTGCGCGAGCTACCTGTGAATTTAGGTTGATTAAGTCAAATGCAGGTTTTGCAGACTGTTTGTTTCCTTGCCAGAGGGAAATAAGTACAGGTTACTGGATACCAAATGGTGAATTCAGTGTTTTAACACTCCCTTAACAGTTTGTTTGTAGAAATTTGGATAAAAACTAGGTGCAGAGAATGATTTCGAGAAATACCTTGCGGATTGCCAATGATAGTCGCAAATGCAGGTACGACGTAGGCGCCCGCGGTTTCAGAGTCGAACTGTGCAGGTTGGCACTGGTATGGTCGTCAAATACATGCAGGAACAACAACAGTCTCTTTCGGAAAAAGTAGAAAAAAGACGAAATTTTGGCCTAAAAATAGATTTTTGGCAATATTGGCGCGTTTTTGGGATGACGTCAGCATGACGTCATCGGGTGCGGTCGGAGTCGGATGACGTCACCGGGTGATGTGGCAGGTCCTGGTTGGTCCATGGATATACTGAAGTGGCTGACATGTCAGCGAAGGGATGGACGAATGAGGTGATGCGACGGCGGGGTGGCAGTGACGTGGCTCTGACGTGGGCATGACATGGGACCAGCAAAACCGGGCGGTAAGTGAAACAGTGGTAAGAATTTTCTCGGACCGCTTACAATACGGCCCCGGTTTTGTCAGAGGCCGACCCGAGAGACTGAGAAGGTGACGTGTGGCCGAGGACTGACGTAACCCTTCGTCATTTTCTCGGGTGCTAACTGTCGGGCGTCGGGACCAACCCGATATGCATAAGGGCCATCCGATCAGAGGCACTCGATCGAACGGCTGACGGGTTGATGAAGTGATCGAGCGATACGGAAGGGGGGCGAGATTTAAAAAATATATTTTTTGGGATGCGCACTTAGCGGAAAACCATTGGGGTATGAAGAATTTCGATGGTTTTTTTAATATATTTTCAATAAAACCAATATAGCGCCCGAACCATTGGATAACATAAAAATGGGTTTTTTATGAATAGTTTTGTCAAAATGCGCCCAGTGCTTAGACTTTGGATAAAGGATAAAAGTGGGTTTTTAGAGTATTTTTGCCAATGAAGCGAGTTAAAGGGACAAAAGGGGTTTTTAGCAAGGTTTTTGGGGACTTTTTGGGTTTTTCTGAGCAGAGGGAAGGTGAGAGCTTAGGGGAAAGGTTGTTGCTCATAACCAGAGGTTAGAGCAGCCCCAGGACAGGGTTGACCACAGTCCCAGGTGGACTAAAGTCTCCCTTTAGACAGACATATTTAGCTATAATGTTAAAAAGAGGATATTTATAGAATGCTTTGGGGGTTTATACACCATGGTGTTAATAATACTAGGGAAAGGGTAACATAGGGGAATTACATAATAGAGTTAGAGTTAATATGGGGGAATATGTGAATGAGGGGGAAAATCACTAAGTTTACTTGAGACTTACTTAGTTTAGGGAGTAGATCAAAATGAAAAGAATTTTTAGACAAGAAATGTGGCTTTTCAATGAATAAAACCACCATCAAACCTCAAGTTTTCTAAGCCATTCAATTGATGAGGGGATGTTAGTAATGAGTGGGAAAATGGATAATTGGGAAGTTAGACATGCTTCTTTGTTTTTCTTTTCTCATCTTGACCATCAAGGTTAGATCTGAAATAAATACCACTTCTGCAACCCCATCTACTTACCCAGCTACTTTGCCTAGCATTTTTTGTTTCTTCTTGGAGGGTGCACTTAGGCTTGTAGACCCTTACTTGCCTTTTTTTTTTTTTTGGCTTTTTCTTCTGTTTTTCCTATCTACGTCTACCCTTATTTCTCCCAAGGTCCCAGATTAAGCTGTTGGGAGCCTTTTGTTCTCTACCTGAACTACTTGTCTGCCAAGATTAAACAGTTTGGACAGACTCCTTTCTCTATTCTACAACTGAAAATTTAAAACATGACATGATCCAGTTTAGACTGTTGGACCATCCATCAAAATTTGAGTCCTTACCAAGCTATAATCACAACTTGTATTCTTATGGAAATATGTGATCTTTGCATCATCAAAGCAGAGCATATTTGGACATTTTCAGTGCCAATCATGAAATATGAAACCTATTGGTATAGGTAGCTAACAGTGGCTCCACATGGGGATGGTGTTTCATTTGAAAGACCAAGAACAGCAGGTCAGATTGCCTTGCTCCTTGACTGCTCTGGCCAATCTTGAAGTTTGTTGCTTTGCAATGCCAAAATTGTGTGCTTCTCTTCTTGGTAGACCTCTGATTCTATTCACCTTTTGCTGGCAGTTTTAAGAAAACTTTGAGAAATTGCATTTTTACATGTTGACAGAAAATAATATATACATCTGGATATGTACAAGGGAAGACTCAGGCTGCACTTATGGGTGATATTCAAAATAGTGCTTCAGCATCCTGCCATTCACAGGACCTTCATCCAAATCAGTTTCATTTAGACTCTTAAGGAAATAAGTGTTGTTTCCTTGTACTGCTTGGACAGCAAATGGTCCTCCCCAAAGGGAATCAAATTTTCCATGTTTTCCCTTATCCTCTCTTCTTGAATCCCACTTGAGGACTTTGTCACCAATGTTGAAATCTTCAGCCTTAGTTCTTCTATCAAAGGCCTTCTTTAATTTTTCTTGTAGAACTTGAACTCTGCTGAAAACTTGGTCTCTAGTTTGCTGTAAACATATGATTTGATTGATTCTTCTTTGCATATCATTTGGTTCAGCTTGGCTTTCTTGAAGAAGTTTCATAACAGGCACCCCTAGTGATGAAGGAAATTTGGCCTCTAATCCATAAACCAACTCATATGGGCTGGTCCCAATTGATCTTTTGGTTGTTAGTCTATCTGCCCATAGGGCATTCACAAGCTTCTTATGCCAATTCTTTTTGTTCTCTTCTAGTACTTCCTTTATGATGTTTACCAGACTTTTATTTGATGACTCAGCAAGGCCATTTCCTTGGGGGTAGTATGCAGTAGAATGGCCCAAGGTGATGTGAAATTTATGGCAAAAGTTCACCATTTTCTTGGATCTGAAAGCAACAACATTGTCTGTTATTATTTTGTCAGGACAGCCAAATCTAGCCAATATGTTGTTCTCCAAGAACTGAATGATAGTGGAATCATTTGCTTGTCTGCATGGGACAGCTTCAATCCACTTGGTGAAGTAGTCTGTGGCTGTTAACATCCATCTATGTTGGCCTGAAGATGAGGGATGAATTTCCCCAATGAAATCCAAGCCCCATTGTTGAAAAGGTCTTTCTGTTGCAATAGGCCTTAAGGGAAGTGGCAGCAACTCTCTCTTTCCCTCAAACACTTGACATTTATGACATGAGGTGGTGAATTTCTTGACATCAGAGAACATGGTGGGCCAGTAGTACCCAGCCCTTAGTATTTTATCCACACTGGACTTCCAGTACAAGTGTCCACCACAGTCACCTGCATGAAATTCCTTTATGATATTGTCAGTTTCATTCTCAATTAGGCAGTTTAATAATATGCCTTCATGGTTTTTCCACAATAAATTTCCATCCATAACACAGAATTTAGAAGCTTTCATTTTTAGGAACCTACATTTAGTTCTGGACAATCCTGGGGGAGCACACAGGTTTTGCAATACATAACATATATCAGAGTACCAAGGGGATTGTTCAAAGGCTACATTGATCTTTGGAGTCGCCAGCTCCGGTTCACTGTCCAGCTGGTTGATGTCTAAGGCTTGGAAATTTTCTTCGGTCATTAGTTTGGCCAAGCCTTGTCCTTTTATTAGTTTTGTAGGTTTTATCTCAATATCAAATTCCAAGATGTTGCCAATCCACTTTCCTCTTCTGCTCTCTAAATTTTCTTGGGTGAGAATGTCTTTGACAATAGGACTTGGCACATATGCTATAACATGGGAATAAAGGATATAAATCCTAAAGTCTTTAATGGCTTTGACCAAAGCATAAGCTTGCTTTTCCATGATTTGATACTTTAAAGGTGCATCTCTAAGAGCTTTGCTAAAGAAAGCAATTGGCTTCTCATTTCCTTGGTCATCTTTTTGCAATAAAACAACAGCAATAGTATGCTGGGAGGCAAAAGAGAAAATGATAAATTCTCTGTCAAACTGAGGGTTGGTCAATACTGGGGTTTGGGTAAGGGCCATTTTTATACCTTCAAAGGCATGATTGGCTTCAACAGTCCATTTGACTTTTGAATCTTTCTTTAGCATGTTATTTAATAATCTGATTAGTTCTGCTAAGTTTGGGATAAACCTTCTCAAGAAATTGAATTTTCCCAAGAATCCTTGCAACTCTTTGACATTTCTTGGGTGGGGCATTTGTAGGATAGCCTGTATCCTGTCTGGGTCAATTCTAATGCCATCTTTAGAAATGATGTGGCCCAATAGCTTACCTTCCTCTAAACCAAACAGGGATTTTTTGGGATTCAAGGAAATTCCATATTTTCTGCATTTTAGGAAGATCTGTCTCAAATGTTTTATATGTTCTTGGTCTGATTTTGAGAAAGGTGTAAGGTCATCTAGGTAAATGACAAGGAATTCATGAATCTCTTTGGAAAAAGTAATATCCATTGCTCTTTGAAAAGTTGCCCCTGCATTTTTCAATCCAAAAGGCATATTTACATATTTGAAAGTTCCCCATGGGGTAGTGAATGTTGTTTTGTCTTGATCATCAGGGTGCACCAGGATTTGATTGAAGCCTGAAAATCCATCCAGTAATGAGATCCTTGAGGCCCCCACCACTCTTTGGAGAATGTGATCCATCTTGGGTAAGGGATAGTTGTCTTTGAGGGATACTTGGTTCAGATTTCTTAAGTCCACACACAACCTTATTTCCCCAGTTTTCTTTCTTGTAGGGACTAAGTTGGAGATCCATTCAGAGAATCTGATTGGTGCTATGATGCCAGCCTTGAACATTTTCTGTAATTCTTGTTCCATTGCTGGGAGAAGCATAGGATTGATTCTCCTCAATTTTTGTTTAAAAGGCTTTTGATCAGGTTTGAGAGGGATTGTGTGCTGGATTACAGAGGTGTCGTAGGACTTTAGGTCCTCATAACTCCATGCAAATACATCCTGGAACTCTTTAAAGAGGTCAATGTATTTAGGCTTTTGGTCAGGAGGTAAAGAAGTAGACAATTTAATTATTTTGGGTTTGTCAATTGTACCTATGTTGCATTCTTGAATGGCTACATTTAAGGGCTGCATTTTTGGTTTTCTGGGAATATCATTTGAATCAAAGATGTCCTCTAGTGGAGTTAGGCCTGTTGGTAGAAAATTGTCTTTCAGCTCTATGATTTCAGTTTCAGCATTGGCCACCTCCTCACAATTGATTGATTGAATTTGCTGAATGTTGTCCTTGTTGAAAATAGTTGGATTTAGCATTTTCTTTGATGTTCTAGGTGATATTGGGTGAGTAATCTGTTGAAACTGTATTTGTGATGAACTTGATCTTTCAAGTATTTGTGATTGACTTGCTGTCTCAAGTATTTGTGATTGACTTGCCGTCTCAGTGTCAATATTTAATCCTGCAAATTCTTGTTGCAGAGTTAAAAACTGATTTATTTGCTTGTCATCCTCAAAGACTTGCCAATATTAACATTGTTTGGAATGGAGGGGTTGTGTTTTACCTCAGCTGTAAAACAACGATGGGGCTCAAAAGGCAGCTTGCATGTACTTGCAAATGTGGCTAAACTATGAGCATGCAGATTGTGGGTTCTAGGAATTTTAGTGATTTGGAATTCAGAGAAAAAGTTTAGTACTTCAGCAACAGCAGACCTATAAGTCCTTAGTCTTTTGTCATTGGTGACAAAATTTCCCTTCACTTGTTGGATAACTAAATCTGAATCACCCATGATTGAAACCCTGGCAGCTTGTAAGAACTTTACTAACTTGAGGCCTAGTAAAAGAGCTTCATATTCTGCCATGTTATTAGTACATCTGAAGTTCAATCTATAGGCTCTGCCTTCTGCATGACTATTTTCTTTATTGTGTACCCAAACTCCAGCTCCTGCCCCTAACTTGTTGACTGAGCCATCAAATTCAAGGAACCATAGAATATCCTGTTGGGAAGGAGATCTAATGATCCGTTCATGGGCTGGCAATGTGAGTAGAAGTTGTGGTTTTTCATCTAGCTTGTCTTCTAGGACAGTTTCATCATTTGATTGGGTATGCTTGATATTTGGAATAGCAGCAGTATCTAGTGTTTGATTGATTGTTGTTTCATGGGTAATTCTTTCATTTGAGTCTTCCTCCTATATGAGTATCTTGGTTTCTACATCACCTTTTGAGGGAGTTGTGTTGTCATTGAAGAGAATGTATGAGTCTATGTCTGAATGGACAACATATATGGGAAAGTTTTGAGGCTTTTCTTCACTGCTGACCATATATTTCATGAGTGTTTCTCTGTACAGTCTTTTTGGTTGCCCAAAAACAGAGATGGTGGCATATGACATGTCTAATTGTAGGGAACCTTGGAGTTTAGCTCCCCATGATCTTGATAACAACATCCCATACTTAGGTGGAATATCAGTGTTGGTCGCTCTAATTGTTTTCACAATTCGAGCTCCACATAAATTGTCAACCCGAGAAGGTCTTTTTATTTCAAAGATAATAGCGCACTGGATATGCTCAATTTCAAAAGCGGGATCGATGTTGTAGTGAAAGAAAGACACACACCTGTTAAATTCATTAATCTACTAATTCACACTCTACTTAATTAAAGCTGAAGTCAATTAAATTATAGCAGAAATGATTTCTCTGTTATAGCAAAGGAAACTCAATCTACAAGGAAAGAAATCATTCAACCATAGCAGGAACAGGACCCTATCCCCTGGTGAGGAACTTCAGCACCTGCTGCCTGGCACTTAATCACACTGTAAGAAATGTAACTTCAAGAGATCAAGACCCTATTCCCAGGAACAGGAACCTTCAGCACTTGTCCTCTTGTTTCTAATCACACTGCAGGCAAAGGAAAGCAATCAATGGGAGCAAGACCCTATCCCTTTATGCAGGGATCTTCAGCACATGCTCTCAACATCATTCACTCGTGCATTCAATACGTGTAGCGCTAAGAAACAGAGTATTGCAAACCATGTAACTAGTGTTTCAACAACAGAATTAAGGGAGGTGCAAACACATAAAGAAATAAACAAACTACAGGAACCAAAAGGGTGAATCTTGTGAGGAAGGCGGGCCCTTTCCTTCTCACAAGATTCCCCAGGAGAAAGAATTAAATTGGAACGCTCAAAAGAAGTTTTTATTCATCTGTCAAAGTAACTGATACATTACAGAAGGAGACTAGCTCCAGTTCTCCACAATACTGTCCTGTAACTTACAATTCAATCCCCCTCTAATGATGATGTCTCCTCTTTTTAAAGAGGAGACATCATTTACAATTTACATGAGAGCGAATATCTCGATTCTGTTTTCTTCTCCAAAACAGGACTATTCTATTCTTTTAGAAAGAGATACTGTTACAACCGAGACAACAGAAGTGCTATCTTCAGGATAATCCAGGTAACCGTATCTTCTGGCTGCTGCTACTATTCCACAAAAAGTTCTTCCAGAATTGCAAATTACGCATAACGGGATTTGCGCGCTTGACGGCTATTTCAGCAACTGAGTTAGCTGTTTCAGCAACGGGGTCAGCTGTTTCAGCAACGGAGTCAGCTATTTCAGCAACGGAGTCAGCTGTTTCAGCAACGGCCGCTCGTTCCCAACAAGGCATATAACTTATCTGCGATCTTTGACTTGTGTTAGCAACAATGCACTTCAATTAATGATAAAATATAAGAGTATTGCGGAATTAAATGTAAGACAGATTAATCATATAATAAAGAAGAGGTTTCTATATACCTTGGGATAAAGTGGATGAAAAAGACATTGAAGTTCACAGTTTAAGAGTAGAGTGGTGTCAAAATATATAGCAAAAATGGTACATAGTGGAGTCCTAACATCCCCCCCAGCTAAAAATGTTGCATGTCCTCAGGCAACCCCTAGTCTGAATCAGAGTCTGAGTACTAGAACTGAGCATGCAAATTACTCAAGCAGTAGCTGGAGAAGGTGGCATCTGTAGGAGCTCGGAATCCGCTGTTGGTCTGCAACTGTTGCCATGCCAAGGCTTCCTCTCTGTCAGTCAACTGGTAATGACATTGATATTTGTCTGAAGGCAGCCATAAAATTGGAAAACGGAAATGATACCCAATCCAGTTTACTCCACAATGTTGAATGCAATCAATGTACTTAGGGACCCTGGATAATGCAGCTTGAAGATTGAGAGGGTTAAAAGGATGATAATCCTGTCTTTCCTTACATGACTGCTGCCAAAAGATATCATTGGCCTTCAATGCAGCAGTACCCTTCATTCTAATGTGCTCTTGACACTTAAAAAGTATTGAAGCCTGTAATTGCTGTATGTGCTCCTTCATTCCTGGCTTCTGCAAGAATTCATAATATTGTGCTATAAACGTGGCTGGGCCTACAGGCTCTGGTCTAATCCACAGGAGTTTATTCTCCTCATTATGACTGCTTGCAGTGAACGCAGTCTGCCAAGTGAGCTGGTTAGACAAAAATGAAGCAAATGCCCTGATTTGTATATCGCCTGCAATTGGAATAAGATTAACTCTCCTATCTTCGGGAATGGCCTCATTATGAAGGTAGAGTTCGCACAGCAGATGCTGGTCACTTTCAGGGGCCTCCTTAAAGGTCTCAACAAATTTCTCTGAAGTCATTAATTCATATGGTCTGCCATTTGCTATTGCTTTTAATTGAAAATAAACTAATCGTTCAGAAAGAAAGAGAGAGTAATTTACAGAGGGTTTACGTGTAACCATCAATTTCCACACTAATGAGAACATCAAGGCTATCTGTGCCTTAGACTGTCTGGCTTCCTTCTTATACTCCCTGTGCTCTTGCAGTATTTGGTCCCAGCTATCCCAGTTAGCATATATATGGTTCTGCCATTGCAACTTATGCTGTCGTAATATTATATCTTGTTCTTCAACATATTGCTTCTTCCATCTGTTCATCTGTTCCAATGGATTCCATGGCAGAGTCTGTGTCTTTTTGACAGAAGTAGTGGGTTGGGACACTGTTTCCTCTGTCTGGATGGCTGCCTCAGAGGTAATGCGTTGGGGCATTGTTTCTTCTGTCGGGATGGCTGCATCCGCCTGCAAAGGATGGGATATCTGTGGTTTGATTTCTTCTTCTTCTTGCTTTATAGAGGGTCCTACTGGTTCTTGTGGAGCAGTAGGGCATTCCTCTTTTATTCCACCTGTCGTAGATGTTTCAGGGAGCTGAATCTTTAATACTTTGTAGCCTGCATCCTGATAAATGCTGCCACACTCCTTGCACATATATTCCATACATGGCTCCCTATTTTGCATTGAGGCTACGTGTGCTAATGTATGGAGATTGAGTTCTCTTTCAAAAGCCTCTCGAGCCATGGTTACTTTAGTTTTGTAAGCTTCTAATTCAGACTTCAGGAACTCATTTTCCTCCAGTAGAGATGTCATAGTATGTGAACCTTGTGTGCTGATTGGCTCTGTTGGAATATTTTGTTGATGCACAGTAGTAGCTGGTTCTTGTACCACAGTGGGTGGTTCTTGTGTTTCATCCACCGGGCTAGAAATGGATTCTTGTGCTCCAGTGGCTGGTTCTTGTGTTTCAATCACTGGGCTGGTGACTGGTTCTTGTGTTTCAGTCACTGGGCATTTCCCACTATCGTCCTGCTTGGTGTATTCTTGTGCCTCAGTGACTGGTTCTTGTGTTTCAGTCACTGGGCTAGTGACTGGTTCTTGTGGAGCAGTCACTTCTTGACCCATAAACAATGTCATATTATCCCGGGGCACTGGTTCTTGTGTGGCAGTGCCTTCGGACGAGACGGGTTGGGAAGTTTGGGATGGGGATAAAGGTTTTAGTAGAATAGTGGCAGGGTCAGGGAAAATGGAGGTGGATTTTGTCTCAACAGTCGTTTTCCTTTTTCTTTTTGGTAGGAAGGCAGCAAAATTGCTGCCCTTCCTTTTCTTTGAAAGGGAGGGCTTTTTTCTGGGGACAGGGTTTTCCGGAGGGGTAAGAATTTGAGATGTGGACCTTGTCCGTGGTCTGGAGCCTGCGACTGCTGAGGTTTTCTTCTTTTTCTTAACGGGTGAAGAAGGGGGTGTTAGAGAATCGTCACTAGGGACTGGAATAGTGGAGGCAGTTGGCTCTGCTAAATGAGGCGAGCTCGGGGTTGGGTTGACTGGGGAATGCGGGATTTCCTCCTGTTGTTCTTCATGAGGAATCTCTGGAATGTCATGAGGACTTTCAGATGGTTGAGGCATTTGGTCCTGCTGAAGAATTTCCGGAATATCCTGAGAATTTTCGGGTGGTTGGGATATTGGGGTTTGTTGAGGGATTTCGGGCGGCTGGGGAATTTCAGGTACTTGTTGAGGAATTTCGGGTGGTTGGGGAATTTCAGGTGGGGCGTGCAGAGGGGGATTTTGCTGAGAAAAACCCCTCTGTATCAGCAACTGGCATAAACGGTGATGGGTAAGGGATGACATTGGAGATTTGGCTCGTTTACAATAATAAGACATGTTTTTAATACAACCAAGCAGATAATAGGGGATATTAATCAGTCGTCCATTCCTCAAGTGATTCATCAAAACAAAATCATGATTGTACACTACCTGATAACGCCCCTCACATGTTAAGTAGTGTTTGATGAACTCTGCCACTGATGGCCATGGTTGAGGAAGTGAGTGCAGACTAACCCCGCGGCCTCTGGGTTCCACTTGCTCGTCCGGGTGCAGAAATTCTTGCTGTGCGTTAAGAACGACCTGCTTCCTGCTAAACCAGCGAGTGCCCTCAGCTGGCAACCCTGATACTTGCACTATGTCATCCTCTGTCACTGAAATGCGAACCCCTTGGACCACTGAAAAATTGTCTTCAAGGTTTTGTGCAAATTCTAAGACTTGTTCCTGGTTAAATTCCCCCAACCTTTCGAAATATACTGTCCATCCCGCTTGTTGGAAGATCTGATAAACTTCAGGAAACAGCTGAAGAAGACTTATGGAGCCGGGCTCATGTCTAACGGCCGACCCACCCATGGCTGTAGCTTTGAGTTTTCCGCAGAGGCACCGACACAGTAAACTCAGACCGTGATCGCACTAGTTGTTGCAACAGAGGCTGCATAGTCTAAATGACGGCAAAAATAGATATGACAACGGGCGGCTGCTTGGTTCATGCGAAATGATTATTCTATTTTCGGAATTCCCCCCCCTACGTATGGTGTAACAATGATTGGACGTGTAAAGATATGCAATCATTATGAAATGAAATCCTCTCTTTAATATGATTTAACCGAATTACATTAAAACCTTATACCTTACATTTTACCTTTGATTTAATAATTCGAAGTGTCGGTTGCTTCAAGATAGCTTTAATGTATATGGAAGAATTTGTAGATTTTTAGAACGGAGGTGTAATTGAATCTGGTACATGCTGAATAGTTTTCACCAAAAGGATCTGAAGTATAATCGTGGAGAACCAGAAAGCTCATATGACAGGAAAGAGAGATACTGTTTTGATGATAACAAGTTGCTGAGACTGGTGTTTGAGCAACTGAAAAATGAACGATACGTTGCTGAAACAGGTGTTTCAGCAACGGGAGAAATCGATAATACATTGCTGAAACAGGTGTTTCAGCAACGGGGGAAATCAATGATACGTTGCTGAAACAGGTGTTTCAGCAACGGGAAAAATCAGAGAAATGGGATAACTGACTTAGGTCTGTGAATGATAAGGGATTATTTCGGCAGTAAGGGGTGGGAAATACTGACTGAAGGAGGATATTTCAGGGGTGGTGGGAGTGGGAATAATAGAAGTAATGTGGGTATGGAGGGATATTGCTTTAGGAAAGAGGGTAAAATGATGGGAAGAAGCTTCTTGATTTAAAGCTTCAGATCTTCTCATGATGAATCTGTCCTCCTTATTGCTTTTTCCAGAATCTGCAAAATTCAATTGTAATATGCCAATCCTTGACAGGGATTATTAGTGCTAAATCTAATCTAATACTAAAAATATAGTGCAGAAAATTAAGTACTGTGAGGAGCAGAAGACTCCCCTAGAAAAAGATAATGAATATCAGTCATGTAAGCAGTCTTGAAATCCTCTTTAGAAACAGGGCGCTTATATAGACGGAGCCTATGGCCATTGACTAGTAGAGGTGTTTTAGCATCATCAATTGTTACAAGCCTTACCGTTCCGTTTGGAAAGACATCATCTACTTCATATGGTCCAAGCCAACGTGTACGTAGCTTTCCCTGAAAATTTTCAAACCGAGAGTCATACAACAAGGCCCAATTGCCTTTTTGGAACTGCTTGTGTTTGATAATTTTGTCATGCCACTTCATCCTTTGTTGCTGAATCATGTTTGTTTGATGAATGGCATCTAATCTCTTTTCATCCAACTCCAAAAGTTGCTGCAATCTAGTTGTCTGCACATCATTCAAATCAAGATTAACAGCTAAAGCAGTCCTTAAAGTTTTAATTTCAAATTCCACAGGAAAAACAACATTTTTACCATAAACCAATTCATAGGGGGAAAAACCTGTAGTGTTTCTCCAAGTAGTCCTGTAAGCCCATAATGCCTCAGGGAGCCTTTGGGACCAATCCTTTCGGTTGTCCTTCACTGTTTTAGTTAGAATGGCCTCTAAAACTTTGTTTGTGCTTTCCACCTGCCCATTGGCCTGGGGGTGGTATGGTGTAGTCATTCTATGTTGAATATGATATTTGTGAAGGGTAGATTTAAAACCATGAGAATTGAATGGAGGTCCTCCATCAGTAACTAGCTCTCTGGGAATTCCAAATCTAGTGAAAATCTCTTCAAACAAGAAGGCTAGAACAGCCTCTTCATTGGCTCTAATAAGTGCTTTGGCCTCCACCCACTTAGTCATATAGTCTGTGCAGACTAATATATAGGTTCTTTGATTGGATGGAGGGTTAATGGGTCCTATGAAGTCCAAGGCCCATCTTTCAAATGGTTTAGAAACTACCTGGGGATTTAATGGCATTTGGTCTCTATGATTGGGTTGACCCATTCTCTGGCAGCTGTCACAAGCCCTTACATACTTCTTTGCATCCTTAAATAATGAGGGCCAATAGTAACCCATCCTCAGAATTTTATGTGCTGTTCTTTTATCAGCAAAATGGCCTCCACAAGGGCCATCATGACAAGCTTTCAATATGTCATACACTTCATCTTCTCTAATGCATCTTCGGATCTCCTGATCAAGCCCAGTATAGAAGAGACACCCGCTTATCCAGCTGTACCTGGCACTTTGTTGAACAATTCTTCTCTTTTCTCTATATGACAGGTGTGCTGGTAGTTTTCTTGCAACCAAGTAATTAGCAATATCTGCATACCATGGAGAATGAGCAGAAACTGCAAACAAATATTCGTCAGGAAAACTATCGTCTACTGGAATATCATTGTCAGTTTTTAACCGTGAAAGAAAATCAGCCACCACATTTTCTTTACCAGGCCGATCTACAATTGTAATATCAAATTCCTGCAATAGTAATAGCCATCTGGTAACTCTAGCATTTGTGACAGATTTGTTCATTAAGTATTTAATAGCTGAATGATCAGTGTGCACAAAAGTAGGATAACCAATAATATAGTGTCGGAATTTATTAATGGCATAGATTACTGCAAGGAACTCTTTCTTGGTAACTGTATAGTTAAGCTCAGCAGAGGTCATATTCTTATTGATAAAGTATATAGCATAAGGAAGATGATTTTCCTCTTGTCCCAAAACCGCTCCAATAGCAATGTCTGAAGCATCAGAAGATATGTGAAACGGAAGATTCCAGTCGGGCCCCCTCAAAATAGGAGCAGTAGACAACTGATGCTTCAGTTCTTCAAAAGCTTTCTGACAAGAATTAGTCCACTTGAATTCAGCATTTTTCATAAGCAATACAAATAATGGAGAAGCTATTTTAGAGAAATCTTTAATAAATCTCCTGTAATAACCAGCATGTCCTAGAAAACTTCTCACATCAGTTTGAGTTTTAGGAACAGAAAGATTCTGAATGACCAATATTTTAGATGGATCTACCTGAATACCTTGAGATGAAATGAAATGTCCAAGCACTATTCCCTCACTCATCATCATATGGCATTTTTCGGTACTGAGGGAGAGGTGAGCTTGAATACATCTTTTAAGTACTTTCTCAAGGTTTTGTAATGCCTCTTCAAAAGACACACCATAGGGGGTAAAATCATCCATAAATATTTCCATACAATCATTCAGCATATCGGAAAAAATTCCTATAACAGCTCTTTGAAAAGTTGCTGGTGCATTGCACAACCCAAATGGAAGAACTCTATAGGCGAAAGTTCCCCAGGGGCTGGTGAAAGTGGTCTTGTCTTGATCTTGGGGTGCAATTCTTATCTGATTATACCCACTGAATCCATCTAGAAAAGAAAAGAATTTCTTCCCTGCAAGACTGTCCAACACCTGATCAATGAAAGGTAAGGGAAAGTGATCCTTTTGAGTAGCTTTGTTTAAAGCTCTATAGTCGACACATACCCTCCATTTCCCGTTTTTTTTAGGAACAATTACTAACGGGGAAACCCATTCACTGTCAGATATGGGGTATATAAATCCTGCGTTAAGCAGTTTTTGAAGTTCTTCTTTAACAATTTCTCGTAAATTAGGATTCATTCGTCTTTGTGGTTGACAAACAGGTCGGCATCCCTCTTTAATGTAAATTCTGTGAGTACGTAATTCAGAAGAAATACCTTTCATGTCCGTGTAATCCCAGGAAAATGCCTCCTTATATTCGTGTAATAACTTCATTAGTTGCTGTGTTTCAGCATCTGTTAGATCAGGATTTATGTTTAATGTCTTACCGGGTTCAATTTCAACTGTTATGCTTTTAGATGAGATCGTGGTCAAAGTTTGAGATGAATCTTCAGGTTCAATCTTTTCTTGTGCATCAGTTTCAAAAATTGCAGTTAATTGATTGTGTGTTTCAGCAATGACAGAAGAAGGCTCACAAATAAAATTATTGATTATCTCATCCTCTGTATTGTCTTTAAGAGTTAAAGCTTGTCCTATAGTTAGAATCGGCTGAACAGCATTATCATCATAATCCATCCATATAGAATCTTCATTACTGACTACTGGCGTAGCGTGAGGATAAAGAGTTAATTGTTTTGTTTCATAACCATTAGAAATTGTCATTGAACCAGATCTGCAACTAATAAATGCATCAGTTGTGGCCAACCATGGCCTTCCTAGAATTAAGGGATGTCCCCCCAGCTTTGTTTTAGTTTGCAATACAACAAAATCAGCTGGATATTTCCCGGATTCAACTGAAATGAGTAGGTCTTCATCAATCCCTTCTAGCTTAATTGTGGAACGGTCAGCTAACTCTAAGATGGTGGGTGTATCTCTGATTGTGTTATTCAGCTGTAACAATTGTGAAGTTTCTAGAGTCATTATATTAATTGCTGCACCTAAGTCTACCAGAACTCGGGGAATCATTGCTTTACCAATCTGAACTGTGATAGTAGGATGGCCAGGATCACCATATTTTACAGGAGGGGCTTTTCCGGACATTAATGCAGACAAGTCTCCCATCACATGTACTGTAAGGGGATCCTTGGTTCTCCTACCAGGTTTCTTAACACAAATATCCCTTAATGTTTTGGCATAAATTGGTACATCTCTTAATGCTTGTAAAAGTGGAATTTTAATATACAAATTTTGCAATTCCCCCATAAAATTAAAAGCAGGTGTTTCAGCTGTTTTGGTTAAAACCAAACGCTCGGGGAATGGTGGTTCTGTTAATTCAACATTTTTGCTAGGAGGTGGTTGAGCTTCTTTTTGTTTCTCGGTTTCATTTTTATCTGAATCAGTTATGTCATCAATAATAGGCTCTACTATTCTTCCAGATCTCAGATGAATATCATTACATTGCATAGTAGGGAATATAGACTGATTCTGAATATCAATGACTTGCACAACTTTATTATTGGGGTTAGGATTTGGTTGCACAGGTAGTTGGGGTCTCATTTGGTTGTTTGGCGGAGCATTTGATGGCAGAGAGAGTGATTGTTGGAATTGAGGCATTTGATTTGGGTACGGGAGTGATTGACTATTCCAATTTGAGTTCCAAGGATTGAAAGGAGGTGGTTGCTGTGGAGGCCAAGGAGTCCACATTGAAGGATCAACAAAGGGAGGGTTTTGCATTTGCATGGGTGGGAAATTCATTTGATTGAAAAGTGGATATTGCATTTGGTTGAAGGGGGGATAACTTGTTTGGCCAAAAGCAAAATAATTGTTCCAACGATTAAATGGCATACCAGAGTTCGTACCTTGCCCTTTAGGTTGCCATTGTCTTCTTTGAGTTAGCAAGTAAACTGCCTCAGCTTCTTCTTCCGTTGGCTGCAACGCTGCTTTTATTCCTGGTAGAGATGGACACTGTTCTGTCTCATGATCTTTCTCACAAAGGGTGCAAACTGGTACTTTATCTCTTGGGCATTCCCTTAGTGGATGCTTGTCTCTACATTTCGGGCAAAAGACAGCCAGAGTTGCTTCTGCTTCGGCCTGCTTCTTCTTAACCTGCAAAGTGTCAATCTGCGAAGCAAAAGAACTTAACATTTCGGTTTTAAATTCTTCAAGTAAATTACCTATTTCTGCTCTTGTTGCTCCTCCATTGGCTGATTTCTGCACCCTTGAATAGGTGGAGTCTCTTATTCTGTTTCTTGCAGCTCCCCTAGAGCACCTTTTAGCAAGTTCACAAATCTCATCATATGATTCTTTGGATATATCTCCCTTAGCAAGCATATTTAACATATTTAAACAATCATCCCTTAAACCTTTAAGTAATATTGTTTTACGAATTTCCTTACTTATATCCGGATGATCGGATCTCTGTATGTTGTATTGCAGCCTTTCTATGTAGTCCTCCAGACTTTCATCTGATTTTTGTGCCATATTGAATAGTTCATCCTTCTTCTCTCTCGTCCGGTAGTAGTCTTGATATTTAAGCAGAAATTTTTGTTTCATTTGCTCCCATGTTGTGATTACCTGACTTCCAAGGCTCATGAACCACCTTAAAGCATTCCCTTTTAAGGTGGCTGGAAACAGCTTCAACTTTTGAGCATTAGTAACATAATCATAACTTCTGCATAAAATATCTAATTCAAAAAGAAATTCGTCAGGATCCTCAGTGGATAAACCATGAAAGTTAGGTAGAGCAGACAATGGGATATTTTTCATTGTTCCTGCAGGAAGATCACTGATGGGAAATCCTAAGGTAGAAAGGGAATTTTCATCCCTTCTTTCTTCTTCAGGACCTGCACGTCCTCCTCCGAAGAGGAATGCATCATTGTTATCTTCCATCGTTGGCCCTCCTACTGCACTTTCTCGATCGTCAGAATCCTCTATTGGTTCTTCAATGTTTTCTACCGGTCGTCCAACGCTTTCTACTATTTCCTCAATGTGTTCTACTGATCTGCTAATACTTCCCTCTGACTCTTCAGCGCTGGCTGCTGGTTCTTCTGTATTTTCAGGACCCACAACTTCCTCTGTTCTGTAATCTGACTGAGGAGAACGCTGAAATTTTGATTTCCGAGAACTTAATCTTTGTGATGATTCAGCCTTCGATACAATCTCGTCAATAAACGTTTTTCGTCCTCCCCAGCCCTTGCCACCTGTGCGGTTATTTTTCTTCTGGTTTCCTCGTCCTCTCATGCAATCTGCACATTAAAAGGAAAAAAAATGAATGCTTTTGAAATCTATAATTACCTTCCCCGGCAACGGCGCCAAAATGTTGGTCGCTCTAATTGTTTTCACAATTCGAGCTCCACATAAATTGTCAACCCGAGAAGGTCTTTTTATTTCAAAGATAATAGCGCACTGGATATGCTCAATTTCAAAAGCGGGATCGATGTTGTAGTGAAAGAAAGACACACACCTGTTAAATTCATTAATCTACTAATTCACACTCTACTTAATTAAAGCTGAAGTCAATTAAATTATAGCAGAAACGATTTCTCTGTTATAGCAAAGGAAAATCAATCTACAAGGAAAGAAATCATTCAACCATAGCAGGAACAGGACCCTATTCCCTGGTGAGGAACTTCAGCACCTGCTGCCTGGCACTTAATCACACTGTAAGAAAAGTAACTTCAAGAGATCAAGACCCTATTCCCAGGAACAGGAACCTTCAGCACTTGTCCTCTTGTTTCTAATCACACTGCAGGCAAAGGAAAGCAATCAATGGGAGCAAGACCCTATCCCTTTATGCAGGGATCTTCAGCACATGCTCTCAACATCATTCACTCGTGCATTCAATACGTGTAGCGCTAAGAAACAGAGTATTGCAAACCATGTAACTAGTGTTTCAACAATAGAATTAAGGGAGGTGCAAACACATAAAGAAATAAACAAACTACAGGAACCAAAAGGGTGAATCTTGTGAGGAAGGCGGGCCCTTTCCTTCTCACAAGATTCCCCAGGAGAAAGAATTAAATTGGAACGCTCAAAAGAAGTTTTTATTCATCTGTCAAAGTAACTGATACATTACAGAAGGAGACTAGCTCCAGTTCTCCACAATACTGTCCTGTAACTTACAATTCAATCCCCCTCTAATGATGATGTCTCCTCTTTTTAAAGAGGAGACATCATTTACAATTTACATGAGAGCGAATATCTCGATTCTGTTTTCTTCTCCAAAACAGGACTATTCTGTTCTTTTAAAAAGAGATACTGTTACAACCGAGACAACAGAAGTGCTATCTTCAGGATAATCCAGGTAACTGTATCTTCGGGCTGCTGCTACTATTCCATAAAAGGTTCTTCCAGAATCGCAAATTACGCATAACAGGATTTGCGTGCTTGACGGCTGTTTCAGCAACTGAGTTAGTTGTTTCAGCAACGGGGTCAGCTGTTTTAGCAACGGAGTCAGCTGTTTCAGCAACGGAGTCAGCTGTCTCAGCAACGGCCGCTCGTTCCCAACAAGGCATATAACTTATCTGCGATCTTTGACTTGTGTTAGAAACAATGCACTTCAATTAATGATAAAATATAAGAGTATTGCGGAATTAAATGTAAGACAGATTAATCATATAATAAAGAAGAGGTTTCTATATACCTTGGGATAAAGTGGATGAAAAAGACATTGAAGTTCATAGTTTAAGAGTAGAGTGGTGTCAAAATATATAGCAAAAATGGTACATAGTGGAGTCCTAACAATCAGCAACTACCACATCCATTAGGATTGTTTTGTTTGGGTATTGAACCAGAGACACACATAAGTCTTTTATGAGACCTAAACACTTGACTTGGCTGGAGTCAAAGGAAAACAGGTCCTTGTATGGTCTTGTTATGTCTAGATTCAATCTCTCCATGACTGCTTTTGGCATGAGATTGTGAGAGGCACCTGAGTCAAACATAGCATTATGTAGTATTTTATTATGAATGTGTAAGCTGACATAAAAAGGTAATACCCCTGTGGCTACCGTTTCTCCATCCACTTCTGGGCCAAACAGTAATTCTGGGGTGTCATCCAGCACATTGACATCATCTTTGTTGCTAGTGAGTTGAAGGGACTTTTTGATCTGTAGTTTATAGATGTCATGCTTGGCTAGTTCTGAGAGAGGAATTGCTATTTTCAGTTTGCCAATTTTAGTTTCTAGGTCAAAGGGTTTTTCAGATTAGGTCTTGGGGTTATGGATAACTGTCCTTTCCTTGTTCATTAAATCTTCTTCTTGATTTTTATCTTGGCTTTGGGAGTTGCCTCTTTTACTCATCTCTTGGGGAGTAACATTTAACTTAGGTTGAGAAGGTGAAGTGGCCACAGGCTGCTGTTTTAAGGACAGTGGTTTAGTGATCTCTTCAATAATTACTTCTTCTGCAGGTGAATTTGTTTCGTCATTAGGTTCTGTGAATGTGACTCTTTCAGGCTGTTGATTATCCTTTATCTTTTGAGGCTGGTTTACATTCACAGTTCTGCTCCTTAGCTTATATTGTTTATGGACTTCATAGACAGTAGTGTCATAGCCTTGTTTAAAGTCAAAGGATTCACCTGATTTAGTTTGGAACAGTTTGATTTCATCATCCTCATGATCTTCTTGTGTCAAGAAAACTTGACTTTCACAATCTAGACCTATTAAATTAATCTCAGGATCTTCATTGAGCTCTGTTGATGTGGAAGTTTCTGCATAATTTTCTTGGAAAGGGGGTCTTATGTCTTGATCAGCACTGGATTTGCCAATGCCTGGGTTTTGAGTTCTCCTAAAATTTGGATTCCTAGGAGGGTTGTTTTGTGGTGCTTCCCATGATGATTTTCTTTCAACCGATTCCACTCTATCACCCAATCTTTTCATTCCAGTGAGAATTGCATCTAGCTTTTGATCAAAGGCAGAGGGTTCCTCTTTGAAAGCAGTCCTCTTTTCCAACCTTGCCCTGTTTCTTTTGGCAATTAGGTTGGCTTCCACTGTAACAGCAACCCGTTGGGCCTCTGCAAGGGATTGAGGATCTCTTTCCTTCAACTGATAGGCCATGTCAGGGTCAAAACCATCTGGGAATTTGTACAAAGCTAAATCAGGAGGAGGTCTTAAATTTTGTGGAACCGCGTTATATACATTGTTAAATCTTGCACAATACTCCAAAAAAGTCTCTTGGGGACCTCTTTTGATAGTGTCATACTCCCCAAGTATGTGCAGAGGATCTTTCTTCTTCTCCCATCTACTAGTAAAGGCTTGATATAGTTCATCAGGAGTTGTGATGGAATTTGCATTCAGGGACCTAAACCAAGTTCTTACATCCCCAATTAGGCTTTGAACAAACATCCTCATTCTGACACTGTCATCATCTATTTCATAGGTCTCAAAATGGTCTTGCATCCTCTTAGCATGCTGGACAGCTGTCAGAGGGCCATTGGAGTCAACATATGAGATTTTGGTTTGGTAATCTTGGGGTAGAGCTGCAGCATTAGCTGGTATCTGCAAGGGTGCATATCTGTTAGCCATATTTACAGGGTTTAGAGGATTAACAGGGGCAGCTGGGATAATAGGGACAGTTGGTATCACTGGGGTGATAAGTAAGGGTGAACCTAGGGTGTTGGTCAAGGGGATATGTGCAGTGGATGAAGATGTGAGAGGAGGACTTTGAGATGTGGATGGTGAACTAGGGGAACTAGGGGTAGATCGGAAAAGGACCATGCATGGGGTAGAGATAAGGCTGGGATAATCTGAATCTGAGGTTAAATCAGCAGGCTGCTCCTACCTTTGCTGTCTCCTAATGTTTCTAGGGATGGTATTTGGATTATCAACAATGATGGGTGGATTAGGGTCAGGATTTGCCCTGGTATGCCGTGGATTTTTCTTGGGAGCCAGCTTCTAACTGTTTTTTAGGATTTTATAGGAAGTTTTTTATACTTGCAAGGACTGGATAAAGATTTTGGAATGGCTATATATATTTCAAAGCTGATATGAAGACTCACTGAAAAAGCTCTTCCCTAAAGCTATTTATGTAATACAGAAACAGTTTTGAAGGCCTCCTGACTGATTTCAGGCTCGATTTGCAGCTTTGAGAGATGTATAGAAATTGGCAAATCCTAAGAAGTCCCCAATGGAGTCGCCATTTATGTTAACACCCAGGTTGTTCCCTTTGACTCTAAGGGAATACGGCCGGGGTAACCACTAACCAATCTTTGGATTACAGTGCCTAGCCACACTGTAATAAGAGAGGGCTCTCTCTTTATAATTTGTCTCTGTTCTGTGGAGATTTTAGGCTAGCTATGAAATAAGGGTGTTTAGTTTTATGCTTTGGTTGAGGGATATCTTTCTGTATTTGAAGTGTGCAATCTGCAGATGAGTTTATTTCATTGCGCAATGGAGTCTGTGGCTACAAGTGTTTAGAAATCTTGAGGTGATTTACTGAAATTACAGGGCCATTTAAATACTTCATATAACAAAGTTAGATTATGATGGTGACATGTCAACAACCAGATGAAAGCATTTAAGAATTTTCCACTAAAGCTGGGGTGTGGAGAAGAGATAGATGCCTCAGGAGCAAACTTGAATTCCTGAAAATATTTATCACAGTGAGAGATATAGCTTGAAAGGGTAGCAATTAAGAATTACACCTTATTTACTGTATCTGGAAGAAAACATTTATAACAGCTTAGATTGAGTTCAGGGTAATCTGTGATTAAATCCTGGAACTATTCTTTTACTTTGCCATTAAGTGTAAAACTCAGAAACATGAAAGAAAATGAAAGACTAGAAAACATTTAACGCAGAGGTTTAAAGAAGACTTATTGTGCTATGAAACATGCAGGAATCCTGTAACATTCAGCCAGCCACCACAGTGCATCAAGGGACACAGAGCTTTGGAAATTCCATCCACCTTTTGTATTATTTCTCTGAGAATTGTACAGCAACAGAAATATAGAAGTGAAATCAACAACAACCCCTTGCCAACTCATGCGAAGGGGACTTTATAGAAATGTTTATACAAAATATCTCAGGAATTGAGTCATCTGAGAGAGAAATATCTTCATTACTTCGTACAACAAAGTAGAAAAGAAGTTATTACAGCTTTGAATACAACATAACGGCTCTTTAAGTCTGTCAGAGGATATTTTGACCTTTGGAGGTCACTGAGTCGGTTGGAACACTTTGCTTTAATGCTGGAAAATGTTCCTTTACGTTTGTTGTGCTGTATTTTCTCGGCCCTGCCACCTGTGACTGTGCTTGCTGCTGTGGTGACCGAATAGCCCTGCTGAGTTGGCTCAGCCTTTCATCTTTCCTTTGTATGCTGATCTACCAAAATTTTCCCTGTGTATGATCACTTATAAATTTGGAAAAACTTGATATTATAGGTTCTGGTTTGATAATATTAGCTGTGTCAATCTATCCGAGACTTCTTGTGTGTGCAATTGGTGCTTCACAATTGCCTCTATGGTTTCATCTGCTTCTGTATATTTATAGAAATTTGGAGGCACATCGAACAGATGATTGATCTCGTTCATGATGAAGAACAGGTTTTCCACCCTATTGTAAAGAGTCTGCCCTGATGCTGGCCCTGATTCTGCTGAAGTGCTGGGCTATCCTGCAATTTGACTTGCAGCAAAGGCATTGACCCTTTTAGCATAATTTTCATGGGTAAGCAGTCTTCCCACACTGCTTAGTATGCTGGGGAGGCCTCTGTTTTGTAATACCTAAAACCTGTCCATGAACCTGTTGATTTTGGTCTGCATATCTTGGGTTCTCCTTTCTAATATTCCAACCAGGTTTCTTAATGTCATGACCCTTTTAACCATTGAGATTGTCTCAGTCCTGTGAGCAATTCCCATGGTGGTCAGTTGAGAGCTTGTCCTGTTATTTAATATGTTGATCATCTTATTGGCAGCATCAGGCATGTTGCCAAGGCTTGCTCTTGCTCTGTGTATCTCCCTATTTGCCTTTGTAATGAGCGCTGACTGCTCATCTATGGTCTTAATGAATTGCCACTGATCAGTAATGGATTGGCCAATATTGGCCCATAGGACTGTTTTGAGCTCTGCTGTCACCTTATCAAGTGTGAGCTCTTTCTCAAGCTCAGTTATTCTCTTTTTGAGAGCTTTTATATCTCTTTCTTTCTCAGCCACATTCTGTTTGCTCTTATCATACCTTTCATTTACTTTAGCCAAAGATTCTTTGGCTTGATTAAGCTCCAACATTTGAGCTTCCAGCACTTGAATTTCATTTTGAAGCTTCTGCATATCCAGACTATGAGTCTGCTCTGTTGTTGGTGCAGCTGTCGATGTAGTTGGTGTTGTTGGTTCTGTTTGTTGAGGAGGAGGAGCAGTAGTTGGAGCAGCTTCCTCAAGGTTGATTACTTCAGGAGGAGGCTGGGAGGTTTGAGCTTCCTCTCTTTGTTTCAAGGCTTCCTGTAATGCTGCCTTTGCAGCCTCTGATTCTCCCAGCTTTTCTTGAGCTTGGATTAGCTTCTTGTACAGAGATACCAAAAAGGTTTTGGCCTCTTGATCATGTCTTTGCTGGGCAACATCATCTGTTTGAGGGTGAATTGTGGCTGGGAGTTTGATCTTTCTCCTCAAAGCTGCCATGTCTGCATCCCTCAACTTTAATATCTCTTGTATTCCCTTGATATCTTTGGGATCATGCCCAATCTCTATGATGATGTCTTCTAAGGACATAATTCTGTTGTCCTTTGCTTGAGAGGATGCTTTCTCCAACTCAAGCTGAGCAGCTGTGTTGTTAAGGCTATTCTCTAGCCTATAGTTATCAAATGTTTTGTCTGCCAACGAGGCATACACCATCTCACCCGTTTGTTTATGCAGTTCTATTTTGTCCATTGGGTGGATATCCTTGGCAAGGACCTCAAGGTTGGTCCTCAAGTAGTCATAGGCAGATTGGGGCTGCAATGTTGTTGGCATAAGATGACTCATGATCATTTTGCCTTCCTGCACATCATATGCAGACATGAGTCTTTGTTGATTGGTGGGAGCCATTTTCAACAAATGGTTATGCAACTGTATTTTGATGGGCTCACTTCTCCTCTTAATGTCGATGAACTGCTGTTTAATGCTGAGTTCACCTTCCCTTTGTTGACTTGAGGAACTCACTTCTCCTCCCATTGCTCTGTCCTGTTCCTGTTGAAAGGAACTTGCTGATGCTTCCCTGCTGGGTGGGACCATACCAAAAGACTGTCCCGTTGGCATTTCTTCCTCTGAGAAGGGATTGATTCTCTGTCTTTTCTCCCCATGAGTTGTTGATGTTGTAAGGGGAGTCTCTCTGTCCCTGTTCCTGCTTATATCCTCCTTTTGCGGAGTTTGGAGGATTGATGCCTCAGCTGAAGTTTCTTGCCTTGGAGGCACAGTTTGTTCAGTGGATTTAGGGGCTTCCACTGTTTGCTCTTGTTGGACAGGCTGCTCCTATCTTTCTTCTTCTTGCTATTGGTGTTGTGTTTGTTTCTGCACTTCCTGCTGCATCATTTCTTCTTGTTGTTGCACTAGTGTTTCCATTTCCTCTTTAGTCATAGGAGGTGGCTGTTCCATCTGCTTTTCTTTGCCTTTGCTGGATGTCTGTGGAGTATTCATGGCAGCTTGCTGATGTGTTGTTGAGGATGAGGCAGCTGCTCCAAGTTTTCTTTGATATGAGAGGGGGACCTGTCCACAAGTTTCCAAGTCAGCTTCTTTTTGAATATTTCTAGCCTCTCTTTCTAGCAGCTCTTCACTAGTAATTTCCTCTTCTAGGGTGCCCCTTTTCCAGCTCAATGCATTAGCATACTGCTCAATCTCAGGCAACCTCATATGTGCATAGGTACCCAATTTGTATTTTATCCTCCTGAGGGAAACAAAATGATTGGGGTCATAGGGTATCCATTCAAAACTAGTTTGCAGTTTGAGGGCCTCTTGGATACTATCTTCCTCTCTCCATCCCTCCTCTCTTTTGTTATATAGGAAAGGGCCCAGCTGGCTCCTTACCTTCAACTGTGCCTTCTTGTTCTTGCTTTGGAAGTGGAGGTAGTCGGCATTCCCAAATTGCCTGAAGTATTCTAGGGCAAAAAGTCTCATAGGGACATACCTTGGCAGCCTATAAGGCTTCAACTCACAGCCATAAACTCTGATTACTGTGTGGTGTTGGTAAAAGTACCAATTACCAATGTTGTAGGTTTTGGAGAGATGGAGAACTCTCCTCATGTCATCAGTCAACCTTGGAGGAGAAACACCATACAACAATGTCATATCTGTATGAATGAACAAGTCTATGAACTCACAGTATGTGTATGGTGATACAGAGATGCAATGAAAAACTGAGGTCCAAAACACAACTGATCTTGGATTCCCCTGGGCATTAACTTGCTTCAGGGGAATGAGGAAGCTGTCTGGTTGATAAAACAAGAATAGATGGTAAATGTATGAAGTGTATCTGAACAGTCTCTCCCTTTGCAGATTCATTAGCTGGTCATGGATCCTATCTGCAATATATGTGGCATAGTCATAATGTATAGCTGGAGGCTTTCCAGGAGAGAATATAGACAACATTGCCATTATACTATCATCCACATCCTCCACTCCCCTGAACCATAGATCATAGCTGATCAAATCCACTAGCATTCTGCCCAATTCATTTAAGTATGCATATCCAATAGGCGGAGTTCTGATGGATTCAGCGCTTGGTTGTATGAACAGCTGATTGATTTTGATGATCTGGTCATTTGACAACTTAGTCCCCTTCTTTATCAAGTTCTACATGTAGAGGGGGGTCAATGATTTTGCAGTGTGGAAATGCAACATCTCATTTATGCTCTCTGGGGTGATATGGAACAAAATTGAGCATGTGGGGCTAAGAACAGTTCTTTGGCATGGATCATAGCACTCCTGACATCTGTGGATCAATTCTGGCATAGGATTTACCTGAGGGAGGTTGTAGATGGGCAAGTTTGAGTCCCAAATCCCTAGGATATCAGCTCCACTAAGGTGCTAGGCTTTCAACTCATTTAGCATCTGGATATTATATTTAGAGCCTAACGGAAAATAGTCTAACATCTGATAATCCACATCTCCCAGAGCTTTCCATTCTAACTCCCTTTGAGGGGTATTGAGAGGCTTGATGTTCAGTGCAATTGGAGTTTCCATGGTTTCCTAAGCTTCTGAATTGCAGGTGAACTAGTTGAAGTAAGCAGAACAACACAGAGGTGATTCCTTACAATGGAAGTGTGAATTTTAAGGACCATAGGGCGAATTGAGCACACATCAATTGAAATACTGTTTAGCGGATTGATAAAAACAAATAGCAGGGCTGACCAGAACTTTTCTACGGTGAATTTAGCCAGCAGAGGTTTCTAGCTCACGATTGCGCGAGCTACCTGTGAATTCAGGTTGATTAAGTCAAATGCAGGTTTTGCAGACTGTTTGTTGCCTTGCCAGAGGGAAATAGGTACACGTTACTGGATACCAAATGGTGAATTCAGTGTTTTAATACTCCCTTAACAGTTTGTTTGTAGAAATTTGGATAAAAACCAGGTGTAGAGAATTATTTCGAGAAATACCTTGCGGATTGCCAATGACAGTCGCAAATGCAGGTACGACGGAGGCGCCCGCAGTTTCAGAGTCGAACTTTTTAGGTTGGCGCTGGTATGGCCATCAAATACATGCAGGAACAACAACAGTCTCTTTTGGCAAAAGTAGAAAAAAGACGAAATTTTGGCCTAAAAATAGATTTTTGGCAATATTGGCGCGTTTTTGGGATGACGTCAGCATGACGTCATCGGGTGGGGTCGGAGTCAGATGACGTCAGCATGACGTCACCGGGTGATGTGGCAGGTCCTGGTTGGTCCATGGATATGCTGAAGTGGCTGACATGTCAGCGAAGGGACGAACAAATGAGGTGATGCGACGGCGGGGTGGCAGCGACGTGGCTCTGACGTGGGCATGACATGGGACCAGCAAAACCGGGCGGTAAGTGAAACAGTGGTAACAATTTTCTCGGACCGCTTACAATACGGCCCCGGTTTTGTCAGAGGCCGACCCGAGAGACTGAGAAGGTGACGCATGGCCGAGGACTGACGTAACCCTTCATCATTTTCTCGGGTGCTAACTGTCGGGCGTCGGGACCAACCCGATATGCATAAGGGCCGTCCGATCAGAGGCGCTCGATCGGACGGCTGACGGGTTGATGAAGTGATCGAGCGATACGGAAGGGGGGCGGGATTTAAAAATATATTTTTTGGGATGCGCGCTTAGCGGAAGACCATTGGGGTATGAAGGATTTCGATGGTTTTTTAATATATTTTCAATAAAACCAATATAGCGCCCGAACCATTGGATAACATAAAAATGGGTTTTTTATGAATAGTTTTGTCAAAATGCGCCCGGTGCTTAGACTTTGGATAAAGGAGAAAAGTGGGTTTTTAGAGTATTTTTGCCAATGAAGCGAGTTAAAGGGACAAAAGGGGTTTTTAGCAAGGTTTTTGGGGATTTTTTGGGTTTTTCTGAGCAGAGGGAAGGTGAGAGCTTAGGGGAAAGGTTGTTGCTCATAACCAGAGGTTAGAGCAGCCCTAGGACAGGGTTGACCACAGTCCCAGGTGGACTAAAGTCTCCCTTTAGACAGACATATTTAGCTATAATGCTAAAAGGAGGATATTTATAGAATGCTTTGGGGGTTTATACACCATGGTGTTAATAATACTAGGGAAAGGGTAACATAGGGGAATTACATAATAGAGTTAGAGTTAATATGGGGGAATATGTGAATGAGGGGGAAAATCACTAAGTTTACTTGAGACTTACTTAGTTTAGGGAGTAGATCAAAATGAAAAGAATTTTTAGACAAGAAATGTGGCTTTTCAATGAATAAAACCACCATCAAACCTCAAGTTTTCTAAGCCATTCAATTGATGAGGGGATGTTAGTAATGAGTGGGAAAAGATATAATTGGGAAGTTAGACATGCTTCTTTGTTTTTCTTTTCTCATCTTGACCATCAAGGTTAGATCTGAAATAAATACCACTTCTGCAACCCCATCTACTTACCCAGCTACTTTGCCTAGCATTTTTTTGTTTCTTCTTGGAGGGTGCACTTAGGTTTGCAGACCCTTATTTGCCTTTTTTTTTTTTTTTTTTTGCTTTTTCTTCTGTTTTTCCTATCTACTTCTACCCTTATTTCTCCCAAGGTCCCAGATTAAGTTGTTGGGAGCCTTTTCTTCTCTACCTGAACTACTTGTCTACCAAGATTAAACAGTTTGGACAGACTCCTTTCTCTATTCTACAACTGAAAATTTAAAACATGACATGATCCAATTTAGACTGTTGGACCATCCATCAAAATTTGAGTCCTTACCAAGCTATAAGCACAGCTTGTATTCTTATGGAAATATGTGATCTTTGCATCATCAAAGCAGAGCATATTTGGACCTTTTCAGTGCCAATCATGAAATATGAAACCTATTGGTATAGGTAGCTAACAAGGGGAATGTTTCTCTCTGGCTAAAAATCTGAATCTGGTATGGCAGGTTGTGGCTCAAGCTCGCTTGATGTGTCTTTGAAGCTTGTAGATGACCATCATTCCCCCCCTGTCAGATACAAGGTGATATGATGGAGAAAACTCAATTGCAAGACTATTCAATACTCTAGAACACGTTTTGACATGTGACTGGAATATCTTCTCGGTTGTTGATGCCCATTGCCAAGAAGCGATCCATCCAAGATGAATCTTTGTTCTTGTAGGAGGTTTGCTTTTGAAGCATTTGTTTGAAGAATGATTTTTTTTATGACAATGCTTACATGGATGAATATCAAAACAATGATCTTTTAGATGGCCAACTCGGTCATAGTGTTGGCATTTCACAATTTGTTGCTGTGGAAGAGGGGCAGAATTTAGAACAACTAGAGGTGAACTGTCATGAGGAGCAGGTGAATATGAACCATCCTAAATAAATCTAGCACTTTGAAATTGGATTGGTTTGGAGTAGTCTGGAATATGAAAGGACACATCCTTGTCATATCCAACACTAGTTCTCTGATTTTTATGGATAAGCTCTTCCCAAGGTCTGATGACCGACTTTGGAAGTGCAGGCTGAATTTCTGCTTTTGCATGCAAATTTGTTGTTGCATTAGGCACTGAATCTAAATTTGTAACATTACTGAATTGTTGTTTATGGGAGTCTGCTTCATTGTTCTGAACATAAACAAGTTCATAATGACGACTCCATTGTTGTAATGTTGCTCATTGTAGCTGAGATTCAAGCTGCAAAAGACAATTTTTTCCTGTGCATTTTGCAGAAAGGTTTGGATGTCAAAGAGAGCATCTTTTTTTCCCTTCACAGTGTCTTCAATAGCAGACAATGTTAATCTACTCAATAACTCTAAAAATTCATTGATTCTGGCCATTGTCTCAGCGAAAATGAAGACCTCAAAGGATTTCAACTAGAAATACACCATTGTTCTTTAAGCTTCTTTTATTATGGCTTCAATTGATAAAATAAATCCCAAGAGATAGAGGTGGAGTTGGGCCCAAAATAGTAAAAAGAAATCCGATATATTTCTGCAATTATCTCCAAAATAACATTGTAATTTGACTTTATGTGTTTCAATGATTTAAATAGTAGCCACACACCAACCATGCATCATATATGTGAGCCAACATACCCATAGGAAATTACTATCTTCATAGAAAGATACCAGTGAACCATGCACAATCTTCCACATACATATATCATGACTTTCACACACCACAAACTCGTTGCAACAAGTATACATACCATTCAAGCTGACATCATGCTCCAAATAATGTATCATTTCCTCTTTGTAATAGCCCGAATGCAAAATAATGCGCCATATACAGTCGCAACAGTTACATCTGGGCCATGTTGTATGGAAGAACACGAGGCTTCTCCTTCACTACAATGACCTAGGAAATGTGCTTCGACAAGGTTGCCGATAGCTTAACAATACATATGTGAATTCCGTTGTTCCAGCTTCTTTCATTGATAAGCCTCAGCTGGAAACTGGTGACAAAATTATAATGCCTCCGTCAGCTCTTGATCGTCTGGCATCTCTGCACATAGATTATCCAATGCTTTTTGAGCTTCATAATCCAGTAACACAGCGTACATCACACTATGGAGTACTTGAGTTTATTGCTGAGGAGGGCATGATTTATATGCCATATTGGATGATGGAAAATATGCTTTTAGCAAAGGGTGATACAGTAGAAGTGAAAAATGCCACCCTTCCAAAAGGGACATATGTCAAACTACAACCCCATACAAAGGATTTTCTTGACATATCTAATCCTAAAGCAGTGTTGGAGACTAGTTTGAGGAACTTCTCCTGCTTGACCATAGGTGATGGTAGCTTATAACAACAAGAAATACTATATAGACATAGTCGAGGAAAAACCAGCTTCTGTCATAACTATTATTGAGACAGATTGTGAGGTGGATTTTGCTCCTCCTCTTGATTACAAAGAACCAGAAAGAGTTCCAGCCAAACCTGCTCCTTCTGCAAGCACAACAACATCTGAAGAGGAATCAAAAGATGTGGCAGAACCGAAATTTAGTCCCTTTACTGGAGTTGGAAGGTGTCTGGATGGGAAACCATCGACTTCCTCTGGGAGGTCAGAAACAATATCCCATCTTACAAACAATAAAACATCAGGAATGTTGAATCTTCAAAAAGGTTAACATAGGTCCAAACAGAACCCATCACGCTTCTACTATGCATATAAATTTAGAGCATAGTTAATGAAACAATACGCCAAAGTAATACCAAGAGTAATTGATTTAAAATTCACTCTTAAGTGATTTCATTTAAAGAATTATTAAATGAAGGTATTACAGACTCATGTGCTGGTGTCTGTCTATGTTATTTTAGGCAACGAATCGATTAGATTGCGAAATACACAAACACTGGAAAATGGAAAACAACAAGAGAAATACATTAAGAAAATACAAGAACACAACAATTAATGAGTTCACCCTATTCTCCAGGGCTACATCTCCGATCCAGCTTTCAGTGGTGGCCTTCTTTGATTATGTCTTTAAAGCAGAGATTTACAATGAGGAGCTCAATTTGAGTCCCCTAAAACAAAATCGCTTGGCAGGGTGGTTCTTGGATTCCTGAAGCCACTAGAGTGCACAGACCCTTTTCCTATACAAGTCTTGACCTCTCTGGTCTTTAATGGGAGGAGCCCAACATGGTGCTCAATTTCCTGACAGATCCTCTCAAGGATTGCTTGAACCTCTCAAGATTTTTGTCTCCTCGATGCTACCTTAGGTCAGCTCGAATCTATGTCTTCTGCTCTAACTTCACTGTCTTTTCTTTGATCTCGCTCTCTCTGTCTTCATTTTCTTCTCTTCTCCCTGTGTGTCCTACTCTGTGTCTGTGCATGGATTAAAGCCAATCGATCTCATGACTTCTCACTTCCTATTTTGCTATTCGGTTCACCTGTTGCTGTTCATTTGGAGTTCCCTATCTCTTCTCCATCATCAACAGCTCACAGGGAGTGGCCACTTGTCCACCGTCAAATTTGGAGCCCCAAAATCCTAAGACATTCACTCATTTCACGCAGTTGACAGTTTTCTCAACCATTAGCACGCGATGAGAGGCAGTTTTCTCTCTCATCGGCCTGCCACACATCGAGGATTGATTGGAATCGCTCGTTTTTCTCCAAGTCCGCTTACTGCCCAAGGATACCCCCAATATACTGCCGATTTTGGAGCGCGGGACTCGCCTTTCACCTTAGCGCTTTCCCCATAGTTTTCCCAGCTTCCATGCGACCGAGCACTTCAGGGCTTTTCCTTCAGGAGGGATTTTAAGCGTTAATCACACATCAGAAATGCCCTCTATTTCCCGATACGAACTTCCCAAGTGCTAGTTTTTCCTCCTGCACGGTCTCCATGGGCCTCAGTTAGCGCACTTTGACCAAGGTCCTCATCCTTCCTTGCTGGCTGCAAACTGCAACTGTCTAGAGGTCTTCTTGATCGCTTTGTGCTCTTAAATTCGATTCTTTTTGTCCTGATTTGATACTATCATGGTGCTGTGATAATCTTCATGGATCCAATTTGGATCATGGCCTTCCCACTGAAAAAGCTTTTGGACCACCAAAAGTTGGTTTTCAAGCATCGACTAAGTGAGGGTACAATTTTCTCACTTGTCCAATCTCTATCCATTTTGCACTGTTAGGCTTTGAACCCTTGAGGCAAATTTTGAGGTACTCAACATCTCCTCTGCATGTCATCATCACCTTCCTGTCTAAGACTATGTCTTCCTGCAATTCGTTAAGATATTCAAGTAGCAGGTCATCAATAGAAGGCAATTGACTCTGCTCTTCGAGGTCGTCAATTAGTGAAGGTTCGAACAGCCTCAAGCAATCTACATTTATGACCGAGTAGATGTGCATGTAAGCAGGTAGATCAAGGTGAAAAGCATTCTTGCCAATCTTCTCAAGTATCTTGAAAGGTCCATACCTGATAGGCTTTAGCTTTCTACCTTCACGTCGCATCGTGTCCTTGCTGATATACAGCCAGACTTGGTCATCAACTTGAAAACTATGCTCCATTCGATGCTTGTCATGCCTTCCGCTGTATTTGGCTTGGCTCTTTTCCAGCTGTTCCTGTACTGCCTAGTGGATCTCTTGGATTTGTTCAATGAACCTAGTTGCCTTGTCCACATCACTATGTCCCTCAACTGTGGTATCTTTACCAAAGACAAAATCCAAAGGAGACCTTGTTGTGAAACTAAGACATGTCTCAAAAGGATATATCTGTGTAGAATAATCTTTCGCTCTATTGTAAGCATGCTGGACATAACACAAATGTTCATCCCAAAGCTTAGGATGTTTTCTGCAATATCCTCTAAGTAACTGGATCACTGCCATGTTAACTACTTCTTTCTGGCCATCAGTTGTGGATGAAAAGTTGTGATTTTCTTCAGTTTGGTTTCCATCAGTTCCCATAGACTTGACCAAAACTTCCTAACAAATTGAGTGTCTCAATCGGATACAATGGAAGTGGGTAATCCAAAATGAACCCATACATGTTCAAAGAACAGTTTTGCAGTTTCTTCAGCTGTAATCGGTTTATTACAAGGTATCAAAATACACATTTTGCTGAACCTATCCACAACAACATATAGATAATCATGACCTTTCCTAGATTTAGGTAGTCCTCCAACAAAATCCATGGAAACACTTTCCCAAGGGTGAGAAGGAACTGGTAATGGAGTGTACAAGCTTAGTTTTCTATTGCTGGGCATGCTTTTAGCACATATAGTACACCCTCTTACATATCTAGAAACTGTCTCATTCATTTTTGGCCAATAACAAAACCTTTGCAGCTGTGCTACTGTTTTACTTACCCCAAAGTGACCTGATATTAGAGAAGTGTGTGCTTCTTAAATTATCTTTACCCTCTCAGTTTAAGGAATGCATAACTTCCCACAATGGTATAAGATTCGATCTTTTACATGATAATCCAATTCTTCTACTTGTTTTCCTTGACTTAAAGTCGCATATACATCTTTGAAGTCTATATATTGAGCATATTGTTCAATGTAGCTTTCATGTAGCACAAAATTATGCTTAAGTATTGTAGATGCATTTATAATGGGTCTAGATGACATATCTGCAACTTTATTATGTATGCCCTTTTTATATCTGATGACTAAATGAAACTGTTGTAGAAAACCCATCCATATGTAGTGTCTTGATTGCTACAACTTAGTTTGGGAGTGTAGATATTGAAGTGGTGATGATCAGTATGTATTACTGTCTCTTTGCCCATTAAGTAATGTTTCCACTTTTTCACACTCGGTACTAATGCATACAATTCTTTTTCATATGTAGGATAGTTAACTACTATAGGATTAAAAGTCTCAGAATGATAACATATGGGTTTACCGTGCTGTGTCAACACTGCTCCCATGGCATAGTCATTGGTATTTGTTTGCATCTCAAATGGTCTTTGCAGATCAGGCACTGCTAGTATAGGTGTTGTAATGATCTTATCTTTCAAGGTGTCGAAGGCTTTCTGATGTTTGCCTCCCCACTGAAACACTTTGTTCAATCCTGTTAACGCATGTAAGGGAGTTGCAATTGAGGAAAAGTTAGAAATGAACTTCCTCCAATATTGTGCTGCTCCTAAGAAGCTTCTAACTTCTGTAGCAGATTTTGGTTTTGGCCAGTTTACAATGACTGCCACCTTAGAGGGATCTATCTTCAATTCACCACCCCATACTCTATGACCCAAATAATTTAGAGATGTTTTGCCAAATTCACATTTTGAGAGTTTAACATGAAGTTTTTCTCTTTTCAAAACATCTAGTGTCTGCTTAACATGATTTAAGTGTTCTACACCGGCTTTACTAAAAATTAGAATGTCATCCAAATACAGAATAAAAAAATCATCAAGAAAAGGTTTGAGTACATCATTCATTAATCTCATGAAAGGAGTAGGAGAATTAATTAAGCCAAAAGGCATAACCGGCCACTCATACAATCCCTATTTTTTTTTTAAAGTAGTCTTCCACGCATCTTGTTCTACAACTATGACCTGATGGTATCCATTGTGCAAGTCTAGCTTGGAGAAATAAACAACTTCTTTCAATTGATCTACAAGATCATCTATGAGAGGAAGGGGATAATGATTTTTTATTGTTATCTTATTCAGTGCTCGGTAATCAATGCACATTCTCCATGAGCCATCTTTCTTTCTCACCAAAACGATTGGTGACCCACATGGTGATGTGCTAGGCCCGATGAACCCCTTCTCGAGCAACTACTGCACCTGCTTCTTGATTTCAGCATTATTTAAAGCAAACAACCCGTACATTCCAATGTTAGGAAAAGGATCATGCTGCTACAAAATAATATCATGCACTATTTCTTTTTTGGGTGGCAGACCTTTAGGTTCTTTAAACAAGATATCATACTCTGAAACAACCTTTTCTAAATTAGCTTGCTATTTAACATTACAGCCCTCGAATGTCAATAGACCGAGAAGGCTCTCCACTTTAGGGTTTGGGCAATTTCTACAACAGTAGGCTCCTTAAGAGTTTTTTAGACCTTCTAATGACTGATGGCTACACGAATATACAATCCTAGCGCTACAGCGACAGACTTCATGATTCCCCCCCAGGGGGAGGGCGCTGCGCCTCCCCCATTGGATGATGAAGGGCGGAAAAAAAATACTGTAAATGACAAATCAGAGGATAAAGATGAGAACAGAATGGATCTGAACTCACAAAAGGAAAACCAGGACAATAAAGAGCAACCCAAGATCAGTTCTACAACATGCAAGCCCGTGGCTACCGAACGTCCAAAAGTCATTTTTCCCAGCGACAGAATCAATGCTCAGATACAGTATATGAGGGATCATGCTCTGATAGGCAAGTTCATAGGACTTTGGCCAACTGAGAAAGCACTGCGCGGATGGATCACAGCGAAATGGAGCCCAAAAGGACATATCACCTTACAGCTGGGGCCTAAAGGGTTCTTCACAACCATTTTTAACTGCTTGGAAGACAGGAACAGGGTTCTGGATGGAGGACCCTATTTCTTCAATGCTGCTGGCCTGTTTCTCAGAGGTTGGGTAGAGCGCTTCAACCCTGATAAGGAGGATCTTAGTTGGGCTCCAGTCTGGATCTGACTGTACTCGCTTCCTGTGGAGTATTGGGATGAAACTTCGCTACAAGAAATTGGGAGCGTTTTGGGTGAATTTATAAAAGTTGCAGAGGAGACAAAAATCCGAAGATACACCTCCTATGCACGTATATATGTCTACATGAACCTCAATAAGGCCCTTCCAGATGTAGTAAGTTTATTCCATGAAGATATTGAATGGATTTAGTTGATTGATTATGAACATGTGTCGTTTAGATGCAGAAGATGTCATGCCTTGGGTCACTTATTCAGGGACTGTCCTTTAACACAAAAACCCTCATCCCCCGCCAATCCAGATAAGCCTGAGGCTGATGGATTCACCAAAGTAGCCAGTCGAAGAAGAAGCAACAGGAAATCAGCTTCAAATTCCAAAATGCCTCAACCCAGTTCCTCCAAGCCTTCAACAAGCAATAGCTTTGAAGCTCTAGCTTGACAAAGCGATCCTAGCTCTGAAATTCACACTCCTCGAAGAAAGGAGGCAATGTAGAACAAACATCTGAAGACTGTAGATACCAAAATGACCCGAGAAGATCTTCTACCCATAGATCCCTCATCCTCAGATAAGCTCAAGATACCAGCATGGAATACTCAAGTCATGGAGGTAAACAATTTACAAGTTGATTCCAGAATAGTAGAAGAACTAACTGAAGAATTAAATGAATCTCAGCACATGGAGGAGGAACCCGAAAGTATAGATATTGGGGATCTAGACATTTTGACCCTAGAGCAGGCATGTAGAACAAAAAATTTTGACAAAATTCCAGACCAACAACTGGAGAATTTGGAGGAGGTCCTTTCACGGGCACAAAGGCAAAAGTCTTTAGGAATTCAGACTGGCAGCCCCTGGGATGGAAAATTCATTACAAAAGATAATAAAAAGCGTGGAAGGAAAACAGACCTCCAGCGTACAATCAGAATAGGAGCAATGTTGGTGGAGTCAGGTGGGTACTCCAAGCTAACAAAGTACTTTAACTCCCCTCCTAATCCTCCCTAATGAAGTTAATATCATGGAATATCAGAGGGCTCAATAGCCCAAAGAAAGGCAGACTACTCAAAAACATGATTATGCAAGAAAAGCAACAAATCCTCTTCTTGCAAGAAACCAAATGCAATTCAAGTGTCTTAGAAAGAACTGTAGCAAAAGTTTGGCCAGGATGTCTCAGCGCTGTCGTCGATTCCGAAGGGGAATCTGGAGGTCTTGCAATCTTATGGGATAATTGAACCACCAGGCTCAACAACATCCATGTGAATTAGAATTTCATCCAAGAAACTTTTCACATCATCGGGACAAATATACATGGGCCTTTAATTGATGTGTATTTCCCCCAAGAAGCTGAGTATAAAGCAAAAATCCTAAATACCCTCACAGTTATAAACTCTGATAGGTTGCATCCTCTCTAGATTTCTGGAGGCGATTTCAACATGATTACTAGGCTGGAAGAAAAGAGGGGAGGCAGGAACAGGGGAAGTCATGAAGGGATACCCCTAAAGGAATTCATTCAGAATAACTGTCTTATTGACTTGCCTTTCAACAATGGTCTTTTTACCTGGAGCAACAAAAGAGCAGGGCTGCATTAGATAGCCTCCTGTTTCGATAGATTTCTGCTTTCAGACAATGCTATTCACATTAGTGGAGACTTTGCTGCTTCCATCCTACCGTACTCAGGGTCTGATCACTGGTCAATTTCCCTTCAATGGTCTCGTCCTGGCAACACGCCCCCTAAACCATTTCGATTCGAGGCTTTCTGGATGTCCCACCGAGATTTCAACAACTTAATCAACTCAGAATGGAACAACTTTTCTCCTCCTAATGGCTCCAAGATGTTTCAATTTCAGCAGAAGCTCAAGCATCTCAAAAGCAAGATTAAACAATGGAACCACACTTCGTTTGGTAATATTTTCCAGGCTCAGCAAGCCCTCGATCAAGACATGAAGAGTCTGTAGCAGAGGATTATCATTGAAGGATGTTTTGAGGATCTGGCAGAATAGGAAAAAGCTCTTGAGGCGCAAATCATAGAGAGGGCTAAACAGGAAGAAATGCTATGGAGGCAAAAATCGAGAATAAGATGGCTTAAGGATGGCGAAAAAAACACAAAATTTTTTCATAATACAACCATCCAACGCAGAATGAATAACAACATAACTCACATTCAAAATGAGCAGGGGGCTAAGGTGGAAACACATGAAGCAATTGAAGCTGAGCTGCTAAACTATTTCAAGCAAGCGCATCAAGAGCCTCAGGTAGATCGATCGCTAGCCATAGAAAAAATTACTCGAAATATTCCCAAAATTATTTCTGAGGAGCATAACCATCTTCTTCTCAGGCCTGTAGACTTACAGGAGGTTGAATTGGCAGTACGTCAGCTGAAGGCGGGGAAGGCCCCAGGCCCAGATGGATTCACCTCCAACTTTTTCCACAATTTCTGGGAATTGATAAAAGTGGAAGTTTGGCAGGTAGTTGAGGAATCTAGAACCTTGAGATGGATGTTTCCTGGATTGAATGCCACATTCATTTCCCTAGTCCCCAAGGAGGATCAGCCCAGTACTCCCGACAAGTACAGACCTATTGCTCTGTGCAATATAATTTACAAGATAGTCTCCAAAGTCATCGCCTCCAGGCTCAAATTGCTGCTGCCTCTCATTATTTCGCCTGAGCAATCTGGGTATGTCGAAGGTCGGCAGATTACAGATGGAATTATCCTAACTCATGAAATAATCCATTCCCTGAAGCAATCCAAGAAGCCAGGTATGCTCCTTAAGATAGATCTTTTGAAGGCTTTTGACAGTTTAAGCTGGTTGTACATTAAAAAAATTCTAACTGCTTTTGGTTTTGCTCCTCCTTGGGTAAGATGGGTTATGAGTCTTTTATCCTCCTCCTTCTTTTCTGTCCTGATCAATGGCATTCCCTCCTCTCCTTTTCATCCTTCTCAGGGAATCAGGCAGGGAGACCCTCTCTCCCCTTTCCTTTTCGTTATTATGGTAGAAGGACTGGGCCGAAGCATTAAATCAGCTCAACAATCTCAGCTCCTCAGAGGCTTGTCTCTTCACAATTCTTCAGCCTTCACTCACCAACAATTTGTAGATGACAATATGCTTTTTGGTCATCCCTCTATCCAGGAAGCTCGCCAGCTCAAATCTTTACTGACAGATTTCTCTAATGCCTCAGGTGCCTCGATCAATAAATCCAAATCCCAGATTTTCTTTTTCCATACCCCTGCGACTACCCAAGCAGCTATAGCCCGCATCCTTGGATTCTCTATTGCCGTCCTTCCTTCCAAATATTTAGGAGCTCCTTTGACTGTCTCAGCCCTGAAACATTCCTCATGGAAGATTCTCCTAGAAAAATTGGAGGCTTGCCTCTCCTCTTGGACTCATAGAACCCTAAATATGGCGAGTCGTCTTGTTCTCATAAAGGTTGTTCTTCACTCCATGCCGCTTTATCTTTTCTCCATTCTAGCGGCTCCCAAATGGGTTCTTAAAGAAATCAAGAATCTCCAAAGGTCCTTTTTTTGGGGCAGCACAGGTCACAATCGCAAATGGGCTCTTGTAAAATGGGACATAGTGTGTCTCCCAAAAAGTGGCGGGGGCGCTGGATTAAGGGATCCCTCCTACAGCAATAAAGTCATGGGAGCCCGTATCTGGTGGAAATGGCTCACTGCACCTCTTACCCCTTGGGCTACTCTCTGGACTACAAAGTATGCAAGAAACCATCCAACAGAGGAACTAATTTGCATTTCAGAAGTCAGCGCAGGCTCCCTAATTTGGAACTCAGCCAAGCAGCACAAAAGCCTCATTCAATAGCATAGTTTCTGGGAGGTTAAGAATGGCGACACTGCAAGATTTTGGGAAGACTCCTGGTAGCAGATGCCCAAGTTAAAAGACCTAATCTCTCATCTGCAGCCTCCGGAGCAGGACATGCAGACACCTGATAAGGTAAAAAACTTTTGGAATCCCTCCTCTTCTCAAGAACATAGGCAATGGATCAAAGCGGAACAAATTCTAAGACAAGGAACTCTGCAAGTTCAGCAAACTCTTGACTCAGAATTAACGAAAAGGAGAATACAGCTCTCTAACGAAAAGGATATTCTTAGATGGGGATATGAAGAAAGAGGTACTTTTACTACAAAAGAGGCATATAATATCATAATCAAGGAACATATGGTGAAAGACACTCTCTGGAGCAAAGTCTGGGACTCTACCAACTGGCCAAAAATCTCCACTTTTCTCTGGCTCCTATGTCATAACAAGATCCTCACATGGGACAATCTCAGGAAGAGGAACTATCATGGGCCCTCTATGTGTCCTATCTATAGACAAGAGGAGGAATCTGTAAAGCATCTCATGCATTCCTGTCATTGATCTGAAAATGGAATGTACTTGTTTAAGGGTGCAAGGTATCCATTTCCAATAATTGCAAATGTGAGCTATACACTCCAAGTGACCTCTAAAAATGTGAAAACTTATTATTTCTTATACAGAGATAGACTGTAGGGGCATTAACCGGACATGTCACCTCTAAAGAGAGGATGAGTTCCAGAGGCTACCTGGCCCTCTACACGCTCTGCCTAAAGAAATAACAAACTAAACACTTAGAAGTCTTTGACATACACATACTTGAAATTTGATATCTTGCTGGATAATACAAATAACTTTCTGCAGCTGAATAGGTGATTATGTGTGTATGCAAGTTATGTATATTTTTTGTTTAATACTTTATATCAGTTTTGTTTAGCATATCATCTTCAGCAAATAAAGACATCAAAATGATAAAGCAGTTCACCCCTTCTGGGCTACATCTGCTGGACCAAACCTCTCCAACTAGGCTTGTCCTCTTGTATTAAAAATGCTACAAAGGCTAATACAAGAATATGGGTGTCTTGAAGGATAGATCTAACTGTAAATATAGAATCAGAAGATAGGAATTAGCTAAACATGCTCTTTTCCAAACACTAAACAGTGAAATTGTACCTTATACAATACTTTCCCCAATTGGCCCTAGTGGCCCTTTAAACTTGCATGGAGAATTTTGAGGTGAAGATGACCTCAATTGGTTCTGAAACCTCTGCCATTAGACTCATAAGGTTGAAAATAGCAGGCATAGGCTTTTGAACCACCAAAAACGGATGAACATAGCCCCCAAACAACTCAAGCACTAAAATGGCCCTAGTGGCCTTGAAAGCTTCCCTAAAGCTAAACAGTGAGAAGAATGCTTCAACAGGAAAAATGAGTTGTATAAATGGATTCAGAATGCTGAAAACCTTCAGGAATGACCTTCGTTCCACATGCAATGGCTGTACAATTCCCAATGCAGCTCACAAACTAATTTGGCCCTTGTGGCTCCTGGAACTTCCACAAACCTAAAACACCTGCAAATGACCTCAGATGGTTGTGAAACCTATGCCAATGGCTTCAGAAGGTCGAAGAGACCAAAAATGAAAAACAAATTCATCCAAAACAAACTTTCCTAGCCAAAGTTATGGCTCATTAAAGATTCCGTCCAGTTTGGGCTAAAAAAACTCCAGCTAACTGTAGGGGAAGTCCAGTTAGCGCCGCCAATTATGGTGGGACTGCCCAAATTTAGCGGTCCACCAAGAAACCCGCCAAACAAGCCACGTGTTTAACTTAATATTTTAATGGCGCATGTGAACATTTTTAACAGCTAGCAATTTTCCTTGGATTGCGCGCCGGCGGTTTAGGGGGTATAGCCCACGGTTCAATGGCACAGGTCATATGGAATGGGGGCTGGCCGTTAGGGGTTGGCCCCGTTCATTTCCCACCCAAAACAATTTTAAAATTCAAATAACTTTTGGTCCGCACAACATTCAAGTTCCGCCATTGTGGCCCAATGGTAAGGCATATCGCTTGTAGTAGGGAGGTCGCGGTTTCGATCCTCTATCCATTCAAAAAATTTGAAATGCACCACATACCTTATGCTGATGTCACCTGGGGCCACGTGGTGGCCTCTGGGTCTGCCATGTGGCATACTGCAATTCGCTGCCCAAAAGGAATATTCCCTGGAATATTCCAAGGAATATTCTGTGGAATATTCTTTTTTAAATTTTTTTGCAAAATTCAAAAATTAAGGGTTATTGGCGATTTTGTTTTTGGCATAACTTTCTCATATGGTGACAATTTTTTCAATCGTTTGTGGCACCAGAATAAGGAAGACGAGCTTTATCGGGTCATTTAGGTTCAAACCAGTTCTAAGCACTTTCATTTTTGACCATTTTACGACACTTTGTCCTGAGCTCCTGATCGCACCTCCCAAATGAGAAGGCTTTTGGTCCCCAAAAGCTCACTGAATCTCTGAACTGAACTATACCGCACTTGAGGAACAGAAATATCCTCTTCTGTTCAGCCAAAAGAGCATACTGATGCCAAAATGTCCTGCCTTATCAACTGTCGTCATGGCGAATGTTGCTGCATAAACCAAGTACTCGTCGAATCCCAACCAAGCTTGTTCGCCAGACAAACTGAAAGTTTGCAGAAACCAGCAATGAAACTTGCTGATATATGAGCTGAAATCTTTCTCTAAACATGTGGGCTTTCCAACTGTCACGATGCCCATCCATGGCACCTCCGCTCCAGAAGAAGAGTTGCCTCCCAAATGAGAAGGCTTTTACAGAGATGAAACACTTCATCATTTCTCCTCTTTACAATCTTGGAGATCAAACTAACTTTTTCCAAGTCAATATTACATTACATGCATGGTTAAAAATAAAGTAATCAACCCTTCACGTTAATCACACATACATGTTTCAAATACAAGGAAATCATCATGATCCCTGTGCTCATGCATATCATTCTCATGTATGCAGTTTATCCTTCAACTTTCTCTTAAGTAAAATCATAAGTACAATATCCTCGATCACATGTACATGTACTTTCAAAGATGAAATGAATATAACTTTCGCTGCAATATAGTGAGTCTCATACTCAGCTTTTCCATCCTACAACTTGCATTCCCTTAACAAAGAAATGCATTCAATCAAAAGACATGCAACTTTAATTGGATAAGAATTCTAACCATTTCTTACCAATCCATTTCAAAGGCGCTTCCTTTAACTGCACATTGATATGAACATGTGTATCATTTTGACACATATCAATGATGGAAACTTCCTTACCATTCTTGCCATACTCTTTATCCAATTTCTTCAATTTTCGTGGAAGCATTGTTGGATTCAAAGTCCAACACCTTTCAGCATTATGTCCATGCTTATGGCAATAAGTGCAACACATGTTCATCTTCTTGATAGCATGATTTTCATTGTTCAATGGAACTTTGGCTTCTTGCCTCCTTTCCTTCAAAAGTTTCCTGTATGTTGCCATTCTTTTCCAACATCTAGAAACACTATGGTTAACCAAACCACAAAAAGAACATGCAATTCTTTTCCAATGCTTGTGTGGAAATTTTCCATGCTTTACATGATCAAAGGAAATATGATTGAAATCAGATTTATACCTTTCTCTTTCACCTTCATTACCTTCATGAGGAGGTGAATCAAATGAAGAAGAATCTTCTTTTGGAACACTATCAATTCCTTCCATGGAAAATTTTAGGGGCTAATGTTCGCCCAGTGGGCTAATTTTCCTTGATTTTTCCAAAAAAAGATTCGCCAATTACCAATTTTTATAAAAGACGATTCGCCCAAATTTTAGAATATAAAATTATTTTACCTCAAAAATCGCCAACATTATATATAGACTATATATAAAATCATTATAGATTTGAATAATTTTACAAATATATCAATACACATTTTATAGTTTGCATATTAGGGATTAGTGAGATTCGCCAATGTTTTTAAACTTCAAGAAAATTTTCCATCCTTAAAATTTTCCTTGTTAATTTCCTTCAATGATTTTAGAGCTTTCACCACTTTCTTGTTCAAGTGCATGCTTATGCACACCTTCTTCTTGCAACACATGTTTCAAACTATTGCATTCCTCAAGGATACAACCTTTACAACCTTGAGATAGAGAACCTGAAATGAAACTCCTTCTAGGAACTGTTTCCGTTGCCTTCATGGCTTCTTTGGAACTTTCTCCATAAGATTGTCCATAGCCAAGACCCAAATTCTTACGTCGTACCTCAACAATTATTGGCTCAACTATACCCTGTGCATGTTTTCCCAATCCTTTTCCTTCATATCCCATTTTGGACATCAACTTGGACCCTATGCCTCTGGTATGTTTCTCAAAAGAACCAACATAAACACTCTTATAAGAATTTGAAGATAAACTAGAATTGTTTACCTCTTCTTCAAGCTGATACTTGGCTAAGGCTTCTTTGGAAACAAGGAGTTGTGTCTCCAACTCATGCATCCTTTCCAAATTCATGTTTGCAATATGAAGTTGGCCTTCCATTTCTTGCAATCGGTCAGAGAGCAACTGCTTCTCTTCCCTCATGGAATTCAACTTCTCTTGAAGTCTAGAGCTCTTTCTTTCATCCTCATACATTTCTCTCACCATATTCATCATGATGAAAAATTCTTGCTTCAAGCCTTCATCAAAAAATCTTGTGAAGGAGGACGATTTTCAGAACTCAATTATGGAAGTTGTCATTATAAAAATGAACAAAAGAGCTTCAGCAAACTCAAACAACAAGTAGTTTGCAGAATAATAATGCAGTCAATCTTCAACACTTCTTGAGACACCTTTCAAGCTACACAATCAAGCTAGTGATGTCAGTCAAGCAAACCTAGTGCTCTGATACCATCTGATCTGAAAATGGAATGTACTTGTTTAAGGGTGCAAGGTATCCATTTCCCATAATTGCAAATGTGAGCTATACACTCCAAGTGACCTACAACAATGTGAAAACTTATTATTTCTTATACAGAGATAGACTATAGGGGAATTAACCAGACATGTCACCTCTAAAGAGAGGATTAGTTCCAGAGGTTACCTGGCCCTCTACAGGCTCTGCCTAAAGAAATAACAAACTAAACACTTAGAAGTCTTTGACATACACATACTTGAAATTTGATGTCTTGCGGAATAAGACAAATAACTTTCTGCAGCTGAATAGGTGATTATGTGTGTATGCAAGTTATGTATATTTTTTGTTTAATACTTTATATCAGTTTTGTTTAACATATCATCTTCAGCAGATAAAGACATCAAAATGATAAAGCAGTTCACCCCTTCTGGGCTGCATCTTCTGGACCAAGCCTCTCCAACTAGGCTTGTCCTCTTGTATTAAAAATGCTAGAAAGGCTAATACAAGAATATGGGTGTCTCGAAGGACATATCTGACTGTAAATACAGAACAGAAGATAGGAATTAGTTAAACATGCTCTTTCCCAAACACTAAACAGTGAAATTGTACCTTATACATTACTTTCCCCAATTGGCCCTAGTGGCCCTTTAAACTTGCATGGAGAATTTCGAGGTGAAGATGACCTCAATTGGTTCTAAAATCTCTGCCATTAGACTCAGAAGGTCGAAAATAGCAGACAGAGGCTTTTGAATCACCAAAAACGGATGAACATAGCCCCCAAACAGCTCAAGCACTAAAATGGCCCTGGTGGGCCTGAAAGCTTCCCTGAAGCTAAACAGTGAGAAGAATGCCTCAACAAGAAAAATGAGCTTTAGAAATGGATTTAGAATGATGAAAATCTTCTGGAATGACCTTCGTTCCACATTCAGTGGCTGCACAATTCCCAATGCAGCTCATAAAGTGATTTGGCCCTCGTGGTTCCTTGAACTTCCATGAAGCTAAAAACACATGCAAATGACCTCAGATTGCTGTGAAACCTATGCCAATGGCTTCATATGGTCAAAGAGACCTAAAATCAAAAACAAATTCGTCAAAAACAAACTTTCCTAGCCAAAGTTATGGCTCATTAAAGATTCCCTCTAGTTTGGCCTAAAAAAACTCCAAGTAACTGTAGGGGAAGTCTAGTTAGCGCCGCCAATTATGGCGGGACCGCCCAAATTTGGTGGTCTGCCAAGAATCCCGCCAAACGAGCCACGTTTTTAACTGACTGTTTTAATGGTGCATGTGAACGGTTTTAACAGCTGGCATTTTTCCTTGGATTACGTGCCAACGGTTTAGGGGGTATAGCCCACGGTTCAATGGCGGAGGTCATATGGAATGGGGGTTGGCCGTTAGGGGCTGGCCCCGTTCATTTCCCACCCAAAACAAGTTTAAAATTCAAATAAATTTTGGTCCGCACAACATTCAAGTTCCGCCGTTGTGGCCCAACGGTAAGGCATGTCGCTTGTAGTAGGGAGGTTGCGGGTTCGATCCTCCATCCGTCCAAAAATTTTGAAATGCGCCACAAACATTTATGCTGACGTCACCCGGGGCCATGTGGTAGCCTCCGGGCCTGCCACATGGAATCCTGACATTCTCTACCCAAAAAGAATATTCCCTGGAATATTCCAAGGAATATTTTGTGGAATATTCTTTTTTAATTTTTTTTGAAAAATTCAAAAATTAAGGGTTATTAGGGGATTTTGTTTTTGGCATAATTTTCTCATACGGTGACGATTTTTTGAACCATTTGCGGTGCCGGAATCAGGAAGATGAGCTCTGTCCGGTCATTCTAGTTCAAACCAGTTCTGAGAACTTTCATTTTTGACCATTTTACGACACTTGGTCCTGAGATTCGATCAGTCATGTTGCACACAAACTCTGGGAAAAACTCAGTTTCCGTTGCCAAAAGGACATACGTTCGAGCTAAACTTTGATGGTGCCTCAAAAGGTAATCCAGGTAATTCGGGCTTTGGAGGGATTTTCAGGGACTACAAGGGTGCTCCTCTTCTATCCTTCCTAGGATCAAAAGGATGGGATACCAATAATTCAGCTGAATTGGAAGGTCTTTGGCAGGGTCTCATTCTAGCTCATAACAAAGGTTTCTTTCCGCTTATCATAGAAGGCGATTCTCAGATCATCATAAATATGGTCTCCAAAATTATGCAAGGTACTCCCTCAAGTAAAGTGAGCAATAGCTGGAGAATGGCGAGAAGGCTTGAGCTCATTGAATGTTGGATATCCTCTCATAGAGCAATCACTCTTAAGCACATCCGCCGGGAAGGAAATAAAGTTGTTGACTTACTTGCTAACCTTGGAGTGGACTGTGGATTGGATCTTCACACAGGATCAATTTCCAGATTGGCCTCTGAATCCCAACTCCTGGAATTCCAAAACCTTGTGAAGAATGAAATGAAACAGGAAGGAGAAGAGCACCCGGATGCGGGTGAATTAAATGAAAATTTATGGAATTAATTATGTTTGCAGGGGCATGGTCCTGCCAGATGCAGTCTTGCGCAGTCATCTAGGCTCCCATCTGGCTCACGTCGGCTCACATCTGGCTCAATTCGGCTCACCTAAGGCGAAACCGATCCCACCTGATGCTGGAATTAAAGGCTCACTCTGTCCGAAGCAAGGTTAATGCTGGAACAATCATGGCCCTTTCGGCTCTCAATCCCTGTATTTATTCTTCGTCCTCTCGCCCCTGCTTGTCCCCTGTCACTCTTCTCTGCAGCAAGTCGGTTTATGCTTCTAGTGAGTCGCTCTCGGTGGCTCTTGCTGTTGTGCCTAAGCCCCCCTTTCTCCAGTCTCAGGCCAGTTTACTGAGTATCATCGGAACCCTCCTGGTCCTGTCTCATCTCCCCTCCAAAGCTTCCTGTGTTTCTACGCCCTCCGTCTGTGGCCTCATCATGGTTCAGGAATGAATGAGAAGCCGCTACGGTGGAAGCCGAGGGGGGCGGGGGCGCTCTCAGCGAGCTCAATCTGTCGATCAAAATCCTGCCCCTCCTTCTCTGCCCTTATCTCAGACAAATACGCCTCCTCTCAACCCTTCCTGCAGGCCTTTCTCGCACAACGCATTTCAGTCCACCCACTTCAGGTTCCAAAGCAACCTTAACAGGCCCATTATCTCGGCCAATGTCACGATAATATTTTCTGAAGAAGAAGCTCCGCCTCTGGTTACAGGCCTCACTCCAGCCGAGCTATCTCAGGGTAGTCATGGCAATGGGGAAAGCCAAGGTGATGGGCAGAACTTGGCAGCTAAAGGCAAGATGGACGAATGTGGCAAGAAGCATGACAAGGGAGGTGGCCCTGACGATTCTCAGCTGCCAGGTGGTAGCTCGCATGGCACCTATGTCTCGTTGGCCACGACTGGCTGTTCTAGTGATACTCGTCCCTCGTCGACTCCTCCTGGCAGCAGTGATGCTGGTGACGTTGCTAAAGATGAAGAGACTTGGTATGGCAATGCCTACCCGGTGGTTGAGGAGCCTTCGGACCTGGGCATGGAAATGTAATGCCACTTGGCCATTTTCGTATCTCCTCGGTTTTATCTATTGCTTCTTTTTGGTTACGCTCAGGCGACTTTTGGGATGGCGGTTCAGATTTCCTCTCGGCAGACTGGAATGTGGTTCTTTTTTCCTGGCGAAGTGGCAGCCTGTAGCTCCTCTGTGGATATGGTCAACTCTCTGTTTTTATGCTTTTGATCTTGACAGCTTCAGACTTCTATGATCTTATCGTTGTTTCTGCTTCCAATGTTCGACTTCTTGCTTCTGTTTCTAGTCCTCCCATTCTTGGGATGGTTTGTTGTGTTGACTGCTCTCAGATGCCTATGCCTGAGGCTTCAACTTGTAATATTATTTTGATTTTCCTTTAATAGAATTAGCCTTTCTTGAGAAAAAAGACATTACAGCCCTCAAATACATTGGTTTTATCAGGTTTCTTTTCCTTTACAACCATTAGTAAGAATTGTTTGCATGAATTTATCATTCGTTTCATGTACCCTGAGTTTATGAGAGTATAATTGTTCTTGAGCTTATGAGCTATTACAAAGTATTCGATTCCATCTTTAACAAGTAGATACCTGTTCTCAGCTCTATATAAAATAGCTCTTCTATCATACAAGTAAGGACTTCCTAAAACAATTCCACATATATCTAAAGGAATTGTGTCTAACTCAATCTCATCTACAAATGTTCACCCAAAATAAAACTTGAGTTTGCAATGTCTAGTCACTTGTAGTTGTGATTTATCATTCAACCATCCTAATGGGTATGGTTTCTTATGAGGTGTAGTTGCTAATCTCAACTTCTTTACAATTGCTTCATAAATTAAATTTACTTGTAAGCCACTATCAAACAAATTATCAATATTTTGATGTTTGGAAATAACTCGAATATGGAAAGGCTCATGTCTTTTTCTCTCATTTTCTTCATCAATAATAGATTGTGCATAATTACTAGTAGATGCTTCAAAATTCTTACCTTTTATACTCGTGGCTGCGATGGTTGTTTCATCTCCTGAGTCTGACCCCAAGTCTTTCTAAATAGCTAGAGCAGTCTTCTTCTTCTTGCCCTCGAACTTCTTAGGTCTTAGCTCTGGATGCATAATCCAACGATTCTCATCATCATGCCCATCCTTTTTATAGTGAGTGCATGAAGCTTTGTTTTTCTGTGTAGTGTTAGCCTTCTTTGCTTTCCATTTCTTCTTTGTTTTATCCTTATTCTTGCTTGCAGTGGTTTGGGATGATCCCCCAACTTCTGGATTTCCATTATTTCCTCTAGCTTCTAGATGAGTAGCTTGTACAGATACCTCATCTATACTAGTGGGATTAAACATGAGGATGGTATGCCTCAAGTAGCTGTGTAGACCACCAATGTACTTCAAAAGAGTCTCTGGTGAGTCTAAGGAGATTCCTAGAATCAATGCTCTCTTTCTAAATTCTTGAGTGTACCCTTGCACACTTTGCCCTTTCAACTGTCGAAGAATTTGCCAACTCATCATGGCTTGCTGCATGTAGGCCAATGGATATATATATTTTTTTATTATAGAAACAAATTCACTCCAGACAGAGATATTCTTACCATGTCTCTTTATATCAGCTTGGGTCCTGCCTTCCCACAAAACCAAGGAAGTTCCTCCCAGGCATAGGCTTGCCAGCTATATCTTGCTCTTGTCTGAATCAATGTTCTGTACTCTGCAATAAACATCAATTTTTCTAATCCAATTGTCCCGATTTCTACATTCAACTCTCCATCATATATACGTAAGTTAAGTTTAACATCTAGTTTGATCAAAGATGCTCTCTTTTTTTGTTTAGGGCTGTTAGGAGGTGTGAGAAAGCTTTCCTCTTTCCCTTTTCCTTTTGAGCGGTCATGGAAGTGAGACTCATCTTCTCCTTTGTCTTGCATAGAGCTTGATGAATATTCATCTTTGTGTTTTCTAAAGTCCCTATACATTTCTTCTACTATGGACTTTATGGCTAGGAAACTTTCTATGAATTGAGGGTCTGGCCCCATAGAACCCTCCTCTGACATTGTCCTCCGAGGATAGAATCTCCCAATCTCAGGATTAGTTTCGACCAACTCTCCTTCTCCTAATTTGAGCTTTGATCTAGTTAGCATTCAATAGCTAAACCAACACAAGCTTGTATAACCTTAACAACCTAAAGCTCTGATACCACTTGATCTGAAAATCACTCTTGAGTGATCTCAGTTAAAGAATTATTAAATGAAGGTATTGCAGACTCATGTGCTGGTGTTTCTCTATGTTATTTTAGGAAATGGATCGATCAGATTGTGAAATACACAGACACTGGAAAATGGAAAACAGCAAGAGAAACATAATAAGCAAATACAAGAACACAACAATTAATAAGGAGTTCACCCTATTCTCCAGGGCTACATCTCCCGTCCAGCTTTCAATGGTGGCCTTCTTTTATTGTGTCTTTAAAGAAGATATTTACAATGAGGAGATTAATTTGAGTCTCCCGAAATAGAATGTCTTGGTAGGGTGGTTCATGGATTCCCTAAGCCACTAGAGTGCACAAAACCTTTTCCTATCCAAGTCTTGACATATCTGGTCTTTAATGGGAGGAGCCCGATGTGGTGCTTAATTCCCTAACAAATTATCTCAAGGATTGCTTGAACCTCTCAAGCATTCTCTCTGCTCGATGCTGCCTTAGGTCAGCTCGGCTCTCTGCCTTCTGCTTCTTGCTTCACTGCCTTTTGTTTGCTCTCACTCTCTCTGTTTTCATTTTCTTCTCTTCTCCGTGTGTGTCCTGCTCTGTGTCTGTTCATGGCTTGAAGCCAATCGATCCCATGACTACTCATTTCCTCTTTCACCCTTCGGTTCGCCTGCTTCTGCTCATTTGGATTTCCATGTCTTTACGTCATCGTCAACGGCTCATAGGGAGTGGCCACTTGTCCTCTCACGAATTATGCTAGCTCTTCCTCGTCGGTTTGGTTTTCTAGTTACACTATGGAATGACTCATCTGCCATCTCATTGGTCAGATCATACTTCAAACTCTTTATGTCGCACCTTAATCCCCTGTCAAATCTGGTTCCTCTATCAGGCAGAATCTCCACCGTTAGATCTGGAGCCCCCAGATCCTACTACATTTGTTCATTTCATGTGGTTGACTTGCTTGATTGTTAGCACGCGATGAGAGGTGGTTTTATCTCTCATTTTCCTACCACACATCGGGCACTGAATGGAACCACTCGTTTTTCCCCAAATTTGCTTACTGCCCAAGGATGCCCCCGATATACCACCATCTTTGGAACGCGAGACTTGCCTTTCCCATTAACACTTTCCCCATGGTTTTCTTGGCTTCCATGTGACCGAGTGCTTCGAGGATTTTCCTTCTCGAGGGGTTTTTCCCAGTGATGCACGATTAGCGCTAAGTGCTAATCGCGCATCAAAAATGCCCTCTATTTCCTGATGCGGGCTTCCCATGTGATTTTTTTGCCTCCAACATGGTCTCCATGGGCCTCGGTCAGTGTGCTTTGACCGGGTTCCTCATCGTTCCTCGCTGGATACAAACTGCCATTATACAGAGGTCTTCCTAATCGCTATGTGCTCTTAAATTCGAAATTTTTTGTCCTGATTTGATACAGTCATGGTGCTGTGATAATATTCATGGATCTAATTCAGATCAGTAATACACACATCACCAAGAATAATACGAGTTTTTTGGTATACCAAGGTTCCATCCTGGGCCCTCGTCCTTAGTGGGGTTGTATTCTTATTTTCTAATTATCCTAGAAATTTGGATGCTATCCTTCTTGTCTCAGAGACAAGGCTTATCACTTAAACAATATCCAAGGTATTACCAAATGAAGGCATCCTTTGAGTAATAGTGATATACATGGAAGCAATGAATTTATTTAATGGCACGTTGAAGTTCACGTAAGTCATAATAATCATCGTGTTGAAATCCCTCATTCTCACGATCAACGTTCCGCTTACACCTCCGATATCTAGCCCAATTGGAGTGGTGTTCTTCTTCAGATTCAGGATCTCGTCAATGGATTAATCCATGTTTGATGCATAGCTATTTATCCACATAGTTTTCTCTTGGCCTTCTATATCGAAGCAGTGTTTGCAGTCATTGGAGCCCGAGTGCTTTTTTTTTGTCAATCAAACAGGAATAAATTTTTCATGTGTGGGTGCTCCAGATTCACATATGCCAAGGGTCACCATGTAGGTCAAGGACTTGCTGGCCACAGAGTCATATATTTCACTCGGCGGCAAAACGGCTTCCTCGCTCGTATCAAAGTGGCGCAACTACTTCAACATAGAGTGGTAGTAGGTAACGAATGAGAATGCTCAGGACAAGCGAATAGAAAAATAGTAAATGGTTAGGCCAGAGATGCAACAAACGACGGATCACGTTAAACAGGTGGCAAAGCCAAATTCAGTCTAAGACAAATTCAATCTAGAAATAAGAACGATAGTTCTTTACAAGAAAATTCGCAGAAGGTAGTTTCTCATCCAAAAAATAAATGCTCTTGGTAGTTGTTTTGACATGAAAAGATGGAAGAGCACCCAGGTATGGAGCTGAGAAGCACAGTTCTGACGAGTTGGAAAATGGTAGACCAACATATATGTGAAATTAGGCTCACAATAATTATGCAGGGCAAGAATACACCTACAACTCTGATATCATGTTAAACACACACATGGCAGTGACAAAATATGAATGATAAAAAAGAGAGTACTTCTATTATTAACAAATGATATACATTTATAGTACATTGTGCGACTCTTGATTTCGTATTCCAAGGTCTCTTGGACTTCCTTAATCTATTCGGCTTCCACAATAACGCATAGAGGATTAGGTTTCCAACATTTCCTAATGCTACTTTTGGGGTGACACTATCGGCCCAAAGGGCATTTGTTAGAGCGTTGTGCCAATTCCTCTGGTTATCGGTGACACATTTACAGATTATGTAGATGAGGTTTTTGTTTGAAGACTCTGCAACTCCATTTCTCTGGGGGTAATAGTTCGATGCATACCTTATGCGAATTGATTTATCTATAGCAAATTCAGTCAATTTTAGTGATGAAAAGTAATAAGCATTATCAAATATGAGAGCGTCAAGGATGCCAAACCTGTTGGTAATAAATTTCTCAATAAAAGATATTACCTCGTCTTCATTAACCTTCCGACGCGAGATGGCTTTGTTCTGTCTGGTGAAGTAATCGGTTACCATGAGTATATACTTATGCTACTATGAAGAGTTCGGAGTGATCTCACCTATGACATCTAGGCCCCATTGCTAGAATGGGCGATAAATCATAATGGGAATGAGGGGAATAACTGGCTTTCTTTCTCGTCCTACGGTAGTTTGACATACCTTGCATTTCTGAGCGTAGGCATGAGAGTCTCTGACCACTGTGGGCCAATAATATCCAACTCTTAATATTTTGTGAGCAGTGGTCTCTCCTCCATAGTGACCACATGCTGGGACGTCGTGCATTTCTTTCAATACATGATCGACATCATCCCTTTCCAAACACCTCAGCCAAACTCCATCATAATTTTTTCTGTATAAGGTGTCATTGGCCAAGTCATACTGATTAGATTTCAATCTAAGCGCTCTCCTTCGTGATTCATCCATGTGCTCAGGACATGATCCCCATGTTAAATAAAAGCGTATGTCGTAATACCACAACTCAGGGTCCAAAGGGACCTCTGACGTTTCGCGCTCACACATCAATGTCTCATTAATCCATAGGGGCTCCTCCCTGAATTCTACTTGTGCATTTTGCATGCTCTGCGCTTCTGGTTCTTCGGGTGCCCCTTCCTTATCTACCAAGGCTTCTACTATGAGCTCATACAATCCCTGCCCTCGAACTATCTTTGCTGGCTTAATCTCAAGGTCGTTTTCATGAAGGGCAGTTACCCAATTCCCTCTTTGTTCATGCATTTCTTTTTGCACGAACAGGGCTCTTACAATAGGATGGGGAATGAATACTTTAGTCCTAGCCTTTAATAAATAATGGTAGAAGTGTTTTACGGATTTAAAAACTGAAAAAAACTTGTTTCTCCACGTCTGGGTAGTTCAATTCTACTCAATACATATTAGAGCTCCTATAAGAAATAGGGACTTTGTTGCCGTCATCATTTTTTTGAGTGAGGATTGCGGCATATAAAACATGAGAAGAAAAAGTGTATAAGAAGAATTCCTTGTCAAAATTGGGGCTAACCAATGCAGGAGCTTCTACGATGGCCTCCTTAATTTGCTGAAACGATTTCTTAGCTTCATCACTCCACCTATACACAATGTATTTTTTCATCATTCGCTGCATGGGATGCACTATTTTTGCGAAACATGAAACAAATTTCCTAAGGAAATTAATTTTCCCGAAGAAATATTGCATTGTCGTTTTATTTGTAGGGGGTTGTATTCTCATGATGGTCTCTATTATTTCAGGATCAATAACAATCCCTTCTTTAGGGAGGATATGACCCAATAGTTTTTCTTCTATAACTGTGAATATGCTCTTCTTGGGATTCAACGATATTCTGTATCTTTGGCATCTTTCAAAAATCTGTTTCAGGTGATAGATATGATCCCTTCTGCGATATGAATACACAGTAATTTCATCCATGTACACTACTATTGATCTATTAATAAATCCTCAGAGAGCTATGTCTGTAGCTCTCTTAAATGTGTTGCTCGCATTAATAAGTCCAAACGGAATTTTACGGTATGTGTAAGTGCCCCATTTAGTGTTGAAGGTTGTTTCAAGCTGATCTCCATTCGATACCAACACTTGATTATATCCCAAAAACCATCCAATAGGGACAACATTTCAGACCTAGAAACACACTGAATAATGTGTTCCATAGAAGGGACATGATACTTATATTTCTGTGATGCCTTGTTTAGGTTTCTAAAATCAATACATAACCTGATGTCTCCATTTTTCTTTTTTACTGGCACAAGATTGGCTACCTGGCAAGTGTGCCTGATAGGGAAAATGATTTTGGCATCCAGCAGTTTGTTTAATTCTTTCTTCACCAACAATTCCAGCCTTGGATGCATCTTGTGAAGCTTTTGTTGGTATGGACTAACATCCTTCTCCAATGGAATCACATGTTGCATAATGTTGGTATCGAAGGTTTTTAAGTCGCCATATGTCCATGCAAAGACATCCTTGTACTCTTTAAACAACTTAACAAATGTAGCCTTTTCTCATGGGGAGCATCCCAAGCCCAAGTTAACAATTTTTGGGTCTTCTTTGGTTCCAAGGTTGACTGATTCATACTTCATGGATGAGCTATGCATTTTGTAGTTAGTCAACTTCTTGAATTTATCTTGCAGCTCATACAAGTGCTCCATCTTCACAAATCACTTGGGAATTATATTGAGCTGCTCTTTTTCCTCATCTTTGCTCCCATTCATAAGCTTTTCATGCTCCTTTTCATCAATGACCGTGTTTTTAAATGTTTTTTTTCCATGTAGGAACCCAAGGATTTTCTCATCACCTTTGAACACCTACTAATTCAAGATGTTATCAGGCATGGATGGTTGAAAATAAATTCAACGTAACATTTATTCTTGTTTAGTCTAAGATTAGGCAAAAGTTTCATAGCCATACAAGCCATCAAATCAGCATCTTGGTTTTTCCCTCAAGGTATGTATGTGATTTTAAAATAATCAAAAGTGTCAATTAAGCTCCATACCTCATGTTGGTATCTTACCTGGTGTGGAGAATTGCAGTGTATCCTTTTCCTTACTTGGTCCACAATTATCTGTGAGTCACCAAAAACTTTAAGATTTTTTACCTTCATATCAATGGCTTTTTTCAGGCCCTGCACCAAGCCTTCATATTCTGTCATGTTGTTGGTGCACGTGAACTCCAACCGATTGGCCATCGAATGTTGGTTCCCTTGCGGGTATGCTCCCAGCACCTGCACCTTCTAGGCAGTTAGAACCATCAAACTAGAGTGTCCAGAAAATAGAATCTAATGTTACATTAAATGAACTGCTTCCTACGAAATTGGTTCTATCATCTACTATATTAGAGGGTGGCTCATCAATTGGACTATAGGGGAGAGCTTCCAACTATGTGTTTGTCACAATTTCTTCAATTGTATCTGCATGGAATTCTTCGAAACAGGTTTCGATGGCACAAACATCGAAACTATAATTCCCAAGGATAGAGTTGGTAAACATTACAGGTTCATTGGGGCCGTTTAGTTCCATCACCGCATACTTCATGTATCTTTCTCGATCAACTCTGAGCATATCACCTTTTCCCTTCTAAGGCAGCAAGAGAGGGGACCAATGAGTTGAGAAATATCCATTCAGTTTTCCTGACTAGTCCCTACTAAGCAATGTTCCATAAGCGTTGGGTATGTCGACTACCACTATGTCAATGACTTGTGTGTACTATGGTTTGGTAGCTATCCAGATCAGCACATCTTTCAATTCCCCAATTACTTTCACATTCGTTCGGTCCAATTGCATAATTCGAGTTCCAATTTTCTCGGGTATTGCATGAAGTCTTTTAGAAATAGTGTAAGGCATAACAGTGCATGAGGCACCAGAATCTACCAAGCAATTGTGTACGTTCATGTTGAAGATTTCAAATGTGATAAGGAAAGGTGGAGTCATGGATTTTGATCTCCTTCCTATCATGGCCGCACTGACATCTTGAGGGGTTCAATTCATTTTTGACAGAGTGGCTTCCATAGCTGATGGTGTTTAGGTTGTGCTAAGGGTACTAACAGGTCTGGATGTTGACTTCTTGGTTTGGCTACTCGGAATGGTGGGAGATTTGCAATTCTGTTCATTCATAGCTTTCAAGAGCAGATCTCTTTGATCCGTTAATTTTAGCAAATCAAAGTATATGATATTAGCTCGATATTTCTTAAGATCATCCACAATGTTGTAATCAATGTTATAAATAGGGTAGGGCAGAGTAAACATACCATTTTTTCCATCCTTAGTTGGGATTTTAACATTTTTAGTCGCCTTCATTGTAGTCGGATATGTATTATCTTTCTCTGGATGGTTTGCAACGGGAGTACTTTTGTAATCACCACTAAGTATACCCTTCTCAACAGGAACTTTGGGAGTGGATGCCTTCAAAGGGTGAACATCTTTGTTTGTCTGGTCTACTGGTTTCATCACGCCCGCAAGTGGCCCTTTACTTTGTGTGTGGATTTCATAGTGTGGATTTCTGCTGTACTATCTCCTTCACTGTCATCATTCTCATTTGTATAGAAATCCCACAGTACATTGATTTAAGATTTCTTGTCCAAGGGCTCTTCTACTTGGTATTCTTCTTCATTTTCTTGTTCTGGCTCCAACTCCACTATAGGTTCTTCTTTGGTAAGGTGCGATCTGAAAAGAGCCAGCTCTTTCGTATTTAAAATCCCTACATTGGGTGGAATAGGTAGTGCAAGTTGGCCATGACCACCTTCTATCTCATTATGATAGAAAGGTTTGAAGGATTTTCTGTTGTTATAATCTCCTCCATTCCCATTTGTACTTTCTCCAGAGTTCCCTTCTATATTGATGACTGCGTTCACTAATTTCTTAATGATCCGATGCAAACCTTCCACATCTGTGGTATCCTTTTCATTGATCTCAGCCACTTTGTTATCACTCCCATTATTCTTCTTGGATGATTGAGAGGCTTTCGTTTCTTTGGTTGTATGATGACATGGTATGAGACTGATCATTTGATTCTCAAATTTTACTACTTCATTGATAGCTCCCTGTAAGGTTTGTGCATTACTCCTTTTGACCCACATCGCAGTAGGGATAGGGAGAGCAGTGATGTATAATTCTGTGAGCACCTCATCAGTAGGTCTAGTGTTAGCCAGGATTCTATTGAACAAAGTATTGAACTGGATGTTAAAATCCTTGACCTTATCTTTGGTTTCCATTTTCAAATGGGATAGTTATAAAACTAAGGCTGCAGGTGTTTTGTCATTGCCAAACTTGTGTAAAAAGGCCTGTTGAAAGGCACCCATGAGGTGATCGATCCTATTCTCAAGCTAAAGTACCATGTGGAGGCCGCACCAATCAGAGTAAAAGGGAATAGGCGACATATTACATCTTCATCGCCTACCCCCAACATGCGCATGGCTAGGAAGAAAGAGTGGATATGGTTATCAGTAGTGTCTCCCTGCTTAGGGTCGAATTTAGGCAAAACTCTTTCGTCTTTCTTGGGTAAGGCATGCTGTTGCCCAGGTACCGCTATGGAATCCTAAGCGAGCTATGGAGGGAGTGATCCCAGAGGAGATGGGGGTTGATTCCCACCTGAAGGAGGCGGTAGAGGTGGATTCCCACCTGGAGGAGGCGGTAGAGGTGAATTCCCACCTGGAGGGGGAACGTTAGCCATATTATGGATAGGGAGGCTTTGGTTGAAGGTTTTTTTGAGGCATTCTTTGTTAGGATTTTCCAAATCAAGCCAGGGATTACCTTTAGAGGGGGAATCCTTAGGAATTTCTTCCTAAGGAGTGTCAATACTTTTCAAGGAGTCTAGCACAATATCTTCAAGAGAAAGGGCTCCAGATATCTCTTCACTTATGGTAAAGATCTTTTTCCTTCTTTTATTTGTCAGAGTTATAGAGTGAAATATGCAGAGCTGAGAGAGGGAGTGAGCGTAAGCCTGAGTAAGTACTCTGATCGGTTGTTCCTGAGTGATAGGATACTCCCACAGTCTCTCTTCCTTGGGTGACCCAAACATGGGACTTAGAGGGCTCTCTGCTTCTTCGAAATGAGGCTCTTCCAAATGTGTGGAAGGATATTTCCGACCTTTATGATCCATACATTAATATTTTTGAATCCATGCAAAAACATTTATAGATGAAATCCTAAAAAGTTGTGGATGGAGGTTCATGCCCTCCTTCTAGCGCCAATCTGTTGACGCGACGAATTTTCATTGTGCCAATAAGGGGAACTAACCTGATCACAGGCCCTAATTCGCTCTGCTTTCATTTTGAGTGGCTAGTTCCATGGGTTTAAAGGATCTCATAAATTGTTCAAGGTGTTGAAAGATTTCTTCTTGGAGGAAGACTTCAATTAAATCAACAAAAGAAATAGCTAACCTATATGTATCAAATCCTTTCTACACTAACTCTAACTACTTATGCTAGTGCTAACTATTCTAATCTATCCTACAGGAGCATAACAAAAAGAGGTTAAACATCATATATAGATTCCAAGTCCAAATGAATCAATTATTGGTTCATAGATGAAGAAGGTTGTATTAAATCTTAATTGCAATCTAATTACTCATACAGGAATACACATTCCTTTCCATACAAATAAAACTCGCAACTGATATTTAACAAGGTTTCGAATCAACAACCTTTCATGAATTAACCATGGTAACAAATTATATTCGAATAACCAAGACTAGTCACGAACTGTCTGTTATCAATATGCACAAAACAAAACATATTTATATTTATTCCACAAACAACACCCTAATTCTAAACACATGAAATAAGAGCAAAATAAATCTGAAAAAGGCTCCTTCTTGACTCAAATGGTCTTCTTTATTATCACAATAAATCAAAAGTTGTTGTGCCTCAAAAAAAGAGTCTCATACCCATCTCTGCAGGTAATACTTATGCAGAAAATATTGACCCTCCATCTTCCCCCCCGACTTTCCACCTTCTTTCCCTTTCCCATATAGACATTAAATTATATAGACATAGAATCGATCAGTGAAATGGCTAACACGTAGAGGGCATGTCTGCTGGAGCACTTCATTTCTTGGGGAGATGAATAGATGCTGATTAAAAGAGAATGATTGCATGTCATCTCTTTGCACCTGTATTGAGTGGACGTTATTCCCTATTATTTCCTGAAGGAAACCGAAGACACTGTGATCATCATCCCACACCTATCATGATTGAAGGTGTGTTTGGAGGTAATAACATCTTGATGGATCAACGCTATCATGAGTGCTTCCTCTTGACATAGAGCATGCCTTTCTTCTCTTGGTCCTCACCTGAAGAAATAATTCATATTAGCTATGATTATGAGAAATATGACAAACATGCCCACAAACAAACCTTGCATTTAGTGATAGTTTCTATTCAATCTCGCAATGCAGAGCAACTATAATTATTGAACCCCTGAACCTGTTGTAACATGTATTCTCAGTTCCCATAATATTCATTTTATTCAAGAATCACTTGGCAATGCTTCAAAAGCGGATCATTCACTCTATCAGGTTTTCTTTTAAAAACCTAGACCACAACACTTTATTGGAGCACATGGGAATACATGGGAAAACCCGCAGTTGAACCATAAGGCCAGACTTCAAACACTATACACCCAGATCTACAATTATCATCAGGTTCCCTCATCGCCCCTTCACATATCGCATGTCGTAACACTTTCTCTGACTACCGATTGTGATTTTCGATTGGCCAGACTTGATGATATATAAGTTGTGTTTAATAGTCCCGACGGGTCTGTCATATTGCATCGCACCTTATGTATAAGAATTAGGCTCCACCGATTGTGATTTGTGATAGGCCGGACCCGAAATATATATGTGTTCCAGTTAATAGTTTCGTCGGGTCTGCCCTATCGGATCGTGCCTTATGTATAAGCCTTGGGCTCCGCCGATTGTGATTTGTGATAGGCCGGACCCAAAATATATATGTTCTGTGGTTAATAATTTTGGTGGGTCCACCATATCGCATCGCACTTTATGTATAACACTGAAGTCTGCCGATTGTGATTTTCAATTGGGAAATAGACCCGAAAAGCATGCATTATGTTTAATAACCCCGGCAGGTCAGGTGTATTGTGGTGTGCCTTATGTATCAGTGTTGAAAGTGTTGATTGCAATAAGCGATGAAGGAATGCATTGAAAGATGTGTAAAGACTGAGGAAGAAAGAAAAGGGTAAGTTATGCATATTTGTATAGTATTTCTATTATCAAAGCATTGATATAGAAATAAGGATGCGATAGAAGGTTTCGAGGGTTGAGTCCATATACACACATAGTAAAGAGTGGGGGTTGGTTATATGTGTGGGCATAGAGCATCAGAAAGGTTTATGAGGATTCGAAAAGTCCCGATGAAGGATATGAATGAAGGGCTAAACCGGGTATAAATGAATCATGCTGCAGAGATTTATTCAGGGGGGTCTTAACCATTAAGAATTGAAGATTTGACTCGGGAGAGAGTTAAAATACTTGGGATAAAAACAGATCATTTGGAGATTTATCATTCGGAGAAATAAAAGATCAAACTTCTAGGTGACTCATTCAAATTTTCTACAAGAGAAGGTTTTAATAGGGTGGTGGTTGTGGCCGCAACAGGTCCATAACTTATTGGTTTTAGCTTCTTACCTTCACCCTCCATTCTGTCTTTGCTGATGTACAACCAGACTTATCACCAACCTAAAAACTATGCTCAACTCGATGCTTGTCATGCCTTGCCTTGAACTTGGCTTGACTTCTTTCCAGTTGTTCCTGCACTGCCTGGTGAATTTCCTGGATTTTTTCAATGAACTTGGTTGCTTTGTCCACATCACTGTGTCCATCAACTGCTATGTCTTTACCAAAGACAAAATCTAAGGGAGACTTTGGTATAAAACCAAAACAAGTCTCAAAAGGAGATCACTGAGTAGAAGAGTGCTTGGCACGGTTCTAAGCATGCCGCACATAACACAAATTCTCATCCCAAAGCATGGGATGCTTACTGCGATAGCCTCTGAACAACTGGATCACTGTCTTGTTGACCATTCCTATTTGACCGTCTGTTTGGGGATGAAATGATGTGCTCTTCTTCAACCTGGTGTCCATCAACTCCCATAAACTTGACCAAAACTTCCCAACAAATCGAGAATCTTCATCAGATACAATAGAAGTGGGTAACCCAAAATGAATCCATGCATTCTGAAAGAACAACTTTGTTGTTTTTTCAGTTGTAACCTTCTTGTTACATGGTATCAAAATACACATTTACTGAACCTATCCACAACAACATACAAATAATCATGACCTTTCCTAGACTTTGGCAATCCCCCAATAAAATCCATGGAAACACTTTCCCAAGGACAAGAAGGAATTGGAAGTGGAGTGTATAAGTCTAATTTTCTATTACTTGGTTTTCTTGTAGCACACATTGTACATCCTTTGATATATCTAGAAACTGTCTCATGCATTCTTGGCCAATAATAGAACCTTTGCAATTGTGCAACCATTTTACTTACACCAAAATGACTTGATATGAGAGAAGTATGTGCTTCTCGGAGTTTGCTAACTCTTTCAATTTTTGGAATGCATAACTTTCCCAGATGATATAAGAGTTGGTCCTTTACATAACAATCTAATTCTTCTACTTGCTTGCCATGACATAAAGTTTCATATACATCTTTAAAATCTACATCTTGAGTATATTATTCAATATAACTTTCATGCATTACTGAGTTATGCTTAATTGTAGTGGATGCATTTATGATTGGTCTTGATAACATGTCTGCAACTTTATTGTGTATGCACTTCTTATATCTGATGACAAGATGAAATTTCTATAGAAACCCATCCACCTATAATGTCTTGATTGTTGCAATTTAGTTTGTGAGTGCAAATATTGAAGTTGTTGATGATCTGTATGTGTGATTGTTTCCTTACCCATTAGGTAATGTTTCCACCTTTTTACACTTTGTACTAATGCATACAAATATATATCATATGTGGGATAATTAAGTAATGCAGAAGTAAATGTCTCAGAATGCTAGCATATGGGTTTTTCGTGTTGCATCAACACTGCTCCCATGGCATAGCCACTGGCATCTATCTCAATCTCAAATGGATGTTGAAGATCTCGCAGTGCTAGTACTGGTGCTATACTGATTTTTTGTTTTAAGGTGTCAAAGGCTTTCTATTGTTTGCCTCCCCACTGAAACACCTGTTTCAATCCTATTAAAGCATGTAATGGAGCTGCAATCAAAGAAATGTTAGCAATAAACTTTCTCCAACATTGTGCTGCCCCTAGGAAACTCCTAACCTCTGTAGTAGATTTGGGTTTAGGCCAGTTCAGAATGACTTCAACCTTAGAAGGATCCATCTTCAATTCACCACCCCCTACAATATAACCCAAATAATTTAAAGATGTTTTTCCAAATTCACATTTCGGCATTTTTACATAGAAATTTTCTCTTTTTAAAACATCTAAAGTCTGTTTTACATGCTTTACATGGTATTCCCATATATTACTAATAATAAGAATGTCATCTAAATAGACAATTACAAAATCATCAATAAATGGTCTCATTACATCATTCATGACTCTCATAAATGTAGCAAGAGCATTAGTTAAGCCAAAAGACAACCAACCGTTCATAAAGTCATTGCTTTGTCTTGAAAGCAGTCTTCCATGCATCCAGTTCTGCAACTTTGACTTGATGATAACCACTTCACAAGTCTAACTTGGAAAAGTAAACTGCTTCTTTCAATTGATCTAATAGCTCATTAATACGAGGAAGAGGATAACGATTCTTGATCATTATTTTATTTAGTGCTCTATAATCAATGCACATTCTCCACGAACCATCTTTCTTTCTCACCGGCACAATTGGAGATCCACATGGTGATTTTCTTGGTCGTATAAACCCATTATCGAGCAACTCGTGTACCTGATTCTTTATCTCTACATTCTCTAAAGCTGACAACCTGTACATTCCAATGTTAGGTAATGGAGCATATTGGTGCAAATAAATATCATGTACTATTTCCCGCTTGGGTGGTAGACCTTTAGGTTCTTGAAATAGAACATCATACTCTAAAACAACTTTAACTAAATTAGCTTTCTATTTAGAATCACAGCGTTCAAATGCATTGGATTTTTCAGGATCCTTTGCCTTTACAACCATTAGTAAAAATTTCTTACTTGAATTCACAATTCTTTTCATCTGTCCTAAGTTTATGAGAGAATAGTTATCTTTGATTTTATGAGCTCTTACAATATATTCCATTCCATGTTTAGTGATTTGATATTTATTCTTAGCTCTACAGAGAATAGCTTTCCTATCAAACAAGTATGGACTTCCTAGAACAATACCACATATATCCAATGAGACTATATCTAACTCAACCTCATCTACAAATGTTGATCCAATAGCAAACCTAAGTTTACATTGTCTCGTTACTTGTAGCTTTGTTTTATCACACACCCAAACTAATGGATATTGCTTCTCATGAGGTTTTGCTTGTAATCCAAACTTCTTTACAATTGTTTCAGAAATCAAATTTACTTGTGATCCACTATCAAACAAAGTATCAATCTTATTGTGCTTGGAAATTACTCTAATACGAAAAAGCTCATTTATTTCCCTCTCATTACTTTCATTATCAATAGATTGTGCAGAATTACTTGTGGATGCTTCATAATATTTACCTTTAATACCTGTGGTCGTAAGTATTTTTTCATCGCCTGAATCTAACCCCAAGTCCTGCTGAATAGCAGTAGCATTCTTTTTCTTCTTTCCACTGAACTTCTTAGGTTTCAGTTCTGGATGCAAAAACTAGCAGTGTGCCTCATCGTGTCCTTCTTTCTTGAAATGAGTGCATGAAGGTTTATCCTTCTGTACAATGTTTTCTTTCCTCTCTTTCCAGTTCAGTTTCTTCTTTTCCTTGCTCTTCCTTGCAGAATATTTAGACGATTCCCCAACATTTGGGTTTACATTCTTACCTCTAGCTTCTAGATGTGTGGCTTGAACTGATACATCATCTAAGCTAGTAGGATTAAACATGAGAATAGTATGATTTAAATAGCTATGAAGATGACCTATATACTTCAATAAATTCTCAGGTGAATCTAGTGATATACCTAGAGTTAAATCTCTCTTTATAAATTCCTGAGTATAACTCTATACACTTTGATCCTTCAATTGATGAAGAGTTTGCCAACTCATCATTTCCTGCTACATGTAAGCTAAAGGATAGAATTGCTTTTTGATAGCAGAAACATATTCATTCCAGGTATAAATTATTTTACCGTGTTTTTGCAAATCATCCTGTGTCTTGCCTTCCCACCATACTAGTGTTGTTCCTCCAATTCGAAGGCTAGCCAACTAAATCTTCTTCCTTATTGAATCAATTTTATATACCCTACAATATATATCAATTTGTCCTATCCAATTATCTATCTTTTTTACATTGAGTTATCCATCATAAATTGGAAAATCAAACTTCACATCTAATTTGATTAAGGAGGATTTCTTCTTCTTCTTAGAAGAGCTATAAGATGGTGAGGATGATGAAGGTGATGATGGAGGAGATGGTGGAGGAGGCATTTCCCCTTTCCCGTTTCCTTCTGTAGGGGCAACTAGAAAAGGTTCCTCTGCTCCTTTGTCTAGTTTGGGTGCTGAAGTGCTTCCACCTCGACCCTTCTTAAATTCTAGATAGATCTCTTCCACCATGGCTTGGAGTGTCTTAAAACTCTCTATAAATTGATATTTTGATCCCAATGGAGCTTCTTCTGCCATTCTCCTCTAAGTATAGACTCTTCCAATCTCTGGATTAGCCTCAACAAGTTCTCCTTCTCGTAGTTTTAGCTTTAATCTAGTTAGCATTCAAAATCCAGCACAAGCTTGTCTAACCTTAATAAAACCAAATCCAAATGCTCGGATACCACTTGATCTGAAAATGAGATCTTAAATCAATATTAAGGTATTATAGACTCATGTGTAGGAATGCCTATATTAATTAATGTAATGGATCGAAAATATTGTGAATAATACAAACATTTAACAATCAGAAAATATAAAAATTCAACACATCAACACAATGAATAATCAAGGAGTTCACCAAACTTCCTGGCTATGTCTCCTAGTCCATCTTTCAGTGTCGAACTCTATATTGTGTATTCAAGAACAGAGTTTATAGGTGTGAGCTCAATCGGAGCCATAATGCAACAACAATGATATTAAATAGGGATTTCACTTGAAAACCTTGAGTTTAAAGAGTACACAAAATCTCCCTCATAGTGCCTCTAATCAGCTACTCGTACCTACGTTTTCTTTGACTCTCTGTCTTTGAGCAACTACCCCTCTGTGCTGCCATTGAATGGATTTTTAAGCCTAACGGCGCTATCGGTTTACATTCCTATTCGGGCTCTCTGGCTCCTAGCATTGTCCCTTCATCTCACTGCTAAGCATTAAACAATAATAATAATAATAATGCTCAGTCATTGAGGCCACCTATTTACAAACGGAAAGGACCACTGGCACAGGTGAAATCCCTGGGAATAAACTTCTTGTTCAAAATAGAAATACACTAAAAACAATGGAAAATCTGACCAACAGACCAAAGCCAAAACTCAAAATATATAGAGCCGCATCTATAAACCTATCAAATCTGCCATTATATCGCAATATCTCAATATCACATTGTATGTGGCAAAACATCAATACACAGAGAAATACAAAGAAATCCGCAAAAATCGAACTTCAAATACATTTAAATCGCATCCATAATCCCTATCGGGTCTGGCCTTTGTCGCATGTTGCAAGGCCCCTTTTTTATTTGATTCACCAATCGCATTCGCCAATTGTATTTGCTGATCGGCGCCATCGGCATATCGTTCGTTGCATGTTCTGCGCTCCTCTTGGCATCACCCCTTTGTTATATTGCGATGCGATAAGTCGCAATCGCATATCACTTGTCTCTCTAGTTTGCAGTAAGTCCTTCCCTTTTAAATCTACGATGTGATATATGTGGTGTCCACCATTGATCTACACGTCGATCCGACAGTCCACGTTATATCGTTGGATTGCAGTCGCAACTCACTCATGGTTAGTGCCAAAATTCCCCACTAACCTCCGCCAATGCGATCCGCTGACCTCCTCCGATGTGATCTACTGATTTGATCTGGACCATTGATCTGTCGAATCCAATGGCTCTGGTTCAAAGAGACTTCATTCTTTGTTTAACTCTATTTTCTACCATTCCTTAGTATTTTTCCATGCGATAGTGTTTTCTGATATTTGAAGACTTAGAGTTTTAAAGGGTTTAAGATCCATTTTGGATCAACCACTCTAATGAGTTGTCAACTGAGATATATATTTTCAGTTTCCCTTAGAAGGTACTATTAGAGAGCCCCTTATGGTGGACCATTCTTGTAAACATCATAATAATCTATTCATGAGAACACTAAAATTATTAACTTAAAGAATCTTCCATTCATTATCTTCGATATTTTTAATAAGTCTTGAGGGTAGAGGAACTAGCTAGTAATGATTAGTCATTAAAAACTTTTCACGCCATCCCATACTCTTAAGGAGAAGATCTACCTCCCCACTTATTAAGTAACCTTCAAAGTTAATTAAAATATGAATTTATAAAATATTTAGGGGAGTGTAGGAGGTCTTGTGATGAGCTGACATACCATAATCATGAGACCTAACATGCATGACACTTAAATATTGAGGGTCTTTTGCAATGCATTATATTGGATATCACTTTTTGGATTCAATTGCATTAGGAAAGTCATTCATCTATGAGCATTTCCATTGGAGGTAGTGTTGAGCCTCAAACTTGCACCTTCCTATACACCCTCTCAGCCTTCCTTTTCCACTTATTTCATCCACCCAGCTATTAAATCATTGCATTGTAGTTTAAAAAGATCCTTTTACATGGTTTTCTGACTATGCTTATGACTATTGTTTGGTTTAGTTTTTGTTCATGCAGCTGCGGAAACTTGTCAGTTTCCACAGCCAACATAGGTTTCCGCAGCCAGCACAGGATTCCACAGCTATTTTGTTAAAAGTTGTGCTACAGGTGTCCCATGAAGAAACGAGCCACATGGGCAAGCTCCAGGTGACGGATACATGGAACGTGTCCCTTCGAAGCAGCCAAATGATCCATGGAAGGTCACGGTCAACGAAGTTCAAAGGCAGAGCCATTTAAAGAGTTCAGCGGTGGCACGTCTCTGTTTTGAGCACGTGAATGTTACGTGGCACATTCCTCAGCTCACGAAGACACCAGCACGCCTAGAGATCACTTTTGTAACCGGAATCTAACAGCAACCACTCAAGAGATTTAATAGACATGATGACAGTTACGCTAGATCTCGGCTGAAGGGATCTACGTGTCTTTGGCAACACAGTCAATAGCGTAGGAGTTAGTTAGCTAGTTTCAACATTTTGTCATTATAAATAATGCGTTAATGCATGTTGTAGAGAAGTCTTTCCTTGATATGTAAATTCTGAACTGTTGTGTTTTCACCCCACTGTTTATACATGTTGTTGTTTTAATATATGAGAAGACTTTTATGAGCTTATTCGTGTGATTGTTTGTTGACCGGCTGAAGTGGCAGAGGTCCCCTGCACGCTGAAGCCTTGTAAAGTTTTCATTTGGTTTTATTATGTTCTTGTATCATTAGCTTGTACATAACACACTGTTTGATGTTTCTTAACTCACTGCTCTTTAGATTTTCACCTCTGTTTTCTTATAACTGTCAACTGATCAGTGCTTTTCTGCAGGTCTTCTTAGGCAGCCCAGGCAAATTTTCATCTTTTTGATAACTATTGACATATGAGATCATCTTGTCCTTCCTGCTAACTTTCATTTTCTGAAGTTTAATTTCAGCACTGTCTTTTTCAAGTTGTGATTTTCTTACTTATTTTTTTTGTTATTTAGATATCATACTGCTCATCAATTTATGGTTTCTTTCTATAGTGAAGTGACTCTATTAGCAAGAAATCAGAATATTACTAACTGTAGTGTGATTTAGTTGTTATATTGCTTAAACTTATTCATGATTGCTTCCCACAAGGTAGATTGAGCTTAAGGGTAAAGGATCAGAAGAGTTGAAGTAGTGTGATTAGTTTCCTTTCTGCAATTTAATTTCTTGCAATTTAGTTATCATATTGCTTAAACTTATTCATGGTTGCTTCCCACAAGGTAGATTGAACTGAAGGGTAAAGGACCAGAAGAGTTAAAGTAGTGTGACTAGTTTCTTTTATGCAATTTAATTTCTTGCCATTTAGATATTATATTGCTTGACTTATTCATGATTACTTCCCACAAGGTAGATTGAGCTGAAGGGTAAAGGATCTGAAGAGTTTAAGTAGTGTGAATTAGTTGCTTTCTTTTGGTTTGAGTTGCTTTAAGTTCAGTTTTTACTTTCTTTTCATTCAGCAGCAAGGATACTGGGCCATTGTCATTAGTTCACTTTTTGATGCATTTACTTTCTCTTAAGAATTGATTTCAGTTTAGTTGTTTTAAAGCTTTCTTCTTGAGCACTTTCAAGTTTGAGAAAATCACCGTAGAAACCACCATCACCATCCATACTTCATACTTCACTTTCACTCTCACCATCACACATTAGGGAAAGATAAATCCAAAAATAAACTAAAAACTCAAAAAGGACAAAAGATTAAGGAAATGGTTATCTAGTACATATAGTACACTTCACTTCGTCAGTTTACGAACCCCAGATTTACATTATAAATAGCAATTTAGATCACACTAAATTGACCAAACATTTTGGCGCCGTTGCCGGGGAAGTGAAACTAGGTAGCCAATTTCTAAAAAAAAAAACAAGAAAATTTCAAGGAAGGAAAATTGATAACCTCTCAAAGTATTCTCTCCTCTTGCACTTAGTGTGATCTGGAGGATCAGAAAAGAGAAAGTTATTGGTTTAATAGTTTCTTGAGTATGCTCTCTTCTTGCACCTAGAGTGACCTGGAAGATCTGAAAGAGAATTATTAGCCCGACTTGAAGAAAAATGACATGCATAGAGCAAGAGATTCTAGGGGAAGGTTTTTAGCTAGAGCCAAGAGTTCGATTTTTACAACTCCATCTACTTCAAGGAATAGACAAGAGACACCTCCATCATCTCCAACTTACACTCCTAGCCCTAGGATTCCTGGAATTCAAGAGGCAGTAGTTCACTCTCCCAAACCTTCCATCAAATCTGAACTAGAAAGAGATCCTTTCCTTCCTTCTACAGAGAGACAAATTGTAATTGAAGAAGTAGAATCATCTGAAGAAGAAGAGGGAGAAATTCCTTCTCGTTCACCCTTAGTAGAGGAACCAGAGGACTCTGAAGTCTCCAGGGAAACTACCATGATAGAGGAAGGAGCAAGTGGATTTGCTAGAGGTAGAGGAGGAGGAGGAAATAATGGAGGAGGTAGAGGTAACATTGGGGGAAATAGGGATGGAGATAACTCATTCGGATTTCCTATAGTCGATGAGGACTCTCGAGCCACAATGAAAAACATCTCACCATCTGTCCTCCCAAACTTTCATGTGTTAAGAAATGAGGACCCTGAAACATTTCTATTTGAGTTTGAGGTCGCGTGTCAAACTTATGATTATCTGGAAGACTCTCAAAAACTCAAACTGTTTCCTTCAACATTGAAAGGAGCAACCTTGAAATGGTTCATGGGATTACTCACTCAATCCATTAGGACTTGGAATGATATGAAACAAATATTTTTGGATAAGTACCTGGACTATTGTATGCCCACCAATCACAAGGATGAGGTATTCAAAATGGTGCAAAGAGAAGATGAAAACTTGGAGGATTTACTTGAAAGATTCCAATACAATCTGAAAAGAGCAAAGATGAGTAACTTAGATGAGGAGACCTTGAGATCCCTTCTATTAAAATCCATTAGAGATGAATGGATAGATATTTTTAACATGATGGGGAAAGGAGACATATCTCAACTTCCACTTCATGATATAGCAGAGCTATGTGTCCATCTCTCAAGGGGGAAATCTAAAACTAAAAAAGTGCCTAGAGATCCTTCTCTCATCAGAGCAAACAAATCTGCAACTGGATCAGTAAGTAGGGCTGAGATTGGCAACATGCTTGATGAATTCAAGACTGGCATCTTAGGGATTCTTAGTGAGCAGCTAGACACTCTTAAGATTCACAATAAGTAGAAAGCAGAAGCTGAGGCTTTGGCCATCTTTTGCCCAAAGTGTAGAAAGAAACATGCTCTAAGGGAATGTCCCTTGGATGCAAAAGTTGTAGACATGTGTAATTTGTTCAAAGAATCATGAGACCAAGGATTGTCCTTCAATTCCTGGGCTCAAAGCTGTCTTTCAAGAAGATCCAAATACAATCGAGTCTATCTGTTTTGTTGCAAAGAGACCTTGGCAGGGGCAAAAAAATCAAGGGTTTAACAACTCTATGAATTTTCAACCCCCACCAAATTGGAATCCTTGGCAACAACCTTGGTCCCAACCTCAAAACCCTTTTCAATCATGGGTACAAGGTATGCAAAATCCATATGGGAGATTCGCTCAATTTTATCAATATCCTCCATCTTTTCAAAACCAACAAGCTCCACAACTTCCAAATCAAAATCCACAATTATCATTGCCATTTCAACAACAACAACCTTCTCAACAGAATCCAAATTCTCAACTCTTTCTTCCATTGCAACAAAAGTTAAATCAACTTCCTTCTCAACCATTGCCAAACCCCATTAACAAAAACCCTCAAAATGCTTTAAGTTCAGTTTTTACTTTCTTTTCATTCAGCAGCAAGGATACTGGGCCATTGTCATTAGTTCACTTTTTGATGCATTTACTTTCTCTTAAGAATTGATTTCAGTTTAGTTGTTTTAAAGCTTTCTCCTTGAGCACTTTCAAGTTTGAGAAAATCACCGTAGAAACCACCGTCACCATCCATACTTCATACTTCACTTTCACTCTCACCATCACACATTAGGGAAAGATAAATCCAAAAATAAACTAAAAACTCAAAAACGACAAAAGATTAAGGAAATGGTTATCTGGTACATATAGTACACTTCACTTCGTCAATTTTTCGAACCCCGGATTGACATTATAAATAGCAATTTAGATCACAATAAATTGACCAAACATTTTCGCGCTGTCGCCATTGAGGAACAATCATATAGGCAGGAAATTGTTGACCTTCCATCATGTACAACTCAGATCAGGTAGAATCCTAGATAAGCCTTTTATAGATGCTCAAAAGCAAAGCATTTCTGAGGAAGTTTCTCTTGAAGCCAATAAAGGTTCTGAAGCATCTCTTCAAAACCCAAGCACTCAAAAAGAAAAAGAAAAAGAGTTAACCCCCACAACTCCTACAGTTGAGCAACCTGCATCTTCATTCACACCTCCTTTTCCTGAAAGATTACAAATTTACAAAGGGGTAGAAAAACAAATCTTGTTGCCTAACTATGATTTTCTAGATGAATAGAAGAATGTCTGTATCAAGATTCCCTTGTTACAAGCCATTAAAGAGATTTCTATTCTAGCGAAAACAATAAAGGAGTTGAGTCTTAAAAGACCAGGAAGGAAACAAAGAGATACAAGAAGAATCCACCTGGTAGGAAAAATTGCAGATATCGGTAGTCCAATTGTCAAAACACATATCAATGGGGTAGAAATACCAAATACTTTGATTGATTTAGGGGATGCTATCAACTTCATGAGTAGACAGACTATGGAACAGCTAAAACTTCCTAATCTTCTTTTTACACCTACTTTATTGCAACTTGCAGATCGATAAATTATTAAACCAGATGGTGTATTAGAAGACATCTCAGTCTCCTTAGACTCTTGGGAATATCCAGTAGATTTCATGATTTTAACTCCCAAGAGTAATTTAGGAGGACATCCTCTCATCTTAGGAAGACCTTGGCTAGCCACAGCTGATGCTTTTATCAGTTGTAGGTCTGGGGATATCTATATTTCTGATGGTAATTCGACAAAGAAGTTCAATCTGTATCCTCCAACAAAAGCAATTACAGAAATAGGAGATAATGAGTGGGTTGATAATGAAGATACTATACAACCTGTCTTTACCATTTCTGAGATCAATGAAGATAGTCAAATTCTGAACACATTAGAAAACTTTGAACCATCTTCAGAATATGACCACACACAATTTCAGTTGGATTTTGACATTGAGTGTCTATCATCTAGACAAATGTCTCTTTTCTCTATAGAAGAGTTTGGTAGTTCCACCATTGATATTTTTCCACGAAAAACATTGAATATCAACAAAAACTTGGAAAAATCACAACAGGAAGAGCTAACCAAAATCTTGCAAAAACATTCTACTGCATTTGCATGGGAGTATATCGATATGAAAGTTATTGACCCTAAGACTTGCATTCATCACATCTACATTGAGGAAACCAGTAGAGCAATCAGACAACCCCAAAGAAGGATGAATCCAAACCTTAGGGAGATAGTGAAAGAAGAGCTCCAAAAGTTACTTAATGTAAACTTCATTTACCCAATTTCAGATAGCCTGTGGGTTTATCCTTTGGTTATAGTACCGAAAAAGAATGGTAAATGGAGGGTTTGCATTGATTACAGAGAATTTAACAAAGCAACTTTGAAGGATCACTTTCCTTTACCCTTTATTGATCAGGTATTAGATACTTTAGCAGGCAAAAAGTATTTCTCATTTTTGGATGGTTTTAGTGGTTACAATTAGATTCAGGTAGCACCTGAAGATCAAGACAATACCACATTTATTTGTCCGTGGGGAACTTTTGCTTACCGAGTACTTCCTTTTGGATTATGTAATGCACCCGCAACATTTCAAAGGGAAGTACTAGGAATCTTTTCTGATCTAATTCATGATTATGTAGAGGTTTATATGGATGATTTCATAGTTTATGGTAATTCATTTGAAGAGGCATTAGAGAATTTGGAAAAATTCCTTATAAGATGTAAAGAAACAAACCTTTCATTAAGTCATGAGAAATGCTTTATGATGTTTACTGAAGGGATTGTTCTGGGACATCATATTTTAGGAGATGGGATTAAAGTTAATAGATCAAAAGTTGAAGTCATCTCCAAGTTGCCTATTCCAAATTGTCAAAAAGATGTTAGAAGTTTTCTTGGATTTACTGCATCTCCACTCTTCAAATTACTTACAAAAAACTGTGAATTCAAATGGGATCCTGATTGTCAATCTGCATTTGAAACTTTGAAAACAAGAATATTTGAAGAACCCATTTTGAGAGGGCCAAATTGGAAACTTCCTTTCCATATTTCTACAGATGCTTCAGATACAGCTCTAGGAGCTGTGTTGGGTCAAAAGGATTTAGTTCCTTATGCAATTTACTACACCAGTAAAAATTTGACTCCCACTGAGTTAAATTATACTGTGACTAAGAAAGAGTCCTTAGCTGTTGTTCATGAAATCAACAAGTTTAGACATTATATAACAGGCTATGAAACTTTTGTCCATACTGATCATTCTGCAATTAGATATCTCATGAAAAAACCTGTTACTAATGGCAGAGTTACAAGATGGCTTTTACTTTTACAAGAATTCAATATTACTGTGTTAGATAGACCAGGGAAACAAAATACAGTAGCTGATTTCTTGTCTAGAATCCAAAATACTAACGAGGATTCTCCTATAGAAGATAAGTTTCCAGATGAATATTTGTTTGCAGTAACTACTAAGACTCCTTGGTATGCAGATATTGATAACTATTTGGTTACAGGGAAGCTACCTCCACACTTATTTCCTAATGAGAAAAGGAAAATTATTCAGGAGAGTTCAAAATATTCATGGATTTGTAATGAATTATTTAAGACAGGGCTAGATTGTGTGATCAGAATATGTGTTCGGGAAGATGAAATACCTGACATCCTCAAGGAATGTCATGATGAACCATGTGGTGGACACTTTGCTGACAAGAGGATGGCCTATAAAATCCTTTCTTTAGGATATTATTGGCCTTCTCTCTTCAAAGATGCAAAACAATATGTCAGAAGGTGTGACATCTGCCAAAGAGTTGGGAGACCGACTCTTTCAAATGAAATGCCATTACAGCCACAGGTACTCATCGAACCCTTTGAAAAATGGGCTTTAGATTTCATTGGACCCATTAATCCACCATCTAGACAAAAGAAATATATATTGGTTTGCACTGATTGTCACTAAATGGGTAGAAGCCAAGGCATTGCCTTCTGCCACTGAAAATTCAGTTGTTCAATTTCTTTTTGAGGATAGTTTTCCTCGTTTTGGTGTCCCAAGAGAAATTGTGACAGATCAGGGAAGTCAATTCACATCTAACTTGATGGAGAAGCTGATGGAAGAATACAGAATCAAGTACAGAAAATCTACCCCTTACCATCCTCAAGCGAATGGTCAAGTGGAATCTACAAAAAAAGTTCTTGAGAGCATCATCACCAAAACTGTTCATCTCCACAGAAGATATTGGGCAGAAAGGCTCCCTGAAGCCTTATGGGCCTACAGAACTACATGAAGGAACACAATAGGACATTCTCCCTATGAACTTGTTTATGGGAAAGAAGTCTTGCTCCCCATTGAGTTTCAAGTCAAGACTTTCAAGATGGCAGTTCAGTTGGGGATGAATCTATCAGAAGCCCAAAAGCACAGAATGGAGCAGCTGAATGAGCTAGATGAGATCAGACAAGATGCAATTTTAAGGACTGATCTAGTTCAACATCAAAGAGCTAAGTGGCATGACAGATATATTAAAGAGAGAAAGTTTCAAGAGGGAGATTGGGCTTTACTGTTTGATTCCAAGTTTAAAGACTTCAAAGGGAAGTTTCAGACTCATTGGCATGGGCCATATGAGATTGATAAAGTCTTTAACAATGGAGCAGCAAGAATCAAGACCATTGATGAATTTCAGACTCCTCTTATTGTGAATGGCCACCGATTGAAAATTTATCATAAGCCACTTTCAAAAGAGGAGTTTGTCAAAATGTTCCAAGAGAATTCTGCAATAAGGCCGGTGGAGAAGAATCCTTCTCTCCCACCAACCTAATCTTGTTTCTTTCAGTTTTTTTTTTTTTTTAAAAAGAGAGAAAAAAAAAGAAAAAATGTGTATAAGCCTGAAAACCAATCCCAGATTGGCGGTCTTATGCAAAAAATATAGAGTGAAAATCAGGGACACCTGACACTCTATATTTTCCAAAAAAAAATCTCCTCTCCTTCTCTTTCCATCTTCACTTTATCTCACTTGTCATTTCACTTCACCTCCATCTCATTTTCATTTCCATTTCACCTCATTCCACTTCATTTTCACTTCATTCCACTCATTCCATTACATTTCATTAATAAAAACCCCTTCCAGGACTATTTTCATTCAGTTAGTTCTTTTTTAACTATCTTTGTGCAGACAAGGGGGTGTTGTCTCAGTTTCCGCAGCTGGGAACCATTTCCGCAGCCAAAAACGATTTCCGTAGCCAGCATCACTCTGTTTTAAAAAATACAATCAACTGTTAGTGCCATAATCATGAAATGCAAGTGTAATTGAGCTAAAGACATGGGGCATCTCCAAGATATAAAAGAAGAGCAACTGGTTAGAAGCCTTGAGCAAGAATTGACAAAGTTTCCAAAGGTATGATCAAAAATCTTTATCAAATAATAATTCAAGTCATAATTACGTATAGTTATTAAACCATAATAGGCTCTCTATGTGCAATGATTTGATATATTAGTGCACTATCACTCTTATTCCGCGATGTCACTCCACACACCTCGCATTTATCTCCCTAGAGGTCTCATGATTACTTCAAGTTTGAACTCAAGTATGACTGCACCTCTAGTTATTACCCGTACTCTTGAGACGTGACCTATTGTGTTACGGCTCTTCCCAGCTGTAATTTCCGCAGCCGTCTGTTGAGACGTGTAAAATCTCATACACAGTCATCCGACTCGAAGGAATCCTACTGTTACTCCACTCGCTTATCACTCCACTCATACTCCACTTATATCATTCTCCTTGCATGCGACCACATTTCATTTTATGAACTCGTTTTATCACTGCTCACCCACTGTTCCTCCCGTAATTCGGGTATTTCCATTCACTGTTCTCTATTTCCAACTGCGGTCACTACAGTTTGCTCTAAACCCTGACTACCGTCATTACAGTCTATCCTAAACCCTGTAACAGAGCTATTTTTTCCCTTAACCCTCACACGCAGAAGAACTCTCAGTGGAATTTAAAACAGAGGATGGGAAAATTACTGAGAGCTGAGCCGGAAGGACTGAAATACTTGGAGGGTTATCCTCAAGTTAAGGAATTGCTGAAGAAAGTCAGATGGATACGATTTATCCAGAAGTTTAAAGGATATAACAAGGAGGTGACCAAAGCTTTTGCAAGGTCCTTTAATGGACAAACAATGGAGGTTGGAGATTTAAAATTCACAGTGACCGAGGCCACAATAGCAGCTACCACAGGCCTACCTCAAGAGGGTGAAAGGTGGTTTAAAAATAGAAGTGTGGAAGATCAAATATGGAGAACCATGCTACAAAACCAAGGTATGGATACCACCATATTTACAAGAGGCATCCCTATTAATGTATTAAAAGAGGAACGGTCTAGTCTATTGTTAGTCATTCAGAAATTTATCACGTGTGAAGGTCGTTTTGGCTCTATGTATATGTATCATGTCAGACCGATGATGAATTTCATAGATGGTCACACTCTTAATTTGCCTCATTTTATGCTATCAAATTTGAAAAAGATGAGTTTTACAGTTCAAAAACATGTAGGCAATATTGAACCCCATCTTTACCACCATGGGTTCATCAAAATTCTTATTGAGGATCAGTTGAAGAAAACTAAGGATACATGGGAGCAATTCTTAACAAGAAACTACTTCCAAGAGCCGTCTGAGGCCTCTGGAAGCAGTCCACCAAAAATTCCAAGGAAAAGTAGGAGGAAAGAAAAAAACATTACAATCCAAGACTCCCCTACAATAGAAATCCAAGAAACAGTCTAAAAAGGAAAAGAAGATAGAGCTAGAAGTAAGAAACAGAAGAAGGAAAAAGGAAAAACGACCATCCAAGAAGTCTATCCATCCCCTGAGAAATCCATAGAAGAGGATTATCAACCTCTGTTAGAAAGATTAATAGATCTTCAAGCCGCTGCCATAGCCAAGAAAAAGCAAAAAGGAAAACAGAGTGCACAAGAGAAGAGTACTAGTTCATACTTAAGAAGGAGCACTAGTCTAAAAGGAAAGGGGAATAAAACCAAAGAAAAACAGTCTCATTTTATTGATTTAGATGAAGAGACAATTGAGAAATCTCCACCTCAGCCAAGCATTGAGTCAAGTCCTCCACGTGAGGAAATCCCTTTTCGGCCGGAAAGAGAGAGCAGTCCTCCTCCACCAGATTTTGAGTTTAGGCCAAGAAAGACACCTGAGGTAGATTATAATCAGCAAGAGGCATACAATTACCTGGAAACCTTAGAACAATCAGCTGCAGGACCAAGTACCTCTCTGCCACCTGATGCACAAGTTCAATCTTTGAAATAGGAGATATTTGAGTTAGAAGTCCTAAATAGGCATATCATACAAGAAAATGAAGCACTCAAAGAGCAGAGTAAAGTAGACAAGATTGTCCATGATAATACTATGCTCCATTTAGGACTGTGGCAAAAGAAAAATAGAAAACTGAAGAAGAAGTGCAAAAAGTTAAGCAGAGCATTGATTAACCTCAAGTTCAAATGCCTAGTCAGGAAGCCAAGGATGATGATAGCATCAAGGAAGAAGAAAAGAGGGCTAGATGTCCTTGCAGAAGTATCAGAACATATGGATTAGAGGGAAATAACTCAATTTTGGTTGCATGAGGACATGCAACACCTTCGCAGTGGGGGTATGTTGAGCCTCAAACCTGCACCTTCCTGTACACCCTCTCAGCCTTCCTTTTCCACTTATTTCATCCACCCAGCTGTTAAATCATTGCATTGTAGTTTAAAAAGAGATTTTTACATGGTTTTCTGACTATGCTTATGATTGTTGTTTGGTTTAGTTTTTTTTCATGCAGTTGCGGAAACTTGTCAGTTTCTGCAGCCAACACAGGTTTCCGCAGCCAACACAGGATTTCGCAGCTATTTTGTTAAAAGCTGTGCTACAGGTGTCCCATGAAGAAATGAGCCACATGGGCAAGCTCCACGTGACGGATACATGGAACGTGTCCCTTCGAAGCAGCCAAATGATCCTTGGAAGGTCACGTTCAACAAAGGTCAAAGGCAGAGCCAACTAAAGAGTTCAGCGGTGGCACGTCTCTGTTTTGAGCACATGAACGTTACGTGCAACATTCCTCACCTCACGAAGACACCAGCACACCTGGAGATCACTTCTGTAACCAGAATCTAACAGAAACCACTCCAGAGATTTAATAGACATGATGACAGTTACGCTAGATCTCAGCTGAAGGGATCTACGTGTCTTTGGCAACACAGTCAATAGCGTAGGAGTTAGTTAGCTAGTTTCAGCATTTTGTCATTATAAATAATGCGTCGATGAACGCTGTAAAGAAGTTTTTCCTTGATATGTAAATTCTGAACTGTTGTGTTGTCATCCCACTGTTTATATGTGTTGCTGTTCTAATATATGAGAAGACTTTTCTGAGCTTATTCCTGTGACTACTTGTTGACCGGCTAAAGTGGCAAAGGGCCCTTGCGCACTGAAGCCTTGTAAAGTTTTCATTTTGTTTTATTATGTTCTTGTATCATTAGCTTGTACATAACACAGTGTTTGATGTTTCTTAACTCACTGCTGTTTATATTTTCATCTCTGTTTTCTTATAACTGTCAACTGATCAGTGCTTTTCTGCAGGTTTTCTTAGGCAGCCGGGACAAATTTTCATCTTTTTGATAACTATTGACATATGAGATCATCTTGTCCTTCCTGCTAACTTTCATTTTCTGAAGTTTAATTTCAACACTGTCTTTTTCAAGTTGTGATTTGCTTACTTATTTTTTTTGTTATTTAGATATCATACTGCTCATCAATTTATGGTTTCTTTCTATAGTGAAGTGACTCTATTAGCAAGAAATGAGAATATTACTAACTGTAGTGTGATTTAGTTGTCATATTGCTTAAACTTATTCATGATTGCTTCCCACAAGGTAGACTGAGCTGAAGGGTAAAGGATCAGAAGAGTTGAAGTAGTGTGATTAGTTTCCTTTCTGCAATTTAATTTCTTGCAATTTAGTTATCATATTGCTTAAACTTATTCATGGTTGCTTCCCACAAGGTAGATTGAGCTGAAGGGTAAAGGACGAGAAGAGTTAAATTAGTGCGACTAGTGAAATGAATCACTCATTGCATTGGGTGATTCTCACAGGGGTGAAGAAGTGGGGTTGAAACTAGTGAAATGAATCAAATAGCGTCATCATCACTTCCGAGGCTTGCACCCGGTAACCAGGAATTCCTGGGAGGTCACCCATCTGAGATTGCCTCTGGCTCAAGCGCACTTAGCTGTGGAGTTTTCCCCACAATTGTGCCTCATGAACCATTCAAGTAGAGGTACCTTCACTCGTATGCAATGAGTGCTAAGTGGAATATTCAAAAATCATGAAAAAGTAGTCAATTATGACTACCTCTCATGTAAATGGTCATAGATGAATGGCTTTCCTAACGTAGTTGAAAACCAAAAAGTGATATCTAATATAATGCACTGTGAAAGACCCTTAATACTTAAATACATAATAGTGAAGGGACCTCTACTTGAATGGTTCATGAAGCATAATACTTGCTGAGGTTTTGCAAATGGGGTAGAAAGCTAAGTGGGCTTGATTGTGGGGAAAACTCCACAGTTAAGTGTGCTTGAGAAAGAGGCAATATGAGATGGGTGACCTCGGGGGAAGTCCTGGTTACCAGGTGAAAGCCCCAGAAGTGATGATTGATGCTATGTGATTCATTTCACTAGTTTCAATCCCATTTCTTCACACATGTGAGCATCACCTAATGCAATGAGTGCTAAGTGGAATATCATGAGAAATTAGTGAGGTATGACTACCTCTCATGGAAATGATCATAGATGAATGACTTTCCTAACGCAGTTGAATCCCAAAAAGTGATATCTAATGCATGAAATTATTGTTACTTGTCACCAAGCTAGTGTAATGACTTTCAACTGAAAAGTTGCAAGACACGATGTCTCATCACAAGCTAGATTTTTCGTCTGTGTTACTAGTTGTGAGTGGCACTACCAGCAGCTCGTTACCAAGCCAAGATAGTGGCCTTCATCTAATTTTTAAAATTAAATAAGATAACTATGAATCTATATCTAGTAAGTGGGACATATGCATTTTGTTGGGTTAAAAGACACCCACGCCAATGCTATAGATGCTTGAAGGCAGCAAGGCCATGGGTATGGTATTAAATTTAATTTCATACCATGACTTACTTGGTTATCTTTCTCTTTCCCTAAAACTCATCATTTTATTTATTGTACAATGGTTTTAAGGTGATCTGAGCATGATGTTTTGAGTTATATCTTTCAAAAATTAGGAATCGATAATGACATGGTACCCTTAGTGAAGGTAATTCTTTGTACCAGATTAAGAAGAAACTTAGTTTTAGATCTAGATGACAACAAAATTTAGAGTGTTCAATGAAGAGGTTGTTGATTGGTCCAAGAATGTGTCATATTGTTCTATTTTTATTTCCCTTTTCTGGTATCATAACTCACTTCAATTCGTTATGCTATTTTGAGTGATTAATTTCTCAACGATTATTACTCACTAGGTCTTGATGGAAAACAATGTATTTTGATTATGTCTGCCTCTAAATAAGAATTACATGAGCTATGTACAAGATTGTTATAGTAGGTGCATGAATATTGTGGTATTATAATTCAAATTTCACCCTTTCAGCAAACATTTGATTTTTTTTATCATGAATGTTAATAAGGCTCTAAGCAGAAATAAGAGCTCTTAAATCTATGACAAGGAGGGAGTTCATTTGAAAAAGCACAACAACTATGTCAGTGATAGTATAAAGGTGCAATACTCTTTTTCAATAATATATGGTACAAAGCATTTCTTTTCCGTACCTCATCTTGTTGCAATTTTATCATTCTTGCACTCGATACTTTCATAAGCATTATAACATGGTTTTAGTTGGCACTCTAATAGTGATGTTGTAGACTTAATGAAAGATTAAAAAATAATGACATACTAGGTATCTTAATATTTCCTTACTAATATATTTGCCAACACTTTTGTTGGAGAGCATAGTACAATCATTAATCTCTAAACATTCCCATGCCTTCTTCCATGGTTTTGTAATCTTATGGTTTGGCTTGCATGAGGACATGCAAGAAGGTCAGCTTGGGGGAGTGTTGAGCCTCCATTTTTTCGAGATCTTAATGATTTTACTAAATAATTTTATGCATGTACTAAGTGTCTATAATCATTATTATACTTTTTATTATTATTATTAAGTTATTTTCTAGAGGCATTTAGAGCTGACAATTGTTGATGAATGAACTCGTTTTTTTTTTTTAATTTAATGTGAAAATGTCATTAATAGGCTCTTTTGTGATAGGTGCTAACATTCCTATAATAGCCATTCCTGTACCAGCTATGCCTTCACCAACATTCTTGCACCAGCGATTCCTGCACTAGTTGCGCCTGCACCACATTCATGCACTAGCTATTCCTGAACTAGCTGTTCCAACACTAGTTGTTCCTATACCCGTGGTTCCTGCACTTTCGTGACTTTATATTTCAGGTTACTATGGTGGAAAATGAGGATGTGGGTTTTGAGGAGCATGAAAATCTTGTGATGCTGATGATTCTAAGTGGATACATAGGACTCAGGGTTCAGCTTGGCCACATTGGGTGTACAAAATATTTGATGCATATAATCTTGCTAGACATGCTGCAGATATCTTACAGTGCATATGTTAATCTGGATGGTTTTTTTCATAAAACATTCACTCTCTACAAGACTAAAGGATTAGCGCTAAGAGCATAAATAATATTAAAATTATTGTTTGAAACTAAAATGAAGCCATGTGATTAGAGAAAGGAGCGCTAAGAACAGGGATATTTAATATGGAGAAAGAATGAAAAGTTTCACTATTTTCATAGTAAGAAAATGGAATTGGTACAATATTAATATTTGACTCGTAGCAGGGAATAATAGATTGCAGGATCAATTGGCGTAGTTTTGTATTATCTTCCAAACTTAGCCAAATCGGATTTTCTAGTTCCAGTTCAAATTTGTTTTACAAACCATGCTAAAATCGTAAGCATGCATCTGATTAAGGAGGGGCAGCAGCGCACCGAGAAAATTAGTAATCGAACTCACCGGAGACCTTAGATTTGGATCGGGCATTGTACTTTACAGATTGCGGAACAGGGAATTTGATCTTGCTTTGCAGGAAGGGAGGAGTTGTGCTTTGAGTGGGATGATCCATGGAGGGGACCACTGGAGCCAACACTGCACTATTTAATGAATCGGTAATAGGGCTTCTACAACGAATTTCTTTGGCATTTAATTTTGAATTCTAGTTTCTACTCGAGTTTATTTGGCAATTGTTTCTAAGTTTTGTTTCTCCAGCATGTTTTAAGACTTTGATTTAAATAGCTGCAAGGGAAATGAACGAATTTTTTTGGCATTTAATTTTGAATTTTGGTTTCTACTCTCAAATGAGTTTATTTGGAAATCATTTCTAAGTTTTGTTTCTCCCGCATGTTTTAAGACTTTGATTTAAATAGTTGCAAGGGAAATGAGCTAGGTGGTTGGGCCCACCAGCCAGTATGTTGCCCCAAACTTCTTAGTTTTCCTTTGCTACATTTTTCTCTGCATAGTTCCTGGAACTATTTGGTTTTAATAAGCTTTCCTTTGTAATTTTTGATTTCATTTCTACAAGAATGGTACAAGCACAACACACTGTGTGTACTAGTGCATTTCTATTTCTGCAAGTTGATTTCATTTGTTCAGTTTTTCAAGTCTTTTACTCTTTTCCTTTTGCGAAATTCCTTTATTCATTCCTACAAGATTGATGTTTGTTTCAAAACTAAGGGCATTATTAATATCTCAAGTTTCTCTTGAGATTTAATTGTGCTATGATCAATGTGGAATCAACGTTGTAGTAACTTACAAGTATGTGCTTGCACTCAACACTTTGGAAGAAAGAATTGAATTTCATAATTAATTATTAAATGAACTTTCTGAGTTAAAACATCAAAAAGAAGATATAAATTACATGCACAAATGGTTTCATTGGATTAATTGGAAAGAAATTTCCTTCTAATTTATTTCATGCTTTTCATCTTTGCAACATAACAATAATTTTTAACAGGTTTTACATCCTTTATTTCTTGAATCACTTTCTTTTGAATGTAGCTTACATTCCCTTGTCCCCTAGATACTTGAGTAGGACTTACTACAGGAGTCAACTCAAGCCAGAAGAGAAGCCAGAAGTAAATTCCGAGAGTGTATTTACTTTTCTTGGAAGAGTTTTGTTCATTTTTACTGAATGATCCTTCTTTTGAATTTCTTGCAAAATCTTGGTATCCCTAAGGTTGTATTAATGTCATATATTGTGCTACTCCTCTAAGTTTATTCCAATGCTAGTGTAAATCTTGCATTTATACCTCCTGACAATTGGCATGCCCAAATATTCTACACATCATAGGTGGGACACCAGATTAGGGAGAAACAAGAGATGATATAAGATACATATCCGTTTTATCTCGTTTGAACTTGATGGAATTGAACTTCCATTGCCTGATTGGTTATAATGGATCCTCGTTCTCCTTCACAAAATTCTCAAGGAAATCTTTATCATATACCTTCTGTGGGTCTGGTATATGGTTCATTCTTTTCATATCCTCCTCGGTGAAGGAACCAATAGCTTTTTTTTTTAAAGTGAGGAATTCATAGTCTGCAATGTTGATGTTGTCTATAATCCATTTTACCATGTGAGTGTATGGTAAAATCTTCAGTCTGGCAACAATTCAGTGTAAGAAAGAACTTGCAGCTTCAAAATAAGAAGCCTCAAAAGAAGTGGTATCATTTGTTGTTGCTTTGGCTTGAATTATTTTAGGAAAATCTTCGGTCTGGCAACAATTCAGTGTAAGAAAGAACTTGCAGCTTCAAAATAAGAAGCCTCAAAAGAAGTGGTATCATTTGTTGTTGCTTTGGCTTGAATTATTTTTGGACCCTCCTTTTCCAACAGATTGTACATAGCTTCCCATGAGGAGGTCCCACTATCAATGGTGCATTTGGTGTCTAAAAATAATGGAAGCATTTCAGTGACATCACATTAGGCGTAGAGGATTGAGAAGCCTCACCAAACTTCTTTCCCTTCTTAGATTTAGACATTGTGGCACAATTTACTTTGAGGAGAAATCATGCAATACAAAGAATACATAGTGGGCCTTACTTTTATATTTAAGAAGAACTTTCATTTAACCTTTATAATTTCCTTGGGCGCTTTCCTTTAATAAATAAATTTATCGCTATAGGAGCCATTTGGAATTTTTTGCGGGAGGGAGGCTTTTCGGGTATATGAATTGCAATGTGATGCATTTCTAGCTTAAAGAATTCTCAGTAATCTTTTTAAGCCTTTATAAAAAATGAGCGTGTTTGGGTTCTTGAGGGGCTATCATTTACAAGAGTCTCAAGTCTTGACTCAATGAGAAATGTATACTCTTAAGACTTTTTGATTTGCGATTGGTCGGACTTGCCTTTAAAGAACCTTTTTGTTATTCAGAAAACCTTTGAATTACCTGCAAAACCACCCATGAGAAGCACAACAAAGTTAATGACATGAGTAATTTGAGTATGCATTTACAATAATAAAAGTATGAAATGTTTTTTTGGTCTTTTTTGTTATTCACAAAACCTTTGAATTACCTGCAAAACCACCCATGGGAAGCACAACAAAGTTAATGACTTGAGTAATTTGAATATGCATTTACAATAATAAAAGTATGAAATGTATATTAATTCTTGTTGCTTACTTGCAGTGAAGTTTAGATGATACTTCAATCTTGGTAATGTGCATGATTTCATTAAATGTAACATTGTTAAAACCATAAAAACCAATTATCAACTTTTAGGTATTGGAAATTAACATCTCAACTATGAAAAACCAAATATCAATTAAGTATTGGAAATTAACATCTCAACTATCGAAAACCAAAAACCAATATCTATTAAATGTTGGAAATTAACATCTCAATTATCAAAAATCAATTAAGTATTAGAAATTAATATTCTTAATAAAGATATAATTGCTACACATGAATTTAGTCTAAAATTTAATCAAATGAGATTTATACTTAGATTCTTCAAATGCTAAGAAATGAAAATGCGAGGATTGACTAATCTTTTACTTTAGTTTTTCTTAATCAATTATGTATCCTAGGAAATTCTTACAATTGGTTGTACTAACACGGAGTATGTTAGAACAAAAAAAAATATGCTATTGAATCTTAAAGATATTGGGATTCTTGCAGAAAGCTTCTTTAGTCATATTGTGAAGAGTTACTCACTCATTCAAGGACGGCTTCCATAATTGCAATAGGATCTTACACAATCTAACTAATTAAAAAAAAAAAAAAATCAAAAATCTATTGAAATCATCCCTAATTTCGTCTAAAGTTTTACTCTCAATATATCATTAGAGGAAAAGATCTCCAAATGTTCTAACCTAGTGTAATGTAAACAATTTTAACTAAATAATAATATGTCATATAAATTATTATAATTCTGTGAAACTATCGATTTCAATTACTTGAAATAATTTCATAATAAAAAATCATCGACAAATTTATTATTATCTCAACTAACTATACAAATCTCAATCTTAATTATCGTAAAATCATTAATATTAAACTATGAAAAAAGTCTTGACATTCATCAGAGAGTATAAATGATTGAAATTCAGCATTCTTTAGAAACGCACGCAGCATATGGTAGCAATTGATGTCCAGGCCTGCCTCGCTGCCACGCCTAGTGGTGAGAAGTTGAATCATCTTCATATTGAATATTGAGAATTCGACGAATCTGTTGGGGGGTTTTACCTCTGATCATGTGAGCGATAGCTTTACACGTCAAGTCGAGAAGACTCTTTATACACAGATAATTGGCTGCCACTACCACTTTCAAAAGGGTTTCATGATCATCGAGGCTCTCAAGGAACTCGGAATCCCACCTACTGCTGTTAACATCATCAGCCGCATTGTATGTGCAATATTGGATCACCTTTTCCAAAATGTTGCCGGAAACGAGAGGCAGAGGAATAGTTGTGTGGGTGCCCAAGTCGTCCATCACCTTCTTTATAATCTGGGACTGAGAAGCCACCGCGTCCTCCACTTGGAATATTTTTCCATCACTGCTCATCAATCTCACGGTACCTGTATTATTACTGTGACTGGATTCCATTCTCAAGGCACGAGCAGACACGTCAATGAAATGAAGAAATGGATTAATGATGGTGCTTGGTGCGATGTTCCGTCTCAACGAAATGAAAAGCAGAGAGATGCTTCCACTTTATCGGTGATAGTACAGAGTTTAATCCCTCGCGTTCATATTAATAGAACACAGTTCTTGCACACAACCAATTTTCTGAGGGCCGACAGAGCCAAAGACATGATCTTCATCTCTTTTTTCCGAAAAATTGTTAATATTTTTTTAATTAATTAATTTCATTAAAAAAATAAAAATGACATAATTATTTTGGAAATATTTTTTTTTATTCTTAAATTTATTTATATAAATAATTTTAAAATTATGATCTCATATATATATATATATATATATATATAAATAATTTCATTTCAGCTTAAATTATATCACTTTTGTAGCAACAGCAAATAGTCCATAACATTTACATAATCTATTTATTAAAATAAACAATGAGAAGAAACAAATATATGTCATTGCACTTGATGTTATTTTTGCATCCAAGACATTTCTTTCTCTTCTATTTCACTATAGAAATAAACTTTCAAAAAGCTTTAATTAATGTCTTTTCTTAATATCATATATATTTTATTGGTCTCAATGACACGGTCATTAAAATAAACACTCTAGATTTGTCTTAATCCCTAATCTACCAAGGGCCAAGAGGAATCAAATCTCTCAACGTGCAAACGTGCAAGCCTTTTTTTGAGAGCAAAACTTGAGTAAATGTTTGCAGCTCCAAATATTTGATCCCTCTCAGCTTAAGAGGGATCTAGGCTCTTTAATATCTATATAGTATCTTGTCATATTGTTATAAAATATTTTGATTTTGAAATAACTTATACTTTTTTGGCATGTAGTATTGATAAGTCATGGTATTGGTCCATGGCATAGTAACAAAGTCTATTAACAAGTTCATAATATTAATGGAAAAGTGGGGTGAATAAATACTAATAAGAATGTTGCCAAAATATTTTGATTGTGAAATAAGTTATCATATTTGGGCATCTAGTATTGATAAGCCATGGTATTATAACAAAGCATATTCACTAGTTAATAACAAAATAAAAATATAACAAATTGATTTTTCTTATTTTTATTACTTTAAATTTTTATTATTAATTGATCCAACATTTAAATGTTTACAACCATCTATTTATTATTTTTAATCATGTTTATTACTTTTCACTTTTTATTAATTAAGCAAACATTTAAATGTTTATACTCGTCCCCATTTCACTTTTAACTTTTAACTGTTTTTTCACTAAATCAACATTAAGAATTGTTTACATACTTACATTACACCTACACATATACCTTAGAGTTCATTTTAAATTTTCTCTTGATGTAATTAATAACATTTAAACTTATGTTTAATCTTTACTAAAAGAAAAACATATATTTAATTCTTTCACTTGAATATGAGGAAGTGTGAACAAATATATATCACTTGTTTGATCTATATTGAATTTAGTCTCTTTTGTATACTAACCAAAAACTAATTAATAATTATCTATCAAATATCCTACTCTCAAAATTAGAGACAACACATTAAACATGACTTGACACACTCCAACCACTCTTAACTAGTTGTAGCTACTCCACAACATGTAACGATCAAACAGGTTCATGAAAAAAAATGTGCAACACATACTACCAGGTTGGAATCAATTCCAACCAACAACTAAACAAAAATGCCAACCACTCTTAACTAGTTGTAGCTACTCCACAAAATGTAATGATCAAATAGGTTTATGAAAAAAATGTGCAACACATACTACCAGGTTGGAATCAATTACAACCAACAACTAAACAAAATTGCCAACGATCTCTCCCTTCGGCAATGAAGGTAACCCTAGGTGAACCATCCAACTTGCCTAATAAAAATCACCCTAAATGAACCATCCAACTTGCCTCCAAAATACAGATATCTTAACTCTCTCCCCTTTGACATCAATGGAAACGGGCCAAGCACCTCAAGGGTATCACTTTACTAGTCGTTCACTAATTATGTAGTGGAAAATTCTCCCACTCGCTAGGGAGACATGACAACAATAAACAACAACGATAACTCAACCAAACTCTCTTTCCCTCGTGAATCAATCATAGAGAAGTCTCCATATACACTAACATCACTCTCGAGCCAAAAAAACATCAACACATCATGACCATCAATATATCACAGAAATATACTAACAACAACAAACTCCATCTACACCAACGACATTATCAGACAACCACAACATATTATAACCATGAACAATAATACAACATTAGAAGCAAAAATATCCTTTGATCAACAATGATGTCCTCACCAAGAATATAGTAGCAGTACATGCGTGGTGGAAATTGAAAGGTAATAACATGACTATAAATGCTCTCTCAAGTAGGAACACAACATATCCATCTTATTAAAAACCAAAGACCAGACATGCTCTTCCTTGATCACCTCTCATTGAAGATAAGAATCTCTTTACTTCTCATGCTTCTTACTTGTTAGATTTGATGATTATGTTTATTTCTTATACTTCCTGCATATGTATTTCAGTATATGGATGTTTCAAACCTCCTTGCTTAGATGTGATGAGTATATCCTTCCTGAGGATCATTTTGAGATGCAGATCTGGAAAGAGACAAAGATGTACTTGATGAAAAGATGACAAAGTTCTTCAAGTGGACTATGTCTAATGAAAAGGTGCACAAGTAATACCACAAGGTATGCATGATATGTTTCTGTTATTGGCTTGGTAAGCCCTAAGGTATGATGATAATGCCTCTTTATTTAATGACTCATACATGTACATAAAAGTGACATGGATCTATATCTCCTATAATGAAATGTTTTTCCTAGTGTTTTGATCTTCTCAAATTCTATGAGGCTATCTAACATCTATGGATAGTTCATTGACTCCTATACAAGAGTATGGTGGTAATACTTATGATAAGCATGATTGACACTCTTGTTGTGTTGATAAAGCTTTATTGAATGGCCTAAGTTGATCTCATTAGTCATGTAGAGCATGGTAACCTTGATGTGAAAGGTATAAGTGTAAGATTGATAAGTAGATATCTTACTAACTATGGTCTTGTCTTGACAACATATACTGAATGTCCTAACTTGATGGAGGGACTTGGTAGAAAGTTCTATTATGATCATAATATTTGAGATCTATCTACTGCTTTGAGTCTAAGCCTTTGATGAAATATTGATGTCATGATGCTAATAGCCATATCTTTATGATCTAATAGATCTACTATTGCATGACTCTAGTAGACATTGGTTGCTTACATGAATGAACATGAATGATACAGATCCCTAGTTAGAGGGAGAATCTCTTCTCAAGATTATTAGCCTTATTAATATTCATATTCTATGTTGTTGAAGTATGATTTGTGTGCATCTCATAGTATTGATCTGCAACAGAGTCTTAGATCTGAAGCCTTTACAAAAATTAGGGTTTATGCTTGGGACATAGTCACTCATCTAGGAGATCTCGACCCTAGATGCACCATGCTAACTCCTAGATAATGTCCACGAAGCTAAAGTTTCTCTCATTGTTAAATTTGGACAACTAGGTCCAAACTCCATGTTCTGATGCTCAGATTAAGAGGCTAATATTTTTGTTGGATTCCTCTTTCTGAGAGGTGTAAAATCCATATAAAAATAGTCTTAATCCGATGAGCAGAACTTATATTTTGAATTTATTATTCTTAATAAATTATATGTGCAAAGGTCAACCAGTTTTGTAATGTAGGCTCACATGCCCAACAGATGTGTCACACACCCTCATTGATGGATATATATATACAGGAAAAGTTGGAGAGAATTTGATCACAACACAACTCACATCTTCCTCTCTCATCCTAAAAAGTACGAGCTACCTGGAGGACGAATTTCAGCCACACGTGGGAAGGACGAAGAGGATTTTTCTGCTGCTAGGGTTTCTGCTGCTAGGGTTTCGCAGAAGTTTGACCAGCGTTGACTTTGGTCAACGCTTGGTCCAAACAAGCTGAAAACTTGTGGGAGGTTCGATTTTTGAAGGCCATACTACCTGGCACAAAAATCGAGGTCAAAGGGTTGACCGTTTTGCTGCTGCGTTGACGTTTAGCTTGCTGCCCCTGCGTTGACTTTTCAGGACATCGTTGACTTTTGTAGAACTGACTTGGGTTGACTCATCTACTGGTTGGAGGGTTGTTGTGACACATGCTGGGCTGGCTGACCAAAGGAGACTTTGCTGGTTGAAGCATCCTGTTGACCGCCGAAACAAACACATACATTTTTCTTGTTTCTGATTTGTCTTCTGTAAGATCTGCTTATATGTTCTATCTGCATTTTTCTTATCTACTTGTATGATTGCTGTGAGAAAAGTGAAATTGATCTTAGCATAGAACATCTACAAAACTTTACATGGTATCAGAGCTGAGGTGAAGACAAACTCTATCTATAGCAATCATCATCGAAGGAAATGGATTCCTCTAAGCTTGAATTTAGGGAGAATGACAAGCTGACTGGAAGTGATGACTTCCATGCCTGGAATATGTTATTAGATCTCAAATTAGAAGATCATGATCTCCTAGATCATGTGACAGGGAAGATTCAAGAACCTCCATCAAATGCCTCTGCTGCTGTTAAACACAAGTATAAGAAGGGAGAAATCAGAGCAAAACTGCTGATCAGGGAATCCATAAATAAGAGTCTGGTTGCTTACATATCTGAACTAGGCACATCCAAGGAGATGTATGACAAACTGATACTTATGTTCCGAGTAAACAATGTGAACCAAGTGCTATTCCTCAAGAACAAGTTGAAGAATATGAAGAAGGGCCGAGACGAGTCTATTCAAACTTTCTTTATGAAGTTGACCGAAACCAGGAACAATCTGCTAGATATTGGGGAGACAATAGCTGATCGTGAGATGGTTCTCACCGCACTTTGAGGACTTCCATATGAATGGCAAGTATTCACAACTACCATTCTCAACAATAATACCATCCCTAACTTTGATGAGCTTCTGTCTAGATGTATGCAAGAAGAAACAAGGATGAAGGAATTTGATAATGAAAGAAATGCTGCCTATGTTGCTCATTCCCGAAAGAAGAACTCTGGTGGTTCCAAGGACAAAGGAAGGACTAAGACTCAAAAGAAGAAAGGTAAATGTTTCACCTGCCATAGGACTGGACACTATGCTAGAGAATGCCCCTTCCAGAAGAATTCTCCCGATAGTGACGACAACAACAACAACCGAAGGAATGGGAATCAAAGAAATGACAAATCCAAAGGAAAGAGGAAGGCTCATTTTGAAGGAAACCATCCACCTTCTAAAAGGACCAGAAATACCAGGTATGAAAAGTCTAATGTTGTTGATAAAAGAAATGAGTATATTCTAATATCTGCTCTCTCAGCTGCATCTCCGCCCAACACTATGGATGTCTGGGTAATCGATAGTGGTGCCTCAAGACACATCACCGGATTCAAGGAAGCACTTTCTGACATGGTTGAAAGGGATACTAATCTAGAAATTATCCTTGGGGATAATGCCACTTATCCTGTGAAAGGGACCGGGACTGTGACCCTCCACTTGTCTCAAGGACAAGTCCTCCATCTACAAGATGTACTCTATGCACCCAAATTGAAGAAGAACCTTGTGTCTGTATCTGCCATGGAAGACAAAGGATTCAATGTAACTTTCTCTGATGGAAAGGTACTCATGTGGAAGAAGAGCTTCAAGGAAGCTGTCTCAATTGGTTTTAGAGTTGGTACACTCTACTAGGTTGGAGGGAGTCCGTTGGGAGCTATGACTTGTGATACTATCCGTCAAACCGAACTATGGCACCGAAGATTTGGACACCTTCATTACAAGGCTCTTCCCGAAGCAAGGAAGGTGGTGACAAGGATGCCTGATTTTGGAAATAATCATAAAGGTGTATGTAAGGGCTGTGCTGAAGGAAAACATACAAGGGGACCTTTCCCGTCAAGTGTCACAAAGACATCTGAGATATTGCAACTGGTCCATTCTGATCTTTCTGGTATGTTGCCTGTAACGTCCCTGGGGGGATGTTCTTACTATATGACATTTACTGATGACTTCTCTCGCAAAACCTGGATATACTTCTTGAAGAAGAAGGATGAGGCTTTCATGTGGTTCCGTACCTTCAAAGCCTTGGTGGAAAATATGACCGGAAAGAAGATCAAGATTTTGAGGACTGACAATGGCACTGAATATGAGTCAAATGAGTTCAAATACTTTTGCAGAGAAGCTGGCATTAAGAGGGAGACTACCACTGCATATACTCCTGAGCAGAATGGTGTTGCTGAACGCAAGAATAGGACTATTGTGGAAGCTGCCCGTGCCATGCTATGTGACCAGGGTCTTCCAAAGTTTCTGTGGGGAGAAGCTGCAAATACTGCTGTGTACATTCAAAACCGATGCCCTCATTCCGCCTTGGACTCCAAAACTCCCGAAGAGGTTTTCTCTGGTAAGAAACCTGATGTCTCACATTTTAGAATTTTTGGATGTCCTGTCTATTTTCATGTGCCGAAAGAAAAGAGAAGTAAGCTGGATGCTACTGGGAAGAAAGGAATGTTTGTGGGCTACAGTGAGACTTCTAAGGCATATAGAGTCTATGTACCTGGTCAAAGGGAAGTAGATATAAGCCATGATGTCACTTTTGACGAAGATGCTTCCCTGAAGAAAGTAGTAGATCTTCCTAGATCTGAAGAAAACCATGAAGAAAGACCTGGAAATTTGGAAGAACCCCAGGATGAGACTATGCCTGATGTTGAAGGGCCAATGGACCCTATTGATCCTTCCCCTTCTCTAGGAAAGAGGCCATCATGGCTCAGGGACACCCTCGAAGATGCTGAGGGTCATGCTGCCCCAAGGGGAACATTCCGAGAAAGCAAGAAGCCGTGTAGATACCAAGGGTATCTAGCTGCCATGAGTACTATTATACAATCTGAACCTGGCTCTTTTGAAGAAGCCATCAAGCATCAAGTCTGGAAGGATGCTATGCATGAAGAATATGAGGCTATTATGAAGAATGATGTCTGGGATGTGGTCCCGAGACCGAAGGACAAATCTGTTGTCACCGCTAAATGGCTCTACAAGATTAAACATGGATCTGATGGGAGTGATGAAAAGTTTAAGGCAATATTTGTTGCCCGTGGCTTCTCTCAAAGGAAGGAATTGACTATGACGATATATTTGCACCTGTGGCTCGATATACCACCATCCGATCCATCATAGCCCTTGCTGCTACGCAAGGATGGAGTCTTCATCAAATGGATGTCAAGACTGCTTTTCTGCATGGTGCAATAAAGGAAGAGGTGTATGTAGAACAACCTTTGGGATTTGAAGTTCAAGATCGAGACACTCATGTCTGCAGGTTGAAGAAAGCCCTCTATGGGTTAAAGCAAGCACCCAGAGCTTGGTATGAAAGGATGGATAGTTACTTGATGAAGCTGGGCTTCACTCGAAGCAATGCTGATCCAAACCTTTACTTTAAGGTTGAGGAAGGAAAGCCTCTCATTCTAGTGCTGTATGTGGATGACCTCTTCCTGACAGGTGATGACCCTCTCATTCATCAATGTAAGAGGGAGCTTGCTGCTGAGTTCGAGATGAAAGACCTAGGACTGATGCACTATTTCCTAGGCCTGGAGGTCTGGCAGAGACTTGGAGAGATTTTCCTTTCTCAAGGAAAGTATATTGTGAAGCTTCTGGAAAGATTTGGGATGGTGGACTGTAAGTCCGTGTCGACACCAATGGAACTCAACTTTAAGAAGTTGAGTGGCAGCGCTGCAGGGCCTATCTTGGCCAATCCTACTAAGTATCGTCAACTCATAGGAGCTTTGATGTTCTTAGTGAACACCCGTCCGGACATATGTTTTGCAGTGAATACTTTGAGTCAACATATGGTTGAGCCTCATCATTTTCACTGGGTTGGTGCCAAGAATCTTTTGAGATATCTTCGGGGCACGATAAACTATGGGCTGAGATACACTGCCAGGAGTGTGATACTTTGGGGATATACTGATGCCGATTGGGCTGGCAGTGTGGTGGATCGTAAGAGCACATCTGGATGCTGTTTCAATCTTGGTTCTGCTTCGATCTCATGGATGAGCAGGAAGCAGAAGTCGGTGGCTTTGAGCACCGCAGAGGCCGAATACATTGCTGCTAGTATGGCCTGTTGTGAAGCAGTTTGGTCGAGGAAGCTCTTTAGTGAGCTGTTCCAACATGTGCTAGATACCACTGTAATACTCTGTGATAATCAGAGTGGGATTCATATGACTGAGAATCCTGTGTTCCACGACCGATCCAAGCATATTGATATCAGGTACCACTTTATCCGGGATATGGTACAGCGAGGCGCCGTAAGGCTCGATCATATAGGAACTGATGAGCAGGTCGCGGATATTCTCACTAAGCCCCTGGGGAAGGTCAAGTTCCTAACCTTCCGTGAGAGTCTTGGTGTCGTGGAAAGACCCTATGATGTGGGTCCTGTTGGACGATGAGCTCTGGGAGCTCTGGAGGGCTTTGGGGATAGCTTCTTGGAGCTATAAGCACTCATAATGCTTCTGCCCCACCCTTGTGACTATTGAGCTGGTTCGCCACTCATTTAATCTGTGCCCCGTATGCATCCTACCCATTGAGTTCAGGGCTCATGGGAAGTACCTCTCATTTGGCCAATGAGGTGTGGAAAAGCTAGAGACTATTAGCAAAGACTGATGGACACATCAGAGATTGTCGTACTCTCTATCTAGGATGGCATGGTCCAACCACTTGATCTGGGATCAAGATTTGTGAGGTCTGGGACCTCTGGACTGATTATGTCAGTCGGGGAATGATATCTTTGTGACTGACCCACTTCTGTTCTGAAATAAAGAAGCCAGCAAAGCAAGTTTCAGCGGGATGACTCACGATGTTAATTGCACTAATAGATGGAGTTCTCCCTAGTTGAGAGGGAGTGTTAAATTTGGACAACTAGGTCCAAACTCCATGTTCTGATGCTCAGATTAAGAGGCTAATATTTTTGTTGGATTCCTCTTTCTGAGAGGTGTAAAATCCATATAAAAATAGTCTTAATCCGATGAGCAGAACTTATATTTTGAATTTATTATTCTTAATAAATTATATGTGCAAAGGTCAGCCAGTTTTGTAATGTAGGCTCACATGCCCAACAGATGTGTCACACACCCTCATTGATGGATATATATATACAGGAAAAGTTGGAGAGAATTTGATCACAACACAACTCACATCTTCCTCTCTCATCCTAAAAAGTACGAGCTACCTGGAGGACGAATTTCAGCCACACGTGGGAAGGACGAAGAGGATTTTTCTGCTGCTAGGGTTTCTGCTGCTAGGGTTTCGCAGAAGTTTGACCAGCGTTGACTTTGGTCAACGCTTGGTCCAAACAAGCTGAAAACTTGTGGGAGGTTCGATTTTTGAAGGCCATACTACCTGGCACAAAAATCGAGGTCAAAGGGTTGACCGTTTTGCTGTTGCGTTGACTTTTAGCTTGCTGCCCCTGCGTTGACTTTTCAGGACTGCGTTGACTTTTGTAGAACTGACTTGGGTTGACTCATCTACTGGTTGGAGGGTTGTTGTGACACATGCTTGGCTGGCTGACCAAAGGAGACTTTGCTGGTTGAAGCATCCTGTTGACTGCCGAAACAAACACATACATTTTTCTTGTTTCTGATTTGTCTTCTGTAAGATCTGCTTATATGTCCTATCTGCATTTTTCTTATCTACTTGTATGATTGCTGTGAGAAAAGTGAAATTGCTCTTAGCATAGAACATCTACAAAACTTAGCCAAATCGGATTTTCTAGTTCCAGTTCAAATTTGTTTTACAAACCATGCTAAAATCGTAAGCATGCATCTGATTAAGGAGGGGCAGCAGCGCACCGAGAAAATTAGTAATCGAACTCACCGGAGACCTTAGATTTGGATCGGGCATTGTACTTTACAGATTGCGGAACAGGGAATTTGATCTTGCTTTGCAGGAAGGGAGGAGTTGTGCTTTGAGTGGGATGATCCATGGAGGGGACCACTGAAGCCAACACTGCACTATTTAATGAATCGGTAATAGGGCTTCTACAACGAATTTCTTTGGCATTTAATTTTGAATTCTAGTTTCTACTCGAGTTTATTTGGCAATTGTTTCTAAGTTTTGTTTCTCCAGCATGTTTTAAGACTTTGATTTAAATAGCTGCAAGGGAAATGAACGAATTTCTTTGGCATTTAATTTTGAATTCTGGTTTCTACTCTCAAATGAGTTTATTTGGCAATGTTTCTAAGTTTTGTTTCTCCGGCATGTTTTAAGACTTTGATTTAAATAGCTGCAAGGGAAATGAGCTAGGTGGTTGGGCCCACCAGCCAATATGTTGCCCCAAACCTCTTATTTTTCCTTTGCTACATTTTTCTCTACATAGTTCCTAGAAGTATTTGGTTTTAATAAGCTTTCCTTCGTAATTCTTGATTTCATTTCTACAAGAATGGTACAAGCACACTGTGTGTACTAGTGCATTTCTTGTTCTGCAAGTTGATTTCATTTGTTCAGTTTTTCAAGTCTTTTACTCTTTTCCTTTTGCGAAATTCCTTTATTCATTCCTACAAGATTGATGTTTGTTTCAAAACTAAGGGCATTATTAATATCTGAAGTTTCTCTTGAGATTTAATTGTGCTATGATCAATGTGGAATCAACGTTGTAGTAACTTACAAGTATGTGCTTGCACTCAACACTTTGGAAGAAAGAATTGAATTTCATAATTAATTATTAAATGAACTTTCTGAGTTAAAACATCAAAAAGAAGATATAAATTACATGCACAAATGGTTTCATTGGATTAATTGGAAAGAAATTTCCTTCTAATTTATTTCATGCTTTTCATCTTTGCAACATAACAATAATTTTTAACAGGTTTTACATCCTTTATTTCTTGAATCACTTTCTTTTGAATGTAGCTTACATTCCCTTGTCCCCTAGATACTTGAGTAGGACTTACTACAGGAGTCAACTCAAGCCAGAAGAGAAGCCAGAAGTAAATTCCGAGAGTGTATTTACTTTTCTTGGAAGAGTTTTGTTCATTTTTACTGAATGATCCTTCTTTTGAATTTCTTGCAAAATCTTGGTGTCCCTAAGGTTGTATTAATGTCATATATTGTGCTACTCCTCTAAGTTTATTCCAATGCTAGTGTAAATCTTGCATTTATACCTCCTGACAATTGGCATGCCCAAATATTCTACACATCATAGGTGGGACACCAGATTAGGGAGAAACAAGAGATGATATAAGATACATATCCGTTTTATCTCGTTTGAACTTGATGGAATTGAACTTCCATTGCCTGATTGGTTATAATGGATCCTCGTTCTCCTTCACAAAATTCTCAAGGAAATCTTTATCATATACCTTCTGTGGGTCTGGTATATGGTTCATTCTTTTCATATCCTCCTCGGTGAAGGAACCAATAGCTTTTTTTTTTAAAGTGAGGAATTCATAGTCTCCAATGTTGATGTTGTCTATAATCCATTTTACCGTGTGAGTGTATAGTAAAATCTTCAGTCTGGCAACAATTCAGTGTAAGAAAGGACTTGCAGCTTCAAAATAAGAAGCCTCAAAAGAAGTGGTATCATTTGTTGTTGCTTTGGCTTGAATTATTTTAGGAAAATCTTCAGTCTGGCAACAATTCAGTGTAAGAAAGGACTTGCAGCTTCAAAATAAGAAGCCTCAAAAGAAGTGGTATCATTTGTTGTTGCTTTGGCTTGAATTATTTTCGGACCCTCCTTTTCCAACAGATTGTACATAGCTTCCCATGAGGAGGTCCCACTATCAATGGTGCATTTGGTGTCTAAAAATAATGGAAGCATTTCAGTGACATCACATCAGGTGTAGAGGATTGAGAAGCCTCACCAACCTTCTTTCCCTTCTTAGATTTAGACATTGTGGCACAATTTACTTTGAGGAGAAATCATGCAATACAAAGAATACATAGTGGGCCTTACTTTTATATTTAAGAAGAACTTTCATTTAACCTTTATAATTTCCTTGGGCGCTTTCCTTTAATAAATAAATTTATCGCTATAGGAGCCATTTGGAATTTTTTGCGGGAGGGAGGCTTTTCGGGTATATGAATTGCAATGTGATGCATTTCTAGCTTAAAGAATTCTCAGTAATCTTTTTAAGCCTTTATAAAAAATGAGCGTGTTTGGGTTCTTGAGGGGCTATCATTTACAAGAGTCTCAAGTCTTGACTCAATGAGAAATGTATACTCTTAAGACTTTTTGATTTGCGATTGGTCGGACTTGCCTTTAAAGAACCTTTTTGTTATTCAGAAAACCTTTGAATTACCTGCAAAACCACCCATGAGAAGCACAACAAAGTTAATGACATGAGTAATTTGAGTATGCATTTACAATAATAAAAGTATGAAATGTTTTTTTGGTCTTTTTTGTTATTCACAAAACCTTTGAATTACCTGCAAAACCACCCATGGGAAGCACAACAAAGTTAATGACTTGAGTAATTTGAATATGCATTTACAATAATAAAAGTATGAAATGTATATTAATTCTTGTTGCTTACTTGCAGTGAAGTTTAGATGATACTTCAATCTTGGTAATGTGCATGATTTCATTAAATGTAACATTGTTAAAACCATAAAAACCAATTATCAACTTTTAGGTATTGGAAATTAACATCTCAACTATGAAAAACCAAATATCAATTAAGTATTGGAAATTAACATCTCAACTATCGAAAACCAAAAACCAATATCTATTAAATGTTGGAAATTAACATCTCAATTATCAAAAATCAATTAAGTATTAGAAATTAATATTCTTAATAAAGATATAATTGCTACACATGAATTTAGTCTAAAATTTAATCAAATGAGATTTATACTTAGATTCTTCAAATGCTAAGAAATGAAAATGCGAGGATTGACTAATCTTTTACTTTAGTTTTTCTTAATCAATTATGTATCCTAGGAAATTCTTACAATTGGTTGTACTAACACGGAGTATGTTAGAACAAAAAAAAATATGCTATTGAATCTTAAAGATATTGGGATTCTTGCAGAAAGCTTCTTTAGTCATATTGTGAAGAGTTACTCACTCATTCAAGGACGGCTTCCATAATTGCAATAGGATCTTACACAATCTAACTAATTAAAAAAAAAAAAAAATCAAAAATCTATTGAAATCATCCCTAATTTCGTCTAAAGTTTTACTCTCAATATATCATTAGAGGAAAAGATCTCCAAATGTTCTAACCTAGTGTAATGTAAACAATTTTAACTAAATAATAATATGTCATATAAATTATTATAATTCTGTGAAACTATCGATTTCAATTACTTGAAATAATTTCATAATAAAAAATCATCGACAAATTTATTATTATCTCAACTAACTATACAAATCTCAATCTTAATTATCGTAAAATCATTAATATTAAACTATGAAAAAAGTCTTGACATTCATCAGAGAGTATAAATGATTGAAATTCAGCATTCTTTAGAAACGCACGCAGCATATGGTAGCAATTGATGTCCAGGCCTGCCTCGCTGCCACGCCTAGTGGTGAGAAGTTGAATCATCTTCATATTGAATATTGAGAATTCGACGAATCTGTTGGGGGGTTTTACCTCTGATCATGTGAGCGATAGCTTTACACGTCAAGTCGAGAAGACTCTTTATACACAGATAATTGGCTGCCACTACCACTTTCAAAAGGGTTTCATGATCATCGAGGCTCTCAAGGAACTCGGAATCCCACCTACTGCTGTTAACATCATCAGCCGCATTGTATGTGCAATATTGGATCACCTTTTCCAAAATGTTGCCGGAAACGAGAGGCAGAGGAATAGTTGTGTGGGTGCCCAAGTCGTCCATCACCTTCTTTATAATCTGGGACTGAGAAGCCACCGCGTCCTCCACTTGGAATATTTTTCCATCACTGCTCATCAATCTCACGGTACCTGTATTATTACTGTGACTGGATTCCATTCTCAAGGCACGAGCAGACACGTCAATGAAATGAAGAAATGGATTAATGATGGTGCTTGGTGCGATGTTCCGTCTCAACGAAATGAAAAGCAGAGAGATGCTTCCACTTTATCGGTGATAGTACAGAGTTTAATCCCTCGCGTTCATATTAATAGAACACAGTTCTTGCACACAACCAATTTTCTGAGGGCCGACAGAGCCAAAGACATGATCTTCATCTCTTTTTTCCGAAAAATTGTTAATATTTTTTTAATTAATTAATTTCATTAAAAAAATAAAAATGACATAATTATTTTGGAAATATTTTTTTTTATTCTTAAATTTATTTATATAACTAATTTTAAAATTATGATCTCATATATATATATATATATAAATAATTTCATTTCAGCTTAAATTATATCACTTTTGTAGCAAAAGCAAATAGTCCATAACATTTACATAATCTATTTATTAAAATAAACAATGAGAAGAAACAAATATATGTCATTGCACTTGATGTTATTTTTGCATCCAAGACATTTCTTTCTCTTCTATTTCACTATAGAAATAAACTTTCAAAAAGCTTTAATTAATGTCTTTTCTTAATATCATATATATTTTATTGGTCTCAATGACACGGTCATTAAAATAAACACTCTAGATTTGTCTTAATCCCTAATCTACCAAGGGCCAAGAGGAATCAAATCTCTCAACGTGCAAACGTGCAAGCCTTTTTTTGAGAGCAAAACTTGAGTAAATGTTTGCAGCTCCAAATATTTGATCCCTCTCAGCTTAAGAGGGATCTAGGCTCTTTAATATCTATATAGTATCTTGTCATATTGTTATAAAATATTTTGATTTTGAAATAACTTATACTTTTTTGGCATGTAGTATTGATAAGTCATGGTATTGGTCCATGGCATAGTAACAAAGTCTATTAACAAGTTCATAATATTAATGGAAAAGTGGGGTGAATAAATACTAATAAGAATGTTGCCAAAATATTTTGATTGTGAAATAAGTTATCATATTTGGGCATCTAGTATTGATAAGCCATGGTATTATAACAAAGCATATTCACTAGTTAATAACAAAATAAAAATATAACAAATTGATTTTTCTTATTTTTATTACTTTAAATTTTTATTATTAATTGATCCAACATTTAAATGTTTACAACCATCTATTTATTATTTTTAATCATGTTTATTACTTTTCACTTTTTATTAATTAAGCAAACATTTAAATGTTTATACTCGTCCCCATTTCACTTTTAACTTTTAACTGTTTTTTCACTAAATCAACATTAAGAATTGTTTACATACTTACATTACACCTACACATATACCTTAGAGTTCATTTTAAATTTTCTCTTGATGTAATTAATAACATTTAAACTTATGTTTAATCTTTACTAAAAGAAAAACATATATTTAATTCTTTCACTTGAATATGAGGAAGTGTGAACAAATATATATCACTTGTTTGATCTATATTGAATTTAGTCTCTTTTGTATACTAACCAAAAACTAATTAATAATTATCTATCAAATATCCTACTCTCAAAATTAGAGACAACACATTAAACATGACTTGACACACTCCAACCACTCTTAACTAGTTGTAGCTACTCCACAACATGTAACGATCAAACAGGTTCATGAAAAAAAATGTGCAACACATACTACCAGGTTGGAATCAATTCCAACCAACAACTAAACAAAAATGCCAACCACTCTTAACTAGTTGTAGCTACTCCACAACATGTAATGATCAAATAGGTTTATGAAAAAAATGTGCAACACATACTACCAGGTTGGAATCAATTACAACCAACAACTAAACAAAATTGCCAACGATCTCTCCCTTCGGCAATGAAGGTAACCCTAGGTGAACCATCCAACTTGCCTAATAAAAATCACCCTAAATGAACCATCCAACTTGCCTCCAAAATACAGATATCTTAACTCTCTCCCCTTTGACATCAATGGAAACGGGCCAAGCACCTCAAGGGTATCACTTTACTAGTCGTTCACTAATTATGTAGTGGAAAATTCTCCCACTCGCTAGGGAGACATGACAACAATAAACAACAACGATAACTCAACCAAACTCTCTTTCCCTCGTGAATCAACCATAGAGAAGTCTCCATATACACTAACATCACTCTCGAGCCAAAAAAACATCAACACATCATGACCATCAATATATCACAGAAATATACTAACAACAACAAACTCCATCTACACCAACGACATTATCAGACAACCACAACATATTATAACCATGAACAATAATACAACATTAGAAGCAAAAATATCCTTTGATCAACAATGATGTCCTCACCAAGAATATAGTAGCAGTACATGCGTGGTGGAAATTGAAAGGTAATAACATGACTATAAATGCTCTCTCAAGTAGGAACACAACATCTCCATCTTATTAAAAACCAAAGACCAGACATGCTCTTCCTTGATCACCTCTCATTGAAGATAAGAATCTCTTTACTTCTGATGCTTCTTACTTGTTAGATTTGATGATTATGTTTATTTCTTATACTTCCTGCATATGTATTTCAGTATATGGATGTTTCAAACCTCCTTGCTTAGATGTGATGAGTATATCCTTCCTGAGGATCATTTTGAGATGCAGATCTGGAAAGAGACAAAGATGTACTTGATGAAAAGATGACAAAGTTCTTCAAGTGGACTATGTCTAATGAAAAGGTGCACAAGTAATACCACAAGGTATGCATGATATGTTTCTGTTATTGGCTTGGTAAGCCCTAAGGTATGATGATAATGCCTCTTTATTTAATGACTCATACATGTACATAAAAGTGACATGGATCTATATCTCCTATAATGAAATGTTTTTCCTAGTGTTTTGATCTTCTCAAATTCTATGAGGCTATCTAACATCTATGGATAGTTCATTGACTCCTATACAAGAGTATGGTGGTAATACTTATGATAAGCATGATTGACACTCTTGTTGTGTTGATAAAGCTTTATTGAATGGCCTAAGTTGATCTCATTAGTCATGTAGAGCATGGTAACCTTGATGTGAAAGGTATAAGTGTAAGATTGATAAGTAGATATCTTACTAACTATGGTCTTGTCTTGACAACATATACTGAATGTCCTAACTTGATGGAGGGACTTGGTAGAAAGTTCTATTATGATCATAATATTTGAGATCTATCTACTGCTTTGAGTCTAAGCCTTTGATGAAATATTGATGTCATGATGCTAATAGCCATATCTTTATGATCTAATAGATCTACTATTGCATGACTCTAGTAGACATTGGTTGCTTACATGAATGAACATGAATGATACAGATCCCTAGTTAGAGGGAGAATCTCTTCTCAAGATTATTAGCCTTATTAATATTCATATTCTATGTTGTTGAAGTATGATTTGTGTGCATCTCATAGTATTGATCTGCAACAGAGTCTTAGATCTGAAGCCTTTACAAAAATTAGGGTTTATGCTTGGGACATAGTCACTCATCTAGGAGATCTCGACCCTAGATGCACCATGCTAACTCCTAGATAATGTCCACGAAGCTAAAGTTTCTCTCATTGTTAAATTTGGACAACTAGGTCCAAACTCCATGTTCTGATGCTCAGATTAAGAGGCTAATATTTTTGTTGGATTCCTCTTTCTGAGAGGTGTAAAATCCATATAAAAATAGTCTTAATCCGATGAGCAGAACTTATATTTTGAATTTATTATTCTTAATAAATTATATGTGCAAAGGTCAACCAGTTTTGTAATGTAGGCTCACATGCCCAACAGATGTGTCACACACCCTCATTGATGGATATATATATACAGGAAAAGTTGGAGAGAATTTGATCACAACACAACTCACATCTTCCTCTCTCATCCTAAAAAGTACGAGCTACCTGGAGGACGAATTTCAGCCACACGTGGGAAGGACGAAGAGGATTTTTCTGCTGCTAGGGTTTCTGCTGCTAGGGTTTCGCAGAAGTTTGACCAGCGTTGACTTTGGTCAACGCTTGGTCCAAACAAGCTGAAAACTTGTGGGAGGTTCGATTTTTGAAGGCCATACTACCTGGCACAAAAATCGAGGTCAAAGGGTTGACCGTTTTGCTGCTGCGTTGACGTTTAGCTTGCTGCCCCTGCGTTGACTTTTCAGGACATCGTTGACTTTTGTAGAACTGACTTGGGTTGACTCATCTACTGGTTGGAGGGTTGTTGTGACACATGCTGGGCTGGCTGACCAAAGGAGACTTTGCTGGTTGAAGCATCCTGTTGACCGCCGAAACAAACACATACATTTTTCTTGTTTCTGATTTGTCTTCTGTAAGATCTGCTTATATGTTCTATCTGCATTTTTCTTATCTACTTGTATGATTGCTGTGAGAAAAGTGAAATTGATCTTAGCATAGAACATCTACAAAACTTTACATGGTATCAGAGCTGAGGTGAAGACAAACTCTATCTATAGCAATCATCATCGAAGGAAATGGATTCCTCTAAGCTTGAATTTAGGGAGAATGACAAGCTGACTGGAAGTGATGACTTCCATGCCTGGAATATGTTATTAGATCTCAAATTAGAAGATCATGATCTCCTAGATCATGTGACAGGGAAGATTCAAGAACCTCCATCAAATGCCTCTGCTGCTGTTAAACACAAGTATAAGAAGGGAGAAATCAGAGCAAAACTGCTGATCAGGGAATCCATAAATAAGAGTCTGGTTGCTTACATATCTGAACTAGGCACATCCAAGGAGATGTATGACAAACTGATACTTATGTTCCGAGTAAACAATGTGAACCAAGTGCTATTCCTCAAGAACAAGTTGAAGAATATGAAGAAGGGCCGAGACGAGTCTATTCAAACTTTCTTTATGAAGTTGACCGAAACCAGGAACAATCTGCTAGATATTGGGGAGACAATAGCTGATCGTGAGATGGTTCTCACCGCACTTTGAGGACTTCCATATGAATGGCAAGTATTCACAACTACCATTCTCAACAATAATACCATCCCTAACTTTGATGAGCTTCTGTCTAGATGTATGCAAGAAGAAACAAGGATGAAGGAATTTGATAATGAAAGAAATGCTGCCTATGTTGCTCATTCCCGAAAGAAGAACTCTGGTGGTTCCAAGGACAAAGGAAGGACTAAGACTCAAAAGAAGAAAGGTAAATGTTTCACCTGCCATAGGACTGGACACTATGCTAGAGAATGCCCCTTCCAGAAGAATTCTCCCGATAGTGACGACAACAACAACAACCGAAGGAATGGGAATCAAAGAAATGACAAATCCAAAGGAAAGAGGAAGGCTCATTTTGAAGGAAACCATCCACCTTCTAAAAGGACCAGAAATACCAGGTATGAAAAGTCTAATGTTGTTGATAAAAGAAATGAGTATATTCTAATATCTGCTCTCTCAGCTGCATCTCCGCCCAACACTATGGATGTCTGGGTAATCGATAGTGGTGCCTCAAGACACATCACCGGATTCAAGGAAGCACTTTCTGACATGGTTGAAAGGGATACTAATCTAGAAATTATCCTTGGGGATAATGCCACTTATCCTGTGAAAGGGACCGGGACTGTGACCCTCCACTTGTCTCAAGGACAAGTCCTCCATCTACAAGATGTACTCTATGCACCCAAATTGAAGAAGAACCTTGTGTCTGTATCTGCCATGGAAGACAAAGGATTCAATGTAACTTTCTCTGATGGAAAGGTACTCATGTGGAAGAAGAGCTTCAAGGAAGCTGTCTCAATTGGTTTTAGAGTTGGTACACTCTACTAGGTTGGAGGGAGTCCGTTGGGAGCTATGACTTGTGATACTATCCGTCAAACCGAACTATGGCACCGAAGATTTGGACACCTTCATTACAAGGCTCTTCCCGAAGCAAGGAAGGTGGTGACAAGGATGCCTGATTTTGGAAATAATCATAAAGGTGTATGTAAGGGCTGTGCTGAAGGAAAACATACAAGGGGACCTTTCCCGTCAAGTGTCACAAAGACATCTGAGATATTGCAACTGGTCCATTCTGATCTTTCTGGTATGTTGCCTGTAACGTCCCTGGGGGGATGTTCTTACTATATGACATTTACTGATGACTTCTCTCGCAAAACCTGGATATACTTCTTGAAGAAGAAGGATGAGGCTTTCATGTGGTTCCGTACCTTCAAAGCCTTGGTGGAAAATATGACCGGAAAGAAGATCAAGATTTTGAGGACTGACAATGGCACTGAATATGAGTCAAATGAGTTCAAATACTTTTGCAGAGAAGCTGGCATTAAGAGGGAGACTACCACTGCATATACTCCTGAGCAGAATGGTGTTGCTGAACGCAAGAATAGGACTATTGTGGAAGCTGCCCGTGCCATGCTATGTGACCAGGGTCTTCCAAAGTTTCTGTGGGGAGAAGCTGCAAATACTGCTGTGTACATTCAAAACCGATGCCCTCATTCCGCCTTGGACTCCAAAACTCCCGAAGAGGTTTTCTCTGGTAAGAAACCTGATGTCTCACATTTTAGAATTTTTGGATGTCCTGTCTATTTTCATGTGCCGAAAGAAAAGAGAAGTAAGCTGGATGCTACTGGGAAGAAAGGAATGTTTGTGGGCTACAGTGAGACTTCTAAGGCATATAGAGTCTATGTACCTGGTCAAAGGGAAGTAGATATAAGCCATGATGTCACTTTTGACGAAGATGCTTCCCTGAAGAAAGTAGTAGATCTTCCTAGATCTGAAGAAAACCATGAAGAAAGACCTGGAAATTTGGAAGAACCCCAGGATGAGACTATGCCTGATGTTGAAGGGCCAATGGACCCTATTGATCCTTCCCCTTCTCTAGGAAAGAGGCCATCATGGCTCAGGGACACCCTCGAAGATGCTGAGGGTCATGCTGCCCCAAGGGGAACATTCCGAGAAAGCAAGAAGCCGTGTAGATACCAAGGGTATCTAGCTGCCATGAGTACTATTATACAATCTGAACCTGGCTCTTTTGAAGAAGCCATCAAGCATCAAGTCTGGAAGGATGCTATGCATGAAGAATATGAGGCTATTATGAAGAATGATGTCTGGGATGTGGTCCCGAGACCGAAGGACAAATCTGTTGTCACCGCTAAATGGCTCTACAAGATTAAACATGGATCTGATGGGAGTGATGAAAAGTTTAAGGCAATATTTGTTGCCCGTGGCTTCTCTCAAAGGAAGGAATTGACTATGACGATATATTTGCACCTGTGGCTCGATATACCACCATCCGATCCATCATAGCCCTTGCTGCTACGCAAGGATGGAGTCTTCATCAAATGGATGTCAAGACTGCTTTTCTGCATGGTGCAATAAAGGAAGAGGTGTATGTAGAACAACCTTTGGGATTTGAAGTTCAAGATCGAGACACTCATGTCTGCAGGTTGAAGAAAGCCCTCTATGGGTTAAAGCAAGCACCCAGAGCTTGGTATGAAAGGATGGATAGTTACTTGATGAAGCTGGGCTTCACTCGAAGCAATGCTGATCCAAACCTTTACTTTAAGGTTGAGGAAGGAAAGCCTCTCATTCTAGTGCTGTATGTGGATGACCTCTTCCTGACAGGTGATGACCCTCTCATTCATCAATGTAAGAGGGAGCTTGCTGCTGAGTTCGAGATGAAAGACCTAGGACTGATGCACTATTTCCTAGGCCTGGAGGTCTGGCAGAGACTTGGAGAGATTTTCCTTTCTCAAGGAAAGTATATTGTGAAGCTTCTGGAAAGATTTGGGATGGTGGACTGTAAGTCCGTGTCGACACCAATGGAACTCAACTTTAAGAAGTTGAGTGGCAGCGCTGCAGGGCCTATCTTGGCCAATCCTACTAAGTATCGTCAACTCATAGGAGCTTTGATGTTCTTAGTGAACACCCGTCCGGACATATGTTTTGCAGTGAATACTTTGAGTCAACATATGGTTGAGCCTCATCATTTTCACTGGGTTGGTGCCAAGAATCTTTTGAGATATCTTCGGGGCACGATAAACTATGGGCTGAGATACACTGCCAGGAGTGTGATACTTTGGGGATATACTGATGCCGATTGGGCTGGCAGTGTGGTGGATCGTAAGAGCACATCTGGATGCTGTTTCAATCTTGGTTCTGCTTCGATCTCATGGATGAGCAGGAAGCAGAAGTCGGTGGCTTTGAGCACCGCAGAGGCCGAATACATTGCTGCTAGTATGGCCTGTTGTGAAGCAGTTTGGTCGAGGAAGCTCTTTAGTGAGCTGTTCCAACATGTGCTAGATACCACTGTAATACTCTGTGATAATCAGAGTGGGATTCATATGACTGAGAATCCTGTGTTCCACGACCGATCCAAGCATATTGATATCAGGTACCACTTTATCCGGGATATGGTACAGCGAGGCGCCGTAAGGCTCGATCATATAGGAACTGATGAGCAGGTCGCGGATATTCTCACTAAGCCCCTGGGGAAGGTCAAGTTCCTAACCTTCCGTGAGAGTCTTGGTGTCGTGGAAAGACCCTATGATGTGGGTCCTGTTGGACGATGAGCTCTGGGAGCTCTGGAGGGCTTTGGGGATAGCTTCTTGGAGCTATAAGCACTCATAATGCTTCTGCCCCACCCTTGTGACTATTGAGCTGGTTCGCCACTCATTTAATCTGTGCCCCGTATGCATCCTACCCATTGAGTTCAGGGCTCATGGGAAGTACCTCTCATTTGGCCAATGAGGTGTGGAAAAGCTAGAGACTATTAGCAAAGACTGATGGACACATCAGAGATTGTCGTACTCTCTATCTAGGATGGCATGGTCCAACCACTTGATCTGGGATCAAGATTTGTGAGGTCTCGGACCTCTAGACTGATTATGTCAGTCGGGGAATGATATCTTTGTGACTGACCCACTTCTGTTCTGAAATAAAGAAGCCAGCAAAGCAAGTTTCAGCGGGATGACTCACGATGTTAATTGCACTAATAGATGGAGTTCTCCCTAGTTGAGAGGGAGTGTTAAATTTGGACAACTAGGTCCAAACTCCATGTTCTGATGCTCAGATTAAGAGGCTAATATTTTTGTTGGATTCCTCTTTCTGAGAGGTGTAAAATCCATATAAAAATAGTCTTAATCCGATGAGCAGAACTTATATTTTGAATTTATTATTCTTAATAAATTATATGTGCAAAGGTCAGCCAGTTTTGTAATGTAGGCTCACATGCCCAACAGATGTGTCACACACCCTCATTGATGGATATATATATATAGGAAAAGTTGGAGAGAATTTGATCACAACACAACTCACATCTTCCTCTCTCATCCTAAAACATACGAGCTACCTCGAGGACGAATTTCAGCCACACGTGGGAAGGACGAAGAGGATTTTTCTGCTGCTAGGGTTTCTGCTGCTAGGGTTTCGCAGAAGTTTGACCAGCGTTGAATTTGGTCAACGCTTGGTCCAAACAAGCTGAAAACTTGTGGGAGGTTCGATTTTTGAAGGCCATACTACCTGGCACAAAAATCGAGGTCAAAGGGTTGACCGTTTTGCTGTTGCGTTGACTTTTAGCTTGCTGCCCCTGCGTTGACTTTTCAGGACAGCGTTGACTTTTGTAGAACTGACTTGGGTTGACTCATCTACTGGTTGGAGGGTTGTTGTGACACATGCTTGGCTGGCTGACCAAAGGAGACTTTGCTGGTTGAAGCATCCTGTTGACTGCCGAAACAAACACATACATTTTTCTTGTTTCTGATTTGTCTTCTGTAAGATCTGCTTATATGTCCTATCTGCATTTTTCTTATCTACTTGTATGATTGCTGTGAGAAAAGTGAAATTGCTCTTAGCATAGAACATCTACAAAACTTTACACTCATGCTAACATGAAGGGGTCGACTAAAGATTTGACTGTTGTTCACCATCATCTGAAGCATTTTGAAGTTGTTTAAATTCTAAATCAAAGTGTCTCTCACAAATTATGCCATTGTTAACTCATTTCTAAAATTGTTGATCATATAATGAAGTATTGTGCACAAAATCATATGGTAACATGGAAGATGTCAGTACCATAGACATATTGCAAATAACAACAAGATTTGCTAGCAAGAAAATCTTGCATATTTTCCATAACACGAACATGCAAACTAAACGTGTGTTTGGAGGTGACAAGGACATACATATAGATATGTCACTATGTTTGTGCTACAAGATATTGGCATGCTTTTACATTACTAGTATATATAAAAAGTGTTTTGACATGATGCTTGACAAAAAAATTGAATTTATGATTGAGATGTGCTTTGATTATATATCTCTTTATGATAGAGAATTTAGGACTTAGCCTGATGATATGATTTGATGATTGTTGATTTTATCTTCTATCAATAGTATGCGGGCATGATGACCTGTGTGGATATTGGCCTCCTTATTCCTAGAAAAATGGTTGAGGTAGTGATAGTTGTGATTCAACATGAAAACGGAACCTACATAACTCATCCTTCATGTATACATTTACACCTAGTGACATAAATGACTTATGTTATGATTACGATAATGACTTGATGAATCCTCAAACTTATATTGCATGGATTATCACAACTTGTTGATATCATAATAGTCAAATTCATACTTGATATGAGCTCTGTCTGTCTCCTAGTCGAAAGTATTAATATTGTGATAATGATGGATTTTCTTATGCTCATAATCTAGATTCTAAAATCTGATGAGCTGACTTCATTGATCTATGTAAGGTTGATTATAGCTTAGGAAGGCATTATGCTTAGAGAATTGCAATCCACATATGTCTATATTTGACAGTTTTCTGATGAATTCAGGATGATGAGTTCTAAGATATGGCTTTGATATTGATTATGGCTTCGATTTTATATCCCGATGGTCTACTTGTAACAAGTGATGATCCTCTCATGATCTAAACCATAGGGAGATGGATTATGAAGTCTAAAATGGTGTATCATGGCATGATGAATTGGTTTCTATAATTTTGGAAAGAAATTTCATATTGCAAAGCTATTATAAAAGGCTTTTTTGTAAATCCTTGATACTCTTATTTGAAGTTCAAAGATGTTTTTATATCAGCATGGCATCGAATATTTGATTGAAGTATTTTTTATTTCATTTTTGAACAACCATATATATACATATGATGTGCATAGAACCTGAATAAATTCATGATTGAGCTAATTCACTCACATAGAGTTGCCGCCGAGCATGATTTGAAATATCCGCATGAGGTACTATATTTTGAGGATGAGATATTTCTCCTATGGGATGTGTCTGAAACGATGTATTGATGATATTTAAGATTATTGTTGATAAGAACATTTGGATGTTGCATTAGTATGATATCTTCCATGATATCTTGGATGAGAGGTCCGTAGCATGACCTAGGTTGATCATGATGCTGCTATCATGGCTAGCTATGAGGTAGGATACATAATTTCCTTAGAGAGTTGTTTGAGCATGATATCAATATGACATGGTTATATATATCTATATATATATATATATATATATATATATATATATATATATATATATATATATATATATATATATATCGAGATACTCTCACATATTGACATAGTGCAATTGTTCGAAAAAAGTGCAAGCTTGTGGTTGGCGCCTCCTTGAGAGGGAGAATGATTATGGTATATGTTTGTGATTTATATGATTATATATGATCTGACATCATATTCTATTTGATGTTCTGTATGAACATGAAACAACTGTTATTGAGACAAGAACATTGTAGCTATTCTCTCGAAGGCATATTGGTTTTTAGAGAGCATCCCCTCCGGATAAGGTGAAATGATGATCGAGGACACTGAGCCAAATCTTCCTCCCATGTTTGAGCTCCCCATGTGAGGAATAAATATAGAGAGTTCTCGAGGTTGAGGGAAATATGGACAATAATAGGTTAGCCCTATCTGTTATCCATAGGGTTGGAGTAGTAGCTCACCCTATCTTCATATTTGCAGAGTATACCCCAATGGAAATCATACCCTGATCCAAAATGGATTTAGACTCCTAAGTCTAAGTGTTCCTCACAGAGGAAAATAAAAGTCCAAGGAAGTTCCTGGAAATAGCCCCATGGTAGAGATCTTTTCATTCTGAATCTACTGCAACTTGAATGGGAAAAAACAGACTTAGGATGCAGAAGTTATCGCAGAAAGAAGATGTCCTTTGTTTCATGGAAAAATAGGAAAAATCCCCTAAGAATGGTATAAAAAACCCTTATAAAGGGAAATCGCATCGAAGATGGTCCAAGAGGAGGACTTAAGCGGAGGTAGAAGAGACCTCTATTATCGATCCCCGACATATCGAGTTGGGGACGGGCATATGCACATGACATAAGGTAAGGACCTCAGGTCGATGCAATATTGCGATCGCGATATCAGCGGATAGGCATCAGTGGTGCCATGAGACAAGGGATAGACCCCCGGGCCAATGCAACTTGCGATGGTGATATATCCCATCGCAATGTCACGTCGCCGTAATATAAAGGGGTGATAACATGCCAGACCTGACAGATTTATAAGCATGACTTTATAACATTTGAGTTCCTCCATAGAGGGAATTTCCTTTGTATAAGCACGTTTCAATGTAAAAACCAAAATACAAAGGAAAGATGCCCAAAGGGATAAAGCTAGACCCGGAGGAGAATTATAGGTCCGATTTATAAAATTTGACTTTCGTAAGCAGGATTTTGGACAGGCCTCAAACGGTAAATGGTATTGGGTCGGCTCTACCTGATCCCATACAATGAATGACACGTGGCTGGTAGAGGAAAAAAACATTTTTGGGTCGGTAACCTCCATACCCTTAAGCCACCTAAAGTCGCATACTGACCGTTAGATCGGAGATCACCCAAATTGATAGTGGGGCTTGTAAAAACAACCGAAGGTGGACCTGATATGATTATAGGGTGGATGCGATAAATTTTCAAGTTCGATAGAAAGAGTTCTGTCAGGTTTTTCACGTATATCTCATGTATTTGGGATTTTACCCAAAACGCTTATGCGATGCGATATATTGCCTAATGGTTGACCTGATAGGGATTTTAGGGGTGATTGAATGGAATTTCACGTCTCGATTTCACGTCTGATATTTTATTTTCCAGAAATCTATGTGTAATGAAATTTTCTACATTTTCAGGTTTTTTCTAAGAGAAGGCCCCGAAACCTCTGTAATCGCTCCAGATCCTCATGTTGTGCTACAAGTGAGTGTTTTTACAAAAAATGATGCATTTTGAAGCCAAAGAGCCATAGAGCTAGATGGGCAGTCGAACTAACAAGGAGTAGGGAAGCCACAAAGGCACAGAGAGATGATGATACGTAGAGAAATGGTTGGGGTAGCCGAAAAGCTATAAAGGTACCTCAAAGGAGGCAGAGGGCTCAATTGAGAGCAGACAGAAGCAAGAGAGTAGGGAGAGTCAAAATCTAATGTGCAAAGTAGCTGAGGGAGTCTTTGGGGTCACTTGGAGGTCAAGTGAAAAGCTAGAGAGCTCAAAGTTGCTGAAAGCTAGAGCCAGAGCCACGAGCCAGAGCCAAGAGCCAGAGCCATAGCTAGAGCCAAGAACCAGAGTGAGAGCGCAGAGCCAGAAAGCTGAGAGCTTCAAGAGCCAGGGATAAGATGGTGTCTAAACCCATTTTTTATGTGTAAACCAATGGAGTTGAGTGAGGAGATTATGAAAGGACTATTTCCATAATCCCAGAGAGCCTAGTTGAATTGACTAGAGCTCATGGCAATGTAGCCCAAGAGTTTTGGGTGAACTCCTAATTAAATTGTTGTCTTATGTGCTTGTTATTTGCTACATTGTTTTACTATTATATGCATGTTATATCATCATAAAAAACATAATTTTAAAATCACATACACAGTTTTAAGATAGACATAAGCATACACCCTATTGTCAAGAACATTATTAATTCCACATTGGTTAATCACAAAGAGTTGGGAATATTTAAGCTTTGGAAGTGGAAGAGGTTCTTGTAATCTCACAAGAAACCTTTAGAGCCCGATTTTCAGATCAGGTGGTATTAGAGCCTGAGATTGATTAAGCGCACCTTCGAAGAAGGTTATATCAGAATTCTTGATGGACAAAGAAAAGATTGCTTGTCTGAAAGGTGTTTGGGTAGTCAAGGATTGATTGTCTAATTGATTTTATGCGTGTTTGTAGACTGACTATTGTTTGACTTTGTAGAGGTGAAGGGAAAGATATTGATAGCTCATTCGAGGAAGGACAATAAGGAAGAAGGGCTGAAGACATTCTTCTATCGCAAAGGACCTCAAGGCAATCCTTGAAGGACAAGAGATTTGTTGCAAAAGGTTATTGGATAATCTCTTTATTAATCTTGTTTGAAGTTCTTTTGTTCATTCGAATAATGAATACTTCTACAAGTGAGCCCTCAAATTCTTCTTTCTTCACAAAAGTCTTTGATGAAGACATGAAGCAAGACTTATTCACCATTATGGATATGGTGAGGGAAATTTATGTGGATGGAAGGAAGAGCAGCGTACTTAGAGAGCAGTTGAATTCCATGGAGGATGAGAAGCAGATGCTTTCTGACAAATTGCAGGAAATGGAGAGGCAACTTCATATTACGAATATGAACCTAAAAAGAATGCATGAGTTGGAGTCACAACTCTTTGTTGCCAAAGAAGCCTTAGTCAAGTATCAGCTTCAAGAAGAGGTAAAGAGTTCTTGTTTGTCTTCAAACTCGTCTAAGAATGCCTATATTGGTTCTTTTGAAAAACATACTAGAGGCATAGGTTCCAAGCTAATCTCCAAGATGGGCTATGAAGGAAAAGGCTTGGGTAAACATGCACAAGGTATTGTTGAGCCAATAATAGTTGAGGAAAGGCCTAAGTATTTCGGTCTTGGATATGGAAAAGCTTATGGAGAGAGTTCCAAAGCTGCCATGAACACCATTGAAACAACTCAATGGGGGGGAGTTCAATTGCAAGTCTTCCACCCAAGAGTGTGAAGATTGTATTCAGGAGGAATGCAATAGCTTGAAGCATCATTTGCAGGATGCAGGTGTTTAGAAGCACACACTTGAACCAAAGAGTTGTGGAAACTCTGAGATCCTTGAAGATATTGACGACATTCCAAAGGGAGCCACTTCTTCATTTAATTTACCTCCTCATAAAGGTTATAAAGGTGAAAGAGAGAGGTATAAATTTGGCTTTAATCATCTTCCTTTTGATTTTGCAAAGCATGATAAATTTCCACATAGATATGGGAAAAGAATTGTTTGTTCCTTGTGTGGTTTGGATAACCATAATGTTCCCAGATGTTGGAAGAGAATGGCCACATACACGAAAATTTTGAAAGAAAAGAAGCAAGAAGCCAAAGGTCCATTGGACAAGGAAAATCATGATGTCAAGAGGATGCACATGTGTTGCACCTACTGCCATAAGCAAGGGCATCTTGCTGAAAGATGTTGGACTCTCATCCAGCAATGCTTCCACGAAAGCTGAAGAAAGTGGAAAGAGAAGATGGCAGAAATGGAAAGGAAGTTTCCATGAATGATGTGTCTCGGGATGAATCACATGTTGATGCTGATGTGCAGAAAAAGGTAGTACATTTGAAAGGGATTGGTGAGAAATGTTTAGAGTTCTTATCCAATTAAGATTGCATGTCTATTGATGCATCTATTTGCATTTCTTTGTTAATGAGATGCAAGTTTTAGGTTCTTACCAAGAAGGTGAATGGAAAAGTTGAGTAGGAGGCTCACATTGTTGCTGCAACATTATATTTCATTTCAGCTTCGAAAGTATAGTGTGCTTAAGTGAAAGTTGAAGGATGAAATGCATGCATGAGCATGAGATGCATGACACAGGGATGTTGATGTTTTCCTTGTATTTGAACATGTATGTATGATTAACTTGAAGGGTTGATTGCTTTGTTGTAACATGCATGTAATGTTGACTTGAGAGAATTTAACTTGGTCTCCAAGATGGAGATAATAATGAAGTCCTAATGGTCTTTTTCTACATGCTTGACTTGAAGGGTCATTTGTTTTAAAGGCATGTTTTGTGGGCTTGTTGTCTAGTCCATCATTTTTATGCAAATGTAAGACATGGATGTGTTCCCAAGATGTGGAATCTATTTATTTTGTTGAAGTAGGAGTTTAAGTCATCCAGTTGTTGTCTGTATTTCTATTGTTGTTAACAGTCATTGTTGACAGCTTTTTAAACTGGTACAAATGAAAATTTTGTGAAGTAGATGTACTTCAGATTTGTTTGAGCCACCTTGGATCAATGATCAAGGCAGAGAAGTTCAAACAACCTTTTGTGACCATTTTAGCAAGAGTTCTGCAGGAAGGCCAGGAGGAAGACAGTTCTTCCTAAGAGGACCAACACATCCAGGAAGGAGAGTGGTCAAAGGCTTTGGTTTAGAGGCACTATGCAAGGCCAAGTGTATGGAGGCTAAAAGAAGAGGGAGTTGTTACTCTCATTTACTGTTCAAATTAGTATATCAGTCTTTTGGAGACCAAAAGTCCTTTTAGTGGGAAGGAATGATCCCAAATGGATTTCAGATAGACTCTTAATTCGAAGTGTTCCTCACAAAGGAAAATAAAAGTCCAAGGAAGTTCTTGGAAATAGCATCATGCAGAGATATTTCCATTTTGAATCTACTGCAGCTTGAATGGGAAAAAACAAACTTAGGATGCAGAAGTTGTCGCAGAAAGAAGATGACCTTTGTTCTTTGGAAAAAGAGGCAAAATCCGCTAAAAATGGCAAAAAAAAAAAAAAATTATAAAGGGAAATTGCATTGGAAATGATCCAAAAGGTAGACTTAAGCGGAGGCAGAAGAGACCTTGATTACTGATACCCGACATATTAGGTCGGAGGTGGGCATATGCCCATGACATAAGGTAAGGACCCCAAGTTGATGTGATATTGTGATGATCGATATTGGCGGATAGGCATCGGTAGTGGCATGAGACAAGGGACGGACCCACGGGCCAATGCGACTTGCAATTACGATATATTGCATCGCAATGTCACGTCGTACTGATATAAAGGGATGATAACATGCCGGACCTAACGGATTTATAAGCACGACTTTATAACATTTGAGTTCTGCCATAAAGGGACTTTCTTGTGTATAAGCGCGTTTCGGTGTAAAAACTGAAATACAAAGGAAAGATGCCTGAAGTGATAAAGCCATACACGAAGGGGAATTATAGGCGTGATTTATAAAATTTGACTTCTGTGAGCAGGATTTTGGGCAGGCCTCAAGCAGTAAATGGTATTGGGTCAGCTCCACCTGATCCCATACAATGAACGATGCATGGCTGGTGGAGGAGAGAGGAAAACCACCTTTTCGAGTCGGTAACCTTTGTACCCTTAAGCCACTCGAAGTCGCATATTGACCATTGGAATAGAGATCACCCAGATCGATAGTGGGGCTTGTGAAAGTGACCCAAGGTAGACCTGATATGATTATAGGGTGGATGAAAGAAAATTTCAAGTCCGATAGAAATAGTTCTGTCGGGTTTTTCACGTATTTCCCATGTATTTGGGATTTAACCCAAAATGCTTATGCGATGTGATATGTTGCCTAATGGTCGACCCAATAGGGATTTTAGGGGCATTTGAATGGAATTTCATGTCGAAATTTTATGTCTGATAGTGTACTTTCTAGAAATCTCTGTGTAATTAAATTTTCTCTGTTTTCGGGTTTTTGTCTAAGAGAAGGCCGCGAAACCTCTATAACTGCTCCAGATCCTCATGCCATGCTGCAAGCGAGCATTTTTACAGGAAATGATGCATTTTGAAGCCACAGAGCCACAGAGCTAGATGGCCAGTCGAACTTACAAGGAGCAGCGAAGCCGTAGAGGCATAAAGAGATGATGATATGTAGGGAAATGACTGGGGTAGCCAAAAAGCCAGAAAAGTACCTAAAAGGAGGCACAGAGCTCAATTGAGAGAAAGCATAAGCATGAGAGAAGAGAGAGTGAAAAGATAACGTGCAGAGTAGTTGAGGGAGTCTTTGGAGTCACTTGGAGGTCAAGTGAAAAGCTAGAGAGCTCAAAGTTGCAGAAAGCTAGAGCCGGAGCCATGAGTCAGAGCCACGAGCAAGAGCCAAGAGCCAGAGCCAGAGCTAAAGCCAAAAGCCAGAGTGGGAGCGTAGATCCAAAAAGTCGAGAGCTTCAAGAGCCAGCGCTAAGACGGTGTCTAAACCCATTGTGTTTTATGTAAACCAATGGAGTTGAGCGAGGAGCTTGTAAAAGGACTGTTGACATAATCCTAGAGAACCTAGTCGAGTTGACTAGATCTCATGGAGACGTAGCCCAAGAGTTTTGGGTGAACTCCTAATTAAATTGTTGTCTTATGTGTTTGTTATTTGTTCCACTGTTTTACTTCTATATGCATGTTATGTCAGCATAAACAACAGAATTTAAAAGCACATAAACAATTTCAAGATAAACATAAGCATACACCCTATTTTCAAGCACATTATTAGTTCCGCATTGGTTAATCATAAAGACATGGGAATATTTAAGCTTTGGAATTGGGAGAGGTTCTTGTAATCTCACAAGAAGCCTTTACAGCCCCATTTTCAGATCATACCCATAAGCGATGCTTGTTGGGAATATTGCTCCTCATATGGCCAATGAGTTGAGAGTATACTTGGGGGTGTACAACCCAAGGCAATTATGATGCAATTTTCATACCTTATCTTCTCTTTTGTATTGGTTCACATAGGTTTGATGGAAGGATTTTGCTAAAGGGTCTAAAATCATAGGAAAAGGTTTTCCTTGGGTTAGGGTCTTCTCAATCTTAGTCACTAGCACAAAATAGGGAATTTTGGTCCCTGTATTCTAGCACCTAAGCCTATGAGACTAACTATAGATCCTTGGAGACTGGTAGAAAGGATTATGGGAGCAGCTATAGCTTCAGTGGCATATCAGAAGGTTTAGGTCCCCGATCACTCACAGAAGGTATTCTTAAGAGTGACCAGGACATCTTTGTCACTTGCATAACAAATAAGGGAAAGAATACTCGATTTAGGTGTAGTGCACCACATTCAAATGCATAAATACTTCCTAAAAGTGATATTGAAATCACAGTCACCTGCATATAGTTGCTGAGAGAGTGACCACGGTGTTTCAGTGGCACACTAATAGTTTTGATGAAAGCGATCATAGTTCAGATCTATAGTTTGAGATATTGGCTTCAATTCACTTCAGTGACCTGGTAGATATAAATTTCTCTCTACTATTATAGAGATCTATAGATTTGTAGATGTTACTTTTTAGTTTCCACTAGGAACATATGTATTGGGCTCACTGAAAATGAAAATAATGCTCAACAGTGTTTGGCACAGTGATAGTAGTGTACGTCAATTGACATCAGTTTGTGACAACAAATTATAGCCATCAATAGGAGGGTTATAATTCCTAACATGATTAGATATGTTTCATGGAGACCATTATTTTTTTTCTTTATAGATAAAGTTATGGATTATTGTACTCTATTTTGCTACATCATTTTATGACAATCTAAGAAGAAGAATATTTGCAAGGGTTTTCCCCATAGTGTCTTTTTGCTCGGTCTCAGAGCAATCCTGGTGTCTCTACGTGTGTGCATGATTTCTTCTATTATTCCTTTTATATTCCATTGCATTGATGATGATGGTGATGTTTTATTCTTTCTATGTAATTGCGTATGTTGATCCATGATGACATAGATCTGAATAATGTAATGATGATATGGGGTGAACTTAATGTATTAATGTTGAAATGAAATTATCATATCAAGGAAGAATGTCACCCTATGAAAAATTAACACTCCTAACTATCATAATCATTAACCTGCAATCAATGACTTCTAGGTGAAGGTTACACCTCATGGACCAAGATATTGACTTCACATGAAATGACTTCTATATGAATCAACTTACAAACCAATGACCCATATAAAGAACATGATAGTATGTTGTTGCAATGACATTAGAGGCCCATACATGGATTGAATATAAGACATCTATCAGTTCAGACACGGTTGTAGAATCTCTCAAGCCTCACATCAATACATACTTAACAAGACCCACGACTCTCTCTCTTCACTTGTGACTCCCAAATAATAAAACAACATGATACAATGCTCCATAAGAAAGTACATGGCTAAAAACAAGATATACAATGTAACACATATCGTTGTAATAATGCCTCCAAAACTTTCTTTAATCCATGACCAAAAATCATAACACTATCCAATGCATGGAACATTATACCAATGCACCAATACATGAGTTATTACAAAGTTGATATTGCACTCATTAGTTCATGCATAGCTAGAGAAAAAACTACAATACTTTCCCTAAGAAAGACTACTCAATAAACACACCAAAAGGAGTATCCACAACTCTCACACATCCAAGCACTCATTCACTGTCATTAATAACACATGACAACACTAGAAATCTGCATCATCAAATGTTAGCATCATCAACATCATAAGGCTCCAAAAATCAATTGTAGTAGCAATTCTTCAACAACACATAGTTATTAGTAGCAATAGACTGTAACACCCCCACACCATATTTACCCAATTTCCTAAGTTTTCTAGGTAAACATGGTATTAAGAGTTACTATGACATGACCCAACCTCGAACCTTTAGTTATGGAAGTGGGGATGACAACTAAGAATTATTGACCATAAAAATTACATCCTACAGGGCTTACAAGATACTCAGGGGTATAAGAACCACGAAAGGTGACCTAACCCTGAGCTATACTACTTTTTCAGTGACTTAAACTCCCAAACACATGCACAATATTGTATGAGTATGGTTTTGACCCTCCAACTAGATGCATAACACTCCTCCATTTGGTTGCAAACCAAATTCTTCAGTTCAGAGGGTGCAGTCACAAGATCTAAGACACAAATCCTAGCTAATCTTCATATGACTACTCAGAAGTTCCTGAGACTTTCTAGAATTAAATATTTGAATAATGAATTGAACTAACCAATATTAATCGTGAGAGTCATTTTGTCAAACTTATGATGAACATCTAATCTATAGGTCATAAATACATTTCTTAACATAGGAGTTTGAAACTTATCTGAGAATCACCTATAAGGTATATTTCCCTCTCATAATAGCTACAAGAACACTTTCTAGCCCATGCATTATTTAACCATCAAATACTTATGAAATATTGAACTAGACACACCAAGAGGATATTGCAAATCCATGCTTATAACCAGCACATTACCATATTATTAACCATGAAATAATAACCATCAATTCACCATAATAACAAGTATAAGTGCTCATAGATTACAATAGGAAATCAATTCTTATTACATTATGCAGAAGCCAACCAAGTCAGGGACTTCCATGTACCACCTTATCATACATTAGGTTGAACCAAATATTTCTTTCATCAAATCACCCTACTGCCATATTCCAAGCATGAAGGTGAGATATCAAGAAATAAACAACGAGACTTCCTAGAGAGTAAACCACCTCCACCCTCGGTCTACAACATTATTGTCAAAACTGGTCAAGAGATCACAATGCCTGAAAGAAGCTTGGATACCTTGGAGTTTATTCACCAATACCTTGAGTAATTTTTCTATCTCCATTGACCTCTGAGGGGATTCCTGGGGATTAAACCACCTCCACCCCAAAACCTTGGGAATTTTTGTGAGATCACCTTACCAAGTTCCAAAACCTTCTTGCAATCCAAATATCAATCGAAAAAACAGTCCCATCACACCATGGTTATCCATAAATGGTAAGGAAAGGCTAAAACCACTAGGTTGATGTTGCTGGACCCACCAACATGTTAGGGAATATCCCCGGTAAGAGGTCCCAAATAGACCTGAGACTATTTGGAGTGGGAGTCCTAGCATTGGGTAGTACGATATCGCCTTAATTTTTTTTTTTCATAGAAGTAAGTAATATGTCTTTGTTGGTAGCAAGGTTGTGACCTTGCAGCAAGTCAAGGAGGTTGCATGAAAGGCTTTAACACATAGAAGGGGGAGTGAGTGCACCACTTAGAAACCTGTGATCGAGCGCAGCTAGAAAGGGAACATAGGAGCAGAAAGACGTCACGAGATTGAAATTAGGATAGTCTACGATCCAAAGTGATGGGTTATATCAATAACACGCTTCGATAAGATTCATACAAATAAATACATAATAGTCCATACATACATGTGTACATAATAGCTACATACATAATTAAAGTAGCTAGGATAGTTGAACTACAATAACAACATATGCATGAAACATGTTAGATATGTTATATTAAAAGAGTGTAAGATCCAATGATACATACAACCATGACTTCCACTAGCCCTGATAGTGGAACATTACAGTCACTGTCCCCTGCTCCTCCAAAGAGATGTACTAGCTCTACAGTGTGGAGAAGCCAAGGCTTGTTACAATACACTCCAAACTAACTCTAATTTATCCCTATAGAAAGCTTGGTTCCCAAAAATCCTGTGCAATGAGTTATCAGGTTCTATAAATAGCAAAGGCTGGGGTGACCCTTGACATTCCCCTTTGTGACTCCTCACCTACCCTCATAACTATTCAAATACTACATGACTATTAAATTCTACTATTGACACTTGTTCTTTCACTTTTACAACATGTTTACATTACAATATGCACATGTACCCATGTGAAACAAAAATAGGCTTTAGTAGGCCATGCAAGACGTCACTAAGACTCAGACAAGTCTGGGAAGGCTAACTCTTCAACATCCTTGCTATGATTGACGATGGCGAACTAATGTCAAGCTCGGTATTATGTTATGGTGTATACGTGGTCTATGGTGACATCCTTCTGAATGTGAAATCTTGCCTTTTTTGCATTCGGGTACACTGATTTGGCACTTGTGTCCAACTCTTCAGATAAAATGTGCATCGTAGTCTTGAGTTTAGCTAGACCAACAACATACTGATGCATAGTGTTTGTGCTCATTTGCAAGACTGTGCTCGTAGCTACGCACATCAACAGTTCAAAGCATATGTGAAGCTCTAGTGAGCTTTGGTTCTTTTACTTCATCTTGGTGAGTGTGCCAATGGATGGGATCACATGCGTGTGTAGAATGACATCCCTGCTCTTGACCACTCATGCATATGAAGACTGCAAATTGGAGATGAGCTGCGGGAGTTCCTCATAGTTCCAGATCTGACTATGGATGCGTGACTTCAAGTCTACTGCCTTTGGATTCATTATCTTTAACAAGTGCAGTGGGGCTCCCTTGTACCTCGTTTTCCATACCTGCATGTGATCAACAAAAGTGTGTAGATATTACAAGATTCCTGCACTCCTAGCACAATGCTACTACCAATTGTTGAGACGGACAACTCACTTATGCACGGTGATGAACCTAAAGTACAACTTCAGCATGATTGTCTTGAGAGACGATACTTCATATAGTATCTCTCTCCTCAACTCTACTCTAGTGGATTCTATAACTTTCTCTCCACCCTGCTTGGCCGCCTATAGTTCCTTGGCCATGTGCTCATTCTCATCTATCAAGAATCTAAAAATCGAGCTAGTGACTTCGACATATGCTTTGGTAGCATTAGCTAATGCAGCTAGATGTTTGTGCACATCAAACATGATTACATGCTCCTCCGACTGCGTAGGAGATACATGGACATCTGAAGTAGGCACTCTACGTGACTACATAACTCTATGTTGTGACTCATCGAAAGACACATTGTGCATCTCCACTTCCAGATTGTCTTCAATGATTTCAGTGTATCCTTGATCACTTTGGACATGATCTAATTCTGTATCTGGTGAAGCCCTTGGGGTGAGCTCTTGGTCCTGAGGCATGACGTCAATATCCTGATCTAAATTTGGCTAAACCATATCCATGTCCGTCTGCTCTAGCATTTTTTCAATCTCTTGATAAAAGTTCTACTCCTGCGACTACTCAGCCTGTCTACTCTATGCCTACTAATAGGATGATTTAATAAGTTGTACAGGTGTAGTTTCATCAAAATGTGCATGTTACGCCTCTTTCTGTTCATGTTACTATTGCAATTCCTTCTCTCTCCTGTAAAACTCTTGTTCTTCTGTGAGTTTTTGCTTCAACTCATGTAACTCCTTTTTTGCTTCCTGCAAATTTTGCTTCTCTCTTTGCCTCTGTGTGATCCTTCTGTTGAGTTGTCCCCTCTTAGCCTCAATCTCCAAAGTTTCTCTCAACACAAGTGGATCTTTTTTGAACTTGCAGCTTTTCTTCTCCTCTACGTTTTCTGCAACATTCCTCTTGCCTTTGTCAAGAAAAGGTTTGTTTCCCTCTGTTGCTACTCATGATGTTGCTCTCTGGGATGTTATTGTCTTCTTCTTTGCTAACGACTCTACAAATATGCTGAACAGTTCACTAAGGATTGAGAATTGATAACACTATCTCCATGGGTATTCCTCAGGCCAATGACATGCCCCATGGATCCAAGGATGATGAACTCTCATACAATGGTCCTTTATTAAGCAATCAGATCATATGGATTGAAACTTCTGGTGTTGAAGGTCAACTTATTGAATTCCTTTGTCTTGGCCTCATCATGCTTGAGATTTTGGATCTCATACAACCCGATCCACAAAGGAAGAGTGGGCCAAGATGCCTTCTTCTTCCTATGTATTCTAACTGACAACCCTGTCTAGATGCAATATCACACTTCTTGCATGACGAGCTTATCCATGGTAAGCTTTGGAAAAAATGTGGAGCCTTTTCCATGTTGTACATCCATATGAAGGTACCAAGGGGTGAGGCATACTAATATTCTATGTCATCCAACGCCTACATCGTTGCCTATGACATGTAAGGTGAAACATTCTCAATTATCATTTTGTATACTATGGTGAGGAAGTGGTCTGATAGATGTACGATAATTCCATGGAAGCTGTATTCGGATAACAATCCGCAATAAGTGTGCATAGAGGTTTCTGAAGGTGTCCTTGCCCAACCCAAGTCTGGGAACTGTTGACACGCACAGATGGCATCAAGTATCTAAGGGGATGTGAATAACTACACTTGCTAACCCTTCGGTAGATGTCATGATTCTGTCACTTGTTCCTTCAACCTAAGAGCTAACATGTTGGAATAGGTGAAAGGTCTTCCTTCGATTGCCAGTTGATCCAACACAATCACCCAACTTTGTGGAAAGGTACTCTCTTGGCCTTATAAGTGACATGTGAAGATGACTAAGAGATAATATTCCTTTCGCAATATCCTTATCTTGTACACTTGGTTGGGTGTTGTCCTAGACTTGGATGACTCTTTCACCCATCTCTTCTAGATGTCTCTCGAGTTTGCACTGTTGTTGGCTCTAGTGAAGGGTGTAATAATTGTGATCACCAGCTGTGGCAAGTGATACATATCCTAAAAGTCCTCTTCCCTTAAGGTAGAAATTAATGTTCCACTAACACATCTCAACACCATTATCTCTCGATCATCATGCAAGATAATCTAGTGGATCACATCCACCCATGGAAATGCGGGATACCTGCATACAATCCAGTATAAGCCAGAATTTTTTATGTTGACATAGACTCTACAATCTTATAGATTCTCCTCAAATGTGCCTAAAAAGGTGTCATTGATGTCCTTCCATTTCATCTTGATCTCCTTGTCTATGAACAACTTAGTGTCTTCATAGATGGGCAAGCTCATAGACACTTGCTCAAATGCATCTCCAATTGTGCTCTTGATGGTGTCCTTTGACCCTCATCTCTTTAAAGCCATTATACCTATACTATTGAGAGACATGTTAGCACTTGGAATTCACCTAGGCTGAGATAGACAAACTCTCAAGGCTACATCAAACCATTTCACCTCGTAGCTAGCCCTACGAGGTATGAGAAGGCTCTCTCGGGTCAGATTCGATAGATCTTTCAATATGATTAGGCTGACCAATTAATAATAAAGATTTTAGGCTAGTAAATTGATAAGGGGGTTGATTTAATGATTTTTGGGGTTTTTGGTGGCAATTCGTGGAAGTGCAATTCAAGGTGCGGGGATTGAGCACAGTTTTCACAGGGGGATCTAAGGGGCAAGGTAGGAATGAGTGCTGATGCCTTAATCTGAGATGGATGATCAGAGATGATAGAGGAGAAGCTAAAGAGGGCAAACACACAATTCGAATCCTCTCTAGACAGTAGAAAACATTAAAATTGAACAAACTAAAAAGCTGAGCATGTCAAAACATGAATTCAAACTTTACCACTTCATCTGTCCAATTTAGAAGCATAAGAGAGATGTGAAACACATAAACAAACTTACGAGAACATGTAGAGAACACACCATCAACAATCAGATCCACAAGAATCCTCAAACATGTCTGTAAAACCCTGGCTTTCCTTGCCTTCAATTGCAGAAATAGATGCACAATATACAATAAAGCTTCCTTACACAAGAGTCCAACCATGAAAATGAGAAGGAGAGAGCATAATATAGACCATCTAGACCATCTAACTCCTTTCCCCACCTCTAGGGGTCGAGCTCAGCTTCCTAGGAGCAGTTTGAACTAATTCTAAACTAAGAACTAGAAAATAGGCAGCCCAACAACTTGCCTCTATTACTTAGCTAACTCATCCATGCATTAATTTTTCACTTTTTACATCATGGAAGCTTCTAGAAGGGTAAAGAAAGATAAAATCTACCAAAGTGCCATGAAAATATTACATTTATCCATCATCACAAAGTAATAATAGTCAACCATAGTCAAAACAGTGTTTTTTGACCAAAAATGTGAATTCTGGCAAATCTGGAAGTTCTGGTCGCGCCCCTGGAAGTTCTGGTCGCGCCCCTTCACAGCTGTTTTTGAGTGGGTTCCACTGGTCCAAATCAGGTGCAAAATGGCTCATTGGAAATCTTGGCCTGTCTACTTTCCATCCCAAGTGGAATTTCTGGATTTGGAGTTGATTTGACCCCTCAAAAGTTGATTCTCCCAAGGTCACTTTCTGCAACTCAAAAAGTGGGCAGAAAGTCATTTTTTAGGTGTATTTTGAGCTTTTGGAGGCTCAAAACTCAAAATCAGGCTTCTCCCAAGTATTGGTAATTTTTATTTTTGAATTCCCTTTCCAAAAATGCCAAGTTTTCAAAATTCCGAGCAGCCCTTCAAACTGGTCTCACCCGGGGTGAGACCAGTTCTTGGGAAAAACCTGTAAATTGCACAAAAATTTCACAAATGACAAAATTTTCTCCAAATTTCTTGAAATTTGGGCTGGGAGTCCCCAATCAAGTACCATGCTCAGTCAAAGAGGCTTTGTCCAAAGTTTGGAGTGGATCGGGCGTTTTCCTTCGTTTTTGTGCTTTAGCCAACCGTCCTTGGAGCACCTTCATTCTCGCCGGTATTTTTGACATTGCTCTCAAACCATGACACCTGTGTAAAAAGTGAAAGAGGTTTTTCTTCCTTGGCATGTTGTGGACAAAAACCTCTCTCCGTTTTGCAAAATTCATCTTTGATTGATCAGAAACAGCTTTTGAGTGAAACTTGTCCCGATGTGTGAAACAAGGGATTTTGTCGAAATGGAGCGAAATGAAGGGGATAGAGGGCTTCTAAATTCTTGGGGAAATTTTTGGGAGTGGGGAGGGATGTTAGGAAGTAGGGGAAAGTGGAATCTCAGAGATTGAGTGAGGGGAAGGGGTCGAAAAGGACAAAACACAGGTCAAACCTAGAAAATTGCCAGGTTGTAGCTAGAAACTAGGGTTTGTGGAAAAATGAGCAATTTGGCGGATCTAAGGGATGGGAAGTGTTTGATAAGGTACTTTAAGGATAGGGGAAGGTGTATGAACATCAGGAAACAAGTTTTGCCAGTGATTTGACCATCCAAGAGAAATTGGCTTCAAAACCCTAGGAGAGGGAAATGACCTTGCCTGGGTGGCAACTGAAGCATGGACCAGGTGTAAAATGACTCATTAGACACTGATATGATAATGACAACCATATGAATGATGATAGACTCAGCTGAATAGTGACATGGACTGACATTTAGGCAAACCCTAGACCTAATGCCTAGTGACCAAATTTTGCTTGAAGACTCACTGAAATGACAAAATTTGACCTTGACACTTCAAAATCACTATGTAAGAGCACATTTGATCACTGGAGGAAGGCTGTAAAGACTGACACTAACATTGGCTCCAATGGGGATGGTAGCTCCTTGGAGGTGCCAAGAACCTCAGACCTCTTGGGAGAGCAGACCAGTGTTTTATTCATTGGGCAATGGAGTCAATTTATTCACATGTGACCAACTCAAAAACAACTTTATTTGACTTTGACAATTGACTGAAACTTAACTGATGCTTGACTCAAACCGACTCGATGGCAAACTGAAATAACTTGAAAAACTTACTCAACAGACCAAACACAAATGACTCATGACTTGACTTAAAACAAAACTTACAAAGCTTATGAAGGGCAGCAGTCCATCAAGATTTGAAATCATGATGACAACCACCTGTGTTTCTTACAAGACAAAATACCATCAAACTATATCATAATGCCAATGCAACCAATCAAGCATATGCCTTCTTGACTGATTCTCCCAATCTGATCTCATGATCAACAATAGAAACAGGTAACTGGGCATCCAAAAACATAGCTGACCGTGATCTCCTTCATCACTGAACACTGCAATAAACACTATCACTGCTGGCTGCAACAAACTTGCTAGAGGATCGTGAAAAACATGAAGATTTGCCACTGCCACCTCCTGCTGAAAGATCAAGGTGTCCTTTGCTTCAAACTCTGATCTTCCTTCATCATGTGCTTCGATAAAAGTATGCTCATGGGCTTCAAAAAATTCTGAACAAGTAGATGAGCAAATCTCCTCTTGAAATAACATTTCAACACATGAGACATATGAAGAAGAATCTGAAAGGTAATCCTGTATGCTATAATCTTCGGTGGTCAGACAATATGGTAGGTGATCTTCATATGATATGACAACCGGATTCTCATTACATTCTTCAATCATAAGGAAAGAAACTTCAGCTGATTCTTGAGGTGCAAAAATGATAGTTCTATCATCTATCATAAATTCATCCAAAGAAAATGTTTCACTTACTTGAATGAAGATCTCATCTTGCCTTTCATGAACTGACTGAATTACCTCCTCATGAAGACTTGTTTCTAATGACAGACTGGCAGCATGACTGAGAACATTTGAATCCATACCGCTGTCTATGATCTCAACAACAAAATTCTCCTTCATGGGATTCAGAACAAGGTTGTCTTCCTCATCACGATCTGAATCTAGATTTGAAATCGCTGACTTGAATTTGTCACTTTCTGAACTTGAAACTTGACTTTCATGCATGCTGTCCTCTTCCGTGGGCAGATCTGAAACAAGCTCTTCTCTTTCATCCTCTTCCACCATATGACCATCTTTAGCCTGCTGATCTTGACAAGTATCCTCTAAGATTTCGGTGTACTGCTGAAATGGATTCTCATACAGAACCTCCATGATCTCATAATCCATAAAATTATCATCTTCATAATATTTCTCAAGGCTTTCAATAAAACTATAAGCATGCTTGCAGCAGTCATGAACCAAATTTAATGATGGATAAGAAACTTGATATCTTTCAATGAACAAGACATGAAAATCCTTCAAACAGTAAATACAAGCAGGCGGCAAACCTTCATACCATGATTGAGCTTCACCTTCTAGAGTGGCCAAGAATATCTTCATCAAGCAATCTTCAGGAAAATCAACCTTTAACTTGCGAATATGCATGTGAAATCTAACCAAATGTAGAGCAGCGTCCTTCTTACCATCATCATTGAATGTAGGCAGATTCCTTGACCAATCTACCTTTGGAATTTTATTTGGAAAACCAGGGATGTGATCTCGGCTCAAGGGAGCATATCTTCTTGCAATCCGATCCATCTTGAAAAGCTCAAAGCTACTGATCTCTCTGCAGTGAAGTCGCCATGAAGCACAGATCGTTGATTCTTCAGTGAAAGGAGTCGCCAAGTGAATGATTTCAGCCTTTCAAGTGTCTGATCGTTGTCCACTATCAACAATCAGATCTGAACTTGATACATGTACTGGGGTAAAGTGTCAATGAAGTGAGGGTTTCAAAAGCTCACGGAGATTGACTGAAGCAACGTTTATCTACTAACGCTGATGTAAAACAAAAGCGTTTTCGAAGGCTTCTGGCGTAACTTCAGGCTCCGTCTAAGACTTAAGAAATCACACTACAATGAGCAAATTACAAATTTGTTCTCCCCAGTATGGTCGCCAATATGTTAGCGCTTGGAATTCACCTAGGCTGAGATAGACAAACTCTCAAGGCTACATCAAACCATTTCACCTCGTAGCTAGCCCTACGAGGTATGAGAAGGCTCTCTCGGGTCAGATTCGATAGATCTTTCAATATGATTAGGCTGACCAATTAATAATAAAGATTTTAGGCTAGTAAATTGATAAGGGGGTTGATTTAATGATTTTTGGGGTTTTTGGTGGCAATTCGTGGAAGTGCAATTCAAGGTGCGGGGATTGAGCACAGTTTTCACAGGGGGATCTAAGGGGCAAGGTAGGAATGAGTGCTGATGCCTTAATCTGAGATGGATGATCAGAGATGATAGAGGAGAAGCTAAAGAGGGCAAACACACAATTCGAATCCTCTCTAGACAGTAGAAAACATTAAAATTGAACAAACTAAAAAGCTGAGCATGTCAAAACATGAATTCAAACTTTACCACTTCATCTGTCCAATTTAGAAGCATAAGAGAGATGTGAAACACATAAACAAACTTACAAGAACATGTAGAGAACACACCATCAACAATCAGATCCACAAGAATCCTCAAACATGTCTGTAAAACCCTGGCTTTCCTTGCCTTCAATTGCAGAAATAGATGCACAATATACAATAAAGCTTCCTTACACAAGAGTCCAACCATGAAAATGAGAAGGAGAGAGCATAATATAGACCATCTAGACCATCTAACTCCTTTCTCCACCTCTAGGGGTCGAGCTCAGCTTCCTAGGAGCAGTTTGAACTAATTCTAAACTAAGAACTAGAAAATAGGCAGCCCAACAACTTGCCTCTATTACTTAGCTAACTCATCCATGCATTAATTTTTCACTTTTTACATCATGGAAGCTTCTAGAAGGGTAAAGAAAGATAAAATCTACCAAAGTTCCATGAAAATATTACATTTATCCATCATCTACAAGTAATGATAGTCAACCATAGTCAAAACAGTGTTTTTTGACCAAAAATGTGAATTCTGGCAAATCTGGAAGTTCTGGTCGCGCCCCTGGAAGTTCTGGTCGCGCCCCTTCACAGCTGTTTTTGAGTGGGTTCCACTGGTCCAAATCAGGTGAAAAATGGCTCATTGGAAAGCTTGGCCTGTCTAATTTCCATCCCAAGTGGAATTTCTGGATTTGGAGTTGATTTGACCCCTCAAAAGTTGATTCTCCCAAGGTCACTTTCTGCAACTCAAAAAGTGGGCAGAAAGTCATTTTTTAGGTGTATTTTGAGCTTTTGGAGGCTCAAAACTCAAAATCAGGCTTCTCCCAAGTATTGGTAATTTTTCTTTTTGAATTCCCTTTCCAAAAATGCCAAGTTTTCAAAATTCCGAACAGACCAGTTCTTGGGAAAAACCTGTAAATTGCACAAAAAATTCACAAATGACAAAATTTTCTCCAAATTTCTTGAAATTTGGGCTGGGAGTCCCCAATCAAGTACCATGCTCAGTCAAAGAGGCTTTGGCCAAAGTTTGGAGTGGATCGGGCGTTTTCCTTCGTTTTTGTGCTTTAGCCAACCGTCCTTGGAGCACCTTCGTTCTCGCCGGTATTTTTTACATTTCTCTCAAACCATGACACCTGTGTAAAAAGTGAAAGAGGTTTTTCTTCCTTGGCATGTTGTGGACAAAAACCTCTCTCAGTTTTGCAAAATTCATCTTTGATTGATCAGAAACAGCTTTTGAGTGAAACTTGTCCCGATGTGTGAAACAAGGGATTTTGTCGAAATGGAGCGAAATGAAGGGGATAGAGGGCTTCTAAATTCTTGGGGAAATTTTTGGGAGTGGGGAGGGATGTTAGGAAGCAGGGGAAAGTGGAATCTCAGAGATTGAGTGAGGGGAAGGGGTCGAAAAGGACAAAACACAGGTCAAACCTAGAAAATTGCCAGGTTGTAGCTAGAAACTAGGGTTTGTGGAAAAATGAGCAATTTGGCGGATCTAAGGGATGTGAAGTGTTTGATAAGGTACTTTAAGGATAGGGGAAGGTGTATGAACATCAGGAAACAAGTTTTGCCGGTGATTTGACCATCCAAGAGAAATTGGCTTCAAAACCCTAGGAGAGGGAAATGACCTTGCCTGGGTGGCAACTGAAGCATGGACCAGGTGTAAAATGACTCATTAGACACTGATATGATAATGACAACCATATGAATGATGATAGACTCAGCTGAATAGTGACATGGACTGACATTTAGGCAAACCCTAGACCTAATGCCTAGTGACCAAATTTTGCTTGAAGACTCACTGAAATGACAAAATTTGACCTTGACACTTCAAAATCACTATGTAAGAGCACATTTGATCACTGGAGGAAGGTTGTAAAGACTGACACTAACAAGACGCATGAACACCTGTGATACCTAGAGACAAAGAAACACTCATGGAAAGAAATTTGTCATTTGAAACCAAAAAAAATTGAGGAATGACATGCAACACACATGGGTGACTAACTCGAATGATTGTACAATTTTCATTGGGAGGCTGGGAGACTCACTGCCAAAACTGTGCAGAAAAAACTCTAGATTATCAGCAAGCTGACTCACTATTGAAACTGCACAAAGCATAGTCTAGCTTGTCTTGCTAAGGACTGAAGTTGTACAATGCACAGTTTCAGTAAATAATGACTTCAAGCCAGTCAAATGCATCTGCGCAATTTCAGGGGCCAGTAGGGCACTTCCTCTTAGAATTGCGTAGAGCAAGTCTCGAGGCTAGCGTTGGGCAATCTCTACACACTTTTTGGGAGGTTGGAAAATCCTTCACTCTCATAAATGTGTAGTGCAAGTTGGGTGACGCTAGATCTAGGTCAAGGCAGCCCAGACCCACCGACGGGTGACTAAAAACATAAAAAGGTTAACTGCATGTGCGAAATTGAGTGCAGACAAGAGTGAATGATCATGCATGCAAACAGTGAGTGCAATATTCAGAAAATGATAAAAAGAATAAGTGTGTGAAGTGAGTCACCGCAATGAAAACCATTAGTGCAAAAATAGTGTCTAGGGAAAATTTTAAGAACCCCCCTAAATTTACATGTATAATAAATGGGTGAATCTCCGTGGTATATAGGAAAATGGAAGGCAATTTTACCAATAATATGATATGTATATATAATTTTTTGGCGAATCTCTCACGAGGCATGGCGAATATTTTACTCAATTATAAAATCTTGTGTTTATTGAATACACAAATGAAATCATTGCATTTATTTAAAATATCTTTTGAAATCAAAATTACCAAAATTACATATCGATAACCTAGTGGGTGTAGGATAAAATTCACCCGTGCCATTACAGAAAGCATGAGAAAAAACCTAATACTATATATAAAACCAAGAAAAATTCAAATTCATCACTTCTAAGGACCTCGTAACCACCTTGCCAATACTCAAGTATGTTCCTGTTTGCAATTAGAAAAATTACCCAGAATTAAGATGGATCTAGATGATAGAATTTCCCCTTTAAATAGTATATGCTCACATGAATACCATTGTATTACGATGGGTCAATACCATGAGTTATCATAAACCTAGAACTTAAAAATTACTATTAGTAATTTATAAAAATTAATAAAATTAATAGTTGATTTTTATTTTATTTTTTATTTTAACCAAGCTAAAATGTTTAACATACATTAAATTACAACATCCATTTTTACTCTTGATCGAATCAAATATTTTTTCACTCTATGCTAGTTTGCATATCATGATATTTGATACCTCTCGGGGGTTAGTAGATCAGTAAAGATGGATCTATGTTGGTTTAATTCCCCCATTTAAATAGGCTACATTCCAGGTGAATACCATGGGTCAATACCATGTGCCATTTTGGTGAATACCATGGGTCAATACCATGTGCCATTTTTATTTTTATTAATACTAATATTAGGATTAATAATGTTTTTTTGCATGGTATTAATAACAATCTAGTCCATGGTATTTGTCCCATAGTATTTTGCCCATAGGTTTCACCTAAATATAACACATTTTTTGAGTTTTCGTAAATATAAGGTGACTTATGGAGTAAATATAAAATAATGTTTTATTTGTTTACCATACCTCTCATTTATTTATATTTTTATTAATTTACCATACCTCTTTTACAAATATGGTATTTGACCCATAGGATTCACTTAAATAAAACCTCTTTCTTGAGCCTTCATAAATAGAATGAGGGTTATGGACTAAATATAAAAAGAGGTTTTATTTATTTACCATGCGTCTAGTTTATTTACATTTTTATTTATTTACCATAACTTTTGAGTAAGTATAAAAGGACGTTCTATTTATTTACCATACCTCCACTTTACTTATATTTTTATTTGTTTACACCCTTGCATGTATATAAGGTGACTTATGGAGTAAATATAAAAAATGTTTTATTTATTTACCATACCTCTCATTTATTTATATTTTTATTAATTTACCATACCTCTTTTATAAATATGGTATTTGGGCCTTTGGCCCATAGGATTCACTTAAATAAAACCTATTCTTGAAAATGGGCAAATGGATTCACTTAAATAAAACCTATTCTTGAAAATGGGCGAATGGAAGGTTGTAACTTCTAATTTACCTTTTTTACCCTCTCCATTAAAATAAGGTGGGCTATTTGAGGTGATTTGTAAAAATGTACTATAATACAAAATATTCGCCCACTAAAAATTTAAAACCCCTTAATTTTGCCAAAGGGCGAACATTCGCCCTTAAAATTTTCTATGATAGTGTCATGCATGCGATAGTAGTGAGATGCAATGAAAAACTTGAAACAATGCTTCTACAAGCTAACATGCATTCAAACGACACCAAGTGTTTAGGAAAACCGAGCAAACAACACTCACACAAATCTAAATAGAAAGAGCAACAAAAGACATGAAAATCACACTTAACCGGAAAAACTTGAGCTGAATGTGTTGAATACTCCTATATGTGACATGGGATGCTAGAGCTTCAAGATCGAAGTGAAGATTTTTCTCTTGAACGTCGAATAAAAAGTTTTGATAAGATCGAGGCTTATGACATGCATGCCACAAATATAGGGAAAAGTGACACTTGGTGGGAGGTTTCTACAATGGATTTTGCTTGTAACCCCCAACTGCAAAAAATGGATCCCTAAAATCTACAGACGCTTTTGCATTTTTTTCTTTTTGGATTTTTAGGAAAAGTAGTCCATGCATGCAAATCAACATTGGTCAATCTTGGAGGGAGCCGGTCAGCTTGGGAGCACATGAAATGGTCAACAAGCCTATCGATGACTTCTGCATAGTTTCTGGGTTGAATGGCTCTCACTGGCCCTCAAGCTCTGTGCAGTTTCTAGATTGAAGCCCTTGTTGTTAGCCAAAACTACGCAATGTTTGAGAGAAAGCCCATTAATGGTATGCTCTGCGTAATTTCCAAAGTGAGGTTTTCCTCCTTGCTCTATGAATTTCTAGAGAGAAGTAGGATTCCTAGATGGTCTGCAAAATTCTCGAAAGGAAGGATGGATCCCCTCCATTTTTGTGCAATTTTCCAAGTGAGCACAACAACCTGAAAATGACCAAGCTCCAAAATTTTAGCTTGCAGGTGGAAGGAAAACATCTTAGCAAACACAAGGTGATAAGACACTAAAGTTCAACTAAATCATAAGTACCTGTCAGTGCAATATATTCTACTAAGGATGGTTGGTAAAGAGGCCCCAAATGAAGCTAAGGAAAAATTTTGGAGGTTGATTGTAGCCACTTGTTGTAGCGGCTACAACCACCCTCCAAATTTTTTCCTTAGCTTCATTTTGGAGCCTCCCTACCAACCTTTCATAACAGCATGTCTTTCTTCATCAAGTACACAACATTCAGTGATTTTCTTGCAGAATGAGAGCATTCCAATAATATCTTATCGCATTCCCCTCATAGGTTTTTTCTACGGACTTGGTCTAGCTGCAGGTTGAGCGAATCCCTCAAGAAATTGCACAATTCTAGAGGGCAACTATCCTTCCCTCCAGAAATTGTGTAATTCTTTCTGGAAGCATGTTGGGCTCTAGAATTGCACAAATTTGCAATTGAAGCTCCACTGAGAAAATTTCACAATTCCTCCTAGCCGTGGAATTACAGAATCTTAGGTAGTAGTCTGCTACTCTGCCCATAAATTGCGCAAATCTCCTAGAACCTAGCCCAGATCCCTCCCAGAAATGTGCATTTTTTCCTCCTAGTTGAGCAAAGTGTTGCATGTGTAGTTGATTTGATCGGTTCTACCTGGGACCAAGAAAATTTGACTTGCATTCATGGGCTTATTTTTCCCAGAATAGAAAAAGTAACATGCAAAAAATCATCCTTAGATTTTAGGGAGTTATTTTTAGCAGCTGGAGGTTACATGCAAAGATCATTTTAGAATATTTCCTTTAAGTGTCACTTTTTTCTAAATTTGAGGCATACATGTCATGAGCTTCAACTTATTTATTTGATGCTTTAGAGCTCATTTCTTCACATTGATCTTGGAGCTCTGGCCTCCCATAGCACATCCAGGACTCTTCGACACAACCAACAGCTATTCATGGGTAAGTGGTCTTCTAATTTCCAACATTTTTGTCGCTTTTTCTGTTTTCTCTTATGTGAGTGTTGTTTGTTTGATTTCTATGAATGCTTTTTTTCGTTTACATGCATACTAGCTTGTATTAGCATTGTTTCAGTTTTCGTTAGCATCTCACTATTATCGCATGCATGAAATTGTTCTGCATGAACGGTCGTCAATTTCGCGACTAGCTTCACCCACATGCATGATGTTCTATTTTCTAAAACTCTCATTCACTGTTTACATGCATGATCATTTTCTTATGCTTACACCCAGTATTACCATGGATTCACAATCACATTCGCTTTGAGTTGCCTATCGGTGGGTTTGGGCAACCTTGGCCTGGACTCTACCTCACCAAGACAACATTGTGAATACCTGAGAGGGAAGGCTCTATATTCCACTCAGGAAATGTGCATTTCTTCCCAGGAGTTGTCCTCGAGTCTTACATTGCACAATTCTGAGGGTCGGTGACAGCTCGCCCAGAAAATTGTGCAATGTAGTCATTGAGCCTGCAACCATTGCCAGCTGAAATTGTGCATTACGTAATTCCAATAGCTAGCAAGCCAGCCTGGATTGCACATTGTGCAAATCAAGAAGCTAGTCAGCCTCCCCAGATAGCCCAAACTTCTTTTTGCATAGTTCTGGTAGCGAGTCAGCTAGCCTCCTAGAATAAATTTCCCAATCTTTGCTAGACAATCCATAGGTATGTTTCATATCTTTTGTCAACTCTTCTTTGGTTTTCGCTGATAGATATCTTACCATGCATCTCGCTTTGTCTATGGATGTAATAGGTCTTCATCCACCTCTTAGCAGTTCAGGAACAATGGTCTCCAAGAGAGAAGGATCTAAGGACACTAACGAAAGTGAAACTAAAGGAGTGGTTGAGTGAGTGTTGGCAAGTTTACTGATATATGAAGATACCAAATTGATTGTAGACAAGGACATCAAGTTGAAATGGAAAGAGGTTAATGATTCATTTGCAGGCACATTTGGGGAAGGCCTCGAAGACCACCAGGTATATTTGAACATCCACAAGTCCGTCTTGTACTAGATTTCATGCAGGTACCCTATGCTCCCATGTGTGGACATGATACATTGGATTGTCTCACACACTAATCGAGAGACAATGACATTGAGCAGTGTTAGTGGGTGTTGGGAATCGATCCCATAGGGTAAATTTTGGGGGAAAAAACCCAAGTTTTGGGGCTAGAGGCCCAAGTTTTGTATAAAGAATGTAAAGTCTCCACATTTTTTGGTTGCGAAGCATGAAGATGTAAAAAGTCAAAAGGGGTTTCTACTCATAGTTTAGGTAGCTTGTGTTGGCTTGATGAGATTCACCCTTTGTCCATGGACCATGGGAATGTATAAAAAGGGAGTCTTAGAAGAGTCGAAGGTAGTCAAGTTATTAGTAAGTTTTTGGGTAATTGATTAATGTAATGGGTATGTGAGAGCTAAGAGCGAAGAGTCTTAGCATAGGAAGAGGCTCTGCAGTAAAGTGCATAGAGTCCTAGGGTAGATGTCCGTAGCTAAGTGCATATACCCCTGCAGCTTTGTGCACAGGGAAGTTTGAGGCTATACTGGAGATCTGAACCATCAATAAAGAGAATTATTCTGGAGATATCCATGTTTGAGCTATTTTAATTTTGTTATGAATATATGTGGTTATGCTATGTTGAATACTAGGTTTATGATTTAATGTTGTATTGATGTGTGAGTCTACGTGTTTTCCTTTGTCATGTGAATGCAAGTAAGAATATATGTTTACATGAAGATAATCATAATGCATGATGAAGTTAACCAATACTTAAGCTATTCTGGGTAGACACATAAGTAAGAGTAATTGTGGAGGTGTGTAAGAAACTTAATTTCCTCTTTAGGGTACATGAAGGACGATCACAGACCTTCATGAAGGTTTTAAAGAAAAATAAGAGAAGCACATTGATAAGACCTAAAATGCTTATCATTCTATGCGAAGGAAGGGTTAGGGTATAAAAAAACATCACAATTATCTCAGGGTGCAGAAGCTTGATTCTTGCATCCCCCCATACTACTTTGTGGGAGACTTCATTACGTGCTCTACGAATTGCTGCCGAAAGGGCTAGTAGTGAAGGGATTTTCTTGGTTAATTAACGTTGAACTTGGGTTAGGGCACATCAAGCCAAAAAATGGTTTCGTTGTCGAGACCAGATCTTCATAATGAGATGTGTGCTATCACATCACTGGAATCCAACTAAGGAGATCGAAGACTGGATGGATATAAATATCCACAAATTCGTGGCGCAAGAGAACATGAATCCATGATTGAAAAAAGAATAGTGGTTGGACAGATACCTATACATAGAGATACATGAGATCTTCTTCTATTCCTTCACGATTGAGTTGTATGAGTTGATAGCGAAATTAGGAGATAGCCAAGGAAGCTGGAGGTTTAATAGTCTAGGAGTCTGGACCCCAAAGTTAGTGCGGAGAGTAGAAGCCTCTAAATATAATATCTCATACGTTGTCGATCATTGGCTCGATCGTATCATAGGAGGGTTCATGACAAAGTTCGCGATCAATACCTTGGTCAGTTATAGTGAAGTAGAGTGTTGCTTCTTCAAGGGGGCATGAGGTAAGTATTTAAAATCGTTAAATAACTGGATTAAAATGCTCTTGTGTAAAAATTAGGTTATGCATCTACCTTGATGTTTGGGGCTACGTGAAGTGGAAGGACATTTAGGAACAAATGGAAAACATGCCCTGAATATAGCCCACTAATTTAACCTCCTCTCAGTGATAATGAGGAAGCAGCACATGCATCTCCACATAGCGTTGTTTAGTTGATAAAGAAATGGTTCTCGCGAATAACCCATCCACCCACACAACCTCCGTATTCACCTCTGGCGCATACACCTTTGCCTACACCACCTCCACCTCCACCACTATTCAATATGGATAACTCGATAAAGATATCTATGTTCAAGGCCATGGGAAATGAAGATCAGGACCAGTTTTGGTTCGCCGCGAAGGTTGTATGGCAAGCTCAAGGTATCACGGATTATCAAATGAAGAAATCCACATTGTTTAGTGCTTTACAGGATCGTACGCTAACATGGTACATTAAGTACTATACTGATAACCTGACGTCCTTGTTGGCAGATATCCAGACTGTGCTGAATAAGGAATTCAGTAGACCTATGTCTTAAGTGTAATGAATTATGGGATTGAAAGAGATCATGATGAAGCCTGGTGAGACACCCTGGGATCTGTATCAGAGATTGAAGTGTACAATCTACATAGCTAAAATGAATCTGACTGATGGGCAGATGGTTTATGGCTTCGCTCCTACCTCATCTAAGGGTTGTGCCTCCATAGAAAAATATTGGGACCCAGGCAGAATCCCTGGAAATTGTGATTAGATTGCATGAGACACCGATGCAAGATGATAATATGGGGGTTCAGCAGATTCATGCACAGTTGCAGAACGTTTTTCTAGAAATGCAGAGTATGAAGAAAGATAGAACAACTCAGCCTGAGGTGCGCGAAGAACTTTGGTGCTTGAAGTGAAAAAGCTAAGGGCATGACAAAGATCATTTTCCAACTTTTTCAAATTATGTTGTAGTAGGGGGACCAATGCCTTGGAGGCCGGAAGCTCTAGTAGGGCCAAGCACAGGGCCTACACTATGGTGCATTATTTGTGAGGTAGCTACAAAATATGCAATAAAAAATTTCCATTTGCTTCAAAAATTTGCATAGAGACTTCATCAACTCTTCTACAACTTCTTTCAATCGATGGGTCACGATGAGCGCAATTGCCATAGTTACAAATTAATGATGGATAGGATGCCTACATATAGGGTGTTGGCAGAAACACGGTCTCTAGCTCAAGGTGTTGGGGGCATGCGAGGTGAGTATTAGGGGTGCAAAGGAGGCTGAGGTTGAGGAGGACTTGATAGAGGTTGAGGGCAGGTCATTTGTTACAACTGTGAGGGATTAGGACACTACATGCGAGATTGCCCAAATCTGACATGTGTGTCATGCCACTATTATACTCAGTTTTACCACGGGACAGAAGATTTCCCTATATTATTAGCTAATATATGTGAAAAGGGGGTGCGACCTCAGTAGCTGACTCAGAACGTGCAAATGATGAGGGCTGAGTCTCACGAGGAAGATCCTAAGGTAAATATTGTGTTGCAGAGTGGAGGGATGAATGGTGAAGATAAATGGAAGCAACCTAAAGAAGGTGAGTGTGTTTGTAAAGCACCATAAAAATAAACTGGGTTTGATCTAGAAAGCGTAAGAGAAACATTTATGGAAGCAAAGTAAAACCTCGCAAAGGCCTCTACCTCAGGAGATCAGGAGAAGTCCGCTGAAGAAATGGACCCGTCCATGATTACTACTTTCTTAGAAACATGTATGACGCTGCTATGTGATAGCAAGGCTGTAAAGGGACTACAGGAGCTGATAAATAGGTGCATTGGGAAGGAAAATGCTAGTGATGGACCACTTGTAGTCAGGAATATTAGCAGGTATAAGGCGAGAATGGGGCCTGAGATGAGGCTCGCTACATAGATAGGAGAATATGAGATGGATCAAGTTATTCTAGATCTGAGGTTGGACGTGAATGTTTTGCCTAAACAAACATGGGAAATAATGGGGAGACCTATGCTACAGTGGTATCTAATTCAGTTAAGAATGGAAAATCAGCAGAAAAGCATCCCCATGGGAAGATTGTAGGGTGTAACGGTTGCTATTGAGGGTGCGAGCGCATTGCCTAATTTGAAGTAATAAACATTGTGGCTGACAACAATCCCTACCCTACGCTCCTTGGGATTGATTCGGCCACTGACATGAGTGGGTTAATCAATTTAAAGAAGTGGATGATGATATTTGAGAAGAAATCGATGCGCATAGTGGTGCCCCTAGAGCTTGCAGAAGGACCACACTATATGTTGGGTGTGGAGCCTGATTATCTTCTATATTCAAACGTATCGCCACATAGGACCCCAGTTCGAAATGGGGGCGGCAACGCCGCCTGTAAAATGTTCACTGCAGGGGGGATCCAGGGGGGGGCGGCTACGAGCTTTTAGAGCCCCCCCCTGGCTGGGGGTTTCAGGGGCAGCGCCCCCGAAGCTAAAAACAAATGTAAATTTGCCTTGTAAAAGTATAGTAATTTCTAGTCAATCTGGGTCGTTCATTAGGCGGATGATCTTACGGTAGAACTTATGTTTAGTTTAGGGTTTTTTGCCCTAGAAGGCAAACCCTCTCTTTACATGAGGGTACTGTATTTGAGGCTATGTGATATATGTGTATTCTGTGAGTGAGAAACAGAGAGGTGAGACTGTGAGAGAAAACAGAGGATATCACAGTGGATTTGCTGTAGGTTGTGTCTCTTCATTTTGCTGGATAATAGAAAGGAAGGACTGGCTGTTCGGGGTGGACGTAGCCCAAACTGGGTGAACCACGTATATCTGTGTCTCTCTTGTTTTGTGTGTTTTCTGTGTTTATATTTCTGCAATATTTTATGTGTTCCATTACTCCGTAATATATAATTTTCTAACACTATATAGAACCAGACCGCAGTTATGAAAGTGATGATGCTTTGGATCAGATTTACAAGATAATAGTGCGAGATCAAGATTGGGTGAATCTGATAGTAGATCGGTGTATCACATGGGACCATCAAAGTTCCTACCCATTAGGTTCAAGCAAAGAATTAGAGCACTGGCAGAATCAAGTGCATGAAGTATCTATGCTGCACTGTAACATGATGACCAAGTCTTTGCCCTATGTATTGTCAGAGGTAATAAATCTTCCTTACTATGGTGGTTTACCTAATGTTGATAACATTTTGGATGCATTCAAGAGATAAGTGCCAGAGAAGCATCGCTTCCATGCCTTGGATTGGGCATTGCGTGCTATGCTTACAAGACAGTGGGGCACACAGAAGGACAATTTTGATGATTGGCACAGGTATAAAAAAATGATAAGATTGCGGTTTGATCACATGTTACCGGGAAAAGTGTCTATTTAGAACTGCTCTATCCCACTAAGGTGTGACAGCTGCCTTAGAAACAAACAGAGAAAAACTACTTTTGTATTTCCTTTATGAACTACAGATAGAGAGGAATAGAAAGAACCAACCTGTGTCTTGTGCTAATCCTTTGATCCTATCCCTCTCTTCTTTGACAGCTTCCAGCTACCTGCTCCCCTACTTGCCCAGCTTCACCAAGTACCTGTAAGATCATAGAAGAAGAACACTATACAAAGACATGGATCTATATTCATAAACAACCTAGGATTAGATTTAAGTTAACCATACAAATGTAACAAGCATCAATGATACAAAAGCATGGAGGAAAAACTAAAATAGTTTTTATTGATAAAGAAGAAGATCCAGGAGGAGTTACAACCGATGGTTCCTGACCCAGCATCAACCTCCCAGCAAAGAAGTCCCTCTTCACCTCCAACAAAGCATAGATCACCCAACATTCTGATGTTTGTCTCAAAACCAACAGCAATTCCTTACAATGTCCAAAATTCCAGCCTCTGGATCTCTGGGATGAGGGATCCATATATAGATATGTGTAAGGAGGATGAGTCAGATTGTGATTTGATTAGTGTCTTCTCTTAGTCAGTTCTTGCTTCCACTTGGAGACTGAAGGCCTCTTACTCATCCTTGGTCAAATTCAGTGAGGCAAGTGTCATAGGAGAAGATTCTGGAAGCTTCCATTGTCTCTCCACCTCGCGGAATGACACTGCCATTTGTCATTTCTCGTCCAACGCACCCTCATAGTGCATTTAGGTGCATTGCAACGCACCTAGCCAGTGTATTTAGGTGCTATGCAACGCACCTAGCCAGTGGAGCAGCTGAAATGATCCTGTTTTTGACTTATTCTGAGCAGCTTCTGGTGGAGAACTTCTGGGAGAAGCTGTAATTTGTTGACCTTGTTCCTTTAGGGGTTAGAACAACACTTTTAGGGACTTAGGAGCCCTTGGATTATGGAAATTTCATGCTTGGAGTTGTAAGGCACAAAAATGTCTATAACAGTTGCCCCCTAAAGTATGAGGCCGTTAATCTGGTGAAATGCTTTATTCTGAGGATCCAAAGTTCTTTCAATGCTGTGAGGAGACCTATAATAAAATACAATACAATACATTATCTTCACACTGTTTTTCATGATCTAGCTGAGGCGGGCATTCCCATGCTCAGCTTTATAAATTCATTTTCATGTACATGGGACAGACAATCTTCTGATTGTAGATTGATGATTCTGATAGAGCCATCATCCTTTTGGTAGGATGATTATCTGTGCTGCAATGTTGTACATTTATTGTATTTATTTCCCTGGTACATATCGTGGCCCAGATGGATGAAACTAGATCCGAGGTCTTCAATATCGTTCTATCTTCACTCGAAGTACAAGTCGATCCATGTGAGAAATGTTCTGAAGTCGAACATGGAAAGACATCGCTTGATTACCAGTCAATGATGTAAATTGTTAACAAGCGCGAGAGGAATCACCGATAATGATAATGATCCTCAAGGTACTGCAGTACAATTCGCGTGGTGTCAATAAAGGACTTGGCGTCGAACACCATGTAAAATATTTCGGTCGAAAGTCATTGATGTAAACCTGTCACCGGAAGTGAGAAACTTGCCATTGAGGCATGCAAGCTTCAAAGTATTGAATGGGGTGTTCCTAGACCAACTTCTTGGATAATGAGCTGATGTCGACAAGAAGTGATCCGTCACAGGAGGGCCTTAATGAATCCCAAATCAATGACACGAAACGTAGTAAATGATTTTGATGGAGGTGATAACGATCTGATGATATACGGTTCAGGGTGGCGGTCATGAAAGAATGGAGTTTATTGTATGGTAGTGGGTGGGACACAGGTGGCCTCTCTGGATGACTTCTCTTGAACATGTCGGCGACACTGATGTGATGGATTGGTAGCATTAACCCCAAAGGTGGATGGTATGGTGTGACCATGGCGATGTGACCGGTGAATGAAACAACACAACCCGACTCGGACATGGAGTGGAAGTGTCATGTTCAAGAGCGACTTGCTACCAATAAAGATTCTTTGAGTTTTCTTCCCAATTTTCCCCAGTCATTGCTGACCAGTACCTATTTATTTTTTTCAAGCTTGAGGAGGATAACATATGTTTGTTCTATAATTTGCCCTTCGGGCAAACCCATCGCTATGTTTTAACGAGCCTAGCGATATTGAAACTCCTTCTCGTCTAAAGACAAGTTTGTCGCTATTAATCTTTTTAATGAGTTTAACGACAAAGATAACTCGGTCCTTTTCGTATTTAGAGAGTCTAAAAAGGTACGTAAAGGTAACTCCAAAATTCCTTTTTCGTCATCTAATCCCTTAAGTCCGAAAAAGTATAAAACAATACAGAAGGGATGAATTTTCGATAGTTTTAATGAGCCGAACAAAACAAGCGCTCGATATTTTTGTGCAATAATCCCTCAGGTCCAAAAATATTAAAATCTAGATGAGGGATAGCACTTCCTGTCCCTTTAACGAGCTGGAAGGCCAAGGACTCGGCAATCTTTTCATATTTTACGAGTCAGTTGAAAAGAGCTTAAAGAAGACTCGTCTTTTGAGGAACAAGTGATAAAATGGGTAGCAGCTGATTCCATGTAAGGTTTGGAATTTTCCAATCACGGCAGTGTCACAAGGATGGCTAGTGAAATCACTCTTCGCAACTGTTCCTAAAAATGGGTAAACAATAAAATGGAGGTGAATGATCGACCAATGAAAAAGTGGAGGTGACGGTGCAAACGCGACCAAGGCTTTAATGGCTGAAGTACTACATTCATGGTGGTTATTTACTAGGGAATAGTTCATTTTTTAACGCGCTTAAACGCGGGTGGAAACATTTTCTCGGTGCAGGTTTATTTTTTAACGAGCTTGAACCTTGCGATAACACTGCTCAATTAATCCAGTCCTATGATAAGAATGTCTCACATAAAAACGACAACTTTTAGAGTTTTACCCCACATCCTTTCTTTATGCAAGTTAGGAAACGACCAATCCTATGGGTTTAAAGGGTTACAGGTCTTAAAAAAAAAAAAAAAATAGTTGCTCTTCGCTTGCATGCCAAAAGGCTTGCATGCCCCCAGGTATAAAATAGAGTTTCAAGGTCACCCTATATTCGAGCTGACAAAACATTCGTTTTATCAGGAAGGGTATACCTCTTACAGGTTACCCAAAGATTGTTCTATTCACAGCGCAAACAAAACACTTCTTCGGCGATGTCTACCGAGATAAACAAAGGTGAGTGAAGGAGGCTACTCCACTCACATAACTTTGACAAGAGAATCTTGTTCTAGAATAACCCCCTCTTCCAATGACAGACGGGGGTACAGACTAGTCATATTCTCCCGCGGAAACCTACCTTATACCCGAAGTTTTCCTGCCGAAGCAGACCAGGATGCATGCCCCCTAGGTTTCAGTCATATCCCTCCGAATTACTTGCCCTCATCGAGAGGACGGACTGGAGATTGAGACATTTCTTGCGTGAAAAGACCATTCAGGGATGGTATATGACTATTTGCTACGCGTGATCTGGGAAATGAAAGTTGGTCTACGAGCTTGACAACTCTTCCTTCGTGCGGAAAACACATTACTCTAAAGAGTGAGGAGACAATTGCTTCCATGCAATAAATATAGTCTCGTCCAAGGAATAGATTGTAATCCAAGGGTCCTTGAACTACCATTACGTTCATGCGAACTGTCTTCCTTCTCAATGTTATGGGCACATCGGGAAGGATCCCTAAAGGGCGACTGGTTCCTTTATCAAAGCCTATCAGATTTCTCATCTCACGCAAAAGCGATGATGAACCAAGTGCTTTCCAAGTAGTTGAGGAAAGGATACTCACAGAAGCCCCCTCATCTATGATGGTACCAGCCATAGCCATTCTATATATTTGAATGATAATTCAGAATGGTACGCTTGCTGGTAAACGGCGTCTGCCTAGTTGATTCCAGTCGAAGGAGACAACTAGGTTGCTTGGAGGTGGGACCGAATAGACGGTCGGGTATGGCTCTGACGAACTTCCTTCTTGCGGTGAAGGAATGGGTAAATTGCCCCCTTGTTCGTCGGAGTCTGTGTTTATGAAGAGAATTTGGACGGTGTCATCCTTGTTGTCTTCAGTGACTATATCATCTGAAGATGAAACCTCTGAAGGCAAGAACAGGTCAACTGCCGCCTCGACCTTTTGACTTTCGTCTGGTATGGATCTAGATGGTTTATCTTCAATGATAGGTCCTTCAGCTGACCACCTGAGCGGGCCAGCCGGATTTTCAAATAGTGACAGACTCGGCAAGAGTTTTTTATATCCAGGAGGAAGTCGTAACGGTGAAACCAGAGGATCATCCAAAACCCTTTTAGCTTCATCTAAGAAGGGACAACGGTGGAGGGCATGATCGCCTTCGCACAGTTTACAAGGAAATCTACATTTCCCTTTTTGTCTTGGGGCTTCACTTTCACTAGTTGATGGTGTGCTTTCAACATGATCATCAAAGGTTGACGACACCGGGTTGTGCAAACGAGGACACCAGTACCTTAATATCCGAGGGATGTGTTGAGTCTTGGAAATGTCATTCATTTCCATTACACTTTCACTATTATGTCCATTATATCACCTCCATTTCACCTCCATTTCACTACTATGTCACCACATTCATCCCACTTTCATTATCATTGGGCCACCTTTATGTTTTTCCAATCTTTATTATTTCTAAGCCTTTTAAGTGAATTTGTGGTTAAACATTAGAAAATAATGTGCATATGCTTATACCTAACAAATGGGTTGAGATTGTTGACATGTGTAGGTTGAAAGGAGGCTTCTAGAAGACCCTTATGTGGCACTCTAAGGCCAAATTCGAATTTGGTTGGAAAGAATCATGGGATCATGAGGATATGTGTCACATCTCCTAATTGTATTGTAACTCTAAAAAGACATGTGTCTTATCAATTCCTATTTTGATTAGGACTCTAGAGGTAGAGGGAGAGATTCATGGACTCTCATTAATGAGATGGCTCTCATCTTTTTGTATAAATAGGAGATCTCTCTCCTTCATTTGTTAGTCTTTTACTCCCTAGTTCTTAAGTTTGTAGTTCTTCCTTGATGGCTTTTGAAAGCTTTGGAGAACTTTGTTGTACTTTTTACTTTTGAAGAAATTGAATAAAGCTTTGATGTTCTCAACATGGAAGGAGATGTGAAGTAGATGTCATGCAGCATATTAGAATGTAAGGTAGAGTAGATTTCGTTTTGTAAATATTGTTTTGTAGAATGTAAGGTAGAGTAGATTTCATTTTGTAAATATTGCTTTGATTTCATTATGTTATTTGATTGCTTTCAAGTTTGATAGATTAGATTTTTCATTCATGCAATTTTAATTCATGCAAGTGTGTTTAATTTTGCTTTGATTTCATAGGTGGTAGAGGGCCCCTGTCTTGTATAGTTGTCATTTAATTTTGCATTTTATTTTTCTCATGTATATTAGTTGTACATAACAAAGCTTTTTTATTACTGTTGTTTTACATTTTTCTCATGTATATTAGCTGTACATAAATTGCTTTCAAGTTGATTGTAGATTAGTGATGCACATAGCCTTTTAATGAACTAATGACATGATAGAATCATCTTGTCCTTTTGCTGAAGCAGCAAGGATACTGGGTCTCATAGTCATTAGCTCATTGTTTGGTTATTGCATTTTATTTTGATTAAACTAGTTGTATATTTGCACTTTTGTTTAAATACTAACTCCATCAATAACATGTTTTAAGTTCTTTTGAAGTGCTAAGTTTTGGAAGTTACCATTAGGGACATAGGCCTTGTCTTGAAATATTTATCCATACTTGTCGTTTAAAAGTATTCTTAAGACCTTAGAATAGGATTTCCATTTGCATTAAACATTTTAGAAAACCAACAAGAACAAAACCCAAAAAACAACATAAACTGTAAAACAACGAAGTAAGAGAAAGGTTAACTAAGCACATATAGTGCACCACACTTCATCAGTTTACGATACCCGGATTGATAATTTATGTAGAGCAATTTAAGACATTAAATTGACTACACAAGATGTTAGGACAATCTCTGTGAAAGTGGTCTCATTTGCAAATGACACATGGTGATTTAGGCCTGGTTGGTGCAGTGTGTGGATTTTCGTTAGATGACACTCGTTTTCCCCCATTCGCCTTTGGCTCCTTCTTCTTCTTCTCTTTCTTATTCTTTTCCTTCTTCTCCTTATGAACTTGACTTTTGGCTTTACCAGCCCCATCAAGCGAAGAGGAAGGAGGAGAGGAAGAATTAAAGGAAGTAGAAGGCTGGTGGGAAACTCTGGACTCGTCTAATTACTGATTTGATTGTTCAGGAATAGTGGTGTTCTGAACGACAGAGGTTGAGAAGAGCCATATAGGAAAACCAATTGCCAGCCCTGGAAGCGACAATGTGGCCATATGGGGCGCACCAACATCTCCCCAAGAGGAGAAGGGACTAGGATTTCCTCCAAGGGGAATTCCTTGGTTGGTAGACTCCATTTTCTCAACCCAAGATTAACGTAGGAAAGGGTAATGAATATTCCGTTTAAAATTATTTTATATGCTTTGACACAACTTGTTTTTTCAGTTTTTAAGAGTCGAGAAAAAACAAAATATGACTCTAGTCTCCTTCGATTTTTAATGAGCCTGAAGTGACAAGTGCTCAGATAGAACAACTCAGCCTGAGGTGCACGAAGAACTTTGGTGCTTGAAGTGAAGAAGCTAAGGGCATGACAAAGATCATTTTCCAAGTTTTTCAAATTATGTTGCAGTAGGGGGACCAATGCCTTGGAGGGCGGAAGCTCTAGTAGGGCCAAGCACAGGGCCTACACTATGGTGCATTATTTTTCAGGTAGCTACAAAATATGCAATAAACAATTTCCATTTGCTTCAAAAATTTGCATAGAGACTTCATCAACTCTTCTACAACTTCTGTCAATCGATGGGTCATGATGAGCGCAATTGCCATAGTTACAAATTAATGATGGATAGGATGCCGACATATAGGGTGTTGGCAGAAACACGGCCTCTAGCCCAAGGTGTTGGGGGCATGCGAGGTGAGTATCAGGGGTGCAGAGGAGGCCGAGGTGGAGGAGGACTTGATAGAGGTTGAGGGCAGGTCATTTGTTACAACTGTGAGGGATTAGGACACTACATGCGAGATTGCCCAAATCTGACATGTGTGTCATGCCACTATTATACTCAGTTTGACCACGGGACAGAGGATTTCCCTATATTATTAGCTAAGATATGTGAAAAGGGGGTGCGACCTCAGTAGCTGACTCAAAACGTGCAAATGATGAGGTCTGAGTCTCATGAGGAAGATCCTAAGGTAAATATTGTGTTGCAGAGTGGAGGGATGAATGGTGAAGATAAATGGAAGCAACCTAAAGAAGGTGAGTGGGTTGGTAAAGCACCATAAAAAGAAACTGGGTTTGATCTAGAAAGCGTAAGAGAAACATTTATGGAAGCAAAGTAAAACCTCGCAAAGGCCTCTACGTCAGGAGATCAGGAGAAGTCCGCTGAAGAAATGGACCCTTCCATGATTACTACTTTCTTAGAAACATGTATGACACTGCTATGTGATAGCAAGGCTGTAAAGGGACTACAGGAGCTGATAAATAGGTGCATTTTGAAGGAAAATGCTAGTGATGGACCACTTGTAGTCTGGAATATTGGCAAGTATAAGGTGAGAATGGGGCCTGAGATGAGGCTCACTACATAGATAGGAGAATATGAGATGGATCAAGTTATTCTAGATCTGAGGTCGGACGTGAATGTTTTGCCTAAACAAACATGGGAAATAATGGGGAGACCTATGCTACAGTGGTCTCTAATTCAGTTAAGAATGGAAAATCAGCAGAAAAGCATCCCCATGGGAAGATTGTAGGGTGTAACGGTTGCTATTGAGGGTGCGAGCGCATTGCCTAATTTGAAGTAATAGACATTGTGGCTGACAACAATCCCTACCCTACGCTCCTTGGGATCGATTTGGCCACTGACATGAATGGCTTAATCAATTTAAAGAAGTGGAAGATGATATTTGAGAAGAAATCGATGCGCATAGTGGTGCCCCTAGAGCTTGCAGAAGGACCACACTATATGTTGGGTGTGGAACCTGATTATCTTCTATATTCAAAGGTATCGCCATAGAGGACCCCAGTTCGAAATGGGAGCGGCAAAGCCGCCCGTAAAATGTTCACTGCAGGGGGGGTCCAGGGGGGGGCGGCTACGACCTTTGGGAGCCCATCCCCTGGCGGGGGGTTTCAGGGGCAGCGCCCCCGAAGCTAAAAACAACTGTAAAATTTCCTTGTAAAAGTATAGTAATTTCTAGTCAATCTGGACCGTTCATTGGGCGAATGATCTGACAGTAGAACTTATGTTTAGTTTAGGGATTTTTTCCCTAGAAGGCAACCCCTCTCTTTGCATGAGGGTATTGTATTTGAGGCTATGTGATAGATGTGTATTCTGTGAGCGAGAAACAGAGAGGTGAGACTGTGAGAGAAAACAGAGGATATTACAGCGGATTTGTTGTAGGTTGTGTCTCTTCATTTTGCTGGATAATAGAAAGGAAGGACTGGCTGTTCGGGGTGGACGTAGCCCAAACTGGGTGAACCACGTATATCTATGTCTCTCTTGTTTTGTGCGTTTTCTGTGTTTATATTTCTGCAATATTTTATGTGTTCCATTTCTCCGTAATATATAATTTTCTAACACTATATAGAACCAGTCTACAGTTATGAAAGTGATGATGCTTTGGATCAGATTTACAAGATAAGAGTGCGAGATCAAGATTGGGTGAATCTGATAGTAGATCGGTGTATCACATGGGACCATCAAAGTTCCTACCCATTAGGTTCAAACAAAGAATTAGAGCACTGGCAGAATCAAGTGCATGAAGTATTTATGCTGCACTGTAACATGATGACCAAGTCTTTGCGCTATGTATTGTCAGAGGTAATAAATCTTCCTTACTATGGTGGTTTACCTGATGTTGATAACATTTTGGATGCATTCAAGAGATAAGTGCCAGAGAAGCATCGCTTCCATGCCTTGGATTGGGCATTGCGTGCTATGCTTACAAGACAGTGGGGCACACAGAAGGACAATTTTGACGATTGGCACATGTATAAAAAAATGATAAGATTGCGGTTTGATCACATGTTACCAGGAAAAGTGTCTATTTAGAACTGCTCTATCCCACTAAGGTGTGACAGCTGCGTTAGAAACAAACAGAGAAAAACTACTTTTGTATTTCCTTTATGGACTACAGATAGAGAGGAATAGAAAGAACCAACCTGTGTCTTGTGCTAATCCTTTGATCCAATCCCTCTCTTCTTTGACAGCTTCCAGCTACCTGCTCCCTTACTTGCCCAGCTTCACCAAGTACCTGTAAGATCATAGAAGAAGAACACTATACAAAGACATGGATCTATATTCATAAACAACTTAGGATTAGATTTAAGTTAACCATACAAATGTAACAAGCATCAATGATACAAAAGCATGGAGGAAAAACTCAAATAGTTTTTATTGATAAACAAGAAGATCCAGGAGGAGTTACAACCGATGGTTCCTGACCCAGCATCAACCTCCCAGCAAAGAAGTCCCTCTTCACCTCCAACAAAGCATAGATCACCCAATACTCTGATGTTTGTCTCAAAACCAACAACAATTCCTTACAATGTGCAAAATTCCAGCCTCTGGATCTCTGGGATGAGGGATCCATATATAGATATGTGTAAGGAGGATGAGTCAAATTGTGATTTGATTAGTGTCTTCTCTCAGTCAGTTCTTGCTTCCACTTGAAGACTGAAGGCCTCTTACTCATCCTTGGTCAAATTCAGTGAGGCAAGTGTCATAGGAGAAGATTCTGGAAGCTTCCATTGTCTCTCCACCTCGCGGAATGACATTGCCATTTGTCATTTCTCGCCCAACGCACCCTCATAGTGCATTTAGGTGCATTGCAACGCACCTAGCGAGTGTATTTAGGTGCTATCCAACGCACCTAGCCAGTGGAGCGGCTGAAATGATCCTGTTTTTGACTTATTCTGAGCAATTTCTGGTGGAGAACTTCTGGGAGAAGCTGTAATTTGTTGACCTCGTTCCTTTAGGGGTTAGAACAACACTTTTAGGGACTTAGGAGCCCTTGGTTTATGGAAATTTCATGCTTGGAGTTGTAAGGCACAAAAATGTCTATAACAGTTGCCCCCTAAAGTATGAGGTCGTTAATCGGGTGAAATGCTTTATTATGAGGATCTGAAGTTCTTTCAATGCTGGGAGGAGACCTATAATAAAATACAATACAATACATTATCTTCATATTGTTTTTCATGATCTAGCTGAGGCGGGCATTCCCATGCTCAGCTTTATAAATTCATTTTCATGTACATGGGACAGACAATCTTCTGATTGTAGACTGATGATTCTGATAGAGCAATCATCCTTTTGGTAGGATGATTATCTGTGCTGCAATGTTGTACATTTAATGTCTTTATTTCCCTGGTACATATTGTTGTTGGGAAAATTATCCAATACGGAATGAACCTATCCCACTCTAAGGGTGATAGTACCTCAGCAACAACCGAATTCAAAGCTATTCAAGATTACTTCTTTATGAGATGTAAGAGAGAGGAGAAAGAGATCCACTAACTGTTATCTTCCGCTAATGGTTAATCCAATCTTCCCTCTTTGCTGCTTGCTCCCAGCTTCTCGCTCTTTCACTAGCCCAGCTACACAAAGATCCTGCAAAAGCACAAGAAAGGGAAACTACAAGAAGCATACATCCATAATTGATTGAAGGATTAGAATAAATCAAATATACAAGCATCAATACGCCACAGAGACACATGCATATAGAAGAACCTCAAATGCTTTATTAATGGAAGAAGTAAAGTTCTGAGAGTGTTACAACCATAAGAGGCCCAATCCAGCAACACCTCCCAGCAGAAAGAAATCTCCTCTTCACCTCCTTCAAAGCAATCACCCAATAGTTCTATGCACAAACCAACAACACTTCCTTACATTCACAAGATTCCAGCCCCCTTAGACCTCATGAGAGAGCTCTATATATAGGAGTTTTGGAGAAAGGATGAGTCAGCTTGAGCTTGGCATGAAGCTGACTAGTGTCCTCTCCCACTTCAGTTATACTTCAGTTCTTGAGTCCACTTGGAGTTTCTTGCTTCCACTTGGAGATCTAGATCCTCTTACTCATCACAAGGCGAATTCCTTGATCCAAGTGTCATTTTGGAAGCTTCCTGGGCATTTGACACCTTGCAGAATGACTGTGCCACTTGGCCAATCTCGCCCAGCGCAGGTAGCCTTCATTAGATTTGACATTCAGCGCAGGTACAGAGTGGAGCAATTGACATTCAGCGCAGATGCTCAGTGGAGCAGCTGACATGATCCAGAATTAGCTTGTTTTTGAGTGTTTTCAGGTGGAGAACTGATTTTCAGTGCTGTGGTTTGCTGACCTTGTTCCTCTAGGGGTAGGAACAACATGTTTAGGGACTTTGGATCCCTTAGATTATCGACATTTCATGCTTCATGCTGTAAGGCACAAAAATGTCTATAACAGTTGCCCCTAAAGTATGAGGTCGTTTATCGGGTGAAATGCTTTATCAGGAGGATCCGAAGTTCATTCAATCACTGAGAGGTGCCCTGTAATAAAATACAATACAATACATTATTTTTCATTCTGCTTTCATGATCTAGCTGAGGTGGGCATTCCCATGCTCAGCTTTATAAATTCATTTTGGTATATAGAAAAGACGATCGTCTGATGGTAGACTGATAATTCTCTGCTGAAATTATCATCCTTTGAGTAGGATGATCATCTGCTGCAATGATGTACATATCAAATGTCTTTATATCCTGAATATATATCGCAGCCCGGATGGATGAAACTAGATCCGGGGTCTTCAAACTCGTTCGATCTTCACTCTAAGTACAAGTCGATCCATGTGGGAATTGCGCTGAAGTCGAACATGGAAAGACATCGCTTGATTACCGGTCAATAATGTAAATCGTTAACAAGCGCGAGAGGAATCACCAATAATGACAATGACCCTCAAGGTACTGCAGTACAATTCACGTGGTGTGAATAAAGGACTTGGCATCGAACACCATGTAAAATCTTCTGGTCGAAGGTCATTGGTGTATACCTGTCGCCGGAAGTGAGAAACTTGCCATTGAGGCATGCAAGCTTCAAAGTACTGGGGGGTTTGTTCCTAGATCAACTTCCTGGATAATGAGCTGAAGTCGACAAGAAGCGATCCGTCAAAGGAGGGCCTTAATGAATCCCACATCAATGACACGGAACGGAGCTAATGATTTTAGTGGAGGTGAAAACAATCTGTGAGATATGATTCAGGGTGGCGATCATGGGTGGATGAAGGATAATGTATGGAAGCGGATGGGATATGGTTGACTCTTTCTGAACACATCTCTTGAACATATAACGACACTGATGTGATGGATCGGTAGCATTACCCCAAATGTGGATGGTTTGGCGAGGACCATGTTGATGAGAGCGGTGAATGAAACAACCCAACCCGATGTGATACGGAGGACAAAGTGTCATGTTCAAGAGCGACTTGCTACCATTAAAGCTTTGAGGTTCTCCCAATTTTTCCCCAGTCATTTCTGACCAGTACCTCTTTATTTTTGTCAAGCTTGAGGAGGATAACATATGCTTGTTCTATAACCTGCCCTTCGGGCAAGCCCATCGCTATGTTTTAACGAGCCTAGCGATAGGGAAACTCGTTCTCGTCTAAAGACAAGTTTGTCGCTATTTAATCATTTTAACGAGTCTAACGACAAGGAAAAATCGGTCCTTTTCATTTTTAGAGAGTCTGAAAAGGTATAGAAAGTTAACTCCAAAATTCCTTTTTCGTCATCTAATCCCTTAAGTCCAAAAAAGTATAAAACAATACAGAAGGGATGAGTTTTCGATGACTTTAACGAGCCGAATAAAGCAAGCGCTCGACCTTTTTGTGCAATAATCCCTCAGGTCCAAAAATATTAAAATCTAGAGGAGGGATAGCTCTTCCGGTCATTTTAACGAGCTGGAAGGCCAAAACTCGGCAAACTTTTCATATTTTACGAGTCAGATGAAAAGAGCTCAAAGAAGAATCGTCTTTCGAGGAACGAGTGATAAACAGGGATAGCAGCAGATTCCAGATACAGGTTGGAATTTTCCAATCACGGCAGTGTCACAAGGATGGCTAGGTGAAATCACTCTTCCAAGCTATTCCTCAAAATAGGTAAACAATCATATGGAGGTGAACGATTGGCCAAATGGAATGGAGGTGGCGGGTGCAAAACATGACCAAGGATTTTTATGGCTAATAAATTTACGATCAGAATGGTTATTTACCAGCACTGGGTTCATTTTTTAAAGAGCTTGAATGCGCCAAAACACTGCTCCATCTTATGTTTATTTTTTAACGAGCATGAACTATGTGCTAAAACTGCTCGGATCTCGCTTTTCTATTTTTTAACGAGCATAAATTCCGCTGTAAAACTGCTCGATTATACCAGTCGTAAGATAAGAATGTCTCATGTGAGATAGCTATTTTTTATGGAGCTTTATCTCACGAAGCTATGCTCCTAATTTGGCAAATTTCGACCTTTGCCCCACATCCTTTCTTTATGCAAGTTAGGAAACGACTAATCCAAAAAAACAGATAAATAACCACTCTTTGCTTGCACTCCAAAAGGTTTGCATGTCCCCAGGTATAAAATACAATTTCAAGGCTGCCCCTACTTATCCGATAAAACATTTGTTTTAAAGGGTGAGGCTTACCTCTTTCAGGTTACCCAAAGATTGTTCTGTTAATCTTTCAAACTGAACACCCCTTCTGCGATGTCTACCGAAATAGACAAAGGTAGGTGAAAAATAGATTATTCCACTCACATAACTTTGACAAAAGAATCTTATTCCAGAACAACCCCTCTTCCTAGATGGACGGAGTACGGACTAGTCATATTCTCCCGCGGAAATCTACTCTATACCTAAGCTTTTCTCTACCCAAAGTAGACCAGGATGCATGCCCCTTGGGTTCCAGTCCCATCTTTCCAAATTGCTCGCACTCATCGGGAAGGAGGACTGGGGGTGGAGACATTTCTTGGGTGAATAGACCATTGAGGGTTGGTATGTGACTATTTGCGATGCGTGATCCCGGAAATGAAAGTTGGTCTACGAGCTTGACCATTCTTCCTTCGTGTGGAAAACACATTACTCTAAAGAGTGAGGAGACTAGAGCTCCCATGCAATATATATAGTCTCGTCCAAGGAGTAGGTTATAATCCAAGGGTCCTTGAACAACCATCACGTTCATCTGAACGGTCTTCCCTTTCAACGTAACAGGTACATTGGGGAGGATCCCTAATGGTCGACTGGTTCCTTTATCAAAACCCGAGAGATTTCTTATCTCAGGAAAAAGCTCCGGGGAACCCAGTGCTTTCCAAGCAATAGAGGAAAGGATACTCACATATGCCCCTTCATCAATGATAGTTCCAGCCATTACCATCCTGTAAATTTGGATGATGATTCTGAATGGTATACTGGCTGGTAACCGGGGTCTACCTAGTTGGTTCCAATCAAAGGACACAACCAGGTTGCTTGGTGGTGGGACCGAATACATGGCCGGATACGATCCTGACGATGTTCCTTCCTACGATAAAGGAATGGGCGCATTGCCCTGATGCTCATCAGAATCTGTGTTGATGAAAAGAATCTGGATGGTGTCATCCTTATTCTCTTCAGTGAGGGTGTCATTTGAAGATGAATCTTCAATGACGGTGTCATTTGAAGATGAAACCTCTAAAGGAGGAACCGGGTCAGCTGCCGTATCGACCTTTAGACTTTCGTCTGGTCTGGATTCAGTAGGTTCATTTTCAATGACTGACGCTTCAGCTGACCACTTGAGCGGGCCAGCTGTATTTTCAACCAACGAAGGACTTGGCACGAGTTTTTTGTATCCAGGAGGAAGCCTCAACGGTGAAACAGGACGGTCTTCCAAAACTCTCTTCGCCTCGTCTAAGAAGGGACAACGGTGGATGGCATGTTCGCCTTTACACAGTTGGCAGGGGGATCTTATTCCCCCTCTTTGTCTTGAACCTTCACTTTCGCTGGTTGACGGTAAGCATTCAACATGGCTATCAGAGGATGATGCTCCCGAATTGTGCAAACGAGGTGACCAGTCCCTTAGTATCCGGGGAATACAGGGACAATCTCTATGGAAGTGGTCTCCTTTACATATGACACATGGCGATTTAGGCCCGGTCTGTGCTGTGTGTGGATTTTTATTAGATGTATTTTGTTTGCCCCCAGTTGCCTTAGGCTCCTTCTTCTTCTTCTCTTTCTTCTTCTTCTCCTTCTTCTCCATGGGAGCTTGGCTTTTGCCGGCTCTACCTTGCGAAGATGAAGGATTAGAGGAAGAGTTATAGGAAGTTGAAGGCTGGTGGGCAGCTCTAGACTCATCTAACTGTTGACTCGACTGTTCAGGAACCATGGTGGTCTGAACTACATTAGTTGAGAATAGCCAAATAGGCAAGCCAATTGTCAGTCCTGGAAGCGACAATGTGGCCATGTGGGGCGCACCAACTTCTCCCCATGAGGAGAATGGACTAGGATTTCCATCATGTGGAATTCCCTGGTTGGGGCGTTCCATGTTCTCAACCTAAGATCAACGTGGGAATAGGAGGTGATTATGTTCCGTTTAAAATAAATTTTATAACGACGCTTAGACACAACTTGCTTTTTCGCTTTTTAAGAGTCGAGAAAATGCTAAAGATGACTCTAGTCTCCTTCGATGTTTTAACGAGCCCGAAGTGACAAATGCTCGGATGGAATTTTTCAGTTATAGAGTTTGAAAAAGGCCAAAAGAAACTGCTCTGGAGTTCTAGGCAGAGGGTATGCCAAAATTTTCGCAAAACCACAGAATACGTTTTACGGTACGAGTGGTCGATCTTCATGAATGTTGTGTTCACTGCATTGCGATCAGTAGGGTGGCCGACACAGTTTCCTATGGATAAAGGCTTTATTCCTATAGGGGTCTCCCAATATATACGCGACGGTACGTGGGAGCACAAATCCGTATTGATACTTATCGCTTCACCGTGGAGGAATCACCCAACCACTCAGCGCTAAGATATCACGTTTAACGACGTCGGAACACGTCTCTAGCTTAGACCTCTATGTGTTTGTGTTATGTTTCAATGCGTTGTTATGTAAATTCAATTTATTTTAAGGTTGATCTTGTTTTAGCAGTTTGCCTTTATGGATCACCACGAGATGTATGATAACACTCCTAAATGCAGTCTAAGATGATAAGCAAGCTTTTCAATCTTTCAACTTTGAAAATTAACTACTAAGGGAAAAGAAAGATAGCATCTTTTCACACAGATCATAGAGCACACACTAATGCACTTTTTCCTAAATCAACATGCAAGCTGCCATAATGCACATGCACAATGCAAGTATTTCTTTTCCCTCTCTTAATGTTTGTGCGACACAAAAAGAAAGCTGTTGTATAACTTTGAATTCAATTTCAAGTGAAAGCAAACAAGCTTGTCCAAAATCAAAAGACACCTTAAGATTTACTTGTTTCGACACTAGAAATATATAAATTCAAACCATATGATGAAAGTAAAGCTCAATGAGCTATGAACAGCAAATAAACTAACTCTTAAGATCAAAACGACACTTTATCACAGGTCTAGATCTAAGAGGTCACAGCAAGACTAATTCACTTTCGTTATGGGAAACTGTAAATGATACAAGAAATAAACAAAGAACAAACACAGTTTCTTTATACAACCGAGGCGGAATAGTGGCAAGGAAAGTTGGTTTCAGATAGGCACATTGACTGGTAACAGGCAGCAAAAACAAGAGTGAAAACAGGGCAAGGAACAGCAGGAAACCCCAGTAGCACAAGGCAAGACTGGTCCAGCGCAGGTGGGACACTGTCTGTTTGACCTTCAGCGCAGGTAGCCCCTTCGGGAACTGCGTTGAAATGCAGACAACCTTCACAGTAGTTGCACTGAAGAACGAAACTTTCGTTTCTCTTGGTTTCCGGGTCACAGATTGCTCAAAAATTCACAGTTTTTGGCCAAATCAGAAGCTATCAGTCAAGGACACACTAAGGGATGACAAGGAGGATGAAAAGCTATCACTAAGAGCTTATTAGAGTTCTTGTGGATCAGCTCTTCAAATCATAAACTTGCCCAGAAACTGAGCTAGAGTAGCTGCCCTCTACTTTGCATTTGAAAGATCCAAATGCAGTTCGATTCGGTACTCTCTTTGTTTATGAAATGAATAGCAAAAAACACAAACAACCAACAAGATACGATCCCTAGCGGAGTCGCCAATTTGTTGTTGGGAAAAGTATCCAATACAGAATGACCCTATCCCACTCTAAGGGTGATAGTACCTCAGCAACAACCGAATGCAAAGCTATTCAAGATTACTTCTTTATGAGATGTAAGAGAGAGGAGAAAGAGATCCACTAACCGTTATCTTCCGCTAATGGTTAATCCAATCTTCCCTCTTTTCTGCTTGCTCCCAACTTCTCGCTCTTTCACTGGCCCAGCTACACAAAGATCCTGCAAAAGCACAAGAAAGGGAAACTACAAGAAGCATACATCCATAATTGATTCAAGGATTAGAATAAATCAAATATACAAGCATCAATACGCCACAGAGACACATGCATATAGAAGAACCTCAAATGCTTTATTAATGGAAAAAGTAAAGTTCTGAGAGTGTTACAACCATAAGAGGCCCAATCCAGCAACACCTCCCAGCAGAAAGAAATCTCCTCTTCACCTCCTTCAAAGCAATCACCCAATAGTTCTATGCACAAACCAACAGCACTTCCTTACATTCACAAGATTCCAACCCCCTTAGACCTCATGAGAGAGCTCTATATATAGGAGTTTTGGAGAAAGGATGAGTCAGCTTGAGCTTGGCATGAAGCTGACTAGTGTCCTCTCCCACTTCAGTTATACTTCAGTTCTTGAGTCCACTTGGAGTTTCTTGCTTCCACTTGGAGATCTAGATCCTCTTACTCATCACAAGGCGAATTCCTTGATCCAAGTGTCATTTTGGAAGCTTCCTGGGCATTTGACACCTTGCAGAATGACTGTGCCACTTGGCCAATCTCGCCCAGCGCAGGTAGCCTTCATTAGATTTGACATTCAGTGCAGGTACAGAGTGGAGCAGTTGACATTCAGCGCAGATGCTCAGTGGAGCAGCTGACATGATCCAGAATTAGCTTGTTTTTGAGTGTTTTCAGGTGGAGAACTGATTTCCAGTGCTGTGGTTTGTTGACCTTGTTCCTCTAGGGGTAGGAACAACATGTTTAGGGACTTTGGATCCTTTAGATTATCGACATTTCATGCTTCATGCTGTAAGGCAAAAAAATGTCTATAACACATATCGTGGCCCAGATGGATGAAACTAGATCCGAGGTCTTCAATCTCGTCCGATCTTCACTCGAAGTACAAGTCGATCCATGTGAGAAATGTTATGAAGTCGAACATGGAAAGACATCGTTTGATTACCAGTCAATGATGTAAACTGTTAACAAGTGCGAGAGGAATCACCGATAATGATAATGATCCTCAAGGTACTGCAGTACAATTCACGTGGTGTGAATAAAGGACATGGCATCAAACACCACGCAAAATCTTTCGGTCGAAAGTCATTGATGTAAACCTGTCACCGGAAGTGAGAAACTTGCCATTGAGGCATGCAAGCCTCAAAGTACTGAATGGGGTGTTCCTAGACCAACTTCTTGGATAATGAGCTGATGTCGACAAGAAGTGATCCGTCACAGGAGGGCCTTAATGAATCCCACATCAATGACACGGAACGTAGTAAATGATTTTGATGGAGGTGATAACGATCTGATGATATACAGTTCAGGGTGGCGGTCATGAAAGAATGGAGTATATTGTATGGTAGTGGGTGGGACACAGGTGGCCTCTCTGGATGACTTCTCTTGAACATGTCGGCGACACTGATGTGATGGATTGGTAGCATTAACCCGAAATGTGGATGGTATGGTGTGACCATGGCGATGTGACCGGTGAATGAAACAACCCAACCTGACTCGGACATGGAGTGGAAGTGTCATGTTCAAGAGCGACTTGCTACCAATAAAGATTCTTTGAGTTTTCTTCCCAATTTTCCCCAGTCATTGCTGACCAGTAACTATTTATTTTTCTCAAGCTTGAGGAGGATAACATATGTTTGTTCTATAATTTGCCCTTCGGGCAAACCCATCGCTATGTTTTAACGAGCCTAGCGATAGTGAAACTCCTTCTCGTCTAAAGACAAGTTTGTCGCTATTAATCTTTTTAACGAGTTTAACGACAAAGATAACTCGGTCCTTTTCATTTTTAGAGAGTCTGAAAAGGTACGTAAAGGTAACTCCAAAATTCCTTTTTCGTCATCTAATCCCTTAAGTCCGAAAAAGTATAAAACAATACAGAAGGGATGAATTTTCGATTGTTTTAACGAGCCGAACAAAACAAGCGCTCGATATTTTTGTGCAATAATCCCTCAGGTCAAAAAATATTAAAATCTAGATGAGGGATAACACTTCCTGTCCCTTTAATGAGCTGGAAGGCCAAGGACTCGACAATCTTTTCATATTTTACGAGTCAGTTGAAAAGAGCTTAAAGAAGACTCGTCTTTTGAGGAACAAGTGATAAAATGGGTAGCAGGTGATTCCAGGTAAGGTTTGGAATTTTCCAATCACGGCAGTGTCACAAGGATGGCTAGTGAAATCACTCTTTGCAGCTGTTCCTCAAAATGGGTAAACAATCAAATGGAGGTGAATGATCGACCAATGAAAAAGTGGAGGTGACGGTGCAAACACGACCAGGGCTTTAATGGCTAAAGTACTACATTCATGGTGGTTATTTACCAGGGAATAGTTCATTTTTTAACGAGCTTAAACGCGGGTGGAAACATTTTCTCGGTGCAGGTTTATTTTTTAACGAGTTTGAACCTTGCGATAACACTGCTCAATTAATCCAGTCCTATGATAAGAATGTCTCACATAAAAACGACAACTTTTAGAGTTTTGCCCCACATCCTTTCTTTATGCAAGTTAGGAAACGACCAATCCTACGGGTTTAAAGGGTTAGAGGTCCTAAAAAAAAAAAAAGAAAAATAGTTGCTCTTCACTTGCATGCCAAAAGGCTTGCATGCCCCCAGGTATAAAACAAAGTTTCAAGGTCACCCTCTATTCGAGCTGAAAAAACATTCATTTTATCAGGAAGGGTATACCTCTTACAGGTTACCCAAAGATTGTTCTATTCACAGTGCAAACAAAACACTTCTTCGGCGATGTCTACCGAGATAAACAAAGGTGAGTGAAGGAGGCTACTCCACTCACATAACTTTGACAAGAGAATCTTGTTCTAGAATAACCCCCTCTTCCAATCACGGACGGGGGTACAGACTAGTCGTATTCTCCCACGGAAACCTACCTTATACCCGAAGTTTTTCTGCCGAAGCAGACCAGGATGCATGCCCCCTAGGTTTCAGTCATATCCCTCCGAATTACTTGCGCTCATCGAGAGGACGGACTGGAGATTGAGACATTTCTTGTGTGAAAAGACCATTCAGGGATGGTATATGACTATTTGCTATGCGTGATCCGGGAAATGAAAGTTGGTCTACGAGCTTGACAACTCTTCCTTCGTGCGGAAAACACATTACTCTAAAGAGTGAGGAGACAATTGCTTCCATGCAATAAATATAGTCTCTTCCAAGGATTATATTGTAATCCATGGGTCCTTGAACTACCATTACGTTCATGCGAACTGTCTTCCTTCTCAATGTTATGGGCACATCGGGAAGGATCCCTAAAGGGCGACTGGTTCCTTTATCAAAGCCTATCAGATTTCTCATCTCAGGCAAAAGGGATGATGAACCAAGTGCTTTCCAAGCAGTTGAGGAAAGGATACTCACAGAAGCCCCCTCATCTATGATGGTACCAGCCATAACCATTCTATATATTTGAACGATAATTCGGAATGGTACGCTTGCTGGTAAACGGGGTCTGCCTAGTTGATTCCAGGCGAAGGAGACAACTAGGTTGCTTGGAGGTGGGACCGAATAGACGGTGGGGTATGGCTCTGACGAACTTCCTTCCTGCGGTGAAGGAATGGGTAAATTACCCCCTTGTTCGTCGGAGTCTGTGTTTATGAAGAGAATTTGGACGGTGTCATCCTTGTTCTCTTCAGTGACTGTATCATATGAAGATGAAACCTCTGAAGGCAAGAACGGGTCAAATGCCGCCTCGACCTTTTGACTTTCTTCTGGTATGGATCTAGATGGTTTATCTTCAATGATAGGTGCTTCAGCCGACCACCTGAGCGGGCCAGCCGGATTTTCAACTAGTGACAGACTCGGCAAGAGTTTTTTATATCCAGGAGGAAGTCGTAACGGTGAAACCGGAGGATCATCCAAAACTCTTTTAGCTTCATCTAAGAAGGGACAACAGTGGAGGGCATGATCGCCTTCGCACATTTTACAAGGAAATCTACATTTCCCTTTTTGTCTTGGGGCTTCACTTTCACTAGTTGATGGTGTGCTTTCAACATGATCATTAGAGGTTGACGACACCGGGTTGTGAAAACGAGGAGACCAGTCCCTTAATATCCGAGGGATGTGTTGAGTCTTGGAAATGTCATTCATTTCCATTACACTTTCACTATTATGTCCATTATATCACCTCCATTTCACCTCCATTTCACTACTATGTCACCACGTTCATCCCACTTTCATTATCATTGGGCTACCTTTATGTTTTTCCAATCTTTATTAGTTCTAAGCCTTTTAAGTGAATTTGTGGTTAAACATTAGAAAATAATGTGCATATGCTTATACCTAACAAATGGGTTGAGATTGTTGACATGTGTAGGTTGAAAGGAGGCTTCTAGAAGACCCTTATGTGGCACTCCAAGGCCAAATTCGAATTTGGTTGGAAAGAATCATGGGATCATGAGGATATGTGTCACATCTCCTAATTGTATTGTAACTCTAAAAAGACATGTGTCTTATCAGTTCCTATTTTGATTAGGACTCTAGAGGTAGAGGGAGAGATTTATGGACTCTCATTAATAAGATGGCTCTCATCTTTTTGTATAAATAGGAGATCTCTCTCCTTCATTTGTTAGTATTTTAGTCCCTAGTTCTTAAGTTTGTAGTTCTTCCTTGATGGCTTTTGAAAGCTTTGGAGAACTTTGTTGTACTTTGTACTTTTGAAGAAATTGAATAAAGCTTTGATGTTCTCAACATGGATGGAGATGTGAAGTAAATGTCATGAAGCATATTAGAATGTAAGGTAGAGTAGATTTCATTTTGTAAATATTGTTTTGTAGAATGTAAGGTAGAGTAGATTTCATTTTGTAAATATTGCTTTGATTTCATTATGTTATTTGATTGCTTTCAAGTTTGATAGATTAGATTTTTCATTCATGCAATTTTAATTCATGCAAGTGTGTTTAATTTTGCTTTGATTTCATAGGTGGTAGAGGGCCCCTGCCTTGTATAGTTTTCATTTAATTTTGCATTTTGTTTTTCTCATGTATATTAGCTATACATAACAAAGCTTTTTGATTACTGTTGTTTTACATTTTTCTCATGTATATTAGCTGTACATAAATTGCTTTCAAGTTTATTGTAGATTAGTGATGCAGATAGCCTTTTAATTATCTAATGACATGATAGAATCATCTTGTCCTTTTGCTGAAGCAGCAAGGATACTAGGTCTCATAGTCATTAGCTCATTGTTTGGTTATTGCATTTTATTTTGATTAAACTAGTTGTATATTTGCACTTTTGTTTAAATACTAACTCCATCAATAACATGTTTTAAGTTCTTTTGAAGTGCTAAGTTTTGGAAGTTACCATTAGGGACATAGGCCTTGTCTTGAAATCTTTATCCATACTTGTCCTTTAAAAGTATTCTTAAGACCTTAGAATAGGATTTCCATTTGCATTAAACACTTTAGAAAACCAACAAGAACAAAACCCCAAAAACAACATAAACTATAATACAACGAAGTAAGAGAAAGGTTAACTAAGCACATATAGTGCACCACACTTCATCAGTTTACGATACCCGGATTGATAATTTATGTAGAGCAATTTAAGACATTAAATTGACTAGACAGGATGTTAGGACAATCTCTGTGAAAGTGGTCTCATTTGCAAATGACACATGGTGATTTAGGCCTGGTTGGTGCAGTGTGTGGATTTTCGTTAGATGACACTCGTTTTCCCCCATTCTCCTTTGGTTCCTTCTTCTTCTTCTCTTTCTTATTCTTTTCTTTCTTCTCCTTATGAACTTGACTTTTGGCTTTACCAGCCCCATCAAGAGAAGAGGAAGGAGGAGAGGAAGAATTAGAGGAAGTAAAAGGCTGGTGGGCAACTCTGGACTCATCTAATTACTGATTCGATTGTTCAGGAATAGTGGTGTTCTGAACGACAGAGGTTGAGAAGAGCCATACAGGAAAACCAATTGCCAGCCCTGGAAGCGACAATGTGGCCATATGGGGCGCACCAAAATCTCCCCAAGAGGAGAAGGGACTAGGATTTCCTCCAAGGGGAATTCTTTGGTTGGTAGACTCCATTTTCTCAACCCAAGATTAACGTAGGAAAGGGTAATGAATATTCCGTTTAAAATAAATTTTATATGCTTTGACACAACTTGTTTTTTCAGTTTTTAAGAGTCGAGAAAAAACAAAAGATGACTCTAGTCTCCTTCGATTTTTAATGAGCCTGAAGTGACAAGTGTTCAGATGGACGTTTTCCGTTAAGGAGTCTGAAAATGAACGAAAGGGACTGCTCTAGAGGTCTAGGTAGAGGGAGTACCAAACCAATCGCAAAACTATAGAATACTCTTTACGGTACGACAGTCAATCTTCCCGAATGTTGTGTTCAGTGCATTGCGATCGGTAGGGCGACAGACACGGCTTCCTATGGATAAAGGATTTAAGCCTATATGGGTCTCCCAAAATATACTCGACGGTACGTGGGAGCAGAAGTCCGTAATGGCACTTATCGTCTCAAAGTGGAGGAATCACCCAACCATCAGTGAGGACAACAGTTACCAGGCTTTACGACACCGGAATATGTCTCTAGCCTAGACCTCTAAATGTTGTGCGTTAAGTTCCAAAGCGTTGTTAGATTCATTGAATTTATTTTAAGTTGATCTTTCTTATGAAGTTTGCCTTTTGGGTTCACCACGAGATGTAGATGTAATTCCTAAAATGCAATCTAAAGATGATAAACAAACTTTTATCTCTTTTGTGCAATGACAATCCTAGCTACTAGAGGAAAAGAAAGACACAATATTTTCACAAAGAGCAAAGAGCACACTATAAATGCACTTTCCTAAATCAAGCCAAACAGACTGTCTATATGCAAATGCACATGCATGTATTTGTTTTCGACTTTCTTAGTATTGATGCTAAAAAGAAAGTTGATGTACAAATCTGAATTTTCTTTCAAGCGAGAAACACAAACAAGCTTCTTTTCGAAATCAAAAGATAGAGACGATTACAACACTTTACGATTTTGAAATGAATACTCGTTTTTGACACTAGAAAATCACAAATTTAGACCAAAGGCAATAGTAAAAGTATAATCGACCATCAACAACAATCAAACTTTCTCCTATGATCGAAATAGACAGTTGCGACAAATCTAAATCAAAGGACGACAGTACGATTATTCTACTTTTGCAATGGAAAATTGTAAACGACTCAACAAACACACAAAAACATTTACAGTTCTTTTGTACAAAGGAGGTGGAATAACAGTAAGGAAAAGGGGTTTTAAACAGACATACACTAATCACAGGCAGCAAAATTCAGAGACAAAACTAGAAAGAATGAAGCACAAGAACCTCAGTTGCAGAGGGCTAGTCTGATCAGCGCACCTGTAACATAGAGAAACTGGATTGCAGTGCAGGTTGCCCTTTCGGGAAGTGCACTATAATTCAGGATCTCTTAACAGTACCTGCACTGGGGCAGAAACGAGAATCTGTCCAGGTTCTGGGTCACAGTTTGCAGTTCAGTCTTTGGTTTTTGGCCGAGTAAAAGCAATCAGTAATGCACAATCAGGGGTAGATCTAAGGAGGGTCTAAGAGCTATCACAAGGGAAATCAGATAGTTTGTGGATCAGCTGTTCAAATCATAAACAAATCCAGTGAATGGATTGAAGCAGAAGATGTCTACTTTTCATTTGTTATGGAAAATGCAGTTCGAATGCTACTTATGAGTTTATGAAACAAACAACGAAGAGATACACAAACAAACTAATTAGACAATCATCCCCAGTGGAGTCGCCATTTTGTTACCGGGAAAAGTGTCTATTTAGAACTGTTCTATCCCACTAAGGTGTGACAGCTACCTTAGAAACAAACAGAGAAAAACTACTTTTGTATTTCCTTTATGAACTACAGATAGAGAGGAATAGAAAGAACCAACCTGTGTCTTGCGCTAATCCTTTGATCCAATCCCTCTCTTCTTTGACAGCTTCCAGCTACCTGCTGCCTTACTTGCCCAGCTTCACCAAGTACCTGTAAGATCGCAGAAGAAGAACACTATACAAAGACATGGATCTATATTCATAAACAACTTAGGATCAGATTTAAGTTAACCATACAAATGTAACAAGCATCAATGATACAAAAGCATGGAGGAAAAACTCAAATAGTTTTTATTGATAAAAAAGAAGATCCAGGAGGAGTTACAACCGATGGTTCCTGACCCAGCATCAACCTCCCAGCAAAGAAGCCCCTCTTCACCTCCAACAAAGCATAGATCACCCAATACTCTGATGTTTGTCTCAAAACCAACAACAATTCCTTACAATGTGCAAAATTCGAGCCTCTGGAGCTCTGGGATGAGGGATCCATATATAGATATGTGTAAGGAGGATGAGTCAGCTTGTGATTTGATTAGTGTCTTCTCTCTGTTAGTTCTTGCTTTCACTTGGAGACTGAAGGCCTCTTACTCATCCTTGGTCGAATTTAGTGAGGCAAGTGTCATAGGAGAAGATTTTGGAAGCTTCCATTGTCTCTCCACCTTGCGGAATGACACTTCCATTTGTCATTTCTCGCCAAATGCACCCTCATAGTGCATTTAGGTGCATTGCAATGCACCTAGCCAGTGTATTTAGGTGCTATGCAACGCACCTAGTCAGTGGAGCAGCTGGAATGATCCTGTTTTTGACTTATTCTGAGCAGTTTTTGGTGGAGAACTTCTGGGAGAAGCTGTAATTTGTTGACCTTGTTCCTTTAGGGGTTAGAACAACACTTTTAGGGACTTAGGAGCCCTTGGTTTATGGACATTTCATGCTTGGAGTTGTAAGGCACAAAAATGTCTATAACATCACCCACAAGTGCGCCTAACAGAAAAATATGTTGGGAGGAATGACCCACATGACCATTTAGCCAAATGGACTGAAGTTTATGGAGTAGAGCATCAACCATAGTGGGTACATATTTTTTGTCATACCTTGGATGTTATACTGATGAATTGGTCCTTGGAGATAGAGCTTTGTGATGGCACTGAAGAATGGGATGTTTTGTGCTAAGGATTTTTGATGATGTTAAACTTGGAGGATGGGTTTGAATGTATTGATGAAAAACTATAGGAGGTCAAGGAAGTGATCTTCAAGATACCATAGGATCCTCTAGATTTGATTCAACCTGATTGGACTACCCAGCTGAGCCATGTGCTGGAGTGCTACAATGTGAGAGTGGAAGAAGAAGATAAAGACCTGAGGAATATTAATATTCCAGAGTTTGAAGGTCATTACAAAGTTGAAGGACTGCAACTAGAGAATCCAAAGATCACTGAGCTGCTCAAAAATAGATAGGTGAAAATTGGCATGGATCCAAAACCAAAGTTTGCAAAAATTCGAGACTATTGGGATGATGCAACAATAGATAAGGTTACCGAATTTCTCCACGAATATCAAGATTTTTTCCCTACAAATTTTTCATATATGGAAGGGATAATAGGCGACTTGGGTGTCATGAAGATCACTCTAAAAATGGATGTGAAGCTAGTGAAGCAAAGGCCTTACCACCTCAACCTGAAGTATAAAGAAAGGGTCAGCTTAGAATTAGATAAAATGCTTGCAGCAAGAATCATTGAACCAATAGAAGAGTCTAATTGGGTAAACCCAATAGTAGTTCAGGACAAGGAACATAAGGATGAGATACAAATATGCGTAGACCTTAGGAATTTGAATGATGCCTATGTGCATGAACCCTTCCCAACTCCATTCACTGATGAGGTGCTGGATAATGTTGGCGGCCAAAAAGCATATTCATTTACTGATGGGTTTTGAGGGTACCACCAGATCAAGATCGCCCCAGAGGATAGAAGTAATATGACCTTCATAATTAGATGGGGATGCTTCTAGTATACTGTGATGCCTTTTTGGCTGAAGAACGTGCCGGCGATATTCTCGTGTGTAGTCATCACATCGTTCAAAGATTTCATTCAAAAAATTTTGGAGGTATACTTTAACGATTTGCCAATGTTTCGACTGGTAAAGCGCCAGGTAGCGAGTGTCCGCTTGATGTTGGATACATGCCGGAGGTACTAGATCGCACTCAATCTAAAGAAATGTTTGATTTGTGTCCCTTTTGGGATCTTGCTAGGTCACGTGGTATGTAGAAAAGGCTTGATGGTAGACCCTATGAAGATCGTGGTTATAATCAATTTGGAGGCACCAAGAAGTGTGAAATAGTTGTGTGCAACATTGGGGCATACAGGGTACTATAGAAAGTTCATCAAAAGTTATGCCTAGATTATTGTGCCAATGGAGAAACTATTAAAAATGGATGCTATCTAAAGCTGAGAAGAATTATTCAATGATAGACCATAAAGGTCTAGCTATGGTATAGGTGCTCCAGAAGTTCAGGCACTACTTGCTAGGTGGACACTTTAAGATGTATATAGACCACTCTACATTGAAGTACTTGGTGAACAAGGCTGTGTTGGGGGGGAAATATGTAAATGGTTGTTTTTGTTTGAAGAGTATGATTTTGAAGCTATTGTCAAACTAGGATGATTGAATGTCAGACTAGATCATATGTCACACATTCAAATAGGAGAGGAGCCTACTAATTTGGAGGAAAGACTACCTAACACACATCTCTTTACGGTGCACGTCATGGAAAGTTGCTTCGAAGATATTATACACTTCCTGGTGACAGGGATGGATCCAAAAGTATATACTAGCCAACGAAAGAAGGAATTGGTTGTGCGCACTGTAGAATTTTCTATCATTGTAGGACACTTGTATAGAATGGGATCAAATGAAACATTTCAATGTTATGTGATAGAATTTGAACAAAACAACATCCTCATTGAGGCTCACAGAGGAGCCATGAGAGGACATTATGCGGGAAAAGAAACAACACGGAAGATTCTATGAGCTGGGTTGTGGTGGCTGACACTGCATAAGGATTCAAAAGCATATTTTAGGGCATGTGATACATGCCAAAGGATTGGAAAACCATCGCGGAGGGATGAGATGCCTCTAAATCTACAGATATCGTTACAGCCCTTCGAGAAGTAGGCGATTGACTTTGTATGACCAATTCAGCCTCCAGGGAAGAAGATGGGTGCATGGTACATCATTAGAGCGGTCGAGTATTTAACCATATGGGTGGAGGTTCAACCTTTGAAGGTAAGTACAAGCACACCAATAGAAAAATTCATCTTTGAGTACATGCTGACGAGGTTTGGTTGTCCAAAAATTTTAATGAGCGATCATGGTATGCATTTTCTTAATGAAATGATCAGCAAATTGATAGAGGAATTTTAGATTTACCATCAGAAGAGTATGTCGTATCACCTACAGTCTAATGTAATGGTAGAAGCATTTAATAAGACAATAGGAAGCATGATGACAAAGGTTTGCAATGCACAAAAAAATGATTGGGATGTGCACATACCCGCGGTTCTATGGGATTACGGAACAACTTGTAAGAAGATGACTCGACAAACACCTTTCAAGTTGATTTATGTAATGAAGTTATGATGCTAATGGAATACATTGTACCTAGTCTCCACATAGCGGCATTCACAAGAATGGCAGATCGCAGAGCCATGGAAGAAGGGCTCATGCAGTTGGTAGAACTAGAAGAAGATAGGTTTTTGGTTGGATTCCATCAACAAGTTCAAAAGGAGCATGTAAAGGCATGGCACGATCGACACATCAAACTATGCACCTTCAAGGTAAATGATTTAGTCTTATTATATGGAAGCAAGTTTGACAAATTTCCATGAAAATTATGGATGCATTGGCTGGGGCCCTATGTCATCAAGGAGATTATTGATAGGGAAGGTGAATGGTAACCAGTTGAAGCCATACACCTGGGGTCTATCCAGATGACTATATGGTGGAAGCACAGTCTTAGCACTCTAGGCAGCTAAAATGAGGCATGGGACTATAAACTACACTGTCAGGGTTGTAGAGCTGCGCGATTGGGGTACTGCGCGGAATCGAGTAGTGTCATAGTGTCAACAGAAGTGTGAAGGGATCTTAGGTATTGAAGGAGAGACTGTGCAGGCCAACTAGAAAGTGACTGTTATGGCCACTGTTCATGATTTGACAGTGGGAAAAAGGCTAAATGGAGCAAGGGGGTGGAAATTAAGTCAGAAATAAAGAGCAATATCTTTGAGAATATACTGCCACTTTAGCATTTATGAACATATTTTGGGGGGAATAGTTAGATTCAAATGCGAAATTTCCTATAAATTACAGATGGCAGCTGAGGGAGCTGCCCTGGAGGTAGCGAGTGTAGAGGTACCTGCATAAGTACCAAAATTGCCAAGCTCACCCAGGTCGAGGCCTACACCGACTAGATAGGGTCCAAAACCAAAGAAGGATAAGTAGAAAGAGGCACAACTGGTGTGCGCGTTGCCTAGAAAGCACCTATAGAAATAGGAGCCTGCTGCACATGACAAGGGCAAGGTAGTAGACCTAGAACCTAATGAGGACATGGAAGACATTGATACCGGAATGGAAGATGTTGACATGGGGCCATAATACATTGACATTGAGGGGGCAGACCCTATCTCCCAGCTGCGAGCATATGTCCCTCTGCATCAAAGAAAGGTGAAGGTACCAAAGGACATCGATAAGAACAAAATCACAGTCTTCACACTGTTTCTGCGAGAAAAAAATACATTTTAGGGTCCTCGTTGGGTGTGCATCCTACATTTAAATCTTGAGGATTGGGATCTGGTAGATACAGAGTGCTTTCCCCACTTGGCCAATGAAACATTCATGCACAGCGTATTCTATAAAGACTCTGGTGTGACCGTGCTAGAGCCAAGATAGCAGATAAAGGGGTGGACAAGGAAAGATTGTTGAACCTGCTATGGGTGCCGCATTACAACCGTGCATCCATAACTTTGATAGTGATCAAGAAGCTATTATGCTTGGTGCACGATGGATGCCTATAGTTAGGAGAACCAATACAGACCACTAACATGCTGATCCATAGGATCCGTTTGCTCCCACAATCAGGCTTGAATCTGACCATGGCATTTTGTGGAAAGACTTGTGAGTGCGACCTTTCCGAATGAATGAAAGATAAGTTCAAGCTTACCAAGAATTTGTTCGACTACTCCATTTCCATCATAACCGACCCCGAAGTTAAAGTAGCCACCCATATCTTGGTGGTGAAAATAATGAGGAAGTGTCATGTAGATGAAGTGCCTCCAGTGGTTGTATCTCCAGTAGCCCAGTGCGTGGAGGGCGTACAACTTAACTAGGCATGCTACCTATACAGCAAGTTCCTCACAAATAGTAGGGAAGTGCAAGACCTTCCACTATGCATTGTTACTGCTGTCAATTATATTGGTTGTGTGGGACTTACTGTAGGATAGTCAGTCTCCAATTGCAGCATAGCTGCCAAAAGCAGCGAAGTTCACTTCGCTCTAGGCCACGAAGGGCCCCCAAAGGGTCAGGGATAGTAAGATATTCTGGATTCTCATGGAATCAATCATTTGCACCACAATCAACCACAAGCCGAGGCTCTAACCAACTGTCTTTGAGTAGTTGTCTGAATATGTGGAGCTCAAGGCAAACGTCCACTATGTTTCCATCAGAGTGCGGAAGGACCCCTCACAAAAATGGTATGATCTTCCATACCTAGCGACGGATGATGTAATCATCGTTGTTTGGGAGAGTTGGCCGGCAGAATGGTGCATGACCTCAGACTTATCATTTGGGTCTAGTAAGTCTACTGCCAAGAAAAATAAGGAAGAGGCCAGGTTAAAGATGGTGCAGTTGGCCAAAAGACAGAGGAACGAAGTCGAGGACAAAGCCAAAGTAGAGCACACGACCAAAAAGTAGGCAGAAGTGGAGGAGGAAGAGGAAGACCGCGACTCTGATAGGAGTCAAAAGTAGGCTTCCCCATAGACAGAGGAAGAGGAGCAGAACTTATAATATGGAGGAGCAAACTCGAAGACTACTCCATTCTGGGTTAAGTGCACAAGGGAGCAGGAGAAAGTAGGGCCGCAGAAGAAGTCCAAGGTGAGAAAATGATCCCTTGACCCGATCACCTTGATAGAGGGTGATTTGAATGATATCAATGACACAGTGAGGGACACAACTGCGAAACTACTACAACAGTTCAAGAAGCAGCATAAATAGGCTTTGGCACCCATTCAAACCAGTGTGCACGAGCTGCAAATCTAGGCTACTCAGGTGCAGACTAGTGTAGGGTGGGGCAGCGCGGTGTCAAGTAGTTTGGCACATGGAACCTTAGATGCAGCAGAGATGGTCCATTCAATGGATCCCAGGGATGTTGTGCTGCCGGATGGAGCATTGACCATAGAAACAGAGGTTGATAGGGCCACTATTAGTGCCTTCAAGAATGTCGGCTTAAACTTGGCTGCACTTCCAAGTGAAGCCCTTCACACCTTGCAAGATGGTGTGATCATGCAACTACAGGCTCAAGAACAACATGGCTTGAACATTATTAGTGAGAAGAATGTGAATAATGCACATATGTTCATAAAAAATATGTCCATTGAAGGTCACAGAAAAGAATGAGCACACAACAGCTGTGCTCGTTGAGGCATGCTGGACTATTCTAAAGCTGAACATCCCATAAGATAAGCCAATTGACGCAAGAATATTGAAGTTTGCTATAGGTGTACACGAGGCACGAATAGAGCTGGCTAAGTTTCAGTTTAAACTGAACCTTAAGATCGAAGAACTTGAGTTGAGGGCCCAGCCTTCGACTCCACCAGAAGTTAGAGAGAAGTGTGAGACCACTGTCAAAGCTGCCATTGCAGTTGTCTATACTACAGTGAAGGATTGCACTGTGCTCTTTGAACAGGTGCTCAAAGTAGTTACTAGTCTACAGGAAGACCCCAAACTACAAAGGCTAGAAACTGAGGCATGGGAGGTGCAGTAGTGGTACGATGAGGTCAAATCGATAGCGCACACCGTCGCCATCACGTAGAGGTTAGTGAAGCTGCAAGAAGTGAAGGCACTAAAGGAACAGGTGGACATAACTCAGCACTAGGAGGCAGTACTGAAGGCTAGATTGGGGCCTTGGCTAGAGGAAGCCTATGTGATCACAACCTCCATTGAAGGGAAATTGGCCAATCTCTAGGTGACACAATAGAAAATACAGGCAGATAGCGCAGGACTAGTGATGGAGCAACTGGTTGAGGAGGCTAAGTAGACGATGACGCAGTGTACTATCAAGGTTGCAGTCGTATAGGTGGAGCTAAAAGGTCTTCATGACAAGATCTATGCACCGGCTGAGTGACTTAGGGCGAGTCACCAAATTTGTGTTGGGGGCCTGTTGGGAACAGGTCCCCTAAGGTCAATTTTGGGGTGAAGCCCAAGTTTTGTGAGTAAAGGCCCAATTTTTGTATAAAGAATGTAAAGTCTCCACATTTTTTGGTCATGGATTGCGAGGATGTAAACTGTCAAAAGGGGTTTCTTCCCATAGGTTAGGTAGCCTGTGTCGACTTGATGAGATTCACCCTTGGTTTGCAAACCATGGGAATGTATAAAAAGGGAGTCTTAGAGGAGTTTAAGGCATTTCATTTTTTAGTGATTTTTTGGGTAATTGATTGATGTAATGGGTTTGTGACAGATAAGAGCGAAGAGTCTTAGCATAAGAAGAGGCTCTGTAGCTAAGTGCACAGAGGCCTAGGGTAGAATTCTGCAGCTGATTGCCTGGACCCCTACAACTGCGTGTGCAGGGAAGTTAGAGTGTGTAGTGGACATATGAACCATGAATAAAGAGAATCATTCTAGAGATATCTGTGTATGAGCTATTTTACTTCTGTTATTAATATATGTGGTTATGCTATGTTGAATATTAGGTTTATGATTTAATGTTGTATTGATGTGAAAATCTACGTGTTTTCCTTTGTCATATGAATGCAAGTAAGAATATTTGTTTATGCGAAGATAATCATAATACATATTGAAGTTAACCAATACTTAAGCTAATCTGGGTAGACACAAAAGTAAGAGTAATTGTGGAGGCATGTAAATGAATGAATTTCCTATTTAGGGTATGTGAAGGACGATCACAGATCTTCGTAAAGGTTTCAAAGCCGAATAAGGGACGTACATTGATAAACCCTAAAAGGCTTATCAGTCTACGCAAAGGGAGGTTTAGGGTATAAAATGTCATCACAACTATCTCAGGGTGTGGAATCTTGGTTCCTGCATTCCCCCATACTTCTTCAAGTGAGACTTGTGATTGCACTCCATGGATTGATGTCGAAAGGGCCAATAGTGTAGGGATTTGCTTGGCTAATTAACACTGAACCTCGGTTAGGACCCATCAAGCCAACAGCGGGACGAAGATTTCTACCTTTAGGGCAAAATATTATTATGATATGTATCACATGTCGGATCCCATGATTATCATGGAAACACCCTCCAACCTACCCGTCATCAATTCCAACCCTAAAGACATTTTGAAGAATTGGGTAAAGGATGCGGCTGAATTCAGGATGACACCCAACCAAATGTACAAGATGAAGATACTACATAAGGTTTATCAATACCTGGTCACCTTTGCATGTCGACTATATGGCCAAAAATCATGGAAACCTTCCCACAGAGTTCGGTGATCATGCTAGATCAACTGGCTAGAGAAGGCAAAGTATGAAATTGGTTTGGCATGTTGTCTCATCCGCTGAAGGAATAAGTAACAAGGGCTTGACAATCACCCAAAGGTATGAAATCATAGATCTACATGTCTTTCTACATCTTGGATGCAATCTGTGACCGACAAGAGTTCTTGGGCTTGAAGTGGGCATGGACATCACCAGAGATTGCTATGAACACTTATTGTAAGATGTTTTCTCAATGTAGCTTTAGAGGAGTTATCACACGGCTATCTGATTATTTTGTCACCCTAGTTTACAATATCATATTCGAACATGATCCACCCTTCATGTCAAAGGTAGTAATGGAAGCATTGATAGAGATAGCTGATTGGTATGCCTCACCGTCCGATAGCTTCATATGGATGTACAACACGGAGAAGCCTCTGTATGTTCTATCGAAGTTTTCCATGGACGTACTCGTCATGCAAGAAGTATCATATCACATCTTGGTTGGATTGACATCTAGGTTGCACCGGAAGAAGAAGGCACCTTGGTCCACTCTTCCACTACATATTGGGTTATACAAGAATTGGAATTTCAAGGATTCAGATGTCGAAATAGAGAAAATGAAGAGGTATCCATTCGACCTCCTAAGTTACAATCTGTATGACCCACATTGTCTTGTGAAAGATCGCTTCGTGAGAGTACAGTTCAACTGGATCAACGAGGCATGTCATTGGGTGGAGGAGGACCTAATGAACCGGTCAGATTCTTTGTGGAATGATTAAGGAAGAAACGTGAAGCAACATCCTGAAGAGAAATAGAAGAAACAATAGAAGTAGAGGTGAACATATGAGTGCACGACAAGGGAAAGAGGAATATTTTCGATTGCATGGAGGAAGGGAAAAGCTACAAGTTCCGAGAAGATATACTTTTGGAGAAAGCAACTATCAATGTAGAGGCAAAGAGGCAGCAACGTGACAAACGAAACACACAATGGCAGAGAGAGAAATGGAGAATGGAGGAAATAGAGAAAGAGTTTCATGAGCTAAAGGAGTAACTTTGGAAGGAACAGGAGTTGCCCAAACAAGAGAGGGAAGAACAACAAGAATAGGTACAACAGGGGGCGCAACTTGTGTAGATGGATGAAACAGTGCTAGTAAAGGTAATGGATTCATCAGAATAGCTTGCATCAATCAAACATAGTGAACAATCACAGGAGAAGGACTTCGCTCGGGAGATAGAGTGAGCAATCAAAAAAATGGATACAGATAAGGAGTGACAAGAATTGAAGCAATACACCAACCTCATGCCTCACCACTAAGAAGTTGACCCACCAACTTTAGTACATCAAGAGGATAAGAAAGTCCCAAGTGACCAAGGAGACACAAAGATCCTTAGAGATCAGCCAGAAGGAGAGATGCACAACATCTCATTCGACGAGTCTCAAGACAGAGTTGTGAAATCTTGTAGAGTGTCAACTCCAGAGGATCATACATCTCCTCCACAGTATGAGGAACAAGTGATCATGTGTGACATGTAGAAACATCCAGAGGAATTGGCCGATGCTACCAGAGCATATGTCAAAGCCACTAGCTCGAGTGTTCTTTTTTTGATAGCTAAGAACGAGCAAATGGATAAGGAGCTATAGATGGCCAAGCAAGGAGGGTAATTAGTTAGAACATCCACCCGAGAAAATTTGAAGAAGGAAATACTAGATGAAGTGTTGTCCTTTGGCATCGTCATGTGGGTGTTTTATTCCATGTTTGGTCTCATACATAAGGCAATTTTCCATCTCAATGGATGGTAGCAACGATGCGCTAGAAGAGCACGTATCTTGTCAAACATGCATGCTAATGTTGATTACATGCAAACATGAACGATGAGATACAAGGGAGCCCCGCTTCACTTGTTTAAGACAATGAAGTCCAGAGTAGTTGAGTTAAAGGTATGAATCAAGAGTTAGATCCAGAACAATGAAGAGCTCCTACAGCTCATCACTAATCTAAAGGCTTCCCACGCATGTGTATTCAAGAGTATGGATGTTATGGTGCATGCAGAAGAAATCCCATATATTAGGACTCTCACCCAGGCAAAGACAAAGGCATAGGTCTAACTAGATCTTGACTCATACTTTGATGAGCTAATGCACATAGCCACCAGTCCATACTTTCCAATCAGTGCAAATATCATGTGCAAGTATGTTGCCGAATCGGTTGCGCTAAAGACAATGATGTGCATGATATGAGACAAGTTGGACATGGGAGCCTGAGCAGTGTACCTAGATGCTATGGAGACAAGAGTTAGGTTCCATAAGATGTCACCTTGGAGTACATGGACACCATCGTGGACTATCAATCTTGGCATCAGTTCGCTACTGTCCATCATCGTGAGGATGTAGAATTGTTAGACTCCCCACGGTTTTATGAGTCATAGTGATGTGTTACATGGATTTCTCAAGCCATTTTGTTTCACATGGTTACATCTACATCGTAATTTAACATCTTGTCAAGTGTAAGTGTCAATATTTGGATTTAACAGTCATAAAGTATATGAAGAGTCATGAGGGTAGATGAACTATCACAAAGGGGAATGTCAAGGTCCACCCCACCATTTGCTATAAATAGTCCCTCATAACTCATTTTAAAGTCTTTTGGTCAGCCAAGCTTCTGATAAGACTATGTTAGAGAGAGCTTAGACAATATTGTAACACGTCTTGGCTTCTCCACTACAGAGCTAGTATATCTCTTTGGAGGAGAAGGCGGTTGTGGCTATAACATTTTGTTATCAGAACTAGTGGTTGGACATGGATGTATTGTATTACTGGAACATACACTTCTTAATATAATAGAGCCAACATGTTTTCGTGCATATGTGGTTATTATAGTTGGACTGTTCTAGTTGTGGTAGCAATGTATGTTATTTAAGTTATGCATTTGTGTATGAATTGTTTTGTATGTAATTGTATAAATCTTGTTGCAGATGTCATGTTGGTTTAAACAGCACTTTGTATTGTTCACTATCGTTCCTTGCAACTTGTGATGCATCTTTGCTCATGTGTTCCCTTCCAAGCTGCATACTATTACGGGTTTCCAAGGGGTGTGCTCACCTCACCCTCAATGTGTTAGAACCTCTCATGCATCTTCCTTGACTTACTGTAGTGGTCAAACCCTTGCTACCAATAGGGACATCTTACTTGCCTCTATACAAAACTACGGTCAAGGCATTACCATACGACCCACTACTAGGACTCCTACACCAAACAGTGTGAGGTCTAATTGGGACTTCTCACCAGGGAAATCTATTGACATGTTTGCGGGTCCAGCACCATCAACATTTGTGGTGCTAGAAAGAGGTATAGATGACAAGTTGTGTCCTCTCATCCTGTTTTGAACCTTCACATATCTATCATGGAGTCTTTCACTCTCCTTCCTCCATGATGTTTTTCACATGCTGAATTTGTTACCATCACGAGGGAGTTTTTTGATCTCTTATCCACATACACATATGATGGTGAAGGCAAAGTGACCTAGCTTGAGTTCTTCCATGAATTTATTTCCATGCTTCGTGAGGAAGATGGACGTTCTAATGAATAGGCTAGATTTTTGCTTGCATACACACTTCACGAATCTCCATACTAGTGGTTGTGCAGTGTGTTATTACTCAGAAGTTTTCCCTAGAAGTTATCAAAAGAACCATACGACCAATAGGGACATCTTACTTGCCTCTATACAAAACTGCGGTCAAGGCATTACCATACGACCGACTACTAGGACTCCTACACCAAACAGTGTGAGGTCTAATTGGGACTTCTCACTAGGGAGATCTGTTGACATGTTTGCGGGTCCAGTATCATCAACATTTGTGGTGCTAGAAAGAGGTATAGATGACAAGCTGTGTCCTCTCATCATGTTTTGAACCTTTACATATCTATCATGGAGTCTTTTACTCTCCTCCCTCCATGATTTTTTTCGCATGCGGAATTTGTTACCATCACGAGGGAGTTTTTTGATCTCTTATCCACATACACATATGATGGTGAAGGCGAAGTGACCTGGCTTGAGTTCTTCCATGAATTTATTTCCATGCTTCATGAGGAAGATGGATGTTTTGATGAATAGGTTAGATTTTTGCTTGCATACACACTTCACGAATCTCCATACTAGTGGTTGTGCAGTGTGTTATCACTCAGAAGTTTTCCCTAGAAGTTATCAAAAGAAGGAACCATCTGAGGTAACCGAAAACCAATATTTTAGGCTCAGGTTCTAAATATAGAAAGGTGAAATGACTCATCAAATGGGAGGACTTCTAGAAACAACCACTCATTATGGATGTAGAAATTCCCACTGTAGATTAACAGATTATTTAATATACTAAAGAAATATACAAGATCTACTTCTACAAAAAACTTTGCAAAAGCTTAATCAATATGAGTAAGATCAATAAGAACACATATAACTGATGAAGAGAAAGCAAACACATATGAACACAGAAGAATAATCCTACGGAAATCCTCAGCCTAAAACCCCAATCTCTATAATATCATATAAATGGGAAAATGTTCAAATTACAAAAAGAATCATCTCACGAGCTATCCTTCTCTCTCTGTAGTCCAACAATAAAGCTCACAGACTGAATAGACACAACATATGTCTTCCTCAAGCCCTCCAAGCTTCCTATTTCCTTGCGTATTTTTTCTTGGGGTCGAATAATGTCACATGTGTGAATTTGCTACATTCACACTCACTAAATTGAAGAAGTAACTGCCAATCCTCAAGGAAATAATTCCTTCTGCATGCAAGAGATATCCACCAAGGAATATTCCTGCAACTGATAGGACATTGTCCCACCATCTGATGTCAATTAGGTCTCTGACTGAACTAACATGAATGAGTTATTTATGAGAGAATATTTAGTTATCTAAAGTGCAATAGTTACATGCATGTATGCATTATCTAATTGAATTCACAATTAGTTTAACAAAATATTTGAACTAATCTAACTGGACTTGACTCAGTTAACTGAGCCAACTAATTACAACTCAATATTACAGCTCATCCTTATCTATTTAACTGATGGATAAATTCCTCAACCAATGGAGAAAATGTTGCATGTCTTCACATAGACTTCATGTTTGATTTTCTACAAATAATTAACTCATGGTGAATGAATTAATTATTTTTCAAATAGCTGGTAAGATCAAATTCGATTTTTTACTTCTCTATTTTAGTTCAGGGACTAACTAAAATAGGAAGGTATCCCGAAATGCTATTTATAGCCGTGCTATTTTTAGCACTTCTATTTTAGAATTTCTTGTTGCTATTTTCAACACTCCCTCTCAACAAGAAAGGGATTATCACTAACCCCAATCCTGTCTCTGTGGAACTCGAACATGAATTTTGACAATGCCTTCATTAAAGTGTCTACATCATATTCCTCAGTCGAAACATAGAGCAACAACATGATCCTCTTGACCATACAGTCTTAAAGATAGTGATATCGGATATAAATGTGCTTGGACGTGTTATGAAGAACTGGATTTTCATAGACTTTGATGCAACTCTTATTATCATAGTAGATCACTGTAGGATCCATCCTTTGACTAAGAAATCCCACTAAAATCTTCTGCATCCAGATGGCCTCACATGTAGCCTAAACAACAGCCATGTATTCAGCCTCTGTTGATCTAAGAGCAACTGATCTCTATTTCCTACTGTACCAGGAAACTGTAGTTGAACCAAGGTTGAAGATTCCTCCAGAAGTGCTCTTCTGATCTGATGGACTCCCTGCCCAATCCACATCTGTGAAGCCCTGAAGCTTCACTCCCTCTATCTGTCTGTACCACAATCCAAATTGAGATGTGCCTCGGAGGCATCTTAGCACATGCTTCGCTGCCTTCCAAAACAGCTTGGTAGGTTGAAACATATCTTGACTCAGTTGGTTCACCGCAAATCATGAGTCGGGTCATGTGTTCACTAGATACATAAGTGAACCCACCAGCTACCAATAAATAGTAGCAACTACTACCACACCTAAATTAGTGTCCTCCTTCCTCCAGTTCCTAGCTAGAGGATTTTGCATGGGTTCGAACTTCTCCATATGGCACCATCTAAGGATCTCATTGGCATACTTTCCTTGAGACACATCCTTCTCCATCTTTCTGCCACACCTCAATGCCTTGAAAGTAATGCATAAGACACATGTCTTTTATTTCAAACTCTCTTGCAAGGTCCTACTTGCAAGACTGTATCAGCTGATCATCACCTGACAAAATTAGATCATCGACATAAAGAACAATGATCAATGGCTTACCTTCTACCATGTTTTCGTAAAGGTTCGCATCTGTTTCACTCTTGGTGAAGCCCAACCCGGAGAAATAGCTATCGATCCTAGTGTACCAAGCACGGGGTGCTTACTTCAGCCCATACAAAGCCCTCTTGAATCTGCCCATATGCAACTCACAATCGAAGGTCTTGAAACCTTTTGGCTGCTCAATGTACACCTCCTCCTCAATCTCCCCATTGAGGAATGTTGTCTTCACGTCCATCTGGTGGATCTTACACCCCATCTAATCTGATAGTGACAATATTGATCTAATCGATGAGTACCTTGCTAGAGGAGAAAAAGTCTCATCGTAGTCGATTCCTTCAACCTGTGAGAAATCTCAGGCAACAAACCTTGCCTTATGTTTCTCAACACTGCCATCAGCTGCCTGCTTTACCTTGTAAAGCCATCTGGAACTCACCACTAAATTTTCTTGAGGTCTTGGGACAACATCCCAAACACAGTTTTACATGATGGAGTCATACTCCTCCACCATTGCATCAACCCATAATATTTTTTGCACTGCCTCCTCGAATGAAGAAGGATCAAAATCTACACACTCCCCAACCAAGGCCATGTAACCAGTGTACCGCTTGGGCGACCTCCTCTATTTTCATTGAGAAGAAGGCTATCCCACATTCTCCCATGCATCCAACATCAACCTGTTATCTTCCCTTGGGCATTTATACCCATCTCTAGAAGTCTTAGCATGAGTGGATGTCTCCACTTGTGGATCCTCTGCATGCGGCTGCTCTGCATCAATCTAAGGCTCCTCCTCCTTAGGAACTGAAAGTTCCTCATCTACATGAAACTTGAGCTCGCTCTCAAGTGATACTTGCATGGCTTTTTACTCGCCGAACTCCAGATCCTTGCATACTAGAGTCCTCTGACTGGTAGGTAGGTAGACCAGATAGTTGTGTGGTGCATACATGTACCCCACAAGTATTCCTAACTCAACTATGGGAAATAGCTTCTTCCGGGCATCTTTGTCACATGATAATAAACTGACGATCCAAATATTCAGAAGTGACTCACATCTGGTCGCTTCCCAGAATAGCCCTCCATAGGTGTCTTCATTCCTAGTATACGATGCGAGCTTTTGTTCTGCAAGTATACTGTTGTATTGCATGCCTCAGCCGACAAATGCAGTGGTAGGCTTTGGTCATGCAACATCGCTCGAGCTGCTCCCACAATCGATCTGTTCTTCCTTTCGGCTTACCCCATTCTACTGTGGGTTATGGGGTGTCGTGAACTCCCGTTTAATTCCTTCTATAGGGCAGAATTCCTTAAACTACTGAGAGACATAATCTCCACCATTGTCGGTACGCAAGGCTTTTATTTTATTTCTAGATTCTTTCTCCTCCAAGGCTTTAAACTCACAAAACCTTAAGAACATCCGATCCTTCTTTTTCATAAAGTAGATCCAACATCTACGAGAAAAATCATCACTAAAAATAACATAGTACCTTTGTTTAGAGGTGGAGGTTGTAGAGAATGGTCCACAAACATCTGAGTGAACTCGCTCTAGGATTGCTCCAGCTTTATTGTATCTATCCAAAAAGGAAGATTTCACATACTTACCTAAGGTACAACCTTTGCATGTATTCATCTACTCTAGTTTTCCCTTCGGTAATTCGATAGAAATCTATTGCATGATCTTCAGGGCTCCATGGCGCAACTGGACCAATCTTCTATACCATAGCTCACGAAAATCTTGGCTCTGCACCATCTCAGCTTTGGAACTCAAAGTAACATAGTCATCTACCTCCATCTTGTAGAGATTCTTAACTTGAATCCCTATTCACTTTGTCTATCCAGTGTCAATGTGCCTTAGAAATACTTCTCCTTTCCTAAAGACTAGATCATAGCCTTTATCTTCTAGCATAACAATGGACACAAAATTTTTCTTCAGACTTGGTACATACTTTACATCAGTCGGGGTGAGGGGAGCTCCATTCTCCCTCTGAAACACAATCGTACCTTCACCGGAGACACAATACTTTCCATCATTGCCCATCTCGATCCACATTTGGAGATCCTTCTCCTCTAGGGTATTGAAAATATTCTTGTCACTTGAGATGTGGAATGAAGCTCCACTGTCTAGGTACCAAGCACATCTCACCATGGATGAAACCATGCATGTGATAAGAGAGAAATCCAGGTCAAACTATGAGGCTAGTGCCTCACCATTAGATCCCTTCGAGGAACCCTTATTAGATTTCTTGTGTGGACAATTCATAGCATAATGGCCCACTTCATGACAATGAAAGCATCACACTTTTAATTTCTCAAACTTCTTCCCACCATGTGAAGAACTGGATTTGGATTGGGACGCCTTCCCTTTCTCCTTCCTCACCTTATTCGCTAAGGCTAGATTTTCCTCATCATCTTATTTCGATGAGGATCCATCTCTGGTGCTTCTTCTTATCTCCTCCTGCATCAGATCCGACCAAAGTCGTTCCAAATATAGCAGTTTTTCTCTTCCATTAACTGAGTCTTGGTAGCTATGCCAGCTCTTAGGAAGACTGAGGAGTGCAAGACTCACCATGTCATCATCAGTTGTCGTGATCCCTATGCTTCCAAGCTCATCCCTGCAGGTTGTGAGCTTGTTCAGATACGTAGATATCGTGTCGTCCTTTTCACACTTGATTTTCTGAAGCTTGTCTTTTAGCGCCAACTTCCTCTAATCATTGCTATTTTGATATAGATCTTTCAATCTTTTCGACATTGAAAATGGTGTCTCCTTCCCATGGATACTCAAGACTATGTGGTCTCGAAGTCCCTCCAGAAGGATTCTCCTTGCTCTAGCCACACATTTCTTCCATTCTGCCAATTCAGTATCACCAGTCAGCTTGGGGACTTCTTGATCAATGAAGTCCTTTAGACTGTTATCCTCTAATATTGCTTCCATGTGATCCTTCTAGGCTATATAATTCGAACTACCATCAAGGGCATATTCGAGTGTTAAACTGTTGAACGCCATTAGTGAAATGAGATGTGATAAGAACTCGATTTATATATTCAAGAACCACAAAATTTGAACTTCTCCCTTCTTGTATATTGTTCTCTCCTTGATCACCTTTGCTCCGAAACCATGTAGAAATTCCCACTGTAGATCAACAAATTATGCAATATACTAAAACAAAATACAAGATCTACTTCTATAACAAAATTTGCGGAAGCTTAATCAATTTGAGCAAGATCAATAAGAACACATATAATTGATGAAGAGAAAGAAAAAAAACATGAAAACAAAAGAATAATCCTAGGGAAAGCCTCAACCTAAAACCCCAATCTTTGTAATATCATACAACTGGAAAAATGTTGAGATTACAAAAAGAATCAACTCACAAGCTATCTTGCTCTCTCTGCAATCCAACAATACAGCTCACAGACTGAATAAACACTACATATGTCTTCCTCAAGCCCTCCAAGCCTCCTATTTCTTTGCACAATTTTTCTTGGGGTCCAATGATGTGACATGTGTGAATTGGCCTCATTCACACTCACTAAACTGAAGAAGTAACTGTGTAATCCTCAAGGAAATATTTCCTTCTGAATGTAAGAGATATCCACCAAGGAATTATCCTGCAATTGATAGTACGTTGTCCCACCATCTGATCTCAACTGGGTCTCTGCCTAAACTGACATTGATTTATTTATGAGAGAATATTTAGTTATCTAAAGTGCAGCAACTATATGCATGCATGCATTAACTAACTGAACTCACAATCAGTTCAACAAACTATTTGAACTAATCTAACCAGACTTGACTCAATTAACTAAGCCAACTAATTAATTGAGTCAAATAATTAGTTCAGTTCACTCATCCTTATCTCTTTAACTGATGGATAAATTCCTCAATCAATGGAGAAACTATCTCATGTCTTCACATAGACTTCATGTTTGATTTTTTACAACTAATTAACTCATGGTGAATTAATTAATTATTTTCGAAACAGCTGATAAGATCAAATTCAAATTTTTACTTCTCTATTTTAGTTCAGAGACTAACTAAAATAGGAAGGTACCCCGAAATTCTATTTATAGTAGTGCTATTTTTAGCACTTCTATTTTTAGCATTCCTTGTTGCTATTTTCAACAAGGGAATGAATCTGCTTTGATTGAAGGTGTTGGACTTGCTGAACTTTCTTGTCTTTTGGATCTTCTAGAAATCTGGTTTGGATTATCCATTGCTAGGGCAGGGTTTGGATCTGGATTAGCCCTAGTATAGTGAGTTCTACTTGAAGCCAAAATTTCAAGCTTTCCTAATTACTTTCTTTTTGTGAAATTTTGTAAATAACTTCTAATAAAACCTTCAAGAGGCTTGAAATAAATATTCGAAAGTTTCTCAAAGGTTTATTAAGACTAAGAGTTTGAGTCCCCAGTATGGTCACCATTATGTTATCACTCAGAAGTTTTCCCTAGAAGTTATCAAAAGAAGGAATCATCTGAGGCAACCACAAGGCAATATTTTATGCTAAGGTTCTAGCCAACCTAAGTCCACACATGGCTCTCTCTTTATAATTTAGCTTTGTTTTTATGATATTTTAGGCTAGTTCTTAATGTTCACGGGGTTTTGATTTTGGATTTGAAAATAGGGTGGTGGAATTCTTGGAATAGATGGATAGAGCTAGGTCTTCAAGCCATTGGGCTATGAAGTCAACAAATGGATAGCATAACTAGACCAGATCATTAAAGGGAATGTTCACAGGGCTGTCTAGCAAAGTAAAAGGAAAATCATCAGGTTTAATGGTGAAATGATTTTAACTAGGGTGAAAGGGCACTTAAGAGTCCTTGGACTGGGAGCAGAATGAAGAACAAAGGGTGATCATGAACAAAGGGCAATTAAGAATCCTTTGCTATAGACCAAAGGGGAAACTACAGAAGCTAAGGAGTAGTTAAGAATTCCCTAGCTAAGATACTTTAGGAGAAAACATTCATAATGTAAAACAGTCAAGACAGAGTGCATTCAAGCAATTTTTGAAATATCATTCCTTGTTATACATTTAGATTTTTTAGAAAAAACAAACATGACTATGAAGAAAAATAAGAAAGAACAATAATAAACATGAGATAATACTTATTTGTATTTTTCTTTACATAAGAATCCTGTAAAATACTTAATCTTCATTCCTTGATCCAGCAAACCAATCTAGTCATTGATACAATAGAACTCTAATTTGAGAGGAAAAGTGCATATAAATGTATTGGAATCCACCCTACATACTTCAAAATGAGAAGTATTTATACAAAAAATAATTACAAAATGCCTCAAAACAACTTGAGATTTAATCTAGGGAATTGAAATATCTTCTTGCATGAAGATAGAGACAAATGTTAAACTATCTCATGATGTCCCTCTTATTATGGTGTTGTTGGTTGTTTCTGTTGAGTTAAAGCCCTTTAAGTTGGCTGATAGTTGTGGTATTTCTACACTGGAATCTTCTTTACTTTTATATTTCACTGATACTCTTTGACTATATTACTCTTTGACATTTCTGATCTATATTTTCACCTATCTCACTGGCTATCTTTGGATTTGCTGTGGTAACTTTCAGATGTAAAACTTTTTCATAGTAAATTTGTCATTTTTTCCCACCATTATTCCGTAGGTAACCTTACTTTCAACATTCTTCTGTAAATTTTTTCTGCCTCTATGTATTTTTCAAAATTTGGTTTGGTGAGAAACAAATGCTTCACCTCATGTTCTTGGAAAAACAGGTTCTCCAAAGTATCATACAATACTTTTCCAGTTGGTAGGGATTTAATGCCTAAAGAGCTAGCTTGTTCCTTGACCAACCACTTGAGTCTATCACTATAGTCCAATTGGGTCATGAGTTTATCATTGATGACCATAGGACAGGGAAGGCCTTTGTCCCTCAAAATTTGAAATTTAGACATAAACCTATCAATGGCTACCTGCACGTTATGGCACTTTTCTTCTAAGTTGAGCATGAGGTTTCTTTTGGAAAGAACCATTTTAATCTCTAGAATGGATTCAACCCTATCCTTTATGCCAAGCTCATGGATCTCATATATGTTCTTATTGTTCAGGAGGTGGATGATTCGATTTGCATCCTCAGGTTTATCTCCTAATTCTTCCCTTACTTTTTGGATAACTTTAGTGGCTACCTTCACTGATTCTGTCTACTCAAATATAATTCAGATTGATGGCCAAATATCATTGAAAGAGTAAATGATATTGGCCCAGAGCATCTCTTTAGTCTCTCCCAATGGCTTCTGCAGTGTCAAATCTTTCTCTAGGACTTTTATTTTCTCACCCATCCTTAGGGATTTCTGTGTTTCTTCTCTTTGATGAATTTTGGCAACTTTACAGTTAGTTTCTAAACTTGCCACTTTCTCCTTTAACCTTTTGAGCTCTGTAGCTTGGATGGACATCTCCTCCATAGCTTTTACCAGTTCTATTATTTTCTCAGTTGAAGTATGTTGGAAATAATACTAAGAGGGGGGGTGAATCAGTATTATCAAGTCCAATATTCGCTTTTTCAAATCCATATAATATATGCTACTTCAGTTAATTAAACCCACGTATATATGCAACTATTTAGAAGGAAACCCACATATACAATGCAAACTTATAATTTACTTTATATTTCAAATGATCATTGTTAATCTGTGTATCAAAATTAAATAACCAGTAACCAAAAATAGAGCAGAAGACAATCACACACAAGAACACAAGATATAAGGTGGAAACCCAATGTGGGTGAAAACCACCTGCTGCAATTCATCTCTATCTTCTTTTAACTAGAAACTTCTTTTTACAATGTACTGGTGCAGTCCTTTACCAGTACGCAGGCTGCAACCTGCAGAGAGCTACAACCCCCTTAGCTCTTGCACTGGCCAAGATACTAGTATGTAGGTGCTGGCCTACAGAAGGCTACAACCTTCTCTTTCTTCCAGGGACCAAGTTTCATAAATTTTCAGACTGGATCCATGAACATCAATCAATCATCAAGGATTTCTGCATCAAACCATCTCCTTTTCACCAATTAGAACTGAATCAAGATAAACACTTCTCTGTCAGTTGTACCCAGAACATAGTAACTGTAACCACACACCAATTCTGAACCTTGACCACTGCAGCAATAAACAGAAACAGCTAGAACATAAATTAAGAGATGTACGCTACTTCATTGTTCAGAAACCTGCGTGTATACACATCTGTATCAAATCCAACCTGCGTATACACCTCTTTACCTTACCAAATCAACGTGTATATTCACCTTTGCTTCACTGAGCCTGCGTATAGATCTATAAAGGATAATTCACTCTTTCAAAAATTCAGACAGTGATTAGCCCAGAGTATCGGATTTATAGATCAAGCATGTGCCACATATAACAGATCAAAGTCATACAAAGATACTATCGTTGAAGCCTTAAGATTATGACCCATCAATACAACTTATCCTTCTCTTTGCGCTAAGATTCCTCCTTCATTCAGATCCAGATCTGCACCATAACCCCAATCACCAATATTTCAGATCTAGCACTTACCAGATATTCAATTAATTCAGATGATCACTTGCCAAATGATCTCCTTCCTCTTTTATCGTCTTAGGCCTTTCACAATACCACGGTCCAAAACCATAATAAAACAATACCAAGGACCCAATACTTGGGATCAACACTTCTAATGAGATACCATGGTCCAAAACCATAGGTTCAAATACCAAGGACTAACTACCACATACCAAAAGTAAGTTCTCCAACATATATGCAGTTTTCCTTGCGTGAACGTGCGTGTATACACATACACGCCTTTGTAACGTCTATCCTGTGTGTATACGCGTCTTCGTCTAGATGAACCTGCGTATATGACTTTTCCTTCATTCTGAAAACCTGAACTGAGATCTGTTACCAAAGAGAGTTGCCATCAAGGACAACACTTGTTCCATAGCTTTAAATCAGTGCCATAATGCCAACAATCTCCCCCTTTGGACTTGATGGAAACCCCAAAATCCTCAAAGTCATTCTCCCCCTTTGTCATCAAGGGCAAAGGGTTGTGCTCCCCTTGAGTACATGCTGAAATATCTATCCTGTTGTGCTGACCATGCTCCCCCTGACTATAGGCAAGATCTGCAAAAAGATGTTCTTCAAGAAGAATGATGACTTATACATCATAAAAGACCTTCCTATCACCAAAAGACTCAATACATACATCCATCACCCAACCAAGTGGGGATACATCAGAAATTTACATATGACATCCATGTACATTACATCTTCATCCCAGGCATAGTGGGGAAACAAAAATAGGCCGTTACATGACCTTGACACCTTAAAAGAGATACATGACATAGAGACGAAATAACTAGAGCAAGACTTATGAAAGTCACCAATAACTGATATCAGCAGCATTTTTCAATCGCCATTCAGATCATCAACCAAGATTTCCTTATGTTCTCCCTCTGCCTAGTTCCACCTGAAACTAGCAACAGCTGTGAACTAGTACCAAAAGCTTCTAAGATAATGCCAATAATGCATCATTGGAAGTTTATCTGCTCCCCCTGAACCTATGCCGGATGGTCTCTGTTAGACCCATATCAGAATATCTTAAACCAGAGCCTGTCCCTACTGATATTCATCAAACCTCCATATACGTGACTGTCTCTGCACAAAACGGCGTATGTACGCTGATCCTCCTCAGGCAACTTGAGTACACCCATTTTTCTGTGAAAGAGGCAAGATTTAACAGCAAGATGATGCATCAACTACTCCCACCTTTTGTTTGAGGTATTCAAAAATTTCTCTGGGCAGTGGTTTAGTAAGAATATCAGCAACTTGTTCCTTAGAAGGAACATACTCCAATTTGACCTTTTTTTCCAACACTTGTTCCCGGAGAAAGTGATACTTGATCGGTATGTGCTTGGTCTTTGGATGCATGACTTAGTTCTTTGAAATGCTCATTGCACTTGTATTATCACATAAGATGGAGATAGGTGGTGTACAAGTGATTTGAAAATCCTGCAAGGTCTGCATCATCCAAAGGAGTTGAGTGCAGCAAGATGCAGCAGCCACATATTTCGCTTCAGCTGTGGATAACGCAATCGAACTTTGTTTCTTGCTGAACCAAGATACTAATTTGGAACCCATAAAGAATGCACCACCACTTGTGCTCTTCTAGTCATCCACGCTTCCGACCCAATCTGCATCTGTATAAGCATGGAGTGTGAGATTTGAATCTCTAGGATACCATAAGCCATAGCTTTGAGTTCCTTGAAGGTACTTGAAGATTCTCTTAACCGCCTGAATATGAGTTTCCTTAGGATTTGGTTGAAATCTTCCAACTATTCCCACTGCATGCATGATGTCTGGTCGGCTACTTTTCAAATAAAGTAGACTTCCGATCATGGATCTATAGGTTGGTTGATGCACTGCTGCTGATTCATCATTTGCACTGAGGTTGCATCCTGTAACCATAGGGGTACATACTGGTTTTGAATCTTCCATGCCATACTTCTTCAAAATCTTCTTGAGCTACTTGGTTTGAGACAAGATACTGCCTTCATTTTGTAGACCAAGAAAATATGTTAGCTCTCCATGTAATGAAATTTCGAATTCTTTCTGCATCACCAAGGCAAAGTTTTGACTCATAGTTTCTTCATTGCTGCCAAAGATAATATCATCTACATACACAACAAGTATTAGCAATTTGTCATTTTCAATTTTTATATAAAGATTGCTATTTGCTGATCCCTTTGAAAAGCCTTGTTGATGAAGATATTTTTCCAAACGATAGTACCAAGCCCTTGGAGCCTGTTTAAGACCATAAAGAGCCTTTTTTAGTCTGTATACAAGATTTGGATCATTCCCAAGAATGAAACCATCTTGTTGCTCAATGTACACCTCTTCTTCTAAGTCTCCATTCAGAAAGGATGATTTCACGTCTATTTGAAATACTTTGAACTTCTAAAAGCTTGACAGAGCAAGAAACATTCAGATGCCCTCAAGTCTAGCAACGGGAGCAAAGGTTTCTTCAAAGTCTATTCCTTCTTGTTGAGCATACCCTTTACAAACAAGTCCGGCCTTGTTTCTAATCACTTCTCCATTTTCATTCATTTTTTTTTTAAAGATCCATTTTGTCCCTATGATATTCTTATCTTTTGGTCTAGGAACCAGCTCCCAAGTGTTATTCTTTTCGATTTTCTCAAGTTCTTCATCCATTTCCTTGACCTAGCATTCATATTTTCATGCCTCTTTTACATTTTGTGGTTCAGTCGAGGAGAGCAATGCCAAATAGATTGAGGCTTCTATAATTGTTATTCTTGTTTATATACCTGCCTCTTTCTGCCCCAAAATTTGAGATTCTAGATGATTCTTCTGAACTTACCTACATGGAGTCTTCTCTTCTATCCTTATCTATTCCTCTAGTGCCTCTTGAGGTTCTTCTTCATCATCAGTCTGATTTGAAGGATGGTCTTCATCCTCTTCGATATTTTCATAATTTACTTGCCTAGGAATGTTTCCTTCTTCATCAACCACAACATCAATGCTGTCAACTATTCTTCCAAGTCTTTTGTTGTAACACTTATATGCTTTGCTGTGAGGAGAATAACCAAGGAGAATGCCTTCATTTTCTCTAGGTTCAAACTTACAAAGATGTTCATCATTATTCTTAATATAGAATTTGCTTCCAAATATTTTGAAATGTTTTACCGAAGGAGTCTCACCATACCAGATCTCATGAGGAGTTTGAGTGTTGTTTACCTGGACATTTTTTTTGTTGAGAATAACAACCGTAGCAAATGTAGCTTCACCCCAGAAGGTTTCAGGAGTTCCAGACTCATCAAGCATAGCACGAGCCATTTGTTGAACCATTCTGTTCATCCTTTCCACTACTCCATTTTTCTGAGGAGTCCTAGCTGTAGATAATTCTCTTCTTATTCCATTTTCTTCACAAAAATCGAAAAAATCATTTGAGGTAAACTCCCCACTTCTATCAGACCTGAGGCACTTAATTTTGTGATCTGATTCGTTTTCAGCCAAGGCTTTGAAAGATTTGAATTTTTCGAAGGCTTCGTCTTTGTGCTTCATAAGTCCTATCCAAACCATCCTGGAGAAGTCGTCAATGAATAATATAAAGTATTCTTCTCCCCAAGGTGACATTTTCCTAGATGGACCACATACATCTGTATGGACTAGTTCAAGAGGCCTGCTAGTTGATCCTTCCTTCTCAAGGAAGTTAGTTCTAGTTTGCTTATCAAACTGACATGATTTTCATATTGTATTGTCTGGAATTCTGATGTGTGGAAGACCATGAACTGCCTAGTATTTTCATGCTTTCCTTATCTGTGAAAAGATTAGATGCCCCAAACTCCGATGCCATAACCAGTGTTCGTCATTCTTCCTCAAATAACATTGTTGTTGTCCTTTTTCAAATATATATAAATTATTTGGATTTCTTATGCCTTTGATCACTGTTTTTCCTGTATCAAGATCACGAACACTACATCCATTTGATCGAAATATTACCTTAGTTCCTTGATCGCACATCTGACTAACACTTAGTAGATAATGCTTCAAGCCATCAACATACAAAACATTTCTAGACTTGACTTTTTCTTTCAACCGAACAGTGCATTTTCCTTTTATGACAGCAGGGGTATCATTTCCAAAAGAAACTTTCTTTCCCTTTTATAAAGCACTATATGATTGAAGTTTTTCTTTATCACTTGTCATATGCTTAGAACATCCATTGTCGATGTACCATTGATTTTCCTATCCTTCTGCATATAGAGCTATCCCACATCTTTCTGGTTGTGGTTCCTTCATTTTCCATGTTCTGGCATTTGAGGTTTTTTCCTTGTGAGTTGTCTTCCAAAACCTGCTCTTGCATTCAAAATCTTCATGACCAAAGTTATTACAAATAGAACATTCAATTTCACTTTGAAGGGCGGAAAAGTTGTTATAGGTCCTTTTCGTGATTCTAGTCATACTTCTTTGTTTTTGAGCTTCTCTAGTCATGATTGTCTTATAGGAAACACATTGAGCTACTTTGTGACCAAATTTATGGCAAGAGAAACATTGGCCATTGAAGAAACTCCTGCGATTATCAAATCTATCAACCAACCGATTGTAGTTTCTGCTGACATCCATTCTTGAGGCAAATTGGGAAGATTTTACCTGTGGCTGGTTGTGGCTTCTGTTTTTCCTTAAGGTAGATTGCCCACGATTTTCTTGAGAGTCTTTTTTCATTCTTGAGGTATATTGTCCCTGATTCACCTGATGATTTCTATTAGGCCTTTGCTCGCTCCTTCTTGCTGCATCAAGATAACTTTTGGAGGTGGATGCTTGAGATGCTTCTCCATTATATCCCAGACCTGTCTTAATTAGTGGAGAAAGCTGCACATTGATAATCTCATACAGAGTTTTAGATCCTTTAACAAATTTTAGATTAAGAGCTTTTGTTTTCTCAATCTCTTTTCTAACACCAACAATTTCACATTCCAATTTTTCATGATGTTTTTCCCGTTCAGCCAGTTGACATTGCAGAGAATCAATAATCACATTTTTCTCTTCTAAATAAATTTTGAGATTAGGAATCTCTTCATAAATACCTTCTTCATCTATAGCATCCATGTAATCATCATCTTCAAAAGCCATTAAAAGTTTATAATTATTACCTCGTTCATCTTCGTCACTATTTGAAAGTCCATCACTATCTTCATGAGTGTAATAGCTTTTCTTATTTGCATTTTGTTTCTTGTTCCATCTAACAGGTTCCTTCCCCTTGTCAATCTTATCCTTATGAGGACATTTGGTATCATAGTGACCAACTCTTCCACAAGCAAAGCATTTGAAAGGTAACTTACCTCGGAATCGTTCAGCACACTGTTGAAGGTTTTTTACAAAATTTGATTCTTCTTCTTCTTCTAACACGTGTCCTGACTCATAGTAATCTCCTTTGCCTAAAGCCTTGAAGGCAGCTTCTCTCCTATCTGATGGTCCTCCTTTCCTCATTTCATAAGCAGTCAGAATCCATCCAGCTGTGACATGGTAAGGTTTCGTAGATTCTCTTTTTCTTCTATTGCAGAAACTTTAGATTCAAACCTAGGAGACAAAGATCTTAGAACCTTTTCAACCACAACAACCTATTTTATTTCTTCACCCAATTTTTTCATACAATTAACAATCTCATGTACAAGAAGGAAATAGTTAGCCACACTTTCATCGTTGTGCATTCTGAGATTTTCATACTCAATTCTGAGGGTTTGAAGTTTTGCTCATTTTACCTGATCATCTCCTTCATAGCTCAGAACAATCTTGTCCCATATTTCTTTTGTGGATTTATACCGCATAACCTTCACGAATTCTGATTGAGATAGACATCCTAATAGAGTATTGATAGCCTTTGCATTTGTTTCACATTTCTTCTTCTTAGCCAGATCTATAGGAGTTGTTGATGTAAAAGTGTACCCTGTATTTATGATATCCCAAACTTCTATACCAAGAGATTGAAGATAGGAAGTAACTCTTACCTTCCAATATACGAAGTTTTGTCCCATCAAAAATTGGTGGCCTGATAGATGCTTCTCTCTCGTAGTTTCTCATGATGATGGATCTTCCTTCAAGTGATCAATCTTCTTGAGAAGGACTTGCTCTAATACCAATTGTTGGAAATAATACTGAGAGGGGGGGTGAATCAGTATTATCAAGTCAAATATTCACTTTTTCAAATCCGCAACTATGTAGAAGGAAACTTATAATTTACTTTATCTTTCAGATGATGATTGTTAATATGTGTATCATAATTAAATAACCAGTAACCAGAAACAGAGCAGAAGACAATCACACACAACAACACAAGATATAAGGTGGAAACCCAATGTGGGTGAAAACCACCTGCTGCAGTTCATCTCTATCTTCTTTTAATTATAAAATTCCTTTTACAATGTACTAGTGCAGTCCTTTACCAGTACGTAGGCTGCAACCTACAGAGAGCTACAACCCTCTCTCGTTCTCTAGCTTCTCCTAGAAGGGAGCTACAACTCCCTTAGCTCTTGCACAAGCCAAGATACTATTACGTAGGTGCTGGCCTACAGAAGGCTACAACATTATCTTTCTTGTGAGGACCACGTTTCATAAATTTTCATACTGGATCCATGAACATCAATCAATAATCAAGGATTTCTGCATCAAACAATCTCCTTTTCACCAATTAAAACTGAATCAAGATAAACACTTCTCTGACAGCTATACCGAGAACATAGTAACTGTAACCACACACCAATTCTGAACCCTAACCACTGCAGCAATAAACAGAAATAGCTATAACATAAATTAAGAGATGTACGCTACTTCACTATTCAGAAACCTGCGTGTATACGCGTCTGTATCAAAGCCAACCTGCGTATATGCTTCTTTACCTTACCAAAACAACGTGTATATGCGCCTTCACTTCATTGAACCTGCGTATAGATCTATAAAGGATAATTCACTCTTTCAAAAATTCAGACACTGATTAGCCCAGAGTATCAGATTTATAGATCAAGCATGCGCCACATATAACAGATCAAAATCATACAAAGATACTACCATTCAAGCCTTAATATTATGAACCATCAATAGAATTTATCTTTCTCTTTGTGCTAAGGTTCCTCCTTCATTCAGATCCAGATCTGCACCATAACCCCAATCACCAATATTTCAGATCTATCACTTATCAGATATTCAATTAATTCAGATGATCACTTGCCAAATGATCTCCTTCCTATTTTATAGTCTTAGGCCTTTCACAATACCACGGTCCAAAACCATAATAAAACAATACCAGGGACCCAATACTTGGGATCAACACTTCTGACGAGATACCATGGTCCAAAACCATAGGTTCAAATAGCAAGGAATAACTACCACGGACCAAAAGTAAGTTCTCCAACATATATGCACTTTTCCTTGCGTGAACATGCGTGTATACACATACGTGCCTTTGTAACGTCTATCCCGCATGTATATGCGTTTTCATCTAGATGAACTTGCGTATATGACTTTTCCTTCATTCTGAAAATCTAAACTGAGATCTGTTACCAAAGAGAGTTGCCATCAAGGACAACACCTGTGCCATAGCTTTAAATTAGTGCCATAATGCCAACAAAGTACATGTTGTTGTAGTGGACTCAGTTGTAATTGGAAGTGCTATGGCAGGTGGAGTTGTAGGTGCCAATTATGCTTCCATTGTGGAAGGAACTGATGTTGTCACTGTGGGGATGGTAGTTGTGGAAGTTGTGGCCAGGTCACTTTGCTTAGACTGAATCAACATTTCCAACTCCTTCTTTGTTTCTTTAAGATAATCATTTAGCTTTAAGACTAGGTCCATAAGATCTTCATGTCCTTTTTGTGCTTCTAGGACTTCCATTGTTTAAGGGTGATGCAGCTGGGGAATTTTGAGTTACTTCTTCAGTGCAGCAATGCCATCATTCTTCTTTTTAATTAGCTGCTCTATTGCTTTCACATCCTTGGGATCATACCCCAACTCTATCACTAAGTCCTCTAAGGACTTGATTCTTGTATCTTTGGCTTGTGAGGAGGCCTTCTCCAGTTGGAACTATGTTGATATATTATTAAAGGAGTTTTTCAGTTGGTGGTCAGCAATGGCTTTCCCTTGTTAAGGTGGAGTATATCATCCCCTTTGTTTTCTTGTGCAACTCAATCTAGTCAATGGGATGAATATCCTTTTCCAGTACTTCAAAATCCACTCTTTTAAAAAAAAATTCCGTCCTTGGCTGCTGAGTGGTCGGTTTCATGAAGGTCATCTACATTTTCTCCTCTTTAACATCATAGGTTGACATAAGCCTTATTTGATTGGTAGGGGCCATTTTCATATACTATGCATAGGTTTGGGCTTTCAGCTTCTCATTTGTAACATTTATCTCTTTGTATCTCTCTTTGATGTCTTGGTCTTTATCTGTTGGCATTCTGAAAGAGGATACCTTAACACCTTGCTACCTTTCCAACATCTGAGTATGTGATGTGGAAGGTTCTAGAGTGCCTCTAGATGGAGTGGTAAGCCTACTCCCATCTCTTTCGGTTCTTCTAACGTCAACTGTCTCCTCCGTATATTCCTATTTAGAGACAGGATTGACTCTTTGTCTCTTAGTCTGGCTTGTCTCTCCATAGGCTTGTGATGTTGCTCTTATTGAAGTAATGGCCCCTTCCCTCTTTCTCTTCAGGATTTTCTCCTCATTCAAAGGAGTCTGTAAGACCGAGGGGGTACTCATGGTGGCCTCTAGTCTATCTATTTTCTCTAATTTCTCTGGTATGTCTGATTTCTCTAGTACCTCTGATAGGTTTGGTACTTCTGATTCTTCTGGCACCTATGATTTTTTTGGTACCTATGATTCTTCTAGCACTTATAAGAAAGAACCCTCATCAAGTTGCTTCTCTAGGTCAATCAATGTGTTTTCCACAGCAACTTTAGTACTATCCCTGTCCTCTAAAGTGTTTTCCACCCATTGCAATTGGTTGGCATTGTTTTCTATCTTAGGGATGTGATGATGAGTGTAGGGAGCCATCTTGTTTTTCTTTCTTTTCTTGCAGATGAAATCCAAGGGATCATATCTCTAAATGAAGATTTGTTTTAGTTTTAATATTTGAAGGATTTGGTCTGCCTCCTTTCTAGCTTCTCTACTATTACAAATGAAGGGACCTAATTGGTCTTTGATCTTGAGTTGGGATTTATTTTTGGCTTTAACAAAGTTTACCTCATCTAAATTTATTATCTGCCTGTAGTACTCCACGGAAAATAACCTCATTAGGAGGTATTTAGGTAGTTTTTATGGGGCTAACTCACAGCCATAAATCCTGATTTTAGTGTGGTTTTGGTACAAGTACCAATCACCTACTTTGTATTGTTTTCAGAGTTTCTGGATTCTCTTTATATCCGAACTGATCCTTGGAGGAGGGCTTCCTATCAACATTGTCACAATGGGATGTACAAGTAGGTCTATGAATTTTTCATATGAATATGGGGAGTCATATTTATGGATCAATGGAGTCCAGAAAAGTACTGATCTATGGTGACCTTTTGTGTCAAGTTTCTGGAGAGTAAAGGGGAACTTATCTACCTGGTAGTACAGGAAAAGGTGATACAAAACAAAGGAATACTTGAAGACTCTCTCATTACTCATCCTAAGAAACTAGTCATGCATCCTATAAGCTATAAACTTGGCATAATCATAGATGACAGTAGGAGGCTATCCTAGAGTGAAGATGGACATGAAAGCCAGGATGATTTCCTCTATATACTCATTGGTGGTATAACCTAGGACACTAGATATCATTGCTACAATTTCCTGGCCAAAAGGGGAAAATAGGGCAACCACATATGGAGGAGGGACTTTTGGGATACGCTTTTCCTCCCCGATGAAGGTTTGGAACATTTCAACAAGTTTTACAGTGGTAAGATTTGGGAATTGGTCTAATAGGTGTCCAATTGGAAGAGGGGTTAGGTTTTTTCCAGGTTGAAGTTGTAGCATCTCATTGATAGATTCAATAGTAATGGTGAAAAGTATGGTTTGGTTAGGGGACATTACCTCTCTTTGACTGAGGATATAATTTGCATGGCAGTAATGGAAAATTTCTGGGAAAATGTGAACTTCAGAGAATGGGTACTTGGGTAAATTGGACTCCCAAAGACCAATTTTATTAGCATGGTTCAGGTATTGGTCTCTGTATCAGTAGTATAGTTTGAGAGGGGATTCAAGGACATAGTTGTCTTTTATCTGGAAATCCTTATCATCCAAGGGGAGGTGGTCCAGGTCTAAATGAGGAGTGGAAATAGGTCTAAGCTCCATGTCGATTGGGGCGAACAGTCTCAGTTCTTGTGGATTTGAGAATAGGGGAGGTGATTTTCAGTCCTTTTTAGGGCAATGGTGTTTCAACATAGAGTAGGTTTGAGTTGCTGGAGTTTCTTTAATTAATTTTTTACTTTAACTTAAGAAAAATCAGTAACTGGTTCTAAAATTGACAGGGTTTTCCAGTGAATTATGGCTTAAATACATGGAATTTAAGGAAAACTAACTTTGAACAGGTCAGCTAGTGACTGCGAATGGTCGAAAAGGCTCTGAGTAGGCTAGAAAGCAAACTTTGTGCTCTATGGTGTCTTTAGGGTGCAATTGGACGTAGGTTGACAGCTTCGACGTTCGCAGGTGCATGCATGGAGGCTTAAAGTTGAAAAAATGATAAAAACAAATGATTTGGGTATTTTTGGCTTTATGCGCGAAAGTCAATTTGGCGGGTATGGGTGAACAATGGTCATTTGTTGCATAGAGGGGTGAATAGTAACCATTTTGGCATGTAGTAGCCGGGTGGTAAATGGTTTCCATCGCACCGCTTTTGGGTGCTCGGTGGTATTGGGGGAAGGCCACCCGATTCCATACATTGGATGACACGTAGCATCAAGGGCCCGATGGAAAGCATATTTTTAAGGCGGGTAATGTTTAGATGTCGCGCCCACCTGAAATGAAAGGGCTATCAGATGTGAAGGGAAGCGATCGTACGGTGATCGAGGGGGAAAGTTGCACGGAGGGTAGTGCGGGGCCCGACGAGCACTTAATTGAGGTGATTTTTGGATTATTGAGGGATTAAGGAAGCGTTACGGCATCAGGGTGATTAGCGGAGGGATTAATTGGGTTTTTAGCTAACTTAATTGCATATCAATTAGTTAGTGGGTTTGTTGGGGTTTGGGTAGGAAATCATAGTTTATATAATTAAACTAGGGTGGGGTTAATTTATACGTAGGAGTTAATATATACGGGGAAAATGGATTTTTGTTTAGGATTTAATAAATAAATATTAGTAATTAATCAAAAGAGCAGGAAGGGGCACAATACCCTAAGTATATCATTTTTAATGTTTTAATGCTTTTCCCATAATAACATAAATACTTAGGATATGGTGTTTTAATGGGTTTTTGATATGAAAATGATTTATGTGGGGGAATAAATACTTTTCCTAGGTAAAAGTATTTTGACCTTAGGAAAGGAGTATTATTAGTGAAAATGAATGAAGTGAAGGGGGGGATGAATTTTTATGCGGGGATTTTTAGTACTTATTGCCTATAAGTCATTGAGATGAGGGTCTGGTCCCTCCAAAATTCAGAGAAATGCCCTGAGCCTCTTTGACTTAAGGCTTTTAATTACTTTGAACTTTATTGTGGGAAATTAGTTACGTAAAAGCCGAAATGAATGAGGGAAGTTAATTAATTTCCTTTGATATTCAATTTCATGCTTGATTGTCCATTTTTCTATAGAACTTTCATGATGGAAAAGATGAGAAACATGCTTTTGTTTAATCAATCACCATACTTCTGCAACCTTTCTTCTACTTACCCATCTACTCATCCTACCATTTTCACTTCTCTTTATTAGGGTGCATTTGAGCTAGAAAACTCTTATCAAACACTTTTCTTTTTCTTTACACTAATAAACTAACTTAAACTAACCTTATTACATCCAAGGGCTTAGATTAAACAGTTGATCTCCCTTTATTTACTCTACCTACTAATTATCTACCAAGATTAAATAGTTTGGTAATATTTTTATTCTCTATCTATAGACATGAAATTTAAAACATGAAATAACCAAGTTTAAACATTTTGACTATCATTGATTGTGGAAAAGATTACAACTGCACACAATCATTTATTATGCACTAAAAATAAATAGGAGTGGCATTTTGGCTTGCTCACTTTCATGGTCTTTTCTATTTTCTTGGGGTTCATATTTTTCATCTTTTTTGACCTTTTCTATTCTTTTTGTCCTTTGATTATTCTTTTAGGAAATACCCTCTTTACATTTTTTTATTTTTTGAATATGGAAGACATTTGCAGAAAGCAAAGGTATGTACATATTACAGGTTTAATCTCAGTCATTCAAAAATTATGACTCCTATTGGTATAGTAACCTAACAAAGCCTACCAGTTGACAACATGCACTCACTTGAGCACTTCTATGATCTCATTGAAAACACTTTCTATCATTTTGATCCAGAACATCTTGACCAAAAACTGTTACAACAGAAGGCTTTGCATGAATCGCTTATGGATTTTTGGTAGTGCTTCCATGATTTGCAGTTTCAAGCTCCGAAGAGCCAGATGAAATTTTTCTATCTTTGGGACTGATTTGAGTATTGTCTCAAGAAATATGTCCATCCCATTAAGAATTTTGAACTCAAGCCTCGCTCAGTATTCTTCAGTGATGGAGCTATGCATTCACATATGGATACAGTCACTTTCACAAATGGTTGTCCATCGTCCCCTCATCAAAAATCTCCACCACTGCATAGTGATGTGGGAGATTATGCTCACACATTTGTTCAACTGTCACATCCTCCCAACATCGCTTCACTTAATTTTTGTGTAGATTTGGTTGTGAGTCCATCGAGTTGTCATATGCATTTTCTACCACAACCTCCGTCTTTGTACTTGGTTGTTTCTCCGAATGATACTATCCTATGTTCTTCCATACTGGACTCTACACTTGTTGTGAATGAGGATCAAACCACTCACAGAGTTGGTGTTGCAAAAAGAACATGTGATGTCATTCATTGAGAGTATGATTGGGAACTTTAGCATCAACACTCAACAAAGGATGACTCCCTTCCTTCTAAGCCTCATGTTAGTGTCAGTCAGTTTAGCCTATCACCAGTGATCAAATATGCTCTTACAAGGTTTTTTTCAGGTGTGAAGTCAATTTTTTGTCATTTCAGTGAGTCTTCAAATAAAAATTTGGTCACTGGTTGTCGTCGGTCACTACTATTCGCTTCACTTAATCATGGTATTCATCACTCATCATGGTCATTTTCTTCTTCGAGGTATCATATCTTCATTTAAGTGTCTTGGGTCATCAAATGGTTAAATTTCTCATTTTAGGTCACAGTCTAGGGTTTCAGTCCATGTGTTGTCATGATACCATATGTCAAAAAAAACATGTTCAATGGGTAAAGGGAGTTAACAGCTTAGGGAAAGAAAAATAAAGGTAAAGGTAATGTTTTATTTCAAATAAGACAATGCTGCAGCACACTATCTTGTCTCATCATTCCTCATAGGGACATTTTTCCTTAAAATATGTTTCTAACCCAATGGAGAATAATTTTACAAAAGTGAAAATGTGTTTTGTCCATTATAGTCCAGGGAATAAAAACGTCCTTCATTTTATGCATAGGTGTTATTATTTGAAAGAAATTCCAAAATATACTTGCTATGGGAGAGTTGTTGCACTTTTGGACAACTTGACTTCAAGACAGTTTTTCAGGGGTTTGGAGCAGGTGTCAGTAGTGCTTAAGGACTCTATTATGTAGAAGACATCCTAATATTTTTAATTGTTCCTTTAGATCATGATTTGGATTAGCGAAAGGCATCCAAAAGATATTTTCAAGTTGTCTCTACGCTTTTGTTAGAGACACCCTGGGTTTTGGGAGTGACCTTCAGAAAATCCATCTTTCTCCCTGATGGAGTGACCAAATTACATTCTTGGTGAATCCATGTTGTAGTAGACTTCAATATATTTCCAATGAGATATGAAGTGCTCAACTTGGAGTATTTTATGGCCTCCAAAAGTAGGTTGGAAGATGGCGCTATGTTTTTGGTGCACTTTTGGAGGTGGCGTTATGCACAAATACACTACGCTGTGCATAGCCTAACTGTGCTGCACACATGGAAGAGTATCCCAAAACTCACCAAAAATCATCCAAATTCAAATTCTAAGCTTTCATTCCTATTTTCTAGTTCTCTAAGCCATCTAGCAAGTAAGTACTCTCATTTCACTCCCTCTTATACTTTGGTAAAACAAGTGAATGATGGTTAGTTTAGTCATCTATAGTTTGTGTGAATTTCATGCTTTGAGTTTGCAAATGATCAGTTGGAGCTTTGAAACCCTAAAAATAGCTATCCCTATACCTATATTTTCATGAAACACATCATCCCCATTCACCAACAAACCATTTCCCTTCATTCTACTTCACCTCATTACAAACCCTAGCTATAATCTATCAAATTGTTCAATTTCCCTAGCTAGGACTGTGTTTAAATTTCCTATTTCATCTCCCTCATTCATTTCCCTTCATTCAACTTCCTAAGGATTCCTAAAACCTCTATCCATCTCCAAAAATTTCCCTACTCCCATCTCCCTTCCGTAACTCCCTCATTTCACCACTTCAATCACATTTCACTGTTTTTTTCCCATTTCCTATCATCTATGGTTTCAAAGTGGAAGGAGATTCTTCATCATCAGAAAAGATAAAACATCATAAAGGAGAGAGGACTCTAAGGTTTGAGCCCACAAACTAAAATGATATCAATTCTTCACCATTAATAATACAATGCTTTGAAGATGTCAACTACCTAGGGTTTTGTCAAAGAGTGGAAGCGATAAGTTTTCATGAGCAACTCATTAATTTGATTTCCATGAATCTAAAAGGAGAAAAGGGCACCATTGCAGGAATTGATTTCACATTTACAATTTCTGTCATCTATTTTGCCACAAGGGTACCAAATCATGGAGAGTATTGGTTCAAAGACATGAACCTAGACCTAGAAGAGAACAAAAGGCACCAATGGAAGAATTGACCTTTGAGGAGAGGGTTTCCATGGAAATAAATGAAGACAGGGAGTTTTAACTTAACTAGATCAATTTCCACCTTGAGAATCTCCTTGAGAAGGAAAGAAAATATAATCAATTTCTTAGGTATATGGTGCACCACTACCAGCCTCAAAACATGATCGCCAATGTCAAGGTAAAGCAACTTGAAAACAATCTCAAAGAAGCCATAAAGGACCAAAAGGATGAGGGAAAACTAGAGATGCTTTTCGAAGCATCTATGAAGATTTAAGATACATAATGTTATAGATTCTAGACAATTTTGAGCAAATTCTTAGCACTTTTACTTTTTGTGAATTTTGGAGCTAAATTCAGAAAATCAGTAGCTCCAGAAACACAGCGCCTTGGCACTGCGCTTTTCCTCAAGAATCTATTTCAGGAAAAATCTACATTTTTGGAAAGCTATTTCCATCCTCTACAAACCAATTTACTGAAATATTATAGAGGTGACTCATTTTTGGATAAAAGTGCAAAAAAGTGGCAAAAAACTAGCATTCTAGACCCTTTTTTGACAGGCACTACGCACCTGAAGCGACCTTGAGAGAATGGATTTTTTAAGGCCTACCCATGGTCCAAATTCAAAAATTCAAACTGTTATGGAAACTAAATTTGAAGGGATAGTTGAACGTTCTATCAAATTTTCATGTTTACCTCTATATGGCACCTCAAAAGCAGCACATAGTCAGAACTGCGCTTTTGCACTTTTCTGTGTTTTAATTTGTAAATTTCACTGTGTAAACTTTCTAGTTTCCAGTTTGACTTAGTCAAAGTCAAACATCTTTATGTAATGGCACTATTTTCAAGGCTAGGTGATGCAGACATGAATAAATGTACATCAGGTTGTTTTTTATGTTTATTAGGCCTCATAAAGGAAGCATACTCCTAAACAAACTCTCCATGAAGTGTTTGAGTTTCACCTTCTCACTCTCACCTGTTGCTTGAGAGAATCTTGGAGTTGGTTCTTCCACCAAGGAATTAAAATCTTGAAGGTGGGAAATTGGTCTAAGAGAGTCTACATGTATCATTTCTCTTTTATAGAGAAAGGTTGAACTTTTTCTGAAGGAGGCTTGCATGTAATCATCTTTTCAGGTAATACAAAGACGGGTTGCAGCGATTTTCAAGGAACTCTAGCCTAGTGAGTTCATGGTGCTTGTTCTTAATTCTATTTGCTTTCTAATGGTTTAACCATATTTATCTACATGATATCTCTTCTTTCTATGGATTCCTTACAGTGAAATATACATAATTCTTGTTTCTCAAGCTCTGTTTATCTAGTTTTCATAGTTATGTTTACTTTTTCTCATTAGTTTGTTCTACATTTTATCTTCTATACTACACTGACAATATTCTAAATACACCATGGATTTTTGATATCTAGCTCCTTCTCATATTTTCTCCTTCACTCCTATAGCCTAGACCTATTTTTGACCCCAAACCTTAGTTCAGCAAACCCTAAAACCCAAATTTTCATAAACAAACAAACAAATATATATACCTAGCCTAAAAATCATTTTATTTAAAGTCATATCACTGATAAGAGACTTAGAGAGATCCTTCTCATGATAAGTAAGGCTAGCTACTGAGCTGAAGTGGTTTGAGGTTACCCTTCACGATTTCCTTTCCAGCCCAGGGAATTGTAAGGACTAACACCCCCTCCATTCTTTCCTGAAATATTTGGTGAACCTTCCATCTGTGATTTCGCATGTGTATCTACATCTATGGATGCACCCATTGTTGATCACTTGCAGGATACACCAGATGTTAGTCCATCATCTGAAGAAGGAGAGGAACTATTCATTGAAAATCCACTTGGCCTTTCATCTGCCTTTTCTAGAAACACACAAGTTGAATTTGTTCACTTTTCATCTACCACTCTGTTTGATTCATTATATCATGAGGATGTCAATGAAATCATTGATTTTTCTAATCATGGGCATCATGATCCATTTATTCGAAAACCCCCACACTGTCGAGGCACTTCAGCCCAAGCTGATGGTTATGCTAGGCCCTCAATATCCTGAGATTGGTTTCACTTCTGACCAAGAATTTTTTCAATCACTCAAGGCTCCTCATCACTCATATGTATGCATTGAAGATCAATCCCACACACAAATCATGCTTCCTCCACTCGAACTACATGATCCCATCACTCATGCATTGGAGGCATCTTACATTGCAATACCACATGCACGACGCAAGTTGTCTTTGTTTCTTTCATTTTCTTGTATGTCACAGTCAATCATATGCTTAAAACATGCACGCAATGTTGCACAACACCATGACAAGTCCACGGACCACATGTCATGTACTTGCACTCACTTATGTCGTGTGGACACCATTAAACATGAAGTGTGATTGTCTTCATTGTTATATTTTTCTTGTTTGTTGGTTCGCACAACCAAGTTTCTTGCGGACCAAGCCTTCACCAAAATGGGTCAACCAATGCATCAGTGGCTGCATTGGAAAGATCACTTCACGTGATCAGCCCCATGCACCATTAGCTTATGAGTAGGAGTAGTGTTTTCTTTTAGTTTGTCTGCTTGCATGCTTGTTTTCTTACTTTCTTTGCTTGTTTGCTTGCCTGCTTGTTTTCTTACTTTTATTTCGCATTTTCTTCTACTTCTTCTTTGCTTTGTTGTTTGTTTTCTTGCTTTATTCATAGGTTAGTTTCGCATGAAACCATGTATGACTCTTGAAACAAGCTGGGTAAATTATAAGAGGCCTCGTGCAACTATCAATATTTGGTTATCTGTCATCCTGCCTCTGAGTGAAGAACTTGTTACTTTTAGTCCATGATACGTTGATGGAAAATATGCATTGTTCAAAGTGAACCTTGGTGAAAACACAATTCTTGTGCGGTAAATAGTTTCACCTACTGTAGTTGGTTGTTTTGGGTTAACCCTTGTCAGCTTAGTCAAGTAGAGTAAGATGAGGGGGAAAACCTTATCAAGCATGTTAGAGGTATATAATAAACTACTTCTCTGAAGGAAGAACCTCTTCTACAATCAATAAGTCAGGATCCCTCTTCCACCTCTAAAATGAATAAGTGTTATCCACAGTTATGGAAATAAATTAAAAGTGAGAAATTTGAAAAAAGAAAAATGAATAGTGCAAAAGAAGGGAAAGGCTTCTTGCATAGAGAGGTGATACAAGTAGCTTCCCCGAGGTACTGACCAGGCTCACTGGCAGTGGAAAGATGTTGGTGTTCCTGCGTGACTCTACTGAGCTACTATCCAAGCGTGTTGGCAGCGGAGCAACACCAGAGATGAAACTAAGACTCTGATGAATATACTTCTTATGCACCAATATACACCTCAATCCCAATTGAAACAACTGTGTTTCCTTGGCCTGTAATTTGTGTTAATTGAGCAAGAGCTTGGCAGATGCTACATCTTACATTCAAGCTAGTGTGAAACTAAGATGAAGTGAGAACTGAAGAAAACTTTCGGAGGGGTTAGACTTGCTTATCATGAACAAAGTCCATTCATAGAGTTGGATTTCTAGCAGTCCATTGCCAAGCGGTGTAGCCTCTACAACCACCCCCCAAAATGTTTCCTTAGCTTTATTTTGGAGCCTCCCTTGCTTCATCAAGTACACAATCTTTAGTGATTTTCTTGTAGAATTAAAACTTGTCAATCAGAGCTTATTGCGTTCCCCTCATAGCTTGTTTCTCCGAACATGGTATAGCTGTACGGTGAGCAGCTGCCTTAAGAAATTGTGCAATTCTGGAGGGAAACCAACCTTCCTTTTATAAATTGCACATTTATTTTTAGTACCCTACTAGGCTCTAGAATTATGCAAATCTGTGAGTCAAGATCCACAGAGAAAATTGTGCAATTCCTCCCAGCAGGGCTGCTCAGCCTAGGAATTGCACATTTTTGGGTAGCAATCAGCTGCTTTGCCTAGAAATTGTGCAAATCTCTTGGGAAGCCAACCTAGCTCCTTCCCAGAAATAAACATTTTTTCCTCCGAGCTGAGCAGATTGTTGCATGTGTAGTTGAGTTGACTGGTTCCACTCGAGACAAAGAAAAATTGACTTGCATGCATGGGCTTCTTTTTCCTAGAATACAAAAAGAAACATGCAAAAAGCATCCCTAGATTTTAGGGAGCTATTTTTAGTAGCTGGAGGTTACATGTAAAGATCGTATTAGAATCTTTCCTCCAAGTGTTGCGTTTTCCTAGATTTGTGGAATACATGTCATGAGATTCAATTTATTTATTCAAAGCTTTAAATATCATTTCTTCACATCGATCTTGAAGCTCTAACATCCCAGAGCACATCCAAGACTCTTCGACACATACAACTCAACTATTCATGGGTAAGTGGTCTTAACTTTGCAACATTTCTGTCGCTTTTTGTATTTTCGCTGGTGAGAGTGTTGTTTGCTTGATTTATGTGAATGCTTGCTATCATTTACATGCATACTAGCATGTACTAGCACCATTTCAGTTTTCGTTAGCATCTCATTATTGTCATATGCATGAAACTATTTTCGATGAATGGTCACCAATTCAGTGACTCGCTTCATCCACATGCATTGTTCCATTTTACATAATCTCTCATTCACTGTTTACATGCATGGTCATTTGATTCTTCTTACACTTAGTATCTCCATGAATTCATAATCACATTTTATTTTAGTTTCCCATTGGCGAGTGTGGGCAACCTTGGCCCAGACTTTGCCACATCAAGACAACAATGTGCTATCCTGAGTGGGAAGGTTGTTGCTTCCTCTTAGGAAATGTGAATTTTTTCCTAGGATATTTCCTCTAGTCTTGCATTGCACAATCATGAGGAATAGTGACTATTGGCCTAGAAAATTACGCAGTGCAATCACTGAGCCTACAACCACTGCCTGTTGAAATTGTGCATTCTGCAATTCTAGCAGCTAGCAGGCTAGCTTGGATTGTGCATTACACAAACACAATAGCCAATCAGCCTCCACAGACAACCCAAACTGACTTTTGCGTAGTTCAGGTAGCCAGTCAGCCAGCCTCCCAAAACAAATTGCACAATCTTTTCCAGTCAATCCCTAGGTATGTTGCATGTCTTTACTCAAGTTCTCCTTTTACTTTGGTGACAGATTTCTTGCCATGCATGTCACATTTTATCTATATCTAGTAGGTGTTCATCTGCCTCTTAGCAATTCAAGATCAATGACCTCTAAGAGAGCAAGATCAAAGGACACTGATGGAAGTGCAAATGGAGCATCGGTTGAGCAAGTCTCTACAAGACTACCGGTCTATGAAGATACCAAACTTATTGTAGACAAGGACATCGAGTTGAAATGGAAAGAAGTCAATGATGCATTTGTAGGTACATTTGGGGAAGACCTCGAAGGCCTCCAAGTATATGTGAGCATCCACAAATCTGGCTTGTGCCGGATTGCATGCAGGTATCTAGTGGTCCCGTGCATGGACATTATACATTGGATTGTCTCGCACACTAATCCCGAGATGATGACATTAAGCAATGTCAACAAGATTAAGATTTATACCTTTAGGGCACATGATTATGATGAGATGCATTAGATGTCAGAGCCTGTGATCATCATGGAAGCACCCTTTAGCTTACCCAACAACAATGCTAATTTCAAATACATTTTGAAGAATTGGGTAAAGGAGGTAGCTAAATTCAGCATGACACCCAACAAGATGTACAAGACAAAGATGCTGTGAAAATCATATCAATACTTGGTGATCTCTACATGTCGAATGTGTGGCAAAGAAAGCATGAAACATTCCCACAGATTTGGGTGATCATGCTGCACCAACTAGCCAAAGAAGGAAAAGTATGCAATTGGTTTGGCATGTTGCATCATTAGCTGAAGGAACATGCAACAAGGGCTCAACAACTACCCAAAGGTATGCAAGAATATATCTACATGTCCACCTAAATCTTGGATGAAATTTGTGCCCAACAGGAGTTCCCAGGCTTGAAGTGGGCATGGACACTGGTGGAGACCGTTTTGAACACTTATTGTAAGATGTTGTCTGAACTCAACTTCAGAGGAGTTATCACGGATCTGTCCGATCATTTTGTCACCCTAATTTGCAAGATGATATTCGAATATGATCCACCTTGCATGTAAAAGGCAACAATGGAGGCACTGATAGACATAGATGATTGGTATACCTCACCATATGACACCTTCATACAGATTTACAATGCGAAGAAGCCTCCTCATGTTCTACCGAAGTTTTCCTTGGACATATTCATTATGTAGGAAGTATCATATCACATCTCAGCATGATTGATAGATAGGGTGATGTTGGCTTATTTGGGCCTGACCCAGGTTCAAAAGAGTTATTTAGCCAAACAAATCTCGTAGCTACTAGCCCTTTCTGCAATAGCCCATAGAGCGCAGACTGAGGTCTCACCCTAGGTAGTAGGGGAGGGTGTTGGAACTAGGTTTCTGCACCCTAGGGATGTCTTGGTGTGGTCTGGAGGTTTTGTGCACTGGTTTACAGTTCCGTGCTGCTCAGTATTTCCATAGATCTGACTTGATTAAGTTTTTTGTCTTAATGCGCTATTCTATTACACGATGTGGTTACCAATTACAAATTTCTTTAAGAAAAAATTTAACCATCACAACCGATTCACGTATTAAAATAAACCCAAATTTATAATCATTCCAACCATAAGAAAATTAAATAGATATTATGATAGTTCAAAGAAAACACAGAATTTCAGAAGAAACTTATATTTATTTCCACTTTACCCTTAATACATCCAAATCTGCCCTGCGCACTTAGCTGCAGGGGTCCGCGTACATAGTTGCAGACTTTCCAGGCCTCTACGCACACAGTTGCAGAGGCTCTACCTACTACCCCTATTCCTCGACTCAGACTTACAGACACTTTCAATCTATCTTCTTCAAGAACCCATTACATTTCATATTTCTGATTCCTTATTAAAAACTCTACTTCCTCTACGCATAGAGCCTCACTCTATTTATATCCTTCCTTGTCCCGCGATCCTTGCATGAGCCAACTCTATTTATGTTTCTTTACATTATTTTTTGGCTCACTACCCTTTGACTTGACCTATTATAATTTGCGCTCCATGCTTCCAGCAGAGTCTTTATCCTAACTTCACCCAAAAATATCCAGCTTCACGTCCTTTGATCGGTGCGTGGAGCTTTTGCAACCCAACAGTTCCCCAACATAATCATTGTGACTCGTCCCGAGTCACTCTGTTGGCATAGTAATCTTCTCACATAGGTCAGTTAGCATCCTATGTGCCTCACTTCTTTCAGTAGTAATTTTTTCTGTCATTCGTTGCATCATTTCCACGTGTATGGTTGTCAACTCAGTCTCAGGCAGCATTGTCTCAATGGTGGCGTAATCACTTTGCATCTAAGCTACCCTACGCTTGATGGTGGTCGAAACTGCAAATGCCTCATGCAGCCATGGCTGGAGACAATCTTTAATCATGACTACCTTCTGCTGAGCTGTGCCAACTTAGATCTTTAGGTCTTAGGCTTCCCTTATCTTAGCCAGGCACTATGTGATAGTGACCATCGACACAGTTCCTTTGGTCCTGTCATAAGCTTCCTGAAGCTCTCGAGCTTTGGTTTCCAAGCACTGAAGGGTTGGGTCCGTTTGAAGGGTCGTGAGTGTGACAATCGACTGTATGAACAAGTCCTCACATTCCTTCATTGTCCTTGTAAGCATTTCTCAGTGACGGTGATGATGTTCTTGCGCTGCTACACAATCTTAAGAGGCCTCGCTGGATGAGTCTGTAATTTTAACTCTATAATCTGAACACTAAGCTCCTGCTAGATCCGTGAAACCTCCTCCTTGGCATTACGAAACTCAGTAGTCATCTTCTGAACTTGGGTCTCAATAGGGGGATCAGTTGTAATCTCTAATTCAGGGGCACTTTAACAAGCTTCCGCAACAATCTACTGCATTTGGTGGTTATGTGTGATGGCTTCATCCTGTTGGATGCGCAGCTATTCAAGATTTATTTTTTGCTCCTAGAGAATTTGTTCAGTACGGCCTTCCCGGGTGTGGAGCTCTCTCATGGTACTATCCTAGGGTTATTGCAATATTTCATGTGGTAAAGTAGCTATGTTGAGTCTTAATCTTGTAAGCCATCCCAGCACACTCTATCCACCATGTTGTTGATGATCAATGCGCCTGCGGGAATTGCAATAACATAGGCAACTTAGGTCTTCAGTAATGGTTATGTAGCTGCCGTACCGAAACCCTTAGTACCAGTACTTTCAACTGTGGGCGCGACGTGGAGTCCTAACATCTATAACTACGTACAGAGCTCCCCCAACACAATCTGCTGCTTAGACGTGGCTTCGTCAACTGCATGACATGTGGCATCACGAACAACATTTTCGATGTCTTTTAGGTCTCCCTCTATTAGGATGGTCACCTTGTTGTCTGTCTTAGATGCCTTCGCCTTCTTCCGCAGCTTCAACCGCTCAAGTGTCGCTGAGCGCTTTAAAGGAGCCCCCATAGTAGTGGATGGAGTATCTATTGCGACTAGCTGGGTGGTTTCCTTCTGACTGCCTTTGTTCTTTATCAATGTCTCCTCGCTAGGTTGGATCTTTCCTGCTGCTGTGAGTGCTGCCTCCCGAGCTGCTTTAACTTGCACATCCAATAGTGCATTCCACTTTTGTTGTGCAGCGTGCTTGGCTTCCTCCTTTTTTTCTGAATAACAACCTCGTCTTGTTCTTCCGTGAAGGGTCTACACCAAGCTGCTAGCGAAGTATCCACAATCCTATCAATAATGTCATTAACGACAATAAACCAGAGTGATGTCCATGCCTAGTCCAGGTCCTTCTGCGCCCTGATGTAGACATGACGCATGTCTGCTTTAAATTTGGCAATGTGCTTCATGCTTTCATATATCTCATCAGTTAAGAGGGGTAACTTATTAATCCATTGCCACATAGTTGTGTCCATTAATATCCAAAAGATTTCGATATTGGGAATTCATCTTGCCTCCCATGTTGCCCAAAGGGAAGCATATCGAGTGGCTTCAGGCCATTCCAGATCCAAGATTGGAAACTGGCTTTCTTCGGGTAGGTCAGTGGCGACCAGCATGATAGATAAGAGCAACCATGCATAATGGAATCTCATGCCTTCCTCCTACATGTCATGGCAATTGATATAAAACTCTTCACAAAGGAAGTTTGACCAATTGAACCATACATTGGTTTCACATTCCTTAGCAAGAGCGATAAATCCAGTGGTGACCTCAGTTTTGCGGCATTTCCTCATGACTTTCCCCACTAGCAATTGGGTGGCAATGCAAACTGCATTATTGGAAATACTATTAATGGATACCCTCGCTATCCCTTGGCTAGCTAGTACTTCTTCTTCAGTTGTTATATCATGATGACATTGTTACCCTTATCTATAATCTCCCAAGGGTGTCTCCCATCGTAGGGTAGGTGCAAAACCTGGTGAACCATTTCCGCTTTGATACGAACGGGTTGACCAACCCATAATATATCCTCATGGATTAAACAAAGAAAATGCTTTATGACCAACATGGTGATAGGGGGCCAGAGAAAGTGAGGAATCGACAAGAGACAGAGTAATCCATCTTTGTCCACTTCTCGTAGCCACGCCTTTCGCTGCAGGGTTGTCATTGTCCCTTCTATCTTCAGGTCCATTAGTTCCTTCGTCACCATATGGGGAAACTTTAATATATCTACAAGGTGCCAATCTTCGAACTCCCTTGTCGTAACATAGCCAACCACTGAGTTTTCCACTGGCACACCCTTTGGTAGCAATGGGGTGATGATTACAGAGTCGACTTCATCTAGATTTTTAGGTACTTTGGAATTCCCTTTACTTGGCGGAACATACTTGGGTCACCTTATTGGTTGTATGGGGTATTCTTCAGGGAGGACTTCTTCGATGTATGTGGGAGGACCCTCATCTTCTTCCCCGCTTTCAATTATCACAGTTTTAGCCTTCTCCTCCATCGTGACTTTTCTGGACTACAGGTGCCGAGGTGACCTTCTTACTGGGTTTGGTCTCTGAGGATTATTATTGGTCTGCAGCGTCTGGGGATATTTGGGGAGCTTAGTGGTCTGCAGAATGGTTGTCTGTGGCCTGTCTATGGTAGGATCTTGTGCCTTCAGAATTGCATCTTCGTAATATTTGGGAAATGCCCGAAACCATGGACTATTTTTGAATTGCTCATCACTCATCATGTTGTTGACACTGGGCAGTTTTCTTGCAGAGTGGTAAGACATGGTGGCGTGACCCTGACTCTGATTATATATGATTTGACATTCCAAGTTGGTTGCTTGCTATTGCGATAGTTCATAAATGTGATTTCGGTGGTTATTCCTCTGCCTTAATTGCCCACCACTGGCTTCGTAGTGCTTTAAACGGGTCACTTTTTCATGGATAGTACTTGCAATGGTCGCTTTCCTTCTTTCCTTCGTTGCAGTGAATCCCCAGGGACGCAGATGTGGTTTTTCTATGTATGTGATGGTTCTATCGTGCGACTTCTCAACAACCTAGTTTATTATCCTTCTCCCTCTTTCAACTACATGGGGCATTGGGGCTAGGTCTCTAACGTATACTTAGGTGGGGGAACCCCTAGTACGGGTCTTCCAGTTCCCGAATAGCCCGGGTTGCGAGCACCCTATACGTTCCCTCGATCCTACTACTGAATTATGGTGCACAAATCCCTATTCTTTTGGGTGTAGTCGCAACGACACTAGTGGGGTCAATGCTTGTAACAGGTTTGAAGAGCTAGCCATGTTTGTTTCCTTTGGTAATTCCTTTCCATAATCTAGGTAGGTAACTTCTAACTGCAACTCCGCAATTGCTTTTTCCAGCTTCGTAATTTGTGCGCGAAGTCGGGCCCCAGTTTCTTCTAACTTAGTAAGTCATAGTCTCCCATGCAGAATGGTTGTCCAAAGTTGTTGAAATCTATCGTGGACGTTGTCACCAGTGGAGTGGGCTACACTAGTAGTGGTTAGTCGGGCTATAGAGAGATGGTTCCTCCCATCGTTGTGAACTTGTGTTTCACACAGGACCAGTTGGAGTGTCCTTCATCTGATGCACATTTTTATCTTTCACTCTACCACTTTATGCCATTGTGGCCACAACACACATCCTTTAATCCGGACTTGAAACCCTCATCTATATCCCAGCTTCTATTTCTCCCCTCTAGGTGTGCACAACCTGTCTTTCGGTACACTGGGCTGCTCCCATATTACGCATAATGTACCAGGAGGGCTGAGCTGTGCTTCGATGGTCATGCCATTCTCCTCTAGTTGGGGTCTTTCTTCTGTCATTACGTGTTGTACCAAACGAGTCACCATATTTCAGTTGAGTTTTGTAACTGCATGTAGTCAATTCTGCCATCACCCTGCCTCCTCCTTAGAATCCATGTTGTAGTTACTATCACATTCCCATGAGGTTCCTCTATTGTCAATGGATTGCATTTGTTCTGAGCCTTGTGTTGCTACCTAATAAATGCAATCTAGTTCATCGTCACTTCCTTCGTCATGTATGGGTTCAGTATAGTGTTACCCTTCTGCTGGGTCCAACGGAACTACTATGCATAGTGACTTCTTTTCGAATGTTATCTTGCGTTTTATGTTAATTATCCCTTTCATTTCTGTGGCCCAATCAATTCTGAGCAATGCACGGTAAGGATTGTTGTCATCAACAATCTCTATGACTTCGAAATCGGTCTGGGTACTCACACCATCAATATCCACTGTCACTCCTTGCAATTGACCGATTGGTAAGATCTTTTGTTGGTTGGCCATTGATAATTGAATAAGGGACCATTGCAGTGTAGGCTTGCCCATACACTCCTAGGTTTGTTTGGGAAATATGTTTACATCTAAGCCTAAATCCAGGATAACTTGATCCATTTCATAGTCACCAATTTGCATTGTCAGTCTCATCTCTTGTCCGGTGTGCATAGCATGTATTCCTATCTTCCGGACGACCTGGAGTTCACTAGATCTGGTGCACCTAGTGATCAGCTCTTGCAATCCTTGCACAGCGTTATGATCATGCAGCAACTTCATGCAGGTTTCAAGAAAGGTAGTGATCATGGAGGAGTCCACTCCTAACTCCATTCGATCCATCCTACCTGGTGTAGATGCTTTTCTGAAGCTCCACTGAGCTTCTCTCTCCCCCATCTTCCCCTATTTCAACTCAGTGTTATGTTCATACATAGGTGTGTTGCACCTTTCCCACCTTCATTCCCTCGTACATTTGTGTCGCTTCCTAGTACCATATTTATACTAGGCTCCTCTTTGCAAGGTTCCGTGTGCATCATTTGGATATTCTGGGTTGGTGGAGGTTGGAGTACTCCCTTTTCACTCAATTGGGCAATTAAGGTTGGATAGTCCACCAATTCATGATCAAACTGTTTGTAGTAGGGACATGAGATCCTGGTTGGGTTAGTGTTGTAGCGAGCGTAGTGCCCTCATCTACCACAATTATAACAAATTTACTATCCTCAGCCCCGTCCAGACCCCAATCCTCTTGCCCAACCATGTCCTTGAAATACTCCCTACACTTTAGTCTGCATCCGGTAGGCTGGGGTTCTCTCTAGCATTAAGTCATAACTTTGACACGTTCACTCATCATGTCCCACTAATCGAAAAAAGTTACAATAAAACTATTGTGAGGTTTGGGTTTACTTCTATAATAGGTGGTAGTTATCTATCGCATGCTTCCCGCCCACCTGGAAAATTGCACACCAGAGCACCTGCGCAGTACTTGGTCTTCCTTGTACCTCTACTTTTAATGGCATCAAGCCTCCTCCTACCAGATCATTTAAGAAAAGCGAAGAATGGTCCTTGTCATGCGCTTGGATCTTACATTTAATATAGCCTACCTCTGGGCATACCTCGGGTCGAGAAATTCTTCCTTGCTTCAGACTCTACACTTCCAGACTCATGTTTTGAAGTTGCATGTGTATTTGCTGAACTCCCAACCCTAGGTCCAGTATTGGGGTCATGTGTAACCTCATTGCTTTCTCGAGTGCCCCGGCTTGGGTTGAGATCTTATGTTGTGACGAAGCCATCCTCAAATGGGGCATCAAGGATGCCAAAAACCATGTGCAATGTTGCCCATCTGTTAAAGTCATGTTACCTTCACGAATAGTACTCTTTAATCTATGGTCCAGATCCCATGGGGTTTCACTAGGCAACATTGCTATCTCCTTGAATCCAATGACCGATTGGGCTTCAGACTTTGGTTTGCCAAACTCTTTATTCAGCATGTCCTAGATCACCACTATTCCCTCATTTGGATGGTCGGTTGAGTATTTTATATACCATGTAAGTGCGCGGTCCTGTAATGTACTGAGCAGAGTGGCATTTTTAATGTTTTCATATGTTATGCCTTGCACGTCCCATACATATTTTATCACAAACCAAAACCGACTTGGCTCTTCATTCCCTACACCTTGAAATGTGGATAACTTGACTGCAGTCGCCATTCCAGCTTTTGGTCGTGGAGGAGGTGGAGGTGGTGTTGGTGTGGATGGACTTGATGTGAGTGAAGCTGGTGGCAGTGTAGACGCAGGTGGTATCAGTGGGAAGCGTTCTTTAATTAATCAGGCCGCACTTCCTGGCGAGAACCTAGTGCGATCCTTCTCGATTTCTCATGAGATAGAAACCAAAGGGATGTTCTCTACTTCTCCTGCTCTTTGATAATCCCCTTCCGCTCCGCATTACTCTAAACATCAATATACACGTAGAATCTATTTTTCGCACAACAACATCTTAATCCAAGTATTCAATGACTTGATGTACCTACCCCACAGTCCTTGGAGAAACTGCCTTTTTGCTTCGTTGTAACTTACAGTTGTATCTATCGTGAATTTAGTGATAAATCTCCCTATGATCCGATCTAACTAGTGGTATACTACGTGCACAAGTCTATCTTCGGTGGCTTCCCGCCTGCGCACCAGTTCCAAAGTCCACACTATCAGTTGGTCTAATCTGCACCTCCCCACGCTATCAGCTAACTTTGCAATCCACTCGTACAACTCTATTGGAAATGTTACGAAGAAGATCTCGTATATATCCATGAATATGTATCGATCCAACTACTATTCTTTTGATATACGCTAGTTTCTATTTTCCTGAACCGCGAACTCGTGAAGCTTCAGATCCCATCAATCTTCAACTTCTTTCTTCATAGAATTCCAGTGTTCCCACATTAGACACCCCTTAGGTAGATCCTAGTCTTGGCAATGGAACCATTTGTTGGCTTATTTGGGCCTGACCCAGGGTCGGAAGAGTTATTTAGCCAAACAAATCCCACAACTACCAGCCCTTTCAGCAACAGCCAGCAGAGCACGGACTGAGGTCTCACCCGAGGTAGTAGGGGAGGGTGCTCGAACTAGGTTTTTGTACCCTAGGGATGTCTTGGTGTGGCTTGGAGGTTTCGTGCACTGGTTTACACTTACGCGTTGCTCGATCTTCACACAGATCTAGCTTGATTAAGTTTTCCGTTTTTATTAGTGTGTTATTTTATTAGACGTTGTGGTTACCAATTACCAAGGTCTTTAAGAAAACATTTAAACATCACAACCAATTCACGTATTAAAATAAACCCAAATTTATAATCATTCCAACAATAAGCAAATTAAATAGATATTATGACAGTTCAGAAGAAACACAATTTCAAAAGAAACTTATCTTTATTTCCCCTTTATCCTTAATGCATCCATATCCTCCCTATGCACTCAACTACAGGGGTTCGTGCACACAGCTATGGACTTTCCATGCCTCTATGCACATAGCTACAGAGCCTCTATCTACTACCCCTATCCCTCGACTCGGACTTACAGACACGTTCAATCTATCTTCTTCAAGAACCCATTACATTTCATATTTCTGATTGATTATCAAAAACTCTACTTCCTCTACCCATAGAGCCTCACTCTATTTATACCCTTCCTTGGCCCGTGATCGCTGCAAGGGATGAATCTACTTATATTTCTTTACATTATTTTTGGGCTGAATACCCTTTGAATCGACCTATTATAATTCACGCTCCACGCTTCCAGTGGAATATTTATCCTAACTTTACCCCAAAATATCTGGCTTTGCGTCCTTTGATTGTTGCACAAGGCTTCCGCTACTTGACATGTGCACAGGAAGAAGAAGGAACCTTGGCTCACTCTTCCATTGCGCATTGGGTTATATGAGATTCGAAGTTTCAAGCATGCGAATGTCGAATCGGAGTAGATGAAGAAGTATCCGTTCGACCTTCGAAGTTACATTTGTATGACCTGTATTGTCTTGTATGAGATTACTGCACGAGAGTACAATTCAACTGTATGTATGGGGCATGTCATTGGGCAGAGGAGGACCCATGGAGATGTTGTTAGAACTCCTCCGGACTCAATGAACTGGTCGGTTCCATTGTGGAATGGTTAGCAAAGCAATGTGAAGCAACATCCTAGAGAGCACCAAAAGCAGAGGCAACAACAAAGGTGAACATACTAGTTCTCAACAAGGGCAAGAGGAAGATTTTTGTTTGCATGGAGGAAGAGAAAAGTTGCAATTTATGAGCAGATCCACTAGTGGAGAAAGAAGCTATGGTGATAGAGATGAAGAGGCAAGAATGTGAAAAATGAAACATGCAAAGGCACCGAGAGAAATGGAGAATGGAGGAAACAAGAAAAGACTTGAATGAGTTGAAGGAGAAACTCTGGAAGGAATAGGAGTTACACAAATGGGAGAGGGAAGCGCAACATGAATAGGTACAATAGGAGGTGCAACTTGTGAAGATGGATGAAAAAACACCCATATAGGTAGTGGATTCATCAGAATAGCTGGCATCATGCTAAAAGGGTGAACCATCATTGGAGCAGGAGTTTTCTCGGGAGATAGAGTAAGTGCTTGAACAAATGCATACGTATATGGAGTGGGAGGAATTAGAGGAAGACACCAACCTCATGCCTGCCCACCAAGAGGTTGACCCACCAGCTTCACCACATCCAGAAGATGAGCAAGTCCCAAGCGACCAATGAGACAAGGAGATCCTTACAGATCAGCCGAAAGGAGAGATGCACAACATATCATTCGACAAGTCTCAACATAGAATTGTGCAACATTCCAGAGTGTTAACTCTGGAAGACCATACATCTTCTACACAGTATGAGAAACGAGTGATCAAGTCTGATGTGCGCAAACATCCAACAACATTGGCTGATGCTACTAGAGAATATGTCGAAGCCACTAGCTCAAGTGTTTTCTTTCTGATAGCTGAGAATGAGTGAATGAAGAAGGAGCTACAAGTAGCAAAGAAGGAAAGAGAATTGGTTACAGAATCCGCCCAAGTAGAATTGAAGAAAGTAGTACTAGATGAAGTGATTTCCATTGACACAGCCATGCAAGTGTTGTGTTCCAATTTTTGTACGATGCATAAGGAACTCATCCATCTCAATGTATGGCAATAATGATGTGATAGAATAGCACATATCCTATCAAACGTGCATGCTCCTGTTCATTACATGCGAACATGGACGATGAGATACAAGGGAGCTCCACTTCACTTGCCTACAATGGTGAAGCTTGGAGTGGTCAAGCTGAAAGCACACATCTCGAGTCATATCTAGAACTATGAAGAGCTCCTGCAACTTATCACTAGTCTACAGGCTTCCCATGCATGTGTATTGAAGAGTATGGATGTTGTGGTGCACACACATGCGATCCCATCTATTGGGACTCTCACCCAGTGTTACAGGGAAAACTGTCTACACGGAACTGCTTATCCCACTAAGGTGTGATAGCTACCTTAGAAACAAACAAAGTAAAGCTACTATCGTTTTTCCTTTATGAAGTATATATTAGAGAAGAACAAAGAAGACCAACCTCTGTCTTGCGCTAATCTCCTAGTTCGATTCCTCTCTCTCTTGATAGTCTTTCGCTACTTGTTCCCTTGCACGTCGAGCTTCACAGAGTACCTGTAAGATCACAGTAGCATAGAACTATAAAAGAACATGGATCTATAATCATAAGCAATCTAGGATCAGATGTAAATTGACCACAAAAATGCAGCAAACATAAATGACACAAGAGTATGTAGGAAAACTTGAATAGCTTTTATTGATAAACAAGAAAGAGCCAAGGGAGTTACAACCAGTTGTTCTGACCCAGCATCATCCCATCAGCAAGGAAGCCCCTCTTCACCTCATACAAATCTTAGATCACCCAACAATTGATGTTGTCTCAAGAAACTAACAGAAATTCCTTACAATATGCAAAATTCCAGCCTCTGGATCTCTGGGATGAGGGATCCATATATAGATATCTGTAAGGAAGATGAGTCAGCTTGTGATTTGATTAGTGTCTTCCCTATGATAGTTCTTGCTTCCACTTGGATATTGATGATCTCTCACTCATCCTTGGTCGAATTCAGAGAGGCAAGTGTCACAGGAGAAGTTTTTGGAAGTTTCCATGCGTCACCACCTCGCGGAATGACACTGCCATTTGTCACTTCTCGCCCATCGCACCCCATAGAAGGGATTTTTGAAATGCAACACACCCACACAGTGTATTTAGGTGAGATGCAATGCACTTTGCCTATGGAGTAGCGGAAATGATCCTGTTTTGACCAGTTCTAAGCAGTTTTTCGTGGAGAAATTCTGGGAGAAGTTGTAATCAGTTGACCTTGATATAGTTTAGGGGTTAGAACAACACTTTTAGGGACTTAGGAGCCCTTGGTTTATGGACATTTCATGCTTGGGGTTGTAGTGCCCAAAAAATGTCTATAACAGTTGCCCCCTAAAGCATGAGGTCGTTAATCTTTTGATGTCGGGTGAAATGCTTTATTATGAGGATCTGAAGTTCTTTGAAGTTGGGAGGAGACCTGTAATAAGATACAATACAATACATTATCTTCATAATATTTTAATTATCTAGCTGAGGCGGGCATTCCCATGCTTAGCTTTATAAATTCATTTCATGTACATAGGACAGACAATCGTCTGAGTGTAGACTTATGATTCTGGTAGAACCATCATCCCTTTGATTGGATGATTATCTGTGCAGCAATGATGTACATTTGATGTCTTTATTTCCCTGAATATATATCGCAGCCCGGATGGATGAAACTAGATCCAGGGTCTTCAATCTCGTTTGATATTCACTCGAAGTACAAGTCTATCCATGTGAAAGACGTTCTGCAGTCGAACACGGAAAGACATCGCCTGATTACCAGCCAATGATGTAAGCTATTAACAGGCGCGAGAGGAATCACCGATAATGATAATGACCCTCAAGGTACTGCAGTACAATTCACGTGGTGTGAATAAAGGACTTGCCGTCAAACACCATGCAAAATCTTTCGGTCGAAGGCCATTGATGTAAACCTGTCGCCGGAAGTGAGAAACTTGCCATTGAGGCATGCAAGCTTCAAAGTACTGAACGGGGTGTTCCTAGATCGACTTCTTGGATAATGAGCTGATGTCCATAAGAAGCGATCCGTCATATGAGGGCCTTAATGAATCCCACATGAATGACACGGAACAGAGAAAATGATTTTAATGGAGGTGAAAACGATCTGATGACATATGGTTCAGGATGGCGGTCATGAAAGAATGGAGTGTCAATGAATTGTAGCGGGTGAGACACAGGTGAATTCTCTGAATGACTTCTCTTGAACATATTGGCGACACTGACATGATGGATTGGTAGAATTACCCCAAATGTGGATGGTGTGATGGGACCATGGTGATGTGACCGGTGAATGAAACAACCCAACCCGACTTGGATGCAGAGTGAAAGTGTCATGTTCAAGAGCGACTTGCTACCAACAAAGTTTCTTCAAGTTTTCTTCCCAATTTTCCCCAGTCATTGCTGACCAGTACCTTTACGTTCCCTTTCAGACTCTCTAAAATTGAAAAGGACCTAGTTATCTTTGTCGTTAAACTCGTTAAAACTTAATAGCGACAAACTTGTCCATAACAGACAAGAACAAGTTTCATTATCGCTAGGCTCATTAATCCTTTATCGATTGGCTAAATGAAGAGCCGCACCACCAGCCATCCTACCAAAAGTGAACAGAATAGTCCTGAGAGACCTATCAGTGACATCACGGATGATGGTCTTGTCGTCCTTACTCGGCTGAGATCCCTCTCTGCAATACCGACGAACATAATCTCTCACAGATTCACCTCCTCGGGCTAAACTTGATAAAGAGATGGGGGCACCCCGCCTCAACAATCCAGTCAAGAAGTATATGTCCACTACAGTCAAGGGGATGGATTTGACCCTCCCCTTCCTTGTGCAATGAAAATCCTAGCTACTAAGGAAAGAGAGACAATATTCTTTCACAAAGAGCAAAGAGCACACTCTAAATGCACCTTTCTAAATCAAACCAATCAAACAGTCTAAATGCAAATGCACATGCATGTATTTGGTTTCAGCTTTCTTAGTATGTGAATGGAGAAAAGAAAGCTAATGCACAAATATGAATTACTTTTCAAGTGACAATTACCAACAAGTTTCTTTTCGAAATAAAAAATGGAGACAATCACAACACCTTACGATTTGGAAATGAATACTTGCTTTCAACACTAGAGAAATTACAAATTCAGACCAAATACAATAGTAACAGGATAATCGACTATCTACAGCAAACAAACTCTTTCCTATGACTGAAAACGACACTTGCGACGCTTTCAAATCAAAGGATGACAATACGATTACGCTACTTTTGTAAAGGAGAACTGAGAATGACTCAACAAATACACAAAAACATTTACAGTTCTTTTGTACAAAGGAGGCGGAATAACAGCAAGGAAAGGGGGTTTCAAATAGAGATATACTGATCACAGGCAGCAAAATTCATGAATAAAACTAGAAAGAATGAATCACAGGAACCAAAACTTAACAATGCCTAGTCTGATCAGCGCACTGTAACATAGGGAATTTGAAATGCAGCGCACCTACTACACTCGGGAACTGCGGTGAATTTCAGATTCACAGAACACTACCTATGCTGGGTGAGAGATGAGACTTTTCTTGGGTTCCGGGTCACAGTTTGCAGTTCAGTTCATGGGTTTTGGCCTAGCAAATGGTAATCAGTAATGCAACAATCAGGGGTAGATCTAAGGAGGATCTAAGAGATATCACAAAGGGCAATCAGAGAGTTTGTAAATCAGTTGTTTAATTTATAAACAAATCCCAGAGATTGACTAAAGCAGCATTTATCTACTTTGCATTTGCATAGAAAATGCAGTTCGAAAGCTACCTAGCTCAACTTCAGGCTCCGTCTGTAAGTTTATAAAATAGACAACAAGGAAGATAAACAAACAAACTAATTCGTCCCCCGTGGAGTCGCCATTTTGTTACAGGGAAAAGTGTCTACACAGAATTGTTTATCCCACTAAGGTATGATAGCTACCTTAGAAACAAACAAAGTAAAGCTACTTTCATTTTTCCTTTATGAAGTATAGATGGGAGAAGAACAAAGAAGACCAACCTCTGTCTTGCGCTAATCTCCTAGTCCGATTCCCCTCTCTCTTGATAGTCTATCGCTACTTGTTCCCTTGCACGCCCAACTTCACAGAGTACCTGTAAGATCACAGTAGCATAGCACTATACAAGAACATGGATCTATAATCATAAACAATCGAGGATCGGATGTAAATTGACCACACAATTGCAGCAAACATAAATGACACAAGAGTATGGAGGAAAACTTGAATAGATTTTATTGATAAACAAGAAAGATCCAAGGGAGTTACAACCAGTTGTTCTAACCCAGCATCATCCCATCAGAAAGGAAGCCCCTCTTCACCTCATACAAAGCTTAGATCACCCAACAATCTGATGTTGTCTCAAGAAACCAAGAGAAATTCCTTACAATATGCAAAATTCCAGCCTCTGGATCTCTGGGATGAGGGATCCATATATAGATATCTATAAGGAAGATGAGTTAGCTTGTGATTTGATTAGTGTCTTCCCTTTGATAGTTCTTGCTTCCACTTGGAGATTTATCATCTCTTACTCATCCTTGGTCGAATTCAGAGAGGCAAGTGTCACAGGAGAAGTTTCTGGAAGTTTCCATGCCTCTCCACCTCGCGGAACGAGACTGCCATTTGTCACTTCTCACCCATCGCACCCCATAGAAGGTATTTTTGAAATGCAACGCACCCACACAATGTATTTAGGTGAGATGCAATGCACTTTGCCTATGGAGCAGCTGAAATGATCCTGTTTTGACCAGTTCTCAGCAGATTTTCATGGAGAACTTTTGGGAGAAGTTGTAATCAGTTGACCTTGTCCCTTTAGGGGTTAGAACAACAATTTTAGGGACTTAGGAGCCCTTGGTTTATGGACATTTCATGCTTGGTTTATAGTGCCCAAAAATGTCTATAACACCCAGGAAAAGACAAAGACACATGTCTGACTAGATATTGACATGTACTTTGACGTTGATGCACATAGCCATCAGCCCAAACTTCCCAATCAGTGTAGACATCATGCACAAGTATGTTGCTGGTCTAGTCGAACTAAAGACAATGATGCACAAGCTATCAGACGAATTGTATCGAGGAGCCTGAGCAATATACCCAGATGCTATGGAGGGAAGAGTCATGTTCCAGAAAGATGTCACATTGGAGTACACAGACACCATCACAGACTACCGATCTTGGCATTAGTTCACTATTGTTGATCATCTCGAGGATGTCAAAGAGTTGGAATTTCCACGGTTGTTTGAGTCATACTGATGTCTTGCATGGATTGCTCAAGCCATTTTGTCGTAGATGGGTACATGTGCATTGTAATTTAACATCTTGTGAAGTGTATGTGTCAATAGTCAGATGTAACAGTCATAGAGTAGATGAAGAGTCGTAAGGGTAGATGAACTATCACAAAGAGGTATGTCAAGGGTCACCCCACCCTTTGCTATAAATAGTCCCTGATAACTCATTGTAAAGGCTTTTGGTTAGCCAAGATTTTGATAAGATTATCTTAGAGAGAGCTTGGACAGTATTGTAATGCACCTTGGATTCTCGACTGTGCAGAGCTAGTATATCTCCTTGGAGGAGCAGATGGTTGTGACTGTAACGTTCTACTCTCAGAACTAGCGGTTGGACATGGATGTATTGTATGACTAGAACTTACACTTCTTAATATAACAGAGCCGACACGTTGTCATGCATATGTTGTTATTGTAGTTGGATTATTCTAGTTGTTGTAGCAATGTATGTTATTTAACTTACACATTTGGGTATGAACTATTTTGTATGCAATTGTATAAATCTTGTTGCAGATGTGTTGTTGGTTTAAACATCATTTTGGATTTATCGCTATCTTTCTTTCTATCTTGTCATGCATCTTCGCTCGTCTGTTCCCTTCAAAGCCACGTACTATTATAGGTTTCCAATGGGTGCACTCACCTCACCCTCAGTGTGTTAGAACCTATCATGCACCTTCCTTGACTTAGTGCAATTGTCACGCCCTTGCTACCAACAAGGAAATCTTACTTACCTCCATGTAAAACCACATTTAAGGAATTACCATACGACCCACTATCGGGACTCCTACACCAAACAGTCTGAGGTCTAATTGGGTCTTCTTACCGCAGAGGTCCCCTGACATGTTGGCAGGTCTAGCACCATCAATACGACTACAACACTTGGTGACACACTGGCAGAACTCCAGCTCTCTAAATGGACCTTGTTTCATGAAAAGTAAGTCTAACTCCACGAGAAGTATTATTCAATTCTATGATCATCTTGGTTTGCACACTAGCTTGATTGAAAGATGTAGCACTTGCCATGCTCTTGAATGGTCAATGCACATTCAAAGCCAAGTCAACACACTTTTCTTGATTGGGGATGAGGGGTATATTGGTGCACAAGAAATATGACTGTCAGAGTTTAAGTTTCATCTTTAGTGTTGCTCCACTGCCAGAAGACCTGGAAAGTAGCCCGGAGGAGTCACGTAGTAACACAGACAATGCTCCACTACTAGTGAGCCTGGTCAGTACCCCGGTGGAGCCACTTGCATCACCTCTCTATGTAGGAAGCGTTTCTCTTCTTTTGCCTTATTCATTTTTCAAAAAATTTCACATTTTCATTTTTTCAAGCATTGTGCATAGGCACTTATTTATTTCAGAGGTGGAAGAGGGATCCCAAATTGTTGAGAGCATAATAGTTTGTTCCTTCAGAGAAGTATTTTTTATATACCTCTGGCATACTTATTACAGTTTTCCACCTCACCTTACTCTACTTGACTAGGCTGACAAGGTATAATCCAAAAGAACTGACTACAGTAGGTGGTACTAGTTAATGCATAAGCATTGTGTTTTCACCAAGGTTCACCTTGAATGGAACATATTTTCCATTGGTGTATCATTGATTGAAGATGAAAATTTCTACATAAATAGAGAGGAGAATTGATAACTAAGTATTGATAACTGCATAACTCCTCTTCTACTTTACACTACTTGTCTTAAGAGTCTGTCATGGATTCATGTGAAACTAACCTGCAAACGTACACAAGAAAACAAAACAAAACGAAGCAAAGAGAAGAAGAAAATGTGAAAGAAATGCGAGTAAGAAAATAAAGAAGGCATGGAAATAAATAAACAAATCAAGAAAGCAAACATGCATGGAAGCAAACAAGACGAAAAAACAAACACTACTCCTACTCCTAAGATAATGGTGCATGGGCCTGATCATGTGAAGTGATATTTCCAATGTAGCCACCAGTGCATTGGTTGACCCATGTTGGTGAAGGTAGGTTCGTGAAAAACACAATCAAGTGAACCAACAAATATGAAAGATATAACAGTGAAGACACACACACTTCGAGTTTAAATGCATCCATAGAAAATAAAAAGGTGAAAGCACGGGACAAGAACTCTGTGGACTTACCATGGTGCTATGATACACTATGTGCAGATGTTAAGCATATGTACTCTCTTGACTATGACATGCAAGAAAACATGAGAAAAGGATATAACTTACGTCTTGCAAGTCTGCTTTATGTGTAATATTCCTCTAATGCATGAGCAATTGGATCATGTGATTCGAGTGGAGGAAACATAATTTGTGTGTTGGATAGATATTCAATGCATACAAATGAGTGATGAGAAGCCTTGGGTAGTTCAACAATTTCCTGATCTAAAGTGAAACCAACCTCAGGACAACGAGGGCTTCACATAACCATCATCTCACACTGAAGTTCCTCAATAACCTATAGGATTTCGACCTCATCTTTAGATAGATCATCATAAATAGGTGGCTTTGAAAAATCAACAATGCTAGAATCAACATTGTGATCAAATATAGGAGTAAATAGATCACGACAAATACAATCATAACAACCAATGAGTTCATTGACATCCTCATTATCTAATGAATCAAATAGAAGGGTAGATGAGAAGCAAGAATGTTCACCATCAGCATTTATGGAAAAGGTAGATGAAAACTCAAGTGGATTTTCAATGAAGAATTTTTCCTCTCTGCTGTCAAATGATGTACTGACATTGTGTGTTGTTGTAGTTGCTACGACAACCCCTCCAAAAATCTGAGAGCCTTGAAATTTTTAGGGCCCCTTCACCAGCCAAGCCACCAGCCCCGCCTAGTTCTACTCAAAGAATTCAACAATCTCAAGGAGCCCGAGGGAGAATTTTGCTTTGTAGCTAAGTAAAAGAAAATTTCTAGTTCCTTCCTTTGTAATTTAGTTGTAGAGTTAGAATGCAACTAAAACTGATCCTTGCGACCATTGCAACTATCGCGACCATTGTGACTCACTGGTCACACAAGTCACGAAGTTGCAACTTCTACCCTCCTAAACTCTCACGACCTAGTGACCTTCTGAGTTGCATAAGTCGCAAGGGTTGCAATATTGCGTCCCTCCCCGCTAAGCATACATGTGACTCTATGACTTTATGATCTTGTGAGTCACAAGGTCGCGAGGTTGCACCATCAACTCATAGTCATCAACGTGACCATGCGACCGTTGTGACTATGCGACCTATCAGGTCGCATGGTCACATAGGTCGTAAAGTCACGTACCTGTCCCTCGGTGACCTCACACATGCGACTAGAGCTATATATATGAACTCCCCAAGTCGCATTTGTAAATGTTCCCATGGTTGAATGAAGAGCTAGGAGGCCCTTCGACTTTTGTTTACAAATGCGTTCGACTTTGGCTAAGTAACCATCCAGTGTCCTGCAATCATTATTTTCTTCCAAGTGTTAGTGATTGCATTCCATGACCTTTGGAATTCCATAACCTTAGGTTTTTCCTATGTTAGTTAAGTTTCTTTCTCATTTCATGCCGGAAAGGTTGCCCTGGTTACTTCATACCTTTCTTGACCTAGACAATGTTTTTCCTTGACCTAGCTCCCTTTTCTTTTAACAGCAAGCCTAGATCCACTCATTTGAAGGAGACCCTAACCCCCTTAAGTCATGCAACACCCTCCTTGATATTTTTAAGACTAGGTCACACGTTTTGAAACTGTGATCCCTCTTTCCTCATGACCTTGTGACTTTGGGACCCTGCGACCTTAATCTTGAAGCGACATGTGACCATAGATTGAAATCATTGACCTTGCACTCCCTTTTCCTGTGACCTATGTTACTAGTCACATCCTCATAGCTATGATCGTGTGACCTATCTTCCCTGTGACCTGTCCCCTGCTGCCGCCTTTCTGTTTTGTAGTTTAACTAATTTTTCAGGCCGTCTTTCTCATCATGGGATTGTGTTTTCTGACATGTCAGGTGACGTCGATCTAGAGTGCATATCCATTTATTCTTTTCAGGATGAGAAGGCTCCCCCCATGACTAAAGCTGCTCATGGGGCCTCAGGAAGTGGGTCATGGGAGGCCAACCTAGAAGAGGAGCCACCTATGTTTGGGGAGACTTCTTGCAATATAAGAAAAACCACCAGGCTCTCCTGGTACACTATCTACGAGGTGTTTGATAATAAATATATTCCAAATACTCAAGAGGACTTCCAGGAGTACATAAACATCAAAAGATACAAGTTACACAAGGTGACTTCACACACTACAATTTCCCATGCTTAGGAACCATCGGTGCATCTTGCAATGCATAGACAGAGAACCCTAGTTGATCAGAGGCCACGATGGGGCACCCATAGCTGATATCTCCCCAACAGATATCAATTCTTAGTATAGGCACCCTGAGAGACAGGAGGCCTTCAATACCAAGTGGCTCATTGGGTTCTCGACTACTAGAAAAGCTCAGGGAATGGTGGGAAGACCCTACCAAGTTCCGGGTTAAAATAGATGAAGCTTACAAAACAAAGGGATTGTAGAAAGTGTATCAATTGATTGCTACAATGATGTGCCAATTGTATGGCAAGTAATATTGTGACATTTTATATGGAACCTAGCCTCTCCTCATGTGCATCGTTGCCACCTAAGGGACCATTTTTAATTGGGCAAGCATCCTATGCTCATCATTGAAAACAAACACAATGGCTGCCAAGAACGCACAACCAGAACATCCTCCAGAATTCTATATCTCATCATACCTCCTCGATGATGTTTGTTCAAGGTGCTACTTTGAAAACTGGAGTTGTAACTAGGACTCGACAGCTGCCAACCCTATGCATAGCCGTTATAAAGTTTCATCGGACACGGGCTATAGAGGTATGTTAGATATCACCTCTAAAACATTCATCAGCCCATTATACCAATTACGTTTTTGTGAGGAACCACCATGCATGTCTAAGAGGGTCATGAAGACACTCATCAAGGTAGCACAATGGTTCCCCATTGAAGAAGGGAATTCCTTACGGTGTTCGGTACCCATAAGCCTCTGCATGCCCTACCTAGGTTTACCACAGATAGGATGCTTCTGTGAGAATTTTGTTACCATATGACGCAAGGGTTTTCAAAGATATTGAACAAATCTAAGAAGATACCCCGACCTACCTTCCCCCTCACCATCGGGGTGTATGTCATAGAGAATTTCAACCAGGTAGAGGTAGAGGCCAATGCGCTAAAAGCAAGCCTTTTTGTAATGCTCAACCACCAAACTTATGATCTAGAGAAGATAGCAGCTTCCGATTGCCAGAAGCCAAAATTTAGTTGATCATATTCTCACACCCAAGAGGACATTGAAAATAGGGTGAGGAACTAGTATAATGCTACAAGGGAATTCAGCCCAAGTGAAGAACACGATGCAGATGATGAACCCCGAGATGATTCCTAGTAAGATATAAGCCTCAAGGAAACATCTTCTGCCATGAAGAAAAATCAGCTCTGAGCACCAACTGACAGTGGGGAGGCTTAGTATCACAAAGGGAAGGAGGTGGAAGACCCCATGAGCTATAATGAGGAGGATGTTATAACGCCGGAAAAGAAATGGCTGCTTGGCAAGGAAAAAGTGAGAGCTCAAGAGGAAAAGGTAGCTGGAGAAAAAACAACCTCCAGATTCCAGAAACCAGAGCCAGAACTAGAAAAATAGAAGGTGGGAGGAGAAAGAGAAGGAGAAAGTTGCAAGAAAAACAACATGAACAAGAAGAGGCAGAGAGAAAAAATTAGGAAGAAGAGGAGAGGAAAAGGCAGGAAGAAGAAGAGCAGAAAAAATATGAAGAAGAAGAAGCCGAGAAGAAAAGGCATGAAGAAAACAGGAGGTTGGAACAAGAGCTGAAGAACAGTGAAGATGAACTAGAGAGGCAACAGGCAGTAGCAGAGGAAGAGATGAGACAACGAGAAGAGGAGCTTAAGAGGGATAAGGAATAGGAAGTTGGAGAAAGAAAACAAGGATAGAACATCAAAACAACTGACTTCAGCATGGGAAAAAACGAGCTTCCTCCATTAGACATACTCCTACTATTCCCTTCACTAGCAGACATCTCCCACTCCAAGACCTTAGCATCTCAAGGGATCAAGACGAGGAGGTCCTAGATCTCACTTGGCTCACTTTTGATGAGATAAATCTCAAGATCGTACGGGAAAGGAAGAATTTTTGCAGCAGGAATCCAACCGAGCCTCTGTTAGTGACCATGACCAAAGATATTGTGCCTAATATTATAGTAAACCCTCAAATGATTTCCTCGGCCGGGATGACTTTTGCAGCCACTACAGAACATAATGTGGCTAGGATGATCAAATATATTATGGATTTGTAGAATAGGCTTTACACATCCAGCATGTTAGAACAAGAAAATAAGAAGATGGAGGAAGAGAATGTGACAATATGCTTAGTACACTCAAGCACAGCAGAGTTCCAGGCAACGATTGAGGTAGAAACAAAGACTCTGGGAGACGCCATGATGGTAGTTTACGAAGAAATTTCTAAACTAGACCACACAACAGCCCCTATTGTCGCCATTTAGGCTCACACAAAAGAAAGGATCACCATGCTCAAAGAAGCTATGATTGCTTTGGATAGGATAAACAAATGGCCTGTTAAGTATCTAGGGGCCCCAACGGTGGTCCCAATGAAAGATTGGATCACCATGAAAAACATCAAAGTCTAGCTCTACACCAAAGTTCTCTCTAAAGACAAAATAGCCAAAGATGTGGAAAGAGTATTGGCATCCTACAAACATCTTTTTAGTGGCTTGGAACTAGCAATCCAATTACATGGATTCCCCACGATAGGAGAAGTTGGCTAGGTAAAGAAGCACGATGAAATCACCTCTTAAGTATAGGCATTCATAGAGACATTTAAAGAAGTAGCCTACACAAAGGACATGTTGGTTACCAAAGAAAACATCACATGTTATGTGGTAGAAATAGTAAGGGTCTACACCAAGCTGGTAACCTTGAATAATTAGGTGCACACCAAATGAATCACTCTTATTCCCGATGCTCTTGAGTGCCTACACCAAAATGATGAAGATCAGCCACAAATCATGCCCATTGCAGAAAAATATAACCTGTGGCACACATATTTGACAGAACATCTCAAGCTTGATATTCAAGAACTTTCCATTATCAAATTATTAATTTTGATTGATAGTAATTTCTTAACTTTTTTGTCTACAGTAGCATAAAAGACCTTGTGAGTATGAAGGGTCATGTAGATTACCAAAATTCATGTGGAGAATATGAAAGGTCATGAGGTACCCCAGGAGTCAAGGGTAGACCAAGAGTCACCCTTACCCCATAAATATACCCTCAGGCCTCATTTCGAAGGGACTTTTTTGGTGAGGACTTTTTGGGAGACATACATTGCTTGAGAGAATTTATGTACTTTTAATATATTCAAGCAATGATTGTAAGCTTCTACTATTGGACTATTCAAATGTTTTATGTGCTAGTGCCATGAGTATTTTCCTTCCCTTGATGAATCAATTGTTCTGGAAAGATATTTGATTTGCGGTATGATCAATTACTATCTCATACACTACACTTTATGTTGCTTCATATGAATGGTATTTTTTTTTTCTAACTCTATACTCGTGCCAATGAACCATATCTTTGGTGTTGGTATAATCTGTTTTTGACCACGCAAGTTATGCATGTTTATAAATGTTTGAACGTTGTGAACTGATTTACAATTGTTAAGCATTTTATATTACAATACATAAATCTTATTTAGATTCTGCTAATAGTAAATTTACATAAGGTTTATGAAATTAATGGTTTGGATATTCATGGTATATGAGATATAGGATATTTGTCAATTATTTCCTTGTATTTATTTAAGGTTCATGCTTTCAATTGGGTTCACATTTCCCTTAGTCCACAAAAAACTCTACAAAATTGAACGGCAAACAGGCCTACATACTGGAAGGGATCCCTACCACAAATGGTGTAGGTTCTAGTGAGAGCCTACACTGGAGAGATCCCCTTGACTGTTGGCAGAATATTCTAGCCCGTCAACAGGTGTATTCTCTAAGTGATTGAAAGTAGATGCATCCGTGGGTGAATTTACACTAGGAGAAAAAGATACAGAATACTCACCAAATATGTCAAGAAAGAGCGGAGGAGGTGTAGACAGAAGGAGGTCATCCTTCATGATGGGTTGATGTTAATATCCTGAGTCATACTCATCATAAATGGTAGTGTAGGTTGGTTGTGCAAGATCAACTCTATCGATGGATTGTTCCTCGTTCACAACGTGCATCGAGTGTGAAATGAAAGAACACAAGGAAATGCAATTTGGAGGATCATCAAAAAAAGAAGACGGAGGTTGAGGTAACAAGTGTGTGTGACAAACCATGGGATTCCCAACCAAATATATGCAAAAATTAAGAGTAGTGTGGGTGGGAGGATGTGACAATTCAACAGAAGTGTGTGTATGCTCTCCCATATAACTTTGTAGGGGTGGAGTTGTTTGATGAGGGGAAGGCAGACTGTCACTTGTGACGAAAACTATGTTCATTTGTGATTATGCATCTCCATCACTAAAGTATGATGAGTGGGGTTTGAAGTTTAACTTCACCGTGGGACAGATTGATTTGGTAAGGAAATATTCAAATCTGTCCAGGAGATATTGGAATTTCATTTGAAATTTCGAAGCTTCAAACATGAGCAAATGGAAGTGCTGCAAAAAATCCATATGATGTTCATGAGGGTCCCTCCATTTTTTTAACATTTTTCTTTCAAGAGATTCATGATCAAAATGTTAGAAAAATGATTTGATTATATCACAAACCTGCTTAAATGAGTGCACGCAATTGTGAGGCAGGTTGTAGCACCATTGTTGGTGGGATTCGCAAAGTGTGGTTGCAAGCAGCATGTTGACCTCTACTTCATCAAACTCTTCCTCATTCCCCAAGAATGCAAGAAAATCATCTAAGTTCTCAACCCAAGTAACTTCGACTTCACCATAATATGCGATTTCAGACAAATGATCTAAAAACTCCTTCATTATTTCAAAGGGATGTGCATTGGATGGACATCGTGGAGGGTGAACTACAATGATATCCATGATATATGTGTGAAGATTCAAAACATGATGTGAGGACTTAGCTTGTCATATAGTCTTCCTTCTAGCACCAAAAATGTTCACGGCATTGGACCCTCCAACATGTTAGGGGATCTCCCATGTAAGAAGTCCTAACTAGTCCTCATACCATTTGGAGTGGGATTCCCAGTAGTGGGTAGTACAGAATTTTCTTGACTACAGTTGTGCCCAGAGGTAAGTAAGATGTTCTTATTGGTAGCAAGGGTGTGACCTTGCAGCAAGTCAAGGAAGGTTCATGAAAGGCTCTAACAAATGAAAGGGGGAGTGAGTGTGCCCCTTAGAAACTATGGTAGCATGTAGCTTGAAAGGGAACACACAATAAGAAAGACATCATGAGATGGAAAGAAGGATAGCTAATGCTCCAAAGTGATGGGTTATATCAACAACACACTTTATTAATATTCATACAAACACATATAGGATAGTCCATACATACATGCATAAACAACAACTACATACATCATTAAAGTAACCAGGATGGCCAAACTACAATAACAACATATGCATGAAACATGTTGGATCTGTTATATTAAAAGAGTGAAAGATCCAATCATGCATACAACCATGACTTCCACTAGCCCTAAAAGTGGAACGTTATAGTCATTGTTTCCTGATCCTCTAAAGAGATGTACTAGCTCTACACTCTGGACAAGCCAAGGCTTGTTATAATACACTCCAATATTTCTTTAAGTTATCCCTATAGGAAGCTTGTCTCCAAAACTCTTGTATAATGATTTATGAGGTTCTATAAATAGAAAATGGTGGGGTGACCCTTTACATTCCCCTTTGGGACTCTTCACCTACCCTCATGACTCTTCAATTACTACATGACTGTTACATTCTACCATTGACACTTGGTCTTTCTTTTTCACAACATGTTTACATTACAATCTGCACATATACCCATGTGAAACAAAAATAGGATTCAGTAAGCCATACAAGATATCACTAAGACTTAGACAGTTGTGGGCAGACTAACTCTTTAAGATCCTTGCGATGATCGACATTGATGAACTGATGCCAAGCTTGGTAGTCTACTATGGTGTCCGTGTGATCTGTGGTGACATCCTCTGAAAGTGAACTCTTGCCTTTGTTGCATCGAGGTGCGCTAATTTGGAACCTCTATCCAACCCGTAAGATAACATGTGCATCATAGTATTAATTACATCCGGACTATAAAAATACGGATGCACAGTGTTTGCACTCATCTACAAGTCTGTGTTAGTGGCTACGTGCATCAACTGATCAAAGTACATGTCCAATTCTAGTTGGACTTGGTTATTTGACTTCGCCTTAGTGAGTGTGCCAATGGATGGGATCACAAGCATGTGCATAATGATATCCATTCTCTTGAATAGTTGTGCATGTAAAGCCTGCAAACTGGTGATGAGATACGAGATTTCCTCATAGTTCTGGATCTTACTTTGGATGCATACCTTCAACTCGACTGCCTTTGGCTTAATCATCTTTAGCAGGTGTAGTGGTGCTCCCTTGTACCACATTTTCCATACCTGCATGTAGATCAATATCAGTGTGTAGATCTGACAAGATGCATGCTCTCCTAGCACAACATTGTTGCCAACCATTGCGATGGAAAACTGACTTATGCATGGTGTCAAACCTAAAGTAAAACTTCCACATGATTGTCTCAAGAGATGATACTTAATCTAGTATCATGCTCATCAATTATTCTCTAGTGGATGTTGCAAATTTATCTCCTCCTTTCTTGGCCTCTTTTAGCTCCTTTCCCATGCACGTGTTCTTGACTATCAAGAATATAACACTCGAGCTAGGGGATTTAGCATATGATTTAGTAGCATCAGCCAATGCAGCTCGATATGTAAGCACATCAGACAGGAACACTCGTTCTTCAAATTGTGCAAGAGATACATGGATATCTGAAGTAGGCACTCTGCATGACTACATAACTCTGTGTTGTGACTCGTTGAAAGATATGTTGTGCATCTCTGCTTCTGGATTGTCTTCAAGGATTTCAGTGTCTCCTTGATCACTTGGGACTTTCAACTCTGCTTCTAGATCTAGTGAAGTTGGTGGGGTGAACTCTTGGTCCTGAGGCATGAGGTCACCATATCGATCTAACTACTTCTTAACCATATCTTTGTGCATCTACTCTAGCATTTGTTTAATCTCTTGAGAAAAGTCCTCCTCATGCGACTTCTCACCCTATCTACTTTGTGCCAGCTACTCAGATGAGTCAATAAATCGTATGGGTATAGTTTCATCAATCTGTTCATCCTGTGATTTCTATTGTTCTTATTCTTGATGTGATTCCTTCTCTCTTTTGCATAACTCTTATTCTTCCCTGAGTTGCTGCTTAAACTCTTGCAATTCTTTTTATGCTTCCTTGAACTTATGCTTCTCTCCTTACGTTTTTGTGATCCTTTTGTTGCGTTGTTGCCTCTTAGACTCAATCTCCAAAGCTTCTCTAAACATAAGTGGATCTGCTTTGAACTTGCATCTTTTCTCTACCTCTACACTATCTACAAAATTCCTCTTTCCTTTGTCAAGAACAGGTCTGCTACCCTTTGTTGTTCTCTTGGATGTTGTTGCCTTATTCTTTGCTAACCAATCTACATCTATGCTAACCAATCCTTTGAGCCTTGAGAAGTTATAACAGTATCTCCATGGGTCTCCCTCAGGTTAATGACACACCCTGCGGATCCAAGGATGATTCACTCTCGTATAGTGGTCCTTTACTAAATAATGCGGGTCATAGAGATTGAAAATTCTGGTACCGAAGGTGAACCTCTTGAATTCCTTTGTCTCAACCTCAACATGCTTGGGATTGTGGATGTCATACAACCCGATCCACAAAGGAAGAGTGGGCCAAGGTGCCTTCTTCTTCCTCTATAGTCTAGCTGACAACCCTATCAAGATGCGATATGATAGTTATTGCATGATGTGCTTATTAATGGAAAAATTTGGTGAAACATGCAGAGCCTTATCCACGTTGTGCATTCGTATGAAGGTGAAAAGTGGTGAAGCATACCAATCTTCTATGTCAACCAATGCCTACATCACTACCCACGACATGCAAGGAAGATCTTGCTCAAAGATCATTCTCTATACTGGGGTGATGAAGTGGTCTGATAGTTGTATGATAACTCCATGGAAGATGCATTCAAGGAACAACCTGCAATAAGTTTTCACAAAGGTTTCTGAAGGTGTCCATGCCCAACCCAAGCCTGGGAATTGTTGACAAGCACATATTGCATCAAGTATGTAAGCAAGCATGAATAACTTCACATTCTCACCCTTGGGTATATGTTAGGACTCTATCACTTGTTCCTTCAACTTGAGGGCCAACATGTTAGAGCAGTTGAAAGTTCTTCCTTCTCTTGCCAGCTGATCCAACACAATCACCCAACTCTGTGGGAAGGTCTATGTACTCTCTTGGCCATATAAGCAACATGCAAATATTACTAAGAGTTGATATGCCTTCCATAGTATCATTGTCTTGTACGCTTGGTTGGGTGTTGTCTAAAACTTTGATGACTCTTTCACCTAGCTCTTGAAGAGGTCTCTTGAGTTTTCACTACTTCTCAGTCTGGTGAATGGTGTATCCATCGTGATCACCAACTGCAACAAGTGATACATCTTCTGAAATTCCTTTTCCCTCAAGGTAGCAAGTTCTACTCCACTTACACTTCTCGAAAAAATTGTCCCTAGATAAGTATGCAATACAATTTAGTGGATCATGTCTGTGCATGGAAATCTGGGATACCTTCATCAATTGGTACAAGCCAGACTTATGTATGTTGAAATAGACCCTACAGTCTTCTAGATTCTCCTCAAATGTGCCTAAAAAGGTGTCATTGATGTCCTGCCATTTTATCTTGATCTCCTTGTCTATGAAAAACTTATTGTCTTCATATATGTGCAAGCCCATTGACACTTGCTCAATTGTATCTCTAGTTGCACTCTGGACGGTGTCCTTTCACCCTTCTCTCTTGGAAGCCATTTTACCTGTATTGCTGAGAGATGGATGAACACCTATGATACCTGGAGATAGAGCAACACTCATGGCAAGAAATCTATTAGTTGAAACCAAATAAACTTGATGAATGACATGTAACACACGTGGGTGACTAACTCGAAGGTTTGTGCAATTTTCACTAGGAGGATGGGAGACTAGATACCAGAACTGCGTAAAACATAGTCCGAACTATCAGTGGGCTAGCTAACTACTAAAACTCTGCAAAGAACAGTTCAACTTGGTTTTTTGAGGACTAAAACTACATAATGTGTATCTTTTATCAGTAATGACTGTAACCTGGTGAATAGGATTTGCGTTATTCTGGGGGCGAACAGGGCACTACCTCTCAGAATTGTGCAGCCTAAAGGCTAGTGTTTGGCAAGCGTTGTGCAATTTCTTGGAGGGTGGCAAAGCCTTCACTCTTATAAATGCACAATGCAAGTAGGGCAAGGCAATGTCCATGCCAAGGTAGTCCAGACCCGCCGATGGGTGACTGAAAACATAAATAGGCTGAATGCATGTGTGAAGTTGAGTGTAGACAAGAGTGAATGATCATGCATGCAAATGATTAGTGCAGGATTTAGAAATCGAGACAAGAAGTAAGTGTGTGAAGTGAGTCACTGCAACAGTGACCATTAGTGCAGAAACAATGTCATGCATGCGACAACGCAAAGATGCAATGGAAAACTTGAAACATTTCTTCTACAAGCTAACATGCATTAAAATGACATCAAGCATTCACGAAAAACAAGAAAACAACACGAGACAAATCGAAATACAAAAAGTGATAGTAAGGCAAAAAAATACATGAAAAGTGAACTTACATAGAAAAAGTTGAATTCAATGTGCTAAATGCTCCTAGGTATGATGTGAGATGCTACAGCTCCAATATTGAAGCGAAGGTTGAACTTTGAACCATCAAATAGATAGTTTTGATAGTATAAATGCTTATGAAGTGCATGCCACAAATCTATGAAAAAGAGACACTTGGCAGAGGTTTCTAAAACAAATTTTGCATGCAACCCCAAACTACTAAAAATGGATGCCTAAAATATAGGGATGCTTTTTGTTTTTTTCCTTTTTCGGGAAAACAAGCCCATGCATGAAAGTCAAGATTGGTTAGTCTGGAGGGAACTGATCAACTTGGGAGTGCATGCAATAATCTGCAAGTCCGTAGATGACTTCTGCACAGTTCTGGGATGAGTGGATTTGAATGCCCCTTAGGCTTTGCGAAATTTTTGGACTGAAGCCTTGGCTGTCAGCGAGAAATTCACAAATTTCTAGAGCAAGCCTAGTGATGGACTGCTCTGTGAAATTTCTAGAGGGAAGGTTGCTTTCTTTCTCTGTGAATTTGTGGAGAGCAGCAGGCTTCCTAGATGGTCAGTGAAATTCTAGAGAGGACGGTTCCTTCCCCTCTAGTTCTGAACAATTTTCTAAGTGAGCACAATAACTAGAAAATGACGAAGCTTTAGAATGTCAGCGTCTGGGTGGAAGGCAAACAAGTTAGCAAACACAAGCTAATAAGCCATTGAAACTCAACTGAATCATAAGTACTTGCCAGTGCAATACATGATACTAAGGATAATTGGTAGGGAGGTTCTAGACGAAGCGAAGGAAAATTTTTGGAGGGTGGTTGTAGTCACTACAACATGTTGTTAAACTAGGAAAAACCCAAGTCAGTGACAAGAAAATAACCAAATACATAGATCCATGTACCATGCATTAATAAACCAACTACGAAATCACACATGTAACCTATTACCTTCAAAATCCTCCTATTGAAGCTACTTGATCCAACCTTCCTTGATTGTCCTTTGCTTTCCTTATCCTTCCTTGGCTTTCCTTTTCTTGCTTTCTTACTTTATCCTCTTGGAGCTCTTCTCTCTTTGAAACTAATTCGAAATCGAAACTAACCAAAATCTTATCAAAACTATCAAAAGTTGTGAAATGATCCGCATAAACCTTTTTACCATTGATGCATCTACTTTCTTGATTTTCCTCTATTTTTACTTCAATTTACTCTCATGAAAAAATTTCACCCTTCATCACCCTTTTCTCCTATTTCCCTCATTTTCATAAATAAATGCCAATTAATGCCTCTTTTCCTTTTACAATTTCCTTAGTCATAATAAACCAAAAGTGACACCCACTAGGATTGTTTTGCAAACAGTTATCATTGAATATGTGTCTGATGACCTTGGTCTTATTATTTTTAGTTTGTTAACTTTATTACATGAAATTTTAACCCGAGGTTCGTATAAACCCTCTCCCCCCCTAGTGGAACACTATCCTTGGTGTTCTATGACACCTACGACAAGAAAACTGTTGAAAACAAAACATACTTCTTATGGAGCTTTATAACACAAACCATTGCAATATATCTATATATATATGTATGTATATATGTATGTAAATACATATATATATACACACATATATATACATATATACATACATATATATATATATATATATATATATATATATATATACATATATATATATATATACATACACACACACACTCACATATATATACACATACAGACATATATATATACATAGATATACATATATACATCAGGAGCTCCACCTACAATACATACTATTCAATTGCACGATCCACACATTTCACATATATTTTAAGTAATGAAACATGGAAAACACAATAGACATTCATTTTTGGAAGTAGTGCAAGTGTATAGGTCATTGGTCCAATCATCACAAGGATCTCACAAGTCCTACAATACCGAGGTGCCAACTTAACACATGAACCAATCTTTAAGGAGCTCCTCTTAGCCTTAATGTGCAAGTACACATTTTCCCCAACCTAAAACCCCTTAAACACCTTGTGTTGATTTTCATTACTCTTCATGTTATCCTATGTTTCATCAGGAGCAAAACAACAATTTTTTGTTTTATTGAATAGAACTTATCTTCTTAACGAAATAGAAATAGGATAGAAATGGTATGTATGAAAGTTGGTAAAAGGGAACAACAATTTTTCCTTTGGAAAGGAACAACAATTGTGAAAAAAATAGAATAATAGTTGTTCTTCCAAAGGAATGACAACTGTAAAAGAAAACACAAATTTATTAAGAAAATTCACCCATTCATGCAACAATATTTACTCTATTCAATCATGCAGATAAAAAAAAGAAAAGGGAAAAATTAATAAGCTACGGTCGAAGTAAATATATATTATTTACAATTCAAAACAAACAATTTTCATAAAAGTAAGGTTGTCAAGTCCTCACCCCATGTAACTAGAATTTTCATAGTGGGATCATTGCATACATGTTGGCAAAAAGGCTCTTTGGTGAGTGGTTTGTGATAAATACACAACCGGTGCCCGTTCACCCAGAAAGGAGAGCCATACCTGTCAATGGTGATCAAGGTTATAGTGCCATTGTTGTGTACTTCATGAATCTCGTATGGGCCAAGCCACCTTGTCTGCAGTTTTCCTGGGAAGTCTTGAAACCTAGAATCATAGAGGATCACCCAATCTCCTTTCTGAAACACTGTTTTCTTAATAAGATTATTATGCCACTTAGCCCCTTGTTGTTGAATAATTACTGTATGTTGTAGAGAACTAAGTTGTGCTTCATCTAGTTCATTTAATTGCTCAATTTTTTTCGTTTGTGCCTCCGTCAGATCCAATCTTAATTCCTCTGTTGTTATAAGAGACTTTATTTCAAAATCAGTAGTAAAAATTGGTTCCTTACCAAATACAAGTTGGTACAAGGAATAACTAGTCGTATTTCACCAGGTTGCACAATAGGCCCATAAGGCCTCTGGTAGTTTAGCAGCCCAATCCCACTGGTGTGTTCAAACCGTTTTAGTTAAAATCACCTCAAGGATTTTGTTGGTGCTTTCAACATCCCAGTTCGCCTACGGTTGATACAGAGAAGTGATTATATGCATTATTGATGGTTTCGTAGGGTGGTGGTAAGATTATATCCTATAAAATGTGGCCCTCCATCTCTTATCACTTCTTTGGGTAAATCATATTGCACAAATAACTCAAACATGAAACTAATTACAGCTTCTTCCATAGCCCTTGTTTATGCTACTGCTTCAACCCACTTTGTTAGATAGTTTATAGCAGCCAATATGTAGGCCTTTTTGTTTGATGGTGGATTGAATGTGCCAACAAAATACAAGGCCTGTTGTTCGAAAGGCTCCATTACCAACTGCGGCTATAATGGCATCTCATCGGCTTGACTAAGGCGGCCCATCCTTTGACACTATCACAGGCCTGAACATATTTTTTTGCATCTTTAAATATTGTGGGCCAGTAGTAGCCCATCCGAATTATTATATGTCTAGTCCTAATACAAGGCTTATCATGGCATGCTTTCGTAATGTCATAGATCTCATCTTCATGAATTCTTAATTGTATATGCATATCAGATCATGTGTGCAAAAGATATCCACCGATCCAGGAAAATAGGGCATTGAGTTGCACAATTAACTTCCTTTCTTTAGCTGATAAGTGTCGTGGTAGTTTTCCTATCACTAGGTAGTTTGCCACGTCTACATAACAGGGTGCGTTTCCTGCCACAACAAACAAATTTTGGTCTAGAAACTATTCATCCATTGCTGATGGATCATTTGTTTTTGGTACTTGACACAGAAAATACGTAAATGGATTTTCCTTCCCTCGTCGGTCTTTAATAGTAATATCGAACTCCTACAAAAGTAATAGCCAATGATTCACCCACCCAATAGTAACAGGTTTATTAGCTAAATATCTAATAGTGAAATGATCAGTATACAAAATTACTGAATAGCCTCTTATATATGTCTAAACTTTTTTATGGAATAAACAATGACTAAAAATTCCTTTTCTGTGACTGTATAGTTAAGTTTAGAAGAAGTGATATTTTTGCTGATATAAGCAATAGCATAGGGATCTTTATCTTCCTTTCATGTAGTAGGAAAACTCCTATTGTTGTGTATGATGCATCTATGGAAATGTGGAAAGGTAGCTCCCAATTCAGTCCTCGTAACACTGGTGCAATTAAAATCAACTTCTTCAAATCTGTGAAGCAAACATCACACTGATAAGACTAACTAAATCAATGTTACAAGTTAATACATACAAAGGTGCTACAATTTTTGAAAAATTTTCAATAAATATGTGGTAATACCCCACATATCCAGTGAAATTACATACCTCAATATGAGTTTTGGGTGTGGGTAGTGCAAGAATTACCTCTATTTATGTTGGATCTACATGTATTCCTACCACAGAGATGTAGTGTCCCAAAACCACACCTTCGGTCATCATCATATGACATTTCACATTACTCAAACATAATCTGGTGGCAATACATCATTCGAGTATGTTTTCTAGATTTTACAGGCCTTGTTCAAAATTGTTCCCATAGGGGCTCAAGTCGTCCATGTAAATTTCAAGCCCTTCATTGATCAGATTGGAGAAAATGCTCAATATTGCCCTCTGAAATGTGGTAGGAGCATTGCATAAAACAAAGGGTGAAATTATGTATGAAAATGTACCCCATGGGTGGGTAAATGTGGATTTGTCTTGGTCTTTAGGGGTGATCTGGATTTGATTATAGCCACTGAAGCCATCGAGGAAGGAGAAAAATTGTTTTCCTACTAAGGTGTCAAGAACTTGATCAATGAACAGGAGAGGGAGATGGTCCTTCTGTGTGGTCTTATTCAACACTCTATAGTCCATGTACATTCTCTATTTCACATTTTTCTTTGGAATGACCACGAATGGGGAGACCCACTAGCTATTTGAGATAGGGTAGATAAAATTTACATCGAGCAACCTTTGCCATTCTTATTTCACAATATCCTTGAGATGGGAATTTAGCCTTCTCTTGGGTTTCCAAATGGTACGAGCATCCTTTTGAGTGTGGATGTGATGAGTGCATAGATGGGGATCTATACCTTTCATGTCTAAGTATTCAAAGGAAAAATCTTTTTAATATTTCTGCAGCACTTGAATAAGTCTTTGTTGTTGATGGCTATCTAGGTTATCATTAATATTAAGTGTTTTACCTGGTTCAATCTTGACTAGTCTGCTATTATAAATGGTGGATGTAGGTATAGGTTGATCATCTATATTCATGGACGAGTCTCCCTATGCCTCATTATCAATAGTGGATTTTAATACTTGACATGTCAGGCTATTCATGAAAACTGGCCTATTAATGAAATTGTTAATCACGTCATCCTCTGTCTGATTTTTAAATTCAAGAGCTTATTCTAGCGTGAGAGGAGCATAGATGTTTTCTTCCTAATATCTAGGTGGGCGTTACTGAATATTTATAATAGGCAAACAAGGTTTAGCGGGAGGATACAAAATAAGGTTTTTCACAACACTTCCTTGTGTAATTAAGTCATGTTCCGTGTACAACACCCTATATAGGCATTTCCCATCGCTAACCAAGGTCAGCCAACTATTAGAGGGTTTCCATCTAGCCTACTCCTTGGTTAATGACTAGAAAATCCATAGGATATTATCAGGAGTCAACAGAAACCTTTACATCTTGTAAGGTCCCTTTGGGTCTGACTATTCATCTACCAGCAAATTCTAATAAGGTCAAGGTGGGTTCTAAGGCTTTAGTGCTCAAAACCTAACATGTCTGAATATTAATGGCTGCTCCAAGGTCTACTAAGGTGTTTGGAAAGGTTCATCCTCATATTTGAATGGTAACTACAAGGTTACATGGGTCTTCGTATTTAATTGGTTCTTGTTTACCCAGAAGCAAGTTGAATAGAGTTCCTACCGCTTGTACTTTTGGTAGATTTTTCAATTTCTTTCCAAGATTTTTCCCACATAATTCCTTAATAGTCATTGCATAGATCGAGATATCTTGTATGTCATGGAGGAGTGGGATTTTTATACACAATGTTTTAAATTCCCCTAGTATATCAAAATCAGGATAAACAATAGGTTCAACTGTTTCTAATCTTTCGGGGAACGAGGGAGAAGAAATTATAATTTTCTCTAAATTATGCTGCTCGGCTGTATCATCTCCCTGTTTGATTTTTGTAGGAAACACATTTGATGGATTTATTTAAGTTTGTTTTATGTTTTCAACTTCTTTTTCTTCTGTGGAAATAGTATGTCATGACCTTAATCAAAGCTCATTAACTCTATTGGTTCTGTTTCATTATCTGAACCTTCGAGAATTTGGACAGATTGGACTGGTCTATTGCTATTAGGATCTAGATTTGGTTGAGCTGGAAATTAGGGACGTATAGAAGGTTGAGGGTTTTGAAATGGACTAGGAAATGTATGCTAAGGCTGAGAACCTGATCCCATGGTTAAATTGATCATTCCCATGGGGCACTACCAATTCTGAGGACAATTTTGGTTCGGTGAGGTGGAAGTAAGCCACTCTAAAGAATAAAGATTATTGGCTGAATTTTACCCGAAAGGGGCAGAGCATTGTGGATTTGGCCATCGAGTTCCTGGGAAGGGCTAGTTCGGCCAGGGTGACATGGGGTACTATTGGGATTTCCAGGCAGAGAAAGGTGGTTGACCTTGCCATGATGTTCCATAATTTTTTTATGGATGATATTGTGAAGGAAAAATCAAGGACGGGTCTTGTGTCATACTTGAGGGTCCTGCTTGCCATTGTCAATGTTGTGCCATTAAGTATGTCAGCTATGTTCCTTCTTCAACTTCCTTGAATACTGATTTTAACCCCGGATGTGATGGACACTGGTCCATGGCATGGTCCTTGGTGCATGATCAGGTGCTCATGTCCTAAGTGTCGTAAAATGCTCAAAATGTAAATTGCTTAGAACTGGTTCAAAGTTGAATTAATGGAAAGTGCTCGTCTTCCCGATTCCGGTGCCGTAAACGGTTCGAAAAATGGTCGCCGTATCAGGAAGTTATGGCAAAAAGAAGAATTTGTCCATAACATTAGAAATTTTAATTTTTCAAAAAAAATTAAAAAATGAATATTCCGCCTAGCATGAAATCCGAGACAACCACCAAACATTAAATGTAACTGCAGTTAAGTTGGTGGAATTTTGGCAACACCGCCAAATTTGGCGGACCCGCCATAATTGGCGGAGCTATCTGGAGTTAACTAAAGTTAGCTGGAGTTTTTCTAGGGGCAAACTGGAGAAACTTTAAATGGACATAACTTTGGCTAGGAAAGTCGGTTTTGGACGAATTTGTTTTTGATTTTGGGTATTTTCGACCTTCTAAAGCCATTGGTTCAGGTCTTACAGCCATCTGAGGTCATTTGTAGAGGTTTTGGAGCCGTGAATGAGCCACCAGGGCCCAGTTTTATGAAGATTGTATAGGGTTGCAGGTATCCATTGGAGGTGATCCAATAGTCAATACTGAAGGATTCAAGTGTTCTGAATCCATTTTTACTGTCTATTTCTCCTGTAGATGCTTCTATTCATCTGTATTTTCAATTTGAGGATTTAATAAAAATAAGGACAATCCCGGTTGGGAGCTTTGGACCCAGCAGACGTAGCCCTGGAGGGGGTGAACTGCTTTATCAACTTCTTTTCCATTTGTGGTTGATTTATTTTGCAGATCAAATTCATTTTAATGTGTTAAATAGTAAAAGGAAATAAATTTCCTATGCTTAAATGGGTCATGAACAGCTGAAAATTTCATGTGTTTTCTTTCTGCAAGACATGGACATCTTTTAAACATGTTTAATTCTGAATTGAATACCTTGCAAACAAATTTCAAGTAGTTTCAAATTCAGATCAAGTTGGTATCAGAGCTCAGGGTTCTTGTGCAAAGATCTTCTAACTGTCTTGCAAAGTATTGATGCTTACCATGTTGAAACTTAAAAGAGGGGAAGGACAGTTGACTAGAGAATGAGAGAATCCTCAGTCAAGGAAGGCCAGAGAGCCATCACCTCTACCTTCAATTTCACCATCAAGAGTCTCAGTAGAAGCTTCAAGAATGTCTGCACATGAAGGAGAAATTCCTAGAGAGACAGATCCAAGAGAAGAAGAAAGAGTCTTCAGAAAGGCTTTCTTGGACCTCATCGAAATGGTGAGGATATTGTACCAAGAAAGAAATGAGAAATTGGCTGGAGAAGGGTCCAAACATCCACATGAAGGAGAGTGCTCTTCAGGAGGTAAGAAGGATGATGATCATTCCAAGAAAGGATGTGGAGGAAATGGTGATCCACCACCCCCATCTTCACCTTCTTCCTCTTCATCTTCGTCTTCTTCTGTTCATAAGCATAGATCCTCTAGAAAACGTCCTTTTTTGAAGCTTGATGTAAAATTCGAATTACCTATGTTAAATGGTGAAGTGAATGCAGAAAAGCTTGACAACTAGATTAGGTAGTTGGAAGTTTACTTGAGGATCCAAAATATGCATGATGATGCCACAAAGATTCAGTTGGCTTCTTTGAGAATGGATGGAGCAGCATTGGTCTGGTGGGAGGCCAAGACTAAAGAGGAGATCAAGAAATTTGGTAAGGTTACCTTAACATGGCCTGAATTTCTGTTAGCCATTAAAAAACAATTTTATCCTCTGGCTCACATGAAGAAGGCCATTATGAATTGGCAAAATTTCAGACAAATTAAGGGTTAGAGTGTCCAAGACTACACCCAAGAATTCAGGAGAAGAGCTCTCTTGTTAGGGGTAGATTTACAGACCCAAGAAACCTTGCTGAAATACATTAGTGGCTTGCATAGCTACCTTAGACACACCATCTTGATGTTTAACCCTACTAGCCTAGACGAGGTTTGTGTCCAAGCTACCCATTTAGAGGCAAGGGGAAAAAACACATTTGAAGAGGGTAGAAACAAGCCCCCCAAGGGGAAAAAAAAAGAGAAAACCTACAAGGGAAAGGGAAAGAAGAATGCATCTGTCAAACAGGAGAGTGAGAAAGTGATCTATAAACACTGTTCTAAACCAAGCCATGAGGAGCAAAACTGTTGGAAATTATATTATGAAAAAAGAACTCAATTTAACAAATCCAAAGGGAAATAGAAAATTGCTGCTACTACATCTACACCACAAGATTTAGGGGAAGATTCAGGTGATGAAACCAAAATTGCAGCCATGGGTTTGAAAAACTTGAAGGGAAAAGAAATTGAAACTCAAGCCAGCACTAGTACCTCAAACTGCCATGTACAAGCTCCTAATGAGGAAGAAAGAATTGAACTGTTTCATGTGAGGGTGATTTCAAAACATACTAAAATTGACACACTTTTTGATAGTGGGTCACAAGCAAACCTTATATCAAAGGACTTGGTCAAGTAGCTTAAACTTGAGACCATTCCACATCCAAAGCCATATCCACTTGGATGGATTTGCAAGGATGCAAATTTACAAGTTTCAAGAAAGTGCACATTGCAATTTGCAATTACTGCACATTTTATTGACACAGTTGAACTTGATGTAGTACCTTTTGATATAGCAGGAATTGTTTTGGGAAGTCCTTACTTGTTTGACAGGAAAGCTATTTTTCATCGCCATGGAAACAAATATCATATTTTCAAAGATGGCAAGGAGTTCATTGTTAGAGCTCATCGCAAGAAGAAAAATATAGCGATGGTGAATGCAGGACAGGTAAAAAGGCTGGTCAATTCAAGTAAGAATTTTGTTCTTCTTATGATTAAGCCCAAGGTTGATGTGAATCATGAGTCATTTGACAATTGTGATCCAAAACTTAAATCAGATCTGTATGATGTAGTTGATGCATATCATGAGATGTTTCAGGAGCCAATAGGTTTGCCTCCTAAGAGGGAGATTCAACATGAAATCCATTTGCATCCAGATTGTCCTCTTCCAAACATAGGCATGTATCGCATGTCTATTATGGATAATTCTAAAATAAAGAAGAAAATCAAGGACTTGTTGGACAAGGGTTTCATAAGGCCAAGTACTTCGCCATGTGGGTCACCGATTGTATTGATTCCAAAGAAAGATGGCACTTGGGGTATGTGTGTTGATTTCAGGTCCTTGAACAAGATAACGGTAAAGAATCGTTACCCACTCCCAAGGATAGATGATTTGCTAGACCAGCTGAAAGATGCTCGATATTTCACTAAGCTAGACTTGCGCAGTGGATATCATCAAGTAAGAATTGAAGAAAGTGACATTTGGAAGACAACCTTTAAAACCAAACAAGGACTCTTTGAGTGGCTTGTGATGCCATTTGGTTTGTGCAATGCCCCTGCAACTTTCATGGGGGTAATGGATGATGTCTTGCGTCCTTTTCTTGATGATTTCGTTATTGTCTACTTAGATGACATCTTAATTTTCAGCAAGTCTAGAGGACATCATGTCATGCATGTTAGAAAAGTACTTGATGTTTTGAAGAAGAATCAGTTATTTCTTAAAATGTCAAAGTGTGAATTTGGAAAGACTTCTTTGGTTTATTTGGGACACATAGTAGGAGGAGGTGCTTTGAGAATTGATCCTGCTAAGATTGAGGCTATTGTGAAGTGGCCTACTCCCAAATCCATAACAGAGGTAAGACGTTTTTTGGGTGCAACTCAATATTACAGGAAGTTTATCTCTAGCTTCTCTTCTATAGCAGCTCCTATGCATGCAGTGACAAGTGTGAAGGATGCTTTCGAATGGGCAGGAAAGCAGCAAAAAGCTTTCGAATCTTTGAAAGAGAAGATTAGTTCAGCTCCAGTCCTTGCATTACCGGATTTGAGACAGTCATTTGAGATACAAACTGATGCTAGTGATTATGCTATGGGTGCAGTTCTTCTACAACATGGTAAGCCTATTGCTTTTCATTCTGAAACTTTTAATAGTGCTGTTGTAAATTATCCTACATATGATAAGGAGTTGTATGCGTTGGTACAAAGCATCAAAAAGTGGGAACACTACTTGATGGGCAAAGAAACTGTTATACATACCGACCATCAACCCTTACATTACTTGCAATCACAAAGCAAGTTACAACAGTAACGACACTTCAGATGGATGGGCTTCCTGCAACAGTTCCATTTGGTAATAAGGTACAAGAAAGGTACTTTGAATAAGGTTGCTGATATGCTTTCAAGGCCTATTCTTGGTGCTATTACTTTACTTAAGAATGATTCCATTGTACATGATAGTTACATAGAACAATATTCATCTGATGATGACTTTAAAGATGTGTATGCTAACTTGAGTAAAGGGAATCATGTAGAGGAAAATGACTATCACATGCATAACAATTTTCTGTTTCATTTGGGCAAGTTGTGTATACCACAGGTGGAGAGGATAAATGTCATAAGAGAAGCTCATTCTTCTCTTATTTCTGGCCATTTTGGTGTGAGCAAAACAATTGCACATCTACAGAGGTATTGCTATTGGCCTCGCATGGTAGATTCTGTTTCAAGGTTCATAATAGGTTGTTCATTATGTGCTACAAGCAAGCCTAGCAATAGGAAGCTTGGTTTGTATACTCCTTTGCCGGTACCTTCTAGACCATGGGAGAGCATCTCTATGGATTTTTTAGGAGGTTTGCCAAAATCTAGAAAGCAGCATGATTATTTATATGTAGTAGTTGATCGTTTCAGAAAAATGTGTATACTTATGCCTTGTAAGAAAACTATAACTGCTGAACAAACTGCTGAATTATTTTTTAATCATGTATGGATTCACTTTGGTTTGCCTACTTCCATTATTAGTGACAGGGATTCCATATTTGTGGGGAATTTTTGGTCCAACCTATGGGAGATGATGGACACAAAGTTGAAGAAAAGTACTGCTTTCCATCCGAAAACAGATGGACAAACCGAAGTTGTGAACAGAACCATTGTGCACCTCTTGAGAGATTATTACAGCAAGCATCCCAACCTTTGGGATGAAAATTTGCACTACATACAACATGCTTACAATCGTGCCAAGTACTCTTCCACAAACACCTCACCGTTTGAAGCTTTTTTTGGTTACTTGCTAAAATCACCTCCTGATTTCATTCTTGAGAAAGATGTTGCCATTGAGGGACATAGTGACATTGACAAAGCTCGTTCATTCATTGAAAGCATTCAGCAAATACATCAGCAAATTCAAGAACAACTTGAGAAGAGTCAAGGCAAGTACAAGGAAAGACACGACAAGCATAGAGTCGATCACAAGTTTCAAGAAGGAGATGAGGTATGGTTGTACATTAGTAAGGAAATGATGCAAGGAGAAGTTAAAAAGATGAAGCCTATTCGTTATGGTCCATTCAAAATCCTCAAGAAGGTTGGAAATAATGCTATTCAATTAGATTTGACTTCCTACATGCAAATGTATTCTGTTGTCAATGTGGAGAACTTACGTTTGTATAAACCTCCTTTGATTGTTGATCATGAAAATGCTGTTCAGCTACCATCTATAGAAGATTTCTCGCCAGAATTCTTAGATGAGCTGAAATAAGATATAATCCTTGACAGAAGGACATGCATTTCAAGGAGGGGCAGTGTAGATTATGTTCGGGTTGGTTTCAAAGGCAACAAACTGAACAAGACAAAGTGGATGGAGGTGGACAGAGTGAGGGAGTTGTACCCTCACCTCTTTAATAGGTAGTTGAAGGCTTTTGGGGTCCAAAAGCTTCCCAATGGGGAGGCGTGATCACGTGCTCATGTCCTAAGTGTCGTAAAATGCTCAAAATTTAAAGTGCTTAGAACTAGTTCAAAATTGAATGACTGGAAATTGCTCGTCTTCCCGATTCTGGTGCCGCAAACGGTTCGATAAACGGTCGCCGTATGAGGAAGTTATGACAAAAAGAAGAATTTGTCCATAACATTAGAAATTTTAATTTTTCAAAAAAAATAAAAAAAGGAATATTCCGCCTGGCACGAAATCCGAGGCAACCACCAAACATTAAATGTAACTGCAGTTAAGTTGGTGGAATTTTGGCAGGAACGCCAAATTTGGCGGACCCACCATAATTGACGGAGCTATCTGGAGTTAACTAAAGTTAGCTGGAGTTTTTCTAGGGGCAAACTGGAGAAACTTTAAATGGCCATAACTTTGGCTACGAAAGTCGGTTTTCGACGATTTTTTTTTTTTGATTTTGGGTATTTTCGACCTTCTAAAGCCATTGGTGCAGGTATTACAGCCATCTAAGGTCATTTGCAGAGGTTTTGGAGTCGTGGAAGTTCTAGGAGCCACCAGGGCCTAGTTTTGTGAAGACTGTATAGGGTTGCAGGTATCCATTAGAGGTGAACCAATAGTCAATCCTGAAGGATTCAAGTGTTCTGAATCCATTTTTACCATCTATTTCTCCTATAGATGCTTCTATTCAGCTGTATTTTCAATTTGAGGATTTAATAAAAACAAGGACAAGCCCGGTTGGGAGCTTTGGACCCAGCAGACGTATCCCTGGAGGGGGTGAACTGCTTTATCAACTTCTTTTGCATTTGTGGTTGATTTATTTTGTAGATCAAATTCGTTTTAATGTGTTAAACAATAAAAGGAAATAACTCTGCTATGCTTAAATGGTTCATGAACAACTGAAAATTTCATGTGTTTTCTTTCTGCAAGACATGGAAATCTTTTAAACATGTTTAATTCTGAATTGAATACCTTGCAAACAAATTTCAAGTAGTTTCAAATTCAGATCAGTGCATATATAGCATGACTTGATCATTTCCAAAGGAAATTCCTGCTGACTATGCTTTTTCCGACATCATGGGTAGAATATGGCTAGAGTCTGTTCTGCTTCAAATTGTATCTATCTGGCATCTAGGACATCCAAATGTGTAGTTAGCGTACCTAATATTTATGTCTTGGAGTCATCCAAGAGGTTATCGATTTCTACTCTTGTCACACCCCCGTTAGGCAGTTTACTTCCTCTAGTCATGGAATATTGGCTTCCTAACATGGTGTGTGTGCTACCTCATGAACACCTGATACAAACTAGAATAATTTCATCATAATATTCTTGAGAAATGTCTCCCTTCTCCATCAGATTTAAAGTTTCTATCTTTTATTCTTTCATTTGTTTTGTTAAGATGGCTTTCAAGGCTGCTTTTGGTAATGTGGAGTGAGGGGATCTCTGTAAATTGTATTGAAACCATTCGACATATTCCTCTTGAGTTTCATTATCCTTCACAAACATTATAAATATTTCATCTCTTAATTCCCTAGTCCTACAGTAGTCCTAACATTTCATGAGAAAATAATTTTTCATGTCATCCCAAGAACTAATAGTGTGTCTCCCTAAACCCATAAACCACCATAAACTTTCTCCTTTTAGGGTATAGGGGAACAACTTAAATATTTTAGGATTAGTGGTACAATCATATCCTCTACATAGGATGTCAAACTTGAATAAAAAGGAATCTGGATCCTGTGTGGTCACCCCATGAAAGGTTGGGATATTTTTCAAGGGAATGGGATATTTTTCAAGGGAATGGGATATTTTTCAAGGGAATATCTTTCATCAAGGCATTGGCCACTGGGTTGACGATGGGATATTCCAATGTCAAGGTATGACCTTGAGGTGGCTGATTCACCATTTGGTTGAACATGAGCCAATATCCTTTAGGGACTTCAAGGGATGTTATCTGAGTAAGTGGAGTGTTTTCAATCCAAAGTGGTTTTACCTCACTGCTTAGATCTGGGATCAGAGCAGATCCTAGTTTAGACAATTATGGCTCTGCCTTAGTAGCTCCACTAGTTTCTCCCTATCCTTCTCTTAAATTTCACAATATTCCCTCTTATGAATGACCAGAATATTTCTAAGTTGGAATTTGGAAACTTTGCTTGGATCCTTTAGTATTGCAATTGATTTCGGTGTAAGTTGTAGTTGGTGATTCTGCTACATGAGGGATCCAGGTAGAGCCCTTTCCAGATACTATCCAGGTTCCTACTGACACCTGAGATTTAGCTTTCTGAATGATTTCATCTATGAAGTTTGGTCTCCCAAGGGTCTCTGATACCTGGGCATTGGTGGTTTTTGGTAGAATTTCTGATCTATTCGTATCTTTTTTCCCCTAGTCATTCATTCCTATATAACCTCTGTGTATCTTCTGAGAGTGGGTGATAGGAGAAAACTTATTACTTGTTGAGTATGTAGGTTCTTACCTCCCATTTTCAATACCCAATTCCCTTCAGAGACACAAATTAACTATTATCTTTGATGACCTCCTTGACAATGACGCCAAAATGTTGGTGCACTAAGGTGACTGTTTAAATCAATCTTAATTCCTACATAACCTTATCAACTTGGGATTCGTCTGTTTATTTCAAGGATGTCATCGTTATCTATGGAATAGAAGTTAGAGGTTGTTATGTAACCAAATGAATCTAATATTTCATTAGTTTTCACAAGAATGTATTAAAAAACTCTTTAATTCTTGAATTTCGATTGAAGAGAATTCAAACCATAAATCTAAATCCAATCATATCTATCCTACAAAGGAAATGAATTTCAAGTTGATGCATTAAAGGAACTTATATCTAATGGAATGCTATCTGATCTAGTAAATGGAAAGAACCACTAGAATAACAACCAATGAGTAACTACTTTAACCTCAACCATGAATTAGAAAAGCATCAATCAATTGTAACACTCAACTTCTCTAATGTAATTCATTGAAGGAATAACATCAAAGAAACAATATTAAAGATCTATCTCAAATACTGGTATAAGGAATATCTTGATTCAAGGAAAGAACAGTAATAAAGAATTGCAAGAAGTAAGGAAATAGTTTTAACACAAAAGAGCAACGAATCTTCCAATGGCAGAGCCCAAAGCCTCCAGAAGTTACTACTGATAAATCTCATAACATGATTAGGAAAAGATCTTTGTATTGCTCATGAATTGAAATAATAAAAGTATAGAATTACTATAATGTAAAAATATTCTTTTGTTTGATACAAAGATACTAGAATGAGTAAGAGTCAAAAAGCTTTCGATCCTATTCACCCATCTGTATCATATAGCCTAATGGAAAAATAATGTATGAAAGAGAATCTTGAGGATTGAGAGATCCTCAGGATTGTGCGGCTAAATGATCAGATTTCCGTTTGCCAAATTAGCATTTTTGTTCATATCTTTCGCTAGCTCGTACAACCACGAAACGATCCTTTCCTAGTTTAGCACCTGTCATTCTATCAACTAAACAACAATTGTCCAATTCCAATTTGTTGTGCATAAAAGAAAGAAAAGTTAGTCTTTTATGCTAAAAACATGCAATGCTCTTGATAACTATACTTACCTGACATTCACATGCTTTTCTTCCATATCCTTTCCAACAATGAAGAAAAATACATAAAAGAGAGTGATTGATTAGGTAATGTGATGAGCCCCAAAAATGTACAATTATTTGGGCTCATTCAACCTCCTAATTTGACATAGTCCACCATTCTCATTTGTTTATTGCATGTTTTTGATTATTTTTATGTTAATAGAGTGAATTTGGTTAGTCATTATGCCAACAAGTCTAATGGGTGCTTTGTGAAGCCTTTTTGGTCAACTTGGAGAAAAAATTGAAGGTCTTAATGAGCACTTGGCAGCCAAATTCGTGGGAGAACAAGCTAGAGGATTTGTAGGAAGGTGTCCCCCTCATTTATGGGCCCTTACCTCGAATTCTCCACCATCAGCTCGGAGTTCAAAGGCCACCAAATCAATGAGCACAAGGGCAGCCAAGCAAGTCAAGTAGGACTGCTGTTAACTACAAGTCTTGGGCAGCCAAGTCCCTAAATTTTAGGAGGACTGTTGGGTCCTCAAATTGTATAAATAAGAAGGCTTGGGGCCTCATTTGGGTTAGCTAGTGGTTAGTCATTTTGTAGCCAGTTAGTCATTTTGTTTTAGCCATTAGTTAGCTAGTTTGTAGTTCAATTTTTATGCAATATATTAGCTTTGCTTTCAGCTCATGTTCAAGTTCTCCTTGTGAACAGTTTTGATGTAACTCTTCATTCTTGATTAATAAAGATGAACCCAACTTTGCACCAGCTCTAAATCTTTCTTAGGAAGCTGTAGCCCTTGGGTTTGGGCCCATCTCAAGCGCCCAATACCTCCTTTGTTTATCTTTATGTGTCTTTGCTGCATTCTCATAATAAAATCTGCTATTTAGATTTAAATGTTGTGTTGTTGTTTAGGTTGCTTTTGACGATTAGAAAAGGTTTTTAATGTTCAGATTTGCTTGATAGGTTAATCACAGGGAAGATCTTCAGAAAAGGCTGCCAAACACCTTGGATCTCACCTCCCCCTTTGTGGAATCATGAGCTAGGACCAATGTGACTTTGCTGCCAACAAAAACGTTGTTTTGCTTTGCCATGCAATTCTTAGTGTTGGAATCCTCGTTTGTAGATGTTAATATTAGTAGTGTTAAATGCTTCAGTCGATGATTTCTTAGTGGCATAAGTTAGTTCATGCATTTCATTTTGAATAAGCTGTTGTCCATTCTTATTACTGTTCGCTAGATCATATTAGGGTAGCATAACTAGATCTTTGTTTTTTTTGCATGTCTTTGTTTGTTCAGTTTGGAAAACCACTTGCAGAGTGCCTATTACCCTTCCTTACCTGCACATACTCCATCCAACCTACCTACTCCATCCTCTACTTAGAACCCTTGCTTCACGTTTTCCATTCGCTCCCAAAACCCTAATTTTCGTGCAACATTGCTTCACTCTCCCTTGAACAAATCCAATCGCTCGTTAGCCTCATCCACCGAGCCTTAGACCTCTTCACATCCCCATTTCACCTCCATACTCATTCCTCCATCTTTTTCCCTCCATCCATTCTCCAAAATCCCATTTCGAAACATCCTGTAGAAGAATTACAGAACATCCTGTAGAAGACTTACAACACTTCCTGTAGAAACCCCTGCAGACTTCCTATAGAAGTTCATAAACACGGTTGCATTGCCTCCAGACTTTGTGAAACTCTCAGAAAGAATGCTAGGGATCCCTTAGACCTTCTCTGTACCATCCCAACCTTTCCCAAAGCATTTCATCCCTTGATCCATCCCTGCACAGTGGAAAACTAGTTAGAAGCACGTGCATGATAATTCCAACAACTTAATCAAAAATACAAAAAGATGTTTTCTTCAGATAGTGGTAACTTAGACACATGCATTTTACCTTCCTAGAAGTAATGGCATCTCTTCTCATAGTTTGCATTCTCATTTTTGCATCAGTAGGACCAGTTGGTAGAATTAGGGTTTGCTAGGGTTTGCGTTTCTTTTTGGCTTTCAGTTTCTTTCCGCAAGTAGATTAGCTTCCTTTGAGTTAGCTTTCGTCCATCAGTTAAAAATATTCTTCTAAGAGCTCATAGAAGTTGGCTTGAGCCCCTAGTGGACTTGTGCCAGCTGACCAAGTGATAGCTGCGGCAAGAGCTAGTACTTGTGCATACAGCACCGTCGCTTCCAAGTTTGTACGAACTACCGGGTTGATAAAATTAGAGATAGGGGGCCCCAGGAGTTGTAGCATTATTGCTACAATACTGGAGCCCACCATCTTTTGGCGTCGTTGCCGGGGAAGCGTCAGAGTATTGGTGATTGTCGCTTTTCTTCTATTTTCCACTACAAACTTCTTCTAAGTAGTTATTTCATTTCCATTATGCAATTTCGTTTATGCAAAAGTAGATTAGCATTTCTCGCTTTCATAGATTAGCATTTCTCGCTTTCATAGATTAGCATTTCAATTCCGCAATTTCATTTCTACAAGTGTAGATTAGCATTTCAATTCCGCAAGCGTAGACTAGCCTTTCCATTCCTGCAATTTCATTTGAGCAAAATAGATTAGTCCTTTCCTGCTTTCATTTCAATTCCGCATTTTCATTTTAGAAAGACAGTTAGTTGCAGTTCAATCTATTTCAGTTTTGCAAGTAGAAGTAGAAAAAAGAAAAGAAAAAGAACAACCAAAAAGATTTCATTTCATGCTTTGTAGGAGTAGAGATAAGTTAGAAAAATGATTGCACAACACCCCCACTGCTTCACACAGCCAACGTTCTTCTTCGATGGCTGTGATGAAAGAACCCCTGGGTGGACATCAAGGCATATTTAAAGAACCTCTAGGGGAGAAGAAGAAAAAATTCCTCTGGAACAGATGGCTACAAGCAGATATGTTGGGAGCAGCACGTTGTCCAAAGATGAATTTTCAAATCAGATCGAAGATTTCAAGAGTGATATGAGGCAGTTTCTTGCCATGCAACTGGATACCTTGCGGATCAAAAAGAAGCAAGAAGAAGCCAGGAGGGCTTTGGCCATTTTTTGTCCTAGGTGTACTAGAAGCATCCTAGGAACAAATGTCCAATGCACTCTCTAGAAGTGTGTTTCATCTGTGAAGAATACCATCCTACAGATCAGTGCCCTTCCTTACCCAGAATCAAAGCTGCCTATCAGAGAGCCAAAGGAGCCACTGAATCACTCTATTACATGAACCAAAGTTGGCCGCATGGACCTAGATCTTACCAGCAGGAACTGCAAGGGACACCCGAGACCTATTATGACCCTTATCAAGCCACTTTCATGCCTTCTTGGGGTCCCCCTGCTCATCCTTACTGGTCTACACCTCCTCGTTGGTCATATCCTCCTTGTTCCTTCACAGATCCATATTATGCCCAACCAACTGCTCATTCGTTTCACTCTTATGCTCAGCCACAACCTCAGTGGAATGCACCTTATCAGGAGAGGAGGCCCCAGTACAACTCTCATCCCGCTCATTTTCCTCCACCACCTGCTCATCCACAACCATCGCCTCCTCCTCCACCAAGGCAACCTCAAATGCCTACCCAATCACAATGCCATCCATCTGCATCTCAATTTCACACCTCCACTCAGCTACCCGTACCTCCATTTCCAAAACCCTGTAATGGAGCAGCTCAACCCAATTGCAAATCTGAGGCACAACATGTGCAAATGATTCCTCGTGAGCTCAATGATGTTCACCAAAGCTCAAGAAAAGCATTGCAAAAAAGAGATGATCTTGAAAGCATTGAAGGATCACATCCAGCAAAAGAAGATTCAAAAGAGGAGATCAACGAACCATGGGCTGCACTTGATGAAGGAAAGGGATCTAAATCAGAGACCGAGAGAGATCCCTCATGGTTACCATCAAATCTTCCATGTACTCAAGAGAAAGATCAACAAAAAGAGGAAGATCAGAAGGTCATGATAGAAAGTGACATGAAGAATGATCTAGATCAGCAAAAGGACCAAGGATATCAAAGCTATATTGAGACATGGTTCCAGATAGTCACTAAGTTGCAGCAGTACTCTCTTCCTCAACTATGTTTGATCCCTTCAAAGTCAGATCATTTCGTCTCTGAGATTTGGATACCTGTCAGAGCATGCATTTCGAGCCTCCACATCATTTTGTCTCTAATCTCGATGTGCACATGGCTCCATTGGAAGTATTCTTATACTTGAAAATGAGTTTGTTTTTCAAGTAGGGTAGGGTAGAAAAAGAAAGAAAAAAGAAAAAAAGAAAAAAGAAAAAGAAAAATGAAAAAAGGAAAATAGAAATCTAAGGTGAAAACCTCCTCGGAGGCACCTTAGATTGGCTCATTGATTGAAAACCTCCATGAGGCGGTCAATGGGTTGGAAAAAAGAGAAAAGAGAATAAGATATTTGGGTGAAAACCTCCCTTGGAGGCGCCCAAGGCAGGCAATTAGGGTGAAAACCTCCATGAGGCGCCCTAGTTGTTTTTCAAAAAAAAAAAAGAGAAAAAGAAAAAGAAAAATAAAGCTAATCTCCATTGAATAATTTCATGTTGCAGCAATGACATTACAGTTTGAAAGAAGGACGTTTCATGATAGGAGGAGCACTCAAATCAAGGTCAAAGGAATTTTCTTGCCTTCTACAGGAAGCTCTGTATTTCTACAGGAAACATCTGTAGAACCTTTGGACGAGCCAAATCCAATTTCAAAAGTGAATCTAATGGTGGGGATCTGTTGATTAGGCCTACAAGCACTTGTGTGTCCATCTCTTGCCTTCAACCATCATTTTTTCCACCTCCTTGTGCTTCTCATTGTGCTTCTACAGGAACTTCCTGTAGAAATTGTGGGAAACTAGGCATGCATTTCAAAAAGTGGTTTGGCGAACATGGTAGCTTCCTCAAGGGTTCAGAAGTTCTCATGCAGTCTTCCAACTCCTCCTCCATCATCTCTATACCTGCATCACAACCAAAATTCATTTTGTCATCCCATGCAACCAAAATGCAAAGTGCCTTGAAGCAAAAACACATAGAGCAGAATTTGTTTTTGCCATAACTTGAAAACCATGCATCCATTTGACAAACCGTTTTATGGGGAATTGTACAAGGATGATGAAAACATGCCTGAGCAGTTTCATGCAATTCCGGTGCATGGTTTCCAAGAAATCAGCCTCCATCACCATCAGCCATTTTTTCATTTTCTCCATATTCGTGCATCCGTTTTAAAACCTGTTTCATGGGGAGATGCACATGGGTGGTAGTAGCCTACCCTAGTAGTTTCAGCCGATTCCGATGCACGGTTTCCGAGAAATCGAGCTCTGAAATCTTCAGCCATTTTCCATTTTTCTCGAAATCCGTGCATCCATTGATCATGAATTGGCTATGGGAGATGCATAATGATGGTAGGAACATGCTCACCGAGTTTCGGATCAATCCGATCTACCGTTTGGGAGAAATGGCAAAAAGAAGTTCTGGTTTTATGATCATGCAGCAGCAGCAGCTTGAACGGGCAGAGTTGAACGTGGAAACGATTGCATGCAGCTCAGATCTGTCCAGAGGACACCTGCACAAGGAAAAGCAATCAAAAATCATCAGCCACGCCCTCATGCAACCAAGGAATCCAAGCATGCAGCAGCAAAAAGCTTCACAGCAGCCAGTCGACTTGCAGGTACGTGACTAAACTAATTCCTTTGTTGCATGAACGTAATTCGAGAACTGCGTGAACAATGAGATGGTTGGATTTAGACAAATTGGTGGCCAGCTAACTGGCCACCCTCCTCCAGTTCAACAGCACTTGGTGGGTGAATGAGACACGTGCGCTCAGCCATCTCAGGAAGGAAATTGAAAACGAGCAGTGGTGAACAGTTAAACTTCAGCGTGATTGATGGACGTGATTATAGGCAAAGAACAATTAGTTAAACACTGCAGTGAGGACCGACAGTCTGCATGGGGCCAACGTGTAGTTGGCCAGCTCACCCTCCATCAACGAAAATCTTCATAAACAGCCATCGAACTCTCACAGTTATTATTTCTAGTTTATCCTCGTCCTTGCAGCTGCAACAAGCTCCATAGCAGCAAACCAAGCTTTCTTGGCCATTTTCTTTTAAAGAAAAAAAAAAAAAACCCCCTGCTTATCAGTGTTCTACAGGAAGAAGTTCTCCAGACAGTATGACACAGCTTTCAAAAGCAGAGAAAATGGATTTTTCTCCGACAAATTGGAGTTTCGAAGAGAGGTAGGCTTGAAAAACACCATACCTGTGCATGAAATTTCAAAAGGTGGTAAATTAAATTGTTTGGAGTAGGGAAAGTTAAAACAAGTCTTCCTGTGGGTCAAAATAGCAGTTTACTTGTGGTTTCATGAAATTTCTTCGTTGGTTCTACATCAATATTCTCCTCCATAGTTCCTATTACAACATTTTTTCTCTCGTAGAAAAGATAAATCACTATCAGGGCTAACCTGTGTGCAAAATGTGAAATTTAGATGGTTATATGTGTGATGGTGGGTGTGAAAATTAAGCTCTGCACTCTGTTTGTGAGAGCCTAATTTCATTTTAACCGTCAAGTTTTGGGGCAACAGCAGCAATATAACCAGACATACCACCAAAGGAAAAGACACAGGTAAAGGAACAAGAAAAGCTAGAGGAAAAGCAAGAAAAACGACAAGCTGCTGAGGCCAAAGCTGTGGGTGGAGTAAAAACGCAAACACCAAGGGAGAAATGGTTTCAAACACGGGCAAAGAGGACTAAAAATGTCAAAACAAGTAGGGACACACCCAAGGCAACCACAGCACAGGTCGAGGAGAAGGCACCCTCAGCCAAGCAGTCCAAAACAATGAATACTGTTTCTACAGGAAGACAGAAAAAGCCACTACAGGACTGTTTCTACAGGAAGCCAGCGAACTGTTTCTACAGGAAGTTTGAAAAGAGGGCAGCAAAAGGAGAAATCGGCCGATATTTTAGCTAAGGAGGCAGCACCTGTGTTGGCCACCCTAAGCACATCCATCCCCTCCATGAACACTCATTTCTTTCAAGGTTCGGGCAGGTTCAACCTTCTACAGGAAGCTACAGGACTTTCTACAGGAAGTTCTGTATTTTTACCAAAAACGTCCTGTAGAAGCCTTTTGGCAGGAAAGAATCAATTATGGAGAGGGATTTGAAGCTTGAAGTCTGTTGAGGAGGCATGCAACCACTCTTTTCTTCCATCCTCCACTGGTTTCATCTCCTTTCACCACCATTTCCGCCATCAGATTGAATATACTTGCACAATCATACCCAAGCTGAGAATTCTTTAGGAAAAGGAGCAAGTAGTGGGAAGAAGCAAAGAAGCATGGTTTCATGACAGAGAAGAGGACATCACTTCAGAAGCTTGGCATGACAAGGAGGCCATCAGGGCCATCAAAGACAAGGAGAGAGATTGGTTGCTCAGAGGATGAGCAACACTTTCAGTAGGGGGGTGATGATGAGCCCCAAAAATGTACAATTATTTGGGCTCATTCAACCTCCTAATTTGACTTAGTCCACCATTCTCATTTGTTTATTGCATGTTTTTGATTATTTTTATGTTAATAGAGTGAATTTGGTTAGTCATTATGCCAACAAGTCTAATGGGTGCTTTGTGTAGCCTTTTTGGTCAACTTGGAGACAAAATTGAATGTCTTAATGAGCACTTGGCAGCCAAATTCGTGGGAGAGCAAGCTAGAGGATTTGTAGGAAGGTGTCCCCCTCATTTATGGGCCCTTACCTCGAATTCTCCACCATCAGCTCGGAGTTCAAAGGCCACCAAATCAATGAGCACAAGGGCAGCCAAGCAAGTCAAGTAGGACTGCTGTTAACTACAAGTCTTGGGAAGCCAAGTCCCTAAATTTTAGGAGGACTGTTGGGTCCTCAAATTGTATAAATAAGAAGGCTTGGGGCCTCATTTGGGTTAGCAAGTGGTTATTCATTTTGTAGCCAGTTAGTCATTTTGTTTTAGCCATTAGTTAGCTAGTTTGTAGTTCGATTTTTATGCAATAGATTAGCTTTGCTTTCAGCTCATGTTCAAGTTCTCCTTGTGAACAGTTTTGATGTAACTCTTCATTCTTGATTAATAAAGATGAATCCAGCTTTGCACCAACTCTAAATCTTTCTTAGGAGGCTGTAGCTCTTGGGTTTGGGCCCATCTCAAGCGCCCAGTACCTCCTTTGTTTATCTTTATGTGTCTTTGCTGCATTCTCATAATAAAATCTGCTATTTAGATTTAAATGTTGTGTTGTTGTTTAGGTTGCTTTTGATGATTAGAAAAGGTTTTTAATGTTCATATTTGCTTGATAGGTTAATCACAGGGAAGATCTTCAGAAAAGGCTGCCAAACACCTTGGATCTCACCTCCCCCTTTGTGGAATCATGAGCTGGGACCAATGTGACTTTGCTGCCAACAAAAACGCTGTTTTGCTTTGCCATGCAATTCTTAGTGTTGGAATCCTCATTTGTAGATGTTAATCTTAGTAGTGTTAAATGCTTCAGTTGATGATTTATTAGTGGCATAAGTTAGTTCATGCATTTCATTTTGAATAAGTTGTTGTCCATTCTTATTACTGTTCGCTAGATCATATTAGGGTAGCATAACTAGATCTTTGTTTTTTTGCATGTCTTTGTTTGTTCAGTTTGGAAAACTACTTGTAGAGTGCCTATTACCCTTCCTTACCTTCACATACTCCATCCAACCTACCTGCTCCATCCTCTACTTAGAACCCTTGCTTCACGTTTTCCATTCGCTCCCAAAACCCTAATTTTCGTGCAACATTGCTTCACTCTCCCTTGAACAAATCCAATCGCTCCTTAGCCTCATCCACCGAGCCTTAGACCTCTTCACATCCCCATTTCACCTCCATACTCATTCCTCCATCTTTTTCCCTCCATCCATGCTCCAAAATCCCATTTCGAAACATCCTGTAGAAGAATTATAAAACATCCTGTAGAAGACTTACAACACTTCCTGTAGAAACCCCTACAGACTTCCTGTAGAAGTTCATAAACACGGTTGCATGGCCTCCAGACTTTGTGAAACTCTCAGAAAGAATGCTAGGGATCCCTTAGACCCTCTCTGTACCATCCCAACCTTTCCCAAAGCATTTCATCCCTTGATCCATCCCTGCACAGTGGAAAACTAGTTAGAAGCACATGCATGGTAATTCCAACAACTTAATCAAAAATACAAAAAGATGTTTTCTTCAGATAGTGATAACTTAGACACATGCATTTTACCTTCCTAGAAGTAATGGCATCTCTTCTCATAGTTTGAATTCTCATTTTTCCATCAGTAGGACCAGTTGGTAGAATTAGGGTTTGCTAGGGTTTTTGTTTCTTTTTGGCTTTCAGTTTCTTTCCGCAAGTAGATTAGCTTCCTTTGAGTTAGCTTTCGTCCATCAGTTAAAAAGCTTCTTCTAAGAGCTCATAGAAGTTGGCTTGAGCCCCTAGTGGACTTGTGCCAGCTGACCAAGTGACAGCTGCGGCAAGAGCTAGTACTTGTGCATACAGCACCGTCGCTTCCAAGTTTGTACAAACTACCGGGTTGATAAAATTAGAGATAGGGGGCCCCAGGAGTTGTAGCATTATTGCTACAATACTAGAGCCCACCATAATGTAAGGGTACAAACATACATTTTCTATGACCCAGCACAATCCATACCCGTAAGCATATTGCATGATCCCAATGGAAGCACATTTATATGTGCTTATGTAGGCATACCATTAAGGTCAAATGCATAAGATCTTACCCAATAATGAACTATTTTCTTAGTACCTACATCCAACTACACCAACATAGACTCTATATGAACTTCTTGAAATAAGCCACACTTATCCACTAGGTTAGTATTAACATAACTATAATTATATCTAGGGTCAGTCAATAATGGAAACAACTCGATCACAAAGCTTACCTTCCATCTTGATAATGGATTATTGATGATAAGTCTGTCTATTATCAAATGTTGCATAGATCTTTAGAATGTTATGTCCAACATCTACAACTATATACACCTCCTTAGCAATGTATATATGAGGTTTTCCACCCTAATACAACATATAAGCCCTCTTGTGATGATCCTTGCGACATATACAACATTACAACAGTTCCCTGCCACTACCTTTATTTTTCTTCTCTTTAGGTGTAGACCCATGTCCCTTCTCAACTACATTAAACTTCTTGTAAGGAGAAACCTTTTCCTTCTCACATGCATCCTAAGGTCTTCCCCTATTCAGTGGCACATTCTATTAGTCTCGCTATTCCCTTTAAAACCTAGCTTACGCTTAGTCTTACACTTTGATTTCTCATAACAATGTTTCAAATTTCCAATGACTTCTTCTAACAATAGAGGCTTCTTATACTCAACCTGATCTGTAAATTATAATGGCATTTCACTGATAAATCTATGAAATTTTATCTTCTCATCCTTAGGATAAGGCACATACCTCAACATCTCTAGGAACTTAAACGTGTACTCTTCATTTGTCATAGATCCCATCTTCTACTCATAGATCTTTTGCCTTTCTCTCATAGTACCACCCTGAAAAGTACTTCTTCTTGAGGAGTCTTTTGATTCGTGCCAAGTCAACTCCTCCCTCTTTATCTCTCTACCATGCTTCACATCTTCCCATAAAATGTGTGCTTTCCTTTTCAAGTTGAAAATAGCTACCTTGGCCTTCATTTTCTCCGTGTAATCATGCATCTCAAAGAAATTATTCATTCCAAGTTTTCCATGCTGAGATTATTCAACTCTCCATCAAATGTAGCATTCTTGGCTTTCTTGAACTCATCTGGCAAATATTCCCTCTCACTGCTCCTGTAAGGATGATAACAATGATAACCATGACACCTATCTAAACTAGAACTATATTAAAACCCATAACCACTTCCTCACCTATTAGGTGTATCCAAGAACCTACCATATTAGACTCTGTCATCTATGTCAAACATGTGCCCACCATGACACCTACTACCATATGCCCCATCAAGCCTATCCTCCTATCCATAACTATTATTTGGTTCTCCATGTCACTCCAAATATGATTATCTCTACAGGATCACTACATTCACCTTTTCTTGTTTCCCCTATGCCTTGGCATGTCTTTCTCGTGGCTAAATGATTTTATCATTATCCACCTTGAAACTTCTAATTTTTGCCTTTAAACTTCTCAAGGTGTCTGTTATGTCTAGAGAATACTCATCTATGCACTACTCATCTAATTTATAATAGGGGTCCCATGAAATATAATCCATCATTTTGATCATCATCTTCAATCCTCTTCTTCCTACAAATGTACCATGTCAGATAAACCAAATATAAACATAATCAAGATACCTCAGTGAAATTCATGGGAGGCTATCTCCTCTATAAAATCAACCCATATTAGCACGATACATGTATATACATAATCATATAAATATATAGACATCATTCACAATAACACTAACTTCATACAATGATCTCACGCATGACAACCATAACCATGACAATGCATGCATAACAACCACATATACATTGACTTGCACATATGATAGTCACTTTTACCCAAAGGTCTAGTGCTACAACCTCATTCTGATGCCAATCTATAAATTCCCCCACTCCACATTTACCCAATTTCATCGGTCTACTAGGTAAACATGATACAAATAGTTACTATGACATGAAATGACATCCAAGCTTGAGCTATGGAAGTGGGGCCAACAATTGTTACTTGATTAGAAACGTGACATCCTACAGGGCTTAGAGGACACTCAGGGGTCAAAGAACCACCCAAGATGACCTAACCCTAAGTTATATTTATTTTTAAGTGACTTAGACTCCCAATTGGATGCAAAAACCTACATGAGTCTCGTTGTTACCCTCCAACTGCATGCACAACACTGCCTCCATGTGGTTGCAACCCAAATTATCCAGTTGATAGGGTGTGATCTCGAGAACTAAGCCATAATTCTTGGCCAACCTCTAGACCACTACCCATAACTTCCTCATACTTTATAAAGTCATAAATTACTTGAAGACAATGTTAGTCATGCAAAATTTGAACAACGAATTGACCTATTCAAGCCTATCCATGATAGTCATTTTGTCAAACATATGGTGAACATGCAATCTATTGGTAATGAATGCATATATGAACATAGGAGTCTGAAACTTATTTTAGAATCACCAGGAAGTTCTAATGCCCTCTCATAATATATGTGAGAACACCTTTTAGCCCATGCACTCATTAACCATCAAATATTTATCAAATTCTAAACGAAACATAACTATAGTACATTTCAAAACCATTCTTATAACAGACATATAAGCATATTATTAACCATGACATAAAAAACATCAAATCACCATAATAAAAATTATAGGTGCTCATATATTACAATAGCAAAATATATCTTATTAACTTATGCAAAACTCAACCAAGTCTGGGACTTCCACATACTACCCGACCATAGATTGGGCTAAACTAAATATTTCTTTTAGCCAATCACCCCCATGCCATATTCCAAATATGAATATAGGATCTCAATACATAAACAACTAGGTTTCCTAGAGATTAAACGACCTCCACCGTCAGGTTACCATGATCTTGCCAAAACAAATCAAGAAATCACGATGCCCAAAACAAGCTTAGATGCCTTAGAGTTTCATCACCAATACCTTCAGGAATTTTCCTCTCTCCACCCACTTTTTAAGGGATTCATAGAGGTTAAACCACCTCCAATCTCAACCCTTGGGAGGTTTCCTCAGACTACTTCACCTGGTTCTAAAACCTTTCGGTAATCCATACATCCACCAAGAAAAGAATCACATCACACCATGGCTATCTAGAAATGGAAAGGAAAGGCTAAAACCGTTGTCACACCAAGAAAAACCCATGTCAATGACAACAAAAGAACCAAATACACAAATGCATGTACCATGCATTCAAAAACCAGACAGGAAATCACACATGTAACCTATTACCTGCAAATTCCTCATATTGAAGCTTCTTGATCCAACCTACCTTTCTTGTCCTTTTCTTTCCTTATCCTTCCTTGGCTTTACTTTCATTACTTTCTTTATTTCTCCTCTTGGTGCTCTTATCTCTCTAAAACTAATTCCAAATCCAAATTGACAAAAATATCAACCAAACTATGAAAATATGTGAAATAATACTCAAAAGCCTTTTTATCATTGATGCCTCCGTTTTCTTCCTTTTCCTTCAGTTTTCTCTCATGCAAATCTGTGACCCTTCATCTCCATATTCTCCTCTTTTCCTTTATTCTCATGAATAAATGATAATTAATGCATATTTTCCTTTGCCAATTCTTTTTCCAATTTTCTTAGCCATAGTAAACTGAAAATGACACCCACTAGGATGTTTCTCCCAACATTCAACTTGGAATACATGTCCCATGAGTTTGGCCTTATTCAGTTTCCTTTATTAAATTTATTATATGAACTTTTAGCCTAGGGTTGTTACATATACAATCATCCATCATCCTCTAATCAAGACATGACATGAGTCTAAAAACCAACATCATAATTTCCTAATGTGAATAAAGAGAAACCCATCATACTATCTAGGGATGTAATCAATGTGAGAAACAAAAACCATATTTCTACAACACTGCCTCTACGCATAAAATGACCATCAACAAGGTGACGAATATGAAATACAAAAAGCATCCACACACTCTTGACATAATATGTGCACCAAAAAGCGTAGGTCTCGTCATCATCAATATGTACATGTGCCAATCTTCAAGGTAATATCCTTATGAACAAGATTCAAACCTAAACACATGAATGCTTGGATTTGGACTCAATTTTTCACGACATGGAAGAAGTAACACAACTGGACCTCATCACCATATGATATGGAAATATGATACATGGCTTCATGATAATACAATGTGTGGTACATGCCTCATATGGATACACATTCCATGGACACTTAACCACACTACAAAAACAAAAAAATAAGGACTTAGATGTAGCAATTCACCTTACACAATTCACAAAATTGACCAAAAGCTCTTTAAAACACATGCATGCATCATTGACCCTTCATCATGTGAAAGATGACTATTTATTGAAGTAAATTGAGTGAGAGTTTCAATGTGAGTAACACCACTTTACCAAACCATCACCAAACATCTCATGGACGACATAGTATCCTTTAGTATATAATTGTCATACATTCAAATCATAAAGTTGTATCAATCTTCCCTTAAGTATATGCTATCTCTCCATCAACAATTGTTGCTTACTACATAAACTTTTGATAGTATGCCTGGATAGAAAGATACTATTCTTACAATGTGGATGCAAACATTATCAAACATGAGATGATAAAAGGAGAAATATGAATTTTAAACCTTCAAACCTTTTATAACTCCCCCTGGAATCATACACTTTCCTTCTATGCCTAAAACTAATATTCTAAACCTGAATTTATTGGATGCATGATGTTGAAATTTATTCCCTTTTAAATGCATACACCTATCATTTTTGGCTTCTCTTGAAGCCATGTCCTATTTAACATAGGACAAGGATATACTCCCTTTGAGTAGATTATCATTTTGCAAAACATAGAGTCCTTCCTTGAAATCCTTTGGAGGGATAGTTCCATGCACTTCATGTTTTCTTGTCCAAACTTTAGTTGGTTGTGATTTAATAGAATTTTCTATTCTCCTCCATACTTTTTGTCTTTAATGGTTGGGTTGCATTTTTTGAAAGCTTTGATCTTTGCAAGATAATGCATTGTGGACAAGGTTACCATACTTGAAACATTCAACATTAATATAAACTCTTCCTTCGATAGCATTGCAAATCGACTATAAGAAAAAAGAAATATTATAAGAAAAAAAAAACCATAAAATAAAATTTTATACCTTTAGTTTTGATTTGCTGTACCAAAAATTCTTTGTTTCTTCCTTTCTCTTCTGAAGAGTTGGATGAAGTGGTCTTGATTTTCGGGTCTGTGTTTCTACTAATAGTTCCTTTTTTTCTTGACTTCCTTTGTTGGTTCTACTTCATAGATCTTTTATTGACTTCATTAGTTCTAGGATTATGATTTCTAAAATATAATTGTCCTCTACTTTCTCATTTTCCTTTAAGAAACATGATTCTTCTTCAAAACCCAATATGATTTTAATAATATGAGATCTTTGACTAATGAGGATCTCATCCAAAATTCTAGTGCTCTTTTCTATGCTTCAATACTAGGATAACTGATTGTTGGATTTTCGAATTCACACCTCAAGGAGGCTAGTTCAACTTCTAATGTTTCACAATAGGCCTCTCCATCTTGCAACTAATTTTATAACATGTCCTTTTCCTTGACTACTTCATCATGTAATCCTTTTATATCAATGATGGGCATGTTATCTCTCATTGTTATTTAAACAAGTTCATATATATTTTCATTTGACCATATTATAGAATTAATTTGTCATCATGGCTTTTTCTTGACTCTTATTAAAGATAAGTTGTATACATGTGAGGTTGAAAAGAGGTATGGAATTTTAACCTTGAATCATGGGTCCCATAATAACTATTATCATTAGTTGTTATTTCCAACCATACCTCGATTGTCATCTCACTCAATTTCCTTTGTGGTCCTTTATACTTATGTCAAGAAAAATACTTATGGCTGGCGGGCGGTGGGGTGAATTATTATTTTTACCTCACTTTCAACTTTCAATTCCATATTCAAAATTTTGCACCCTATTGTTCTTCATTCAACTCGCATATGTATGTGAATTTAGTGAATGCAAAAAACGTATATCCAGACAACTTAATTTTACATAAATTCCATTAGTGAGTTAACTTAGTCATTGCATTGTTAATTCATTAACCATACAATAGGAAGTAGAGAACAGATAAATCACAGTACATAAGAAACACATATAAAACACCATGATTTTAGGTGGAAGCCTAATGTGGGAGAAAACCACTGTCGTCATTGTCCACGGGGGCTTCACTAAGCTAGAAATACCATACCACTTGGGTTCATATTGGGGGATATATATTGAGGAAAAAATGACATAATATATTGAGCATATAATAGGGGGTAAATGTTTTTTATATTGGCAGGCATAAAAAATGAAGCTCAAAGTTAACGAAGAAATATAAAGAAGTGTAAAATATGCTAATGAAAAAATAGATACCTACAATATCTAGGAAAGTAGGGGCTTTGTAAATTGGGAAGGTGTATTGGGTTCGTATTGGTAGGGGGTTAAATAATGTGATTTTTAGAGGTAATTTCTAATATGTAGACAAATTAAGGGTATTTTTTAGTATTCCATGAATGCACGTGATATGTCAGAGGTTCATTAAGTGAAGCCCCTGTGTCATTATCTCTGTCTTCTTTCTTATTATTTAAAGAAATTATTTATTACATTTTGGTACTAGTGCAAACTCTTACTAGTATTTATGAACCCACCTGCAGGAGGCTACAACCTCCAGTTGTTCTCTAGCACCCATTGGAAGGGAGCTTTAACCTCTTAGTATTGTTTACCGGTTCCTACCGGAAGGGAGCTCCTACCACCTCATTGAAGGCTGCAACCCTCAACACCTTGTGGACCTTGTTTCAGAATGTTTTACATTGGATCCACCTCTCACAAAACCATCAAAACTTGTAGGCCAAATTTCATCAAATTTTCACACTAAACCCACACCAACCATAATCCCAAATCAAATATGCCAAACTAAATTATTAAGCCACAAAAACTAAACGACTAGATCACTATAGACTAACTAAATCTCTGAAGCTACTGAATACAAGTCCAAATAAAAACAAATGGATTTCAAAATATATATGTAATTGTTCTTAAATTATTGAATTATACACACTTACTCTATATAAAACTTGTGTACAGTTCTTCAATTACTAAATCATTTAGCTGATTGTATCACTATACCACTGATCCACCCACTAAATTATGTGCTGAACTAATGACAGATCAATGAACCATACCTAGTCAAACTTTTGCAACATTATAATTGATCAATATTTCAATCCACAACTAAATCAACCCAAATAACACTTCCAGATACAAATCATGCTTATTAAGACATCATTTCCAGACAATAACAAATAGAACAAACATTATCAACTGCCATTAGCAAGTAGTGCTGCAAACGCTGACTAGATCTAACTCAAAATGTTTACGCGACTATGATTAATCAGACTAGTGTATATACACACTTATCATGTACAACACCAATGTAAATATGTCAACATACTGAAAAGCATATGTTAGAATATATACATGACTCAACAAAGACATATCCACGTATGTATATGACTCTTCAAACGAAAACTAGTATACAAATCTTAAATCACCGAAACATACCTTCAATGCAACCAAAAATTACATGTCGCAACCTTCACTGTCACATATTCATATCATAGCATCATTATAACCACATATCTATCATTTTTAGTTACAAGCATAAATAGATCAAGCAAGTGTATTCATTAGTCTTTACTACACTTTTAGATCTATCAGATATGAACCATCTCCTTGCTCCCTGGTGCACACTTGTTTTAGATCAAATCACATATGAATAACTCATTTACTTGCACACCTAACACCTTGATCTCCATCTCCTTATATATTTTTTTCCTTAGCCAATACCTTAGGTAAATTCTTTGGTAATGTGGATAATATTTGTTTAGGGGATCAATGAATGTTGTTTCCTTGATTACTATGGGAAAATACCATGGTAATGACCCATGGTATCCATATTTCCATGGTTCATATTATGTACACGAATTTTACTCACAAGACCTATCATATGTCTGATATGGTCCACTGTATTTTACTCACGAATTTTACTCACAAGACCTGCATATGTATGTGAACCTTCCTCAAAGGAACAATGTATAGTTTCTCAAAATTCAATTTTGTCATCCATATATAACTAAACTTTCATTTCTATGTCCATATCCTCTGTAGTATCTATACTAATCTATACTAATCATCATATTATAATAATGTTGACATAAAATACATATTTATCAAGAATGTTACCATCAAGGACAACACATTAGCCATAATGCCAACAATTACCCCTTCAGAATTGATGGCAACCACTTTGATGTTTGGAAACCATCTAAAAAACACCTCAAAGTTCCAAGTCTTCTCTCCAAAAACCAAGTCTTCTCTCCCCTTTTGACATCAAGCGCAAAGGGCTAAACCAGGATGAATGAAGTATTTCCCTTTCTGATCATTGTAGTTCTGATATGTTGAATATGCACTAACCATGCCCCACCTGAGCATATGTTGAACCTTTTGAACATATTCAATGTATTACAATATTTTATGACTCAACCCATTATGACTTTTCCTATCATCAACGACTCATGATTACATCAAACACCCAACATATTGGGTTGATATATCAGAATTTAAATTTTACATCAATTACCAAAAATAATGTGTTTACATACATAACATAACTTGATCAATAGCCCATACATGACTAAATTTTAAAATGATTGTGAACATGGGTATTTTCATGACCTTTCATCAAGAGACATATATGACATTATAACTAAAAACAGGAACCTCAACAATGAGGTAATGAGAGGATGGTAGTAATTAGCAACCACCATACACCATATAGGAGTCTACAACATAGATAACAACATGATCATCCTCAACATGTAAGATAGGATAGTGTAGGAATCAACCTCTCCTCGTCAAGTGTATTAAGTAGTATCAACTATCAATAATATAACTGCACCATAAGCAACCTAAAAATTATGACATAGTGATAACATCATATATATAGATATTTTTATGAAAAAATGAGAAGATCATGAACTCATCATAAACACATTTATGCAACAAGAACTTCTGAAGAAACCATAATTCCAACAGTGGACCATTAGAAGCATAGCTGATGCTCCCCCTAAATGTGTCCGAATTCTTCATCACTCTGATCACATCCATATCATCAGTCAATAGATGAACTAAAGAACCATTTCATTAGTAGCAAGATATAGCCTTAAATGAATGAACATCACTCTAAGAAGTATATGGGCATAATTAATAGTCAGCAATAGATCAATATCAAAAAGTACAAAGCTAGTAATGACTAATGTAAGCATATGAGAAGCTCGACTGAAATTTGTGCCACTTCTTTTCTATTACTAAGAGGCATACACAACTTTCTGGATCAAAATCCACGTATACATGCAACTATTTTCCATGAGATCCCATACACAAAGTAAACTAATGGTCTTTATAGTTACAACTCCCTTTGAACATCCCATGCCTATTATAACAATTAGTAGAGTGAATAGGCATAAATAATTCCTACGTTTTGTGGGAAATATTCAAAGGAATCACATGTAGGTGGCTTCGTAAATAAATTCATAACTTGTTCCTTTGAAGGAAAATATTCCAACTTGGCCTTTTTTATAAGCACTTTCTCTCTAAGAAAATGGTATTTGATTGGCATGTGCTTACCTTTTTAGTACATGACAATATTTTTAGAGATGCTTATGGCACGGGTGTTGTCACTGAGAATAGGTGCAGGTTGAGGACAAGTGACTTGAACGTCCTGCAATGTTTGGATCATTCATAGGAGTTTAGGACAAAAATAGGAAGCATCAACATATTCTGCCTTAACAGTTGATAAAGAAATAGAACTATATTTCTTACTAAAGCAAGAAACTAAGCAAGGTCCCAAATAAAATCCTCCTCCACTAGTACTTTTACGATCATCAACATTACCTGCCCAATCTACATCTTTGTAAGTATGAAGTATAAACTATGAATTTTTGGGATACCATAGACTGAAATCTCGAGTTCCTTACAAATACGTGAATATCCTCTTGACTGGTTTGAGATGAGTTTCCTTAAGATTTTCTTCAAATCATCCAACTATTTCAACTGAAAGCATAATGTTTGGTCCTCTACCAAGAAGATAAATCAAGATTCCAATGATTGATCTATATTCAGGTTGATTAATTGTAGGAGAGTCATCATTTTGTTTGAGATTGCATCTTGTTACCATTAGTGTGCATATATGTTTGCAATCTTCCATTCTATATTTCCTCATAATATGCTTGAGATACTTGGTTAGAGAAAGAAAGATACCATCTTTAGTTTGATGAAATTGAAGACCATGAAAGTATGTTAGCTCACCAAGTAAATACATTTCAAATTTATGTTGCATAACTAAAGAAAATCCTTCACTCATAGATTCAACATTTCTTCCAAATATGATGTAATCTACATAAACCACTACTATAAAAAGTTTGCCTTTTTCAAATTTGATATATAAATTTCTATCTGTAGATCCATTCTTGAATCCTTGTTGCTAAAGATACTTGTCAATATCATAATACCATGCATGAAGAACTCATTTTCACCCCTATATTGCCTTCATAAGTTTGCAAAGAAATTTTTTATCAATTCCAAGTATGAATCCTTAGGTTGTTCAATATAAAATTCTTCTTCGAGGTCCCCATTTTAAAATGCATATTTAACATCCATTTGATATCCTTAAAAGTTATGAAGGCTGGAAAATACAAGGAAGATCCTCATGATTTCAAGTCTAGATATAGGCACAAATGTCTCTTCAAATTCTATCGCTTCCTATTGAGCATAGCCTTTACATACAATTCTTGCTTTTTTTTCGAATTACTTATACATTTTCATTTAATTTTTCTTAAACACCAACTTTGTCCAAATTACATTTTTATTATTAGGCCTCGATACAAGTTCCCATGTATGTTTCTTTTCTATTTGATCAAGTTCTTCATGAATTTCCTTAACCCAAAATTCATCTTTTCTTGCTTGAATCACATTTTTAGGTTGAATTGTGGATGATAAGGCTAAGTGACTAGATGCTCCAACAAAAGTTCTTCTAGTTTGTATTCCTGCTTCCTTATCACCTAGAATTTGAGATATAGGATTATTTTTCTAAACATACCTTGATGGAGTATTTTATGTCATACATATAGTTTCATTTCCTTCTTCTGTTGCTTCTCTTTCTTCTTCTCATACAACTTCTTGGATTTTATCAGGAAGAGGTTTTTCATTTGATTGTTCTTACTTTTTGGTATCTATGGATGCTTCATCAATCACAACATATATACTTTCAACAATCTTTTGGATCCTTTTATTATAGCATTTATATCCTTTTCTTGTGGAAAAGTATCCAAGAAGTGTTCATTGAGTGGCTTTGGATTCAAAATTTGCAAGCTTATCATCATTTTTCTTTATGAAACAGTTTCTTCCAAAGATTCTAAAGAGTTTGATAGCTTCAGGCTTACCATAACAGAGTTCATATAAAGTTTTATCACTATTTACTTGAACATGTACCTTGTTAAGTATATGCATGGTTTTATGTATTTCTTCTCCGAAAAGGTGTGAGGTTTTCGTGACTCGTGAACCGTGGCACACACCATTTGTTGAAATTTCTTGTTCATTCTTTATGCAGCCCCTTTTTGTTGAGGAGTTTTATGTATGGAAAATTGTCTCTTGATGCCATGGTGCTCACAAAAATTGAAAAAATCATCTGATATAAACTCTCCTCATGCATCAGATCTAAGACATTTTATTTTTAGCTTCAATTAATTTTCCACCAAATCCTTGAATATTTTAAAATTTGCAAATCCAAAGTGTGAACAAGTTTAAGGAGTTTACCTGAATTACATTCTTTACCATTAAACTAACCATATTACTTGATTTATATAGTCTATAAAATTTGATTTGTCCCAATATTTTGTGCCAATGCTATCTTTCTTCAAATTTGCTCAAAAAATAGTGCTCTTTGTTGCCTTCAATAATATAGAAATTTCCTCGAGTTCTGGTCTCCTTGATTATGATTTTACCTGTATCCAAATTTCTTACCACGGAATTATTTGATCTAAAAATAACGTCATGCCCATCAAATTTTATCTAAAAATCTATGTCTAAGCCCATCAATAAATAATACATTCTCAACCACAACCTTTTCTTTTAAAAACATATCCTTCCTTTTCCTTTAATGGTAGCAGGTGAGTTATTGTTAAAAGTCACATTATTTTCTTTCTTAATTCATTAAAATAAACAAAATTATATTTGAATCCTATCATATGATTTGAATACCTATTTCCAATGTACCATAGACTCTCTTGATCTCATGCATATAATGCTAGACCACAATTTTTAGAGGAAGTAATTTACTTTTCCGATACCCTGGGTGGTATTGTCTTATGTGGTAATTTACTTTTTCCATACCATCTTACTTGATTTACATAGTTGATAAAGTTTGATTTGTCCGAATATTTTGTGCCAATGCTATCTCCCTTAAGATTTTCTCATACAATAGTGCTCTTTGTTGCCTTCTAGAATATAGAAATTTCCTCGAGCTCTGGTCTCCTTGAATATGATTTTACCTGTATCCAAATTTCTTACCATGGAATTATTTAAACTAAAAATAAATTCATGCCCATAAAATTTGATATAAAAATTTATGTCTAAGCCCATGAACAAATAATACATTCTCACCTGCAGCCTTTTCTTTTAGAAACATATCCTTCCTTTTCCTTTAACTGTAGTAGGTGAGTTATTATTAAAAGTCACATTATTTAATTTCTTAATTTCATTAAAATAAACAAAATTATATATAACACCTATCATATGATTTGAATACCTTTTTCCAACGTACCATAGACTCTCTTGATCTCATGCATATAATTCTAGACCACAATTTTTAGAGGAAGTAATTTAATTTTTTCATACTTTTTCCATACCTTGGCCATAGTTATTACTTTTGAGGGTGGTATTGTCTTAGTTTCTTCATGGCCAAAGTTATTACAAATAGAAATACCAACTTCATTCTGAAGAGGTGAGAAAGAATATTAAGAAGATTTCTTTGTCCTATTTGCATCATGTTTTCTTCTTTCTTCTCTAGTCATGATTGTTTTATAAGAAACACAATGAACTGATTTGTGACCAAACTTGTGATAAGTGAAGAATTGACTGTTGAAGTAAGAATACCTAAGAGGATAATACCTTTTTTATTAACTTTCTCTTTTCTCATGGAAAGGTTGTTTTCTTGAGAAATATTTGATCCTTCATTCTTTTGTTGTTTTGTGTAATTGATATGATTTCTTCCTTTCACCACATTAGTGAATATTTTTGTATATGTTTCATAAGATTTCATAAGTTCTGATGTTTCACCATTTTGATTTGGATTGTATCCCAGACATGTCTGGATTAGAGGATAATGTTTCACTTTAATGATTTCTCCTAAAGTTTCATATCCTTTAGAAAATATAAGATTAAGATCCTTTTCTTTCTCAATTTCCTTTATTAGACCGACAATTTCAAGTTCTAATTTTTCGCAGTGCCTTTTTCTTTCTTGGAATTGTTTATTCAACTATTTTACCTTCTTCTAGATAAATATTTAGCTGAGTAATTTCTTCAATAAGGGTGTTTTATTTATAAATATTGATTTCCTTTTCTTGATTCTTGTTTATGGTAACACTCGCGTCCCATATCTATGCAAGTAATCGGCCAACTCAAGTAAACATGTGATAAGAAGTTACTCTGATATGATCTGACTCCTTATGTGTTAGTTAAGGAACTGGAATCGATGAAAAAACACCACATAGACCTTCCACATCAGAAACAGAACTCCAAGGAGCCATCCCAACCACTCAAGTAACCAACACTTGAGACACTAGTACAAAATGACTAATTAGTTACTAAAAAAATGACTAAAATTTGCATAATAGAGTTCAGGCTTCTGTGATCCATATCAATTAAGAGAGAGATTTTTCGGCGAAAATCACATGGAAAATCATTTGTCGACGCGTTTCGAACCAACAAGTGTGGTTCATCGTCAGGACAAGTTGAAGAAACAGATCCAGCTAAGCAAGTTAAATAGGCAGAACAGAGACTCCTGACCAACGGCTAGTTTGACTCAAGGACCAGGGTCAAAAATATTTTAGGACCAAAATATAAATTGAAGGGTATTTATTTTACATAAGTTTAATAAAAATTATTAGAAATTAGTTAAATAAAGGACCCTAAAAACAATATAAATATAAACTAATATTATTTAAAATACTATTAAAATTAGGAATAATAATAAATAGATGAATAAAAGAACTAACAAAGGTCAAAAAGGGGGGGGGGGGGGGAGTTAGTTAGGAAAATTAGTTAAAAATATTCAAAATAAAACAAGTAAATAGATAAATGAACAATAAATTGAAAATTAAAAATTAAAAACTAAGAAACGTGAGGATAGATTAGTTAGGAAATTATTTAAAAATACTAAAATAAACCAAATAAATAGATAATAGAAATGAAAAAGTGAATAAATAAATAAACTAGTTGTAGCGAAAAACATAATAATAATAATAATAATAATAAAATAGTAAATAAAATAATAAAAATAATAAAAAACAAATCAAAACAAAGGACCTAAAAGTCTATAAATACTATAAAAATTATCGAAAAAGTTAATGGAAGAAAACCAACGAGGATGGAAAAAATAAGACAAAAATGGTAATCATGAAACGAATAAATAATAAGAATAAAATAAAAAGGTTAGTTAGGAAAATAAGTTAAAAAGACTTTAGAAAATAAATTAATAGAACGAATAAATAGATAAAACAAGTGAATAGATAAATAAAACAAGTAAATAGATAAATGAAAAAGCCAGGTTAAAACGAGGATAGGTTAGTTGGGAATTTAATTAAAATATTAAAATAAAACAAATAAATAGATAATGGAAAATTAAAATAGAAATGAAAAAATAAATAAATAAACTAGTTATTGCGAAAAAATAATAATAATAAAATAGTAAATAAAATGATAAAAGTCAAATCAACACAAAGGACCTAAAAGCCTATAAATATTATAAAAATTAACGGAAGAAAACCGACGAGGTTGGAAAAATAAGGACATAATAGGAACAAAATAAGGGTTAGTTAGAAAAATAATTTAAAAAGGCTTAGAAAATAAAATGACCGAACGAATAAAAAGTAAAATAAAGACCAAACAAATAGTCTAAAAATATAAGAGGGAGGTTAGTTAAAAAGTAATAACAGAACAAATAAATAAACTAAGAATATTAATAAAAATTAGTTCAAAAGACTCAAAAAACAAAGGTAATAATAGACTGAATCAATAAAAGTAAATCCATGAAACAAAAAGGTTAATGCTAGATAAATAAAAATAATGATAAAAAGTAAATAAATAAAAATAATAAAACGAAAAACCTAAAGAAGAGGGCGGACACCAACTATGAAGAGAGAGCAGGGACCCAACATCTACTAACTTTCCAGCCATCGTCTCTATTAAGATTGCAAGGCCTTTTTTCAATTTCAAGCGCTACCCTAAATTTACGATGATGGAAATGCGAAACCCTAGCAATAACACTAGCCTCTTCAATGCAAAAATGATGATTGGTTTTCTCAGCATGTTCAGCTAAAGTGAAGGATTTGGCTCTCCTATGATTAAGGTCTCCAACATGCTCGCTAATCCTTTGATTAATGGAGCGACCAGTCTCTCCAATATAGGGGGTCCCACAGGAACAAGGGATCAAGTAAACCCCTTTCATATCCTTAGGGTCGATAGGATCCTTTACAGACCTTAGGGACCCATGAATGGTGTTCAGGGGCCTGAAGGACACAGGGATACTATGCTTACGGAGAATCCTTCCAATCCTATTAGTAGTCCCTTTAACATATGGAAGCAGGACACCTGGAATTCGTTCCTTCGGTTCCCTTTTATTCAGAGAATTCTTGGAAGCCTTAAGAAAAGCCCTCTGACCCAAGTATCTACTATAGCCATTCTCAACAAAGACATCAAGCAGATGGGATTTTTCACTCTCAAAGCTCTTATTGTCGGAGATTCTTAGGGCCCGAGTAGCAAGGGTATTGAGGACACCCATCTTTTGAGCTGGGAAATGGTGGGAATTGGGATGAAGATACTGCTCAGTATGAGTTTTCTTACGAAAAACTTGATGGGAAAGGGAACCATCACTATTCTTAGAAATAAGAATATCAAGGAATGGAAGACATCCGTCAACCTCCTGCTCCTTAGTGAACTTAATGGCCGAGGATTGGTTGTTGAGATGGTCAAAGAAGAGATCAAGCTCAACCTACCCATGAGGCCATATGACATTGGTGTCGTCCACATACCTTCTCCATAGCTTAGGCAAGAGCCGAGAGGAGCTAAGAGCCTTGGACTCAAAATCTTCCATAAAAAGATTAGCGACAATAGGGGAAAGGGGGGAGCCCATCGCAACCCCACAGGTTTGCTCGAAGAACTCACCTTCAAAACTGAAAAAGGTGGAAGTGAGACAGATCTCCACCAGCTTAGCCGTGTCAGGATCTGTTAGGCGATGGATCACCTCCATGGCTTAAAAATCCTTTGAAAAAGGTTACAAGGAATGTGGCCTTGGCCTTTAAATCCATTGGCTCTTTAAGTTCCTTGCACCATAAGCTCATTGAAAACAATCCTATCACTCCGAGAATCTATGGTCTCCCCAAGATTCACAAGGAAGGTGCCCCCTTGAGGCCCATCGTCAATACCATTGGAGGTCCGACCTACCTTCTTGCGAATTTTCTTGCGGTAAAGCTTAAACCCTTGGTTGGTCGTACAGAGTCCTTTGTGAAAGACTCTGCTTCTTTTATTGAAGAACTCAAGGGCATTAAGCTTGATCCTGGGGACATTCTTGTTAGTTTTGATGTTGTCTCCTTGTTCACTTGTATCCCCATTCATGAAGCCATGGAGGTGATCCATCGCCTAACAGATCCTGACACGGCTAAGCTGGTGGAGATCTGTCTCACTTCCACCTTTTTCTGTTTTGAAGGTGAGTTCTTCGAGAACACCTGTGGGGTTGCGATGGGCTCCCCCTTTTCCCCTCTTGTCGCTAATCTTTTTATGGAAGATTTTGAGTCCAAGGCTCTTAGCTCCTCTCGGCTCTTGCCTAAGCTATGGAGAAGGTATGTGGACGACACCAATGTCATATGGCCTCATGGGCAGGTTGAGCTTGATCTCTTCTTTGACCATCTCAACAACCAATCCTCGGCCATTAAGTTCACTAAGGAGCAGGAGGTTGACGGATGTCTTCCATTCCTTGATATTCTTATTTCCAAGAATAGTGATGGTTCCCTCGCCCATCGAGTTTTTCGTAAGAAAACTCATACTGAGCAGTATCTTCATGCCAATTCCCACCATTTCCCAGCTCAAAATATGGGTGTCCTCAATACCCTTGCTACTCGGGCCCTAAGAATCTCCGACAATAAGAGCTTTGAGAGTGAAAAATCCCATCTGCTTGATTTCTTTGTTGAGAATGGCTATAGTAGATACTTGGGTCAGAGGGCTTTTCTTAAGGCTTCCAAGAATTCTCTGAATAAAAGGGAACCGAAGGAACGAATTCCAGGTGTCCTGCTTCCGTATGTTCAAGGGACTACTGATAGGATTGGAAGGATTCTCCGTAAGCATAGTATCCCTGTGTCCTTCAGGCCCCTGAACACCATTCGTGGGTCCCTAAGGTCTGTAAAGGATCCTATCGACCCTAAGGATATGAAAGGGGTTTACTTGATCCCTTGTTCCTGTGGGACCCCCTATATTGGAGAGACTGGTCGCTCCATTAATCAAAGGATTAGCGAGCACGTTGCGGACCTTAAGCATAGGAGAGCCAAATCCTCCGCTTTAGCTGAACATGCTGAGAAAACCAATCATCATGTTTGCATTGAAGAGGCTAGTGTTATTGCTAGGGTTTCGCATTTCCATCATCGTAAATTTAGGGAAGCGCTTGAAATTGAAAAAAGGCCTTGCAATCTTAATAGAGACGATGGCTGGAAAGTTAGTAGATGTTGGGTCCCTGCTCTCTCTTCATAGTTGGTGTCCGCCCTCTTCTTTAGGTTTTTCGTTTTATTATTTTTATTTATTTACTTTTTATCATTATTTTTATTTATCTAGCATTAACCTTTTTGTTTCATGGATTTACTTTTATTGATTCAGTCTATTATTACCTTTGTTTTTTGAGTCTTTTGAACTAATTTTTATTAATTTTCTTAGTTTATTTATTTGTTCTGTTATTACTTTTTAACTAACCTCCCTCTTATATTTTTAGACTATTTGTTTGGTCTTTATTTTACTTTTTATTCGTTCGGTCATTTTATTTTCTAAGCCTTTTTAAATTATTTTTCTAACTAACCTTTATTTTGTTCCTATTATGTCCTTATTTTTCCAACCTCGTTGGTTTTCTTCCGTTAATTTTTATAATATTTATAGGCTTTTAGGTCCTTTGTGTTGATTTGATTTTTATCATTTTATTTACTATTTTATTATTATTATTTTTTCGCAATAACTAGTTTATTTATTTATTTTTTCATTTCTATTTTAATTTTCCATTATCTATTTATTTGTTTTATTTTAATATTTTAATTAAATTCCGAACTAACCTATCCTCGTTTTAACCTGGCTTTTTCATTTATCTATTTACTTGTTTTATTTATCTATTCACTTGTTTTATCTATTTATTCGTTCTATTAATTTATTTTCTAAAGTCTTTTTAACTTATTTTCCTAACTAACCTTTTTATTGTATTCTTATTATTTATTCATTTCATGATTACCATTTTTGTCTTATTTTTTCCATCCTTGTTGGTTTTCTTCCATTAACTTTTTGATAATTTTTATAGTATTTATAGACTTTTAGGTCCTTTGTTTTGATTTGTTTTTTATTATTTTTATTATTTATTTACTTTTATTATTATTATTATTATTTTATCTTTTTCGCTACAACTAGTTTATTTATTTATTCACTTTTTCATTTCTATTATCTATTTATTTGGTTTATTTTAGTATTTTTAAATAATTTCCTAACTAATCTATCCTCACGTTTCTTAGTTTTTAATTTTTAATTTTCAATTTATTGTTCATTTATCTATTTACTTGTTTTATTTTGAATATTTTTAACTAATTTTCCTAACTAACTTCCCCCCCCCCTTTTTGACCTTTGTTAGTTCTTTTATTCATCTATTTATTATTATTCCTAATTTTAATAGTATTTTAAATAATATTAGTTTATATTTATATTGTTTTTAGGGTCCTTTATTTAACTAATTTCTAATAAAAATTTTATTAAAGTTATGTAAAATAAATACCCTTCAATTTATATTTTGGTCCTAAAATATTTTTGACCCTGGTCCTTGAGTCAAACTAGCCATTGGTCAGGAGTCTTTGTTCTGCCTATTTAACTTGCTTAGCTGGATCTGTTTCTTCAACTTGTCCTGACGATGAACCACACTTGTTGGTTCGAAACGCGTCGACAAATGATTTTCCATGTGATTTTCGCCGAAAAATCTCTCTCTTAATTAAAATTTGCATATAAATGACTATTTTTTAGTCACTGACCAATAGTGGCTAATTTACTGTATCTTATAACGCGACCAACATTTAGTCATATTTAGCTTAGTCATTAATTGCTTGTTTCAATTTTATCATCTAGTAGTATATTTAGTCACTAATTTGGTCATTTGTTTAGTCATTAATTCTCACAATTAATGATAAAATACACAACAAAATAGACTACTACATGATCACCTGAATAAACCAATTAATGACCAAAAAATTATGACCAAAATGTTGGTCGCATTATAAGATACTGTAAATTAGCTACTAATAGTCATATATATGAAAATTTTAGCCATCATTTGAAACCAATTAATTATCAAATAATATGACTAAATTTTCGCCATGTTATAATATATTGTAAATTACTTACAAATAGTCGTATGTATGAAAACATTGGTCGTCATTTGTAAGAAAAAATATATTATTTACAGTAGTCATTTATCTTTTTTTGGGAGTTTCATATTCATTATATAAATTATTGATTTAGTATTTTATATTCATTTCATTTACTTTCATTAATAATAATTATAAATGACTAATTTAGTCATTGTATATTCATTTTGTTTGTATTATTAATCAATATAAATTACTAATATAGTAGTTTTATATTGATTTTATGTGTTCATTATTAATCAAAATAAATTAATTAGGATGATTTTGTGGCTAAACTAAAAAAAATCCATCATGTGCATGTTCATCTAATATGAAAACACAAAGTTACATAGGCTAATTACAATACTAAACAATATCAAGAACAACTATAAACAAATTCAACCACATAAATTATATTATAAGACATGTCAAGTATTGCAATATGAGTTTCCAACTTAATATTGGTTAGACAACAATTTACATATGAAATATTGTTCCATCGCTTCAAAACATTATCATTGTGTTTCCAAGGTGTTGTAGGTGAATTCACCAATTCTAAAGACTTGACCATCAGTCTATATGTGTGTGTCTCGTGTAGGATATTGGCTTTAAGGATATCACTAGCCATACTCTCCTCTCTCTCTTTATGCATTTATCACTCCAGTTTAGTGTTAAGTGTTTAGTGTTTAGTGACTATTTTTGACAATTTCTTTACACCTTGATACACTTTCTTCTCCGACGAAGAAGATATTGTGGGGAAACAACAAAGCTTGCACATATTTGTGGACGACATCCTTATTAAACATGATGCTATAAAATAACTCCTATAATTTAGGGGGATTAGAACTGGACATCTAATGGCATGAAATTCACTGAATTCTTACAAACATTGGTGACAATTAGTTGAGATAACCCCCTGGTTTACATGTATGGAACACTTAGCCCCACAATTGACCACATAAGAAAGAATGCAATAGTTGGTAGCAATAGTTAAGATGTTTAGTGCAACAATCTATTGCAAACCTAAAACTTGTTTGATTTTAATTATGGTGTTATGCAGAAATCCATTTAATCTCATTATAGATTTTGATAATCATGACTCCTTTGATGCTACAACAAGAATTAATTCGAGTGGTGGAACATCTCTCTTTACATAAGAGTACTTCAAAAGTACCATTGAAGCTTATTGAAACATTCAAGTAATATCCAGTACCTTTTGTGCTAGATCTAGTCAATTCTCCATTTACATCATGTTCATGGTTATAGGAAAGTAAATGGATGAGATTTATTTTTAGTAGTGGTAGCAAGGAACTGATTTTCGATTATATTCCCTATAGTGCAGCTGCAACTATTTCTTGTTAGTTCCTTTATGTTGTAGTGACAAAGTATTGGATTCAAGAGGTTGTTATCTTCTTCAAGAATGTACCTCCAAGATACCATTGAGGATTCTTGAAACATTCAAGCAATATGGGTTCCCTCTATGTAAATAAAATTATTCATTCCACTATATGCATTGTATTCCTTTCATGGCTGGAAAAAAAGACATGGACAAGGTGGAAGTTTTATAATGTTAGCAAGCTGCGATATTTTGATTATTGTCCTTGTAGCTCAATAAATATTATAGGTGTGTCCCTTTGAGTTTTAGTGTTAACTATTTAGTGAGTCCCTTTGAGATTTACTGTTAAATGTTTAGTGAGTCCCTTTCACATTTTTTATGCCTTGATTGACTTTTTTTCTCCCATGAATAAAACCCCATGGGGAAACAACAGTGCTTGCACATATTTGTGGATGGTATCCTTATTAAACATGAAGGTGTACACTAGTTCCTCTAATTTAGGGGGATTAGAACTGGACATCTTGTGGCATGAAATTCACTAAATGCCTACTAAAATTGGTGACAATTAGTTGAGATAACCCATTAGTTTAGATGAATGGAACACTTAGCCCCACAATTGACCACATAAGGAGGAATGCAATAGTTGGTACCTTGCAATAGTTTCTATAAATAGTTTGGATGTTTACTGCAAGAATATATTTTCAACCTCAAACTAGTTTGATTTCAATTATGAGGTTAGGTGGAAATCATGTTAAGCTCATTATATATTTTGATAATCATGATTCCTTTGATGCTACAACAAGAATAGGTTCCAATGGTGGAACATTGCGTTTGAGATAAAATTACTTCCAAATACCATTGAGGCTGATCGAAGAATTCAAGTAATATGTAGTACCCTTTTATGTTAGTTCGAGTCAATTTTCCATTTATATTATATTCATGGTTATAAGAAAGTACGTGGATGATAATGTTTTTTTATAATGGTAGAAAGTAACTTCTTTTTCATGAAATTCCTTGTAGTGCAGGTACAACTGTTTAAGGTAAGTTCCTTTATGCTGCAGTGAGAAAGTCTTAGGTTCAAGAGGATGTTATATTCTTCAAGGATGTGCCTCCAAGATACCATGGAGCCTTCTTGAAACATTCAAGTAATATGGGTTCCCTTCTATGTAAACTGGATTATTCATTCCTCTATTTCATTGTATTCCTTTCATGGTTGGAAAAACTTACTTGGACATGGTGAAAGTTTTATAATGTTAACAAGTTACAATGTTTTGATTACTGTCCTTGTAGATCAAAAACTATTATAGGTGCGTCCCTTTGGGATTAGTGTTTAGTGTTTAGTGAGTCCCTTTGACAACATTTTTTTATGCCTTAACAGACTTTGTTTCTCCCATGAAGAAAATCGCGTGGGGGGACAACAACGCTTGCACATCTTATGGATGACATCCTTATTAAACATGAAGGTGAAGACTAGTGCCTCTAATTTAGGGGGATTAGAACTGGATATCTAGTACCATGGAACTCATTGAATTCCTTCCAACATTGGTGACACTTAGTTGATCTAACCCCTTCATTTAGATGTATGAAACACTTATCTCCACAATTCACCACACAAGCAAGAATACAATAGTTGGTACCTTGAAATTAAGATATGCATTGAGGGGCATACCTATTACATGAACCTTAGTAAATACTTATCATAATTATCATGGACGTTATCTTTGTTTGGCCTAAATTACAGCTTTTATTCATGTTCAAATGTTAAACCCCTACACTTTAGTTAAAGGGAATATTCCTATAGAGCCAAGATGCAACCAATCAATCATTAAGTTAGTAGAAGTTTTACTTCCCCTGGATCTTAAGGATCATGGCATATTGGAGCGTGTTTCCCACCCATATGTATGGGTAGTCATAAGAAAATATTTTTATTCTATGATTAAATTTTTTAGCCAAATGTCATACATTATTTATTATATGTTGCCTTTTCTTTCCATTTGCTTTCACAAATTATCTAAAGCTTGAAATTTTTAGCATGTAACTTAGATGGCATGATTATGCCTAAGAGATTTTCTTAAAGGTTAAATACTATGTTCCTAAAGTGTTATTTTCTATGATGCGATTTTATTTTCTTTGTTTATATAGATCATCTAGCCACATAGTGGTCAATATCACCCAACTAAAGAAAACTTGTTCGAGTTTCTTGCTTTTATGGTGGAAAATGGCATTGCCATTGCTGATGTTGATGTATATGTTGTATAAACCCCTTGTAGTCTAATTCAGTTTATATTCTAGTTTTCATCGTATTTCTTGTCTTATACTTTTCATTGTATCTTCTTCCATTTTCATAGGATGATCTTATTATTAATAGTACGAAGTAGGAATTGAAGAAAGAGGTGAACCATAACATATCAAGGGGGCTCACCTATAATAAATATTGAGCTACAAGGACAATTATCAAAACATTGTAGCTTGATAACATTATAAAACTTCTACCCTATCCATGTTCTTTTTTCCAACCATGAAAGAAATATAATGCAAATAGAAGAATGAATAATTTGATTTAAATATAATGGAACCCATGTTACGTGAACGTTTCAAGAAGCCTCAATGGTATCTTGGAGGTACATCCTTGAAGAATATAGCGTCCTCTTAAATCCAATACTTTCTCATTATGTCATAAAGTAACTAAACTGAAACAATTGCAGTTGCACTACAAGGAATATCATCGAAAAGCACTTCCATGATACCACTTCTAAAAAAAATTCTCATCCTTGTACTTTACAATAACCATGAACATGATTTAAATTCATAACTGAATGGAGTAAACATAAAAGGGTACTGCATATTACTTGAATGTGTCAATAAGCCTCAATGGTATTTAATTGGAAGTACTCTTATCCAAAGATAGATGTTCCACCATTACAACAGATTGTTGTGGTAGCATCAAAGGAATCATGATTATAAAATTATATAATGACCTTAAAATGATTTACTCCTAACCTGATAATTAAAATCAAGCTAGCTTTAAGTTGATAATATATTCTTGCACTAAACGTCCAAAATATTGCTACCAACTATTGCATACTTTCTTATGTGGTCAATTGTGGGGCTAAGTGTTGCATAAATCAAAACCAAGGGGTTAACTCAACTAATTGTAACCAATGTTGGTAGGCATTGAGTGAGTTCCATACCACTAGACATTCAATCCTAATCCCCCAAAATTAGAGGCACTAGGATATACCCTCATGTTTAATAAGGATGTCATCTATAAACATGTGCAAGCGTTGTTGTTTCCCCACGAGGTTTTCTTCACAGGAGAAAAAAAGTGTATCAAGGCATACAAAAAAATGTCAAAGGGACTCACTAAACACTAAACTCTTAACACTAAAACTCAAAGGGACTAACCTATAATATTTATTGATATACAAGGACAATAATCAAAACATTGTAGTTTTTCTAATATTATAAAACTTCCAACATATCCATGTACTTTTTTCCAACCATGAAAATAATATAATGCAAATAAATGAATGAATAATATGATTTACATAGAAGGTAACCCATATTACTTGAATGTTTCAATAAGCTACAATGGTATTTTGGAAGTACCCTTATCCAAAGAGAGATGTTCCACCATTGGAAAAAATTCTTGTTGTAGCATCAAGATAATCATGATTATGAAAACCTATAATGTGCTTAGATCGATTTCCACCTAACCTCAGAATTGAAATCAAAATAGTTTTAGGATGAAAATAGATTCTTTTTTTTCCGAGGAAAAAAACGGTAACCTTTTATTAAAGAATTAATGAAAAGTTACACTAGCAGATGCAATGAAGCATTGAGAGATTGCCACGAGGGCTCAAGTGCTTTCGCACCCCACGCAACATTAGAAAACTAACGTGCACAAAGAAGAGAAAAGAAGAGAGGAGAAAGAAAGAAAAAAGGTTGAAAAAAACTGAATTCCGGTTGTGAGTAAAAACTCCCGCTTCAAGTTTTTCTCCCCTTTTTCTTTTCGACCTTGCGCCATTCTCCTTGAGTGGGCTCGGTCGAAGCGATGACTATCTGTGTTGTTTCATTCGGAGGCCCTGTTTCTTTCTCTAAATCTGAAGTATCTGAATGATGATGCCTTTTGATGCCTCCCATGCTTTGTTCCATGCTTATCATTCCTGCCCGATTTTGGTGTGTTTCTACCTGTTCTGATTGAGATTGTGAGGCCTTGTTGTATGCTGTATTTTCCTTCTGATTTTCTATTTCATCTTCCTCTATGGTGGTATCGTCCTCCTCTGCTTCTGTTTCTTCGTCTTCTGTTACCAAAGGGGCTTTCTTTTCCGTGACTCTCTTCTTTTTTGCATCATCTATATTCTGCCACCCTTTGGGCTTTCTTTGTTGTGGCTTGCTCTTGTTGAGGCTTTTGCATGCATTGAACAGATGACCTATTTGTTGACATCCCCTGCATCTGAATGCTGTATTCTCATAGTCCAAAGGTTGTTTCCACTGAGAATTATTGAAATTCAGAAAAATGCTTTCAGGTAATCCTTGGCTAAGGTCTACCTCAACGCATATCCTAGCAAACGTAAAAATTCCTTTTATGTGCCTTTCTGTGTCAATCTTTAACATTCGTCCAAGGGTATTCCCTATGGCTGATAAGGTTTTGAAATGCCAAAAATGTAATGGGAGATTATGCAACCTTACCCATACTGGCATCCTTGATACCACCATAGTATTTGCATCAAACTCCGGGAACCATGGGGTAACAAACAATCCCGCACTGCCCCAGAACCATGGTCCTTCATTGAAAATTTTTTCCCTTTCTTCTGCTACGAGGAAGATTACTATGAAAAAACCCTTCGAGCATAGGTGGATATGGCAGTTTTTTGTCCATACCGTGTGAATCCATTGGTACAAAGCATCCGTTCTAGGCCAGAAGCCATTAAATCTACAAATAACAGCTTTTTTTTGTAGATCTGAGAATATACACTTTACCTCTGGAGTATCCAGCAAGATGGAGGGACTCTCTGGCATTTGATCCACGATATACTGCCCTGGAGGTATACTGGCATCTGTGGGTTCTTTCCCCTTTGGAGGTTCTTTCCCTTTGGCTGCATCTCGGTAGTTTCCTGTAGGTTTTGAGGTAGCTCCCTTGGATCCGCCTCTCAATCGGTGACTGAGGATAATAGTTGAGTCCTTTGCAACCTTGTAATGCTGGAGAGTGTGTTGTTCCTGCAGGCATATCCCAGAAAATATTAGGATTTGGAGCGCGGCTGGGATTCCTAGTTTATCCTGGATCTCTTTTTTAAGCTCCAACACACTCATCTGTTCCCAGATCTGCACACAAATGTGCTTGCCTTCTGTTGATCTGATGAAAATTTGTTTCAGATCTGCTGTGTTTTTCTTGATCAGATCCCATTTTTTGGTTTTGTAATCTAGATCTAGCGTGATTTCATTTTTCTTCTGCCTAGATCTGGCCAGATCTGGTAGCTCCACCCCGGATCTACTGTATTTGACCCTAGCCTGCTGCCTGGAGATGGACAGATCTGATAGTTTCCTCCCGGATCTGCAAGGTCCTCTGTTTATATGCAGCGTCGAGGAGGTTGGAGCCCAGATCTGCGCTACAAAGCGCATAAGAGCCTCCATATGCCACGGAAACAGTTCACTATTCCCATCCCATAACTGATCTACGGATCTACCATTCGAAAACCACCCTAGGTCATCAAATTGAATCCCCAGTGCCTCGAAAAGTGGCCTGGGATCTGCCAACTGTTTCTTTCCTCCACAGACGTAAATGGCTTTGCCATGTCAGAGAAAAGCATTCACGCAAGAGGGCGTATCAAAACAAATCAGAATAAAAACCTGTTGTTTTGGAATGACAGGCTCCGGGCAAGCGATTTCTGGTGCCGCCCTGAAGTACTCTCCCTGCACCTAGCGAGAGGGAAAGCACGTCGGTCGCTTCGAACCATTGATGTCCTTCTCCTTAGCAGATCCGACCCAGTACCAAAAGGAAGCAGCGATTCCAGCGTAGCCAGCAGCCCGACGACTAGCCGATCCATTGTATGTCAGATCTCTTGAAGCCCTGTCGGCGCGGAAAATCTCCTCTGAAACCCTAGGACTCTGAAACGCCTCCATCGCTCCCGATGACAATAGATTCTTGCACTAAACATCCAAACTATTTCTACCAACTGTTGCATTCTTGCTTATGTGGTCAATTGTGGGGCTAAGTGCTCCATACATCTAAAACAAAGGGCTAACTCAAATAATTGTCACCAATGTTGGTAGGCATTCAGTGAGTTCCATCCCACTAGATGTCTATTTCTAATCCCCTTAAATTAGAGGCACTAGTCTACACATTCATGTTTAATAAGGATGGCATCCACAAATATGTGCAAGTGTTCTTGTTTCCCCACAAGGTTTTGTTCATGGGAGAAAAAGAGTGTATCAAGGGATTAAAAAAATGTGAAGGGGATTTACTAAACACTAAATTTCAAAGGGACTCACATATAATAGTTGTATAGCTACGAGGAAAATAATCAAAACATTTTAGCTTGCTAACAGTATAAAACTTCCACCTTGTCCATGTACATTCTACCAACCATGAAAGGAACATAATGCAAATAGAGGAATGAATAATATAATTTACATAGAAGGGAACCCATATTACTTGAATGTTTCAAGAAGCCTCAATGGTATCTTGGAGGTAGATCCTTGAAGAATATAACATCCTCTTGAATTGAAGACTTTCTCACTATAGCATAAAGGAACTGACCGGAAATAGTCATAGGTGCACTACAAGGAATATCATCAAAAATAGTTGCTTGCTACTAAAAAACATTCTCATCCACATACTTTCCAATAACCATGAAAATGATGTAAATGGACAATTGAATGGAACTAACATAAAAGGGTACTACATATTTCTTAAATGTTTCAATAAGCCTCAATGCTATTTTGGAAGTACTCTTATCCAAAGAGAGACATTCCACCATTAGAACAGATTCTTGTTGTAGCATCAAAGGAATCATGATTATCAAAATATATAATGAGCTTAAATCTATTTCCACCTAAATTCATAGTTGAAATTAAACTAGTTTTAGGCTGATAATAGATTGTTGTACTAAAAATCCAAAAACGAAAATGAATTTGTAGCCTTATAACTTCAAGGAAGATGTGGTTGAGAAGATCAATTTATTCTTTATAAAACATTCTCAATAGGTAGAAGGTAAAATGATTGTTTCTTATACTCATGAATTCTATGTGAAACAAGTCCATGTCTACCATTAATAAATCTTCATTTTGCTTAAAAAAGATGAAAAATATTTTATCGCATATGAATTTTCTATTGCATTTCCTTTAAAATTTACAATATAAAAGCATAAAGAGAATCAAAATAGAAACTAATGAATTTTTTATCAATTATATTGGATTTTTTATTTGCATTTTCAAATTCTCTTTAGACTCACAATATATTCCTGTAATAAACATTCAAAAATAATAATATATTTGTAGGTTTGTACTTCATATGTAGGGGTGTTCGTGACTTAAAGAGGGGTGTTGCTAAGCATCTCATTTTTCTTAATGAAACATTCTCAAAAATTTAAAGATAAAATGATTGTTTCTTATACCAATGTGAATGCCATGTGAAAGAGACCCATGTCTACCATGGATAAATCCTTTTTTGCATGTAGAACATAAAAACTAGTTTATAGTGCAGCATCTTCTATTGCAATTTCATTTAAATTTAAAATATAAAAGAAAAAAAGAGAAACAAAATAGAAATTGCTACATTTTGTTTCAATTATCATGGATTTGATATTCACATTTAGTTTGAAATTTTGAACTGTATAATTTTTAAGGAGATTCAATTAAACATAAGAACATAGAATAACAAAGCTTATAGGGTGTAGTTTTCTTAATATTAAAGTTCAAGACACTAATCAGCTAGAGACCTTGAAACAACAAGAATTTCATTCACAATTTTTTATCAGGGTCAACCTTCACATAAAAAAATAAATTCCAAATTAGATTGGTTAGATGGTCGACCTGGAGAGTAAGATACCTTTAATATTATATGCAACACAACTAAAACAAAAGCTGAAACATAGAGATCCACTTACTCAACAACCATTTGAAGACAAAGGTATCTCCAAGTAATCCTCTCCAAAGATTCTTGAATTCTTGTAGCTTTCTCTTCAAAATGTGTCTCATCAGCACAAAAACTTCCCATTTGAAGAATTACCCGTTGATCATCTGGTTGTAAGGTAGAATTATGTATGCTAATAAACATTTCTTCTTGTCATTGGCTTGAAATTAAGCCCTCCCAACTTACAAAAGGAAATCATACTGAAATAAAACAATAATGAGAGAAAAGGAAGATGACCTCAACTACCTTAAGGATGTCCCAAGCGGAAATATTTTTTTGAAAGGAATCAGTGAGTGCTTTGTAAGTCAAGTTTGTATTTTCTGTAGCAGTCATAGACCCTATGTGTTCCCCTGGAGATGAATAATCTGAGCTATTCCTAGACTTCCTCTTGTTTGAGGAATTACATGCTACTAAAGAGTTTTTCTTCCCATTTTCAAACTCAATGAGAAATTCTCCACATGCATCTCTGACTGTCCCACCATAGCAGATCGTTAGATCAAGTAGAAAGGCAATTCATTTCAATCTTAAAAGGTGTTCCTCGTTCTTTCATTCCCATCTTTTGACAACAAATACCTTCTCTATAATAGATAGAATGAATAAATTCCCCACAAGGATTTAATCCAAAAACATAGGATGATTTAATGATTTCGCAAACTTTATGTGAATCATCCTTCTTGTGTGGATCCAAAGGAGGAGAACCATTGAATGGGAGATGTGAAGAATGTTTTTTAAGCCAATCTCTAGGAAATGTTTTCCTCTCTTCCAACATTTGAAGCCATAAGAAGCCAAGCTATTGAAACACTTTCATAGCAGATCTTGAATTTCCACTGTCAACCATCAGAAAAAAGAAACTTGAAGAAGAAATAGCCTTGGTAACATTTTCCTTCACTCCAACTAGATGCTTCTCCACTTGGGAAATAATGGCATTACCATATCTTCCTCCCCTCACATGCTTCATAAGCCTATAAATTTTAGTAACTTCATTTCCTAGCTCTTTTGTAAATATCTTTCTTTGCGAAACATAGTATCAAGAACCAAATCATCCAAACCTACACTAGAACCATCTAAGGATAAAAATTCAATCAAAAAATATTCAACTTAATTCATTCAATTAACTTCCACTCCTAGATCTTTACAATCAACAATTGCATTAAAAAATTGAGTCAAAGAATTCAAGAATTTTGTTTTATGACCATTGAATAATAATATTTCACTATTTCTCATGAGAAGCCCATTCTCTCCACACTTCAATTTTGGAGGTAATTCCATCTGAAGAAGTTGGATCATTGTCCAAAATGTCCCTACACCATGTAATGTATGTACTATTTATTTAGGAAAGGTTCCACAACTCCACATTGTTGGGATGGGGTCCCCTAGGATAGTTTTGGGGTAAAAGCCCAAGTTTTGGGGAAAAATCCAAATTTTTGATGTAAAAAGGATGTAAAGTCTCTGCAAATTGTGGTCATAGAGTGTGTAGCTAGTTAAGAGTAAAAAAGGGTTTTCACCCTTATTTTATATAACTTGAGTCAACTTTTGAAGATCTACCCATGGTGTGTGGATCATGGGATTGTACAAATAGGTGTGTCTTAGAGAGTCTAAAGGAAGTAAGAAGAAGTCTATGGGTATGAGTGAAGAAATCTAGCACAAAGATAGAAGTCTTAGAGGAGGGAAAGGATTTATAGCTAAGTGCATAGATGCCTAGAATAGTGTCAGCAACTAAGTGCATGGACCCCTGCAGGTGAGTGCGCATGAAAGTATTGAGTATGTAAACCTTTGCTAAATATCAATAAAAAAGATTGTTATAGAAATTCTTATGTTTACTCCCCTTACTTATCTCATGTATGAATGCACTATATGTTGTGATGAATGATGATTTTATAAAATAATGATGTATTGATGCGTGACTTTACTTGATCTATATTGTTATCTGAACGCAATTAATATTAAGTGATTACACGAAGATCATAATGATATTTGTTAAATTTATCGAACACTTAGGTAATTCCAACTAACTACTAATCTAAGGGTAATCTAAAGCATGTGTAAGTACCTAATTGACCTATTGAGGGTCCACAAAAGCCAGTCATAGACCTTTGCGGAGGTTTAGAGGCTGATTAAACGAAGTTATAGCAATAGGTCGTAGGAGCATAAATGTCTACGTGAATGCAGATATAGGTCACAAAAAGGACATCACACTGATCTCTGGGTGCGGAAACTTGGTGCTAACATCCCCCCATACTACTTCAGGTGAGACTTTAGTCTGCGCACCGCATATTGATGTTGAAAGGGTAGTAGTGTAGGAATTTGTTTGGAGCAATTAACTCTGAACCTGGGTCAAGATCCCCTAAACCAATAAAGGGTTCCATTTTCGGGACCGGGATCTTCATAAAGAGATGTGTGATGTCGCATCACTAGAATCCGATCAAGAAGGAAATTAAGAAGTGGTTGGATAGAAAGATCCATGAATTCGCAATGCAAGAAAACAGAAATCTATGCCTGAAAAAAGAACAGTGCTTGGACATATATTTATACATAAAAATACACGAAGCCTTCTTTTGCACCTTGTCGATCAAATTATATGGGTAGATCGCTAAATTGGCAAACAACCAACTGTTACAGGTCCATTTGGGCACATCACTCCCAAAATTCAGATGAGTAGAATTAGGGCTTATCAAACCCTAATTCAGTTGTTACATGCCCTAAAAGAGTCATCAAATTGAATGCTTCCATTCATTAAAGATTCCTAGCTTGAAACCCTGCTAAAATGCCTCCTTGGTACTAGCGCAACCATAGTCGGGGGTAGTTTCAATGTAGAGTAGGTAGGCACGTTCAGGCCTGCATTGCAATGCACTTCGGCCCTATTTGACCTGCGTTGGGTGAGAATGAGCGAAACTGGCATTGGATTCTGTGAATATTCTCTAACTCTAGATCATTCGAGAAGGATGCCCAACTCTTATCTCATCCTATGAGGTCGAATTTGGATAGGCTATGGACCAATTATGCCTCTATCCTCTCATCCCTTTGTCCATGGAAACTAACTCTAATTTTGGAAAGCCATTCAATGCCCAATTTATGACATAAACACCTCCATTTCCCTATAAATTGACCACTCATCATAGTGATCAAGAGGGTGGAATTTGACGATTGTAGAGAAATATTGTTGGTTTGAGATTTGAGTTCATGTCAAGTAATGTTATGCTACTGGATTGATGTGCTTTTGGTGTGATGAGGGTTGGACTAAAGCTATATGAGTGGCACAGGATTGAACCACATTGGGTGTAACTCTTGGTTCAACATTAATAAAGTTTTTTTTTTATTTTTCCCATATTCTTGTTCATATCTACGATGCATATATGTTTCAATGTTATCAATTCCATTGGTTTATAGTAGATAGATTGTATACCTTGATCATTGTCGTCTTTTGCTTCTGTTGATAGGTACCAATTGAGCAGATTTAGTTCGAGTTGGAGTGACGGGAGCAATTCAAAGGAGATCAAGGAAGTGAAATATCACAAGTAAGGTCCTTCATCTCATCTATCTACTATAGGAAAAGATTAAACTACTTTATTGCTATTGTCCTTAGTGTAACTACCCACTTAGGGAAAATGTGTTTATCCGTAGATACAAATTCCATATAACAAATTTCTGGCCATACAGGAGATCGATTGTTGTTCCTAGTAGTTTATCCTAATCATATTACATCCTACTAGACTTTACTTGACTTCATTGATCTAATTTCAGTCATTTTGAAGTGTTTTTTAGTCAAAAAGTGTGCTTGAATGTCTCTTGATTGGACTCTCGAGCACCATTGCAGTGTTCGTCTTGACATAGTGCATTGTATAGCAACCTTAGCTTAGAGACGGTGCATTGCAATGCACTGTCTCGAACTCAGGGTTGTGCTGATCACTGTTAAGCCAAAAACCCACCTTTGGCTTGGTTTTTCCAAATTTGCTTCTAATTTTGTTTGCTGAAAGATCAATGTTTTCTATGGTTCTAAAATCAGTGTGTATTTATTCTCCTAGCCCTACTTCAGCCTTTATTGTTTAGTGTTTATTAAGTGATTTCTTTATCATTATCAGTTCACTGTCAATGTTAGCTTACATCGATTAGTCTTTTCTGAAAAATAAGTGTCGTAAAGCCTTCATTTATTTGAAAATAAACTATCGTAAAGTCTTCGTTTCTTGCAAAAAGTATTGATTGTTTTTTTGTGCATTTAGTTTCCTTTTATTCATCTAGAAATTAAAGGAAATGAAAAGAAAAACATGCGTTATTCATTTAGAGGTTTTTGTGTTGTTATAGGAATAGTATAGGGAAAGTTGCATTAGAAGTGATCTATGCTCTTTGTCCAAAATTCTGATTGCTCTATCCCTTTTAGTTATAATTTTCATTGTTCAAATCAAATGAAAAGAATTTTTCTCATCACAGTTGCATTCTAGGAGTTTCAAAAACATCATGTAGTGAACCTGAAAGGAAAACTTTTAAGCAAGAGCAACTAAAATTTATCTCAATTAACCTAATGGAGCATTGTAACTTAACCAATATCATTTAGAGGTCTAGGTTGGTGACATGTTCTGGCATCATTAAACATAGCATTTGTCACTAATTGTCTGTGATACATTCTAAGTGTGATACCTCATTCCACGTATGTAATTATATCATGGCTTGTCCACATACCTTCGGGTATATAGGGTGGTGTTATAGTACGAAAAGTATATAGGAATTCTCTCAATATGCGGTTTCGCATTAAACAACACTAACATGGATTGGGCCTCCACATAACTTCAGGTATATATGGGAGGAATACATTAGGTTTTTATCCATCCTTAGGTAACCGATTCAGCCATCTTGTACATTGTGATACACCGAACACAACATTCGGGGATATTTCCTGAATGTATGTTAAGTCTTTGGTTTACTAAGGCAATATATTACAATTCATAGTTTCTTGGTAATCCTTTTGCCTAGATTAACCTCTTTTCTTTAATTTCTTTTTGCAAAAAAGTCAATCACCAATCATGGAGGAACATCAACCTTTACCCCATCGTTCGCAGAGGACAGCAAGTAAGTAGCCTTTACCCCATGAAGCTACACCTAGTCCGCAAAAGTGGTCTCATTTAACTGAGTTGAGTACATCACAAACTTTTGGTTCTTCATTTGAATTACCAAAGTCACATATACTGGTAATTATTGTGACCCCAGTTACTCCTATAATTATTGGGTTATCTGCTACTGAAGTGGAATCTTTACAATTACCTGAGGACACTAAAAGTGAACTTAGTGAAACAGTAACTGAAGTTGTCCAACAAGAAGTTGATTCTCAACCAAATGTTGTTCAACAAGATGTTAACATTATGATACATGTGATGTACTTGATGGCCACCCACTTGTAGCAAAACAACTCACTTCTATATGATAACTAGATGAATCTACGTAACTAGATGAATCTACATGAGAGATGTTAGATGTGACAGAATGCATGGAAATTGTGTTTACATATGTGATAAAATTCAAGGGAGTTCAAAGGAATCACTTCATAAGCAATATGGAAAATTACATTATAACAAGTCTACTCAGAGCGATCAAAGTAATGGTACAAAAGAATAGGATGAAGGAACAAAGGACTACAGATCAAAATCATGAAATTGAAGAAAGAGAAAGGTTTAAGAAGTATATACCAGTTCACCTTGTCCAAGTAGCATATACAGGTGGTCTCACAGAAAAAAAAAGAGCATATACATATATGCACACTATCATAGAAGGAAAAGCACGTATGGGATGGAAAATCAAAGTTTTGGTCCAAGGTATTGGTCTGAGGTTTTGGTCCAAGGTATTTATTCCTAGGTATTTGGTCTGAGGTATTAGTCTGAGGTTTTGGTCCAAGGTTTTGATCCAATGTATTGGTCTGAGGTATTTGGTCCAAGGTATTTGTTTCGAGGTATTGGTATGAGGTATTCGTCTGAGGTATTTGGTCTATGGTATTGGTCTGAGGTATTGAGAAAGGCCTAAAACTACATAAGGAGGAGAAGATCAAAGGGATAAGTATATAAGTAATGAATATCTTATGAAGTGTTAGATCAAAAGTAAATATGCATGTTATGGGTTTCTGATGCTTTGATTGATCTAGACTAACTATGCACTTGAGCGTTTGATAATGGATGAGATCTAATGATGGATCATAATCATAATGACTTATCATTATGTAATCTGATAATGGATGGGCTAGATATGATTGATAACACATGTTTTATCCTTTATATGTGATGATATGGGTATTTCTGAAGTCGGGAATTGCATTGAAGTTATAAGTAAGTATTTGCAGATCTATATGCTGGTTCGCTTTGGTGAAGGTGCATATACACGTTGGTTCATCTCTTCCAAGTAGCATATGCAAAAGAAAAGATTAATGTTCAAGGATGGCTAATCTATCAGATCAGTTCTGCTATTTCACAGCTATCTTTCAATGAAGTCTTCTTAGATCTGAAAGTAAAATTGAATGCATAAATATTTTGTGTCTCATTGATTAATTGATTGAGAATGAAGGATGATTCTTGTTACTATATATTTGTAACTCTGTAATATGACAGTATATCTTCAGAATTTCACTCATTAGTACAATTTGTGGTTCCTAGGTTTTATGATTCAGTATCTTTAGAGGCATACACAAGTTGGGAAAAAGGAGGTAGTTTATACACACAAGTTTTCTTCATTAAAGAAACATATACATTATGACACATGCCTTCTGAGGTTATAGTTAGTTATGGATGATGATGCAGAGTTCTGGGTTTAGATCCGTGTACTGGTTATAGTGATGTGTCTATACCAGTTGATTGGTTGAATTTGATTAAGTTTGAATGAATGGTTGATTCAATTGTGTCAGAGGTTTAGTTATTGTTTGATTCAATATGTTAGAGGTTTTAGTGATTGATTGATTCAGTTATGGCTGATTTAGAGATTGATGATTGATTTCAGTTATGTCAAAGATTGAGGATTGAGTTTCAGTGATTGGTTTTGTTGGTTGTATTACAGCGGTGATTTATTTTGAGCTTCAATGCTACTAATGGATGTAGTGTGAAAATTTGATGAAACATGGCCTTCATATTGTAGTATTGTGTACCAAGAGTATCTAGTCCGTAAATTCATGAAACGTGGTCCCTAGAGGATATTTGTTAGGCCCCTATACTACTAGTGTAACCCCTTAATGTTAATAGTAGAACCCACTTATTATATTGATGTACCCATGCAGTGCCCATATTGTTACTATTGTGCCCCATAGAAGCCCATTATTGTTATTATTGTGCCCTTACATTATTATTGTTATGTTGGCTCTGATTATGTTATGACCCCTTGGACTCCTATATATAGAAAGGAGGTCTTTTCATTTGTATCATCAAAGAATTGTTCATTTATGTAATGTAAATGAGGTTTCCCCCTCGAAGAGGTTGAATTCTAAGGCGTTGATCTATATTTTCTATCTTTTCTTGAGCTGGTTCCATAACATTTGGGATCAAAGCTTTGGATTCTAGGGTTTCGCTGCTCCAAACAAGTCATCGTGGCATTTTCGCTATAACTTTTTTCTGCGACATTTCAGAAGTTTCAAAAAACAAACTCATTTGAGAAGAAATCGCGCTGAACCTAGGTCTGAATTTCAGAGCTTTTCGTGCTATATTTGCAGAGATATGATTTGAGGAACTTGGTCTTTTTGTAGACTCCTGAATTACATTCCAAACAGGTGACCTGGGGAAAATCTTCATAACGTTCTCTCTAGGGATCAGATTGAAATTTCGTCAGAAGTTACAAAAGGAGGATGGATTCTAGTTTCTTGTATGCATTTTTCAGATCCAAAGGTTGAAATAGTGACACGTGGTGCTTCATACAAATTCACTCTTCTGGAAAGGTCTATAATTAGGTCACCTTGGGAGATTGTGCATAACTCTTTCTTGGAGAATCCAAGTTGGATCAGACTGGTGGCATTGGAAAGAGGACATAGAGGTCTACTAAAGATTGCAATTTCAGAACTTAAAGATCTGAAAGTATAGAGTTACAGTCGTTTCAAGATCGAGCTCCTAAAATGAAGAAAAAGTAAGATGAGGAAGTTTGATGGCAAGGATCCGGTAAATTGGATACTTCAGATGGAGCAATATTTTGATCTACATGGTGTGCCACTGTTACAAAAGTTATGTATTCCATCTTCATATTTAGAACCAGATCAATTTTTATGGTATGAAGGGCTTTGTTCTAGTAAACAACTTGTTACGTGGTCAGTTTTCATGGACGAAATGATAGCACATTATGAGGATACAAAGAGCAACACCTTCTTTAGAGTAACACCACAACAATTGGAAAGAGTAAAAGGGCTTTGTGACATAGTGGAAAGCAAAATTATGGAAACCAGGAAGCATACCCCTCACAACTATAAAGATGGAAGCGTTGTTTCTCCTAGCCTTCCACAACCTACAAGGGTTACACCACAAAAATTGGAAGAAAAAAGAGAAAAAGGGCTTTGTTACAATTGTGATAGAAAACGCACTAAAGGTAATAAGTGTGCTAAGAAGAAATTATTTTACATATAATATGAAGAGGAGGAAGAAAAGGATCAAGAAACATCAAAAGAAGATGATATACGCTAGGACCCCACCCCAGAGAAAGAAGAAATGAATTAGACCATATCTTGTAAAGCATTGGCAAGAGTTACCACTCCTCAAACTCTCAAGATAGAAGGACATATCAAGAAGAAAAAGGTGAAAGAAGTGAAAGATCACATCGAGAAAGAAGAAATGAATCCAACCATATCTTGTAATTCATTGGTCAAAATTACCACTCCTCAAACTATCAAGATAGAAGGACATATCAAGAAGAAAAATGTTCAAGAAGTGAAAGATCACATCAAGCATCAAGCAACGAATTTGACCATATCTTGTAAAGGATTGGAAGAAATTACCACTCCTCGAACACTAGAGATAGAAGGACATATCAAGAAGAAGAAGGTTCAAGAAGTGAAAGATCACATCAAGCATCAACAACAAGTTCTCCAACTTTTAAAGGATAACATCACTTCGGTGCAAAATCAAACGAAACAACAGGTAGATCAACATCATAGTGAAAAGTATTTTGATGTAGGTGATTGGGTATTTTTACTGCTACATCTCAAGCAAGCTATTTATGAGAAGGAAATGTTGGCAATACTACATGCACTTAAAAAATGGCGACCTTACCGAATGGGAAGACTCCTCAAGGATGAGGATGTGGAAGCATTGTTTTGTGTTATTTCTATTATCCAACTAGATTGGATAAATGAAGCAAGGGATGAATGGAAGAAGGACGAAGAAGTATGGCCACTTATTCAAAAGTTGCAAAAGATCCCAATTCAAACAATATTGCCAGAAATTGAAGAGGAAGGAAAAATCATATTGGAACCTGGAGCAGTCACTGAAACATGAACCCGAAAGCTACGAAATCGATCAATTTCAGAGTATCTCATCAACTGGAAGAACTTACCCGCTGAAGATTCCACATGGGAGGACAATAATTTTATACAGAAGCATCAAGAACTACTCAAGTGTTGAGGAAAACACTTTTTGAAGGAGAGGGGTGTTAGAGCCTAGATTTGTCTCAGGCTGAAAAGACAAGGTTCTAGGTCCACATCAAACCATGCTCAGCCTCGTAGCTAGCCCTACGAGGACAGGAGAGGGCTCTCTCTGGGTCAATATCGGCAAAAGGTGATCAATTAGGCTTGAGATGACTATATTGGCAATTGATCTTAGGCTAGGTATGAAGTACAAGGAGTTTGAGGTTGATTTTTGAGGTTTTTGTTGAATCAAAGGAAAAGGCAATTTTGGGTGTGGGGATGAGACACAGTTTTTGCAGAGGTCTACCTGGGGCGAGGTAGGCGATTATCTTGATGCTTTAAAGATAATTAATGGCTAGATCTGACTGGTGAGAAGCTAAGGAGAGCAAGAAACTTTGAAGGATTCTCCTTAAAAAGATGAAAACATGGAGAATCAAACAAACTTAAAGGCAGAGCATAACAATCTATGGATTCTACCATAACACTTCATTTGTTCAATTGCAGAAGATGGAAGAAGGAAAATGATACACATTAAAAACTTACAATTACATAAAGAAGCACACATCATCAACACATAAAGCCACAAGGATCTCAAACAGTGCTGCAAAACCCTGGTCTTTCCTTTGCCAAAAATGCAGAAGTAAATGTACAATAGAGTGTTAAGCTTTTCCCAAGAGTCCAACCCTTGCTACTGACTGAAAATTTACATAATATAGACCAAGCTAACCCATTCCCTAACCTCTAGGGGTCGAGCTCCTCCTTCTAGGAGTAGTTTCAACCAATTCTAAACAAGGAACTGAAATCTAGGTAGTCAAACAACTAACCCATATATGCTAGGAAACTAATTCATTACATTAAATTTTTGCTATTTTGTTGATGAATCATCTAGAATAGGTAAATAAGTACCCAATTAACATCATGTACATTAAATTACATCAATCTGGCTCAAAAATCACATCAAGAGGTGAAACTGGTCATGACTGGCCGAAATCCTGAGCTGGAAAGTGAAAAATTGACTAAAAACCTCTATGCATAGCGCCTTGATCTCTATGCATAGCGCACCTTTCAGCCTATTTTTGGGGCACTTCCTTACATTCAAATTGAGGTCATGATAGCTCGTTGGAAAGCCCTGGATGTCTACTTTCCAACCCAAGTTGAATGTTTCAATTTGGAGCTCATTGGCCCCTCCAAAACGGCATTCTCCCATAAGTACTTCTTGTTGTTGCAAAAGGTGGCAGCAAGGTGGTTTTCATAGTGTTTTTAGGCCTTTCGATCATCCAGAACTTGATGGAATGATTCGGAAATAACTAAGCATGCATAACATACCATGAAAAAAAAAAATACAAAGTTTCCCTCCATCAAGTGTCCCAATCAAAAGTGAGCGCATCGACGCGCTACTCGTAGAGCTGAAAAAACTGTTTTTGGGACCAAAAAATTTCAAAATGACAAACATTTCTCTGAATTTGCTCAAATTCGGAGCGAAGACCCTCCATCATGTATCATGCCTACTCAGCGAAGCCTCGGCCAAAACTCGAAGTGGATCTAGCCTCTTTCCCCATTTTAATTCTCTGCTCAACCTCCTTTTCAAAATCTTCATTTTTTCTTTGCCGACATGCAGGCGGGCCCAATAGTGATGTTTCATGTGACAAAGCATGTATTTGTCTCTATTGGCCTTCACCAGCAACTTCTCTAAGTGGATGTTGACCCTCTCAAGCCAAAACTCTCGGTTAGCCTCTACCTCCTGCTTATAAACTGGCTTTGTGTCTGACATGGCTTTGAAAACAAGATGTTTGCGATATTTATGTTGATATAGGTGTAGTGAAATCAAAAGTTCAATGTATGCTCAAAACCTAAACATGTTACATGTGTACCAAAGCATCATAGGAAAAAAGCCACAGTGGTAATAGCTCTGTTTAAGTGGATTTGCATAAAATAGTTACTGCTTTGATCACTAGGGAATTTGACAAATGAGCAAAAAGTGTAATGTGCACCCTTTGCAATGTTGGCTAAAACTTTACAAATGAGTATGGGACTATATTTCACCAATGGAGAATGGGAAAATATTCACCAAGCCACCCACATGTCTTTAAAAACCCTAAGGAATGATTTTGGTATGTGCATAGGGTTTCACTTTTCTACACCCAAAACATCAAATTTCCCACCTTAAACACACTACAAACATTTTAAAATTGACTCAACAGCCATGAAAAACCTACTTGCAATCTTTGGAGTCGATTTGGCAAGATCTGGTCGCATTAACAAAAATTTTTTTGGGGCTATGACTGAGTGCGTAGCGCTTGAACTCAATGTGTAGCGCACACCTGTATGCGTAGCGCCTTTGTTTTTTTACACTAGCCAGTGAGGCCCAGTGCAAAGCGCACACGTGTGTGCGTAGCGCATAGACCCAACGCGTAGCGCATTTTGTAAGAGGCATTTGGAGGCCTTCCCGGTGTCAAAATTGGGCACAGGATATCGCGTTGGAACATTATCTAAGTCTACTATCCACTAGAACTAGAATTTTTCAATTTTGATTTCATTTGCCTTGTCAAAAATGAAATCTCCCAAGACTGGTCAAAATGTGCCAAATGAGGCTGCCTCAAGGTAGAGTGTTGTTGCAGTCAACTTTGGAATGCCTTCCTCAATTCCAAATTGAGCTCATGATAGCTCATTGGAAAGATATTGTTGTCTAGTTATCCTTTGACTTATCAAGAAAGTTATTTGGCCAACTAAGCTAGGAGAAAAATTGATTTTCCCAAAGTCACTTCAGAGGTGCATCAATTCTCCCGAGGCGATTGTATTTTTGACATTTATCCAAAACCATTATACCTATGTAAAAATTGAAGGAAGTTTTTCTTCCTTGGTCTGTGGTGGACAAAAACCTCTCTCGTTTTTCCCAAATTCATCTCTGATTGCTCAGAAACATCATTTGAGTAAAACCTATCCTGATGTGTGAAACAAGGGATTTTTTCGAAATGAAGCGAAATGAAGGGGATAATGGGCTTCTAAATTCTTGGGGAAATTTTTGGAAGTAGGGAGGGATGTTAGGAAGTATGGAAAAGTGGAATATCAGAGATCGAGTGAGGGGAAGCGGTCCAAAAGGGAAAAACACAGGCCCAACCTAGAAAATTGTTAGGTTGTAGCAAGAAACTAGAGTTTGTGGAAAAATGAGGAATTTGGGGAATCTCAGTGATGGGAAGTGCTTAATAAGGTACATGAAGGATAGGGGAAGGTGTATGAACATCTGGATACAAGTTTTTTTAATTATTTGACAATCCAAGAGAAATTACCTCCAAAACCCTAGGAGAGGGAAATGAACCTTACCAAGGCACAACTGAAGCATGAATATGCTATAAAATGACCCAATGGAACTTTACATGATGATAACAACCATATTAATGATGATAGACTCAGCTGAATAGTGACATAGACTAACATTTGGGCAACTTTGAAAAGAGTGAAAGCAAACCCTAGACCTAATGCCTAGTGACCAAATTTTGCTTGAAGACTCTTTGAAATGACAAAATTGACCTTGACACCTTAAAATCACTTTGTAAGAGCATATTTGATCACTGGAGGAAGGCTACAAAGGCTGACACTAACATTGGCTCCAATGGGGATGGTAGCTCTTTGGAGGTGCTAAGAACGACAGATCTCTGGAAGAGCTAGACAATGCCTTCATCCATTGGGCAATGGGGTCAAAAACTCAAGCTGAAATGCATGACTGAAAACCGAGACAAACTAACTTAACAACAAGACTGAAAATTGATTCACAAATGACTTGGACTCAACTAAAAACTGACACGATACTTAAACACAACCGACAAACTGAAAATGATGCTTAGAGGGGAGCTTATTCATCACAACCTACTCTAACAGTTTCATTCATCACCTGATCAAGTGAAATGAAACAACCAGTGCAACCAAGTAATATTCCATCTGTTGTTCGAATTTTCCACAAGTGCTCACTTATGAACAACAAGAGAGAACTACTGAAAGGTGACTCCCATGATAACTTAGAAACAGATCCGTTGAATGATATGAATTCTCTATCCACCTCCAAAAACACTGCATAAGGATCTTGAAATTCAAGCACACTGGAACTTAGCTCATCCATTGGATTACTTCTATTTTCCTCATACCATGAATGCAAACTTTGATCTGAGCCTTGTGATGAGACCTCTACTGAAAATGATGAAGCAATCAGCTGTTGGATCAAGTTTGTATCAATACACGTTTCAAGCTCACATATAGTCAATGGAGAGAGACTTTGACTACAAACCTCATCCAAAACATCAGCTATTGGATCATGAAAAACTTGAAAAGACTATTGTAACCCATTTTCTATTGGTTCCAATGTGATTACATGATTGCCTACATGCTGCTCATTCTTTACTAAAGATTTACTTTGCAATTTTCCCTTCAAAATCTGAAATGACTCAAAACAGAAAGGTAGGGAACCTTCTTGTATCATTTGATCATATGTGTCACCTTCCATGCCTTCATCTACAACTTGAAAATCAAAGGCATCCAGGGGCTGCAATTCTGGATATGACAAGCCTTCAACAAGGTTTTTATTGCTCTCAACATGGTCCAAATCAAAACTTTTTGACAGATGATTTCTGATTGCATGGAAGTTGTCTCTGATGAACTGACATGAATCAAAACAAAAAGGCAAAGATCCTTCACTTACTTCAAAATTTTCTACACTTTCCTCATCATTGTCATAGCTGATATGTGATGGTTGAACATTGTATGCAAGTTGCTGAAAATGAATTTCTTCCTCCCACAAACTAGCTGCTTGTTTGATTGCAAGATTAGCTTTTGTTTGGAGAACATAATCATCATCAAGTATCATAAAAAATATCATCAAGTATGCAGGTCATATCAACAGTTCTTTCTTTGCCAAGGTGATCTACAAAACAATCATTATCAGATCTATAACAACTAGGATAAGAAACAAAATGTTTTGGAGCGGCCATTTGTTCTTCTTCAATCAACAAGCCATGGGCTTGAACATCATAATCATTCCTTGCGTTGATATTTTGCATCATCTCTTCTACTACACTTACCAAAATGTCAAGCTTCACCTCTAGAGATGTTGATTCAGTCGGATCTATGTTTTTCATCTCTTCCTATTTCAACCTTGCCCGTCGGATCAGCAGATGCGCCCCTACATTTACTACACTGTTTTTCATCTCATGAAGTGTTGCAATATCCCTTTCTCTCAGCTGAAACTCCATCTCTGGATCAAAGGCACTCGGATAGTGCAAGAGAGCAGATCTAGAAGTACGCCTTATCTCAACTGGCATTGAATAACAAACTTGGTTAAATCTGGCTGAAAACTGTTGTACTGTCTCCCCTGGCAATCTTTTCAGTTGGTTATACTCTTCTATAATCAAGAAAATGTTATGCCCGATCATCCACCTGTCGAGAAAAACTTTGAAGAACTGCGGGAAATCTGAGATGCTCACATCAGGCAGGGTTTTGAACCAACTCTTCACTTTGCCTTGCAAAGAAAGAGCAAAAATCCTTATACTGACATCTTCTTCATCAACTTCAAAAAGATCTAGAAAAGACTCAAAATTCTACACATGTTGCTCAGCGTTGACATTCTTACATTCACCGGCAAACCCCGGCAAGTATAGATCATAGTTTTTGGGGAAAGCATGGAGAACAGAAGGTAAAACAAGAGGTTTATACCGATCTAGAATTTTACAAGGTGTAGGGGTATGTACAAAAGGTATAGAATCAGTCTTGGTCTCTTGAGTTTCATCATTTTTAAGACGGTCATCACAAGATTTAGACGAAAGGTCTTGATCAAGCTCAAAGGTATGCAAATCTTTAGTATTCACAATCTTCAAAGGGAAACAATCAACTGCAGGCCGAGTATCTCTTCTCAAATAAAGTATACTTCGCAAATCCTTCTTGACATTCTTGGGAAAAGAGAGGAAATAATTTATAACAAAGAACAAAATGTCCTGGATGAAATTCCAACTTGAATACCTGATCTGTCCATGTTGTCCTTTCATGTTTTTGTTGGTCGGGATCATCCTCCAGTGGAGTCTTTGGATCTGATCTCGAAAATGATTTAGAGTCACCAGGTGAATGATTTCATCCTTGCCAGTGTCTGATCGTTGTCCGCCATCAACCATCAGATCTGAACTTGATACATGTATTGGGGTAATTAACAAGTTAGATGTCACGTTTACAAGCTAGAGCGGAGATTGACTGAAGCAACGTTTATCTACTTCCGCTAATGCAAAGCGAAAGCGTATCGAAGGCTACCTGGCATAACTTCAGGCTCCATCTATAGCTATAAAACAAATGACATCAACACGCAAACCATTTTCATCCCCAGTATGGTCGCCACTATGTTAGAGCCTAGATTTGTCTCAGGCTGAAAAGACAAGGTTCTAGGTCCACATCAAACCACGCTCAGCCTCGTAGCTAGCCCTACGAGGACAAGAGAGGGCTCTCTCCGAGTCAATCTTGGAAAAAGGTGATCAATGAGGCTCAATATGACTAAATTGGAAATTGATCTTAGGCTAGGTATGAAGTACAAGGAGTTTGAGGTTGATTTTTGAGGTTTTTGTTGAATCAAAGGAAAAGGCAATTTTTGGTGCGGGGATGAGACACAGTTTTTGCAGAGGTCTACTTGGGGCGAGGTAGACGATTGTCTTGATGCTTTAAAGATAATGAATGGCTAGATCTGACTGGTTAGAAGCTAAGGAGAGCAATAAATTTTCAAGGATTCTCCTTAAACAAACGAAAACATGGAGAATCAAACAAACTTAAAGGCAGAGCATAACAATCTATGGATTCTACCTTAACACTTCATTTGTTCAATTGCAGAAGATGAAAGAAGGAAAATGATACACATTAACAACTTAAAATTACAGAAAGAAGAACACCATCAACACACAAAGCCACAAGGATCCCAAACAGTGCTGCAAAACCGTGGTCTTTCCTTTGCCAAAAATGCAGAAGTAAATGTACAATAGAGTGTTAAGCTTTTCCCAAGAGTCCAACCCTTGCTACTGACTGAAAATTTACATAATATAGACCAAGCTAACCCATTCCCTAACCTCTAGGGGTCGAGCTCCTCCTTCTAGGAGCAGTTTCAACCAATTCTAAACAAGGAACTGAAATCTACGTAGTCAAACAACTAACCCCTATATGCTAGGAAACTTATTCATTACATTAAATTTTTGCTATTTTGTGGATGAATCATCTAGAATAGGTAAATAAGTACCCAATTAACATCATGTACATTAAATTACATCAATTTGGGTCAAAAATCACATCAAGAGGTGAAACTGGTCATGACTGGCCGAAATTCTAAGCTGGAAAGTGAAAAATTGACCAAAAACCTCTATGCATAGCACCCTGATCTCTATGCGTAGCACACCTTTCAACCTGTTTTTGGAGAACTTCCCAACATCCAAATTGAGCGCATGATAGCTCGTTGGAAAGCCCTGGATGTCTAATTTCTAGCCCAAGTGTAATTTTTCAATTTGGAGCTCAGTTACCCCTCCATAAATGCATTCGTGCAGAAGTACTTCCTGCTGTTGCAAAAGGCGGCAGCAAGGTGGTTTTCATGGTGTTTTTAGGCCTTTTGATCATCCAGAACTTGATGCAATGCTTCGGCAATAACTGAGCATGCATAAATTACCATGACAAACCAAAAAATACAAATTTTCCTTCCAGAAAGTGTCCCAATCAAAAGCGAGTGCGTCGGCGCGCTACTCGTAGAGCTGAAAAAACTGTTTTTGGGACCAAAAAATTTCAAAATGACAAAAATTTCTCCGAATTTTCTCAAATTCGAAGCGAAGACCCTCCATCATGTATCATGCCAAGCCAATGAAGCCTTGGCCAAAACTTGAAGTGGATCTAGCCTCTTTCGCCGTTTTAATGCTCTGCTCAACCTCCTTTTCAAAATCTTCATTTTTGCTTTGCCGACATGCATGCGAGCCCAATAGTGATGTTTCATGTGATAGAGCATGTCTTTGTCTCTATTGGCCTTTACCAGCAACTTCTCTAAGTGGATTTTGACCTCTCAAGCCAAAACTCTCGGTTAGCCTCTACCTCCTGCTTATAAACTGAATTTGTGTCTGACATGGCTTTGAAAACAAGATGTCTACGATATGTATGTTGATATAGGTGTAGTGAAATCAAAAGTTCAATGTATGCTCAAAACCTAAACATGTTACATGTGTACCAAAGCATCATAGGAAACAAGCCATAGTGGTAATAGCTCTGTTTAAGTAGATTGGCATAAAATAGTCACTGCTTTGATCACAAGGGAATTTGACAAATGAGCAAAAAGTGTAATGTGCACCCTTTGCAGTGTTGGCTAAAACTTTACAAATGAGTATGGGACTGTATTTCACCAATGGAGAATGGGAAAATCTTCACCAAGCCACCCACATGTCTTTAAAAACCCTAAGGAATGATTTTGGTATATGCATAGGGTTTCACTTTTCTACACCCAACACATGAAATTTCCCACCTTAAACACACTACAAACATTTTAAAACTGACTGAGCAGCCATGGAAAACCTACTTGCAAGCTTTGGAGTCGATTTGGCAAGATATGGTCGCATTAACAAAAAAAAAATTTGGGGCTGTGACTAAGTGCATAGCACCTGAACCCAACGCGTAGCACACACCTGTATGCGTAGCGCCTTTGTTTTTTCACACTGGCCAGTGAGGCCCAGTGCGTAGCGCACAGACCCAACACGTATCGCATTTCGTAAGAGGCTTTTGGAGGCCTTCCCTGTGTTGAAATCAGGTGCAGGATAGCTCGTTGGAAAGGTCTCTCAGTCTAATTGCCACTACAACTAGAATTTTTCAATGTGGAGTTCATTTGCCTTATCAAAACTAAAATCTCCCAAGACTTGTCAAAATGTGCCAAATGAGGCTGCCTCAAGGCAGAGTGTTTTTGCAGTCATCTTTTAAATGCCTTCCTCAATTCCAAATTGAGATCATGATAGCACAGTGGAAAGATATTTTTGTCTAGTTATCATTTGACGTATCAAGAAAATTGTTTGGCCAACCAAGCTAGGAGAAAAATTGATTTTCCCAAGGTCACTTCAGAGGTGCATCAATTCTCCCGAGGCGATTGTATTTTTGACATTTATCCTAAAGCATTATACCTGTGTAAAAAGTGAGGGAGGTTTTTCTTCGTTTCCCTGTTTTGGACAAAAATCTCTCTCAGTTTTCCCAAATTCATCTTTGATTGCTCAGAAACATCATTTGATTAAAACCTATCCCGATGTGTGAAACAAGGGATTTTGTCGAAATGAAGTGAAATGAAGGGGATAAGGGGCTTCTAAATTCTTTGGGAAATTTTTGGAAGTAGGGAGGGATGTTAGGAAGTAGGAGAAAGTGGAATCTCGAAGATCGAGTGAGGGGAAGGGGTCCAAAAGGGCAAAACACAGGCCCAACCTAGAAAATTGATAAGTTGTAGCAAGAAACTAGGGTTTGTGGAAAAATAAGGAATTTGGGAAATCTCAGTGATGGGAAGTGCTTAATAAGGTATATGAAGGATAGCGGAAGGTGTATGAACATCTGGATACAAGTTTTTCTAATGATTTGACCATCCAATAAAAATTACCTCCAAAACCCTAGGAGAGGGAAATGAACCTTACCAAGGCACAACTGAAGCATGAATAAGCTGTAAAATGACCCAATGGAACTTGACATGATGATAAAAACCATATTAATGATGATAGACTCAGCTGAATAGTGACATAGACTGACATTTGGGCAACTTTGAAAAGAGTGAAAGCAAACCCTAGACCTAATGCCTAGTGACCAAATTTTGCTTGAAGACTCTTTGAAATGACAAAATTGACCTTGACACCTTAAAATCACTTTGTAAGAGCATATTTGATCACTGGAAGAAGGCTACAAAGGATGAAACTAACAAGGGGCATGTTAGGCCTCTATACTACTAGTGTAACCCCTTAATGTTATTAGTACAACCCACTTATTATATTGGTGTACCCATGTAGTGCCCATATTGTTACTATTGTGCCCCATATAAGCCCACTATTGTTATTATTGTGCCCTTACATTATTATTGTTATGTCGGATTTGATTATGTTCTGACCCCTTAGACTCCTATATATAGAAAGGAGGTCTTTTCATTTGTATCATTAAAGATTTTTTCATTTATGTAATGTAAAGGAGGTTGCCCCCTCGAAGAGGCTGAATTCTAAGGTTTTGATCTATCTTTTCTATCTTTTCTTGAGCTAGTTTCATAAAAATATTGAGGGTTGGAGCCTTCAGTGAGGAAGTTGAAGCTTCCTACCAATAGTGGTTGGTGATTTGATCAGGGGGTTGGAGCTCCCTTCTAGTAGAAACTAAAGAATGAGTGAAGGTTGTAGCCTTCTATAGGTCGGAGCTTACGTACTAGTCAACATATCGGCTACTACAAGAACTAGGGGGTTGTAGGTCCCTTCCAGAAGAAGATGGATAATTAGAGAAGGTCTTATCCTTCTACAGGTCAATGCCTACACACTATTGGTGGTTTTCACCCACATTGGGTTTCCACCTTAAATCTTTGAATTCATGTGTGTTGCTTATGTGTGATGGTTGATTCTATTATTACAACACATGGTTATTATTTAATGTTCAATAAAGTGTTGATGCACTAAGTAAAGATCAAAATATGATGAATTAACTGAATCATAAGTTCACTGGATATACGTTAGTTTCCTTAAGAACATTTGCGTGCACACACAAGTTCCCTTCACTGAAGTAGCATATATAAATCTAAATATAGAAATGAAAAAGTTATTGATTTGTAAATAATGATTCACCCGTCCTCTCAGTATTATTCCCAACAATTGGTACCAGAGCAGGTCCTTTGGTTGAAGCTTGATTGCTTGAAGGAGATCCGTAGCAACAATGGGAAAGAAGCTAAAGAAGAAATCACCTCAAAAGAAGAAGATATCTTAAAGGAACTGTGACAATGGAAGAGACGATTAGCCTTTATTTGGAAGCAACTCTTCATATTCAGAATCATCGTTCTGTTAAATTCAGTTTTTTAGAGGAAGGCTATTATACGCGTATTTCATGAATTATAGTCATGTATATACGTGAGTTCGAAGTTGCATAGTCGTGTATATGTTGGTTTGATGAAGAAGCAGTGGGACATACTAAGAAAAATGATTTGATATGGTTCAGACAATTTTATGTCTTGATGATTGATGAAAAAAGTCTATGGATGTTATTTAGAAGTGGTTTTGACCCTCATAAGTTGTTGATGACTTGATGTATAACTAGTGGATGATGCTTCCTTGATGATCCTTACTGATATCTGCAATGATCAGATCTGACAGTGAACAGGTGGCACAAGTTCACAGGGAGAATATGGTATGATTCTAATAAAGCATTGTTGGAATTATGATTAGAATTATTTGGTACATAATGATTCTTATTCATGGTGATGATGATTATGTTGTTGAGATGTTTAAATGATACATCATACTATGTTGCAGTCATAAGTTGCCTATGATGAAATCTCAGATGATACTTATATTGCTTGAGCCACATAGTTATTATTCAGATCAAAATTATGGATGATTTTCAATGACTCTTTTTGATGATGCATATATGGTTTGTTTCTTATATGATTATCTTCTTAAGGACAAGGAGAAGAACAAATCTTGAGTAGACAACTTGATTGTTTAATAAGTCTCATTTCTTTTATTTTATTGTCATGATACATTCAAAGATGCATAAACTTCATATGGTGCAATTATGGATGAGGATTCCTATAGTTCTTGGCTCTCAGATGGTTGTGGATTACTATTGCTGATGGTATCAAGAAATCTTGACAAATGACTATGAGCTCATGGTTTTCTAGATACATATTGTTGATACACCTTATGTGTGATACATGGATGATTACTTAAGTTGTATATTGATAAATATTATTCGTTGGCCGAGAGAATGGTGTTGTTATAGGTTCCATGAAGACATATCTATTTGGAGACATGGCTTACTTAGTCACATAATGATGATGACTTCTTACTTTATGATGATTGGTTTGATACTCACATATGTTGATTATCATGGTTGATGCTTATCAGATATGGGATGTTTCCTAGTGATGATACATGGTTGACATATTGAGGTTTATTGTGGAAAGATCGTGCAGTTCTTGATGATGAAGCTATGATCATAGATGATGAATATGGTGTTTTCACATACATATGATATGATTTTGTGTTACTACATGGAGGTATGAAATATGCTTAGTTGATTCATGGAAGGTTATGATAAGGCTATTTCTACTAAGGAAACAGAGCAAGTTGATCTTGATGAGATCAAGAGGATGAGTTGATATATATATATATATGCAGAATACTTTGTCATAGGTTAATGATATTTACAGTATCATATCTTGGGAAATGATGGTGGACATATACAGGTTGTTGGTCTGGATGTTGCTGACATATGCTTATGGTGCAGATCATATATGGTGTATGATAGTTGTTGATGACTATCATAGTCTTGTTTAGATCTTCGGTATTTGTTATAAATGTCATGTATATCACTCAATCAAAAGGTCATATAAAGGCCCATGATGTAATAATATATCTCTATCTGTCATAGTATTTTAATGAGTCCTTTTGGTCTTATGATGTAGTTTATACCCTCACTATGCATGGGAAGGATGATGTAATAATTACTATATTTCAGCTATAAACATTTGGTATATCCCCAATTGGATAGGCAGATAAGTAAAATTTGGTATATCCCCACTTGTTTGGGAGATTGATGTATGTATGAGTCATTGCTGATAGAAAGGTCATACTCACATAGTTGAGTTATAGAGTCATGTTATTCTTTTAGAAAATATATTTGCAGACTCTGCATGTGCTCAGGGGGAGCATGGATGGTGTAGTGCATCTCAACATGTACAAAGGGGGGTTTTAATCAGATAACTCAACATGTACTTAGGTGGGGCATGATTAATGTTCATATTTAGTTGTTCGGATATGAAAGTCTTCATTTTGGTCATCCATTTACCATTGATATCAAAGGGGAAGAGTATCTTAGTCCGCCATCTACCGTTGATTCCAAAGGGGGAGAGTGTTTCGGTATTGCTTGTTATCTCTAACAGTTTCTATAGCATGCAATAGTCAACACCAACATGGTTGCCATCAAGTCCAAAGGGGGAGATTGTTGGAATTATGATACATGTGTTGTACTTGATGACAACCCACTTGTAGTAGAATAACTAAATTCTATATGGTAACTAGATGAATCTACAGGAGAGATATCATATGTGATAGAATGCATGGCAGTTGTGTTTACAGATGTGAAAAAATGCAAGGCAGTTCAAACGAATCATTTCATAAGTAATACAACAAATTACATTATAAGAAGTATATTCAAAGGGAACAAAGTAATGGTACAAAAGAATAGGATGAAGGAATGAAGGACTATAGATCAGAATCAAGGAATTGAAGAAAGAGAATGGTTTAAGAAGTATATGCTAATTCACCTTATCCAAGTGGCATATACACACAGGCTCACATAAAAAATAAAGCATATACATATACACGCACTACCATGGAAGGAAAGGCACGAATTGGATGGACAATCAAGGTTTTGGTCTGAGTTATTGTTCCGAGGTCTTGGTCCAAGGTATTCAGTCTGAGGTATTCGGTCCGAGGTATTGGTCGGAGGTTTTGGTTCAAGGTATTGATCCAAGGTATTGGTCCAAGGTATTTGGTCCAAGGTATTGATTTGAGGTATTTGGTTCGAGGTATTTGTCTAAGGTATTGGCCCAAGGTATTTTGTCTGAGGTATTGGTCCAAGGTATTTGGTCCGAGGTATTTGGTCCAAGGTATTGGTCCAAGGTATTTGGTCTGAGGTATTGGTCCTAAGTGGTTTTTGTCCAAGGTATTGAGAAAGGCATAAAACTATATAAGGAGGAGAAGATCAAAGGGATAAGTGTATAAGTAATGAATATCTTATGAAGTGTTTGATCAAAAGGAAATATGCATGTTATGGGTTTCTGATGCTTTGCTTGATCTAGACTAAATATGCACTTGAGGATTTGATGATGGATGAGATATAATGATGAATCAAGATCATAATGACTTATCATTATGTAATCTGATAATGGATGGGCTAGATCTAGTTGCTAACACATGTTTTATCCTTTATATAAGATGATCTAGGTATGTCTAAAGTCGGGAATTGCGGTGAAGTTATAAGTAAGTATTGTAGATCTATACACTAGTTCGCTTTGTTGAAGGTGTGTATACACGTCGGTTCAACTCTTCCAAGTAGCGTATGCAAAAGAAAAGTTTGAAGTTAAAGGAGGAACGATCTATCAGATCAATGCTATTATTTTACTGTTGTCTTTCATTGAAGTCTTCTTAGGTATAAAAGCAAAATGGAATGCATAAAGAGTTTGTGTCTCATTGATTAATTAATTGAGAAATAATGGTGATCATAGTTGCTATCTATTTATCACTCTATAATATGACAATAGATCTTTAGAATGTCACTGATTGGTACAGTTTGTAGTTTAGAGGTTTTATGATTCAGTATCTTTAGAGGAATATGTAGGTTGGGCAAAAGGAAGTAGCGTATACACACAAGTTTTGTTCATTAAAGAAATGTATACATTCTGACACATGCCTTTTGATGTTACAATTAGTTCTTGTTGATGATTCAGTGTTCTGGGTTCAGATCTGTGTACTAGTTACAGTTATTTGTTTTTTCTAGTTGTTTGGTTGAATTTGATTAAGTTTGAATGAATGGTTGATTCAGTTGTGTCAAAGTCTCATTGATTCTTTTATTCAGTATGTTAGAGGTTTCAGTGATTGATTGATTTAGATATTGATGATTGATTTCAGTTATGTCAGAGATTGATGATTGACTTTCAGTGATGGGTTTTGCTGGTTGTATTACAGTGGTGATTGATTTTGAGATTCAATGTTACTAATGGATCCAGTGTGAAAATTTGATGAAACATGGCCTTCATATTGTAGTATTGTGTACAAGGAGAAACTAGTCTGAAAATATATGAAATGTGATCCTTGGAGGATACTGAGGGTTGGAGACTTCAGCGAGGAAGTCCAAGCTTCCTACCAGTAGTGGCTGGTGATTTGATCAGGGGGTTGGAGCTCCATTCTAGTAGCAACTAGAGAACGAGTGAAGGTTGTAGCCTTTTGTAGGTCGAAGCCTACATAATATTAAACATATAAGCTAGTACAAGAACTAGGGGGTTGTATCTCCCTTACAAAAGAGGTTGGAGAGTGAGAGAAGGTTGTAGCCTTATGGAGGTGGGTGCCTGCATACTGGTATGAGTCTGCACCTGTACAAGATTGTAAATAGGTTTTCTTATTATTAAAAGAGCACAGAGACAATAAGAGCAGGTGGATTTCACCCACATTGGGTTTCCACCTTAAATCTTGGTGTTCATGTGTGTTGCTTATGTGTGATGTTTTATTCTATTATTACTACTCATGGTTATCATTTAATGTTTAATAAAGTATTGATGCACTGATTATAGATCAACATATGATGAATTAACTAAATCATAAGTTCACTGGATATATGTTGGTTGCCTTAAGAACATTTGCGTGGACATGCAAGTCCCCTTCACTAAAGTAGCATATATAAATCTGATTATGGAAATGAAAGAGTTATTGATTTGTAAATACTAATTCACCCCCCTCTCAGTATTATTCCCAATAATTGGTATCATAGAAAGTCCTCTGGCAGAATCTTGATCGCTTGAAGGAGATCCGTAGCAACAATGGGCAAGAGGCTAAAAAATAAATCACCTCAAAAGAAGAAGACATCTCAAAGGAACTGTGACAGTGGGAGAGATGATTGGCCTTTATGTGGAAGCAACTCTTCAGATTCAGAATCATCCTACTATTAAATTTAGTTTTTTAGAGGAAGGTTATTATATGTGGGTTTCATGAAGTATAGTCACGTATATACATCATTTAGAAGCTGCACAATCGTGTATATGTTGGTTTGATGAAGAAGCGGTGGAAAAGACTCATAAAATTGATCTAATATGGTTCATACAATTTTTTGTCTTGATGATTGATGACTACAGTTTGTGGATGTTATTAAGAAGTGATTTTGAGCCTCCTAATTTGTTGATGACTTGATATATAACTAGTGGATGATGATGCCTTGATGACTGATATATGAAATGATCAGATCTGACAGTGAATAGGTGGCACAGTTTCAGGGGGAGAATATGTTATGATTCTAATAATGAATTGTTTCCATTATGTTTAGAAGTCTTTGGTACATAACTATTCTTATCAATGGTGAGGATGCTTATGTTGTTGAAATGTTTTAATGACACATCATGCTATGCTGCAGTCATAAGTTGCCTATGATGAAATCTTAGATGATACTTATATTGCTTGAGACACATAGTTATTATTAAGACCAAATTTATGGATGATTGTGGATGACTCTTTTTGATGATGCATATATGGTATGTTTCTTACATGATGATCTTCATAAGGACAAGGAGAAGAAAAAATCTTGAGTACACAACTTCATTATTTGATAAGTGTCATTTCTTTTATGTTGTTGTCATCGTACCTTCAAAGATGTATAAACTTCATATGGTGCAGTTATGGATGAGGATTCCTATAGTTCTTGGCTCTCACATGGTTGAGGATTGTTGCTGCTGATGGTATCAAGAAAGCTTGACAAATGACTATGAGCTCATGGTTTTCTAGATACATATTGCTGGATACAGATTATGTTGGATACATGTATGATTGGTTAAGCTGCATATTGATAAATACTATTGGTTTGACAAGATAATGGTGTTGTTATAGGTTCTGTTATCACTCTAGGAATCTCTCCTAGGTTGTAGCTTGGAGATGCCTGGCAACATATAATATTCAATATTGTTCTTTTAACTATTGGAATGGATGATGGTTTCGATCAAGTCGGATGACTGTTTCAACTATGTTTTTACTCATGACATGCATGAATAGCCTTAGCTTTATAGGGATTTAGACCACTAATGCTCAATAGTTTGTAGGTTTAATAGATAGATGAAGAATACTGACTCTACCAACAGATGCATACATAAACACATATGAATGGCTAGCTACAGTAAGTAAATGAATTTTGCAAATCTAATTTATCAAGACAGAGATAAGATGACAATTATCTGGCATTAGACATAGAAGAAACATAAGAGAAATGGATAGATGGAGAATACTGACTGTACCAAAATATGCATACATAAACACATATGAATGGCTAGCTATAGGAAGTAAATGAAGTTTGAAAATCTAATTTATCAACACAGAGAGAAGATGAAAATTATCTAGCTTTAGACATAAAAGAAAACATGAACAACTTATTCAAGTGCAACCTTAGAACATAAGAGAAAATGGAAATTTAACATGTAACAACAAAAGAATCTTATATTGCTAGAATAAAGATGAGAAGCTTGAGTAGCGAAGTATCCACAGTCCCCAAAAGTTGAACCCCTCATACATTTAACTTTCAGCCATTTATAGGCCTTTTACAATGCTCCTAAGCTCTCAAAGGCTTGGAGTGTCTTAATCTATCCTCTCTGTCTTTAACAACATGATGCCCTGACTAGGCATGCATGGGCTTGACGTTTTCTTCTCTAACAACAGAGTAACCTCATTCTGGTAATTTGTTGTGCTGGTAGGGAGCTCGCTTGTGATAGAGATGCCCCACGATCACTTATGTTGGTTTTGGCTGTGTTTCCTTGTTGATGCTCCATGATCGCTTATGTTTTAGGCTGCATTGTGCTGTGGCCTTTTTTTTCCCTTTCCTACCTCTGTCTCCCGACAATCGTTTCCCATCCTCTATTCTATGATGGAATGGGTCTCCGAGCCTTTCTAATCCTTATAAATGTTCATAATGATTATTTTCTATTTTACATAGAAAACGCTACAACAATGTAAAAAATCCCACCCATATTTGTTTATTTCAGACTTCAAAAGTGCTTAAACATTATCTATTCCTCTATCGGGTCCGCCCTCTGGGTCACTATTGCATGTCGCACATGGCCTATCCCTGTGTATTTTCTTTGTATTTTAAAAATACAAAAATGATGAAAATAACGTGAAAATGGCTCCCTCCAGACTTCAAATATTATCTATTTCTCTTCACGAACACTTTTGGGTCCAGACCTTATCACATATCACAAGTCATTTTAGTCTTGCTCCATAATGTTTCCCCGATTTTGATCCATCGATGCGATTGATCACAATTGCATATTGCTCATTCCCCAAGCCCATGGTGAGTGCTCCTTGTATTTTTCGATAGCGATCCTGCGATGCGACGTGGGTCATTGATTTGCGTGCTTGATCGACAGTCCATGTTGCATCCCCAATCACTATCACAACTTCCATAAAATCTGCACCAATATCCACCGATTACCTCTGCCGATTGTGACTCACCAATCATGTCACAGTCGTTGATTGGCCAAAGCTGATGGCTGCTGTGCATTTCAATATTTATGCCTCCAATACTTGGTTTTTTATTGTTTTCTTTGGTTTTCTGCGTCCCGATAGTGCTTTTCCGCCATTCTGAGGGCTCTTGGCCTATGACTATTTTGATCTTTGAATGATCCTTAAGTAAATTTTGAAGACTTTGGGATTGTTTTGGATCCATTTTGGGCCACATGCTGACAAGGCTAACATTGGCTCTTTCTGGGGATGAAATCCTCCCTGTGAGGTTTCAAGAGTCACAAACTGATGCCTTTCCTATAAGACCAAAAATCAAATCTTCCTCCTAGTGTTCCATTGGGCATGGAGTCTATTTTGCATGAAATAAAAACTGAAAAAACATATTTATAATACCAAGGCTTTAAATCCTTAAATGAAATAAAGTTTCAAGAACCGCCCATTGACTAGGCTACCAAAAACATCTCCTCCTTCCAGACTGTGCAGAATAAAGGTATTGTTCATCTGATCTTGAGCAATGACAAGTGGTCATGTCCATAAGGCATCAAATTTACCATGGTTTCCCTTCTTTTCCTTTAATGCATCCCTTTTGAGAACCCAGTCACCAACCTGAAAACTGTCCATTTTTTCCTTTCTATCAAAGGTTTTATTTTCTTGGTCAATGTGCATTTTAGAAAATTCATCAAAGACTTGTAAAAGCCTATTAATTTCATCATCCTCTTCAAAAACTTCTATATTTGACATTTTCAGGAAACATGGTTTGTATTTCACCTCATCTCTGTGTGCTTTCAGCCTTGGATGCTTTTCTTGGAAAGTTTTGTTGACCTGCTGAATGATGAGGTTTGCGTCTCCAAACACTTTTAGGATTTTGATGCCCATTTCTTTAGTAGGGTTTAAGCCAAACATCAAGGCTTTGTACTCTGCTATGTTATTTGTGACCTGAAAATTTAATTTGAAACATAAATGAATGCATTCCTATGTGGGGGATACAAGGACTACACCTGTCGCTGTAGCTTCCTTAGAGCAAGCTCCATCAAGGAACGTGTCCCAAATTTGTGGGCCTTCTTCCTCTGTGATCTGGAAAACTGGTTTCTTAAGCTGCATGGAGGCCAATTGAGATTCTTCAATCTAAAGAAAAAAAGCTCCAAAATCAGTGTCGATAGCATAAGTGGGATGATCAGTCGGATTCCTTTCATCGTTGATAATATAAGCCAACTGAGCTTCTCTCTATAATATCCTACTCTCACCTCCAAAAATTGGGACAGTGGCATCTGACAGATCATTTTCAAATGTTCCCCCTAATATCTTGATCAAACCTCTGGAAAGAAACATGGCAAACTTGGGGGGTACATCTGCTACCACAATATCCATCATCATGCTCTTCATGGGCAGCTGAGACAAAGTGATGGCTAGGTCCTTGATTAATTCCAGAAATTTCACTTTTATAGAGTCAAAAGAAAATAGGTCATGGTAAGGCTTGGTACTTTAAAGACCCAACTTATCCATGACAGCCTTGGGCATTAGATTATGGCTGACTCCAATGTCTAGAAAGCAATTGTGAAGGATTTTGTCATGAATAGTCAGAGAGAGATAGAATGATGGGGAGTTGTCTTCACAATTTTAAATCATTCGGCTGAGAATAACAACTGGTTTTTCATCTTATAGTTTTACATAGTCAGTGGAGGCTTGAATGGCTTTAGGCTCAAGGGCCTTGAGGATAGACTTCTTGAAGGACTCATTCTTCAATAGTTCAATTAGAGGTATAGGCATTCTTAGCTTCGGGATTTCTGATTCAAAACTCAAAAGGAGAAGGAGACTTGTCTAGGCCTCTTACCTCATGGGCTGGAGCTTTGAGGATGATGGGATCAACTGCCGATTGCTTTTGCTTATTAGCTTGTTGTACTATAACTACAATAGCTCTTTGATAGGAGTTTCCTTGGAATTATTCATCTTCAACCTCAAATTATATCTATGCTGATCTTCAATTTGCAGAATAGCTTCACCATCCCATTCTTGGTTCATCTAGTCATTAAATAATAACTCTTCATAAGCAGCTAAGGTAAAAAAGGAGGCATTGCCTTTGTCTTCCAGACAATGGATCTCATCATCTTCTTCAAACTACTCTTCTTCCATGACTACATTTTGGAAAGGGGTCTTCACCCTGTGGTCTTCATTGGCATCTTTGCTTCTTTGCAAAATCTGCAACTGCTCATTAGCTCTTCTATATGGATTTGGATTTCTAGAAGCAAAGGTAGTAAGAACTTTTCCTTTCCTGGGATTCTTCTCAGCCTTTAATTTGGAGATTTCAGAGGCTAATGACTCTATCATCTTGGTCATTTTATCTATCTTGGGATCTGAATATGATGAAGACCCGCCCCTCTCTCTCCTTCTATCAACATTTCCCTTGAGCTTCTTTGCACCCATGATGTTTGATTCTACTTCCAAGGCTGCATCCTACATATCAGCCAAAGTAGCAGATCACCTCTCCCTCGGTAGTAGATAGAAGTCAAAATAAAAGGCACTAGCATAGGTGAGTTTAGCAAAGGTAGTGGTGGGTTTTACTTCAGCTGGTATTTTTCTATACATGTAGTTAAATCTCTTATTGAAATCAGACAACAACTCACCATTTTCCCTCTTTAAGTTCCCAAACTTAGTGTGGTAGTAGAGTAGATCCTTCTTATCCCCCCAATGCTTTAGGAATGCATCATCTAAAGCCTCAATATCTATTATAGACGTTGGGGTCAGTTCTCTGAACCATTTTCTAGTCTCTCCATCTAGGCTTTGAACAAAGACTCTCATCCACACATCATCTTCACTAATGTCCATGTTATCAGCATAGCTATAGAATGATTCAAACACCTTCAGTTCCAATGAACTTAGGCCTATAATTCTTATATTCTCCAATAGGCATGGCATTTAAAGGAGTAGGCAGTACTAGAGTTCCATACCTAGCAGTTATGGTTCTTTCCATTTTGGTAGGTGCTTGTGGACCTTCCACAGTTGTGGTGGCTATAAGGGTACTCAAAGTCTCAATGATAAAGGGTTGAGGAGTGATTGATAGGACTAAAGGAGTATGATGGATTAGGAGGTGAGGTTTCCTTTGGGCTTACAACAAAAGGAGAACCTAAAGAATAATGAGCTTTATGAATCTCTAAGACTTTTTCTTCACTGCTAGTATTAGATGTTATACTCTCAACATGAATTTTTTCTATGATAGGATTTTCTTGAAGAGATATAGAATATTGTCTAGATTTACCTGAACCTGATTCTCCTTTCTGCAATACCTCTCTTCCTTTGATGAATTTTTCAGGGTCAGATACTGGGTCAGCTTGTGGCTTCTGAGGATTTCTCCGAGTATGCCTCACAAATTGATCTAGAACTATGAAGTGGAGTCAACAAGAGGTTCGTCCTTCAGTAGAGTCGCTAGATAGATGATTACAACATAAAACATGTCCAAATTTGTTTCTATCATAAAGTTGGATCTATGTTGTCTCCTAGGGAAGTTGAGCTTCAATCTCCTCTCCCCGACAATGGCACCAATTATGTTATCACTCTAGGAAGATCTCCTAGGTTACAACTCATACATTCCCAAAAATTTGAACCCCTCATACATTTAAATTTCATCCATTTATAGGCCTTTTACAATTATCCTAAGCTCTCAAAGGCTCAAAGTGTCTTAATCTATCCTCTCTGTCTTTATCGACTTGATGCCCTGACTAGGCATGCATGGGCTCAGAGGTTTCTTCTCTAACAATAGAGTAACCGCATTCTGGTAATTTGTTGTGCTAAAAGGGAGCTTTCTCATGCCACAGATTCCCCATGATCACTTCTGTTGGTTTCGGCTGTGTTGCACTATTGATGCTCCATGATCACCTCCGTTTTGGGCTGCATTGTGTTATGGCCCTTTTTTTCCCTTTCCAATCTCTATCTCCCAGCCATTATTTCTCAGCCTCTGTTCTGTGATGGAATGGGTCTTCGGGCCTTTGTAATCCTTTTAAATGTTCATAATGACTATTTTTTATTTTACACAGAAAACGCTGCAACATTGTAAAATCCCACCCATCTTTGTTTATTTCAGACATCAAAAGTCCTTAAACACTATTTATTCCTCTATTGGGTTTGCTCTCTGGGTCACTATCACCTGTCACACACGGCCTGTCCCTGTGTATTCTCTTTGTATTCTAAAAATACAAAAATCATGAAAATAACATGAAAATGGCTACCTTCGGACTTCAAATATTATATAATTCTCTTCACGAACCCTTTCGGGTCTGGGTCTTATCGCATCTCAAAACTCACTTTGGTAGTGCTCCATAATGTTTCCGTGATTACAATTTGCTAATGTGATTGATCGCAATCGCATATCGCTCATGCCCCGGACCCATGGTGAGCACTCCTTGTATTTTCCAATAGGGATCCTGCGATGCAGCCCATTGATCTGCATGCTTGATTGATGGTCCACGTTGCATTGCCAATCGTTGTCGCAAGTTTCATACAGTCTGCACCAATATCCACTGATTTCCTCTGTCGATCACAACCTACCGATTAGATCTGGACCGTTGATTGGCCAAATCTGATGGCTGCTGTGCATTTCAATATTTATGCCTCTGGTACTTGGTTTTTCATTGTTTCCTCTGGTTTTTTGCCTCCTGATAGTGCTTTTTCGCCATTCTGAGGGCTCTTGGCATACAATTTTTTTTATCTTTGAATGATCCTTAAGCAAATTTTGAAGACTTCGGGAGTGTTTTGGATCCATTTTGGGCTACCTACTGACAAGGCTAATAGGTTCCATGAAGACATATCTATTTGGAGACATGGCTTACTTAATGATGATGATGACTTCTTACTTTATGATGATAGGTTTGATACTCACATATGTTGATTATCATGGTTGATGCTTATCAGATATGGGATGTTTCCTACGTATTTTTTAACCCCGTACATAAATTACTTGCATACAAATTCTAAAACACAAAAAATAAACAATGCGAGCACATAATATATAAAACACATATATACAGAGATTTTCCCCTAGATCCCAAAACCAGGACTACTAGCTTGATTTTTCATTACGTTCCTTTCAATGTTACAATACATATTTATACATGATGAAGCATCCAATACTATGGTCTGAAAACTATCGTGTCCAAAACCATGGACCAAAAACCATCGCATCCAAAACCATGAACGGAAAAATCATGCACAAAACCATAGGTAGGTCTGCCCAACCTAATATAGAGCCTTTAGTGATGGAGTTGAAGATTCTTGCTAGTAGTGGCTGGTGATTTGATTAGGGGGTTGGAGCTCCCTTCCAGTAGCTACTGGAGAACGATTGAAGGTTGAATCCTTCTGTAGGTCGGAGCCTACGTACTAGAAAACACATTGGCTAGTATAAGAGCTAGGGGGTTTGTAGCTCCCTTCTAGAAGAAGATGGAGAATGAGAGAATGTTGTAGCCTTTTGCAGGTGGGTGCCTGTGTATTGGTATGAGTCTTTAGCAGTACAAGATTGTAAAAAAAAAATCTTATTTTTAAAAGAAGACAGAGATGACAACAGTAGGTGGTTTTCACCCACATTGGTTTTCCACCTTAAATCTTGGTGTTCATGCTTGTTGCTTCTGTGTGATGGTTTATTTTGTTCTTACTGCACATGGTTACTATTTAATGTTTAATAAAGTATTTATGCACTAATTAAAGATCAAGATATGATGAATTAACTGAAGCTTAAGTTCACTGGATATACGTTGGTTTCCTTAAGAACATTTACGTGCACACGCAAGTTCCCTTCACTGAAGTAGTATATATAAATCTGATTATGGAAATGAAAAAGTTATTGATTTGTAAATATTGATTCATGCCCCCTCTCAATATTATTTCCAACACAAGAAATTAATTCTAAACTTGAATCTATTCAACTGGAAGTTGGCCTTGAACCTATGATAGTTCAACTAGAAGTTACTTTTGAACCAGAAGTTGTTTAAGAAACTCATCCTGAACCCGTTGTTCTATTACCATAACATGTGGACCTTGAAGTTGAACAATCATGAGTCATTTCCATACGGAAAGACAACTGACCAGTTTATCCTCAGACATTTGTAACTATTTAGACTTCCCCTTTACCGCAGAGTCAAACACTAGAAATCTATATGGACCTGATGGTGAAATCCTTCCACCTGGTTTGATTTTTATTGAAGAGGAATCTAAAGAATAAACACCCATAACTCTAACTTGTTTTGGACCAGGGCTTTATCTTTATCCGTATTCTCCTCAGTTTACTCCTTGTTTTGATATTTTTTACTTTCAAACTCCTATAGATTTGTTAGGACATTTATTGGGTCATTTGACTATGGTTGAATCAACATCCTAGACTGTATCATCTATTATAGATGCAAAATCATCTACTGTTTCTACTTCTTTGATTTTTACCACAACACCTGAGTCACATCTATATGTTGTTCCATCCATCCCACCGGGTTACCAATCATTATCTCGAACTCACTCCAGTGTTGCTTCTAGTCCATGGTCTTCTCCCATGCCATCCACAGGAATTTTACCTAGTTCTTCACTTACAAATACTGAACCATTTGATCCATCAAGTCAATATCAAGATGGTCTATCTCGATGCCATCCAATGTATCCACTTTACATTGGATTACCTCCATATGGAGAAAAATATGCCCAATCTTCTTATTCTCCATTTTCTAGGGGGAATCATATGGAAGTATACCATCATATTTAGGTCCAACTTATTCTGGAATAACTATATGTCAGCGGTAGCCTACAATGCCCAATTAACCAAGGCTTGTGTATCCATCAAAACCAATGCAATATGTTTCATCCATACCTACTAGGCCTCTCGTTATGACTTTACCACAGTTGCAAGCTCAGTTAATTTTATATCAACATTTGAACCTCAAGTTTTAGGTTTACAGACTCAATATTCTGAGGTAATTTTACAACAACCATTTGCGCCTAGAATCCAACAACCTCAGGATAATTTACCATTAACTTGGATGACTCAGACCCATATTGTTCTAATTTATTCACAACCTAGTCAAACTCACATTGGTGGGAAACAACCATTACATCAATAACCATGGTAGCCAAAATATCAACAACAACAATTCCAATAGTACCAAACTTATCGTGGACTTGGTTAGCAAGGCTATGCTGGGTTTCATCAATAGAAAGTTTACCCAGGTCCTGGTCAATAAGCCTATGTTGGGTTTGGACAACAACAAATTTATCTTGGTGCTTAACAACCACCTTATACCAAATTTTCTTAACAAACATACCACTGTCAAGGTTACCAATAACATATTCCTTATGATGGTATGAAAAGGCCTATTGCCTGGGAAATTCCATCTTAGCCTGGTTACGCTCAACTCGACCTAAACTGAAAATTGTGTTTTGTTGTAACACTTGAATTACTGGATTTAAATCAGCTTACCAATGATCCCATTTTTTGTGCACCTTGTTGGCCAGTGATTCCACGGAAATTGCCTTATGATATTCCTAAATTCAATGGAAACCTTGGAGAAGATTCATCCAACCACGTTAGAACTTTCATTTATGGTGTTCATCCAACTCCCTAAATGATGATTCAATTAGACTACGTTGTTTCCAGTGAACACTTACTGGTCCGGATGCAAAGTGGTATATTGAATTACCATGACCTTCATTTAATAACTTCACATCCTTAGCCACAACATTTCTGACTCACTTCTAGTTACCTATCATATATGAAACTAGAATGAAACTTTTGACCAACTTTAAACAGACCACCGATACTCAAATTTCTGATCATATTCATGAGTGGCGTAGTCATCATCGAATGGTCAAAACTTTTGTTCCTAATCAGATTTTAGCTGAGACATTTATCAAATCCTTATTGCCATCAATCACCAAGGATGATGCTAAAGGAGGAGTTGTTATTGAAGAGAAACCAATTTCTCGTGCCCAATACTTAGACATGATTTACACCTAGTCTTGAATGCTCTATGATAAGATTCCAAATACACCCAGACCAACTTTTACTGTTCCACCACCTCCATCCAATAAGGAATCTCATGTCGATGACGGTGTGAGAGGTTCTTCTAGCACACAAACAACAAGTAGACCATTTATTCAAACAATTCATATTTCAAATCAAACTTCCAATGCACCTGGTAATACACTTGCTTCTGAAATAAATGTCATGTCATTAGACAAAGGTAAAAATAAAGCAACGTGGAAGCAAGAAAAATGGGAAGGCCAAAAAGAAAAAAAATCCTCCCCCTCAAGAGAAATCATATGATTCCTCTTCTCTGGCTAGGAAACCTCGTTACCCATGTTTATTCTATAATGAGGAGCACTTGATAGGATATTTTCCTCACTGCTCTGAAGTCTCCAAACTTCTTAAGACTTCTAATACATCTGTTCTATTGACAGACCCTTTTCTAAATCCATAGACTCATTTGGTTGCTACAGATCATGCTTCCACTTCACAAGTGCTTATTCTATCTGCCACTAAGCCTAAACGTGATGTTTAAGTGACTACACAAAGTAAAAATTATGGTAATCCATCATCATCATCGAATAACTAGGCTATAGATTAACCCAATGCTTCAACTTTGACTTCGTCTGATTCCATTCCTCCACCTATTACACTAGAGTTAATAATTAAACTACCTAAGGGAGTTGTTCATAAATCCACATTCAGCCCTCGAGCTCGAGCAACGCAAAAATTATAACGTAGTAGAATATTTGGCTCAGTGACCTTCTGCTATGTCGACACTTGAGGTGCTTCAATATTGTCCCTCCCAAAAGCAAGCTTTATCGTCAAAAATTGGTGGAATTGATCCAATGGACTCCAATCTTGTGGTTTTTAACCATGCGGGTTATACGTCACAATTACTAGCACATTTGGAATTCTTTATCCAAGTAAAAGATTTGAATAAACTTGCTCACTGAACCATTTTTTATGAGGGTACATCTACTTGTATCATGTCAATGGATTGCTGGAAAACACTTCGCTCACCTCCTTTTTCATGATCACCTTCAACGTTAAAAACTTTTGACAATCACGCTTATACACCTTGTGGAATTTTAAGTAACCTATAGATAGAACTAGGGGGAAAATTGTAACTATTGAAGTTTAGGTTGTAACTAGAAGTGTTCCTTTAGTTCACAGACCCCTGGTATCTCTTCAGAACGTTGGAGTAGGTCTCTTCAACAATTCTTCCCTAATGGGTACCTTTTCGCTATCGTCGCCATCACAAATGGAGGAAGTTGCAAAAGTTGAGACTTGTAACATGATATCTTCCACTTCAACTGACTCATGGAAGATTTCCAGTAATTCTAAAGTTGATATGCATGATGAAACCATGCCTCTAAGCCCCATTAAGCTTGCATAGCAATCAATCTTTTTGGCTTGCGTGGAAAATCCAAATCCATCATCACTAATTGTATGGGTTGATCGTTCGTTAGAATATGGTACTTCCTTTGATCCTTTTTCACGTAAATTTTCTACTGATTAAGGAATCATCCAATCAATGATGACAGAAGAACCATGAGTAAATTATCATCATCAATCCCATCTTCTAGATCACATAGAAGATACTCCAAATGAACTAAATCACCCTTCAATCATTGATTTCATTTCAAATTCTGTATTTATAGACACAGTCGATTCTAAAAAAAACTTATCAAATATCAAAGAAACCATTTTTATCAATATTTTGACCAAACCTGGAATTGTAGAAAACATCCATGTTGGCAAATCTTGTTCTCCATCAGAACTTGAAACCTACCGTGCTCTTTTTCATGAATTTCGTGATACATTTGCTTGGTAATATGAGGAAATCCCAAGTATTGATTCTAGTATAGTTGAACATGAGATTAAAATGTATCCTGATGCTAAAACGGTACGACAATGCCTCTGTCTTGTTCATCCGAAGAAGGTTGTTGCCATAAAAGCAAAAATTGAAAAACTTTTGCATGCTAGTTTCATATACCTCGTTCCTCTTACCGATTGGGTTTCCAATCTTGTTCCTGTCATGAAGAAACAAGGAAAAATATGAGTGTGTGTTGATTATAGGGATGTTAATAATGCATGTTCAAAAGAAAACTATCCCACTCCCTTTATCGACCAGATAATTGATTATTGTGTCGGATGTGAAATATTTTCATTTATGGATGGCTTTTCTGGCTATAATTAGATCAATATCCACCCAGAAGACCAATATAAAACTACCTTTATTTGTCCCTGGGGCACATTTTCATATAGGAAACTCCATTTTGGTTTGAAGAATGTTGGGGAAACTTTTTAGAGGGCAATGAATTATGCCTTTCACAACATCAAACACATTGTTCAACCGTACCTAGATTATTTACCTGCACATTCACAGAAATGGGTTGATCACCGGCAACATCTAAGATCCATAATTTTATGGTGTTGACACTACAAAATTCGACTAAATCCACACAAATGTGTGTTTTGTGTTCATTCTGGTCATTTTCTTGGTTTCGTAGTGTTTAAAGAAGGAATTCGACTTGACCCTCTGAAGGTTAAGGAAATTCTTGATATACATCCACATTCCAATTTACTCCAGTTACAGAGACTCCAAGGGAAGACTAACTTTCTAAGAAGATTCATTCCCAACTATGCCGAAATGGCTAAGGATTTACTCGTCTTTTGAAAAATGGAATTCACTTCCATTGGGACCAGGTTGCATAAGCTTTATTTTGTGCTCTCAAAGATACCCTGATCTAAGCATCATTAATGTATGCCCCTAATTATCAAAACGACTATTTCCTTTATCTCACCACTACAGATAAAACCATTGCTATGGTTTTGGTCCAAGAAGAATATGGGATTGAACATCAAACCTAATTTGAGACACAATCTCAATGATACAAAAGTTAAGTACCCTTACATCAAAAATCTAGCTTTGGCTACTGTTCAACTTGTACAGTGATTTCGACATTATATCATGCTCCAAAAGACCACTGTTATTTTGAATTGCAACCGTATGACATACATCTTATCACGTCAATTGCTAGGGGGGGAATATTTGAAATGGATCATCATTTTGTAGGAATTTGATTTGGAATTCATCAAATCCAAGTCAAAGAAATCTCTATTTTTTGTCAAGCTTCTTTGTGACCTTCCCTCTACCGACATCAACTCAACAATGGATCCATCAATTTAGGATGTCTCTATTTCTGATTTCATCATCTGACCCTTGGTATGTAGATATACCGATTTATCTCAAAACCCAAACTTCCCGGCCCAATGCCTCTCACTCGCAACAGTGGCGTATTCGATATCATGACAAAGATTATCTAATCATTGGCGACACCCTTTACCAACGTAGTATCAATGGGATTTTATGGAGGTGCATCAGACATGAGGAAGCCGTGAAAGTTCTGAATGATTGCCATTCTCGTGCTTGTGGTGGAAATTTATTTGGTTATGCTACCACACAAAAGATTGTCCATGTTGGTTACTTATGGCTAACCATATTTAATAATTGCATTATTGTTGCAGAAGTTGTCATGCATGCCATATTGTTTACTGTAAAACTTGATTACCACCTGCACCACTACATCCTGTTGTCGCTATTGTACCATTTTCGAAATGGGGCATTGATTTCATGACATGTAACCCTCACTGATTCAGGGGGCATGGGTATATTATTTTCATTGTGGACTATTTTACGAAATAGACTGAGGTGATGCCTACATTAAACAACAGTGGTGAGACGACAACTCTTTTTTTCTTCAACCATGTGGCTACATAGTTTGGTGTACCACAAGCTATAGTTACAGATCATGGTTCACATTTTGACAACCATATGATGACTGAATTAACTGCCAAGTTAGGAATTTCCCATGATAGTTCTACTCATTATCCACAAGCTAATGGAAAAGTTGAAGCTATCAACAAAATACTCAAGTGAATGCTTCAACAAATGATTGGAGTTCACAAATGAAACTAGCATATGATCATGTTCTCAGCTTTTTGAGCTTACCGAACCTTGGTATGAAATGGAACTGGATTCACACCTTTTCATTTCGTCTATGGTGTGGAGGAAATCTTGCCCATACAATGTGGAATTTCATCATTAAAACTCGCAATTGACCTATTACCTGACACTTTTGATGATGAAGCACGTTTCTTAGAACTCATCCATCTAGATGAAACACGTCGTGAAGCGGCATTGGCCAACGAAGTACATAAGAAACAAATTAAGGTGCAATATAACTACAATGTCAAGCCTTGCATATTCTCAGAAGGAGACCTAGTCTTGCTTTATGATCAAGAAGCCGATAAATTAGGAGCAGGGAAATTTGAACCATTATGAATGGTCCCCTATATTGTCAAGTGTGTTTTGGAAAAAGGCACTTACGAATTAGTTGATTATGATGGAATTCCATTGTCATAGCCCTGAAATGAGTTGTATCTTAAACGTTACTATGCTTGATTATGGGTAGTAAAAAAACATTGTATATATGCTTTGATTGCATGTGTGTGTCATAGTGTGACTTTTAGAGTTTTTATGTGGTTAAGTAATCCACTTTTCATTTGTTGCAGATGTCAGAATCTTTGGAACCATTTGTTTGTTATGTTGATGGTGCTAGTCGTAGTACACAAAATCTATCTTCTGCAGCATGGGTCATATTCACTCCAAGTGGTGGGTTAAAGAGTTCCAAGGGATTTGTATCAGTCATTCTATGAAAAATATTGTTGAGTATAGTGCACTGATCAAACTCCTCTCTGATGCCATTTCTCTTGGCATTCACGGAATCATCATTAGGCTAGACTCACAACTTGTCGTACTACAACTTACAAATGTTTATACCATCCGAAATACAACTATTTATCATATGTTCCTTAAAGTTCATCTCTTGCAAAGACATTTTGATTACATTCAATATCAACACATTTCAAGTAACTTTAACACATTAATTGATTCTTTAGCAACTATGTGTTAAACAGACATTTATGACACATGTAAAAAGTAAATTTTCAATCCACATCAACAGCTGAATAGGATTACACATAACCATATAGAAACACTCAAAGTAAATAGAAAGATGTTTAAATTTTTTACAAAATTTTGTGTCCAAGACATGTTGGTCATTTTACCTCAAAACTCAAAATGAATACATTAAATCATCCTAGGTAGATCTAATGATATTCACGATAACAACTCACTGCCTGAGCTATCATGCACAATAGCCTCATCCAATGGCTAGCTAAACCAATAATATGGCAATGTAGCCTCATTAGTAACTCCTTGATCTGGACATCTTGCATACTAAGGGTTAACCCCTCTATATGATCTTATAACTCTGCTAGTGTCTCAGTCAAATCCAAATCTCGGAGAAATACTCTTCCGACATTTCTCCGCATTGGTTCACCCACCTCCTGTTGATGACCCATTACTTAAACAGTTCCAACATCTGTATGAATGAGAGCATTTTTAGTTTAGTCTTGGAAACATAAAAAACACAAAAACATGTAAAAACATAAAAAATAAAAAACACATGGTCAAAACAATTTACCTATAGAACCCCATTGAGGACCCACTAGAAATCTCAAATCTAAATCTCCACGAAAATCAATCCCTGCATATGGATGTTCCTTGAAAACCAAGTGTTGTCAATGGAGCCAAGTGAAGAATGAAGGAGGACATGAGATTGCTCACTGACCAACATCTCGAGCCATCAACTCAACCCATCTCTACATCTGTGGATCTCTAGGACTAGTTAAGCTGAATGGCACATGTTGAGGTTGCATCAATGGAATTCTCTCCAAAGTAAAATCAATCAAGATTGAACCATAGCCAAAATTTTTTGTCTTGTTGCTCTTTACTTTGGTCAGCTTCTCTTTCATTGAAGAAAGTATTGCCTCACACCAGTTGAATATAGTTGGCTCAAGAAACTCAAGTGCATACTGCATGTATGATCTATTCACTAGATGAAGTGTCATGCTACCCACCAACTCTGTGATAGTGAAAAGGAATTTTCGCAAGGGAAAATCATGAACATCCCTGATGTTTATCTTCCCATCTTTTCTGGGCTATGTACTTGGCCGAGAGAAATGACGAATGTAGTCCCTCACTTATTCAGCCCCATGGGTAGAACTTAAAAGAGAGATAGGGGCACCTCGTCTTGACAATCCTGTAAGGAAGTAAATATAATCAACCAATATAGGGAGCGCTTTTCTCACTATGTGAAAATTATGTTCCACTAGTTCCCATGAATGAGAAATAGTTGTAGTTATTGCCTCATCCCAGATAGCCTGAAGTATTTGAGTAACCCACAGTCTCTGAGGGCCTCAATAGTACTAGGATCATTTAGGGAAACCATATCATGTTCTTCATGTTCTCTTTCATGCTGAGTAATAGCCATTCTAATCTAATCTAAGTCTGAAATCAAACGATAGACATAGTTAGGATCCATTTCATGCAAAATATTGAAGATATTTTGGATAAAACAGAAGAAATAAATTTCTAAAATGTGCCCAGCACAACCCTGGTCTTGAGATAGTGTGCTATAGAGTATGTACCCTTATGCTTGGTAGCACTGCAATGCAGTTTTCAATGTATTAGGTTGCGTTAATCCGAGGGCGAGGTATATTTACCTTGGTGACCCCAAAACCCTAAAAAAATTGCCTAAAACTGAAAAAGAGTGACCTTAAATGAAAGTGAAAAGGTAGATCTCCTACCTGGTCCTGACGGCACGAAGAATGATTCATAAAATATTCCATAATCAATTACTGAAGTTCGAGGTAAAAACCGGTTCAGAGCACAAAACTGAATGGTAAATATCAAATGGTGAAAATGACTTGGTAAATTCTTGTTTTATGGTTATTTCATGTTCATTAAATGAATAAACTATAGTTTTTACCTATTTTTACCAATGAAAAATGTATCTTTAATCCATTTGGTGGTTCTTTCAGCAGGTTTACAGTTGATATAGTGAATTTGACGTGCATGATCGTGAATTGTACCTTTGTCCACAGAGCATACTTTTATCTCTTTTTTGAGCTTTGTTAAAAATAAAAAAAGGAAACCCCTAGACTCCTCTTCAAGATATTTTTAGACTCTCGAAATGTGAAAATATTTCCAATTTCTTGTCCTTTTCAGCTTGTATATGGATTGGAAACAACATCTACTCAGTAAAAGTTCAACCCTTTTCTATACTGATATAGATTACTTACGCAAAAGGAATACGCTGATCGAACATGGACAATAGGTTCTCTCTTGTATTATTTTACACTTTTTTAGACTTGAGAGACAAATTTACGAAAAATAACTTGTGGAGTTTCCATTTGTCCCATTTCAAACTCTCTAAACATGAAAAGGACCGAGTTCTCATTGTCGTTAAACTTGTTAAAACATCAAATAGTGGCAAAGTTGTCCATCATGACAAGACCAAGTTTCACCTTCGTTAGGCTCATTAAAACATCACATAGAGATGGATTCACCAAAAGGTTGGAATGATACTACAAGCATATGTTATCCTCCTCAATATTGTCAAAAAATAAAGAGGTACTAGTCAACAATGACTAGGGAAAATGGGAAAAGGGATAAATCACTTTATGGTTGCAAGTCGCTCTTGAAGATGACACTTTCACTTCATCTTTGTGACTATTTGGGTTGGGTTGTCTACTTGATGGTTAGCATACCTATGGTCTATCACACCATCCATCACTTTGGTTTTGGGTGAATGCTACCAATTCATTCGGTGTCACCGACATGTTCAAGAGAAGTCACTCAGTAAACTTCATCCTTTGCAATAGTTATAAACATTCATTTTCATGACTGCCATTCCTGAACCTTGTGTTGTCAGTCAAATTCTGTCTTCAAAATCATTACACTTGTTTCATGTCATTGATGGGGGATACATCAAGGCCCTCCTACGATGAGTCGCTAATTTTCGACATTAGCACATTATCCAGGAAGTTGACTTAGAAACACCCTTCCAGTACCTTGAGGCTTGCATACATCAATGGCAAGCTTCTCACTTCTGACTATAGGTTGACATCACTGGGCTTTGACCGAAAGACTTTGTATGGTGTTCGACATCAAAACATCTATTCACACCATGCAAAATATATTGTAGTACCTTGAGAATCATTATCATTATCGATGATCTCTCTCACGTTTGTTAACAACTTACATCATTGGCTGGTAATTAGACGGTGTCTTCCCATGCTCGATTTCATATCACATTTTCACATGGTTGGACTCATATTTGAGTGAATGATGGAATGAGATGGAAGACCCCGGATCTAGTTTCATCCATCCAGGCTGCAATTTCAGGAGAGTACTAAATCATGTATGATGGATTTACGCAGATGGTCATCCTATCAGGGGTCTATATCTGTAGACGATTATCTAATTTATGTACATGTAATGAAAATTTTATATGCTGAGTATGGGTATGCCTTCCCTCAACAATTCATGAAAAATTCAAAGATATCATGATATTATGTATTGTAATCGATGTAGGTCACCGTCCACTTCATATCCTCCTCAAAACATCATAAATCATATCACTTGACATTATCATTTTTGACTTCATCCTTTAGGGACCAACTGCTATAGGTCTATTTGGTAACATCACTCCTGACATTCAGATAAGTACAATTAGGGCTCATAAAACCCTAATTTAGTTGTTACATGCCCTAGACAAGTGATCAAATTGAATTCTTCCATTCATCAAAGTTTCCTAGCTTGAAACCCTGCTGAGATGCCTCCTTAGGACACCAGCACAGCCTTGGTCAGGGGTAACTACGTTGCAAAGTAGGTAGGCCCATTCAGGCCTATATTGCAACACACTTAGGCCCTCTTTGACCCACGCTGGGTGTGAATGAGCGAAATTGGAATTGGATTCTGGGAATATTCTATGATTTTAGAGAATTTTAGAAGGATACCAAACACTTATCTCATCCTATGAGGTTGGCTTTGGATAGGATATGGATAAATTACCCCTCTATCCTCTCATACCTTTATCCATGGAAACTAACTCCAATTTTGGAAATCCATTCAATGCCAAATTTATGACATAACCACCTCAATTTCCCTATAAATTGATCACTCATCATAGTGATCAAGAGGCTGGAATGTGAATGGAATTTGGAGATTGTAGAGAAATACTGTTGGTTTGATATTTGAGTTCATTTCAAGTAATGTTATGCTGCTCGATTGGTGTGCTTTTGGTGTGACAAGGGTTGGACTGAAGCTGAATGAGTGACACGGGATCGAACTGCATTGGGTTTAACTCTTCCTTCTACATTAATAAAGTTGTTTGTTCCTTCTACCATATTCTTGTTCATGTCTATGATGCATATATGCTTCAATGTTGTCGATTCCATTGGTTTATAGTAGATAGATTATATACTTTGATCATTGTCATCTTATGTTTCTCTTTATAGGTACCAATTGAGCAAATTTAGTTCGAGTGGGAGCGACAGGAGCAATTAAAAGGAGATCAAGTAAGCAAAAGATCACAAGTAAGTTCCTTCATTTCATATATCTACTATAGGAAAAGGTTAAACTATTTTATTTCTATTGTTCTAAGAGTAACTACCCACTTAGGGAAAATGTGTTTATCTATAGATACAAATTCCATATAACACACAACTAACTTTGAACTTGGGTCAAGACCCCCTAAGCCAAAAAATGGTTTTGTTTCTGAGACTCGGATCTTCATAAAGAGATGTGTGTTGTTGCATCACTAGAATCTAACCAAGAAGGAAATTGAGAAGTGGTTGGATAGAAAGGTCCATGAATTCATGGCACAAGAAAACAGAAATCTGCGCTTGATAAAAGAACAGTGGTTGGACATATATATCTATACATAGAAATACATGAAGACTTCTTCTGCACCTTCTCAATCGAATTATATGAGTGGATCACTAAATTGGAAGATGACCAAGGAAGGTGGAGGCTTGACAGTTCGATAGTGTGCACCCCATTGCTTGTGCGGAGGTTGGAATCTTCTGAAGATAAAATTGCACATGCAGTTAATCACTAGCTTGATCAACTCATCAGAGGATTTATTACAGATTTCGTGGTTGATACCTTAGTTAGTTACAATGAAATAGAGTGACGCTTCATCAACGCGCCACGAGGTAAGTATTTGAGATCTTTGAATACTTGGATTAAGATGATCTTGTGTGAAAAGTGGGTTATTCCACGACCTTGATTTTTGGATCTACATGAAGTCGATGAAGCTTTAGAAATCAAGGAAAAGTAGGTTGTGAATATATTCCATTGATTGGACCTCCTTCAAGTGACGATGAAGGAGCAACATAGGCTTCACCATAGAGCATTGTCTAGTTGTTAAGGCAAGGCTTTCCATAGATACCTCATCCATCCACACCACCTCCACCTTCACCTCCACAACATAAACTACCACCAACACTACCACCAACACTGCCATCTATCAACATGTTGAATACGATGAAGTTTCCAATTTTCAAGGGCTTAGGAACTGAGGATCCAGATCAGTTTTGGTTTGTTGCGAAGGCTGTGTGGACAACAAAACAAATTACGGATAAAATATAATGAAGGCATAGTTAGTCACCACTCGGCAGGACCGTGCACTCACATGGTATGTAAAGTACTTCACTGATAATCCGTTGGAATCATTGGCAGATACTCAAACCTCTGTGAATAATGAATTCGGTAAACCTAAATCTACCTCACAATCGGCAATTGGATTTAAAGAAATCATGATGAGGCCGAGTGAAATTCCATGTGAGCTAGATTAGAGATTGAATTGCGGGATCTGCAAAGATAATATGAATCTCAGAAATAGTCAGCACTTCAATTGGTTTGTAGCTATGCCCCTGCCCAACATAAGGATTTCTTTGTCATAGTGAAAGATAGGAACTTAGGTGGAAGCCCTGGAAATCGTGATGAGATTGCATGAGACACTTATCCAGGACGCTTCTCTTAGAGTTCAAGAGATTCATGCAGAGTTGTAGAACCTCTGCTTAGAGTTCCAGAGCTTGAAAAAAGACAAAGTAGCTTGGCCATAGGTGCACAAAGAAGTTTGGTGTCTCAAGTGTAAAAACAACGGGCATCATAAGGATCACTACCCTATCTTCGCAAATTACATCACAGGAGGGGGGCCAATTCCCCTAAGCTAGGAAGATCCAGAAAGACCAACTGCAGGGCTCGTGCTATGGTGTGCTATTTGTCAGGTAGCCAGAAAACATGTAATAGACAATTGCCATTTGCTGCAAAAGTTTGTACAAACACCACAACAATTTTTGTGCAATTTCTTCAAACCAATGGGCCATGATGAGCGCCATTGTCAAAGTTATGAATTAATGACAAAGATAATGCCTACATATCAAATGCAAGTGGAGACTCGACCTCCATATTATGGCATTGGTTGAACATGCGGAGGATATCAGTGGTGCGGACGAGGCCGAGGAGGAGGAGGACCTGGTAGGGGTCATGGGTAGGTCATTTGTTACAATTTCGGAATGCTAGGACACTACACGCGAGAGTGTACAAATCAAAAACACCCATCCTATCAATACTACACTGATTTTGACCACACAATCAAAGAATGTCGTATGCTAATGGCTAGGATGTAGGAGAAGAAGGCATAGCCTCAGCATGACCTACATGTGAATATCGTGCTACAAAGTGGGATTGTGACTGTTGATGATAAGGGAGAAGAGCGTGAAGAAAGTGGATGGGTCTACAAGGCTCCATAAAAGGAGGTTGGGTTTGGTCTGGAGTGTGAAAAGGAAACTTTCATGGAAGTAAAGAAAAGCTTCACTGAGGCCTCTAACTTAGGAAGTTAGGACAAACTGTTTGCAGAGGTTGACCCCTCTATGCTTACCACCTTCTTGGAGACTTTTATGAAACTACTGCATTATAGAAAGGTTGTGAAAGAGCTACAGGAATTGATAAACAAATGTTCCGCTAAGGATAACGCTCTAGATGGACCCTATGTAGTCATAAAGATTGTTAAGCGTAAGGCAAGAACAGGGTGCGAGATCAGGCTTACTGCACAAATAGGAGACTATGAGATGGACCAAGTTATTTTGGATTTAGGGTCTGACATGAACATATTTCCTAAAAATACCTAGGAGAGAATGGGGAGACATGCGTTGTAATGGTATTTAATTCAACTGAAGATGGCGAACTAGCAGAAGATTATCACTGTGCATGATTGCAAGGAGTTACCATAAATATAAAAGGTGCGAGCGCACTAGATGATTTTGAAGCGATAGAGATTATTGATGATAGAAATCCATACCCCGTGCTCCTGGGAATTGATTGGGATATCAACATGAATGGGGTCATCAATTTTAAGAATTGGACAATTTTGTTTGGAAGGAAATTCCTCTGCATTGTAGTACCATTGGACCCTGTAGAAAGACTGCGCTATACTGAACCGGTCCATGACTATGAGGAGAGTGATGATGATTTGGATCAGATATATAAACTAATGGTGCAAGACCAAGATTGGGTTAATTTGATAGTTGATGGATGAATTTCATGGGACCGTGAAAGTTCTTGTACCTCGGATTCAGACGAAGAGTTAGAACATTGGCAAAACAGGCTGCACAAAGTTTCCACATTGTGTTGTAACATGGTGACCAAATCATTGCGTTGTGTGCCATCCGAGGTAAGAAATTTACCTTATTATGATGGTTTAACTGACGTAGATAAATTTATAGATGATTTTGAAAGAAAAATTCCAAAGGATTAATGCTTTCAGGCACTGGATTTGGCATTGCATGCTACACCCACTCGTTGGTGGGGTACACACAAAAATAGATTTTATGAATGGTGCGATTACAGGAGGATGATGAGGGTGCGATTTGGTCATCTTAAAGTGTTGTTAATTGAGAAATATTATGGGAGGAATGATCGGCGTGATCACCTGGAAAAATGGACTAAAGTTTATGGAACAAAGTTGCAACTAGAATGGGTTCACTTATTCTATCACACTATGGATATAATCCCTATGAATTGGTATTTGGAAAAGGAGCTCTACCACGGCATCACAGAGTGGGATATCTTAAGAGAAGGGTTTGTGAGGACATTTAGCTTTGAAGATAGGTTCGAAGGAATTGATGAGGCGTTGTAGGAGGTTAAGACACTGATCTTCTGAATTCTATAGGATCCTTTGGAATTAGTTCAATTAGATTGGAGCACCTAGCTACACCATATGTTGGAATTCTATAATATGATTGCTGAAGTGGAGGATGAGGATCGAAGGAATATCAATATCATAGAAGTAGAAGGCCACCGCAAGGTTGAAGGTCTACAGATAGAGAACTTGGATATCACTGCGCTGTTGAAGACCAGGTAGGTAAACATTGGTACTGAACTAGAGCCTAAATTCATGAAGATCAAAGATTATTGGGATGATGCCATAGTGGATAAAGTTGTTGAGTTACTCTGTGAGTACTAGGATATTTTTCCTACAAAATTTTCGGACTTGAAAGGCATCATAGGTGATTTTGGCGTGATGAAAATAACTTTGAAACTAGATGCAAATCCCATTAAGCAGAGGCCATATTGCCTTAATCCCAAATACAAGGAAAAGGCCCACTTGGAGTTGGACAAGATGCTTGAGGTTGGTATTATTGAACCAATGGAGGAATATGATTGGGTGAGCCCAATGGTAGCTGCAGAAGGGAGAGATAAGGTTTTGCGTAGATCTAAGAAATATTAACGATGCTTATGTGCATGATCCTTTTCCGAGACTGTTTACTGATGAGCTACTGGATAATGTGGGAGGACAGGAAGCCTACTCATTTACTGATGGGTTCTCTGGATACCATCAGATCAAGATTTGACTAGAAGATAGGAGTAAAACAACCTTCACGACAGAATGAGTGTGTTTTTAGTACATCTTGATGCCCTTCGGACTCAAGAATTTGTCAGTGATATTCTCTTTCATAGTCATTGTGACGTTCAAAGAATTTACTCACAAATTCTTAGAGGTATATTTTGATGACTAGAAAATGTTTGGGATAGTAAAGCACCATGCAACCAGCCTACACTTAATGTTGGATATGTGCTGAAGGTATCAGATTGTGTTGAACCTTAAGTAGTGTTTGTTTTGTGTCCCCTTTGCAATTTTTCAAGGTCATGTGGTATGCAAGAAAGGACTGATGGTGGACCCTGTCAAGATTGCGGTAATAATCAATTTGGAAGCCCCAAGGAGTGTTAAATAGTTGTGCACAACGTTGGACCATACTATATATTATTGGAAGTTCATCAAATCTCATGCTCAGCTTACCACACCCATGGAAAATTTGCTAAATAACGATGCTACATTCTTTTGGGATGAAGAATGTCAGTGCAGAGTGGATGTCTTGAAGGAAAAAATGGTCACCGCACCGATATTGGTCTTCCTGATCCGGATCTTGGGGGGAGGCCCCCAAGATCTAGAAAATTGAAATGGATCTTGGGGGGAGAGACCCCCAAGATCTAAAAACTTGAATTGCCAGAAGAAAGATAAGGAGAATGCCCAATAAACAAAACCACAAAGAAACTTTTATTTAAAATAGTAATGGAAATAAACCAGCTAGGGCGATGGTAGCTTATCTCTGAGAAGAGATGTGTGGATACATGCCTCTGAACTGTAAAGGCTACATTGTGGCAGACAATCTATCCTTTTACAAAATGTGACTTGTCACTAATAGTTTTTTTTCAGTTACAATACCACGGGTCAATTCCATTGGTGATTGAATACCATGGGTGGATTTTATAATACCACAGGTAGATGCCATTTACAATACCATGGGTAAATTCCATGGGTGAATGAATATGATCTTGGGGGGAGGCGCCCAAGATCTAGAAAATTGAAATGGATCTTGGGGGGAGAGACCCCAAAGATCTGAAAACTTGAATTGCCAGAAGAAAGATAAGGAGAATGCCCAATAAACAAAAACCACAAAGAAACTTTTATTTAAAATAGTAATGGAAATAAACTAGCTAGGGCGATGGTAGCTTATCTCTGAGAAGAGATGTGTGGCTACATGCCTCTGAACTGTAAAGGCTACATTGTGGCGGACAATCTGTCCTTTTACAAAATGTGACTTGTCACTTATAGTTTTTTTCAGTTACAATACCATGGGTCAATTCCATGGGTGAATGAATACCATGGGTGGATTTTACAATACCATGTGCAGATGCCATTTACAATACCATGGGTAAATTCCATGGGTGGATTTTACAATACCACGAGTAGATTCCATTTACAATACCATGGGTAAATTCCATGGGTCAATGAATAATATGGGTAAATGAGTACCATGGGCTGATGCCATTTTCCATTTGGATCATTCCTCCCTCCTTAAGAAGCAATGGTCCCCATTGCGTAAAGTTCCCTCCTGCGAAGCCTTTGTTGAATATGAAGAGCCACTGAAGATAAAGGTTTTATGTGGTTAACCCAAAACCCTGATAAACGAAGATCTGAGGATAGAGATGCCTTGTAATGCTTGTGACAAACTGTGATTCTGACAGTGTGCGGCCTAGCAAATGGACTTCGATGACAAGGATTTTATGTGGTTGACCCATAACCATGATGTTGATTGCTGATGAAGTAGCAGGTATCTACAAAGCCTGGGGTGGGAGGGAACGTATCCAAATAACCCAAGCCGAATGCTGCTATGTTGAAACTGACGAATGTGAAGCAGGTGCCTACTAAAGTGGGGTGGGAGGGCACGTCTCCAATGGAAACCCACTCCGAATCCTGCTCCAGAATTAAAATGGACATAACTCGCCCAATATAACTCAGAATATTTAATATAGCCTATTTTTGGAAGCAGAAGGACCATTTTTCATCTTCCCATGTGACGAAAATCCTTATATGGGCACTCTGAGATCTCAGATTCGCGCTGCAACAGTTCCGCCGTCACAAAAATTGTGATAAAATAGCTGATTTTAAATCAACGATATCTCCCACATCCGAACCCTGATTCGACCCATTTTTTTTTTTAAATTGGGTGATTGTTCGAGAGGAATCCAGATCTGGTATTCTTTTTTGTAAATTTTGCACCAAATGTTTCATATCTGATCTGAAAATTAGTCGCCCCAAAAAATTCCTTCAAAAAAATTGAGACTGAAATATGCATGAAACCTTCATTCCCATGGAATCGTAACCTGCTCTGATACCACTGATCCGGATCTTAGGGGGAGGCCCCCAAGATCTAGAAAATTGAAATGGATCTTGGGGGGAGAGACCCCCAAGATCTGAAAACTTGAATTGCCAGAAGAAAGATAAGGAGAATGCCCAATAAACAAAACCACAAAGAAAATTTTATTTAAAATAGTAATGGAGATAAACCAGCTAGGGCGATGGTAGCTTATCTATGAGAAGATATGTGTGGCTACATGCCTCTGAAATGTAAAGGCTACATTGTGGTGGACAATCTGTCCTTTTACAAAATGTGGCTTGTCACTTATAGTTTTTTTCAGTTACAATACCACGGGTCAATTCCAAGGGTGAATGAATACCATGGGTGGATTTTACAATACCACAGGCAGATGCCATTTACAATACCATGGGTAAATTCCATGGGTGAATGAATACCATGGGTCGATTTTACAATACCACGGGCAGATGCCATTTACAATACCATGGGTAAATTCCATGGGTCAATGAGTAATATGGGTGGATGAGTACCATAGGTTGATGCCATTTTCCATTTGGATCACTTCCCAAATTGGAGGAATGAATTCCATGTGCATGTTGATCCCTCGTGTGTTGTGTTAGGAGTAGTGCTAACATAGGCTACTGAAGGAGAGATGGACCATCCTATAGAATTTGCGAGTAGAAAGTTGTCAAAGGATGAAAACAATTATTCGAAAACAAAGGGTGAAGGATTGTCTATGATGTATGCATTCAAAAATTCAGACACTATCTGTTGGGAAGACATTTCAAGATGTAAAAAAACCATTTTTCATTGATCAATAAGCCTACATTGGGGGGGACGATATGAAGGTGGGTTTTGTTATTTCAAGAATATGATTTTGAGGTAGTTGTGAAACTAGGAAGGTTGAATGTGGGACCTAAGCATCTGTTGTGCGTTGAGATAGGAGAGGAGCCTACCAATTTGGAGGAAGGGTTGCTCGACAGGGAGCTCTTCATGGTGCGCATAGCAGACAATCATATTGTGCATATTATCCATTTTTTTACCATAGGGACAGCTCCAGGAGGCTACACCAGTCAACAGAAGAAAGAATTGGTAGTACACTCGGTTGATTTCTCAGTAATTGCCAGACATTTGTATAAAATGTGATTGGAAAAGATACTCTGATGATATGTATGATATAGGTCGATATTGGTGGCCACCCACTAATTCCACTTAGAACCCAACCATTTTTTCTTTTAGTTTTTCAGTTTCCTTAATTGTAGCACAATTTACTATTTTTAGCAGTGTTTCAGGTCTTGAACTTCCGGAGCCGTTTTGAGGCCCTAAATGTCGTTTTTTTTGGAAAATGGGGAGAGTCTTGGCTAAATGGACCAATGTCTCTGTTTCCAAAGTTGTATTCCTTAGACAGATCTTTCTAACGAGGTATTGTGAACGTCAAATAGAGATCATATGCCAAAGTTAAAACCCTGGGAAGTTGATGTACTGGTTTACCCAAAACGGGGCTCATAGTTTGGCGCTTCATCTCCTATGGTTAGGATTTTGGATGTTTAGGGTTTTCCATTGTTTCTCAACAATAAATAGGTCTTTGAGCCTCATTGTAACATATTTTAGAGGCATGTAGCTACCACATCTCTTCTCAGAGATAAGCTACCATCACCCTAGCTAGTTTATTTCCATTTCTGTTTGTAAGCATATTTCAGTGTTTTACAGTAATGAAATGAAGTGTTATTTCTACTGCATTTCTATATGTAAGGTTATATATGTAGTTTGTTGTGTTCCTATTTAAATCTGGATCAGTGGTATCAGAGGTAGTTTGCTCTTTCTCTATCTTTCTTTCCATGTCCCCAATGAGGTCAGGATATAAGGAGTTAGGGCTTGAACGGGTTGAACCTTTGCAAGACTAAACTCACAAATTTCGATGGCCTCCCATGGTGGATGAAGAGAAAGATGAGGGAGAATGATATCTTATCAAAATATTGCTCAAAGAGTCCCTCAAGCGAAAAAGGAATGCGCTGATGGATAACTTGGCCGAGATCCTTCAGCGGCTACGCAGGGGAGACACATCTACTTCCAGCAGCTACTCTGGAAATGCCACACCCTTTATGTTAGAATTTAATTTTGACACTGCCATATTTGCGGGTCAGATAGATGAAGACACTATAGATAGATGGTTAAATGTGCTAGAAGGGTATTTTCTTGTTCATGATTTTTCCAGCTGGGAAAAGATTACTTTCTCTCGTCTCAAAGACGTCCCCCGCGTCAAGGACTGGTGGGAAACATATTGCGAGGAGAAGGATGAAAGTACAACCTCACTCTTTTCAGCCTCACCAACTTGGAATTCATTCTACGCTACCATCGAGGACTAGTGCTACCCTATCGGAAGCTATGAGTATCAATACATAAAGTGGACCACGCTGCGGCAGGGAAGGGAACAAGATGTGCCGGAGTCTACCAATATTTTCCATACCCTTTGCACAAAGTTGGGTATGAAGGATTCAGAGTAGCATTTGGTACTCAAATACCATGGCTGCCTACACAGGTACATCCAGGATGAAATAGAATTCTTGAACATATCCTCGCTCGGCACAACATACCGATATTTTGTCAAGATTGAGAAAAAGTTTAAACAGAAGAAGCGAGACTTTGGATATGTGAATCCAAAGCAAGGGAAAGGTGCCCCCAAACCGCAGAACAAAGGACAAAGCTAAGCTAAGGAGGCCCAATACAACCCACCAAAGCAGCAAGCAAAGAACAATGTTGCGAAGCTGAAAAATGACATGGGAAAGTGGTGTGAGTTCCATAATTGCTCCACTCACAACACAAGTGAGTGTCAGGCCAAGCATTCTTGGTGGCCGAGCTAAAGGTTTCAGAATCAGATACATGTTCTAACTCTGAGTTAGAACCTAAAAAAGGGAATGAAAAATGGAAGCAGATTATCGATGCGAAGCCCAAGGCCACCATTTCCACCACGAAGATCAAGAAGAAGGAATTCAAACATCTAGAGGAGGAGGAGCACCTCTTCGACTCCCTGATTTGGGTAAAGGGATCTCTACTACAATTCATTGTCGAGAGCGGGTTCCAAAAGAACCTCATTTCGGCAGTGGGAGTGAATCGGCTAGGATTACTGACCACAACACATCCACAACCGTACACCATTGACTGGCTTCACCAAGGACATGATCTTCACATGAGCTAGCAGTGTTGCCTTCCATACAACATCAAGCCCTTCATGATGAGGTATAGTGTGATGTGGCTCCCCTTGATGTTTGTGATGTATTATTAGGCCAACCATACTTGTGGAAGTGACATGACGTGTATGAATCAAGGCCTCATGCTATTTTTGTTACTTTCGGAAATACGTTGTCTAGGCTACCGAAGGTAGCACTGCCCACTGCCATTTGTTTAGTTACTACAAAACAATGCAGTGAGCTCATTTCCAAAATCGGGAATTTTTTTTCATGATGATATGCCCTAAATGAAAGAAGAAGATGGTGGCAGTGACCTCTAGATAGGGACCCTCCGTACAAAATCTATAGATGGACAATGTCATGGAGGAGTATGAGGACATCTTCACCTCCCCTGCAAGGGTTCCTTTGTACCGTCAAGTTAATCACTCCATTAATCTGACCCCATGTGCACCGCTGCCCAATGGACCAATCTATCAATGCTCCATTCCGAAGAATGATGAAATCAAAAGCAAGATTCAGGTGCTATTGCAGAAAGGTCACATCCGTCTGAGTTCATCACCCTGTGGGAGCCCAATCATGTTGGTACAGAAGAAGGATGGGACTTGCAGACTTTGTATTGACTATTGGGCACTGATTCACTATCCATAATAGGTACCTGATCCCATGGATTGATGACCTGTTGGACCAACTAAAGGGGTCAAAATATTTCTGCAAGATTGAATTGAAGTCAGGATATCACCATGTTCCAATCGAACACTCTGATGTTTGGAAGGCTACCTTCAAAGCCAAGGAGGGCCTTTTCGAATGGTTGGTTATGCCTTTCAGGTTGACGAATGCTACTGCAACCTTCATGAGGCTAATCAATGACATCTTGTGGCCATTCACGAACTCATTTGTAGTGGTATACTTGAATGGCATCTTGATCTTCAGCCAGAGTTGGGAAAAGAGCCTCCACCACATCTGACAAGTTCTCCAAAAACTGCAGCAACACAAGCTATGTGCCAATTTGGAGAAATGCACTTTTGTCATAACCTAGGTTCGGTATCTAGGATAAATTTTTGATGAATGGTGGGTGCATGTATATCTAGCTAAGATCTAATTCATTCGGTATTGACCATCTCCAACCACTCTCAGAGAGATCCGTAGCTTTCTGGGTCTTGCTAACTTCTATCGTAGGTTCGTGCTGGTATTTTCTCATATCACTTGGTCCTTGAGTCAAGTCACCAAGGGAGAAGTGAAAGAAAAGTTACTTTGGTCTGAATCTCAATAGAGGGTATTCATAGAGTTGAAACATCACCTCTGCTCCAAACCAGTACTCGCATTAGCAAACTTGCAACAACCATTTGAGGTCAAGACATATGCCTCTAACTATGCTACTGGGGCATTCCTTACTCAACACAAGCATCCAATGGGATATCATAGTGATACACTTTCATACACAATCCAGAAGTATCCCACTTATGACAAAGAGATGTATTCCATTATGCAGGCCTACCAACAATGGAAGCATTACATTTTGGGGAAGGAAACGATCATCCACATAGACCACCATCTCTTGTAGGTCATACAGACCCAAGGGAAATTGCATAATGATTGCCATCAAAAGTGCTCCACATACCTACAACAGTTCCATTTGAATATCAAGTATAAGAAGGGCATCACCAATAATGATGTAGATTGCCTCAGTCGACCACCAATCATGGTGTTAACCACCTTGCTCAACTCTTGTGGGCACGAGACTTCTTATTGGCCACTTCTCTACAAAAGTGACTGAGAATTCAGCCACACATACCACACACTCTTGGAGGGTCAACATGTTGCATATTTTCACCTCCAAGATGCCCTATTATGGCACTTGGGTCACCTTTGTGTTCCTCCAAGCGGGCGTGCCAAGATGATTTGGAAAGCACACTATAGTCGAGCTATTAGGCATTTCATGGTTGAGAAAATGGTGGCAATACTACAGAAGTATTTCTATTGGCCAAATCTTCGACAAGATGTCGGGAAGTACATCAGATCATGCACTGCCTGCACCATTGCCAAATCGATCATCAAGAAGCAAGGCCTCTATACCCAGCTACCTACCCCTGGTCAACCTTGGGAATCCATCTCCATGGATTACATGTTGGGCCTTCCTTCTACTAAGCATGGAAATGACTTTGTTTTTGGGGTTGTCGACAGGTTCTCGAAGATGGCCATTATGGCAGCCTGCAATAAGAATATCATAGCAGAAGCCACTACTAAACTCTTCTTTGAATGAATGTTGGTACACTTTGAGATCCCATAGTCTGTCATCTCAGATCGGGATAGCAGGTTCCTTATTACATTTTTGTCCAGTCTCTAGTTGATTCTGGACACCAAACTCACTAAGTCCACAACCTTCCATCCCCAAACTGATGGCCAGACAAAGGTTGTCAACAGGATGATTGTACACATTATGCATATGTACAACTCAAAGCATCCATGCACATGGGATGAGAGCCTCCCCTATGTTTAGCACAACTATAATCGGGCTCTCCACATCTCGACTAGCCACAACCCTTTTTAGGTGGGCTTGGGATTCCAACCACTATGTTCCATTGATGTGACCATGCCATTTGCAGCGAGTCACGATGATTCGGCTCATGTCTAGTTTGAAACAAATAAGGAAAAAAAATTAATTGAGCACATCCAACATATTCTCTAGCAGGTCCATGACATTTTGGAGAAATCAAATTCCAAGTACAAGCAGTGACATGATCAACATTGGGTGCCACACAAGTTTCATGTGGGCGACAAAGTTTGGTTGCATTTACAAACGGAATGCCTTATCGGAGCTTATCGGAAACTCAAACCACCTTGACATGGTCCTTAAATCATTACCAAGGTTGTGGGAGACAATGCATTTGAGCTCAGCATTCCCCTATTCATTGGCCTCCACCCAGTGTTCAATGTGGACCATCTTCAGCCATACTTTCCACCATTACTAGACACATTTGATGTTGCAGAAAATCTCACACCCATATAGCTAAATCCAAATCGCATTGAACAAGATACAACTGATCGGATCATGGACACACAAGTCAAGCACACTCGCTAGTAGAATATTCAACTGTATCGAGTTGTCAAAGCAGGCCAACTCCTTCACGAGGGTAAGTGGCTCACCAGGGAGCAAGTCCAGCAGAAGTTTCCTCATCTCATGGAGGAACTAAATGCAATGGGGACCATTGATTCCTAATGGTGGAGGAATGATCTAGTGGATATTGGTGGCCACCCGCTAATTCCACATGGACCCTCACAGTTTTCTCTTTCAATTTTTCAGTTTCCTTAATTGTAGCACAATTCACTATTTTTAGTAGTTTTTCTGGTCCCAAACTTTCGTAGCCAATGTTTCTCTTCCCAAAGTTGTAGTCCTTGGATAGTTGTTTCTAATGAGGTATTGTGCGCGTCAAACAGAGATCATATGCCAAAGTTACGACCCTAGGAAGTTGATGTACCAATTTACCCAAAACGGGGCCCATAGTTTGGCACTTCATCTCCTAGGATTAGATTTTGGATGTTTAGGGTTTTCCTTTGTTTCTGAAAAATAAATAGGCCTTCGAGCCTCATTGTAACACAGTTCAAAGGCATGTAGCTTCCACATCTCTTCTCATAGATAAGCTACCATTGCCCTAGCTAGTTTATTTCCATTTTTGTTTGTAAGCATATTTCAGTATTTTACAGTAATGGAATGAAAGAATCTTTGTATGTATTGTTATATCTATCATTTGTTGCATTCCTATTTAAATCTGGATCAATGTGCCTGATTTTGAAAGAAATGTCCAACTGAGTGACTCAAGCGAGAGTCATGATCTTTGTGTTGGGGGCCTGTTGGGATGTGGTCCCCTCAGTCAGTTTTGGGGAAAAGCCCAAGTTTTGGGGCAAAAGCCCAAGTTTTGATATCAAAAGGATGTAAAGTCTCTGAAAATTGTGGCCACGAAGCACGTAGCTAGTTAAGAGTCAAAAATGGTTTTTACCCTTCTTTTATGTAACTTGAGTCGACTTTTGAAGATCTACAGATGGTCCTCGGACCATGGGATTGGATAAATAGGCGTTTATTAGAGAGTCTAAAGGAAGTAAGAAGAAGTCTATGGGTACGAGCAAAGAAATCTAGCACAGAGATAGAAGTCTTAGAGGAGGGAAAGGCTCTGCAGCTGAGTGTGCAGAGGCCTAGGATAGTGTCTGTAGCTAAGTGTGTAGGGATTTTGAGTCTGTAAACCTTTGTTGAATATCAATAAAGAATATTGTTACAGAAATTCCAGTGTTTAGTCCCTTTACTTATATCATGTATGAATGCACTATATGGTATGGTGAATGATGGTTTTATAAAATAATGATGTATTGATGCACGACTTTACTTGATATGTATTGTTATCTGAACACAATTAATATTAAGTGATTACGTGAAGATCATAAGACTTTATTTTAAATTTATCGAACACTTAGGTAATTCTGAGTAACTAATGATCTAAGGGTAATCTAAAGTGTGTGTATGTAACTAATTGACCTGCTCAGGGTCTACAAAATCCAGTCATAGACCTTTGCATAGGTCTATAGGCTGATTAAAGAAAGTTACAAAATTAGGTCACAAGAGCATAGAGGTCTGCGCAAAGGAAAATATAGGTTGCCAAAAGGACATCACATTGATCTCTGGGTTTGGAAAGTCGGTCCCAACATCCCCTAATATTGCTTTGGCCGAGACTTCAATCCACACACCACGGATTGATGTTGGAAGGTACAATAGTGTAGGGATTTTTTTGGCACAACTAAAACTGAAGGTAGGTCAAGACCCATAAGCCAATACACATTGAGAGTTGATTTAGTGTGGTTTTACCTACCATATATTTAATGGATAGAAGCTTGGCAGCCAACAATGTATCAACACTTAGTGCTATTTTTTCCTCTATGGGAACTAAACATTTATTGATCCAAACTTAGAATCTTAGAAATCTAAGCATTAAATTCTAAAGATTAGGGATAAAAAACATGAATGAAATCCCGATCGAAAGATGCACGAAGTGGCCAATATATGAGAGGGTTAATAATCACTGTAGAGCCCATATGTACGTATGCTTTTAATGCCTGGAACAAATGTTTGTGGACACCTAGAGGGTGATTAATCAAAACAAAATCCCCATCATGAATTCCACGATCAACCACTTCACCAATTTTAACTTTCTTCATTACTTTTCCAAATGCATTTGAACAATAATTACCTCCTTTGTCAACATAGGTTCTACATTGTCCTTTGTCTACAATTTTCTGCAATTTTTCCCTATTGTAAACATTTACACGCTCCACAAATGTTACTGTCCTAGCTATCTCTATAGTTATACCAATTTTATTTATCCTTCTATATGCCTCTCCAGTGACAACACATTGAGATGATAGATTACAACTCTTACTAATAAAAAAATTACACATTTTGTCCAACCACATATTTGAATCTAATATTTTACTTTTTGCATTTCAAGGAAAATTGGTTGTTGGCAATTTGCTTCCAGGTATCTGATAAAGATATAGTAGAATGTCAAAATAAAAAATATTATAAAAATATAAATATGTATATCTATCCAAAAGACTCTTTCAAGTTTCTACTACAAATTTGTTTACTTCGTATACCCTTCTCCCTACCCTTACACAAATATATTTTGTGAACAAGGATTGTAGATCCCTTACTTTAGCCTCATGTGACATGAATTTATCCATGTTGGGTCTTGAATGATTGATCAACTCAACAACACTAACAATTTTCTTTAGTGTGTGTGTGGGCCTAGTCCTAGGACAATGGGATTAATATTTTCAATCTAAACTTAAATTTAATATTGCAATTTAGATCCAAATGCCAATATAACCGTTTTTTATACTCCAATTACAAAAATGAGCTAATAATAAAAATCAGTTTACTTGTAAATGTCATTAAGGGTATTTCCCACATACTAGGAATTCATACATAGTTAGGACAAAATCGAAGAAAGTCCAAAATAACTGCACCTTCTTGTATTACTAAACTCTCGACACCTAATTTCTTTAGTGTTTTTTGAGGTATATGTTCCAAAATCTTCAAAGCCTATGAACATGAAATTTTAGAAGGAATTATTACTATTTCTATGTAATATTCAAGCCAACATTGCCTTCAACCCAAATTTTTATTCTTCTTCTAAGGTAAATTTTGAATGATACATATTACATTCATTAAAAAAGGTAATCACAATCACAAAATTCCTATTTAGAGAAATATTTTTTCCCGTTCTGAGTCCTGGCTATTGCAACTTCAAAAATAGCAAACACGAACTTGACTAGTTTCACACCCTTTTCATATGAAAGAAACAAGGGTGTTCAAGTCAAAAAATCTTCCATGTTGGTTCTTCCTTCCTTTTCTAGGATGTGACTCTATGCACCATCATCTTTCTCTCGGTGGCATTCCTAAAAGACCATGCCAACACTAGAACCATGAATTTGTTGACGCTCCACTTCCACCGTTGGCTTACCCAGAATTTTGTTATCCCTGAAATAACAAGTTTTTCCCAGTTTGGCCTTGGTTTCCCCCTTGGCCTTGGATTCTCCACCTTCATCAGTGCTGGACAAAGAGACACGATTTCTCTTTTGATGAGAAAGTGGAAATTCAGACTTGTGCCTCGCCTTCCTTCCAGGCTTTGAAATCCTACCGCCATAACTGCAACCACAAATGAAACATAATCACACTCCTAATTATCTCTGTTGTCTTTCCCTACCCTAACCTATATGTGAATGCATGTACAACATCAACACATGATTTAACGTTATCGTAGGGCTCCCATGTATTTGCAGTCTCTAGCCATCCCTGCCTAAAAAAATATTTTAAGATGTCAATGAAGTTGATTTAAAATTAAGAAACACCATGTGTATAAATAATAATTGGGACTCACCACTTAACCAAATATTGGATCTATCCCTGCATCTAGACAAATAGAACCGAAATCTCAAATCAGCCTCGGTTAAACCCTTATCTGGCATGGAAATGTAAATAAAAATATAGATAAAATTTACCTTGCAAATTCTTTTCTTTCTTATATCTTTGACTTCATAAAACCCCTCTCCAAGCACTTGTCCATTCTCAGACTCCTCCTCTCCCTATTTTTCTTCATCTTGTTCTTCCTACTATTGCTCTTCTTCGTGTTCCTATTTTTACCCTTCTCTTTCTTTGGTTTCTTTTTCCTACTCTGTTCCCTCTCTTGGGCCTCTTCTAACCCTCCTCTTACTGTTGGAATTCATTGAATTGGTGTTTCCACTCTCCATGCTCCTCCTCATACTACTCTAGACTCCTTTGCCCAACATCTACAATCTTCCATGCTCATTCGCCACTCAACCTTGCCAAACCAAACATATTCCATTCAAGAATCCCTACAAATGAACTTGCAGGATGATGTAGCAAGGCTCCCTATTGTAGTTTATAAATGGATGGATCTCTCTTATTTTGTGACTTTTTGTTGTTGAGGTTGCAATCATCACCATTATGGTTTACAATGGGGTATTTGTAACTATTATTATTTTCATTTGCTCAAATTTTTTCCTACTTTTTATAGATGTTTTGGAACAATTGGTGTGCTTAGTGCTATGTGGGAGGGTGAGAGTGAAGTTGGAATCTATGATTTGTTAATTTTTTTTTCTCATTTATATTATCACATTAATAATCCATAGTTAGATTGGGTCCATTAATTTAATTAATTTAAGTAATTATATAATGAAAAATGATTATATGTATTGATTTAAGAAATAATAGTGGGAAAATTGATAAGTAATATAGTGAAAACTATTTAAGTGATTTCAAAACTAATATATTGGAAAATAATTTAGAAATACATATTATAATCTTATAAAATAAATATTCGATCTGAAGGTAAATACTAACACTTTGTTTATGCCATACTAATATTTTATTATAATTTTTTTAATGGAAACCATCTAACCAACGAATGAGATGCATTGATTTTAGTGAAAATACAATCCATTTTATCACTCATTCAATATACGCATTGTATCAAATAAGCCTAAGAAGAATCAAGTAAATTTCATTGATTTCAACAATCATATAATGCATCCCTAAATGGGTTGTCTAGCGTGAGACAAATGGGGAGGAATCAGGCCACAGTCCCACTCGCTACAAGAGGAAGGAGACATTTCATCATTGCCCCGAATGAAATAAAATGCACATGCAATTTCATTGGTTTATCTGTGTGCTCTAACTATGTTACTACCTTATCAGTCATGTCATCCATGTTTGCCTAATGGAATATTACCCTTGGTTCATTAGTCTTTTAACTCCTCTTGTACTTTGAAGACTAGCATCGTTTGTAAGCCTACTCTAAAGTTTCACATTAATCATTCTAGGAGGTAAACAGTTATGATGGCACCTGAGCCCTCTCTCTACGCATGAGGACTGGGCTAATTGCTTGTATGCAATTGTATATTATACATTGGTGTAATGGTGTCTACTATATTTTGGAGTGTTGAGCCCAATCATAGGTATTTAAAAGGACCATTGGTCATTTATGTATCATTTTATGTTTTTCACCCTATAGTGATTCATCCCCTTCGAACAATTCGGTGGTATTTCTTACTAAACTTGCAATGTTGAGGCCATTCCCCCAATCCATCGAAGCCACTTCCACTGATTTTTCCTCATTTTTTCTTCCCCTTTAGCTAATTGCTTCTTCACTAAGTTTTCTCATATTGAATTTCTCTCCCCTTTTCAAGCACACAATCTCGCCCTCTAACCTCATTAGGCCCCACCACTTTCACCTTCCACTTCCCACTAGCCCATAGTTGTGGAATTGTCTCTCCCAGAAACTCTTTCTTTCTGATTTCTTATAGTTCCATTCTCCTATGGAGAACATGATGAGATAGAGAGCATAGCTCTACCATGGAACTTCCTATTATAAGGATATTGGAAGCCCCAAAACCCAAGAATGAGTTGAAAGATTTTATACTCCTTATGACAAGTTTACTCCTAGAAGTGTTCAAGAGGAAATTTTTGTTGTAATGAACAAGATAGAAAAGATAGATCAACGACTTCAAAATCAATCACTTCGAGGAGGCAACCTCCTTTACATTACAAAAATGAACAATTATTGGATGATACAAATGACTAAACCTCCTTTCTATATATAGGAGTATAAGGGGTAACAATATAATCAAAGTCAACATAACAATAATAATATAAGGCCACAACAATAAAAATAGTGGGCTTCTATGGAGCACATTAATAAAAATAAGGGCTGCAATGATAATGGTAATGGGGGAATCACTATTATTATAGGGACCTAACATGCCCCTCTCCTTCAAAAAAGTGTTGTCCTCAAATCTTGAGTAGTTTTGGATGCTTCTGTATAACATTCTCATCCTCCCATGTGGAATATTCAGCGGGTAAGTTCTTCCACTTGATGAGATACTCCGAAATTGATCGATTTCATAGCTGTCGAGTTCTTCCTTCTGTGACTTCTTCAATTTTCAATATGTTTTTTCCTTCTATTGAAAAGGTTAATCCTCTCTATAGACATATATGATCCCTCTAGCCCAATGAGTTGGTATAACAACTGAAGTGACAATCATCTAGACATCTTCCAAGACTATAACTGAAAAGTAGAATGAGCGAGATTACCTATTTCACTCTGACCCTATTCTGATTTAATTTGTTGAGAGCCTCGAAACACTTGTGTCATGAACTTGTTCCTACTTATTTTAGTCCTTGTGTACCTACAAAAGTGATCAAGGTACAACAAATCATGCCAAAACAAATAACAAATCCAATAATAACATACTTAGTTGATCAAATAATGCCAAGTTAATACATACATGAACATATACATTTTGGGAAGACGAAACAGCAGTTATATATTATTTAAAGAATAAAGGGAGGCTTACGACTATAGCTTTGATGTTGAAAGGTTCTCCTTGAGTGGTAATCCAAGTCCATGCCGAGAAACTCTCTGAACACTCCTTCTCCAAGTCTAATGAATAGCCTCTAAGAACAAGCTCAACATAGGGGTGCAAATGGACATAGACCAACTATTTGGGAATGGGAGAGGAGGAATATATAGGCAGGGAGAGGGATTTAGGACTCCTCAAAAGGTAATATTATGCTCACATCTCAAGGAGGTAGCTCATAGGGATAAGAAAAAGAGGTCATGTTAGGAGGATTTGACCTCATCTATTTGAACCCACCTCCAGCTCGCAACTTTGGAACCTTCTAGATCACGAAGCTTCTCATCCTCTTTGGGAAAATTACCTTTTTCGGATCATCACGGGTATGGAAGAGGACAGAGTTATGCCATCATGGGTCAAACACGATGCAACAAGCAACCATGGAAGTTTTGAGCTTTATAAGAGCGATGACTCTCACTTTAGGGTTTTAAGAGTTATTTCTTGAGGGAAAGGTCGAGACATTTTCCAAGAAAAGTTAAAGGAGGGATCTAAAAAGTATACATGGATGAGTATACTCTATAATGATCATGTTTGAGGAACTTCATGGCATGTCACAGGGAAGTGCACGAGGCGTGACAAAATACTGTGTAACAGATGCCCCCTAAACATGAAGGCAGAATGAGGAGTGATGGTTGAGATGCTTTACACACTTTTTGAAAGGACGAGGATGTTGGGTGTGGCTTTTCACCCATTTTCCACACCTTCTCTCCCTTGTTTTGAATTGTATGTCCTTCAAACGTGTGCCCTTATGTGACCAAATTCCCCATTTTCTTACCATTTTCATCCATTTTGCTGTCATGTCACTTTACTGTATTTTAATAAATAAATGTGAGGCTTTATTTCTTTTTGAGGCTAACTAGATGAGAATTGAAGGAACATGTTAGGAAGTTTATCTTTTTCAGGTGTTGGCTCATGAAAGTAGATAGGTAGAAAGCTTAGCTGCAGGAAATGGTAGAAGATTTCATTGTAACACCCTGAATGTTGTTACATATCGCTGCTACATACTAGGTGCTATTACAGGTGGCCATTGTTACAGGTTGTTGCTACACACCAGTGTTGTTATAGGTTGTTGTTACACATCGGGTGTTGTTACACCTTGCATGGATCAACCGTTATACCAATAGTTCCATCTTCAGTTATGCCGCGTCAGCCCGAACCATCATTTTCTCAATATTGTTTCACCGAAGCAGGAAATGTGGGTATTATTCAACATAACAACTGTCGGCAATAGATTATTTATTTTTGAGGCATCAAGACTCATGCAGTTGTAACTAATGTATATTTATTTAGCAGTAGGTTTCAACTTCTTTATTTTTGGATCAGCATGAGAATTAGAGATTCTCATGGCTTATATGTTTTCTAATTTTTAGTATGTAATAGTTATAAAAGGCTTGAGTTTTTATGTATCAATGATACACATATAGAAGAGTACTGTTAATCTATTTATGTAAATCCTAAACTTATTTTAATATCAATTGGCATGGTGATGTTGTTATTTCTTCTCAACTGATCTGTTAGTCACTTTTTATGTCCTCCTGCACCCAGCTGAGGACGAAGGGCCCTCCTCTTTGGTAGGGATTGCAATGATTAGGTAGTGTACATTTTAGTTCAGTTTATTGATTTATAGTTTCTCATTGTTACAAAACATATCATGGATTGCATTCACTCTTGATTTTATTTATCTTATGCTATTACATATAGTTAAACAATAGAGGAATAGTAACCAACTAGAATAGATGTTAGCTCTATGTGTGGCACCCATTTATTTCAATAGCTGCGAGTTTTGTTTTGATTTTGTGGATGGTTTTTATATCTTCATACATGATTGATTCAATAAATTAGATCAGTGACACCTTTTACAATTTTTCTGTAACTTCTTATGCTTGGTTGAAGTGTATCGGCACAGATAGTGTGAACTCCATTGAAACAGTAAGACCTACCATGGGTTAATAATTAATGTTGCAGTCTGAGTCAATTAAGGTTGATGAAACAACAATACATTTTCGTGCTATTGATAGGGATGGCATGTTGATGATATAGTCACACAAGTTGTTTGTTTAATATAGAAGTGCTCCTAGTCCATAGCTGCTGTGTGGTAAGACGAGAGGTAAGAAATTGCGCATCGCTCTAACATACCTAGGCGAGATCACCATTGTGATCACTAGGACACTTAGGACATTTTGATGCCTTTATTAGTGTGGCTTCAACTCTTTAGCTACTGGGTGATAAGACGAGAGGTAAGAACCTATGAATCGCTCTAACATACTTGGGTGGGCTCACCACTATCAAAGGTTGAGATACTTAGAATTTGATTTGATACATGTATGTTCCATCTGTGTACTTTTTAGGACTTACGAAGATACTGAAATCACCCCCACTCTAATAAGTCATAGGAATGACGGGTCATAAAAAGGAAATAAAGGGTGAAGATTTGGGAAGGAAGACATTTATCTAGGAATTAATCTCCAAGGCAGAAAAAGAACAATCTAGCTCTTGAAGGAATGCAATGAAAACAGGGCTGCAGAAGGTTGTTACTCCCATAGCAAAAACATAAACCTCCAACCCCTTCATCTCAGGACCATATCATTCTAAGGCTAGCACTCATACCTTCAAGACCAATGATTTGATTCATGATCAGGAAGGGGAAGTGAATAGCCATAATTTGAGGATCGAGGCCCAAGGGGAAACTGAGGGGGGACACTGGACACTAGGGAAGGAGAAGCACTTAGAGACTTATCAATATCCAGATATAGCTAGTGTGGTGAAATAGCCAACTCCAAGAGTATCTAAGGCATTAATTGCGGCTGGAGGGCCATCACAAACACATCTAGAAAAACGTCCACTACAGGACGGATTAGAAGAATTAATAATGGGGGACAATAATGATAAGAATGATAAAACATTCACCACCACTACCACTTTTGAATTCCTAAATGGGGATCTTAGGGGTGAAGCTCCTATGAAGACTATTCCTCTGTCATCCTTACCATCCTTTCAAGGGATGACTGTGGAAGACCCAGATAAATTTCTATTGAGTTTGATGTCTTGTGTAGAAGTCATGATTATATAATAGATGCTCAAAAGTTAAAACTATTCCCTGCTACCTTAAAAGGAGCAGCCTTGACATGGTTCATGGGATTAGGCCCCGATTCCATTTCAACATGGAATGATATGAAGGAGACATTCTTGTGAAAGTATCAAGACTATTATAGGACTAGGGACTTGAGGGAAGAGATATTTATAATGACACAGAAGGAGGAAGAAAGCCTAGAAGATTATGCAGAATGGTTCCACTACAATTTGCAGAGGTATAAACACAGTGATTTAGACCCATAAATATTGAAGACTATATTCATCAAAGGAATGAGGGACGACTGCCTTGATACCCTAAACCTATTAGGAAAGGGAGATATATCACAAGAGCCATTTGCAGAAATTATCAGGATCTGCCTACGCTGCTCTCGAGGATCACCTAGAGGAAGAAGTATGATTTAGGATGCCTCTATTCACATACAAAAATATACAAGTGGAGGAGTAACCAGAGCAAAGATCCGAAATTTGTTTCAAAATTTCAAGATCGATATCCTAGTACTCTCCAGCCTAGATAACAATAACACAGATAAAAAATGCATAACCTGAAGATGATACACCACTCGCTGTGTTTTGTCCGACTTGTCGGAAGAAACATCCTTATAGGGAATGTGAACTAAACAACATCAGCCTCTACAACATCTACGAGCTAGAACATTCGGCAGAGAAGTGTCTGGAGCTTTATAGACTAAAGGTAGCACTTACAGAATCAAGCGAAGAGGTACGCTCCTCTTACCTCATTGCACCATGGAGGCCATGGCAACAGTGACCTCTAGGTATGTGTCAAGATTTTTCCTCTTTGAATTCATGGACCAATGAATATAATAATCAACCATACCCATGGCAATATTTTTCCCCTCCTTCAGCTTAGTTCCCTTTGCCCTGGAACCAATGGTCTCCATCTCCTCTTGTCCAATATCCTCAACAAAAACCATACCCATGGAACCAGAACTAGATTGGAAATACCCGTAATTTATCTTTTCCTACACCATCCATGCAGCAGCAACTACAATTACCTCCTTTCCAAGCTTTTCCTCCTCCGCCACCTATATGACCTCAACCACCTATGAAATCGAACCCAAACCCAAATAATAAAGTAGCTTAGGGTGGAGAGGCTCCTACGACCTTCCAAACTTACCTTATTACCCCCGTGGAATTTAAAGTAATACAATTATGATTGGGCATGATAATTAACCCTAGTCACTTCCTTATCATTACGGAGGAAGACTGTGAACCATCCAGGGGAGAAGTCAGAGACTTTGAGGTAGTGATTGCGCCTACAATAGCTGATATAAAGGAAGCTATTACATATGCAATATCCAACCCGAGAAGGCCTATTACATATATAACATATACCTCAGGGAAGGTTAATGCACCTATAACAGAATATTCAACTGCTATTATGGAGGAATCCCCATATCCTCAGAGACTGGTTGAACAAAGGATGATTTCCCAGCGTGAATCTGATTTCCTTAGGGAGTTGCAAAATTTGTATGTATGAATCCCTTTGCTGCAAGCCCTTAAGGAAGTACCTATATATGCCAAGATAGTGAGAGATTTGTGCAACAAGAAACCTAGAAGAAAGCCTAAACATCCTACCACCATACATGTGATGGAAAAGTTATCCAAAATAATGTCTGCTTAGCCTCTCCTTACTAAGCACAGTGATCCACACAAGCCTACAATCACCATCTACATTAATGATCAACCCATAGAAAATACATTAATTGATCTTTGGGTTGCCATTAATGTAATGATGAAAGATCTCTTCATCACTCTTGGGCTACAAGGACTTAGACACACTCCTACTATGTTGGAATTGGCAGATAGGTCCCGTGTTAAACTTGAGGGGATGTTAGAAGATATAGTGATTATGGTAGCTTACTAGAGATACCTGGCTGATTTCCCTATTTTACAGCCCAAATCCAATTTGGGGGCATCCTTTGATCCTAGGGAGACCTTGGTTGGCCCCTACAGATGCATTTATAGGCTGCAGGACAGGATCCATGGGGATCTCCGATGATAAGGCAACCCACAACCTTAATCTTTACCCCCCAAAACCAAATATGGATGTGTACAACCCTTGGTGGGATGAGTTTGATCCTAAGTTAGATCTTTCCCTACCACTCCTCAATCTGGGGAAAGCCCAGTATTTTAAAGATGAAACAGAAGGTGATGTTATTAATGGTTTTATTAGTAATTCAATGTCTGTTGCTTCCGTTGAAAATGAAAATTTGGAAGAAGAGGTGGAAGATATAGATTTTGAAAAAATGGGGAAAGCTCTGAATATTGCTAGCAGTCCAATTGAGATTGAGGTTGGAATTTTTTTTAATGTTAACCCCAATTTGACTACCGAATAGAATCAATGGCTATTATAGTTGTTGCAGAAGTATAAAAAGGAATTTTCATGGGGTTATACAGATATGAAAGGGATCCACCCTAACCTATGCACTCACCATATTTATTTGAAGGATGGCTACAAACTAGTCAGACAGCCATAGAGCTACATGAACCTTGAACTAAAGGAACTAGTGAAAGAAGAACTACAAAAGCTCCTGAGTGCTAATTTTATTTATCCAATATCAACAGTTAGTGGGTGTCACTGTTTTTCATCATTCCTAAAAATAATGGAAAGTGGAGAGTCTGTGTCGACTATAGATAACTCAACAAGGCCACTCTGAAGGACCATTTTCCATTGCCATTTATAGATCTGGTCCTTGATTCTCTCTCTGGAAAGAAATTATTTTCATTTTTGGATAGATTGAATGGCTACAATCAGATACAGATCGCCCTGGAAGACCGGGATCAAAAAACCTTTACTTGTCCTTGGGGAACCTATGCATACAAAGTGCTACCTTTTGGGCACTTTAATGCACCAACATCCTTTCAAAGGAAAATTCTAGGAATTTTCTCTGACTTATTGAATGACTGTCTGGAAATCTTCATGGATGATTTCACACCTTATGGAGATGCTTTTTAAGCAACGTTAGTCAATCTGGGAAACATGATAGAATGATGTGTATAGACTAATGTTTCCTTAAGCACATAGAAATGTCACATGATGATGACTGAATGGATCGTGCTTGGAAATCACATTTCTACTAATGAAATCAAGGTAGAACTTGCAAAAATTGAGGTAATCCTAACAATTCCATTCCCCAAAATGCAGAAAGAGGTACATAGTTTCTTGGGGCATGCAGGGTATTACAGAAGATATATAGAAAAATTTTCAGTAATTGCATCACCATTATTTTCCTTTCCCATGAAGGATGTGGATTTCTTATGGATAGGGAAGTGTGAGCAGACCTTGTTAAAGCTAAAAGGTTGTGTATCGGTAGCCCCAATGTTGCGAGGACCTAATTGGGAACTATCGTTTCACATAGCTACAGATGCATCAGATATTGTTGTAGGTCATGTTCTAGGCCAGCTGGAGGATAAGAAACCTTATGCCATTTACTACATAAGTAAAAATTTAACTCCAATTGAGCTCAAATACATAGTGACCGAGAAGGAGTTGTTAGCAGTCATGCATGCCATCAATAAATTTCGACGTCACATCACCGAATGTCAAGTATTTGTACACACTGAAAATTCTACCATTCGTTTCTTAATGAATAATCCAATTACAAATGGTAGGATTACATGTTGGTTATTTCTGTTATAGGAATTTGATATCACTATTGTAGATAAGCATGGAAAAGACAATGTAGTAGTTGACTTTCTTTGTAGGCTAACTGTTGATGACATTTGCACTCCTACTGAAGATTCTTTCCCTGATGAATATATTTTTTCTATTTCTACTTACTGACCTTGGTATGTAGACATAGCCAATTATCTTGCTGCAGGGAAGTTTCCCCAGTATTTTTCCTTCAGAGAGAAAAATAAAATCATACAAAAAAGTGCTACATATACCTAGATAGATGGGAACCACTATCACACTGGACCCGATTTCCATATCAAACGATGTGTTTGAGAGGATGAGGTCTTTGATATCCTCAAAGCCTATCATGAGGAACCTTGCAAAGGACACTTTGGAAATAAATGGACATGATACAAAGTCCTTTCAATAGGGTACTACCGGCTAATAATATTTTAGGATGCCAAGAAGTTTGTGAAGGGATGTGATAGTTGTGAAAGGATGGGCCAACCACTACAATTGGATGAGATGTCATTACAGCCCCAGATTTTCATAGAACCCTTTGAGAAGTGGGCTCTGGATTTTGTAGGATAAATCAATTCTTCATCCAGATAGAGATCCTACATCTTGGTCTGCACCAACTATGTCACAAAATGGGTTGAGGAAAAGGCATTGACTAGGGCCACAGAGCAGGTTGTCTCAGATTTTATGTTCAAAGACATCTTCGTCTAGTTTGGCATAACCAAGGAGATAGTCATAGATGGAGGGTCACAATTCACATCTCATAATATTCGGGAATTGGTCAAGAAAGATAAAGTCCATCACAAAATCACAACACCTTACCATCCACTAGCAAATGGACAGGTGGAAAGCACTAATAAAGTCATTGAGGATATCCTTACTAATACTGTGCCCAGTCATCAAAGAAATTGGGTTGACAAACTTCCGGAAGTGTTATGGGCATATATGACTACGTGGAGGTGAATGAAGAAGTTATTTCCATAGTAACAGGATTGCCACTATTTCAACTAGATTCTTCTTCTTTGAACTTGTTTATGGCAAGAATCCTTTATTCCCCATTGAATTTGAAATTAAGACACTAAGGAGAGCATTGGAGATCAATTTGGATTTGACTATAGCACAAAGGTAGAGGTTGAACTAGCTCAATGAATTGGAGGAGAAACCATTGGCTGCTATCTAGCAAACAAAGATTATCCAGCAGTAGAGAGCTAAGTGGCACGATAGATTTATAAAGAAGAAACATTTATAGAAAGGACATTGGGTGTTGGGTCCCTATAATACTAGTAATTACCCCATTACTATTTTAGTTATACCCCTTATTTATATTGTTGTGACCCTATTACCCCCATATTGTTATTTCTGTGCCCCATAGAATCCCTCTATTGTTATTTTTGTGGCTTTATATTATTATTGTTAGGTCGACTGGATTATATTGTGACTCCTTAGACTCCTATATATAGAAAGGAGGTTTTGTCATTTGTATCATCCAAGAATTGTTCATTTATGTAATGTAAAGGAGGTTTCCCCCTCAAAGAGGCTGAATTCTAAGGCGTGGATCTCTCTTTTCTATCTTTTTGTGAGCTGGTTTCATAACATTTGGTATCAGAGCTTTGGATTCTAGGGTTTCGCTGCTCCAAACAGGTCATCGTGGCATTTTCGCTATAACTTTTTTTTCTGTGACGTTTCAGAAGTTGCAAAAAAACCCATTTGAGAAGAAATCACGCTGAACCTTGGGTCCGAATTTCAAAGCTTTTAGAGCGATATTTTCGGAGATATGATCTGAGGAAGTTGGTCTTTTTGCAGACTCCTAAATTACACTCAAAACAGGTGACCTGGGGAAAATCATCATAAGTTTATTTCTGAGCATCGGATTGAAATTTCGTAAGAAGCTACAGATATAGGACGGACTGTAGTTTTCTTTTATATATTTTTTAAAGTCAAAGGTTGAAACAGTGACACGTGGCACTTCATACAAGTTTTCTCTACTGAACTAGTCTATAATCAGGTCACTGCGGAAGATTGGGCATAACCCTTTCTTGGAGAATCCAATTTGGATCAGACTAGTGGCATTGGAAAGAGGACATAGAAGGATACTACAAGTCACAATTTCAGAACTGGATGATTCGAAATTACAGAGATACATCAGATTCAATATCAGGCTTCTACAAAGTAAAAAAAGGTGTGTAGTTTTTTTTTAATTTTTGCATAAGATTGGTTTGAAGGAATTCAAAGGGCATAGTAAAGCATTATTATCGGTAACTGATGCCCCGAGGAAAGAAAATGCAAACACCTAGTAAGGAACCTGAAAGCTCTAGCATGACTCATGAAGAAGAGGAAGAAATGCTACATGATATATCAAAATTACAAGAACAAGTGCAACAAATGTCATGCTCACAAAAGCTAACAGAAGCTAAGATAAGTGGCGTGGAATATAAGATAAATGGCGTGGAATCTAAGAGAAAGGGCATGGAAGCTAAGATGGAGGATTCGATGGAAGAATTAAAGAAGTTGCTACTAGAAAGGGTCACTAATGGTGAAAAGGTAGTAAAGGAAACTCATGATGAGAACAAAAGAAATGTTAATCATGATTCCATAGACTCTAATGTTGGATCGAAGACTCACCATGTTCCAAAAATCGATATGAGGAAGTTTGATGGCAAGGATCCCGCCACATGGATATTACAGATGGAGCAATTCTTCGATCTCAATAATGTGCAAAACACACAAAAGGTACGTATGGCAACTTTATATTTGGAACCAAATCAGTTTGTATGGTATCAATGGCTTTGTTCTCGTAAAAAATTTATCACTTGGGCAATTTTTACGGAAGAATTGATAGCACATTATGAGGATACAAAAAGCAACACTTTTTTTAGCCAATTGATAAGTCTCAAACAAAAGGGTTCAATAATGGAGCACATTGAGGAGTTCCAAAAATTGAACATAAGGGTAAAAGATATTCCAGAGGAGCATAGGATTGATGTGTTCATAGGGTCTTTAAAGGATAATATCCAACATGATGTGCGCCTTTGGGAACCTGATTCATTAGAGAAGGCATTCAGGTTAGCAAGAAAAATGGAAAGCAAAATTATGGCAACTAGGAAGCATACCATTCACAACTATAAAGACGGAAGTGTTGTTGCCCATAGTCTTCCACAACCTACAAGGTTGACACCACAACAATTGGAAGAAAAAAGAGCAAAAGGGCTTTGTTACAATTGTGATAGCAAATACACAAAGGGTCATAAGTGTGCTGAGAAGAAATTATTCTACATAGATTGTGAAGAGGAAGAAGAAAAGGAGCAAGAAAGGTCAAAAGAAGAGGATATATTCCAGGAACAAAGCCTAGATGAAGAACAAATAAATCCGACCATATCTTGTAATGCATTGGCGGGAATTACCACTCCTCAAACCATCAAGATAGAAGGACAAATCAAGAAGAAAAAGGTAATAGTGTTGATTGATTCAGGAAGCACCCACAATTTTATTCATTGTAGGGTAGCAAAAGAATTGAATTGCTTCCTATATCCAGCACCAGAGTGTCAAGTGATGATTGCAAATGGAGGAACAATAAATTGTTCTGGAAAGTGCCATAATATCAAGCTATCCATGGGAGAATATGTATTGACTAGCCCAATGCTTTCCATTCCAATGGGAGGTGCTGATGTTGTACTAGGAGTCCAATGGCTACAATCCTTGGGTACAATAGCTTTTAATTTTCAAGAACTTTTCATGAAATTTTCTCTGGAAGGAAAGGAAGTTGAATTAAGGGGTATTGCAGGGAAACCAGGAAAGATAATCAGCTCTAATGGCATGACAAAGCTTCTAAAAAAGGAGCAAAGAGGTGTAATTGCACAATTATGTTCGCTAGATGTTTCCACATTGGAATCATCTATTTCTCCAGATCTCCAAAAAGTCCTGGACAATCATTCCAAGGTATTTGAGACTCCCAAAGGTCTCCCACCTATGCGTGATCATGATCATGCTATTCATCTGATTCCAGGAAGTGTTCCTCCAAACATCAGGCCGTACAGATATCCATATGTCCAAAAAAGTGAAATTGAACGTATGGTTGCAGAAATGCTAGAGGCTGGTATAATTCAACCGAGTCAAAGTTCTTTCTCAGCTCCAGTAGTATTGGTGCACAAGAAGGATGGATCATGGCGCATGTGTCCAGATTATAGGGAGCTCAACAAGCTCACTATTAAAGATAAGTTCCCCATTCCTGTCATTGATGAATTACTGGATGAATTGCATGGATCAATTTACTTCACCAAGTTGGATCTTCGTTCGGGATATCATCAAATCAGAATGAAGATTGAAGACATTCCGAAAACGACATTTAGAACTCATGAGGGTCATTATGAATTTTTGGTCATGCCTTTTGGCCTTACCAATGCACCTTCAACATTTCAAGGTTTGATGAATTCAATTTTCAAACCATTCCTTAGAAAATTTGTGTTAGTATTTTTTGATGATATACTAATCTACAGCAAGTCTTGGAAGGATCATGTTGAACATGTTGACAAGGTGCTACAACTATTGGAGGAGAAACAATTATATGCAAAAGATCCAAATGTTTCTTTGGAGTCCAGGAGGTGGAATATTTGGGTCATATTGTATCTCATGAAGGAGTTAAGGTAGACCCTAGCAAAATTAAAGCCATTAAGGAATGGAAAATCCCCACATCCATAAAGCATCTGCGAGGATTTCTTGGGTTGACAGGGTATTATCGCAAGTTTGTTAAGAATTATGGGAGAATAGCAGCACCTCTAACAACATTATTGAAGAAAGATTCATTTTCATGGACTCCGGAAGCAACAAAGGCCTTTGAACATCTTAAAGAGGCAATGTGCCAAGCACCGGTCTTAGCTACACCGGACTTCACAAAAACCTTTATTGTGGAATGTGATGCTTCAGGAAATGGAATTGGTGTTGTTCTAATGCAAGATGAAAGACCCATTGCTTTTGAAAGTCGTCCAATCAAGGGAAAGTTTTTAAGCAAAGCTATTTATGAGAAGGAAATGTTGGCAATACTCCATGCACTTAAGAAATGGCGACCCTACCTAATGGGAAGACACTTCAAGGTAAAAACGGATCATGATAGCCTTAAATACTTTTTAGAACAAAGATTATCCTCTGAAGAGCAACAAAAGTGGGTCACAAAGATGTTGGGTTATGACTTTGAAATCATCTACAAAAAAGGGAAGCAAAATGTGGTGGCAGATGCACTCTCAAGAAAGGATGAGGATGTGGAAGCATTGTTGTGTGCCATTTCTATTATCCAACCAGATTGGATAAACGAAGCAAAGGAGGAATGGAAGAATGACGAAGAAGTGTGGGCACTTATTCGAAAGCTACAACAAGATTCCAGTACTTCTGATACATTTAGCTGGAAAAATGATTCGTTATGGTACAAAGATCGCTTATACCTCTGTAAGAATTCCCAGCTAAAACAAAAGATTCTTATGGAATTGCACACTTCTCCCTTAGGAGGGCACTCAGGATTTTTAAAAACTTACCACAGGGTTAAGAAGGAAATTTTTTGGGATGGCCTTAAATCAGATATTCAAAAGTTTGTGGCGGAATGTTTGGTTTGCCAACAAAATAAAGTTGAAACAATTAAGACACCAGGTCTATTACAACCTTTATCCATTCCAAGCCAACGTTGGGAGGAGGTTTCAATGGATTTTATCACAGGTTTACCCAAGTCTGAGGGAAAGAGTGTCATCATGGTGGTAGTTGACAGACTTACCAAGTATGCACACTTTTGTGCATATCACATCCATTTAAAGCCAGTACAGTTTCTACTGCATTTATGGAAACAATTCAAAAGCTACATGGAAACCCAAAGATTATTGTAAGTGACAGAGATCCCATTTTCACTGGAAATTTTTGGACAGAATTATTTTCTTGTCTTGGTACTCAGTTAGCTCATAGCTCATCTTATCATCCTCAATCTGATGGGCAAACTGAGATAGTAAACAAATGTTTGGAAGGATATCTTCGTTGCTTTGTATCTGATAAACAGACACAATGGGTCAAATGGTTGCCTCTGGCTGAATGGTGGTATAACACTTCCTTCCATACAGCAACAAAAATGACCCCATTTATGGCACTTTATGGGTATCAACCACCATCAATCACATCATATTTAAGAGAAAATTCTAAGGTTCAGGCAGTGGAACATCACATCGAACATCAACAACAAGTCCTCCAACTCTTAAAGGATAACCTCGTGTTGGCACAAAATAGAATGAAACAACAGGCAGATCAACATCGCAGTGAAAGAAGTTTTGATGTAGGTGATTGGGTATTCCTACGGCTACAACCATATAAGCAAATGTCCCTAAAGCAAGCTAAGAAGGATAATAAATTATCACCAAAGTATTATGGTCCGTACAAGGTGTTGGAAAAGATTGGTACTATGGCATACAAATTGGAGCTTCCTGCAGCTTCTCGATTGCACCCAGTTTTCCATGTTTCATGTTTAAAGAAGGTTATAGGTGACAAGCTCCCAGTTCAAACAATATTGCCAGAACTTGATGAGGAAGGAAAAATTATATTGGAACCAGAAGCAGTCACAGAAACAAGAACTCGACAGCTACGAAATCGATCAATTTCAGAGTATCTTATCAAGTGGAAGAACTTATCCGCTGAAGATTCCACATGGGAGGATGAGAATTTTATGCAGAAGTATCCAGAACTGCTCAAGCGTTGAGGACAACACTTTTTTGAAGGAGAGGGGCATGTTGGGTCCCTATAATACTAGTGATTACCCCATTACTATTGTAGTTATACCCCTTATTTATATTGTTGTGCCCCTATTACCCCCATATTGTTATTTCTGTGCCCCATAGAATCCCTCTATTGTTATTTTTGTGGCTTTATATTATTATTGTTAGGTCGGCTGGATTATATTGTGACTCCTTAGACTCCTATATATAGAAAGGAGGTTTTGTCATTTGTATCATCCAAGAATTGTTCATTTATGTAATGTAAAGGAGGTTGCCCCCTCGAAGAGGCTGAATTCTAAGGCGTGGATCTCTCTTCTCTATATTTTTGTGAGCTGGTTTCATAACATTGGGCTCTCTTATATGACACAAGGTTTAAGGACTTCAAGGGTAAGCTCTACCCTAGATGCTAGACCCTTATGAGGTAGATGCAATCTTTGACAATGGGATTGTAAATTTGGTAACCATTGACAGAGTAAGGACATCATTACTTGTAATTGGACACCATCTTTGGTTGTATCACAAACCTACCTCGAAGGGTTCATTTGTCAACATTGTCACAAATTTAGATCTACAAGTTATGGAAGCAGGGGAAAACCCCCCTGTGCTACAAAAAATTTAACTTTTCCAATAAGTGTAATAGCTGAAAACCACTTGGTGGTGGCTACATTGCTCTAAAAAAAAAGGATATATATATATATATATATATATATATATATATATATATATCTATATCTATATATATATATATATATATATATATATATATATATATATATATATATATATAATAAAAATAATAATAATAATAATCTCACTGTGAAAACCTTTTGCAGGCACAGACATATATTATTTGTAGCAGTTGAAAACCACTTGGTGGTGGTTGTTACACCCTTTACAAAAACATTTGTTATTTCAAAGTATATCATACAATAAGTATTGTTACACCCGTTGCAACAACATTTTTATTTCGAAGTATGTCACATGATAAGTGTTGTTACACCCTCTGCAACAACATTTGTATTTCAAAGTGTATCATACGATAAGTTCTATTACATGATCTTTTGTTTGTTATCCTTTTGTAAAAAATAAACTAACATATATCAGTCATCTTGGCTATTACACCTGTAATAGCCGATGACCTTTTAGGAATAAAACGAAATATTTTATTGTAATAAACAACAGAAACATCACCGTGAGCCTCATCAACAGATCAAAATCTGTGTGTCTCACTACCCGAGTATGATTCAACATTGTGCCGACCATCACCATGCCCCACATCACCTAGGTACGTCATCGAAAAGGTAATATCACATTCCATTTATTTTGTAATTATGGTAAGTTAACATGAATAACTGATCCCTGAGGACGGATGTCATAATTAAGATGGGGGGAATGAATCATGTCGTGACATGACTATCACATCATTTGTAATTATTGGAAAATCTAGAAATAAAGGCATGTGACCCTAGAGTTATTGTTACTTCATACCAAATCATACCAAAAAGGGCAAGGGTACTCTTGACGAGACCTCCCCACGACTCACCATTAAAGAAAAATTCATTAAGCTGTATGAACCATGCATTCCAAATCTTAATCCAAATATGCACCTATGCCACCATACCACCATCTCATTTACCCCTATTGGAGGCACTGAATCCCTATTCAGAGTGCTTGGGGAGAAGGAAGGAAACAATGCAGGTTGAAATAGATAGAGTGTATGCTGGAGGAAAGATAAGCAGGTGAAACAACATTTGAATTATAGAAGCAATGGGTGGAGCAGCGACACAACACAAACTAGGAAATACAGAGACCTTGGAAGGCTATCCTAAGGCATGCCAGATCTTCAAAGAGACAGGCTAGTTTGAATTCTTCCAAAAATTGGAAGGGTCAGATAATGGCGTGGCCATGGAATTTGCGAAGAAGCTAGAAAGGAACCAAACGGAAGTCAGAGGACTAAAATTGGAGTTCAGAGAAGAATTAATTGCCAGAGTAACAAGATTACAAGCAGAAGGGAAGAGATTGTTCACCAGGAATGTTAATGACCCCTAGATAAAAAAGTATTTTATTAAAGAAAGCGAGTCATTCGTTAAGAACAACAGGGGAATTGATAGGATGTCACTCCCCAAGCCATGGGCAGATGTTTCTCTCTTCCTCATTAAGTACATTACTTGTGAGGGAAGAGCAACAATCATGTCTAATTACCATTTCCCATTGCTAAACCATCTTCACCAACAGTAGCAGATTAACCTATCGTATTTCTTGCTAGGAAATATTAGACATATGGCTGTAGCTGTAAAAATGGCTGCATGTCCAGAAACATGTGTCGCAAACCACAACCTTATTAAACTCATCGCGCTTGATGCCTTAAACTGACAGGAAAAAAATTGGGAAGAGTTCATGTGGAAAAGGCCTATGACTACTCGCAGAATGAAATAGAGATGGCTGGGGAAACTCTAGAGGTAACAAAGGAGCAACCGCAACCCTTGACAACGAAAATCAGCAAGAGGTCGATTGACAAACCAACTGGTCATAGCAGGCTGAAGCAGAAGATAAGGGTCAGCAGACACCCAGAGTGCCCATCTATGTTGAAGAAGAACAGGGAAGCAGTCGAACAGAAGGACGAGGAGAGAGCTCAGCCAAAAAAACCTCCTTCACCTAGTAAGAGCGAAACCAAGTCCTTGCTATCAAAAATTGAAATTTTAGAAAAAGAGATTGAAAAATTAAGGGAACAGTTAGTAGTAGGGAAGGCAGAGCCAAGAGCCCCAAGGCTAGATACTTTGGTAGAGGCTATGGACTGATCCGAATTGGATCCTAAAACTCTCTAAGTTTTCATGACTATTTCAAATTATGCTAAAAGATTCAAGTCCTAGAAAAGATTGAAGCTATCAAAAGGAATCATCATAACAATTGCAGTTGTGGCCAGAGCGGAGCAATGAGGACCCTTGGTCGAGCATGTAGACCATTGGCCCATGGTAAAGCACAATGGCAGAAAATTAGCAAAACCGGAGGTTAGATCAAGAAACAGAGGTGGATTCTGTATTGCAGGCAATCCTCCACAGTGAAGGAAACCCACGAAATGCTTGGACCCGAAAATGCTATAAAATTTGGAAAAGTATCTATTTCAGTTCCATAGCACAGGATTCCCCAAAACTGGCAAGATATCAGAAGGCTTCGAGGTGGTAAGCAGTTTTGACTGAGTCCTGCCCGATGCCACACATCAAGCAACATGCGTTCGGTGGAAGAGACAAAAAACCACCCGCATCGGATGGGTAAACATCGTGTGACTTGTCCGCTTGATATGAAGGACGACCGTAGGATCTGGGGAGCCCAGATCAACAACGAAGATTCGTCCCGATGACTAACTAGATTTGATAGGTCAAAAAGCAAGATGACAAGGATTTGACGTCCGACGTGGATGATGAGTTGGAAAACGATTTTTGTTCTCCAACGATCTTGAAGAAAACATATTTAATGCCATTTGAGTATGATTCAGGGAATCTAAAACCGAGTTCGTTAACAGATAGGCGGCCACCTCCCTGCGAGGCATTACTGAGTGATGATGACGTAGAGTAGAGGAATTTGAACAGACAGAGGAAAGGAAACCAGAAGGCCGGGAAGTGGAAACAAGCAGTCACAAAACAGACTGGCTTTAAAGCCCTTTAAAGCCATGAACTATCAGAAGCAGAACACGGAGGCAAAGTAATAGAGATGAAAAAAGCTAATAGCAGAGAATAGAGAGTAGGAGCTGAGCTGACCTCAAGGCAACATCGAGCCAGACAGAGCCAGAGAGAGTCAGAGATTCTATGTACTCCATTGATTCAAGGCTTGAGAGGTTCAAGCAAGCTCCTCGACATAGTCCTGTCATACTTAAGTGACCCTCAGAGGTTGAGTTTTAGTAACGAGAGTCTATGCACTCCATTCCTATTGACTTCATTCTATTTAGTGAGTCTTGAATCAAACTCACTATTGTGAAAACTCTGCTTGAAAACATAATAGAGAGGCCACCACCGAAAGGTTGGACCAGGAGACGTAGCCCAAGAGCATTGGGTGAACTCCTTATTAAACTTGTTTTGTTTACATGTTTGATTGTTATGTTTTCTCTGATTGCCTCAGTGTCTATGTATTCTAGCAATGTTATCAATCCATTGCATAAGTAACATAGGCATATCCATTCACATGAGTCTGCAATACCTTTCATTATTTATCTTGGATAAATTCCAGATCAAGTGGTATGAGAGCTTAGGGTTATTAATGTTAGACAAGATTGTGTTGGATTTTGTTGTTGAATGCTAACTAGATCGAAGCTTAAATTAGGAGAAGGAGAATTGCCTGAAAATAACCCGGAAATTGGAGGAGTCTATTCTAAGAGGAAAATGTCAGAATAAAATCCCTGAAATCCATGGTGGAGGAAATGTATAGGGACTATAAGGAACATAGAGATGAAGATGCATCAAGCTCCAAACAAGACAAAGGAGTAGAATAATCGCTCCTCCATGACCACTCCAAAGGCAAAGGGAAAGAAGAAAAATTTCTCACGCCTCCTAATAACCCTAGAAATAAAACTAAGACATCTTTGATAAATTAGATGTTAAATTTGATTTACCAATATATGATGGAGAGTTGAATGCAAAGAACATGGATAATTGGATCAAACAGATTGATGTTTATTGCAGAGTACAAAGCATTGACTGAGACAAGAGTAAGATTCAACTAGCCAGCCTACGCCTTAGAGGCACTGCCTTGGTATGGCGGGAAGGCAGGAAACAAGCTGACATGAAGAAACATGGTAATACTCTTTCTGTCTGAATTGAATTTTTTTTTGCAATTAAAAAGAAATTCTATCCACTAGCCTACATGTAGCAAGCCATGATGAGCTGGAAAACTCTTCGACAACTAAAAGGGAAAAGTGTACAAGGTTACACCCAAGAATTTAGGAAAATAGCTTTAATTCTAGGAAATTATTTAGAATCACTTGAGACTCTGTTGAAGTATATATGTGGTCTACATACCTACATGAGCCACACTATCCTGATGTTTAATCCCACTAGCATAGATGCAGTATCCGCTCAGGCTACGCATCTAGAAGCTAGAGGTAAGAATGGGAACCCAAAAGTTGGGGGATCATCCCAACCCACTACAAGAAAAAATAAGGAAAAAATACAACAGATATGGAAAGGGAGGAAGACAAACACTGTACAGAAGAGAAAGTCCTCATACAATCATTGTAAGAAGGATGGGCATGACGATGAACACTACTAGATCCTACATACGGAGCTGAAACCTAAGAAGTTTTAGGGAAAGAAGAAGAAGACTGCTGTAGCTATTCAAAATGATTTGGGGTTGGACTCAGAAGACGAAGCAACAATCACAACCACAGGTATAAAAGGTAAAAATTCTGAAGCATCTACTAGTAATTCTGCACAATCTACTAATAATGAAGAATGAGAGAAAAAGGCATGAGCTTTTACATATTTGAGTTATTTCCAATCATAAAAATATTGATACTTTGTTTGATAGTGGCTCACAAGTAAATTTAATTTCTGAAGCAATTGTAAAGAAGTTTGGATTACTAACCAACACCTCATAACAAACCATATCCATTAGGTTGGCTATGTGATAAAGCAAAGCTACTAGTGACTAGACAATGTAAACTTAAGTTTTTCTTTTGGGTCAGCATTTGTAGATGAGGTTAGTTAGATATAGTTCCTTTGGATATATGTGGAATTGTTTTAGGAAGTCCTTACTTGTATGATAGAAAAGTTATTTTCTATAGAGCTGAGAACAACTATTTGCTCGTTAAAGATGGAATCGAATATATTATAAGAGCTCATAAGCTCAAGAATAATTATACTCTCATAAACTCAGGGCAAATGAAACAAATTACAAATTCTTGCAAACAATTTTTACTGATGGCTATAAAGGAAAAGAAACTTGATAAAACCAATGTATTTGAGGGTTGTGATGCTAAACAAAAAGCTGATATAGAAAAAGTTGTTTTAGAATATGATGTATTGTTTCAAGAACCTAAAGGTCTGCCACCCAAAATGGAAATAGTGCATGATATTAATTTGCAGCAAGATGCTCCATTGCCTAACATCGGAATGTACGGGTTGTATGCTTTAGAGAATGCAGAAATCAAAAAGCTAGTACAAGAGCTACTCGAGAAGGGGTTCATCAGACCTAGCACATCACCATGTGGGTCTTAATTTTTTTTGGTGAAAAAGAATGATGGCTCGTGCAGAATGTGCGTTGATTACCGAGCACTAAATAAGATAACGATCAAAACTCGTTATCCCCTTCCTCGCATAGATGATCTATTAGATCAGTTAAAAGAAGTTGTTTATTTTTCCAAGTTAGACTTGCATAGTGTCTATCATTAGGTCAGAGTTGCAGAGCAAGATGCATGGAAGACTGCTTCCAAAACGAATCAGGGATTGTATGAGTGGTTGGTTATGCCTTTTGGCTTAACTAATGCTACTGCTACTTTCATGAGAGTAATGAATGATGTACTCAGACCTTTTCTTGATGATTTTGTTATTGTATATTTGGATGACATTCTTATATTTAGCAAAACTTGGGAAGAACATTTAAAGCATGTTAAGTAGACACTAGATGTTTTGAAAAGAGAAAAATATCTTTGAATTATTTGGGATATATCGTAGGGGGTGGTAAATTGAAGATAGATCCCTCTAAAGTTGCAGTCATTGTAAACTGGCCTAAACCCAAATATGCTACCGAGGTTAGAAGCTTCTTATGGGCAGCACAATATTGGAGAAGGTTTATTTCTAACTTTTCCTTAATTGCAGCTCCCTTACATGTTTTAACAAGATTGAACAAGATGTTTTAGTGGGGAGGAAAACAGTTGAAATCCTTCGACATCTTGAAAGAAAAGATTAGTGCAACACCAATACTAGCACTACCCGATCTTCAAAGACCATTTGAGATTGAAACAAATGTTAGTGACTATGCCATGGGAGCAATGTTGATGTAGCATAGTAAACCCATAAGTTATCATTCTGAGACATTTAATTCTGCAGTAGTTAAATATCCCACATATGATAAAGAATTATATGCATTAGTATAGAGTGTGAAAAAGTGGAAACATTACTTAATGGGCAAAGAGAAAGTTACACATACTGATCATCAACCACTTCAATATCTACACTCCCAAACTACGTTAGACTGATCAACACACTATAGATGGATGTGTTTTCTACAACAGTTTCATTTAGTCATCAGATATAAAAAGGGCATACACAATAAAGTTGCAGATATGTTATCTAGACCAAATATAAATGAATCTACTATACTTAAGAATAATTCAGTATTGCATGAGAGCTACATTGAACAATATGCTCAAGATATATGTTTTAAAGATGTATATGCAACTTTAAGTAGATAGGTATATGCAACTTTATGCAAATGAGTAGAAGAATTGGAGTAACATATTAAGGACCAACTCTTGTATCATTGTGGGAAGGTATGAATTCCAAAAACTGAAAGAGTAAAGATAATTCGAGAAGCACACACTTCTCTAATATCAAGTCACTTTGGTGTAAGTAAAACGGTTGCACAGCTACAAAGATTTTGTTATTGGCCGAAAATGAATGAGACAGTTTCTAGATATGTAAGAGGGTGTACCATGTGTGCTAAAAGAAATCCTAGCAATAGAAAACTAGGCTTGTACAATCCACTACCAGTTCCTTCTCATCCTTGGGAAAGTGTTTCCATGGACTTTGTTGGAGGACTGCCTAAATCTATGAAAGGTCATGACTATTTATATGTTGTTGTGGATAGGTTCAGCAAAACGTGTATTTAATACCTTGTAACAAACAGATTATAGTTGAACAAACTGCAAAGTTGTTCTTTCAGCATGTATGGGTTAATTTTGGATTACCCACATCCATAATATCTGATCGAGATACCCGATTTGTTGGGAAAGTTTGGTCAAGCTTGTGGGAATTGATGGACACAAGGCTGAAGAAAAGTACAGCTTTTCATCCGCAAACAGATGACCAAACAAAAGTGGTCAATAGCACAGTGATCCAGTTGCTGAGAGGCTATTGCACCAAGAATCCCAAAATTTGGGATGAACATTTATGTTATGTGCAGCATGCTTACAACCGAGCTAAACATTCTTCTACATAGAGATCTCCTTTCGAGACCTATTTTGGTTTCACACCAAGGTCTCCCTTGGATTTTGTCTTTGTTAAATACATAGAAATTGATGGACACAGTAATGTGGACAAGGAAACCAAGTTCACTGAACAAATCCAAGAGATTCGCTAGGCAGTACAGGAACAGCTGGAAAAGAGCCAAGCCATGTATAAGGCAAGGCATGACAAGCATCAGATGGAGCATAGTTTCCAAGTTGGTAACCAAGTTTGGCTGTAGATCAGCAAAGATAGAATGCAAGGTGAAGGTAAGAAGATGAATCTTATAAGGTATGGGCCTTAAATTGGTGAGAATGCTTTTTTCCTTGATCTACTAGCTTACATGCACATCTAATTGAAGATCCCGAAGAGTAGAGTGAATTGCCTTCTATTGATGATCTATTACCTGAATATCTTAATGAGTTGTAGGAATATATAGTTCTAGACAGGAAGGTAAGAACTACACGTAGAGGGGACATTGAGTACCTTAGAATCAGACACAAAGGTTCAAAGCCAAGTAGTGAAAAATGGATAGAATTGAGCAAGCGAGGAAGAAATACCATCACTTGATTGATGCTTAAAAGAAAACCAACTTTTGGTGGTCCAAAATATTTTTCAGTGGGAAGGTCGTGACTCGAATTGGATCCTAAAAATCTATAAGTTTTCATCACTGTTTCAAATTATGCTAAAAGACTCAAGTCCTAGAAAAGATCAAAGCTATCAAAAGGAATCCTCATAAAAATTGCAGTTGTGGCCAGAGTAGAGCAACGAGGACCCTCGGTCAAGCACACAGACTGTTGGCCCATGGTAAAGTGCAATGGCACAAAACTGGCAAAACCAGAGGCCAAATCAAGAAACAGAGGTGGATTCTAATACAGAGTTAGCACTAAGCACTAATCACATATCGTAAGATGTCCCCCATAGTGGAGGAAAGCCCCGAAACTCCTGAACCCGAAAACACTATAAAATTCAGAAAAGAACTGTTTCGGTTCCATCGTGTAGGATTCCCCAAAATTGACAAGATATCGGAAGGCTTCAAGGTAGTAAGCAGTTTTTACTGAGTCTTTCCCGATGCCACACATCGAGTGACATGCGTTTGGTGGAAGAGAGAGAAAACCACCCGCATCGGATGGGTAAACATTATGCGACTTGTCCGCCCGATATGAAGGACGACCGTAGAATCTGGGGGGTCCAGATCAATGACGGAGATGCGTCCTGATGACTGACCGGATTTGACAGGCCAAAAAGAAAGATGACACAGATTTGTCGTCCAATGTGGATGATGAGTTGGCAAATGATTCATGTTCATGGGTGATCTTGAAGCAAAAAAAATTAACGGCTATTCAAGTATGATTCAGGGAATCTGACACCCTTCCTGTTAGCAAACAGGTGGCCACCTCCCTACGATGCATTAACCAGTGATGATACGCAAAGTAGAGTAATTCGAACGGACAAAGGAAAGGAAACCAGAAGGTCAGGAAGCGGAAACGAGTAGTCACAGGATAGACTGGCTTTAAAGCCATGAACTGACAAAAGCAGAACACAGAGGAAAAGTAACAAAGATGTAGAAAGCTAATAGTAGAGAACAGAGAGTAGGAGCTGAGCTGACGTGAAGGCAACATCGAGCCAGACAGAGCTAGAGGGAGTCAGAGAATCTATGTACTCCATTGAAGGCTTGAGAGATTCAAGCAAGCTCCTCAACATAGGCCTATCATACTACTGTGACCCTCATTCCTACTGACGTCATTCTATTTAGTGAGTCTCGAATCAAGCTCACTGTTGTAAAAACTCTACTTGAAAACATAATAGAGAGGCCACCACTAAAAGGTTGGAATAGGAGATGTAGCCCAGGAGCATTGGGTGAACTCCTTATTAAACTTGTTTTGTTTACATGTTTGACTGTTATGTTTTCTCTGATTGCCTCAATGTCTATGTATTCTATCAATCTTATCAATCCGTTTCATAAGTAACATAGGCACATCCATGCACATGAGTCTATAATACCTTTCATTCTTTATCCTGGATAAATTCCAAATCAAGTGGTATCAGAGCCAAGGTTTATTAAGGTTAGACAAGATTGTGTTGAATTTTGTTGTTGAATGCTAACTAGATCGAAGCTTAAATTAGGATAAGGAGAATTGGCTAAACCTAACCCGGAAATTGGAGGAGTCTATTTTAAGAGGAAAATGTTAGAAGAAAATCTCGTGGAATCAGACACCCAGTTCATGGATAGTTTTATGACCCTGAAATCCATGGTGGAGGAAATGTATAGGGACTATAAGAAACATAGAGATGAAGATGCATCAAGCTCCAAACAAGACAAAGGAGTAGAAGAATCTCTCCTCCGTGACTACTCCAAAGGCAAAGGGAAAGAAAAAACTTTTCTCACACCTCCTAATAGCCGTAAAAATAGAAAGAAGACATATTTGATTAAATTAGACTTTAAATTTAATTTACCAATATATGATGGAGAGTTGAATGTAGAGAAGTTGGATAATTGGATCGGACAGATTGATGTTTATTGTAGAGTATAGAGCATTGTCTCAGACAAGAGTAAGATTCAGCTAGCTAGCCTACGCCTTGGAGGCACTGCCTTGGTATGTTGGGAAGGCAGGACACAAGATGACATGAAGAAACATGGTAAGATTCTTTCTGTCTGAAGTGAATTTGTTTATGCAATTAAAAAGAAATTCTATCCACTAGCCTACATGTAGCAAGTCATGATGGGCTGGCAAACTCTTTGACAACTAAAAGGGAAAAGTGTACAAGGTTACACCCAAGAATTTAGGAAAACAACTTTGATTCTAGGAATTTCTTTAGACTCACTTGAGACTCTGTTGAAGTATACATGTGGTCTAAATAGCTACATGAGGCACACTATCCTCATGTATAAACCCACTAGCATAGATGCGGTATCCGTTTAGGCTATGCATCTAGAAGCTAGAGGTAAGAATGGGAACCCAGAAGTTGGGGGATCATCCCAACCCACTACAAGCAAAAATAAGGAAAAAAGAAAAAAAAATGGAAAGAGAGGAAGACAAACACTGTATAGAAGAGCAGATCTTCATACAGTCACTGTAAGAAGGATGGGCATGACGATGAACACTGCTGGATCCTACATCCGAAGCTGAAACCTAAGAAGTTCGAGGGCAAGAAGAAGAAGATTGCTGCAACTATTCAAAAGGATTTGGGGTCAGACTCAGGAGTTGAAGCAACAATTGCAACCATAGGTATAAAAGGTAAAAATTCTGAAGTATCTACTAGTAATTCTACACAATCTACTGATAATGAAGAAAATGAGAAAAAAAGGCGTGAGCTTTTTCATATTTGAGTTATTTCCAATCATCAAAAGATTGATACATTGTTTGATAGTGGCTCACAAGTAAATTTAATTTCTAAAGAAATTGTAAAGAAGTTGGGATTACTAACCACACCTCATAAGAAACCATATCCATTAGGTTGGCTATGTGATAAAGCAAAGCTACCAGTGACTAGATAATGTAAACTTAAGTTTTCTTTTTCGTCAGCATTTGTAAATGAGGTTGAGTTAGATATAGTTCCTTTGGATATATGTGGAATTATTTTAGGAAGTCGTTACATCTATGATAGAAAAGTTATTTTATATAGAGCTGAGAACAAGTATCTGCTCATTAAAGATGGAATCGAATATATTGTAAGAGATCATAAGCTTAAGAATAATTATACTCGCATAAACTTAGGGCAGATGAAACGAATTATAAATTCATGAAAACAGTTTTTATTGATGATTGTAAAGGAAAGGAAACTTGATAAAACCAATGTATTTGAGGGCTGTGATTCTAAACAGCAAGCTAATTTAGAAAAGTTGTTTCAGAATATGATGTATTGTTTCAAGAACCGAAAGGTCTGCCACCCAAAAAGGAAATAGTGCGTGATATTAATTTGTAGTAGGATGCTCCATTGCCTAACATTGGAATGTATAGGTTGTCTGCTTTAGAGAATGCAAAAATCAAGAAGCTGGTACAGGAGCTACTCGAGAAGGGGTTCATCAGACCTAGCACATCACCATGTGGGTTTCCAATTGTTTTGGTGAAAAAGAAAGATGGCTCGTGGAGAATGTGAATTGATTACCGAGCACTGAATAAGATAATGATCAAAACTCGTTATCCCCTTCCTCGCATAGATGATCTATTAGATTATTTAAAAGAATTTGTTTATTTTTCCAAGTTAGACTTGCATAGTGGCTATCATCAGGTCAGAGTTGCAGAGCAGGATGCATGGAAGACTGCTTTCAAAACAAAGAAGGGATTGTATGAGTGGCTGGTTATGCCTTTTGGATTAACTAATGCTCCTGCTACATTCATGAGGGTAATGAATGATGTACTCAGACCTTTTCTTAATGATTTTGTTATTGTATATCTGGTTGACATTCTTATATTTAGCAAAACGTGGGAAGAACATTTAAAGCATGTTAAGTATACACTAGATGTTTTGAAAGGAGAAAAACTTTATGTTAAACTATCAAAATGTGAATTTGGCAAAACATGTTTGAATTATTTGGGACATATAGTAGGGGGTGGTGAATTGAAGATAGATCCCTCTAAGGTTGTAGTCATTGTAAACTTTCCTAAACCCAAATCTGCTACATAGGTTAGAAGTTTCTTAGGGGTAGTAGAATATTGGAGAAAGTTTATTTCTAACTTTTCCTTAATTGCAACTCCCTTACATGCTTTTACAGGATTGAACAAGGTGTTTTAGTGGGGAGGAGAAAAACTGAAAGCCTTCAACACCTTGAAAGAAAATATTAGTACAACACCAATCCTAGCACTGCCTGATCTTCAAAGACCATTTGGGTTTGAAATAAATGCCATTGACTATGCCATGGGAGCAATGTTGATCAACACAGTAAACCCATATGTTATCATTCTGAGACATTTAATTCTGCAGTAGTTAACTTTCCCACATATGATAAAGAATTATAGGAATTAGTACAGAGTGTGAAAAAGTGGAAACATTACTTAATGGGAAAAGAGATAGTTATACATACTGATCATCAACCACTTCAATATCTACACTCCCAAACTAAGTTACGGCGATCAAGACACTATAGATGGATGTGTTTTCTACAACAGTTTCATTTAGTCATGAGATATAAAAAGGGCATACACAATAAAGTTGCAGATATGTTATCTAGACCAATTATAAATGCATCTACTATACTTAAGCATAATTCAGTATTGCGTGAGAGCTACGTTGAACAATATGCTCAAGATATAGATTTTGAAGATGTATATGCAACTCTAAGTCAAGGCAAGCGAGTAGAAGAATTGGATTATCATATTAAGGACCAACTCCTGTATCATTGTGGGAAGTTATGCATTACACAAACTGAAAGAGTAAAGATAATTCGAGAAGCACACACTTCTCTAATATCAGCTCAGTTTGGTGTAAGTAAAATAGTTGCGCAGTTGTAAAGATTTTGTTATTGGCCGAAAATGAATGAGACAGTTTCTAGATATGTAAGAGGGTGTACCATGTGTGTTAAAAGCAAGCCCAACAATAGAAAACTAGGCTTGTACAGTCCACTACCCGTTCCTTCTCATCCTTGGGAAAGTGTTTCCATGGACTTTGTTGGAGGACTGCCTAAATCTAGGAAAGGTCATGAATATTTATATGTTGTTGTGGATAGGTTCAGCAACCTTGTAACAAACATATTACAGCTGAACAAACTGCAAATTTGTTCTTTCAGCATGTATGGATTCATTTTGGATTACCCACTTCCATAATATCTGATTGAGATACCCGATTTGTTGGGAAATTTTGGTCAAGCTTGTGGGAATTGATGGAAACTAGGCTGAAGAAAAGCACAACTTTTCATCTGCAAATAGATGGCCAAATAGAAGTGGTCAATAAGATAGTGATCCAGTTGCTTAGAGGCTATTGCAGAAAACATCCAAAACTTTCGGATGAACATTTATGTTATGTGTATCATGCTTACAACTGAGCTAAACATTCTTCTACATAGAGATCTCCTTTCGAGACCTATTTTGGTTTCACACCAGGGTCTCTCTTGGATTTTGTCTCTGGTAAAGACATAGTAGTTGATGGACACAGTAATGTGGATAAGGCAACCAAGTTCATTGAACAAATCCAAGAGATTCACCACGCAGTACAGGAACAGCAGGAAAAGATCCAAGACAAGTACAAGGCAAGGCATGGCAAGCATCGGATGGAGCATAGTTTCCAAGTTGGTGACCAAGTATAGCTGTATATCAGCAAAGACTTAATGCAAGGTGAAGGTAAGAAGATGAAGCCAATAAGATATGGACCTTTCAAGATACTTGAGAAAATTGGTGAAAATTCTTTTTGCCTTGATCTACCAGCTTACATGCACATATAATCAATTGTTAATGCAGACAACTTGAGACTATTTGAACCTTCATTAATTGAAGAACCCGAAGAGCAGAGTCAATTGCCTTCTATTGATGATCTGTTACCTGAATATCTTAATGAGTTGCAGGAATATACAGTTCTGAATAGGAAGGTAAGAACTACACATAGAGGGGATATTGAGTACCTCAGAATCAGACTCAAAGATTCAAAACCATGTAGTGAAAAATGGATAGAAATTGAGCGAGCGAGGAAGCAATACCCTCACTTGATTGATGCTTAAAAGAAAACCAAATTTTGGTGGTCCAAAATATTTTTCAGTGGGAAGGCCGTGATCCAAATTAGATCCTAAAACTCTCTAAGTTTTCATGACTATTTTAAATTATGCTAAAAGAATCAAGTCCTAGAAAAGATCGAAGCTATCAGAATGAATCCTCATAACAATTGCAGTTGTGGCCAGAGCAGAGCAACGAGGACCCTCAGTCGAGCCCGTAGACCATTGGCCCATGGTAAAGCACCATGGCACAAAACTGGAAAAATTAGAGGCTAGATCAAGAAACATAGGTTGATTCTAATACGCAATTAGTGCTAAACGCTAGTCACGTATTGCAGGGCATCCCCCTTAGTGAAGGAAAGCCCCGAAACACCCGGACCCGAAAATGTTATAAAATTCAGAAAAGTAATTGTTTCGATTCCATAGCGCAAGATTCCCCAAAACTAGCAGGATATCAGAAGGCTTCGAGGTAGTAAGAATTTTTGACTGAGTCGTGTCTGATGCCACACATCAAGTGACACGCGTTCAACAAAAGAGAGAGAAAACCTCCCACATCGGACGGGTGAACGTCGTGTGACTTGTCTGCCCGATATGAAGGATGATCGTAGGATCTGGGGGGCCCAGATCAACGGTGGAGATACGTCCCAATGACTGACTAGATTTGACAGGTCAAAAGGCAAGATGATAGGGATTTGACATCCGACTTGGATGATGAGTTGGGAAATGATTCGTGTTCGCGGGTGATCTTGAAGCAACAGATTTAATGGCTATTCCAATATGATTCAGGGAATTTGATACCCCATTTGTTAGCAAATAGGTGGCCACCTCCCTATGAGGCATTACCCAGTGATGATGATGTAGAGCAGAGGAATTCGAACAGACAGAGGAAAGGAAGCCAGAAGGTTGGGAAGCGGAAATGTGTAGTCACAGAACAGACTGGCTTTAAAGCGATAAATTGATAGAAGCACAACATAGAGGCCAAGTAATAGAGACATAGAAAGCTAATAGTAGAGAAGAGAGAGTAGGAGCCGAGTTGACCTGAAGGTAGCATCGAGCCAGAGAGATCTAGAGAGAGTCAAAGAGACTGTGTACTCCATTGAAGGCTTGAGAGGTTCAAGAAAGCTCCTCGGCATAGGCCTGTCATACTATTGTGACACTCAGAGGTCGAGTTTCAGTAAGGAGAGTCTGTGCACTCCATTCCTACTAACGTCATTCTGTTTAGTGAGTCTTGAAACGAGCTCACTGTTGTAAAAACTCTACTTGAAAACATAATAGAGAGGCCACCACCGAAAGGTTGGACCAGGAGACGTAGCCTAGGATCATTGGGTGAACTCCTTAGTAAACTTGTTTTGTTTACATGTTTCACTGTTATGTTTTCTCTGATTGCCTCTGTGTTTATGTATTCTAGCAATCTTATCGATCTATTGCATAAGTAACATAGCAACATCCATGCACATGAGTCTATAATACCTTTCATTCTTTATCCTGGATAAATTCCAGATCATGGACAAGACTAGAAGGGAAGAAATCTTGGGAACTCTATGTATAGCCTATGGTGGAAAGTTGGTGGAAGTTAGATTCAAAGTTCGTGCAGCAGATGCTACCTCGAGGGAGAGTCAAACTGAAAACTGCGAAATTGCTACACCTGAACCTATCAAGGATGTTGTTGATACACAAGAACTAGCAATCGAGACAGTGCAATAGATAGAAAGTGATCAAGTAATGGATACACAAGAACCCTTTGCTGAAACTACTATTTCACCTGGAACAACAATGGAGGAGGAAATCAACCAAGTGGATGAAGAAAAAGATAATATCCATGAGACAATGGCCACTACTACTGTTACACAAGAACAAAAAGTAAGAGTTGAGGTTGACCAGGAAAATAAATAAATTATGGTCAAACCCACTAATGAAGCTACTATTATAGAAGAACCAGCAGCCGAGGTGGGATAGTTTTATCCTCGAGAGGCTGCTACACCATTAGTTGATGATGTGTGGGAGAATGTCGAGTCCTGTTGAAGGATGGCATTCTAAAAAATTGTTATTTTTGGCAGAGCTACAAAAGTGGAAGTAGCTGGAACTCTCTCTATAGGAGGGAGTGATTCCACTCAATGTGCATAATAATATCATGGATTCCTTCCGAGCGAAATGGTTGAAGGAAGAATGGGAAAGAAAAGAGGAGCATGGAGGCATAGAAAAATGATAAAGGAAAAGGACAAACAGTTATATTAGCTGCATTGAGAGGTCTCTGACCTAATGTTTGATAAGACAAAAATCCATGACCTTGCTCTAAACCTGCTAGCATGCAGGTGACCATCCCTGTCATACCCTATGTTCTTGTGGGAACATTACTATTTATTTCAGTTGAGAGCAACAATTGTATCAGCTGCATCAAGAGGTCTCTGACCCAACATTTGATAAGACCAAACTCCACGACCTCACTCTAAAGCTACTAGCATGTAGGTAGTCATCCCCGTCATACCCTCTATCCCTGTGGGAATGTTACTATTTATTTCAGTTGAGAGTAGTTTATTGGAAAATGTCATATTTGGGTTCTTTTACCCGCAAATTTTTGGAAATTTTTCAGTCCTATGATTTTGATGATCAGAATTTGTTGTGAGAGATGTTCCTACACAAGATGATGTGTGAATACATGAATATGAAGATGGTGGTGACTATCCTCTCTTTCGTGGGAGATTTACAGTTGTGGGCATTCCTCTCATTTATGAGGAACTAGATTGAGTGGAAACTAGCTAAGAAGACAATAGAGACCAATGGGGAGAGGACACCACTATGGGTCTGAGCTGAACTAGGAATGGCCTATGAACTTTGTCAAGATTTCAGGCAATTCCTGAGAACAATGGAAAGGAGATACTAGTTGGCCATTTATAGATGAAAGATTGTGAGGGTCTTCCTTAACTTATTTGCAACCATGAGAAGCCAAGCACTAGTTAGATGTCTCAAGCGCACTAAGGATTGCAGTGTATAATTACATGAAGGGGACCGATTTTAGTATAAGAACTTTGTGGCTATTATTTCATGGGTGTCGAAATATGCCCAAATTGTGCTCGCACTGGGGGCATTCTAGATTGGCCTCAGATTCAAATTCCTCTGATCTGGTTTCCATTAGAGGAATATCATCTCGATTATCAGTTTTGTGATTACAGGGAAGAATCCTGGCCATGTGATTTAATGTCCAATCAAGGATTCATAGCTCTAGGCAATGACACTACTGCTGCATACCATTTTACATATTTCCATCAGGGGCACAATAGAAGGGTCTGAAATTCTGCATGGGGAAATCCAGTGGCTTCAGTCAGGGGGAGATGTTGGGTGTGGTTTTTCACCCATTTTCGACACCTTATTTCCCTTGTTTTAACCTTTATGTCCTTCATAGATGTGCCCTTATGTAACAAAATTCCCCATTTTCTTACGATTTTCATCCATTTTACTGTCATGTTACTTTATTGTATTTTAACGAATAAATGTGAGGCTCTATTTATTTTTTAGGCTAACTGGAAAAACATTGAAGGAACATGTCGGGAAGTGTATATTTTTTAGGTGTTGGCTTGTGGAAGTAGACAGGCAGTAAGACTTAGCTACATGAAAGGGTAGAACAATTAATTGTTACACCCTGAATGCTGTTACATATCACTGCTACATACTACATGTTATTACAAGTGGTTGTTGTTACAGATTGATACTACACATCGGTGTTGTTACACATTGGGTGTTGCTACACCTCACATGGATCCATCATTAAACCAACAGTGTTGTCTTCAGTTATGTCACATCAGCCTGAGCAATCATTTTCTCAATACTGTTGCACTGAAGCTAGAAATTTGGGTACTATTCCACATAACAACTGTCAACATTATATTTTTTTATTTTTGAGGTAACAAGCCTCTAGAAGTTGTAACTAATGTATATTTATTTAGCAGTAGGTTGAAACTTCTTTATTTTTGGATCAGCATGAGAATCGGAGATTCTCATGGTTGATCTGTTTTCTAATGTTTTCGATGTAATAGTTATAAAAGACTCTGCTTTTTATGTATCAAAGATGCACATATAGAAGAGTATTGTTACTCTGTTTATGTAAATCCTGAACTTATTTTAATATCAATTGGCATGGTGATGTTGTTATTGCTTCTCAATTGATTTGTTAATCACTTTTTTTGCCTTCTTGCGCCTTATTAAGGAGGAAAGGCCCTCCTCTTTGGTAGGGATTGAAGTGATTAGGTACCGTTCATTTTATTTCAGTTTATTGATTTATAGTTTCTCATTGTTACTACACATATTGTGGATTGCATTTGTTGTTGCTTTTATTTATCTTATGGTGTTACACAGATTTAAATAATAGAGGAATAGTAACTAGCTGGAACAGATGTTATCTCTAGGTGTGGCACCCCTTTATTTCAATAGTTGCGAGTTGTGATTTGATTATGTAGACGGTTTTCATATCTGCATACATGATTGATTCAGTAAACTAGATCAATGACACCTTTTACAGTGTTTATGCAATTTCTTATGCTTGGCTGAAGTGTATTGGCATAGATAGTGCGAACGCCATTGAAATAGCAATCCCTACCCTGGGTTGATAATTAATGTTGCAATATGAGTCAATTAAGGTTGATAAAACAACACTATAGATGACACACATTGTAAAGAGACTTGCAAATCAAGGAAGCATATACATATACATATCTGAGATCAAGACATGAATGCATGGCATAGACGCATCCATTGGGAAGATGAAGACTATATGAAAAGATCCATGGTATGGGTTCAACCATATAAATAACAAGGATCATCATAAATATAAAGTCTCATGGTATGGTCACAACCATTCGTATAGTAGAAACATGTGTACGATCATGAATGAAATATAACTGCATGCAACCTGAGTCATAATAGACAAGACTCGGGGTCTTGCGCTTCATCCTGGCCTGATCAATGTAAAAATTCTAAGATACAAATAAACATGTTGAAGTCGAACATGATAGAAAACACCTGATCACGAGCCAATAATGTGAACCATTAACAGGTGTGAGAGAAACCACTAAAAATGACAATGGTTCTCGAGGTACAATAGTACAATTCGTGAATGTGATAATGAAACTAAGGTTAAACACTCATGGAATCACCCAATCAAAAGCTAATAATGAAGACCTATCATTGGATGCGAAGAACTGGCCATTAGGGCATGCCAACTCTAAGGTACTCAAAGGGAGTTCCTAAGTCATCTTCCTGGATAATGAGCTAAGGTTGACAGTAAGTGACCCATTGAAGGAGGGCAATGATGAGTCCCCCATCATCCACACAAAACAAGGAATAAAGTGGAATAATATTTAGGACCATAACAGTGACTCAAATAATGTATAGGTGAATAACTGCATATTGGACTTCTCTTGAACATATTGGCGACACTACTCCGGAGTGTGGAAGCATTTGAATTTACATAGGACTAATGGTCATGATGATGGAATAGTCAAATGAGAGGAAAAATGGATCACCCAAACTCAAGAGGACAAGTGATTGAGTGAGGATATCCCATGCTTGGCATGGCAGGAGAAGAGTGCCATGCTCAAGAGTGACATGCTGCCTATACAAAGGATGTCTCATCTTCATTTTTCCACACTATTTCTAGCAACTACCCTAATTATTTTTATCAGAAGCTTGAAGGGGATAGCATATGCTTTTCATGTAAATTCATTCTTCAAATGAATCCATCCTAGTAAGTTTTATGAGCCCTAAGAAGGAGAATCTTAGTCTCATCATGGTGACGAGTCTTTCATCATAAAATTTTAACGAGTTCGATGTAAGAATAAATTAGTATCTTTTTCATATTTAGAGAGCTTGAAAAAGAAAATGAAAAGAAATCTCCATCATGTCCCTTTTCGTAATTTATCCCTTGAATCCAAAAAGGTAGAGAACAATATCCAAGGGAACCTCTTGACCATGTCGACCAAGGTGTACCTTTTTCATAAATAGTCAACCTCAATTAGAAAAATGGGTAAACATATACTAAGGCGACGTCATTCATTTACTTTAACGAGTTAAAAACGGCAAGTAATTAGAAATATTTTCAATTTTCGAGAGTCAGAAAAGAGCTCAAATATGAATCCATGGGGTTCCTTTTTCATTTATTTAATGAGTCTAAAAAAGAGATAAAATAAAACTCACCAAAATTGGTCAATAAAGATCACTTTTCACATTGAAGGCACCTATAACTTCACAAGAAACACACCCATCACCAGTATTGAGAGAAAATATTAAAATATTATGAAAATATCGATAAAAATGACTTGCAAAACTTAAAAAGGTAATTTTATTTCTTACCATTTTACCAAAGTGAGCTCTGAAAGTTCATTTTGTGCCCTAATTCTCTTTATTTTCTAGTGGTTGTTGCAGAAGATCCAGGGTACTGTTTCACGAACTATATGTGACAGGTAAGATCCTCATCCGTTCTCTTTCATTTTCTTACTTTTTTATGCGTTTTAAACATGAATTTTGATGCTAGAAAGGAGGATTTCAAAAATTTACGGTGTTGACGACCATCACAAGTATCGTCATCAGACTCATTATGGTCTCGCTTGATCCTAAAGGCTCACATGATGCTGTTGCACTGTTTGTAAAAACAAGCGCGATGGCACCGAGGCCAATTTTGTTTTTAGAAATAAAACTCTCTTTTAAGCAAACAATTGATGTTTTTGATCCTTGAAAAAGGCATTAATAAGAATAAAATGTTTTTTTGTAGGACAATATGGTTTTGAAGTGGAAATAAAGAGGCCATGAGGCTGAAGATCATCAAGCAGCTCAAGATCCTAAATGCATAAATTCTCCGAAGAATTGTGGGCTACTAAAATTCTTCAGGACCACATGGTTAAGGGATTAGATGGAATTGATGCCCTATCTGATCAGTCTTTGGGATGTAGATTGAGAAAAATTCATCACAAAAGGCCAAGAACTAGAACTGGAGGAGATGGATATATACTTCATTAGGGGATTGTCCCGATGAGGGGAAGCAATCCAATTCTTTTGATCTCACCTAGGAGGTGAGAGTACGAGGAGTCTAGTTTAGAGGTATTCTCCCGGTGTCAAAATAAGCAATGTAGGTAAGGTGAAGATAGCGAAAATCACCAACAACCTCATCTTGAGAACTATTTTGTTCACTATGGAACAGGTATCTGTCACACAATCCTTGGAGGAGGCTTCAAAATCCTAGTTCCAATCTGCTATCACATGTTTGACCCCACTTTCTGTAATTGGTGTGGAGGCCTTTTGGAAAGCATGAAACCACAAATGACCAAGGAGAAGCATGGACACCTAAATAAATTCGGGTTCATTTCTATACTGGTGACCTTATTTTTGGAGTGAGTGCCCCTATTATAGTATCAATGGGCAGAGGTACCGAATCCTGCTCCCCGAGGTCTGACACTCGTGAGATGGAGTCAACTGATGCCTTGAGGAGGAACAGGTCAACATATGCATTACCTACCACAATTTTTCATTTGGCTAGAATTCCAACTACGCATGGTGGACGATTACACTTATGTTGGCATAGATTTCAAGTGGGATCTAGATCTGCCTGTACCACTAGGAAAATAGTGGACTGATGTAGGTAAAAACTTGTTTTTTGGATTTTTTCAAATTTTATGATTTTTTGTAAAAGTGTAAAATGAGACTCAACTTGTGATAGATGTGTAGATGTGGGACTAGAGATACCACTAGGCATATCACCAATTGCATGATAAGTTACACAATAGATAGTGGGTGCAGACTTGTTAACTCAGATGGAGGATAATCTAGAGGCAATAACTCGTGGAGTCCCAGAGTATTCCACTATTTATGATGTTCCATTGCATTTGAAGAGACACACAGTGGGAGTCTCTGCGAGGTTGTGTCCACTGCTAGGCTAAGTGATCAAAGCAATCTCATGCTATCATGAGCAATGTGCAGGCTGGTAGCTTATCTAGGTATTTTACACATTTTGTAGGCTTTGAAAGCCAAGTGTCTCAGAACACTCTATTTTTTTATATTTTCATGTAAACTCTCCAGCATATGTGATATATATATATGCATGTTTTATTTCATACTTATGTGTTCATAACATCATTCAGTTTTATAAATGATGCAAATGCCCATCAAGAACAAATTTTTCTCATGCATTTGTTAATGTATTTAAATTACGTGGAATATGTTGATATGTAACGAAATCAAAATTTCTTTCCAGCAATCTAACACGTAGATACATATGAAATATTTGTGTATTTCTCACTGAATAACGACTGTTTAATTGTAACACAATGAGTTGAGAATCCAACTTAACAACTAAATCCCTAATGCCAAGTGAAACTACTTCTTACAAGAGTTCAATAACTGCACTACATTCAACAATATTATTGGCTATTAGACCAAGGTAGATACCTTGTAAGTTAATCAACTTTCCATTAGGGGGGAATGAAGAAGAAAGGGCAGATAAGGTCCTGAAAGGTCTTGAGCTCTCCTCAGGTTCTAACATGAAGAATGAACAGAAAAGAACCATTACCAAAACCAATATAATGGCTTGATGACATCTGCAAACCTAGTGAAACACAGGGTAAGCAGAAAAACACATGTCTGCAAAGCAAACAAACAGACCAAAAATAAAAAAATGCACACTAATGAATTAACAGAGTAATGTACAAAGGTTATTATAAAAATTTCATGCATAATACTTCTTCAGATAGAGTCCATATCTGGACTCTGATAGTCAATCGACAGAGAATAAAACTAGAGTTTTACTGTCGACATGACGTGTAAGCATCGACTCGACCTAATAATAAAGTAAAATGCATAAAATACTATGCCTCCAGGCTCCCCAGGCGAATGTGGGTTATGAGTCATAAGATGAAAACCCCATCACGATAATGGAAAAATGTTAGAGACTCGGTGAAAAAATATCATGAGAGGAGGCAAGAAAAAATTAATCTCATCATGAGGAAAAGGTGCCCCCAATTGAAAGATCTTGACAATTTCAGGGTGAACCGAAATGTCAATAGGTAGGGTTGCAATGATGTTCCCCATATTACCCTTTGACAAGACTTCATGCACTAGGACAGGTGTTTGAAGTGGAGGTTTAGGATAATGAGAAAGAGATGCTTCAAGACAATAATACATCTCATCGAACTTAGGAAGAAATGAAGAATGATGATGTAGACCGTTCCACGAAGTTTCATCCAGAGACATGACCTCAACGATACTCTCGTCGTTGGGGAATGTCTCATTCAAAGGATCTGGATAATCCAAAGAACAAAGCCAAGGATATAACATGTGAGTTTCTAGGTTCATATTGAAAACAATATGACTTTTTGAAGTGGCCATTGAAGCCAAGACAATTTGTTAATAATTTAGCTCCAATGGACTTAAAGGCATAGCGTCACCAAATGAATCAATCTGATGTGGAGTAGGGATAATCGAAGAGTCTAAGATCATATTGAATAAATGAATATTCAGAGGTAGGAGAGTCTTTGAAGAGACCTACCCCCATGCTATCATAAGGAATCTCGGCATTTCCCATGTAAGGAACATTACCATTCAATGAACCAGAAGAAAAGAAAGATAGTTCATCAACCATGACAATTTTTCCTTCATGAGGAAAATGAAGTACATGTAACAAAGAAGACACCACAAAAAACATTGCGTGGGTCCAACTGCGCCCGAGAAGAAGGTTTTAGTTGAGATTTGCATCTACAACTTCAACTTCTATTTCAACAGTCTTTCCTTCTAATGTAATCGGCAAGTTCGTGAGAATATCGTAATGACGTGCACCTCTATTGTCAAAGAATTCTAGGGTGTTTTGAGACTGGTTAAGAGAAGGAGAGCCAATTGATTTCAAACACGTAATTGACATGATGAAAGTAGAGGCACCTTCATCAATAACCATTCAATGAATCATATTTCCTTTGATAAGGACCTGTATCAGAAATGCAATCTAATGAGGAAGATGAGGCATATTATTTTCTAGATCGAAAGTAATTAGACTCGAATAAAAAAGATCAATAAATCCTATAAAACACAATAGTGATTTCCACTGCATTGGACAGGATTGGAGAACCTCCAAGGCAGACATCATCGAAGGTGACTGAGTTAAATCCTCAAAAATATTGTAATGTTGCATAGCTCTAGCATTCATATTGAAATATGACTTCTGAAGAACACCTTTGGAAGGTGGTTGAATGATGGGTTCACTATTTGGGTGCTCAATATGGATCATACCAGAAATGGACGAAGTAGAAGTAGAATCAGTAGCTTCTTTGTTGATCATCTACTTAGACGTAGTGTGATAATCCTTACCTCTAGTAGCGATCAAGATAGGTGATGAACCTTGCATCATGAACACTTGAAAACCTGAGGAAGTATAGGATTGAGGTTGGTCTATTGACTGCATTTCGTATGATGGAAAGGGTTCTTTTAAGACGATCAGAATCCCTTTCAACAAGTGACTAACTTTAGATCATCTAGGACAATCCTTAGTGTAATGATCCTCCTCACAGATGAGACAAGGATGTTTGGAATTTCTTCTAGAATCATCACCAACAGATGATTTAGGAGGGTCCTATTTTGGGGTATCAACTTTAGCCTTACCTTTTCCCTTGTTTTTACCCTTAGAGGCCTTATCTTCTGCGGTAAACTGGACAAAATGTACCTTAGAGGTTTTACTAGGACTGAATGAATTTTTCGAGGGATTACCGGAACCAGTATTCAAGACAGATTTTTGCTTTAAAGAAGCTTTCATGAAAGTCTAAGACATGGAACCAATGACACTGTCAATAGGTGGTGTATCCTAAGGCTTTGATGTTGTTAGATCCAATGATGGTCTCAGAGCATTAGGTAACATCTCCTACAATTTGCCATATTGTGAATAGACTAAGTCTAAATACTAGGCAAGAGCAATAGCTTGCTCTTCAGTAACACATGCACCCATGTTTATGTCCTTAGAGATCTTGCTAACGAATGATTTTGTGAACCATTCTATCAACAACTCAAGAGAAAGCTCAAACATGATGAGGTGAAGCTGACGTCTCCATTCATGGATTTTATCAGAAATTTGGGTCACAATGCCTTGGCTAACGGTCGTAAGAAAATGAGTTCTAGTTTCATATTAAACTAGAAATTGGAAATGAGTGATGAAAGCCATAGAAATAGAGTTGAAGTCACCCTAGGTACCCCAAGGCATTTCGATGTATCATTTAGTGGGAGCACCTCTGAGAGTTCTCAAAAATAGTTGAGGATGGACAAAATCATCAACATATGAATTGGAGGAGCACCAAAGGTAATACATCATCACGTGGGCTTACAAATCCTCCTTTCCTTTTCCCTCCAATTTTGGGCAATCACTTGGAATTTTCGTTGGAACTGGAGGGCAGTACGGTGAATGAAGAATGGGATCATTCATGAGCCTCGAGACATTGGGTAGCTCCAACATAGCCAAGAAATGAAATTTCTTGTTAAACAACATACAGGGCCTCTGAGGAGACCCAAACTGTAGATTCCATCCTTGCTGGTAAGGATTTCTCCCCCACAGTGGAGGATTTGGTCCATATGAAACCTGCTTTTGTCCCCACTAAGGATTCCCTTAATTGTAAGGTGGATTTGGTCTAGGGTAGGCTTGATATAGCCCTACCATATGTCATTGATAAGAATTATACTAGGCAGATGAGTTATAGGGTTGTTGAACCTGTTGACCCTGGATGTAAGGAGATTGACCCTGTTGATGTAGGGGTTGTCCCTGGTGTTGCAAAGGCTTACCTTGCTAATACGCATATAAATATTATTGCTGCAAAGGTTGGAATTACGAGGAAAAAGGTTTAGAGGACTACTGAACAAATTGAGTTTGTGACTGCAAAGGCTATTGTGACTGTGGCAGAGGTTACCCCTGCTACTGTAACAGTTGCCCTTGCTGCTGCAATGCTTTTCCTTGATACTACAAAGATTTCCCTTGCTTTTGTGAACATTTCCCTTGTTGCTACAAAGATATTCATTGTTGCTGCAAGGGTAGATGGATAGTTCCTTGGGCTATGCCTTGAGGGTATTGATAGTTCCCGAATTGGATCTGCCCATATCCACTAGGAATAGTGGATTGAGTAGGTTAGACATAAGGTCTAGTTTGAGGAATGTAAGGTGGATTAATCAAGGCTTGCGAACCATATGGGACATAAGTCGTTGGAGTGGGATGTGTGGCATATAAGGCTATTGATATTGGATGTTACCTAACCCAGATGGACCAGCAGGGTTAGAAATAACACTATAATAAGGTTGATTAAATCCATCCATGTGAGTTTTTAATCCACTCACATTGGTATTTAATGACAAAGAGGAGTATTTGGATCTTTTCCCCTGGGTGGTGGTACATTTTGTCAACTTGATGGAGGGGTAGAAGAACTTACCAAGACTAACTTGACACAGTCATTTGAACTAGAAGTGTCAGTTGAAACAACGAAGTAGGTTGTGACAGAATGGTAGGTTGAACAAGAACTGATGTGACTATAGTTTGTACAGTAGTTCAAGAGGTCATGTTTGGAATGAACGAACCTAATGTAGGCATAGGATTGGAAGACCAATGTTATGAAACCAGCTCACAAAATTATAGGAAAGATAGATGAACAACTTAGAAATAATCCTGTTCGAGGGGGAAACCTCCTTTACATTACACAAATGAATAATTCTTGGATGATACAAATGGCAATACCTTTGTTCTATATATAGGAGTCTAAGCGGTCATAATATAATCAGAGCCGACATAACAATAATAATGTAAGGGCATAATAATAACAATAGTGGGCTTCTTTGGAGCACAATAATAACAATATGGGGACTACATGGGTGCAAAAATATAATAAGGGGGTTGTAATAATAACAATAAGGGATTACACTAGTAGTATAGGGGCCTAACCTGCCCATCTCCTTCAAAAAGTGTTTGATCAGGTGCTCATGTCCTAAGTGTCGTAAAATGCTCAAAATTTAAAGTGCTTAGAACTGGTTCAAAGTTGAATGACTGGAAATTTCTCGTCTTCCTGATTCCGGTGCTGCAAACGGTTCGAAAAATGGTCGCTGTATGAGGAAGTTATGGCAAAGAGAAGAATTTGTCCATAACATTAGAAATTTTAGTTTTTCAAAGAAAATAATTAAAAAAGGAATATTCCGCCTGGCACGAAATCTGAGGAAACCAACGAACATTAAATTTAACTGCAGTTAAGTTGGCATAATTTTGGCAGGAGTGCCAAATTTGGCGGACCCGCAATAATTGGCAGAGCTATCTGGAGTTAACTAAAGTTAGCTGGAGTTTTTCTAGGGAAAAATTGAAGAAACTTTAAATGGCCATAACTTTGGCTAGGAAAGTCAGTTTTGGACAATTTATTTTTTGATTTTGGATATTTTCGACCTTCTGAAGCCATTGGTGCAGGTCTTACAGCCATCTGAGGTCATTTTCAGAGGTTTTGGAGCCGTGAAAGTTCTAGGAGCCACCAAGGCCCAGTTTTGTGAAGATTGTATAGGGTTGCAGGTATCCATTGGAGGTAATCCAATAGTTAATCCTGAAAGATACAAGTGTTTTGAATCTATTTTGACCATCTATTTCTCTTGTAGATTCTTCTATTCAGCTGTATTTTCAATTTGAGCATTTAATAAAAACAAGGACAAGCCCAGTTGGGAGCTTTGGACCCAGCAGACGTAGCCCTGGAGGGGGTGAACTGCTTTATCAACTTCTTTTGCATTTGTGGTTGATTTATTTTGCAGATCAAATTCGTTTTAATGTTTTAAACAATAAAATGAAATAACTCTGTTATGCTTAAATGGGTCATGAAGAGCTGAAAATTTCATGTGTTTTCTTTCTGCAAGACATGGAAATCTTTTAAACATGTTTAATTCTGAATTGAATACCTTGCAAACAAATTTCAAGTAGCTTCAAATTCAGATCAAGTTGGTATCAGAGCTCAGGGTTTTTGTGCAAAGATCTTCTAACTATCCTGCAAAGTATTGATGCTTACCAGGTTGAAACTTAAAAGAGGGGAAGGACAGTTGACTAGAGAACGAGAGAATCCTCAGTCAAGGAAGGCCAGAGAGCCATCACCTCCACCTTCAATTTCACCCTCAAGAGTCTCAGCAGAAACTTCAAGGATGTCTGCACATGAAGGAGAAATTCCTACAGAGACAGATCCAAGAGAAGAAGAAAGAGTCTTCAGAAAGGCTTTCTTGGACCTCACTGAAATGGTGAGGATATTGTACCAAGAAAGAAATGAGAAATTGGCTGGAGAAGGGTCCAAACATCCACATGAAGGAGAGGGATCTTCGGGAGGTAAGAAGGATGATGATCATTCCAAGAAAGGACATGGAGGAAATGGTGATCCACCACCCCCATCTTCACCTTCTTCCTCTTCATCTTCGTCTTCTTCTGTTCATAAGCATAGATCCTCTGGAAAAATTCCTTTTTTGAAGCTTGATGTAAAATTCGAATTACCTATGTTTAATGGTGAAGTGAATGCAGAAAAGTTTGACAATTGGATTAGGCAGTTGGAAGTTTACTTGAGGATCCAAAATATGCATGATGATGCCACAAAGATTCAGTTGGCTTCTTTGAGAATGGATGGAGCAGCACTGGTCTGGTGGGAGGCCAAGACTAAAGAGGAGATCAAGAAATTTGGTAAGGTTACCTTAACATGGCCTGAATTTTTGTTAGCCATTAAAAAACAGTTTTATCGTCTTGCTCACATGCAGAAGGCCATTATGAATTGGCAAAATATCAGACAACTTGAGGGTCAGAGTGTCCAAGACTACACCCAAGAATTCAGGAGAAGAGCTCTCTTGTTAGGAGTAGATTTACAGACCCAAGAAACCTTGTTGAAATACATTGGTGGCCTGCATAGCTACCTTAGACACACCATCTTGATGTTTAACCCTACTAGCCTAGACGAGGTTTGTGTCCAAGCTACCCATTTAGAGGCAAGGGGAAAAATCACATTTGAAGAGGGTAGAAACAAGCCCCCCAAGGGGAAAAACAAAGAGAAAACCTCCAAGGGAAAGAGCAAAAAGAATGCATCTGTCAAACAGGAGAGTGAGAAAGTGATCTGTAAACACTGTTCTAAACCAGGCCATGAGGAGAAAAACTGTTGGAAATTATATCCTGAAAAAAGACCTCAATTTAACAAATCCAAATGGAAACAGAAAACTGTTGCTACTACATCTACACCACAAGATTTATGGGAAGATTCAGGTGACGAAACCAAAATTGCAGCCATGGGTTTGAAAAACGTGAAGGGAATAGAAATTGAAACTCAAGCCAGTACTAGTACCTCAAACTGCCATGTACAAGCTCCTAATGAGGAAGAAAGAATTGAACTGTTTCATGTGAGGGTGGTTTCAAAACATACTAAAATTGACACACTTTTTGATAGCGGGTCACAAGCAAACCTTATATCAGAGGACTTGGTCAAGCAGCTGAAACTTGAGACCGTTCCACATCCGAAGCCATATCCACCTGGATGGATTTGCAAGGATGCAAATTTACAAGTTTCAAGAAAGTGCGCATTGCGCTTTGCAATTACTGCACATTTTATTGACACAGTTGAACTTGATGTGGTACCTTCCGATATAGCAGGAATTGTTTTGGGAAGTCGATGAGCCCCAATTTTCGGTAACAATTTGGGCTCATTTGGCCTACTTACCTTGCTCAATCCTTTATTTTTTATCACTTATGCATCATTTCTTAGTATATTCGTGTTATTTGTAGGAAGAAGGGCAGGCATTATGTCTATGTGGCTAATACATGATGATTTCAGGTTTTTTGACATTAAAGGGAGAAAAGACCACAAAGATGGAGACAAGGAGACAGCCAAGGTGGCATTGTGGGTTTATAGGGAGGCTGTCCACAGCCTTGAATGACCTCCCTCGTGATCTCCACCCCAACTCCGAGCTCCAACAGCTATCACCACCGAGCTAGAAGGCAGCCAACGGATTCTACAGGAACAACAGTTTACTTTTAGTTGGACAGCCAAGCCCCACTAATTGAGGAGGCCAGCTTGGCCCTCATCATGCATAAATATTGAGGCTGTAGCCTTCGATAGACTCTTCAACCTTTGTTATAGATTTTGATTCACGAGCTGTAGCTCTGTTTTTTCTCTTTGTAAGCCAATTTTGGCATGTTGTTAGACTCATGATTATGATATTTTAATAAAAGGCAGGCAGATTTTGATTCAATTCTGAGTTCTTAGAGGAGCTATAGCTCTCAGGTTAGGGCCCAACCTGAGAGCAATAGACCTCCTTTTCTTTGTATTGTTACTTGTCTTTCCTTTCAGCCCTTCATTTCTTGGCTTTGACATGCATTTGGAAAACACAGTCTGTTGATTCAATGTTCTTGATGTGATTAAGTAGGATTAGTTTATGGATAAAGTGCTTTCAGCAGTTTAGATTAGAGTAGGAGGATTAGACTTCATTAGAGTTCCAAGAAAAGGTTGATTGTGCGCTCACTGCCACCTCTGTTTAGAGATTGAGAGTGTAGACCGTGCCAAGCACCAAAAAAACGCAGTTTCATATGTTCATGCAAGCTTTAAAGTTCTATTTCCATTGGTAGAAGCATCCATGCAGTTAGATATTGAGCAATAGCCCTTTGTTTCAGCTCCATGCACGATTTCTCTCTTAACTTACATCGTTGTTCTTTGATTTTCAATGAAACAGATAGAATAGGATGATGAATTCTCGGTTTTGTGCAAGACAGAGGTGATTTGTTTTATTTACACTGCCAACACCACTTCAACACTTCCTTATCCTCCTCAGTCGTCCCTAAGCCATCTCCTTACCTCGCAGCTAGATCCTTTGCCCACCAACTCTTCTATTATCCACGTTGCCTCATCTTTTCGGCCTTCCATTGCCTCTACCCTTCCATCGACCAACCAGCTTTATATACTCTCTTCCCAACTCATCTCGTTGTCCCTGAGCCATCACAAGCTTCCCTTTCATCCTACCTATCCACCCATATAGCTCCTTCATTCCTCCATCACCCAAAACCCCGACCGTAGAACATCTTGTAGAAGTTAGCAGACTTCCTGTAGAAATCCCCAGCTTCCTGTAGGATCCCCTGCAGACATCCTGTAGAAGCCTGCAAACTCAGTTGCCAAGCACCTGAACGTTGGGAACTTCTGTGGAATGATGTTAGGGATCCCTTGGAACCTCTCAGAGTCCTCCTGACCATTTCCAAACCTTCCTCCCTTTTGAACCACCCCTGCACAATCAATACCCAGTAAGAAGCACAACCATAATAACTCCAACCACTTGAGAAAAAATATAAAAACATGTTCTCTTCAATAGAAGTAGTTTAAATTCATGCATCTCATATCACTAGAAGTAATGGCATCATTGTTAGGAGTGGCATTCCCATCATTGCATTGTAAGGATTAAGCTGGTCAGATTAGGGTTTACTAGGGTTTCCATGTTTGGTTGGGTTTCAGTTCATTCTTGCAAAGTAGGTTAATTTCCTTTGAGATAGCCTTCGTTCATCATTTAGAAAGCTTCTTCTGAGAACATATAGAAGTTGGCTTGAGCCCTGGCAGACTTGTGCCAGCTGACCAAGTGACAGCTGCGACAAGAGCTAGTACTTGTGCATACAGCACCGTCGCTTCCAAGTTTGTTACGAACTACCGGGTTGATAAAATTAGAGAAGGAAGCTCCAGGAGTTGTAGCATTATTGCTACAATACTGGAGCCCACCATGTTTTTGGCGTCATTGCCGGGGAAGCGTCAGCGTATTAATTATTTTTTCTTTTCTTCTGTTTTCTTACTCTCGCCTTCTGCCAAGTAGTTTATTTCATTTCCATTCTGCAAAAATAGCATAGACATTTCCTGCTTTCATAGACTAGCATTTCAATTCCGCAATTTCAATTTTGCAAGCATAGATTAGCCTTTCAATTCTACAAGCGTAGACTAGCATTTTCATTCCTGCAATTTCATTTGAGCAAAGTAGGTTAGTTCCTTTCTTCTTTCAATTCCATTCTGCATTTTATTTCAGCAAGATAGTTAGTTGTAGATCAATCTGTTTCAGTTTTGCAGGTACCGAAGAAAAAACAAAAGCAATCAAAAAATTCTTTCCATTTCATGCCTCGTAGGAATCGAGATAAAAAAGGCAAATTCTTACCCAACACCCCCACCACATCACTGAGTCACCCTTATCTCTTCTTCGGTGACAATGATCCAAAAGAACCTATAGGTGAACCTCCTGAGATATACGAAGATCCTATAGCAGAAGAAGAGTTAGAGACCATCCCATCTGAAGTTGTGGCTGACAATAGAGGAGAAGGTGAGAGAATAGAAGGTGCCTTCCCCATCCGAGAAACCAATGGAGACATGAAAATGAAAAACATTAGTCCCTCCGCTCTACCTCACTTCCATGGACTGACCACTGAAGATCCTGATACCTTCCTGTTTGAGTTTTCTGTCCTTTGTAGAACCTATGCCTATATTGAAGATGAGCAAAAGCTGAAACTCTTCCCTTCAACTCTTAAGGATGCAGCATTACGCTGGTTCATGGGCTTACCTAGAAATAGTATCACCACTTGGGCTCAAATGCAGCAAGATTTCAATACCAAGTACCGGGACTACTGTAGTTCCAGGGAAACCAAGGGAGAGATCTTTCGGATGACCATGGGAAATGATGAGTCCTTAGAGGATTATGAGGAGAGGTTCCAACTTAGCTATAAGCGGGCCAGGTGCACACTTGACCCTGAATCCCTCAAGTTGGTCCTGCTCCGAGGAGTCCCTGAAGACCTCTTAGATACCCTTCACATGTTAGCTGGGGGAGATATTTACCAACTGCCTTATGAGGATATCAAGACTGTATTTAGAAACCACTCCAGGGCAGCCCGGAAACGAGCTAGAGGAAACCTCCTCTCAGCTGGTATCCCTTTCTCCAAGCATGAGTTTGCAAATCAATTAGAAGATCTTAAGAGTGAGGTGAGACAGACCATTGCCATGCAACTGGACACATTCAGGATCTAGCAGAAGAAGGAAGAAGCTGAGAGAGCCTTGGCTATCTTCTACCCTAGATGTATAAGGAGACACCCTAAGAACGAATTCCCATTGCATTCGGTTGAAGTGTGTTTCGTTTGTGAGGAGGACCATCCCACAAATCAATGTCCAACCTTACCTGGGCTTAAAGCCATGTACCAAGGGACAGAAGATCCCACTGAACCTCTCTATTTCCTCAACCAAAGGAGGCCACAAGGACCTAGACCTTACCAGCAGGGGATGCAAGGGGCACCCCAAGCTTATTACAGCCCCAACCAATCAACTCCTATGCCTTCCTGGGGCCCCCCTGCTCATCCTTCTTGGTCTATGCCCCCTCCATGGTCTTATCCACCTCAGTACCCTACTTAGCCCACTACTCATTCATATCACTCACATGCCCAGCCACAGCCTTAGTGGAATGCACCTCATTCGAGGTGGAGTCCCCAGTACAACACTCCTCCTGCCATTTTGCCTCCACCGCCAGTTCAACCTCAACCATTACCTCCTGCTCCTCCAAGGCAACCTAAAATGCCTGCTCAACCGAACCCGAACCCCAACAATAGACAGGCCCAGCAGGTATACACTGGGGAAACATCATGCCCTACCTATGCTGTGGAGATCCAGGAGATCAATCTTCGATCTGGAAAGAATCTTCCGGATCGCCAACCTCCTCCCCTAGAGGACGAGGAGGACAAACAGGAAAGTGAACCAAAGGCTATTCCACCCTTTCCTGAGAGACTAACAGCCACCACACAACCCAACGCAGAGGAGGATGAGCTTCTGGGAGAGCTCAAGCAGTTGTGTGTGAAAATACCACTTCTCCAAGCCATCAAGGATGTGCCAATATACAGTAAACTGGTTAAGGAAAAGTGTTTCAAACACCCTGGCAGGCGAAAGAGAGATGCTTCAACCATCAATGTCTTAGGACAACTATTTGACCTTATGTTAGGACAAGTCATCTGCCCAAAGTATCTAGATCCTGGGAGTCCTGTAGTAGATGTCCACAAAAATGGCACTATCATACCTCACACCTTGATTGATTTGGGGGCTGCCATTAATGTGATGACCAGAGATACCATGCTCAAACTCAATCTTCAGGGTTCCTTGAGGAAGACCTCGATAGTCCTGCAACTAGCAGATCGCTCCACTGTGACTCCCGAAGGGATTGTGGAGGATGTCTTGGTCTCTGTTGACTCTTGGGAATACCCTGCAGATTTCTTGGTTCTGCAACCCAAGGCAAAGCTTACTGGATATCCTCTTATTTTGGGAAGGCCTTGGTTAGCCACTGCAGATGCTTACATAAGTTGCCGTTCAGGAAACATGACCATCAAAAATGGTCCTATGTCCAAGCAGCTTGTCCTATACCCTCCTGTGCAACCCTCCTTAGAACATGACTTACCACTATGGTTGGAGGAAGGAGAAAAGCATGAGGTGTACTCAGCACCTTTGTGCACCCTAGATACCACTAGAAGAGACCCCCCAACCGAGGATGACTTGATCGAGACCTTGATCGAGAGTCCACCTTCTAGTGCACTATCCTTAGAGAAATTGGTGGAGGATGCCCAAGCCAGCACCTTAGTGGACCTTTGTGCCACCAACGCTGTCACTCCCAGAGTCAAGAATGTGGAATTCAGCCCTGAGAGAACGTTAAAGATCAGCTCCTCCCTATCTCCTTCACAGGAAAAGGAGCTGTGTAGCTTGTTGGCCAGCCATCTAGATGCTTTTGCTTGGAGCTATAAGGAGATGAAAGGAGTCCATCCTTCGGTCTGTACCCATCACATATACATCAAAGAGGATTGTAAGCCAGTTAGGCAACCTCAGAGGAGAATGAATCCAACCCTTAAGGACATTGTCAAGGAAGAATTGCAAAAACTGCTGGATGCCGGATTCATTTACCCCATCTCAAATAGTGAATGGGTGTCCCCTCTGGTGTTGGTTCCCAAGAAAAATGGAAAATTGAGAATTTGTGTGGACTATCGAGAACTGAACAAAGCTACCAAGAAAGACCATTTCCCTCTACCTTTCATAGATCAAGTGTTGGATGGACTGGCAGGAAAGAAGTTCTTCTCTTTCCTGGACGGGTTTAGCGGGTACAACCAAATCCAAATCAGCCCGGAAGACCAAGATAACACCACCTTCACTTGTCCTTGGGGTACCTTTGCCTACTAAGTTCTTCCCTTTGGGCTATGCAATGCTCCTTCCACCTTCCAGAGAGCTGTCCTGAGCATCTTCTCAGAGCTGGTCCATGATGCGGTGGAAATCTATATGGATGACTTCACCCCTTATGGGTCCAACTTCCAGGAAGCATTGTCCAATCTGGGAAAGGTCCTAACCAAATGCATTGAGATGAACCTGTCCCTTAGTCCCGAAAAATGTGAATTCCTGATGACTGAAGGGACTGTGCTAGGCCATACCATCTCTTGCCAAGGGTTACAGGTGGATCCTAACACAATTGCTCTCATCAAGAAGGTTCCACCTCCCCAAAAGGTAAGGGATGTGCGGAGTTTCTTAGGATTAGCAGGGTATTACAGGAGATTCATTAAAGACTTCAACAAGCTAGCCTCGCCATTGTTTGGCCTGTTGGCAAAAGATGCAGAGTTTAAATGGAATGACGATTGTCAGAGGGCTTTGAATGAATTAAAGGACAAGTTGGTGTCAGCCCCAATCTTGAGAGGGCCAAACTGGGCCTACCTTTCCACATCCACATTGATGCCTCGAACAAAGCCATAGGGGCAGCTTTAGGACAAGTTGAACTAAAACTTCCATGTGCCATTTACTTTGTTAGAAAAAACTTGTCCAAAGCTGAACTGAATTACATTGTAACCGAGAAAGAATTCTTGGTTGTGGTCCATGCACTGAACAAGTTCCGACATTATATTACTGGCTATCAAACCTTTGTACATACGGATCATGCTGCAATTAGATACTTAATGAATAAACCAGATGTGAATGCTCATATTATTAGATGGTTACTTTTGTTGCAGCAGTTTGATTTGACCATTGTTGACAAACCAGGTAAAGAAAATGTTGTTGCTGACTTTTTATCTAGATTGGATTTGTCTGCAGATGAGGATGGAACAGTGGATGACCAGATGCCCGATGAACATCTATTTGCTATCTCAGTACTCTCTCCATGGTTTGCTGATATAGCAAACTACCTTGTTTCAGCACAGTTCCCTTCGCACCTATCTTCAAGAGAGAAGAGAAGAATCATCAGAAAAAGTGCCTCATTTACTTGGATCGGGGGCAATCTGTTCAAGCTTGGCCCTGATCAGATCTTAAGGCGTTGTGTAAGGGAGGAGGAAGTATTTGATATCCTCCTCACCTGTCATGATGGGCCTTGTGGAGGACATTTTGCAGCAAAGAGGACTGCCTTCAAAATCCTGCAGGCGGGTTACTATTGGCCCACACTTCATCAAGATGTCAGAAGATATATCAGCTGATGTGACCAATGCCAAAGAATGGGGAAACTGACTCAAAGGGATGAGATGCCTCTCCAACCTCAAGTGACTTTTGAGCCATTTGAGAAGTGGGGTATGGATTTTGTGGGTCCAATCAACCCTCCTTCGAGGCAAAGGTCTTACATCATTGTGTGCACTGACTACCTGACAAAGTGGGAAGAGACTAAAGCAATCAAAGCAACAAAAGGAGAAAAGGTGGCCGAGTTCTTAAGAGGAAACATCTTCTACAAGTTTGGCTACCCAAGAGAGCTGGTCACCGATCAGGGGCGCCAGTTCACATCCAACCTAATTGAAGACCTACTAGCTCATCACAAAATCAAGCATAGAACTTCCACCCCCTATCATCCACAGGCAAATGGGCAAGTGGAAGTCACCAACAGAGCATTGGAAGGGATTTTGACTAAGGTGGTGAGCAGCAGTAGGAAAGATTGGGCAGATTGCCTGGTTGAGGCCACATGGGCTTACAACACCACTTGGAAGACCACCACCGGCTTCACACCTTATGAGCTGGTCTATGGGAAGAAAGCTTTGTTGTCCATTGAATTTGAATACAACACTTTGAGGATGGCAGCTCAACTGGACCTAGATCTCAGCCATACACAACAAGAAAGGTTATTGCAACTGAATAGACTGGACGAGCACCGAATGCAGGCCCTCCTTCACTCGGAAGTGGTTCAACTTCAGAGAAAGATGTGGCATGACCAACACCTCAATGACAAGCAATTCCAGCCAGGAGATTGGGCACTGTTGTATGACTCCAGGTACAAAGATTTTAAGGGGAAGCTGAGAACCAGATGGTTGGGACCATATGCAGTGGAAAAATGTCATGACAATGGATCTGTTCTTATCCGGACCATTGATGAGGAAGCCATCCCCGTGCTTGTCAATGGGCATCGATTGAAGATCTACAGGAAACCTCTCTCCAGACAAGAGTTCATCAAAACTATGGAGAAATCAGTGTTGGTCATAGAGAAGGGTTCTACCTCTGCTTTGGGCATACCCTGAAAAATATAAAAAAATTAAATAATAAAGATCCTTGGGTGAAAACCTTTCTGAGGCTCCCAAGGCAGGTGGTAGGGGTGAAAACCTCATTGAGGCGCCCCTATTGTCTTTCAAAAAAAAGAGAAAAAAGAGATTTGAAACAAGATCCTTGAGTGAAAACCTCTCTGAGGCGCTTAAGGCAGATGGAAAGGGTGAAAACCTCATTGAGGTGCCCCTGCTATCTTTCAAAAAAAAAGAAAAAAGAAAAAAAAAGAAAAAAAAATAAGCAAAAAAGGCAAGGACAACAAGTTCATAATGTGAAAATGCATGCAGGTTGCAGCTATTCTATGGAGGAGAGGAGACCTCTCAACTCAAAGCCAAGGATCCTTATCATGTTGCCAGGAGACCTCACCAGCACCTCCTCCAAGAATACTCATTTTCTCCAAGGTATGTGCACAATTTCATCACAGCTTGAGTCTTCTATAGGAAGATGCAGACTTTCTACAGGAAGGTGCAGACTTTCTACAGGAAACACAAACTTTCTACAGGAAGTTCTGTATTTCTACAGGAAACTTCCTGTAGAAGTTCGGGACGGCCCAAAATTCATTTTATGAGGAGATCTAATGACCAAGGATCAGTTTGGACGCATGAAAGCTACTGTTGTCACCCTTATACACTGTTGTCACCACTTTCTACCATCCTTGTCGACATGCAATGAAGCTACCTGCACCATCAAAGCAGATCAGTGAGTTATCAAGAGAAAGAAATTTTTAAGATGAAAAAAACGCTGAGATGTCATACCGTATCCATCCCAGCCATCCATGAGCTCTGTGAGCGGGATCGTGAGGCCATTGCCTTCGTCGTGCAACATGCACCCAAGGAGGAAGAAACGGTTACAGGACATCCTGCAGGAGTCCCGTAACAGTTAAGCTCGCTGGAGTGCACACCATTCACAGCGCTTGCCATATGTAACTAAAACGCAGGCGCATGTAGCCGAAGCATCAATCCATCGTCAGCGGCCTATGAATATGAACCTCCAAGCCTGTGCAAATCCACCAGCAACAAATAAATCCACGCATCATCGTCCGAGAACCGAAAAATCCTGTTGCGGCCGCACAGGTAAGTGTCTCGACCCTTTCTTCTGTCAAATTGCATGAATTTTACTTTGAAAATGTTTGCAAGTGTGAAGTGAATGGGTTGAGCGGTTGTTTGGCCATCCGACTGACCACATCGATCAGTTAATGGTCTAGTCAGATGTGTGGGTGGCGGTCGTGGCAAAAGAGACAGACAGTGCGCACGTGAGGGCAATCCCATCGGAAAAAACGAGTTTAACAGAAGAGACGGCGACGGATCTGCGGGGAATGATGCGGCAGTAAGGGAACTCGCAGGCAAATGATGGGATGACGTCGTCCAACGGTCTGGCAGGGACAGCTCACCCCCACGCCACGGATCCCGCCGATTCAAATCTAATCGGCTAGATTGCCACCCCCATGCATTTATCATTCACCGTTTGAGACTCGAGTGATCACCCGGATCCCTCTGCAGCTCGATACTCTGAGTCTTTGGCTATCAGAACGCCTGTGAAGCAATGCCAAGAGCGTAGACCCACTGCAGTATCCCCCGGAAATCGCGCGCTGCTCCTACAGGAAAGCTGTTTCTACAGGAAGTTGGGTTCCTCACGCCAAAAGGTGGCGGATTAAGAAGGTAGGCCTGAACTCTACATGCAATTGGTTTTTGAGGGTGGCAGAATCGTCGTCTATAGTCTGGTCATAGAAAATTTTTGCAAACTTTGTCTGCCGTGCATGAACTGTCGTCCTACAGGATGTCAGTGTAATTAAGCTATGTTAAGGTCCTTAAGGGAAAAGCTTCGTGAATTATATGCATGACAGAAGCGTAATTCTACGCTCTATCCCAGTAGGCCAAATTCCTTTTGCATTCGCCACCTCTAGCTAAAGCAGCAGTTTTTCACCATGTCGGGTGGGTTCATCATAAGGGAACCCACTGATTCAACGAAGTTGAGAGAAAATTCTGAGGTGGTGGAGCTCTTTACATGAGCGCAATGGATATCTTTCTGTGACAAATTTCAGGGTTATGACGACGAAGGGGCAGAAGAGTTTTTGCAAGCTCTGAGGCCGAAATCCAAAACGTTGGCCATCGTTAACTTCAGGGGTTTAAGCCTCAAACTCACCCCGCAATTCATCAGTTGAGTTACTAAGCTCCCAATGGGATTACCATGGGACAAAGAAGAAAGGAAATTGGGCCAACAGGCTAAGAAAGAATTCTTTCCACCAGAGGAGGACTTCTCAGAAGACAAAAATGGGGTTCGTAGAACCAGTTTACTACCACCGTGGAATGAAGTTAGCCTGCAGATTATGAGGTACATCACCTGCGAAGGCCGTTTTAGCATTGTATACGGGTATCACTTTCGGTTACTCACTGAATTAAGGCACCAGATGGATCTACCTGTAGAAAAAAAGCTCAGTCTCCCCTACTTTCTATTACAGTCTCTGATTGAGTGTGCCACCAAGTTGAAAGAAGGCACACCAGACCAGGTAGCCCACCATGGACTGATCAAACTCCTCATGGAGGATGCGCTCCACACATACAAGGTTTCTCTCTCATGGGAAGCCTTCAGAAATTTGACAAAGGATGGGGATATAAAGATGCTGACCGAGGAGCTCGGTTCATCTAACAGTGAGGAGAAAGAGTCAGCGCCCGCGGGAAAGAAAGAAACAGCCCAGAAGACCACGACCACGGAGCAGAAGAAAAAGCAAGAAGAGAAACAAGAGAAAAAGGGTGCCAAAGAGAAAGATGACACACCCATCTTGTCATCAAGAGAGAAAAGGTTGCAAGGAAGAATGGACAAGGATGAGAAGGTCCACATCAGCAAAAGTGCCTCGACAGCAACCGCAGCCAAGTCAAAAAGCAAATCTCATGCAGCAAAGCAAACCAAGGCGGTGACACCTGTTTCTACAGGAAAACCGAAACCAGCTTCTACAGGAAGCCCAAAATTAACCGAAAAAGGGTCTTCTACTGGAAGCCCGAAATTGACTGGAAAAGGGTCTTCTACAGGAAGCCCGAAATTGCCTAAAACAGGGTCTTCTACAGGAAGCCCCGAAAAAGTGAAACCCAAGGAGAAGAAAGCTGACATTCGTGAGAGGGAGGCAGCAGCTGTGCTGGCCACCCTCAGCACACCTCCTAAGCCAAAGGAGAAGAGAAAGAGGGAGACCCCTTAATATTTTAAAGCTTGAAGAAGTGTGAGGATAAAGACGGGTAAGCCACAGCCTCTGTCCAGCAGCCCAATCATCATTGAAGATGCCCCTACTTCGCCCAAGGAAAGGTCCCCCTCGAGGATATCAGTCACCTATGAGAGGGGGAGCCCGAAGAAAACTACGTGGCAAGAAAATTTAGACCAATTGATTGAAAAAGCTCAGCTACAGGTTGCTGAAGATGCTCTATAGGAAACCTTAGCCAGACTTAAAGAAACTAAGAGAATGGAACGAGAAGCACCCTTATCACCACCAAGGGAGAGTGCAGTAGAGCCACCAAAGGAAGTGGAAAAAGAGCATATACCAGAGCCCAGCCCTCAGCCAAGTCTGAGTTCATATTACAACTTTTTAGAGGCTGGCAAAATCATACCTCAGAAATTTACTGTGCCACTGTTTTTTGCATTGGAGGAAGAAAGAGTCCGTACACACACGTGGATGAAGATAGCAAAGTCAAAGGGTGTGGCGGACATAGGTCCCTTACAGGAGCAGCTCAAGGAGGATAGAAGTGAATTTTCCATGGCTAAACATGTGGCAAATTTCCAACGTGTGTTCCTACAGGAAGAAAACCAAAAGCTGAGATTGCAGCTACAAGAGCTAAGGGCAGGGACAGGTACATCCTCCAAGGACACCACAGAAGAACAGCAAGGCAAAAAGGAACTAAACACCGGTCTTGGGGAGCCAACCACACTTCTACAGGAAGCAGAGCAGCAAGCACAAATTGAGGTGCAAGCTCTCAGAGAACAGCTGCAGCAGAAGGAAGCACAATTGGCCTGCATGGCCAGCTCGGCCATGGATGCCATCCAATGCAGGAAACCGGCCAAGTCCTATGGGTTGTACTTGAAAGATCAATGGCTGCAATTCGAAATCAATACCTTGGCGCAAAGAGGTATCTCTCAGCTCCAAGACCCGCAGCAATTCACTGAAGTTTGCAGTACTAGTTCATCAGAGGATAGGGCCAAATTAGCGGAGTTCTACCTCCATAATCTGGCCCTGCCTAATGTTGTTTCATGGGATCCCAATATGGCCTTGGGAGATATGCAATTAATGGCCTTTGCCTCATGGCTAAACCATGAGGACAAAAGAGCAGCAGAAGCCAAAACAATCATGAATCGAGAGCTGAACGAGCCATTGTTCATCAGACCAGAACCAGGGGATCCAGTTGCACTAATCTCTGCACACCAACATTTGTCCACTGACCCTCAAGCTTCATTAATATATATGGATCAACAGGCCCAAGCCATAGCTCACTTTGAGGACATGGAGAGACTGCTAGGAGACAACGTTGTCCAAGCATGCACACGCAGATGGAATACATTGGCACAAAGTCTGAAAATCCGAGAGTACCACACCCCAACTTGGATGAGGGAAGCTCTGTTACGGGTAGCCCTCTATAAGAAATCCATGAAAAACCTCCAGGCCAGTTGGATTGGCCTTAAACTCAGCCCACCACTGCTGCTAGGATTAATGGAAGGCAGTACAGAGAAAGATGATAATGAATAGTGGGAAGAGGTAAACAGAAGGGCTGGGTTTCATATCAGCAAGGAGGACACTACTACAGAAGCTTGGGATGTAAGGGTAGCAGTCAAAGCAATGAAGGATGAAGAGTTGGACTAGTTGCTCAAGGATGAGAAAATATTTTAGCTGGGGGGTGATGATGACCCCCAATTTTTGGTAACAATTTGGGCTCATTTGGCCTACTTACCTTGCTCAACCCTTCATTTTTTTATCACTTATGCATCATTTCTTAGTATATTCATGTTATTTGTAGGAAGAAGGGCAGGAATTATGTCTATGTGGCTAATACATAATGATTTCAGGTTTTTTGACATTAATGGGAGCAAAGACCACGCAGATGGAGACAAGGAGACAACCAAGGTGGCATTGCGGGTTTATAGGGAGGCTGTCCACAGCCTTGAATGACCTCGCTCGTGATCTCCACCCCAACTCCGAGCTCCAACAGCTATCACCACCGAGCTAGAAGGCAGCCAACGGATTTTACAGGAATAGGAGTTTACTTTTAGTTGGACAGCCAAGCCCCACTAACTGAGGAGGCCAGCTTGGCCCTCATCATGCATAAATATTGAGGCTGTAGCCTTCGATAGACTCTTGAACCTTTGTTATAGATTTTGATTCACGAGCTGTATCTCTGTTTTTTCTCTTTGTAAGCCAATTTTGGCATGTTGTCAGACTCATGATTATGATCTTTTAATAAAAGGCAGGCAGATTTTGATTCAATTCTGAGTTCTTAGAGGAGCTATAGCTCTCAGGTTAGGGCCCAACCTAAGAGCAATAGACCTCCTTTCCTTTGTATTGTTACTTTTCTTTCCTTTCAGCACTTCATTTCTTTTCTTTGACATGCATTTGGAAAACACAGTCTGCTGATTCAATGTTCTTGATGTGATTAAGTAGGATTAGTTTATGGATAAAGTGCTTTTAGCAGTTTACATTAGAGTAGGAGGATTAGACTTCATTAGAGTTCCAAGAAAAGGTTGATTGTGCGCTCACTGCCACCTCTGTTTAGAGATTGGGAGTGTAGACCGTGCCAACCACCAAGAAAACACAGTTTCATATGTTCATGCAAGCTTTAAAGTTTTATTTCCATTGGTAGAAGCATCCATGCAGATAGATCTTGAGCAATAGCCCTTTGTTTCAGCTCCATGCACTATTTCTCTCTTAACTTACATCACTGTTCTTTTATTTTCAATGAAACAGATAGAATAGGATGATGAATTCTCGGTTTTGTGCAAGACAGAGGTGATTTGTTTTATTTACACTGCGTAGCACCACTTCAACACTTCCTTATCCTCCTCAGTCGTCCCTAAGCCATCTGCTTACCTCACAGCTAGATCCTTTGCCCACCAACTCTTCTATTATCCACGTTGCCTCATCTTTTCGGCCTTCCATTGCCTCTACCCTTCCATCGACCAACCAGCTTTATATACTCTCTTCCCAGCTCATCTCCTGTCCCTGAGCCATCACAAGCTTCCCTTTCATCCTACCTATCCACCCATATAGCTCCTTCACTCCTCCATCACCCAAAACCCCGACCGTAGAAAATCCTGTAGAAGTTAGCAGACTTCCTGTCGAAATCCCGAGCTTCTTGTAGGATCCCCTGCAGACATCCTGTAGAAGCCTGCAAACTCGGTTGCCAAGCACCTGAATGTTGGGAACTTCTGTGGAATGATGTTAGGGATCCCCTGGAACCTCTCAGAGTCCTCCTGACCATTTCCAAACCTTCCTCCCTTTTGAACCACCCCTGCACAGTCAATACCCAGTAAGAAGCACAATCATAATAACTCCAACCACTTGAGAAAAAATATAAAAACATGTTCTCTTCAATAGAAGTAGTTTAAATTCATGCATCTCATATCACTAGAAGTAATGGAGTCATTGTTAGGAGTTTCATTCCCATCATTGCATTCTAAGGATTAAGCTGGTGAGATTAGGGTTTACTAGGGTTTCCATGTTTGGTTGGCTTTCAGTTCATTCTTGCAAAGTAGGTTAATTTCCTTTGAGATAGCCTTCGTTCATCATTTAGAAAGCTTCTTCTGAGAACATATAGAAGTTGGCTTGAGCCCTGGCGGACTTGTGCCAGCTGACCAAGTGACAACTGCGACAAGAGCTAGTACTTGTGCATACAACACCGTCGCTTTCAAGTTTGTTACGAACTACCGGGTTGATAAAATTAGAGAAGGAAGCTCCAGGAGTTGTAGCATTATTGCTACAATACTGGAGCCCACCAAAAGTCCTTGTTTGATAGGAAAGCTATCTTTCATCGCCATGAAAAAAATATCATCTGTTCAAAGATGGCAAGGATTTCATTGTTAGAGGTCATCGCAAGAAGACAAATATAGCGATGGTGAATGCAGGACAGGTAAAAAGGCTGGTCAATTCAATTAAGAATTTTGTTCTTCTTATGATTAAGCCCAAGGTTGATGTGAATCATGAGTCATTTGACAATTGTGATCCAAAACTTAAATCAGATCTGTATGATGTAGTTTATGCATATCATGAGATGTTTCGGGAGCCTACAAGTTTGCCTCCTAAGAGGGAGATTCAGCATGAAATCCATTTGCATCCAGATTGTCCTCTTCCAAACATAGGCATGTACAACATGTATATTATGGAGAATTCTGAAATAAAGAAGCAAATCAAGGACTTGTTGGACAAGGGTTTCATAAGGCCAAGTACTTCGCCATGTGGGTCACCGATTGTATTGATTCCAAAGAAAGATGGCACTTGGCGTATGTGTGTTGATTTCAGGGCCTTGAACAAGATAACGGTAAAGAATTGTTACCCACTCCCAAGAATAGATGATTTGCTAGATCAGCTGAAAGATGCTCGATATTTCACTGAGCTAGACTTGTGTAGTGGATATCATCAATTAATAATTGAAGAAAGTGACATTTGGAAGACAACCTTTAAAACCAAACAAGGACTCTTTGAGTCGCTTGTGATGTCGTTTGGTTTGTGCAATGCATCTGCAACTTTCATGCGGGTAATGGATGATGTCTTGCATCCTTTTCTTGATGATTTTGTTATTGTCTACTTAGATGACATCTTAATTTTCAGCAAGTCAGAGAAGATCATGTCATGCATGTTAGGAAAGTACTTGATGTTTTGAAGAAGAATCAGTTATTTCTTAAAATGTCAAAGTGTGAATTTGGAAAGACTTCTTTGGTTTATTTGGGACACGTAGTAGGAGGAGGTGCTTTGAGAATTGATCCTGCTAAGATTGAGGCTATTGCGAAGTGGCCTACTCCCAAATCCATAACAGAGGTAAGAATTTTTTTGGGTGCAGCTCAATATTGGAGGAAGTTTATCTCTAACTTCTCTTCTATAGCAGCTCCTATGCATGCAGTGACAAGTGTGAAGCATGATTTCCAATGGGGAGGCAAGCAACAAAAAACTTTTGAATCTTTGAAAAAGAAGATTAGTTCAGTTCCAGTCCTTGCATTACCGGATTTGAGACAACCATTTGAGATACAAACTGATGCTAGTGATTATGCTATGGGTGCAGTTCTTCTACAACATGGTAAGCCTATTGCTTTTCATTCTGAAAGTTTTAATGGTGTTGTTGTAAATTATCCTAGATATGATAAGGAGTTGTATGCATTGGTACAAAGCGTCAAAAAGTGGAAACACTACTTGATGGGCAAAGAAATTGTTATACATTCCGACCATCACCCCTTACAGTACTTGCAATCACAAAGCAAGTTACAACAGTCACGACACTTCAGATGGATGGGCTTCTTGCAACAGTTCCATTTGGTAATAAGGTATAAGAAAGGTACTTTGAATAAGGTTGCTGATATGCTTTCAAGGCCCATTATTGGTGTTGTTACTTTACTTAAGAACAATATGCATCTGATGATGACTTTAAAGATGTGTATGCTAACTTGAGTAAAGGAAATAATGTAGAGGAAAATGACTATCACATGCATAACAATTTGTTGTTTCATTTGGGCAAGTTGTGTATACCACACGGGGAGAGGATAAATGTCATAAGAGAAGCTCATTCTTCTCTTATTGCTGGCCATTTTGGTGTGAGAAAAACATTTGCCCATCTACAGAGGTATTGCTATTGGCCTCGCATGGTAGATTCTGTTTCAAGGTTCATAAGAGGTTGTTCATTATGTGCTACAAGCAAGCCTAGCAACAGGAAGCTTGGTTTGTATACTCCTTTGCCGGTACCTTCTAGACCATGGGAGAGCATCTCTATGGATTTTGTAGGAGGTTTGCCAAAATCTCGAAAGCAGCATGATTATTTATATGTAGTAGTTGATCGTTTCAGCAAAATGTGTATACTTATGCCTTGTAAGAAAACTATAAATGTTGAACAAACTGCTGAATTATTTTTCCATCATGTATGGATTCACTTTGGTTTGCCTACTTCCATTATTAGTGACAAGGATTCCAGATTTGTGGGGAATTTTTGGTCCAACCTATGGGAGATGATGGACACAAAGTTGAAGAAAAGTACTTCTTTCCATCCTCAAACAGATGGACAAACCAAAGTTGTGAACAGAACCATTGTGCACCTCTTGAGAGGTTATTGCAGCAAGCATCCCAAGCTTTGGGATGAACATTTTCACTACATACATCATGCTTACAATCGTGCCAAGCACCCTTCCGCAAACACCTCACTGTTTGAAGCTTGTTTTGGTTACTTTCCAAAATCACCTCTTGATTTCATTCTTGAGAAAGATGTTGCCATTGAGGGACATAGTGACATTGACAAAGCTCGTTCATTCATTGAAAGAATTCAGCAAATACATCAGCAAATTCAAGAACAGCTTGAGAAGAGTCAAGGCAAGTACAAGGAAAGACATGACAAGCATAGAGTCGATCACAAGTTTCAAGAAGGAGATGAGGTATGGCTGTACATTAGTAAGGAAAGGATGCAAGGAGAAGGTAAAACACTGAAGCCTATTCGTTATGGTCCATTCAAAATCCTCAAGAAGGTTGGAAATAATGCTTTTCAATTAGATTTGCCTTCCTACATGCAAATGTATTCTGTTGTCAATGTGGAGAACTTACGTTTGTATGAACCTCCTTTGATTGTTGATCACAAAAGTTCTGTTCAGCTGCCATCTATAGAAGATTTCTCGCCAGAATTCTTAGATGAGCTGAAAGAAGTTACAATCCTTGACAGAAGGACACGCACTTCAAGAAGGGGTAGTGTAGATTATGTTCGAGTTGGATTCAAAGGTAGTAAACCGAACACGGCAAAGTGGATGGAGGTGGACAGAGTGAGGGAGCTGTACCCTTACCTCTTTAACAGGTAGTTGAAGGCTTTTGGGGTCCAAAAGCTTCCCAATGGGGAGGCGTGATTACGTGCTCATGTCCTAAGTGTCGTAAAATGCTCAAGATTTAAAGTGCTTAGAACTGGTTCAAAGTTGAATGAATGGAAATTTCTCGTCTTCCCGATTCCGATGCCACAAACGGTTCGAAAAATGGTCACCGTATGAGGAAGTTATGGCAAAAAGAAGAATTTGTCCATAACATTAGAAATTTTAATTTTTCAAAAAAAAAATTAAAAAAGGAATATTTCGCCTGGGATGAAATCCGAGGCAACCACCAAACATTAAATGTAACTGCAGTTAAGTTGGCGGAATTTTGGCAGGAGCGCAAAATTTGGCGGACCTGCCATAACTGGCAGAGCTATCTGGAGTCAACTAAAGTTAGCTGGAGTTTTTCTAGGGAAAAACTGAAGAAACTTTAAATGGCCATAACTTTGGCTAGGAAAGTCAGTTTTGGACAATTTTTTTTTTGATTTTGGGTATTTTCGACCTTCGGAAGCCATGGGTGCAGGTCTTACAGCCATCTGAGGTCATTTTCAGAGGTTTTGGAGCCATGAAAGTTCTAGGAGCCACTAGGGTCCAATTTTGTGAAGACTGTATAGGGTTGCAGGTATCCATTGGAGGTGATCCAATAGTCAATCCTGAAGGATTCAAGTGTTATGAATCCATTTTTACAATCTATTTCTCCTGTAGGTCCTTCTATTCAGCTTTATTTTCAATTTGAGCATTTAATAAAAACAAGGACAAGCCCGATTGGGAGCTTTGGACCCAGCAGACGTAGCCCTGGAGGGGGTGAACTGCTTTATCAACTTCTTTTGCATTTGTGGTTGATTTATTTTGCAGATCAAATTCATTTTAATGTGTTAAAAAGTAAAAGAAAATAACTCTGTTATGCTTAAATGGGTCATGGACAGCTGAAAATTTCATTTGTTTTCTTTCTGCAAGACACGGAAATCTTTTAAACATGTTTAATTCTGAATTGAATACCTTGCAAAAAAATTTCAAGTAGTTTCAAATTCAGATCAGTGTTGTCCTCAACACTTGAGTAGTTTTTGATGATTCTGTAAAAAATTCTTGTCATCCAATGTGGAATATTCAATGGGTAAGTTCTTCCACTTGATGACATACTCTAAAATTGATCGATTTCATAGCTGTTGGGTTCTTGCTTCTATGACTGCGCCACTTTCCAATATGATTTTTCCTTCCTCCTCAAGTTATGGAAATATTACCTGAATTGGGATCTTTTGCAACTTTTGAATTAGTGGCCACACTTCTTTGTCCTTATTCCATTCATCCCTTTCTTCATTTATCTAATCTGGTTGGATAATAGGAATAACACAAAACAATGCTTCCACATCCTCATCCTTTCTTGAGAGTGCATCTATAACAAATATTTTCTTCCCTTTTCTGTAGATGGTGTCAAAGTCATAACCCAACATATTTTTGACCCATTTTTTTTGTTCTTCTAAAGATAATATTTGTTCTAAAAAGTATTTAAGACTATCATGATCCATTTTTACCTTGAAGTGTCTTCCCACTGGGTAAGGTCACCATTTCTTAAGTGCATGTAGTATTGCCAACATTTCCTTCTCATAAATAGCTTGCTTGAGATGTAGCTGTAAAAATTCCCAATCACCTACATCAAAAAAAATTCGCTGCAATGTTGATCTACCTGTTGTTTCATTTGATTCTACACCAAAGTAGCATCATCCTTTAAAAGTTGGAGAACTTGTTGTTGATGCTCGATGTGGTCTTTCACTGCTTGAACATTTTTCTTCTTGATATGTCTTTCAATCTTGAGAGTTTGAATTGTGGTAATTTTTTCCAATGCTTTACAAGACATGGTCAGATTCATTTCTTGATGCTTGATGTGATCTTTCACTTGAACATTTTTCTTCTTGATATGTCCTTCTATATTGATAGTTTGAGTAGTGGTAAATATGGCCAATGAATTACAAGATATGGTTGGATTCATTTCTTCTTTCTTCATGTGATATTTCACTTTGTGAATCTTTTTCTTCTTAACATGGCCTTCTATCTTGAGAGCTTGAGGAGCAGTAATTCTTTCCAATGCTTTACAAGATATGGTCAGATTCATTTCTTCTTTCTCTGCGATTAGATCCTGGTGTATATCCTCTTCTTTTGTTGTTTCTTGATCCTTTTGTTCCTCCTCTTAATAATCTATGTAAAATAATTTCTTCTCAGCACACTTATGACCTTTAGTGCATTTTCTATCACAATTGTAACAAAGCCCCTTTTCTCTTTTTTCTTCCAATTGTTTTGGTGTAACCCTTGTAGGTTGTGGAAGGCTAGGAGAAACAACACTTGCATAATTATAGTCATGAGTGATAGGATTCCTTGTTTCCAAAATTTTGCATTCAATTTTTCTTGCCCACCTGAATGCCTTCTCCAATGAATCAGGTTCTGAAAGATGAACCTCATGTTGAATGTTATTGTTTAAAGTACCTATGAAGACATCAATCTTTTGCTTCTCTAGAATATCATTTACCCTTATATTCAATTTTTGAAAGTCCTAAATGTGCTCTACCATTGAACACGTTTGTTTCAGATTTATCAATTGGATAAAGAAGGTGTTTCTCTTTGTATCCTCATAATGTGCTATCATTTCCTCCGTGAAAATTGAGCATGTGACAAGTGGTTTACGAGAACAAAGCCCTTTATACCATAAAAATTGATTCGGTTTTAAATAATTAGGTGCAACACATACCTTTTGTAATAGTGGTACACTATGTAGATCAAAATATTTCTCCATATGTAGTATCGAATTTACCGAATCCTTGCCATCAAACTTCCTCATCTCGCTTTTTCTTGACTTTAGGAGCTTGATCTTGAAACCACTGTAACTCTACATTTTCAGATTTTTAAGTTCTAAAATTTCGGTCTATAATATCCCTTTGAGTCCTCTTTCTAACTCCACAAGTTTGATCAATATTGGATTCTCTAAGGAAGAGTTATGCCAAATCTCCTACGGTGACCTTCTTATAGACTTGTTCAGTAGAGAAAACTTGTACGATGTGCTGCGGGTCATTGTTTCAACCTTAGGTTATGAAAAGGGTGTCAAAAAAACTACATTCCATCCTCTTTTTGTAACTTTTTACAAAGATTCAATTTGATGCTCAGAGAGAATGTTATGACGATTTTTCCAAGCTAACTTATTTGGAATGTAATTTGGTGGTCTACCAAAACCCTAACTTCCTTAGATTATATCTCTGAAAATATAGTGCGAGAGGATACGCAGCTTAGAGCCGAGGTTTAGACCGATCTCTTCTCAAATGGGCTTTCTTTTAGTTTCTAAAACTTCATAGCAAAAGCGTTATAGATAAAATTACACAATGACTTGTTTGGAGCAGCGAAACCCTAGAATCCAAAGCTCTGATACCAAATGTTATGAAACCAGCTCATAAAAAGATAGAAAAGATAGATGAATGCCTTATAAATAAGCCTCTTCGAGGGGAAACCTCCTTTACATTACAAAAATGAACAATTCTTGGATGATACAAATGACAATACCTCCTTTCTATATATAGGAGTCTAAGGGGTCATAATATAATCAGAGCTGACATAACAATAATAATGTAAGGGCACAATAATAACAATAGTGGGCTTCTATGGGGCACAATAATAACAATATGGGGACGACATCGGTAAAATAATATAATGAGGGGGTTTTACTAATAAAAATAAGGGTTTACACTAGTAGTATAGGGGCCTAACCCTATACTATCTTGAGGGGGTTGTACTAATAACAAATGAAAAATTCTTGGATGATACAATTGACAATACCTCCTTTCTATATATAGGAGTCTAAGGGGTCATAATATAATCAAAGCCGACATAACAATAATAGTGTAAGGACACAATAATAACAATAGTGGGCTTCTATGGGGCACAATAATAATAATATGGGGACTACATGGGTACAACAATATAACGAGGGGGTTGTACTAATAAAAATAAGGGCTTACACTAGTAGTATAGGGGCCTAGGGTTTACACTAGTAGTAGATGGATAGTTCCTTGGGCTATACCCTAAGGGTATTGATCATTCCCAAATTGGATCTCCCCATATCCTCCAGCAATAGCGGATTGACTAGGTCAAACATAAGGTCCAGCTTGAGGAATCTAAGGTGGATTAACCAAGGCTTGCAAACCGTATGGGACATAAGCCATTGGAGTGGGATCTGCACCATATAAGGCTACTAATATTAGATGTTACATGACTCGGATGGACCGACATGGTTAGAAGTAACACCATAATAAGGTTGATTAACTCCAACCATGTGAGTTTGTAAACCACTCACATTCGTTTTTCCTAACAAAAGAGGAGTATTTGGATCTTTTCCCCCAAGTGGTGGTACATTTTGTCAACTTGATGGAGGGGTAGAAGAACTTACGGAGACCTGACCTGATACACTCAATTGAACTGGAAGAGTTAGTTAAAAAAACGAATTATTTTGTGATGATATGGTAGGTTTAACAGGAATTGATGTGACAATAGCTTGTATAGTAGTTGAGGAGGTTATGCTCAGAATGAACAGACCTGATGTAGGCATAGCATTGGAAGACAAAATAGGATTTTGATACAATGATGAGGCACTAGGAGTACCCAATACTAACTAAGCTAAAGTAGTATAACCATGTGCAACATGGGTCCACTAGTTTTACGATAGGTGACATACAAGAATCTTAATATATAAGGAAAGCCTTCTGTAAAAAATTCAAATTGTTGTTCATCATCGATGTGAGGAGTATGGGTAGCGGAAACTTTCCAATGACCCAGAGGAGAGACTTGGATTTCACCTTCCAATTCCATAGATGGAAATAATTGGTGATGAGGAACCCATGATGTATGAGTAGATAGCTCCGAAGTAATTCTAGTAGCATCATATAGACTATAAGGGTGGTAAGGAGATATCAAATAGAATCAAACAATGGATTCGAGGAAAAGACACCAAGCCTCTATGGATTCTTAGGACTCTGCGGATTCTCGGAGGAATATGGATTAGATTCTTGAGGTGACCACGAATCTAATGGTGGTAGACGAGAAGAAAAAGGTTGGATACTTGGAATGATACAAAGTACAAAACCTTGATCCTCAAGTGACTGAGGAAGTTCCAGAAGAAATCCTTGGGAGGACCTTTTAGTATTAGATAGTGAAGGGGAACTATGACTTGAACTCAATGGTAAGCCACGCTGACTTCCTCTCAACAGCAAAAAGGGAAAGGATATTCATTTAGGGCTTTTAACAAACCCCGAAATTAAGAGGGGATTACTCAATATTTGTCCAAGAAGGAACTGCTTGGGTTCAACATGTTTATCGTGTGCATTTATTTTTAGAAACAAAATCTTTTCCTTTTCATTTTTTAAGAGTCGAGAAAAGGGTGATAAGGTGACTATAGGCGCTTTTGATGATTTTACGATCTTGAAAGGACAAGTTTCTCAATAATCTTTTCAAATTCCATGAGTTAGAACATATCGAAATGACTTCTTAGGTGAATCTAGGTAAAAGGAGTACCAAGTAACCATGAATTGAAATATACACCTCAACAAATAAATCTACTAAGGACTTGACATACGTGCAGGTAATCTCCCTAAATGTTGTGTTCAGAGTATCACATTTACAGGGTGGTAGACTTGGCTTCCTATGGATAAAGGCCTGTAACCTATGGCGGTCTCCTTGTTAGTGTTGTCTAATGTTGAAGAGAATGACAACTGCTAAGTTTTAAAGATGTCAGAACACGTCTCTAACCTAGACCACTAAATATAAATGTTAATGCTTCAAATGCTCCTTAGATTAACTGTTATATAGTTAAAGTTGATCTTGGAATTATGTTTCAATTTGAAGGCCTTAATGATGTTACATGTTCCTAAAATGAAAACTAGATGATGACATGAAATCCTTCAACTTGATGAAATCTATATATGTAGGGAAGAAGATCACTCAAATCATGCATCAAACAAAATACAAAAGTGCATTCATGACAATATTCAAATGGTAAATGAAAAATATGAAATATAATCTTTCATATGATAAGAAAATGCAATGGCAAAAGAAATCCTAAAGGAATTTTTTCTTAAGATATAATGATTATTTTTTCTCTTTTTCAAAAAACAACTAACTTAATCTAGTGTAAAAAAGGAGAATGCAAGCAAGAAAACAAATATGAAAATATATTTCACATCAATTATTTGAATGCAACTTAAAATGCTTCAGAAACTATGAAAATAATAACACTTTCACTTCTCTTTTAAAAACAAAAAAAAAATCAAATAAAACGCTTATTTTTTATTCAAATGAGACAATTGATTTGTAACCTATCATTTGTCAAACATAACTTAAGCAACTTTCACAATATCTACTAATGAAAACAACTTAAGATGAAAGAACCGAAAAGTGATTTGCAAGGTATGTTTGAAAACACAAATACTCTTTAACACAGGCTATTGATATTTGATCTCTGATGGGAAGACTAACGAGTGGACGAAGGTTGACCTAGAAGACCTAGAAACCCTAAAAGAATAATCAAAATTCAAAGACGCTCAAACCAAGTTAAAAGACAATTGCAATCATACAATAAAAAATTCAATGAAAATGACACTAGTAAATAACTGGAAGAAGGCAAACATAACTGAAAATAAGAAGGAAAACCCTACATTTCTTAATCCTCTACAATCATTGCACCTGTAAAGAGGAAAGTAGTGATCATCGCTATTGTAATAAAAAAACCTTCCATGTCATCATGACTATCAGGGTCAAACCCATGATGGTTAAGAAAAACAAAAGAGAAATTCAAGTCTTCAAGAACAGCTCAAGTTAAAAACCTTCATACATCAAACAGAAACTGACACTTACTACATACAAGAAATGAAGTCTAAAAATGAATGGTTGATCAAACTTGTCAAATAGCGAGGTGAAGGAATGGAAGGAAAGGGTCATAGGATCCACAATGGATTCACAATTTTGTTGACATGGTTAATCCTCCCCGTGGATAGAGACGATCCCTCTAGCCCAATGAGTGGGTCTAGCAACTGAAGTGACAATCAACTAGACATCTTAATGGACTATAATTGAAATGTAGAATGAGAGATGACTTGCCTCGCTCTAATGTTATTCAGATTTCCTTTGTTGAGAGCTTCAAACCACTTGTGTCATGTACTTGTTCCAGCTTCTTTCAACGCTTATGTACCTGCAGTGGTCAAGAGAAAAAAAATCATGCCAACACCAATAGAAAAAATAATAATAACTTACTTATCTTGTCAAGGAACGCCAGGCTAATACATACATGAACATATATATTTTGAGAAGATGAACCAGCAATTGTATATTATTTAAATAATAAAGGGAAGCTTAAAACCATAACCTTGATGTTGAAAGGCTCTCCTTGAGTGGTAATGCAATTCGAAGCCAAGAAACTCTCCAAAAAATCCTTCTCCACTTGTCATTAATAGCTTGTAAGCAGAAGCTTATCATAGGGGTTCAAATGGACATAGACCAACCATTTGGGAAGGGGAGAAGAGGAATTTATAGGATGGGAGAGGGAGTTAGGACACCTCCAAAGATAGGATTATGCTCACATCTCAAGGAGGTATCTCATAGGGATGAGGTAAATAGGTCATGTTAGGAGGATTCAACCTCATCTATCCGAAACCACATCCTCTTGCTACTCTGGAAGCTTCTAGATCATGAAGCTTCTCATCCTGTTTGGAAAAATTAATGTTTTGGGAGCATCATGGTTATGGAAGGGAATAGAGTGACACCATCATGGGTGAAACATGGTGCAATAAGCGACCATCATGGTTTTTGGCTTCATAAGGAAAATGACCATTATTTTACGGTTTTTAGAGTTATTTCTTTAAGGAAAGATCCAGACATTTTCCAAGAAAATTTAAATGGGATATCTGAACTGTGTACATTGATGAGTATATTGTATAATGATAATGTTTTGGGCACCTCAGGGTATGTCATAGGGAAGTGCAGGAGGAGTGACAAAATATTGTTTAAAACCTTCCTCATCAAGTTCTGGTAATATTGTTTAAACTGGGAGCTTGTCACCTATAACCTTCTTTAAACATGAAACATGGAAAACTTGGTGCACTCGGCAAGCTACAGGAAGCTCCAGTTTGTATGCCATAGTACCAATATTTTGCAACACTCTGTATGGACCATAATCCTTTGGTGATAATTTATTATCCTTCTTATCTTGCTTGAGGGACATCTATTTATATGGTTGTAGTAGTAGGAATACCCAGTCACCTACATCAAAATGTGTTTTGTTGCAATTTTGATCTTCCTATTGTTTCATTCTATTTTGTGCCAAAGTGAGGTTATCCTTTACGAGTTGGAGAACTTGTTATTGATGCTCGATGTGATCTTCCACTTCTAGAACCTTATAATTTTCTCTTAAATATGATGTGATGGATGGTGGATGATATCCATAAAGTGCCATAAATGGGGTCATTTTTGCTGCAATATACCACCATTCAGCCAGAGGAAACCATTTGACCCATTATGTCTGTATATCAAAGACAAAGAGACAAAGATATCCTTCCAAACATTTTTTTACTATCTCAGTTTGCCCATCACATTGAGGATGTTAAGATGATCTATGAGATAATTGAGTACCAAGACAAGTAAATAAATATGTCCAAAAATTTCTAGTGAAAATGGGATCTTTATCGCTTACAATAATCTTTGGGTTTCCATGTAGCTTTTGAATTATTTCCGTAAATTCCATAGAAATTGTACATGCTTTAAATGGATGAGATGATGCAAAAAGTGTGCATACTTGGTAATTCTTTCAACTACCACCACGATAACACTCTTTCCTTCAGGCTTGGGTAAACATGTGATAAACTCCATTGAAACCTCGTCCCAACATTGGCTTGGAATGGATAAAGGTTGTAATAGACCTGGGGTCTTAATTGTTTCAACTTTATTTTATTGGCAAACAAAACATTCCACAAAAAAAATTTGAATATGTGATTTAAGGCCATCCCAAAAAAATTTCTTCTTAACCTTATGGTAAGTTTTTGAAAACCCTGAGTTTCATCGTAAGGGAGAAGTCTACAATTCAATAAGAATATTTTTTTTGAGTTTGGAATTCTTACATAGGTATAAGCGATGTTTTTACCATAACGAATCATTTTTACAGCTAAATGTATGAGATGTATTGGGATCTTGTTGTAACTTTTGAATGAATTCCCACACTTCTTCATCATTCTTCCATTCATCTCTTTCTTCGTTTATCCAATCTCGTTAGATAATAGAAATGGCGCAAAGTAATGATTCCACATCCTCATCATTTCTTGAGAGTGCATCTGCCACAACATTTTTCTTTCCTTTTTTGTAGATGATTTCAAAGTCATGACCCAACATCTTTGTGACCCATTTTTTCTGCTCTTCTGAAGATAATATTTGTTCTAAAAAGTATTTAAGACTATCATGATCTATTTTTGCCTTGAAGTGTCTTCCCATTAGGTAGGGTCACCATTCCTTAAGTGCATGTAGTGTTGCCAACATTTGTTTCTCGTAAATAGCTTTGTGTAAATAATTTCCTTTGATTGGACCTCTTTCAAAAGAAATGGGGCTTTCTTCTTGGATTAAAATAGTACCAATTCCATTTCCTGAGGAATCACATTCCACAATAAAGGTTCTTGTGAAGTCCGATGTAAATAAGAATAGTGCTTGGCACATTGCCTCTTTAACATGTTCAAAGGCCTTTTCTTCTTCTGGAGTCCATGAAAATGCACCTTTCTTGAATAATGTTGTTAGAGGTGCTGCTATTCTCCCATAATCCTTGAAAAACTTTCACTAATACCTTGCCAACCCAAGAAATCCTCGCAAATTCTTTATGGATGTGGGGATTTTCTATTCCTTAATGGAGTTAATTTTTCTACGGTATACCTTAACACCTTCATGAGATAAAATATGACCTAGATGTTCCACCTCTTATACTATAAAGAAACATTTGGAGGTTTTTGCATATAATTGTTTCTCCTCCAGTAGTTTGCGCACCTTGTCAACATGTTGAACATGATCATTCCAAGACTTGTTGTAGATTACAATATAATCAAAAAATACTAAAATAACTTTTCTAAGGAAGGTTTTGAAAATGGAATTCATCAAACGTTGAAATGTAGAAGGTGCATTGGTAAGGCCAAAAGTCATGACCAAAAATTCATAATGACCCCCATGAGTTCTAAATTTTGTTTTCAGAATGTCTTTAGTCTTCATTTTTATTTGATAATATCTTGAATGAAGATCCAACTTGGTGAAGTAAACAGATCCATGAAATTCATCCAATAATTCGTCAATGACAGGAATGGGAAATTTTTCTTTAATAGTGAGCTTATTGAGCTCCCTATAATTTAGACAAATACATCATGATCCATCCTTCTTGTGCACCAATACTACTGGAGCAGAGAAAGAACTTTGAGTAGGTTGAATTATACCAGGCTCTATCATATCTGCAACCATACATTCAATTTCACTCTTTTGGGCATAGAGATATCTTTAAGGCCTAATATTTGGAGGAACGCTTCCTGGAATCAAATGAATAGCATTATCATGATCATGAAGAGGTGGTAGGCCTTTGGAAGTCTCAAATACCTTGGAATGATTGTCCAAGACTGTTTAGATATCTGGAGAAATAGATGATTTCGATGTGGGAACCTCTAGCGAACATAATTGTGAAACTACGCCTTGTTGTTCTTTCTTTAGAAGCTCTATCATTTTGTTAGAGATGATTATCTTTCCCAGTTTCACTACAATGCGCATTAATTAAGCTTCCTTTCCTTCTGAACAAAATTTCATGAAATTTTCTCGAAAATTAAAAGCTATTGTACCCAAGGATTGTATCCATTGGACTCCTAGTACAACATCAACACCACCCATTGGAATGGAAAACATTGAGTTATTCAATAAATATTCTCCCATGGATAGCTTGATATTATGGCACTTTCCAAAGCAATTTATGGTTCTTCCACTTGAAACCATCACTTGACACTCTGATGCTAGATATAGGAAGAAATTCAACTCCTGGGATATCTTACAATGAATAAAATTATGGGTACTACCCGAATCAGTCAAAACTATTACCTTTTTCTTCTTGATATGTCCTTCTATCTTCATAGTTTGAGGAGTGGTAATTTCAACCAATGCATTACAAGATATGGTTGTTGGGTGTAGGAATTGCACTTAATCAAACTCCTCAACACTTAAATTTTCAACCCGGGGGATTTGTAAACTTAGAGATGAAGCGAAGGCAATGCCAGAAATGGTATAAATATTTCTAATGTCAATCCATACATTCTTTAAACGAAATATTGTAGAATCAAACTAAAAAGAGGAAAAGGAAACTTGAACCATCAAACTAATCTAAGACTGGAACGAGGAAAAATGAATTTGCAAAAGAAATTTAGAAATAAAGGGGCAAACTCTCTAGCTAAATATTGATTAACTACTGAGAGTTTGTTTTCTTTAGAAGAGACACTTTAGCAGTCTCAACAGATGGGCCCTTCAAACCTGCTTATGTAAAGATTTCCTTCTTGCACTAATCTGTCTTGCACTAGTGTAGTATTCTCACACTAGTGCAGGAACAAAGATTTATGCAGAGGGTATAAATGGTGTTTGTACTAAAAGCGTTTTACTTCGTGCAAGGGCTTGAACTTTCTCAGGTTTAGAGCACTCAGTTCCCATGGCAAGAAACTAGTTCTTGCACCAGATCAGAGCTTCTTACACTTAGCATTTAATTCTTGAAATAAGTTCTTAGTTACTGCAAGTGTTACTATACTATGAAATGAAATCATACACATAGAAAAATGAATGTTCTTGATTTTAACAGAGTGAAAAAATAAAGAAATGATCCATATCATTTATCCTGTCATGAAGTATTAATGAAAGCAAGAAAACTGCAGGAAGTAAACTAAAAAGGCTTGCTGCACGACACCAACATGCACTGGTGCAAGCTCATTTCTCCTTCTTGGACCAGGCGGGAAAACCAAATCAAACAAAACTACAAAAAGTGAATATCACACCAACGGGCGCTGGTGCAGTTTTATTTCTCCTACTTGGACCAGGAGGGGAAAATCAAATCAAACAAAACTGCAGAAAATTAATAGCACACCAACATGCACTGCTGTATGGTTATTTCTCCTTCTTGTACCAGGCATGAAAACCAATCTGAAATCAGGTGGAGGAAATGAATAGCACACCAATGTGCACTGGTGTAGGGTTATTTGTCCTGCTTGTACTAGGTGAGAAAACCAATTTGAAATCAGATGCAGGAAAAGAAATTTAACTACTTCACGTTGTGGATCTGCTTTCACTCAAACAGGAATACATGTGCTGTAAATTAAATCACACTTGGCAGTATAAACATAAATTACAAGAATAGAAAATAGGGTAAACATGTTGGGTTGGCTGGGCCCTAGCCAACCAGCGCATTTCCCTTTCAAATAGAAATGTCACTTAGTACCTTATCAATTCATTCAACTTTCAAACATAGAAATACGATTTATGAAACATGAGGTTGAGATCCCTTTCTTATTAATTCATAAAGGAAAATACATGTGTTAATTCATAGTCCAGCCCAGATTTGGGAAATAAAAAAATACAAGCCTGTTACTACCTCCCTAGTTATATCTTTGTTCTCGTCCTATTTACATTCCTCATTATATAGATCTTTGGTCGAAGGGAAAAAATATAGTTTAACCAATTACATAACCGATATGAAAAATTTAGCTTTTGGTCTTCAAAATTGGGTATCTTAACAAAAATGGTCATAGCCAATCTCCAACTATTCGTTCTTCATAAATCTGAAATTAGCTACCTTTGATTGACCTTGCTGTTGTGGTTGAAGCTCGGCTGCCCTCAGATCTATCCTACTATCGTGGTTGAAGCGGTGAAAAATGAGGTGGTGATCAAGGAGGTCTGGATCTACTGCAAAGTTTCGCTATGATGGCACCCATGCAAGATCCGATCCTGCACTAGGATCAACGGTCATGGTAAGCGCTTCACTACCAAACAAACATTGGAGATATTGATAAGTTACAAGAGTGATTATAAGAAAGAAATCATGTAATAAATAATTAATTTGTTAAGTTAAGTTAAAAATATGAAATATAAGTTCATGCGAAATATGTCATCATTCTCGGACTAGTGCAAGATGAGGGTGTATAAGAGAGGTAAAACAATGGTAAATGGTTATGATTTAGGAAGGGAAAAATGGTCAAAAGAGAGAAATTTAGGGGGCTAACATCCTCCCATCCCTAAACTGTTGTGTATCCTCACACAACTCTCTACCTCTACAAAAAACTTCAAAACTTTAAGCTCTCCAACTTAATCCTGATATGGCATGCTGTCATCACCCTGCAATGTTTCAGACTTCTTCTTTCTGATGTTCTTTAACTTCTTTGTCACCTTTTTAAGTCGCCTAAAATACTACGCAGCTCGGTACTTCCAAAATTTAACTTCTCTTTTCCTCTTCTAGATTTCTGCCATCAATTCTCCTCTGCTCTGTTCTTTATCCTCCTATGCTTTGGCTACAAACTTCTCTAAGTTCTACACTTGAAGCTCTAACTCATCTACCCGAGCAACAGGAGTTACCAACTCTTTTTCATTTTCTGTTTTGGTAGGGATTGTGTCTTCCTCGGGGACCTTCATATCCCCCATGGTAACATTAGGGAACTCTTCTCCCTCTGGTCCCCCTTCTTCTGGTTCATCCTCCTCTGGTTCTTTTTCTTCCAGTTCTTCTTCCTCTACTTCTTCTTCTATGAATTCTTCTCCTCCTGCTTCTTCTTCTTCTTCTTATTTTGTTTCTTATTTTGTGGGTTCTGCTTCTTCTTTTTTGGATTCAACCTCTTCTTCCTCAAATTATTCTCCTCCTGCTTCTTGCTCTTCTGTTTCTTCGTCATCTGGTTCTTCTACTCTTGTCTCTTCATCCTATGCTTCTTTGTTTTCTGCTTCTTTCTCTGGTTCTTCTTCTCGCACTGGTGCTTCTTATTGTACTAGTGCAGGAGGGGATTCCACACCCTGTAGTGACTATTGTTCTTTTCCTTTATCAGAAAATTTCTTCTTTTTCCGGTGATTTTTTATCAAATCAACCAACAGAGCATCATCCTCAACCTTTGCAAAATTTGATGCATCTACAAGGACTGGCAGGTTGTCATTTTCAGGCGTAGAAGGGGTCTCTTCAGTTGGTGAGCTAGTTGTCTTCTGATTTGAAGATGAGGCCTTTTTTGCTTTTTCATATCATTTCCTTTTTGCAGTAGTGCAAGAAGGACTTCCCTTTTCATTTTTTCTCGGGCCCTTGCTTGCACTGGCAGGATCCTATATCACCCGTCCAACAGCTATCCCTTTGTGTAGCTTTTTTAACAACACCTCCCATGTCATATCTTTCAGTTCCAGTCGATTCAGGAATAAGATTTTTATCAGACTGTGATGATATAACCTTGTGTTGTCCTGGTCTTCCCTTCCATCCTTTATGCTTTTAGCTAGTTTCTCCAATCTCTTAAGTAGAAAGTAGGGGAAATTCATCCTCCGCCGAACGTGCCAGCTGGCTTCAAAATGTTGCAGCATTCTGAAATGGTATACCAAGGTGTGGGTGTATCCTCCCTCACAAGTCAAAAACTTTTGTGAGATGAAAAGGAGGTCTTTCCATTGTTCCAGCAGGGCATTGCATGGAAATCCTACCTTCCAATCTACCTCTATATTCTTATCAACAACAAAACACTGCCATTGCTTCCTTTCTAGCTTTTGATTCTTAAACCATTGTTCTCTAGTGTTCTCTAGAACCGTTGCTGCTACTATGAATTCTTCTATAACTTTAAATTTGAGAGGCCCAATTTTCACTCGGCCATTTCTAAAACTCCTTGCAAACTGTAAAGCCACTTATTTATCATGGTTGTCAAACTTCTATAGGAATAGAAGAAAACCTAAGTCTCGCAATAGTGCAAAACTATTTCGATACTCGACGGTCTGCTCTATTTTGCTGAGAGACGAGGGTTCATTCCAAACAGGCGACATTGTTGCTTGACGACTATGAACAGTCGAGTTATGAAATTTTACATGCAACACTGGGGAAATCAGTTGTTGTAAATAGCGATCCAACTATCCACCATCATTTCCATTGTATCACTGGTTCATTCAATGTAGATGCACGACATCTTTGAGGTCAGGCTAGATTGGTACTTGTGGCAGTGGTTTAATGGCTAGGTGAGGTAATCATTATGAGTGAAGGACATTTAGGCTTATGGAGGAGAGGGGTAGTTATGTCCAAGAAATGGTTAAAACATTTTTTCATTCCTTCATAATTCAAAAAAAGAACTTCGGATACATTAGAAAGATCACGATTTCTAACTTAAAAACACCTTCTACTTTAAATAATTTTCTCCTAGTTAGTATGATAGCATAAGTACTTCATCAGTTAAGTAAAAGGACTTCATATAAATTTCCATGATGACCACTTTCCTATGTCATATGCTATAAAAATAGCTTGTAATATGTTGCAGATGAGGTCCATGCTTGCACTGATCTTCTTGCACTGCTTAAATTATGCTACTCTGCTGGTACTATTCTGCTTTCTTTTTCATATAGGATAACATGCTTGCACTAGTGCAAGCATAATATCTAAAAATAGAGAATTTAAATAAAATACAGGTTGGACTTTCTCAACTTATAATGAAAATTTGTTTCGCCCTTTCTTAATACTTCAGAGCATATCCTTTTGCTCTTTGTGTGCGGGATCTTGCAATAAATTCCTGAGGGAATAAATAGGTGGGAAAAGGGAAATTTCAGAATGGGATGGAATTCTATTACAGGGATTCCAGAAATAGTGCCAAAAGAGGGAATAAATAGAAGTGGGATAGGGAAAAAAATTTCAAGGGTAAAGTGGGATTTCTTCAAAGCGGATAGGGTAAATCTAGAAGAAGGTGGGAAGGTCAATCATTCTGGGATTGAAGAAGTAAATTGAGGGAATATTACGAAAATGGAATATGAAGAAATCCATAATTTTTTTGGGAAGGTCTGCTTGCACTGGTGCAAGAAAAAATAACTGCAGCGAAAATTAAGTGTACTTGAGTAAACATTTCCATGCTAATTACCCCAATTGTATAAAGGTTGGTTCCGTTGAATGTGATTTTACTTGGTGGTAGCTAGCATATCTAAATATCAAGCAACATTCTATTTTTATTAGAAATTTTTTATCCTCCTTCTAGCAAGCTAGTTTTCACATTGATCCTTCTACAATCATGTCAGTGAACTGATTTTCATAATTACAGGAAAATATTTTTTTTCTTTAATTTCTTTTTTATTTTTATTTTTAAGAGGAAAGAGAATTCATGTCTTCAAGAGGTTGGTATTACCATTCACCACTACCATCGCAAATTGATGTTGGACTTGTGTAAAATATTTCCTGGTAGGTGGCTGAAAGTACTTCTTTAACCTGTGTCCATTTACCATGAATACTGAATTTTTTCCATCAATAGTTTTAACTTCTATTGCTCCATTCTCAAATACTCAGATCACTTCATAAGGTACCATCCAACATGTATGGAATTTTCCTTTAACAATTTTAAATCTGGGATCATAAAGGAGAACCTAATCACCTGGTTGGAATTGCTTTTTCTGAATAGACTTGTCATGCCACCTTTTACGTTGCTGCTCAATTAGTATGCTCTGTTGAACAACATCCCTCTCAAATTCATCTAAATCATTTAATTGGAGAAGATGATGTTGTTGTACCTCAGAGGGATCTAGTCCTAATTGAACTGTAGTTCTGAAAGTTTTGATTTGGAATTCAATTGGTAATGGAAAATGTTTGCCATATACCAGCTCATATGGTGTATGTCCTGTGCTATTTCTCCAAGTGGTTCTATATGCCCACAAAGCCTTTGGTAATCGTTCAGCCCATTCCTTCCGATGCATATTGACTATCTTTGTAAGAATGGACTCGATCACTTTTTTTGTGGGTTCCACTTGGTGATTTTCTTGCGGGTGATATGGCATTGATTTCTTGTGCCGGATCTTATATTGCTCCATCACACCCTGTACCAGATTAGAAATAAACTACGGACCATTGTCAGAAACAATTTCTCTAGGCACACCAAATCTATTAAAGATTTCAATAAAAAGAAAATCAACAAGAACTTTTTCTGTAGTAAAAGAAACAGATTTAGCTTCTACCCATTTTGTAACAAAATCTGTACAAACCAAGATATGCTTTTTACTTAATGATGTTGGATTTATTGGCCCTATAAAATCAATAGCCTATTTTTTAAATGGCTCAATCATAACTTGGGGGCATAAAGTCATTTCATTGGTTTGATTAGGCTAGCCCATTCACTGACAACTATCACAATTCCTAACATAGTGTTTGTCATCCTTAAACAAGGAAGGCCAAAAGTAACCAGCACGTAATACTTTATATGTAGTCTGCTTATCAGCGAAGTGGCCTCCACAAGGTTCATCATGAGCAGATTTCAATATGTCAAACACTTCCTCCTCTTTTACACACCTACGGATAATCAGATTTGGACCAGTGCAAAAGAGATCTCCTTGAATCCAATAGTATGTAGCACTTTTCTGAATAATATTCCGCTTTTCACGAGTGGACAAGTGGGGTGGTGTTTTTCCCAGTAACCAAGTAATTAGCAATGTCAGCAAACCACAGGGAATCTGTTGACATAGAAAAAATATGTTCATCCGGAAAATCATCATTAACAAGAGTTGCTTCACCAGGATTATCTAATCTAGAAAGAAAATCTGCTACATCATTAGATTTTCCTAGTCTATCAACAATAGAAATATTAAATTCCTGCAACAATAGTAACCACCTAGTCACTCTACTGCTAGTTAATGATTTATTCATCAAATATTTAATTGTGGAATGATTAGTATGTACAAATACTTCATATCTTGTAATATAGTTCCTGAAATTATTAATTGCAAAAATTACAGCTAAAAATTATTTCTCTGTAACTGTATAATTTAATTCAGCGGAAGACAAATTCTTACTAATATAAAAAATAGCATAGGATTTTTTATTTTCCTCTTGTCCTAAAGTTGCGCCAATAGCCAAATTTGAAGCATCAGAGGAAATATGAAAAGGTAGAGACCAGTTAGGACCTCTTAAAACTTGTGCATGTACTAACTTTTCCTTCAATGGTTCAAAACACTGTTGGCAAGCTGTAGTCCAAGAAAATTCACTATCCTTAGCTAGATGTCTGAAAAGAGGAGAAGCTATCTTAGAAAAATTTTCAATGAATCTCCTATAGTGACGAGCATGTCCTAAAAAAACTCTTACTTCCCTTTGAGTTTTGGGTGCAAGAAGATGCATAATTATTTCAATCTTTGATGGAACAACCTGGATAGATTTACTAGAAATCAAGTGTCCAAGTGCCACTCCCGCTTTACACATTAATATACATTTCTTGTCACTCAAGCTGAGATGGGCTTCCTGACAATGAAGAAGTACTTTTTCCAGATTTTCGAGAGCTTCCTAAAAAGAATCACTAAACACAGAAAAGTCATCCATATAAATTTCTACAAATTCTAGATCAGCAAAAATGGCTAGGACTGATCTTGAAAGGTAGCTGGGGCAATGCATAAACCAAAGGGAAGAACTCTATAAGAAAATATACCCCATGGACATGTAAGAGTATTTTCATCCTAATCTTTGATTTCAATATGTATCAGGTTATAACCACTGAAGCCATCGAAAAAGGAAAAATATTTCTTTCCTGCAAGGGTATCAAGCACTTGGTCAATGAAAGGGAGAGGGAAGTAACATTTGAGAGTGGTCTTATTTAATTCTAAATAATCAATAAAAATACACCATCTTCCATCTTTCTTAGGTACTATCACTAATGGAGAAATCCACTGACTGTTGGAAATAGGATAGATAAAACCAACATCCAAGAGTTTCTGTACTTCTTCCTCCACAATATCTCTTAGAGCAGGATTCATTCACCTTTGGGGTTGTCAGATAGGTTGGGCTCCTTCCTGAATATAGATATCATGTGTACAAGTTTTAGGGGAGATACCTTTAATATCTTCATAGCCCCATGCAAAGGCATTAAGATGGTTTTGCAACAAATTCAGAAGCTGCTCTCACTGAGATGAATCCAAATCTAAACTAATATACAAGGATTTACTAGGGCTAATCTCAACGAGAGCAGTACCAAGCTCCGGAGTACTCAAGGGGGTGGTTAAATGCAGTGGTACAGGAGAATGATAATCATGGTTATCTTGAAAATCTGGGCTGAAGATCTTCCTCAATAACTCAACATTAAGCATAGTGCCTATATTATCTAGGAAATATTGAATCTCATATTCTTGTGAACACCCAATATGCTGATGGATAAAGGAAATGGGTTGAGTCTCCTCATCACTACTCTGATCCAACCATAAAGTATCTTGAAGGTCCTGAAGGGATCTAGCAGGGGGTATAAGGTAACTTTCTTCCTAGAATCTCCTTGCAAAATATACATATCACTTGAGCGACAACCAATATATGCATCGACTGTAGCAAGCCATGGTCGACCCAAGATCAAGGGATGTCCTCCTACTAGGTTCTTTGGCTGAAGCATAATGAAATCAATAGGATATTCCCAAGAATTTAATGAGATTATCACGTCATCCAACACTCTGTCTGGCTTAATTTTAGATATATCTGCTAATTCAAGCACAGTGGGAGTAGAGTGAAGATGAGATAACTGAAGTTTATCCATGGTTTGCTTAGTCATGACATTAATGGTTTCCCCTAGGTCTATAATAACATTAGAGACAAGGACATTACCAAGATGAACTGAGACAATAGGGTTTTCGAGATCAATATATTTTTCCATAGACACACATCCCGTCATCAACTCTGCTGCCCTACTAACAAATTGAATAGTTTGGGGTTCCAATGTCTTCCTCTTGGGTTTCTTGAGACAGAGTTCCCTAATAATATTGGTACAAATAGGGATCTCTTTGATGGCTTGGAGAAAAGGTATCTTAATGAAAAGATTCTAACGCTCCGATGCCAAGCTAGTCTCAAAAATAGGCTCACTTCTTTCCATTACTAGCCTCTTTGGGAAGGGAGGCTAGTTGGAAGAAGGTGGCAACGATTCAAAGGGTAAGGGCTAATTAGTGACAACTTTCAAAGAATGATTAAGAATTTCTTCTTCTTATTTCTCTTCAAGAATCACTCTAGGTTGCTTCTAGTTTTATGTTGTTATAGTTCTTCCCGATCTTAGTTCAATATCATGAACCCCAACTAGAATATACTAGTACTTGAATAAAGGTGGGTTTGTTACATAGATTGTTTGCACTGCTTTATTATTGTTAGGATTGGGCATAGGCTGAGCAAGCAATGGAGGAGGTCGAAAAGGTGGAAGTAAAGGTAATGGTGGAGTAGACTAAATCAGAGGTTGAGGCATTGAATAATGTTTATGTGTAGATGGATATGACTACATAGGTGGTTGGTAGGAATATGGAGAATGAGTTGGCCTTCTCCAAACTTGTTGCCATGGTTGAGAAGGTTTCCCATGTTGATATTGGTTTCCATACTGCCACTACTGATTATTGTTAGGATAAGAATGTGAATGTGAGTTATAACAAAAATGGAGTGAAGAAAATTCAGGAGCCATAATTGCACCTACGTGAGGCCAATTTCTTTTTGCTCCCATAACATACAAGTATTCAGCTTCAGGCTGTCCCCCTATAAATATAGCTTTAAGTCATGGTATAGAGAGACATTTTTTTGTGATATGGTCTTCTGCACAAATAGCAAACTTATTAGTTTCTTTGAAATTAATAGGATAGTATTTAAGAGGATGCTTGTCCCTACATTTAGGACAAAAAATACTTAATGACTCTTATTCCTTCATGAGTTTTTGCTGAAATTTTAAAGCGTCCAACTGTTTGGTAATAATATTCATTATGTCAGTTTTCATGTTTTCCATTTTATTTTATAGTCCAATAATCATAGCATCAGTAGATTCAGTTTTTCTATTTCTATTTCAAGTTCCTCTACTTGATCTATACTGATTTCTTGAAAATTTCTTGCACTATTCACAAAGTTGGTCAAAAGTTTTCTAAGAAATATCACCTTGTCCTAACAGATTTAAATTATTTCTAGCATTATCAGTAAATCCTGTTAAGAAAAAGGTTATAATAGTACTGGAATCAAGCTTAAGTTTTGACCTTTGTAAAATATACATAAATCTTTCTAGATAATCTTCAAGAGTTTCATCATCATCCTATATGATTGTAAAAATCTGATCCTGCATGTCACACGTTTTGCAATATTTCTGATATTTAGATAAAAGCACTCTCTTCATCTGTTCCCAAGAGGCTATAGTTTTTCCTCCTAACCCCATAAACCAGCGTAAAGTTGAGTCCTTGAGAGTAATGAGAAATAATCTTAGCTTCTTAGAATCAATTGAATAATCATAACTTCTACACAAAATATCAAACTCGAATAAAAAAGAGTCAGGATCTTCATGAACTTTACCACGGAAATGAGGGAGAGCTGATGGTGGAATATTCTTCATTTGTGCCACGGTATCGGGGTCCACAATTGGAAACACAAAAGTGGATTGTTCCCCACCTACCTGGTTTTCACCAGTCCCTTCCACATGATCTTCATGGTCTACCATTGTTTCCTTTTTGTTCCCAACAGACTGAACCTAAGTTGTTGTCACCAGAATCCAGGTGGATTGTTCTTGCATGATGGGTTTGAATTAGATTAGGCTTCCTACTCATAGAAGGAGACCCAAAATGAGAATTGTTTTCAGAATTATTTCGACCCTTAGTGGGCTTTGAACTGGTACCTTTTCTAGGCATTCATTTCAAAAAAGAAAGAGAAATAAAAAACAACTTCTAATAAAAAATGTTGTTAGAAATCAATCAACACCAGTAAAATTCCTTCAAATAAGTTTTTCCTGCAAAAAAAATAAAGGAAAAATTACCTCTATTGTATAATCAGAAAATTCTTACCAAATCAAATCACCTCCCCAACAATGGCGCCAAAATGTTGGGTGTAGGAATTACACTTAAGAAAACTCCTCAACACTTAAATTGTCAACCTAGGGGATTCTTAAACTTAGAGACAAAGCACAGGAAATGCTAGAAATGGTATGAATATTTCTAATGTCAATCCATACTTTCTTTAAAGGAAAGATTGCAGAATCAAACTAAAGAGAGAAAAAGGCAACTTGAACCATCAAAATAATCTAAAACTGGAACAAGGAAAAATGAATTTGCAAAAGAAATTTAGAAATATAGGGGCAATCAATCAAACTAACTATTGATTAACTACTAAGTGTGTGTTTTCTTTAGTGAAAAAACTTTAGCAGCCTCAATAGATGAGCCCTTCAAACCTGCTTATGTAAAGATTTCCTTCTTGCACTAATCTGTCTTGCACTAGTGCAGTCTACTTGCACTAGTGCATGAACAGAGATTTATGCAGAGGGTATAAATGGTGTCTGTACTAAAAGAATTTTACTTCATGCAAGGCCTTGAACTTTCCCAAGTTTTGAGGACTCAGTTCCCGTGGCAAGAAACTAGTTCTTGCACTAGATCAGAGCTTCTTACACTTAGCATTTAATTCTTGAAATAAGTGTGTAGTTACTGCAAGTGTTAATATACTGTGAAATCAAATCACACACATAGAAAAATGAATGTTCCTAATTTTAACAGAGTGAAGAAATAAATAAACAATCCATATCATTTATCCTATCATGAAGTATTAATGAAAGCAAGAAAATTGTTGGAAGTAAACTAAAAAGGCTTGCTGCATCACACCAACGTGCATTTGTGTAGGTCCATTTCTCCTATTTGCACCAGGTAGGAAAACCAAATCAAACAGAACTGTAGAAGGTGAATTGAATAGCACACCAACATGCATTGTTGCAGATTTATTTCTCCTGCTTGGACCAGGTGGGGAAAACCAAATCAAACAAAACTGCAGAAAATGAATAGCACACCAATGTGCACTGGTGCAGGGTTATTTCTCCTCCTTGGACTGGGTGGGAAAACCAATCCAAAATCAAGTACAGTAAATGAATAGCACACCAACATGCACTTGTGCAGGGTTATTTCTCCTACTTGGACTAGTTGAGAAAACCAATCTGAAATCAGATGCAAGAAAAGAAAATTTAACTACTTCACGCTTTGGATCCACTTTCACTCAAACAGTAATACATGTGATGTAAATTAAATCACACTTGGCAGTGTAAACATAAATTACAAGAACAGAAAATAGGGTAAATGTGCTGGGTTGGCTGGGCCTTAGCCAACCAACGCATTTCCATTTCAAATAGAAATGTCGCTCGGTACCTTATCAATTCATTCAACTTTCAAACACAGAAATACGATTTATGAAACATGAGGTGGAGCTCCCTTTCTTATCAATTCATAAAGGCAAACACATGCATGAATAGATAGTCCAGCCTAGATTTGGGCGATAACAAAATACAAGCCTGTTACCGCCTCCCTGTTTATATATTTTTTCTATACAACTCGATTAAAAACTATATCGTCCTATTTACATTCCTCGTTATATAGATCTTTGGATGAAGGCCAAAAATATCGTTTAACCAATTACATAACTGATATGCAGAATTTAGCTTTCGACCTTCAAAATTAGGTAGTTTAACAAAACTAGCCATAGTCAATCTCTGGTTGTTTGTTCTTTGTAAATCCAATCTCAACTACCTTTCATTGACCTTGCTATTGTGACAGAAGCTCGACTGCCTTCAGATCTACCCTGTTATCATGGTTGAAGCGGCACAAAATGAGACAATGATCAAGGAGGTCTAGATCTATTGCAAAGATTCGTTGTGTTGGCACCGGTGCAAGATCCCATCCTGCACTAGGATCAGCAGTCATGGTAAGCAATTGACTATCAAACAAACATTGGAGATATCGATAAGTTACAAGAGTGATTATAAGCAAGAAATCACGTAATAAATAATTAATTAATGCTAAGTTAAGTTGAAAATATGAAATATAAAGTTCATGCAAAATATGTCATCGTTCTTGGACTAGTGCAAGATGAGGGTGTATAAGAGAGGTAAAATAGTGGTAAATGGTTATGATTTAGGAAGGGAAAAATGGTCAAAATAGAGCAATTTAGGGGTTTAACAATGGTCAAATTCATTTCTTCTTTCTCTAGGGTTTTTCCCTGGTGCATATCCTCTTATTTTGATGTTTCTTGTTCCTTTTCTTCTTCCTCTTCACAATCTATGTAAAATAGTTTCTTCTCAACACACTTATGGCCTTTTGTGTATTTCCTATCACAACTACAACAAAGCCCTTTTCCTCTTTTTTCTTCCAATTGTTGTGGTTTCAACCTTGTAGGTTGTGGAAGGATAGGGGAAACAACACTTCCAGATTTATTGTTGTGAGTGGGAGGCTTCCTTATTTCTGTAATTTTTCTTTCCATTTTTCTTGCCAACCTAAATTCCTTCTCCAGTTAATCAAGTTCCCAAAAGGCGAACCTCATGTCGGATGTTATCCTTTAAAGTCTCTATCAACACATCAATCATATGCTCCTTTGGAATAACTTTTACCCTTATATTTAATTTTTGGAAGTCTTTAATGTGTTCCATCATTGAACCCTTTTGTTTGAGATTTATCAATTGGCTAAAAAATGTTTTTCTTTTTCTATACTCATAATGTGCTATCATTTCTTCTGTAAAAATTGCCCAAGTGGCAATTTGTTTACGAGAAAAAAGCCATCGATACCATACAAACTAATTTGGTTCCAAATATAAAGTTTCAATGCATACTTTTTGTGCGTTTTTCACATTATGGAGATCAAAATATTGCTCCATCTATAGTATCCATGTTACGAGATCTTTGCCATCAAACTTCCTCATTTCATTATTTGGAACATGGCGGGTTTTCAATTGAACGTTAGAGTCTATGAAATCATGATTGACATTTATTTTGTTCTCATCATGAGTTTCCTTTACTACCCTTTCATCATTAGCAAACATTTCTTGTAGCAACTTTGTCAAATTTGTCTTCAAATCTTCCATTGTTCCCTCCATCTTAGATTCTGCATCATTCATCTTAGATTCCGTGGCTTTCTTTAAACTATCCATATTGTCTTCCATGCCTTTCTTTTGACCATCCATATTATCTTCCATGCCGTCCATCTTAGGTTCCACACCTTTCCTTAAACCATCCATCGTAGCTTCTGTTACTTTTTGTGAGAGTGAATTTTGTTGCACTTGATCTTGTAATTTTGATATATCATGTTGCATTTCCTCCTCTTCATGTGTCATGCTAGAGATTTCAGGTTGCTTACTAGGTATTTCTATTTCTTTAGGGCATAAATTAATGATAATTGTGCTTCAATATGCCCTTTGAATTCCTTCAAACTAATTTTTCAAACCAAACTTATGAATTTTTTTTTAAATACTACACACGTTTTTTTAGTTTGTAGGATATCAATATTGAATTTTATGTACCTCTAAAATCTCAGATCTCCAAGGTCTGAAGTTGCAAACTATGGTAGCCCTCTTAGTCCTCCTTCCAATGCCACCAGTTTGATCGAAATTAGATTCTCCAACAAAGAGTTATACCCAATCTGCCAAAATGGTTTGATTATACACGTTTTCAACAGATCAAACTTGTAGAAAGTTCCATGTGTCACAGTTTCAACCTTAGAACTTGAACATGATGCACAAAAAACTATATTCTGTCTCGTTTCTATAATTTCTTACAAAATTTCAATTTGATACTCACAGAGAAAATTAGGACGCTTTTCCCAAGGTCACCTATTTGGGATGTAATTGAGGAGCTTGTAAAAACCCTAACTTACTTAGATCATATCTTTGAAAATATAGCGATACAAGATCTGAAATTTGGAGACGAGGATCATCGCAATTTTGGATCAATTGGGTTTGTTTTTTAGCTTCTTCAATATTGCAGAAAACATGTTATAGAGAAAATGCCACGGGCTGGTTTGGAGCATTGAAACCCTAGAATCCAAATCTTTGATACCAAATGTTATGAACCAACTAACAGAAAGAGAGAAAAGATGGATAAACAAATTCAAAATCAGCCTCTTTGAGGGGGAAACCTCCTTTACGTTACAAAATTCTTGGATGATACAGATGAATAAACCTCCTTTCTATATATAGGAGTTTAAGGGGCCACAATGTAATCAAAGCCAACATAATAATAATAAAATAAGGGCACAACAATAACAATAGTGGGATTCTATGAGGCACACTAATAACAATATGGGGACAATAGGGGCACAATAATAACAATAAGGGCTACAATGACAATGGTAATGGGGTAATCACTAGTATTATAGGGACATAACAAAGCTAAACGTGACATCGTAGATGAAATACAATGCATTATTAACTTTGAGGTTGTTACTAAGGTGGAGAGATGGGTTCCAAACATGGGTCACTCCTAGAGTTTCCTTAATCACTATATACATATAGTCAATCTTTTCTGGCACATCAAGTTACTTTTCAAATGCATGGTGGTGGAAAAGAAAACTACCTAAGAAGAGATGTTTTTTAATTGTATTAATTGTACATGTTAGTGTGCTCCATGGAAAAAAAACTAAGGAAAATTAAAGCCCACTTTGAGTTGCCCCCTACTCTAGGTTGTTCTCTAGGAAGTAAAAGGGATCATATCCTTGTGGAAGCCTTAGAATATAGAAAATATTAAATGTTAATTATGTTCTCTAGTTATCTACTATCAAATCCCACTTAGATTTTTTTTTGCTTTAGTATATCCCTATGTCCCATGGAAAACTTGTTTATTTTTTGGTATACTATTAGTAAACGTTTTGTGTGGCTCTTAAGAAAAATGGAATTTTATGTTTGGTCATGTTTCTATAGTGGTAGAACATGAAATATTTTAGCCTATTTTGATGTAAAATAATGATTTGATGGAATGAAAACACTTTCACTTAAGAAAAAAATTCAATCATATAATGCAAATCAATTAGATGCATTGATTTCACTAATGATACAATGCAAAAAAAACTTTTACCTTAGAAAATAAGAATAAAAATTCATATAATGAAAATCAATAAGATACATTGATTTCATTATTAGTAAAATGAAAAATGATTTGATGCTTTGATAACACAAATTATTAAATTAAATGGATTTAACATGAAAACAATTTCAAAATATGATTACTATGATATAAAAGATGTTCTTACTTGTAAGTTATAATACAATGCTTTCTTTCATTGAGTATGAATATCCTATTAGTTTTTGCAAATTAAAATCATTATATTAGTTTTTGTTATAATGTTAAGCTAGATATAGAGTGAACTCATATATACAATACATTAAAACCAAGAGCATGTTAGAGAGGCTAAATATAATTATGATAGACATCTGAGAATAAAAAGTGAAACTATTAATATTTTTAAAGCTAAAAACCAAGGTATATTTCAAGTTGAAAGTTTGAATGGGCATATATATATATATATATATATATATATATATATATATATATATATATATATATATATATATATATATATATATATATATATATATATATATATATATATATATATATATATATATAGAGAGAGAGAGAGAGAGAGATATTTTGGGTATTTTGTTGTTGATGTTGTAATCATCACCATTGTGGTTTACAATTGGATGGATCTCGCTTGGTGTTTGTAATTATTATTATTTGCATTGCTCAAATTTTCTCCTACTTGTTAGTATTGTATATGCTTTGGAACAATTGTTGTGCTTGGTGCTATGTGGAGGGTGAGGGTGAAGTTGGAGTTGATGATTTGCTAATATTTTTTCCCTTCTCATTCATATTACCACATTAATAATCCATAGCCTAGATTTTTCTTGATTGATTTGAGCATCATGGGTTGTGTAATCTTTAGAACTAAGGATTGAGGATTCTACGTGTGTTTATTAGTGTTTCCTCTTCATTATGTGTGTTTTTGTTGGATGTTGGCATTGTTGTATTATTCCATCGGTATTGAAAGATGGTGTGTGGAAGTGTGATGTTTTTATTAAAGTTTATGGTTCCCAAGGATGTTATGTGCATGCACACTTAATGAATGATTTGAATTTATTAATTCCATGTGAATGTTATCAAAGGATATAACCTCAAGATTCTGATCAACTTCCTAGTTATAATCATCCACTAATCTAATAAATAAGTGTTTAAGGAAGTATAAACTTTTAGCCAATCTATAACAACCTTTAAATCCCCTATCACTTGTAAGTTTAGATTGGAGAAGTGACACAATTAAAATGACTAAGATAAACGACTAATTTATATTATTGTAGTACTTTCTAGGTAGTCATATTTTTGTTTGTAGACTAAATTAGTCATTTTTAGTTATATTACTTATTATCTAGTCATATATTTTAACCCGACACTAAATTAGTCATTTGTTTTAATCATTTTTAGTTTGGTTAGTTGATATTGCTCAATTTTGGTAGTATTTCACTTGGAAAAGTTACGGTGACTAACTTTTTTTGTCACCTAGTCACTAATCTAATCATTTTCTACTAGTGAGACCAACTAAAGTTTTAGTGCATCAAACCCCTAGACGCTCCCTTGATATGGATAAGGTTGTGTTTGGGAGGCTCCAGAAACTCCCACAACAAGGGCAAGGGAGCTTCTAGGGACAATTTCACTAGTGTTGCAACTGCAACTCTAAGATTTGTGCCACTTTTCAAGCCCATAATCCAAGTCGCTACCCAGAAACCCATGTATCTTTTAGAATCCATAATTTACATGATAAAAAGACTTGCTAGCTAAAACGTGGCTCTAGGACTAGGCTTAACCATCCACAACGGGGACTGGAATTTTGTCAAACACTTGGAAACAATTCAATCTACATGACATGAATACAATATAGAGAATAAATAACTCGTTACTTAGATGAGACTCGACAAGAAGGATCACCACCCTCTTCCCTTAACTATTTTGACATAAATTAGGTTTGGCATCCATTATCCTTTCAATTACAAGTAAATACATGAAATAACCATGATTATAACCATGCTTATATGTTATAGACATTTTTGGGCACTGCAACCCCAATCATAAATGTCCATAAATCAAGGGCTATTAAGTCCCTAAAAGTGATGTTCCAACCCCTAAAAGGACAAGGTCAACTAAGTACATCTTCTCCCAGAAGTTCTCCACGAAGCACTGCTCAGAACTGGTCAAAACTAGACCATCTCACCTGCTCCATGGTCAAAGTGCTACATCCCACCTAAATACACACAGGAGGTGCGGTGCATCTTGAAAAACCCTTCTATGGGGTGTGATGGGCGAGAGTGGACAAATGGCAGGGTCAATCTGCAAGGTGGAGGATCATGGAATCTTCTAGAAACTTCTCCTGTGACACTTGCCTCTCTGCATTCGCCCAAGGATGAGTAAGAGATCATCAATCTCCAAGTGGAATCAAGAACTATCAGAGAGAGGAAACTAATCAAATCTCAAAAGCTGACTCAACCCCCTTGCAAACATCTATATATGGATCCCTCATCTCAGAGATCCAGAGGCTGGAATTTTGTATCTTGTAAGGAAGTGCTGCTGGTTTCTTGGTGCAACATCATAGTGTTGGGTGATCTAATCTTTTTATGAGGTGAAGAAGGGATTTGTTGATGAGAGGATGATGCTGGGTCAAAACAATTGGTTGTAATCACCTTTTCTATTTCTTAATTCTTAATAAAGCCATTCAAGTTTTCCTCCGCATTCTTGCATGATTGATGTTATATGCATTTGTGTGGTCAATATATATCTGGTCCTATATTGTTTGTGACAATAGATCTATGTTCTTGGATAGTGTTATCCTACTTTGATTCTACAGGTGCTCTTTGAGGCTGGGTAGATGAGGAAGCGAGTGGCAAAGATCCATCAGAAGGGAGAGGAATCAAGCAAGGAACCAAGCGCAAGACAAAGGTTGGTCTCCTTTATTCCCCTCTTATCTATTTCTCATAAATGAAAATGAAAGTAGTTTTAGTTTGTTTGTTTCTAAGGTAGCTACCAGCCTTAGTGGGACTAGCAGCTCTGCATAGACACTAGATTTCCTGATAACAAAATGGCGACTCCGTTGGGGAGCGAATAGGTTGTTTGTTTATCTACTTTTTTTTGCTTTATAAACTTATAGAAGGAGCCTGAAGTCAATCCAGCTAGCCTTCGAATTGCATTTGCTATGCAAGTGCAAAGTAGATCAACGTTGCTTCAGTCTATCTCCAAGTTTTGTTTATGAACTAAGCAATTGATTTACAAGCTCTCTAATTTCCCTTGTGGTGGCTCTAGTAACCTCTTTAGATATACCCCTGTGATTGATTTACTGATTACCACTTGCTCGGCCTAAATCATTGAACTGAGCTGCAAACTGTGACCCAAAACTCAGTTAAAGTCTCATCCCTGGTCTAGCGCACTGTCTCTTCTGTGAATTATGTATGCATCACACTTCCCGAGTGTAGTAAGTGCACTGCATCTCTTTTTCACTGTGTTATAGGTGCACTGATCAGACAAAGGCCTTTCCTGCTCCTAGATTTTGGTTTCTGTGTTCACTCTTTTCAGCTCTATTCAAGAGTTTTACTACCTGTAGTCAGTACACCTCTGTTGAAACCCCCTTCCTTACCATTATTTCACCTCCATTGTGCAAAGAACTGTAGATATTTTTATGTATTTTGAACCATTTTCAGTTGTCTTTTACAAATAAGTAGTGTAATTGTACTGTCGTTTCTTGATTTGCAAGTGTCGCAAGTGTCGTTTTCAGTCATAGAAGAGAATCTGATTGTTATTCATATTCGATTACACTATTACTCTTGTATTTGATTTGAATTAGTAGTTTTTCAAGTGTTGAAAGCAAGTTTTCAATTCCAAATCTCAAAGTGCCATCATTGTCCTCATTTTGTCTTGAAAAGAAACTTGTTAGTAATGTCGCTTTGAAAAATAATTCAGATTTGCGCTTAGTTTATTTTTACCATTCACACATTAAGAAGGCTTAAAACAAATACATGCACGTGCATTTCCATTTAGACTGTTTGTTGGTTTGATTTAGGACAATGCATATATTGTGTGCTCTCTGCTCTATGTTGAAAGAACGTCATCTCTCTTTCCTTAGTAGCTAGGATTTTCATTGCAGAAAGAAGATTAAATGATTGTTTATCATCTTATATTGCATTTTAGGAATTGTACGTCTACATCACGTGGTGAAACTGAAAGGAAAATTTATTAAGCAAGATCGACTGTAAAATAAATTTAATGAATCTAAAAACGCTTTGGAACCTAACGCAAAACATTTAGAAGTCTAGACTAGAGATGTATTTCGGCGTCGTAAAGCCTGGTAACTGTTATTTTCATTGATGGTTGGGTGATTCCTCAACTTTGAGATGATAAGTTCCAGTACGGACTTATGCTCCCACGTACCGTCAATTATATATTGGGAGACCACAATAGGATTTATCCTTTATCCATAGGAAGCCGTGTCTACCGCCCTATCGATCACAATGCACTGAACATAGCATTTGGGAAGATTGACTGTCGTACCGTAAAAAGTATTCTGCAGTTTTGTAATTGGTTTGTTAATCCCTCTATCTAAATTTCCAGAGCAGTCTCTTCATTCCTTTTCAGACTCGTTAAAGGAAAAGGTCCATATGAGCACTTGTCACTTTAGTCTCATTAAAAATCGAAGGCGACTAGAGTCATCTTTTGTTTTTTCTCAACTCATAAAAATTGAAAAAACAAGTTGTTTCAAAGCGTCTAAAATTCATTTTAATCGGAATAAATATCACCTTTCCTACGTTGGTCTTGGGTTGAGAAAAATGGAGCCCACCAACCAAGGAGTTCCCCTTGGGGGAAATCCTAGTCCCTTCTCCTCTTGGGGAGATGTTGGTGCACCCCATATGGCCACATTGTCACTTCCAAGATTGACAATCGGCTTGCCCATATGGCTCTTCTCAACCTCTTTCATTCAGAACACTGTGATTCCTGAACAATCAAGTTAGCAACTAAACGATACCAGAGTTACCCCCCAACCTTCTACTTCACCCAATTCTTTCTCTCCTCCTTCCTCTTCGCTTGATGAAGCTGGTAAAGCCAAAAATCAAGTAAACGAGAAGAAGAAGGAGAAGAAGAAGAAGGAGCCGAAGGCAAAAAGGGGCGACTAGGCATCGTTTAGCGAAGATCCACACACTGCACCATCCAGGCCTAAATCGCCATGTGTCATTTGCAAAGGAGACCACTATCATCGAGATTGTCCTTTCATCTCTCGGATCTTAAGGGACTGGTCTCCTCGTTTGCACAATCTGGTGTCGTCAACATCTGATGATCATGTTGAAGGTACACCGTCAACTAGTGAAAGTGAATCCCCTGGACAAAAAGGAAGATGTAAATTTCCTTGTAAATTGTGTGAAGGCAATCATGCCATCCACCGTTGTCCCTTCTTAGACGAGGCTAAAAAAGTTTTGGACGACCGTTTGGTTTCACCGTTACAACTTCCTCCTGGATATAAGAAGCTCTTGCCGAGTCCGTCACTAGTTGAAAATACGGCTGAAACGCCCTTGTGGTCGGCCGAAGCATCTATCATTGAAGATAAATCATCTGAATCCACACCAGACCAAAGTCAAAAGGTCGAGGCGGCGTGTTATGAAACCAACTCAAGAAAAGATAGAAAAGATAGATCAACGCCTTAGAATTCAGCCTCTTTGAGGGGGCAACCTCCTTTACATTACATAAATGAACAATTCTTCGATGATACAAATGAAAAAACCTCCTTTCTATATATAGCAGTCTAAGGAGTCACAATATAATCCAACCGACCTAACAATAATAATATAAAGCCACAAAAATAACAATAGAGGGATTCTATGGGGCACAATAATAACAATATGGGGGCAATAGGGGCACAACAATATTAATAAGGGGTATAACTACAATAGTAATGGGGTAATCACTAGTATTATAGGGACCCAACATGCCCCTCTCCTTCAAAAAAGTGTTGTCCTCAACGCTTGAGTAGTTCTGGATACTTCTGCATAAAATTCTCGTCCTCCCATGTGGAATCTTCAGTGGATAAGTTCTTCCACTTAATAAGATACTCTGAAATTGAACGATTTCGTAGCTGTCGAGTTCTTGCTTCTGTGACTGCTTCCGGTTCTAATATAATTTTTCCTTCCTCCTCAAGTTCTGGCAATATTGTTTGAACTGGGAGCTTATCACCTATAACCTTCTTTAAACATGAAACATGGAAAACTAGGTGGAATCAAGAAGCTGTAGGAAGCTCCAATTTATATGCCATAGTACTAATCTTTTGCAACACCTTGTACGGACCATAATACTTTGGTGATAATTTATTATCCTTCTTAGCTTGCTTGAGGGACATTTGCTTATATGGTTGTAGCACCCAATCACCTACATCAAAACTTTTTTCACTGCAATGTTGATCTGCCTGTTGTTTCATTCTATTCTGTGCCAACACGAGGTTATCCTTTAAGAGTTGGAGAACTTGTTGTTGATGTTTGATGTGATGTTCCGCTGCCTGAACCTTAGAATTTTCTCTTAAATATGATGTGATGGATGGTGGTTGATACCCATAAAGTGCCATAAATGGGGTCATTTTTGTTGATGTATGGAAGGAAGTGTTATACCACCATTCAGCCAGAGGCAACCATTTGACCCATTATGTCTGTTTATCAGATACAAAGCAACAAAGATATCCTTCCAAACATTTGTTTACTATCTCAGTTTGCCCATCAAATTGAGGATGATAAGATGAGCTATGAGCTAACTAAGTACCAAGACAAGAAAATAATTCTGTCCAAAAATTTCCAGTGAAAATGGGATCTCTGTCACTTACAATAATCTTTGGGTTTCCATGTAGCTTTTGAATTATTTCCATAAATGCAATAGAAAATTTACTGGCTTTAAATGGATGTGATAATGCACAAAAGTGTGCATACTTGGTAAGTCTGTCAAATACCACCATGATGACACTCTTTCCCTCAGACTTGGGTAAACCTGTGATAAAATCCATTGAAACCTCCTCCCAACATTGGCTTGGAATGGATAAAGGTTGTAATAGATCCGGTGTCTTAATTGTTTCAACTTTATTTTGTTGGCAAACCAAGTATTCAACTACAAACTTTTGAATATCTAATTTAAGGCCATCCCAAAAAAATTCCTTCTTAACCCTGTGGTAAGTTTTGAAAAATCCTGAGTGCCCTCCTAAGGGAGAAGTGTGCAATTCCATAAGAATCTTTTGTTTTCGCTGGGAATTCTTATAGAGGTATAAGCGATCTTTGTACCATAACGAATCATTTTTCTAGCTAAATGTACCAGACGTATTGGAATCTTGTTGTAACTTTTGAATAAGTGCCCACACTTCTTCGTCATTCTTCCATTCCTCCCTTGCTTCGTTTATCCAATCTGGTTGGATAATAGAAATGGTGCACAACAATGCTTCCACATCCTCATCCTTTCTTGAGAGTGCATCTGCCACCACATTTTGCTTCCCTTTTTTGTAGATGATTTCAAAGTCATAAACCAACATCTTTGTGACCCACTTTTGTTGCTCTTTCGAGGATAATCTTTGTTCGAAAAAGTATTTAAGGCTATCATGATCCATTTTTACCTTGAAGTGTCTTCCCATTAGGTAGGGTCGCCATTTCTTAAGTGCATGGAGTATTGCCAACATTTCCTTCTCATAAATAGCTTTGCTTAAAAACTTTCCCTTGATTGGATAACTTTCAAAAGCAATGGGTCTTTCATCTTGCATTAGAACAACACCAATTCCATTTCCTGAAGCATCACATTCCACAATAAAGGTTTTTGTGAAGTCCGGTGTAGCTAAGACCGGTGCTTGGCACATTGCCTCTTTAAGATGTTCAAAGGCCTTTGTTGTTTTCGGAGTCCATGAAAATGCATCTTTCTTCAATAATGTTGTTAGAGGTGTTGCTATTCTTCCATAATTCTTAACAAACTTGCGATAATAACCTGTCAACCCGAGAAATCCTCGCAGATGCTTTATGGATGTGTGGATTTTCCATTCCTTAATGGCTTTAATTTTTCTAGGGTCTACCTTAACTCCTTCATGAGATACAATATGACCCAAATATTCCACCTCCTGGACTCCAAAGAAACATTTGGATCTTTTTGCGTATAATTGTTTCTCCTTCAATAGTTGTAGCACCTTGTCAACATGTTAAACATGATCCTTCCAAGACTTTCTATAGATTAGTATATCATCAAAAAATACTAACACAAATTTTCTAAGGAATGGTTTGAAAATTGAATTCATCAAACCTTGAAATGTTGAAGGTGCATTGGTAAGGCCAAAAGGCATGACCAAAAATTCATAATGACCCTGATGAGTTCTAAATGTTGTTTTTGGAATGTCTTCAGTCTTCATTTTGATTTGATGATATCCTGAACGAAGATCCAACTTGGTGAAGTAAATTGATCCATGCAATTCATCCAGTAATTCATCAATGACAGGAATGGGGAACTTATCTTGAATAGTGAGCTTGTTGAGCTCCCTATAATCTGGACACATCTGCCATGATCCATCCTTCTTGTTCACCAATACTACTAGAGCAGAGAAAGAACTTTGACTCGGTTGAATTATACCAGCCTCTAGCATTTCTGCAACCATATGTTCAATTTCACTATTTCGGACATAGGGATATCTGTACGGCCTGATGTTTGGAGGAACGCTTCCTAGAATCAGATGAATAGCATGATCATGATCAAGCATAGGTGGGAGACCTTTAGGAGTCTCAAATACCTTGGAATGATTGTCCAGGACTTTTTGGAGATCTGGAGAAATAGATGATTCCGATGTGGACACATCTAGCGAGCATAATTGTGCAATTACACCTCTTTTCTCCTTTTTTAGAAGCTTTGTCATACTATTAGAGCTGATTATCTCTCCTGGTTTCCCTGCAATACCCCTTAATTCATCTTCCTTTCCTTCCGTAAAAAATTTGATGGAAATTTCTTGAAAATTAAAAGCTATTGTACCCAGGGATTGTAGCCGTTGGACTCCTAGTACAACATCAGCACCTCCCATTGGAATGGAAAGCATTGGGCTAGTCAATACATATTCTCCCATGGATAGCTTGATATTATGGCACTTTGCAGAGAAATTTATTGCTCCTCCATTTGCAATCATCACTTGACACTCTGGTGCTGGATATAGGAAGCAATTCAATTCTTTTGCTACCTTACAATGAATAAAATCGTGGGTGCTTCCTGAATCAATCAACACTATTACCTTTTTCTTCTTGATTTGTCCTTCTATCTTGATGGTTTGAGGAGTGGTAATTCCCGAAAATTCATTACAAGATATGGTCGGATTTATTTGTTCTTCATCTAGGCTTTGTTCCTGGAGTATATCCTCTTCTTTTGACCTTTCTTGCTCCTTTTCTTCTTCCTCTTCACAATCTATGTAGAATAATTTCTTCTTAGCACACATGACCTTTAGTGTATTTGTTATCACAACTGTAACAAAGCCCTTTTTCTTTTCTTTCTTCCAATTGTTGTGGTGTCAACCTTATAGGTTGTGGAAGACTAGGGGCAACAAAACTTCCATCTTTATAGTTGTGAGTGGTATGCTTCCTGGTTGCCATAATTTTGCTTTCCATTTTTCTTGCTAACCTGAATGCCTTCTCTAATGAATCAGGTTCCCAAAGGCGCACATCATGTTGGATATTATCCTTTAAAGACCCTATGAACACATCAATCCTATGCTCCTCTGGAATATCTTTTACCCTTATGTTCAATTTTTGGAACTCCTCAATGTGCTCCATTATTGAACCCTTTTGTTTGAGACTTATCAATTAGCTAAAAAAAGTGTTGTTTTTTGTATCCTCATAATGTGCTATCAATTCTTCTGTAAAAATTGCCCAAGTGATAAATGGTTTATGAGAGCAAAGCCATTGATACCATACAAACTAATTTGGTTCCAAATATAAAGTTTCCATACGTACCTTTTGTGTGTTTTTCACATTATTGAGATCGAAGAATTGCTCCATCTGTAATATCCATGTGGCAGGATCCTTGCCATCAAACTTCCTCATATCGATTTTTGGAATATGGTGAGTCTTCGATCCAACATTAGCATCTATGGAATCATGATTAGCATTTCTTTTGTTCTCATCATGAGTTTCCTTTAGTACCCTTTCACCCTTAGGGACCATTTCTTGTAGAAAATTATTCATATTTATCTTCAATTCGTCCATGTCTATCTTCAAATCTATCTTCAAATCATCCATCTTACCTTCCATGTCAATCATCTTAGTTTCTATGCCTTTCTTTAAACAATCCATCTTAGCTTCTACGTCTTTCTTTAAACCCTCCATCTTAGCTTCTACATCATTCTTTAAACCATCCATCTTATATTGTGTTCCTTTTTGTGCAAGGGACAGTTGTTGCAATTGGTCTTGTAATTTTGATATATCATGTTGTATTTCTTCCTCTTCTTCATGAGTCATGCTAGAGCTTTTAGGTTCCTTACTAGCTGTTTGAATTTTCATTCCCCGAGGCATCAATTACCGATAATAATGCTCTACTATTCCCTTGAATTCCTTCAAAATAAATTTTCAAACCAAGCTTAAGCAAACATTTAAGAAAATCTACACACCTTTTTTCACTTTGTAGGAGCTCAATATTGCCTCTAATGTATCTCTGTCCTTTCCAATCATCTAGTTCTGAATTTGTTAGTAGTAGTAGCCCTCTCTGTCCTCTTTCCAATGCCACAAGTCTGACCCAAATTGGATTCTCCAAGGAAGAGTTATGTGAAATCTCCCACAGTGACTTGCTTATAGACTAGTTTAGTAGAGGGAACTTGTACGACGTGCCATGAGTCACTGTTTCGACCTTTGGATCTAAAACATGCATACCAACAACTACGGTCTGTCCTCTTTCTGTACCTTCTTACGAAATTTCAATATGATCCCCAGAGAGAAAGTTATGACGATTTTCCCCAGGTCACCTGTTTTGAATGTTATTCAGGAGTCTGCAAAAAGACCAACTTCCTCAAATCATATCTCCGCAAATATCGTGCAAAAAGCTCTGAAATTTAGACCCAAGGTTCAGCGTGATTTCTTCTCAAATGGGTTTTTTTTAGACTTCTGAAATGTCACAGAAAAAATGTTATAGCAAAAATTCCACGATGACCTGTTTGGAGCAGCGAAACCCTAGAATCTAAAGCTCTGATACCAAATGTTATGAAACCAGCTCAAGAAAAGATAGAAAAGATAGATCAACGCCTTAGAATTCAACCTCTTCAAGGGGGAAACCTCCTTTACATTACATAAATGAAAAATTCTTCAAGGATACAAATGACAAAACCTCCTTTCTATATATAGGAGTCTAAGGAGTCACAATATAATCCAGCCGACCTAACAATAATAATATAAAGCCACAAAAATAACAATAGAGGGAATCTATGGGGCACAATAATAACAATATGGGGGAAATAGGGGCACAACAATATTAATAAGGGGTATAACTATAATATTAATGGGGTAATCACTAGTATTATAGGGACCCAACACGGCAGTTGACCCGGTCTTGCCTTCAGAGGAGCCATCTTTACATGATACAATCACCGAAGAAAGCAAGAACAACACTGTTCAAATTCTCTTCGTAAGCACAGACTTCGATGAACATGGGGGAAGTCTACCCATTCATTTACCGCAGGAAGGAAGTTCGTCAGAGTCATACCCGGTCGTCTATTTAGTCTCACCTCCAAGCAACCTCGTTGTTTCCTTTGATTTGAATCTACTAGGCGGACCCCGTTTACCGAATAGTGTACCATTTCGAATCATTGCTCAAATATATAGAATGGTCATGGCCGGTGCCATCATAGATGAAGGGGCTTCTGTGAGTATCCTTTCCTCAACTTCTTGGAAATCACTTGGTTCGCCATCGCTTTTGCCTAAGATGAGAAATCTAACAGGCTTTGACAAAGGAACCAGTCGACCATTAGGGATCCTTCCTAGTGTGCCGATAACGTTGAGAAGGAAAACCGTTCACATGAACTTAATGGTAGTCCAAAGACCCCTGGATTATAATCTACTCCTTGGACGAGACTATATTTATTGCATGGGAGCCATTATCTCCTCACTCTTTAGAGTAATGTGTTTTCTGCATGAAGGAAGAGTGGTCAAGCTCGTAGACTACCTTTCATTCCCCGGTTCACACATAGCAAATAGTCGTATACCAACCTTGAATGGTCTTCTCACGCAAGGAATGTCTCATCAATCCCCAGTCCATCCTCCTAATGAGCGCGAGATTCAGAGGATATGACTGAACCCAGGGGGCATGCACCCTGGCCTGTTTCGACAGGAAAACCTTGAGTATAGGGTAGGTTTCCTCAGAGGATATATGACTGGTTGACACACCTGTCCATTTTGGAAAATTGGATTAGACTGGAATAAGATACCTCCGTTAGAAGGTATATCCTACCCGATAGAACAAATGTTTTGTCTACAAATTGAAGGGTAACCTAGAAAAGGTAGGCCTTTTCTAATAAAACAAATGTTTTGTCTGCAAATTGAGGGGTAACCTCGAAACTCTGCTTCACTATACCTGGGGGCATGCAAACCTTTTGGCATGCAAGCGAAGAGTGACCATTTATTTTTTTAAATTTATAGGTCCTCTAACCCTTTAAACTCGTAGGATTGGTCGTTTCCTAACTTGCATAAAGAAAGGATGCGGGGCAAAGCTTTGAAAAAATGCCATTTTTATATGAGACATCCTTATTATACGACTGGATTGAGCAGTTTTAACGCGGAATTCAAGCTCGTTAAAAAATAAACATAAGCAATGAGCAAATGTTCCCCCAGAGTTTAAGCTCATTAAAAAATGAACCAATTTCCGGTAAATAACCATCGTGAATGTATTATCACCAGCCTTTGAAGCCTTGGTCATGTTCTCATCATCACCTCCACTCTGTATTGGCCGATCATTCACCTCCATTTGATTGTTTACCCTTTTTGAGGAACAACTACGAAGAGTGATCCTGTTAGCCTTCCTTGTGACACTGCCGTGATTGGAAAATTCCAAACCTTACCTGGAATTAGCTGCTACCCGAATTTATCACTCGTTCCTCAAAAGACGAGTCTCCTTTAAGCTCTTTTCAACTGACTCGTAAAATATGAAAAGATTGCCAAGCCATTGGCCTCTCCAGCTCGTTAAAGGGACCGGAAGTGCTATCCCTCCTTTAGATTTTAATATTTTTGGACTTGAGGGATTATTACACAAAAAGATAGAGTGCTTGTCTTGTTCAGCTCGTTAAAAGTACCGAAAATTCATCCCTTTTGTATTGTTTTATACTTTTTCGGGCTCAAGGGATTATATGATGAAAAAGGATTATTGAAATTTTCTTTACGTCCCTTTTTTAGACTCTCTGAAATTGAAAAGGACCGATTTATCCTTGTCGTTAAACTCGTTAAAACCGAAATAGCGACAAACTTGTCCATACAAACAAGAACGAGTTTCACTATCTCTAGGCTCATTAAAACATAACGATGGGTTTGCTCAAAGGGTAAATTATAGAACAAGCATATGTTATCCTCCTCAAGCTTGACAAAAATAAAGAGGTATTGCTCAACAATGACTCAAGAAAAATTGGGAAGAAAACTTGAAGAAACTTTATCGGTAGCAAGTCGCTCTTGAACATGACACTTTCACTCCGCATCCGAGTCGGGTTGGGTTGTTCCAGTCACTGGTCACATCACCATGGTTCCGTCACACCATCCATATTTGGGGTTAATGCTACCAATCCATCACGTCAATTTTACCGATATGTTCAAGAGAATTCGCTCAGAGAATTCACCTGTGTCTCACCCACTGCAATACATTTACGCCCCATTCTTTCATGACCGCCACCCTGGACCTTATATCAACAGATCATTTTCACCTCCAATAAAATCATTTTCTCCGTTCTGTGTCATTGATGTGGGATTCACTAAGGCCCTCCTATGACAGACCGCTTCTTGTTGACATCAGCTTATTATCCAAGAAGTCAATCTAGGAACAACCCTTTCAGTACTTTGAAGCTTGCATGCCTCAATGGCAAGTTTCTCACTTCCGGTGACAGGTTTACATCAATGGTCGTCGACCAAAAGATTTTGCGTGGTGTTCGATGCCAAATCCCTCATTCACACCACACGAATTGTATTATAGTACCTTGAGGGTCATCATCATTATCGGTGATTCCTCTCGCGCCTGTTAACAACTTACATCATTGGCTGGTAATCAGGTGATGTCCTTCCATGTTTGACTCCAGAACATCTCTCACATGGATTGTTTTGTACTTTGAGTGATGATCGAACAAGATTGAAGACCCCGGATCTAGTTTTATCCATCTGGGCTGCGATATATATTCAGGAAAATAAAAACATCAAATTTAAATCATTATTGTACAGATAATCATCCAACCTAAGGGATGATGGCTCTAACAGAATCATCAGTCTACACTCAGACGATTGTCTATCTTATGTACATGAAAAATGAATTTATAAGGCTGAGCATGGGAATGCCCACCTCAACTAGATCATGAAAATATTATGAAGATAATGTATTGTATTGTATCTTATTACAGGTTGCCTTCCAGCTTGAAAGAACTTCAGATCCTCATGATAAAGCATTTCACCCGACATCAACAGATTAACGACCTCATGCTTTAGGGGAAACTGTTATAGAAATTTTTGGGCACTGCAACCCCAATCATAAATGTCCATAAATCAAGGGCTCTTAAGTCCCTAAAAGTGTTGTTCCAACCCCTAAAAGAACAAGGTCAACTGATTACATCTTCTCCCAGAAGTTCTCCATGAAAAATTTGCTCAGAACTGGTCAAAACTGGACCATCTCACCAGCTCCATGGTAAAAGTGTGCTACATCCCACCTAAATACACACAAGAGGTGCGATGCATCTTGGAAATCCATTCTATGGGGTGCGATGGGCGAGAGTTGACAAATGGCAGGGTCAATATGCAAGGTGGAGGATCATGGAATATTCTAGAAACTTATCCTGTGACACTTGCCTCTCTGCATTCGCCCAGGGATGAGTAAGAGATCATCAATCTCCAAGTGGAATCAAGAACTATCAGAGAGAGGACACTAATCAAATCTCAAAAGCTGACTCACCCCCTTGCAAACATCTATATATGGATCTCTCATCTCAGAGATCCAGAGGCTGGAATTTTGTATCTTGTAAGGAAGTGCTGCTGATTTCTTGGTGAAACATCATATTGTTGGATGATCTAAGCTTTTCATGAGGTGAAAAAGGGCTTTCTTACTGAGAGGATGATGCTGGGTTAGAGAAATTGGTTGTAATCCTCTTTGCTATTTCTTTATTATTAATAAAGCTATTCAAGTTTTCCTCCACATTCTTGCATGATTGAGGTTATATGCATTTGTGTGGTCAATATATATCTGGTCCTATATTGTTTGTGATAATAGATCTATGTTCTTGGATAGTGTTATGCTAGTTTGATTCCACAGTTGCTCTTTGAAGCTGGGTAGATGAGGAAGCGAGTGGCAAAGATCCATTAGAAGGGAGAGGAATCAAGCAAGGAACCAAGTGCAAGACAGAGGTTGGTCTCCTTTATTCCCCTCTTATCTATTTCTCATAAAGGAAAACAAAATTTGTTTTAGTTTGTTTGTTTCTAAGGTAGCTACCAGCCTTAGTGGGACTGGCAGCTCTGCATAGACACTAGATTTCCTGATAACGTTATAAACACCATTAATCCATGTAAATAAAAATTAGATACCAAACATTAAGGTGAGATAATAACAAGTGCAAAAGAAAGGGAGCTTAGATTTTATTAAACATAAGCAAGAGATAGCCAGGTTTGGGACTTCCACATATGAGCTGACCATAGACATGGCTGAACAAAATATTTCTTTCAACCAGTCACCCCTATGCCATATTCCAGTAATGAATGTGGTATCTCATGGACAAAACAATCCAAAAAAAACTAATGGAATCCAAAGGTTAAACCACCTCCACCCTCACCAAACCGTGACCTCACCAAAACCAACACCGAGAGCACAAAACTAAACCAAGCTTGGAATGCTTCCAAACTCCATCACTATCCTTGAGGAATTTTCCATCTCTGTGTCTCTCAAGATTTACCACAATCCATAGTATATCACTAGGCCATAAAAAAATACTCCACCCTCAGTACTTATAATGTATCCTGCCAAAACTTGTCAAGGGACTGCTAGGCCTTTGGGATTTTTCCTCAGACCACTGCCACTCCAGATTTTGAAACCATCTAAAAATTCCAAAGCTCAAAAATTTAGAAACAATCCAATCACGCCATGGCCATCTGGAAAAGGTAGTGCAAGGCTGAAAACCACTATCATAACCTGACAAGACCATGCCATCGATAGGTAGAGAACCAAATTTTCACATGAAAATCCATCCATGTCAAAACCAACTAGGAAATCACACATGCAATATGTTACCTACAACTATTTCTATTGAAGATGTTATAATGACCCAAGCTTACACTGACCAAGCCTGCCCACTTATCCTCATAAGCCTTTTATTAACAAGGCCTCTAGTTTCTTCATTTTCCACTATTTTCCTTTATTTTCCTCCTCACATGCAACCCATGACCTTTTACCTTCCTTTTCTCCTAATTTCCTTTATTTTCATAAATAAATGTGCCAAAAGAGCCATTTTTTATTTTCAATACATTTTCCATTCCCTTTGCCAAATTACTTTAGCCATAATAACTGAAATGAACACCCATTAGGATGTTTTGCCGAACATTCAACTTGGAATACATGTCCCATCAAACGTGGTTATTATTTTTCATTTCTTAACTTTTACAAGGAATTTTTACTAGGGTTGTTACAAAACCCTCCTCCTTGGGGGAACACCATCCTCGATGTCCAATGACACCTATAACTAGTAAGAATGTTTCAACCCAACATATTTCCCATGGAGCTTTATAACTTAGCTCATTGCATTGTTTACAATGACCACTGTTGAAACATGACACACATATTGTTTACTAGAGCTTTATAATATAACTGAATACAATATTTACAATAACAAGCACATATGCTGATACATATTTTCTTCAACCAACAAATAACCATACATTCTATGGAGCTTTATAAATCTAATTTGATACATTATTTAAAATGATATACACATTTTCTCAACCAATAAATAAAAGAATACAATGCATGTATCAATCAACAAGGGAATCTAGAGGCTCACACCTCCATCCTCAAAGTAATACTAAGATTCTCCTCCTTCCCAGGAAGTCTAGAATCCACTGCAAAAATCAAAACGACATCCAATGTCTAATGGTACAATATTGCGCCACATGTCCCTAAGTGAATATTTATCGGTTCATTGTTCCAAGGCACACTCCCAATGTGCATCTAATTCCATATGGCAATGCTAATGACCAAAAAAAATCCATCCCTGACCTTCCCTTCTATACTACATAGTCCTTCAGGAAATCTATTCATCCCCTTCGGTGTATTCACTCACCTTCCAAGTTTCCTGAAATCCCCTATCCTAGGTGGTCCATCCCTTGGCAATGCTTCCTCACATCAGAAGGTAAGCAAACAAGGCATATACCTTCCTAAAAACCATAATACCTATCATAGCATGCTCATGATGATCAATGAAGACTATTGGGTACCCGTGTCCCACAATGGCCCTGCTCCTTAATGCTTTACCAACATACTACTACTTACTCTAATTTATTTCATTCCTATTATGAATTCTTGCTGTCGGCTACAACTAGCCAACCAGGGAATTTCCCATGTTTTTTTTGTATCAAGCACATAATTTCCATTAAATTTAAAATAAATTAAAATAACTTCACATAATACCTCATTGTTAGCTCATCAATAAGGTACACTTGCAATCCTTTTTACTTCCTATCACAATAAGTGAAAGTCACATCTTCGATAAAATCACTAGTAGAAAATGAGAAATTAGTGACTAGGTGACTAAAAGTGTTGGTCACCACTGCTTTTCCAAGTGAAATGCTACGAAAATTGAGAAATATTAAGTAACCAAACTAAAAACAACTATCATAAATGACTAATTTAGTCCCACGTTAAAATATATGACTAGATAATAAGTAATAAAACTAAAAATGACTAATGTGAATGACTAATTTAGTCTAGGAACAAAAGTATGACTGCCTAACAAGTACTGCAATAATACAAATCACTCATTTATGTTAGTCATTTTTATTTTTTCACTTTAGAAATCTAAACTTAGAAGTGATAGGGGATTCAAAGGTTGTTATAGATTGGCTGAAAGGTTATACTTCCTTAAACACTTCTTTATTGGATCAGTCGATGATTACAATTATGGATCATATTATAATCTTCAGGGTTATATCGTTTGATCACATTCATAGGGAATTAAATTCAAATGCTGACATATTATCAAAAATGAGATTGAGCTTATAACTGAGAAAAATACATTATGAAGAATACCTATAAGGATAAGTGTTGGTTACTTAGTAGAGGACACATTTGCTTTAGTTCAAAACTTAAATTTTCATGCATATCTACATTTTTGAATATTATGGTCATATCCGTTGAGATTATGATAATATTATTTAGCTTGGATATCAAGTTGTTTATCTAGTTTGAACGTACCTTATGAACATAACAAAATTAGAATTTTATGAAATTGTTTTGATTCCTATGGAGATTTTGATATTGCTCAAACATTAGATGTTGCACATATTAAAATATCACATCATAAAAGTGAAGTAGATTTAGTATATAATAGATGATGTAATTTAAACCTTGGCATTAATATTAATACAAAAAATATGTTTTCTTTACTGGGAATTTTTTTATGGAAGAGGTTTGATGACACCTTTCCTTTCCCATCTAGGATGCTACATATAGGAAGAGGTTGCTTTATCTACCACATTTAGCTGGTATGTACGATACATGTGTATATGATATTTAACATGTATATTATTTTTATTGTCACCACTTAATAACTCTATTATAACTCTTAATGCTTTGGCTATAAATTCTAAATTTAATTTCCAAGAGTAGCTCAATTTCCCAAAGGTGCCAACAAGAACTAATCCCTATGTTTGTCTCTTGCGGTGTTGCATTGGCAAAAGGACTTTGGCTGAGGGAAGAGGTGTCCATGCACATATTATAAAAAGTAGAGCCAAAGGAGTTGTTGGACTATCTCTAGAGAGTCATCTTCTTCACATGTATTTCAAGTTATAAAGCATGGAAGATGCGCAACAATTCTTTGACAAAATGTAGGGTATGTGAAATATTGTTGATTAGAGGATGCTCGTGAGTTGTTTGAAAAAATACTTGAATGAGATGAGGTGTTCTGGAATGTAATAATTGTTGAGTATGCGAAGCATGGTTTGACTGAAGAAGCCTTGAAACCTCATCGGAAAATGCAACATTTAGTCGTAAGATGCGATGAGTATCATCCTGCAAGTGTATTTAGTTCTTGTGCATGTGTACTTGATTTACAATAAGAAGATGAAGTTGTGCAAGTAGAACTATGATAATTTGTCCCTATCTTCAGATGAACTACTACCACATAGAGCTGAAAACTGATGATAATTTTGGAATGGGGTGATGCCCCTTTGGGCCAAGGTATTGATCTGAAACTATAACCACTGATCCTTGAGGTATAGGGCATAGGATTTGGCAGGCTGCCTACACTGTAGAGCTTCCATTGCCCAGCTAGCCATGCATGCCAGCTGGGCCTCCTTCTCCTGTACCTATTGTTTCAGAGACTGTGTCTCCAATTATTTTTCCTACAGTTGTCGATTTAGTGTCTCAATTTTAGTTAGCATCCCTTCCTTTCTCTTCTGTTCATCAGGGGTATCTTTGGCTGTTGTGGGCTCCTCCTGTTGCTATTGTTCTCCCAAGATATGAGGCATGTCTTCCTTCCTCTGTCCCTGTAATTGTAGATGTTGTCTAAGCAGCTCATTTCCTTCCTGTAGCTTGACCCGTTGGCTGCTCTCCACATGTCGTACCATAGCCAAATCCCTCCTTGCCTCTTTTAGTTGTTCCTCCAGAGGACCTATATCCGCCACACCCTTGGACTTAGCGATTTTCATCCAAGTGTGGATCCTAACTCTCTCTTCTTCTAGTGCATGGAAAAGTGGCACTGTGAACTTTTGAGGAATGATCTTTCTAGCCTCTAAGAAGTTATAATAGGAGCCCAAACTGGGCTGGGGGCTAGGTTCGACAATTTTCTCCACCTTTTCTTCCTCTTGTGGCGATTTAGTTGCCTCACCTTCCATTTCTTTGGTCTCCTTCAGCCTAGCGAGTGTTTCCTGTAGAATAGTCTCAACATCTTGTAGAGAGGCCTTTGTGTCCAACATTTTCATTCTCTCCCTCCAGGTGGATGTCTTCGGGCTTCCTCATTCATAAGTTATGGATGCCTTGGAGGGGGACCTCTCCTTTTGTGTGGTAGGGGTGTCTATAATTGTGATTGGTTCTTTTGACGGTGGCTGGGGTTTGCCAGTCTTAATCCTCACACTCCTTCTTGCCTTAAAATATAGGGGAGGCTCCCTCTTTCACTTCCCCTTCTTCTTGGGAGATGTTCTTAGGGTGGCCAGCATAGCTGCTGCCTCCCTAGCTAAAATTTCTGGTGATTTTTCCCTCTGTTGCTCTGTCTTCAGACTTCCTGTAGAAATTCATGTGCTGTCTATTTCCTTTCTTCCCGTAGAAATAGTTTTCAGGCTTCCTGTAGAAACAGTTTTTTGTTGTTTTGGCTTGCTTGGCTGGGGGTGCCTTCTCCTTCAATTTTGTTATGTTTGCCTTGTATGTGCCATCACTTGCTTGGACTTTTTCAGTCCTTTCTACCCTGATTTGCAACCGTTTCTCCCTTGGTGTTTGTGATTTTATTCCACCCACAACTTTGGCCTCAGTAGGTTGGCCTTTTTCTCATTTCTCTTCTTGCTCTCCCTGTGGTGGTTTGTCCTGGGTTTCTTTACCCTTAGTTTCCTTACCCTTAGTTTTATTCTATTTAGTTTTCTTCTCTGCCTCAATATGCTCCCTTTCCTCACTGCAGGATGAAGTGAGTTCTTCGGCCAGAATTCAGATATCATCATCCTTGGACATATTGCTAAAATGTCCCAAGAGAGAGGGACAATATAGGTATGGAGGACATCTTCTAATAGAATCTTGATAAGCCCATGACGGGCCAGCTGTTCTGGTGTCCCTTTCTTCAGTTTTATGCCACACTCGATCAATGACTGTAGGAGGAAGTAGGGGATGCTTAGCTTTTGTTATGTGGGTAAATCCATCTTATGTCTGAGTTCAGTTAGCAGCTAGAAGTGATAACCATATACAATACTAAATCGCCCCTCACAGGTAATGTATTTCATAATATGAAGGCTGACCTCACTCGAAAATGGTTGAAGGCTAGCTCTCTAGTCACCATTATTATCCTCTGAAAATTGTTCTTCTGGTAGGAAGAATTCCTTTTTGGCCTTCTGGCCCAATTTACTTTCCTCTTTATCCCAGGGTATCCCCAATGGCAGATCAGTGACCTAACTAATGAGTTGTGTGGTAAGCTTTATGGTCAACCCTCTAAAATTTGCAGTGGCCAGTGTCTTTGATTTAGGCTGCAGGGACCTTAGGAACTCCTCTGTTATCTCATCATCGTGACCTTGAATTTTGTCACAGAAGGTCATCCAATTTGCACGGGTAAATAGGTCTACCACCTTAGGAGTTTCTCGCAACTTCTTGGAATCCAAGGGCTCCTTTCTAATAAATCCCCCTAGCATGGTGAAAATACTCTTTTTTGGCTTGTGTTCTAATCAGAAGGGGAATTTTGTGTGTGGTTTCCTCCTTTGATTCTCAGGACAGGGTTTCTCAGATGTTTGTATCTCCCTTTTCACCAATTCCCTGGTTATAATACTGTTGCTGCCCACAAATCGGCTTGTCAAAATGAAATTAGGCTCTCACAGGTAGAGTGCAGAGCTTAATTTTCACACCAACCATATACAAGTCACATTTTTTATGCACAGATCAGTCCTTACAGAGGTTTACCGTTTCTACAGGAGGAATTCATTCACAAGAATCGTGCAGGAGAATGTGATGCAACATCATTTGAAAGAAATTCTGTGTATTATACAAGTAAACCACCATTCTTAACCCACAGGCAAACTTTTTTTAACTTTCCCTACTCTAAACAGTTTAATTTACCACCTTTTGAAATAACATGCATGGGTATTGCGTTTTTCGAGCCTACCTCTCTTTGAAACTCCAATTCCGATGTAGAAGATCTGGGTTTCTCTGCTCTGGGAGGCTATGATGTGTTTCCTGTAGAGCTCCTTCCTATAGAGAGCTTTGCTGGCTTCTGGAGGACGTCACGATGCTTCTGAGCAAGCCTGGGATGAGGGAGGAGTTTGAAACAGGCCGAGAAGCTCGAGCTAAGGAACTGTAGAGGAGGAGGACGCATACGTTGCTGAAAACGGGTTGCAAGAGTAAATGACAGTGGTTAGTGTGAGTTCTCTAGCCGGAAGATGTTGAATTATGGTGCAGTTCATGGCACAGGGGTGAGGTGTCCAGGCTGATCCATTAGCAAACATCACGGCCATCATTCTCCGGCGTGTCTCTGACCGGCATTTTCTATCTATCACATTACCCGTAGTCATCACTGCCCATCCGCCGATTTCACTGCAAATCTGCCGATTTTCCTCGACTGGACACTTCCCACGTGTCGGCTCCATGTCCCTTTGGAAGATTCGAGCGTAATCGAGCTTGTTCGAATCCCACAAGGCCATTCGACTGACTATGGGTGGCTAGTTGACTGGCCACCAAATTTGTTCAATCTGCACCATTCACAGACATGCAATTTTCATAGTATCATCTATGCAATTTGATGAAATAAGGTTAGGCACTGACCTATGTGGCCGCGAATGTGCTCTGTAGGTTTTTGGATGTGGAACGATGGCTCTGCTCATTGCTGCTTCGTGCACAGGCACTGGAATTCCTTCATTCATTCGCTCATGCTGCATGCAAGGCTTCGGGACCCGATCCTCTGGTGGTGAACGTTGCATGCACGGCTTTGTCTTTTCTCAACTATCGGGGAGGTGTTCATGTTCAATCGGAGCTGGTTACATGCCTCTTGCATTGATTTCAACTGCTATTGACTCCACAGTGTGTACTCCAGGTGGATCAGCTGCTATAGGATTCCTGTAGGACATACTGTAGCTGTTTCTCCTCCTGGGATGCATGCTGAAACGAGCAGGGTTGCATTCACGATTGAAGGGTCCTAATGAAGATTTAATAGGTAGAGTGTGCGAGCCTTCATGTACTTGATTTGTCCCTTGAAAAAAATTGCAATATGAGGAAAACAGGACTCTTTGCATGACTATGTAGGAATACAGGACCAGATTGTTGTAATGGCAGTGGAAAGAGATGAAACAGGTGATGGATGGGAAAAAGGTGTGGCTGCATGCCTCATCAACAGATTTCAAGCTTTAAATCCCTCTCCATAATTGATTTTGGCCTGCCCAAAGGTTCTATAGGATGTTTCCTGTAGAAATGTAAAACTTCCTGTAGAAGGCCCTGAAACTTCCTGTAGGAGGTTGAATCTTGACGCGAATGTGTCCAAATCCTCGAAAAAGTGAGTGGCCATGGAGGGAGTGTCTGTGAGGATGTCTGGTAGCTTGGTAAGGACCCCTATCCTTGTTTTGTGCGACCTCCTTTATCTGCACTGTATTCCCTGCAACCTGCAATAATTCTTCAGAGATTAGACATATTTCTTTTCTTCTTTTTTTCTCTTTCCTCTTTTTCTTTTTATTTTTTATTTTTTATTTTTTTTGAAAGATAGCAGGGGTGCCTTCATGAAGTTTTCACCCCCACTATCTGCCCTAGGCGCCTCAGAGAGGTTTTCTCCCAAGTATCTTTTTATTCCCTTTTTTTTTATGATTAAGGTGTGGTCGGAATAGAGGCAAAACCCTGCTCTACTACCAGCACTGATTTTTCCACAGTTTCAACGAACGCGTGCCTTGAAAGGGGTTTCTTGTAGATTTTCAATCGATGCCCATTGAAAAGCATGGGGATGGCTTCTTCATCAATGGTCCTAATGAGGACTGAACCATTGTCATTGCATTTCTCCATTGTATGTGGTCCTAGCCATCTTGTCCTCAGCTTTCCTTTGAAATCCTTGTATATTGAGTCATACAAAAGCGCCCAATATCCCGGCTGGAATTGCTTTTCATTAAGGTTCCGATCATGCCATATCTTCCTCTAGAGTTGAACTACTTCTGAGTGGAGGAGGGTCTGCATTCTTTGTTCATCTAATCCATTCAGCTGCAATAATATTTCACCTTGAGCATGGCTAAGATCTAGGTCCAACTGAGCTGCCACCCTCAATGTATTGTACGCGAACTCTATGGATAGCAAAGCTTTCTTCCCGTAGACCAGCTCATAAGGTGTGAAACCGGTTGTAGTCTTCAAAGTGGTGTTGTAGGCCCGGGTGGCCTCAACCAGGCGATCTGCCCAATCCTTTCTGCTGCTACTCACAACCTTAGTCAAAATCCCTTCCAATGCTCTATTAGTGACTTCCACCTGCCCATTTTCTTGAGGATGATAGGGGGTGGAAGTCTTCTGCTTGATCTTGTGATGAGCGAGAAAATCTTCAATCAGGTTGGAGGTGAACTGGCTTCTTTGATCTGTGACTAACTCTCTTGGGTAGGCAAACTTGTAGAAGATATTTTCCCTTAGAAACTCAGCCACCTTTTCTTCTATTGCTACTTTGATTACCTTCTTTTCTGCCCAGTTGGTCAGAGAGTCGGTGCACACAATGATGTAAGACCGTTTCTTCGAAGGAGGGTTGCTAGGATCCACAAAATCCATGCCCCACTTCTCAAATGGCTCGAAGGTCGCTTGAGGTTGGAGAGGCATTTCATCTCTTGGAGTTAGTTTTCCCATCCTCTAACATCGGTCACACTAGCTGATGTATCTTCTAACATCTTGATGAAGAGTAGGCCAATAGTAGCCTGCGTGTAGAATTTTGAAGGCAGTGATTTTGGCTGCAAAGTGGCCTCCACAAATTCCATCATAACAGGTAAGGAGGATGTCAAAGACTTCCTCCTCCCTAACACAACATCTCAAGATCTGATGTGGGCCAAGTTTAAACAAGTTTCCCCCGATCCAAGTGAACGGAGCACTCTTTCTTACAATTCTTCTCTTCTCCTTTGAGGATAGATGTGGAGGGAACTGTGCTGAGACCAAGTAATTTGCTATATTAGCAAACCATGGAGAGAGCACTGAGATAGAAAACAGATGTTCATCTGACATCTGGTCATCCACTGTTCCTTCTTCACTTGCAGGCAAGTCCAATCTACACAAGAAGTCAGAAATAACATTTTCCTTACCTGGCTTGTCAACAATCGTCAAATAAAATTGCTGCAACAAAAGTAACCATCTAATGATACGAGCATTGACATCAGGCTTATTCATTACATATCTAATCGCAACATGATCAGTGTGTACAAATGTTTGATAACTAGTGATGTAGGGTTTGAACTTGTTTAGGGAATGGACTATAGCCAAGAACTCTTTCTCGGTTACAGTATAGTTCATTTATGCCTTGGATAGGTTTTTGCTGACGAAGTATATGGCATATAGGAGTTTCTCCTCAACTTGTCCTAAGACTGCCCCTATGGATTTGTTCGAGGCATCAGTGTGGATGTGGAAAGGTAGGGTCTAGTTTGGACCTCTCAAGATCAGGGCAGACACCAGCTTATCTTTCAACTCATCCAGTGCCCCTTGACAGTTATCAGTCCATTTAAACTCAACATCTTTCCCTAAGAGGCCAAACAAAGGGGAGGCTAGCTTACTGAAGTCTTTAATGAATCTTCGATAATATCCCGCTAAGCCTAGGAAACTTTGAACATCTCTTACCTTTTGAGGATGTGGGACCTTTTGGATGATAGCAATCTTATTAGGGTGCACCTATAATCCTTGCCGAGAAATGGTATGACCTAGCACGGTCCCTTCAGTCATTAGGAATTCACATTTTTCGGGATCGAGGGGCAGGTTCATCTCAATGCACTTGGTTATCCCAGATTAGTCAATGCTTCTTGGAAGTTGGACCCATAAGGAGTAAAGTCATCCATATATATTTCTACCGAATCATGGACCAACTCAGAAAAGATGCTCAATACTGCTCTCTGGAAAGTGGAAGGAGAATTTCATAGCCCAAAGGGAAGGACTCGGTAGGCAAAGGTACCCCAAGGACAGGTGAAGGTGGTTTTATCTTAGTCTTCTGGGCTGATTTGGATCTAGTTATACTGGCTGAACCCATCTAGGAAAGAGAAGAACTTCTTCCCTGCCAGTCCATCCAACACTTGATCTATGAAAGGCAAAGGGAAATGGTCTTTCTTGGTGGCTTTGTTAAGTTCTTGGTAATCTACACAGATTCTCCACTTCTTGTTCTTTTTGGGCACAAGCACTAGAGGCGAGACCCACTCACTATCGGAGATAGGGTAGATGAATCTTGTATCCAATAATTTTTGTAATTCTTCTTTGACAATGTCTTTAAGGGTTGGATTCATTCTCCTCTGAGGCTGCCTGACTAGTTTACAATCTTCTTTAATGTAGATGTGATGGGTACAGACTGAAGGATGGACTCCTTTCATCTCCTTATAGCTCCAAGTTAAAGCATCTAGATGATTGTTCAGTAAGCTACCCAACTCCTTCTCTTGGGAAGGACATGGGGAGGAGCTGATCTTTAAAGTTCTTTCGGGACCAAACTCCACATTCTTAACTCTAGGAGAGGTTGGATCAGTCACATAGAGGTCCACTAAGGTGCTGACTTGGGCATCTTCTACCAATTCCTCTAAGGACAGTGCTTTGGGAGGTGGATTTTGAATCAAAGTCTCAATCAAATTGTTGAGTCCCAAACCTGCACTTCCCTATATACCCTTTCAGCCTTCTTTTTCCATTTACTTCATCCACCAAGCTGTCAAATCATTGCATATTTGTCTAAAAAGAGCTTATGAAATGGTTTCCTAACTATGTTTATGGCTGTTGTTTGATTTAGATTTTTGTTCAAATAGTTGTGGAAACTTGTCACTTTCCGCAGCCAACTCAAGTTTCCACAGCCATTTTGTTAAAGGCTATGTTACAGGTGTCCAATGGAGAAACGGGCCACATGGGCAAGCTGCAAGTGACGTGTACATGGAGTGTGTCCCCTCAGTTCAGCCAAATCACTCATAAACGGTCATGGTCAACGACGGTCAAAGGAAGGGCCAAAACAAGGAGTTTTGTGGTGGCACAACTCTGTTTTGCCCATGTGAAGGTTTGCGTGGCACGATCCTTAGTTTCCGAAGGTACTGGCACACCTGTAGATCAACCCGTGAACTGAATCAAGCAGTCACCACTCCATGGATTCAACTGTCATGATGACCATAACGCTAGATCCCAGGCCATGGAGATTTACGTGTCTCTTGGCAGCATAAAATCTAGGAATTAGTTGCAGCATTTTCACTTATAAATAATGTGTTGATATACGCTGGATAGTTAGATTTTGAGATGTAATTTTGACTGTTGTTATCAGCCCACTATAGTATGCTTTAATTTGTCTTATTACTGCACTTTAATATATGAGAAGATAGCATTCCTGAATTCGATTTGTGACTAAGTAATTGACTGGATGAGGTTGCAGAGGGCCCCTGTACACCAAAGCTCTATATAGTGTCTTACTTGCTTTCATTTATTGTTTTTATAATCATTTCTTGTATATATATTGCGGTGTTCTGATGTTCATTGCTGTCCATATTTCCTTTATATTTTTTTTAATAACTGTTAGCTGATTAGTGCTTCTTTTACAGGTTTTTGTAGGCAGCCGGGGAAAATTTACATATTTTTGATAATCATTTTGTCCTTTCTGCTGATTTTCATTTACTGAGTTTAATTTCAGCATTGTCATTTCTTTCAAGTTTTGTTTTGCTTATTTACTTTTCTGCCACTTAGACATCATATTACTCATCTGTTTATGATTTCCTTTCTATAGCCAAGCGACTCAATTAGTAAGGAATCATAATATTACTTGTTGTAGTATGATTTAGTTTTCTTTCCTGCAAGTTAGAGTGTCATCCGGAAAGAGTCAATTTTGCGGACAAAACCGACCTCCCTAGAAGCTAAGGCTTTCTAGTGACAAACAAGACAAGTAAACACTACCTTTATCTAAATATGCATTTAGAATACAAGTAATCAGGTGTTTATAACATACCTTTAGTCCAATGATTTGTAGTAGTCCAGCCTCGCCGATCCGGATGAGCTCCTCCTTCTCTTCGAAACCTGCATTCACTAACAAGCCAAAAGATTGCATAGCACATGAATAACTTATAAAACAACACATATTCATCATACAGACCAAGGAGTATATGAAACAAATCGTGTATAACAACTTGTTGAGAAAAATGAGTTTATTTGCATTAAGTGGAAACAAAAGAAACCATTACAACCTGAGCCTTGGTGTTATGCAGGTCCCTCCCAGGGTCCAGCAAGAGTTTTCCTTTACTTTGATCAGCTCACCCACTTCCAAATGAAGCTAAGAAAGTATGGGAATCTCTCCTCTCAAGCTCTATAAGGGAGTCCTAATCTCAGCAGCATCTACCCTTAGAAATGTTCAGCTTTCAACCTCTCCTCCCTCTGGCCCAATGCATGTATTTATAGTGCTTTGGAGGAAGTTAATCAGGTCCACCATGAATGGGATAAGCCCCTCTTTCAATGGGATAGCTCCCTTCTTCATGGGATAAGTTCCTCTTACATAGGGATGCATGAACCATCTGGAGGCGCCCAATACACGTCAAACCATCTTCTAGAATGCTCTAAAAATGACCACAAGTAAATTTTTTGAAGTGAAACTTGCACCTTTTGACCTTTACAGGAGTATGCACCCAACCCTTTACATACAGAACGTACAAGTACGCAGGTTTTATGAACTGGAGGTGCGTACACGCAGGTAAGGCTAAGAGAAACTGCGTAACCAGAGTTAATTGACTTTTAAAGGACTTTTCTCTCTTTCTTGGAGTTTGACATGAGGAGCAGAGGTATGAGACTTGCCAAGGAGGATAGTATGACAGTTGATAGAGCCATACTAACTGCAGATAGTCATGGTGACAAATTTTAGTGTAACAGATTGCCCCCTAAAGTGCGAAGCCTGTAGTAGATTTAGGGTATCATATTATCTATGAAGGGTGAAGTACTTTACCATTTCAAGGATTATCTTGTGGAGAGCCCAGTTGGAACCTGCAAGTATTGAACACAAAATACATGTATGAGATCATATCATCGCTGAGGTAGGCATTCCCATACTCAGATCAAAAACTTTAACTAGCAAACTAACTACTGCTCTGATACAGGAATGATTTTGCAGTACATCATAATCATAGACTCATGTAGACACAGTATGGACACAACCATCTATTTATAGTTAGTCTACTTATACAATGAATACAAAACTCCTCGCAGCCTGGATGGTGGAAACTAGATCCAGGGTCTTCATTTCTACTTCCCGAAATAGTACGATTCTATCCATGCGAATAAATGAGTCGATGTCGAGCATGGTAGAAACCACTTGATTACCAGTTAATGATGTAAACTGTTAACAAGTGTGAGAGAAACCACCAGTGATGTCAATGGTTCTCAAAGTACCCAGTACAATCCATGAGATGTGAATGAATGTGTTGATGTCGAACATGTCACGGAATCCTTCGATCGAAAGTCAATGATGTAAACTCTCGTCGAAGGCGAGAAATCTGCCATTGATGCATGCGGATCTCAAGGTACTGACGATTTCTAGATCATCTTTCTAGATAATGTGCTGATGTCGATAGAAAGCGATTCGTCGTAGGCAAGCCCACAACAAAAAATCATAAATCAAGTTGAAGAAATGTAGCTGTAAGGACTGACTCAGGGATGGTCAAGATGGATGACAGGTATTTGCCGATGAATGGCTTATTTGCAGCGACCTCTTGAACACATAACGACACAACAGATGGCTTGGTGACATTTGACCTAAAGTTAATATTCGGCTGAAGACTTTCAATGTGGTTCAATCAACTGTGAGACAAAGGATTTCCCAACCCAGGTGAATGGAAAGTGTCGTGTTCAAGAGTGGTGATAAGGTTTCTTCTGAGACAAAGGATAATAAATTGGTTCATTTTTCTCTGTTTTCCCCCACCATTTCTGGCAAGTACCTCTTTAATTTTTACAAGCTTGAGGAGGATAAAATATGCTTGATTATAAACTCATCCTTCAGATGAGTCCAACTTAGTTTAGATTCGAACCCTAAGAAGGAGTGGTCTGTTCCTATTTGTAATCGAACAGGTCCTTTACTGTGAAATTTTAACGAGTCCAGTATAGGAGAAACTCGACGTTTTTCAATTTTAGAGAGTCTGAAAAACTTAAGAAGACTCCAGGGTTGAACTTTTTCGTAAATTTGTGTCTCTCAAGCTCGAAAAAGTATAAAATAATACTTGAGAGAACTGCTTGGTTTTTTATGACCAAGGAGTACTTTCATAGTTAGTGTCTTTGACCTGAAAAGTAAAAAGCGATCAAGGACACGTCATTTTATTTCCAGTATCGAATTTGAAACGACAAAAACCCGGCAATCTTTTCCTGTTTTTACGGTCAGAAAAGGGCTATAAGGGGACCGTCTTTTAATTCCATTTTAACGAGTGTAAAAGAAACACTCATCAATATTTTCATGTTTTAGGAGTCAGAAAAGGGCTTAAAAGATGACTCTGATGTTTTTGTTTGTGAAAAATGACAATTTTCCCTGAAAATCCTTTTATCCTGCACAAAAACCAACACATTACTCGTACTTGTTTAATATAGATAAAAATACTTTGAAAAATACCTTTTTATGGTGGAAAATAAACAAATTTAACATTCATTTACTCAAAAAACCTATAAAAAGGGGTTTTACCATTTCATTTTTATCATTTTACTGTTGAAGAGAGAAAAAGGGCTTTTGGAAAGAAACTTCCCGTGGTCGTTGCAGAGAATCCAACCATCGAAACCGAACGCCGTCTCATCAGGTATTCTACAACATCCTCCCTTACATTTCGATATGTTTAGAATTTGTTTTTAAGTTTTAGTTTCATTTTTTGGAGGCCTTGGGGTTTCAAAGGCCGCTTTTCGGGGTACGCAGGTGCTCCAAAGGTGACCTGCATACCCCGACATTTTCTCAGTTGGGAAAATGCCGGGTGTACGCAGCTTGCCTTAAGACAGCCTGCGTACACACGCTCTGTCTCTAAAGGTGGGCTGCGTACACTGCGGAGTGGGTTTTTAAACTCCACTTTCTCCAAAATGAACCAAAAACTTTCATTTTTATGGACTCTAACAGATGTTTTATGGTGTGTAGATTGCCCACCATGCTTGATTGGCATGAAAGAGAGCACTAAGATGTTGATTTGGCCGCGATTAATCATCAACCTTCCATTGATGCTTTAAAGGCATGCGGTCTTTACAAATATTGGGCCATACCTGGCATGAGGGCCCAAGTAATATTTCTAGAGTGGCTGGTTGAAAGGTGGAACGTCCAGGATCAATGCTTTTACATTGGAGGGAATCAACTCGAAATAGAGCCCTCAGACATTTACTTTCTCACTGGTTTGCCCAAGAGGGGCGAACAATTGACTCTATCCAGGACTAGGTCGGGTGGCCAGTCCATCGCTAGTCTCCATCTAGAGTGGTGCAATAATCAAAACCAGGAGAGCGGGATAGAAATTAAAAAGATATCCAGACCTGAACTTATGGTAATTGCCTTTACAGTTACCAGACTTTGCGGCATAGCTGCTTTGCACATTGCCACCGGGTCCCAAATGCGGATGGCGATTGACTGCTATCAGGGCACCATTTTCAACTGGTGTGATGCTGTGTTGGCCAATTTAAAGGGCCAACTGACTAGGGCAAAAAACGGGCAACTGAAGACTTTTGGTTATGGGCCTTTAGTTGTGAGTTTTTCTCTAGAGAGGGTTCTGATGTTGATCCCGCAGCAGCTCACTGTTGAGGCTGGGCTTCCCCGAGAGCCTAAGTTGATGCGATGGGTTGCGGTGATGGCCCGTCATCCTGATGAGGGCACGGAGGTTGTCTGGTTTAGACCGGAGTACTTTCACTGGTTAGAGGGCCAGGTCTTCTCGATACAGGATTTTCCTTATGCCGGAGTCGATTTTCGTGGCGATCCGGACATGATTCTTCCACCGGGAGAACAGTGGGATGACACAGGTACTTTATTTTTCACAAATGTTTTTAAATTATCTACTTTTTTTGTTTTTATATCGTCTCAAAACTGACAGTGACAATTTTCAAAATGCAGATGTAGGCCCACGGCGTCCAGCCAATCTCCGGCCTTTCAAGAGGAGACAACTAGTTGCACCGGCACCAGTCCCACAGAACGAGGCTACAGAGACCTTAGCTGAGTTGGAACAAGACCTAGAGCATCTGACGGCAGATATACTAGAGATTACTATAGATGATATTCCTATCAGGCTTTAGCGCTATGTAGTCGGAGTTCCAGGACCTTTTAGGACGTTCTTGTGTAGGGTAGCCCGTGCAGTGGTGTCATATAGAGATCATCACCAGTGATTGGATGATCGTTTTAGTAGACACATGTGACATTTTGGTTTTTTGTACTTATCATTTTTGCCGATCATAAAGTGTTTTGCAACCTATGATCAAAGACGATGTATTTTTGACACACTCCTATCTATATATATCATTATTACCGGCTTATCTTGTTAAACATGTGTGATTAAATGTTTTTAAATTTACATGTATGATTATCACAAATGTTTGTCTAACATTCGAGAAGCAATTGCATCTGCTAATGTATTTAAAGACCTTGGAGTATGTTGATATTCAATGTAATAAAACTCACGTTCCAAGAGACGCACTCTCAAAAATAACCTTAATAACACTTGATTTCTAATGGCGTAAACTCTATTAAGCTGTAATACAACGAGTTCAGAATCTAACCTCACTATCAAACTCCGAATCCCAAATGAAATAGATTCAGACAATAACTCAATCACTGCACTGTATTCTTCAATGTTGTTTGTTGTTTGACCGAGGCTCACCCCATGCATAGAAACTAACTCGTCAGAGGGCGAATAAATAACCCAAGCTGCGGAAGAGATATTTCGTGTATTACGACAAGCACCATTAGCGAATCCAATGTACGTTTGGAGAGGCATCGACATCTGCAAACATCAAGGGTAAAACCAAGATAAGCAGAATAACGACGAAAAACACACTTTCTAAGCTAAGCACACTCTCTAAACTAACAAACACACTAGCTAGAAAGAAAAATTAACCTAACTAACCTAACTAAAATCTCCACACCCATCATTTAAGCATAATACCTCTTTAGGTAAAGTCCATTTCTGGGTTTACCCAAAGAGTCCCCGTCAAAGTCAACCAGCTCATAGGCCCCTTTTTCTAGCTTTCGCTTAACAATGTAGAGCCCATGCCACATAGGAACGAATTTTCCAGCACCTAATTTATCATTAGCTTGATCATACAATAGCACTAGGTCTCCTTCCGAAAAATTTCAAGGGGTCACATTTCGATCATACTGAGCTTTCATTCGTTTTGCATGAGTCTCGATTGCTAGTGCAGCATCGCGTCGAGTCTCATCTAATTGAGCTAAGTATAATAAACGCTTCTCCAATTCAGAAGTAGCTGGAAGTAATTCGACAGCCATTTGAAGTGATGGGATTTCGCATTCAATGGGCAACACAGCTTCCAAACCATAAACTAGTTGGAAAGGAGTGAACCCTGTTGATGTTTTAACTGAAGTTTGGTATGCCCAAAGCGTGGAAAATAACATGTTGTGCCAATTCGACCAATGAATCCCAATGATTCTTCGGATCATGATAACTAAAACTTTGTTGATGGACTCAACCAGACCGTTGGCTTGTGGATAATAAGGAGTTGAGCTATCGTGACGCAAACCAAGCTGGCCTGTAAGTTCTGTCATCATAATGTTTCGAAAATGGCGCCCATGGTCAGTAATTATCGCTTGTGGGACACCAAACCTAGCAATAATGTGATTGAATACAAAAATTGTAGCTGTCTTGCCGTCTGCCTCAAATGTAGGCATCGCCTCGGCCCACTTAGTAAAATAATCAACCGCAAGGACGCTATACGCATGCCCCCCAGCCGAGTGACGGTTACATGTAATAAAGTCGATACCCCATTTGGCAAAAGGACCAACAGCAATTATAGGGTGGAGAGGAGCAGGTGGTGCGCGCACCTTGCGATCAAACACTTGACAGTTGTGGCATTTTCGGACTGCAATAATACAGTCTTTAAACATGGACGGCCAAAAGTAGCCAGCACGCAACACCTTCTGAGCTGTGGCATACCCAGACATATGACTACCACATGCTCCAGAGTGACAGTCATTAAAACCCTTTCTGCCTCTTCATGAGTTAAGCAACTTCGGAAAACCAAATCCGCCCTACGGCGATAAAGAGTATCTCCAATAATTTTATACTGTGAGGACTGGAATCAAATTTTTCGACGTTCCGACTTTGAAGCTTCGAGCCGAAAGGATTGGGTTTGGAGATAGACGATTATATCCCCATACCACTGATCTAAAGTGTTGATGAGAAACAAAGATTCGTCTGCAATGGGTTCCTCTGCCACAGTTTCTGTGTCAGCACGCGGGAAATCACACATCAACTCTGCAAAAACTAAAGATTTCTTAGACTTAGATTTTTCAAATTCCAAGTCGAACTCTTGCAGGATAACGATCCATTTAGAGTACTTGCCCCCTAGCAATTGTTTAGTCAAAATGTAAATCATAGGGTTGCAATCTGAAATGACTGTAGTTTTACGGAGAAGAATGTAATGACGAAAACATTGGACAGCCTATACGACTGCCAAGGCCAATTTCTCCACATGCGAATATTTTAGCTCAGTGGGATTTAACGTCCTACTAAGATATTATATCACATGTTCTGTGGCGAATTCGTCTTCCTGAACTAACACCATTCCAATAGTGGAATGAGAGGCGGCGAGGTACAAAAAGTAATCTTCGTTGTAGTTGGGAGGATGCAACAACAGTGCATGGGTCAACGTGTGTGTAAGTGCATCAAAAGATTTCTGAGCTATCTCGTCCCAAGAGAATTGAGCGTTCTGTTTCAACAACCATGTAAAACCTTTCGTAACCTCGGCGTAGTTAGGAATGAATCGGCGTAAAAAGTTTGCTTTCCCCTACAAACTTTGGAGTTGGTGAAGACTCGAAGGAGGAGGAAATTTGATGATAGCTTCTACCTTCGAGGGATCGACGCGAATGCCAGCTTTTGAAACTACAAATCCCAGCAATCGTCCCACTTCTATATAGAAGACACATTTGTGTGGGTTCAAACGTATACGATAATGCCTAGCCTCATGAAGATTGCGCATAAATGGACAAGGTGATCAGCTCGATGTAATGAATGAGCGGGAAAATCATCGAGATACGGTTGCACAATGTGTTTGATGTCATGAAACGCATAAGACATCGCCCTTTGAAAAGTGGCTCCGACATTCTTAAGCCCAAAAGGTAGTTTGCAATAAGCAAATGTCCCCCATGGACAAATGAAAGCCGTTTTTGGTTGATCGGCAAGTAGAATATTGATTTGATTGTAACCGGAAAAACCGTCCATAAAGGAAAATATTTCACTACCGGCATAATCATCAATTATTTGATCGATATAGGGTGTTGGATAGTTGTCTTTGGGACAAGCACGATTGATATCCCTATAGTCGATACATATTCTTATTGTTCCCTGTTTTTTGTTAACCGGAACAATATTCGATACCCAATCCGTTAACGGGATTAGATAAATGAAACCTGCTTTCAACAGCTTCTCAACTTCTGCTTTAATTGCAGCCGCTTTTCATGCGTGAATCTGATGCAAACGTTGCCGGACGGGTTTAGCGTCCGGGTAAGTCTTAATCTCATGGACAACAATTGCGGGATAAATTCCTGGCATTTCCTCATAGGAACAGGCAAACACATCACAGAATTCTTGAAATAGGGCCTTGTATGTCTGAATTTCGTCATCTGAACACGAGGCACCTATCTGAATGTTTTCAATGATTCCGGGCTTGACTGAGATGTCAATGGGAACAGTGCGAGAGATGTTTCCCAAATTCAACTCTGAATCAGGATGTTTCATTAGACTCTGAGCTTCCTTGACATATTCAGCTGTAAAAATTGATGAGAAATTGTTTTCAAAGCGATCATCCTCAGGTAAAAACGAAGATCTATGATGGAGATCTTCCTATGGTAAATCGTCTACACAGAGGACTTCACAAAGTTGTTCGTCAGATGACACAACTTCAGGAAACGCTATTAACTCCGAGGTTGAAGTGAAAAGTGATTCCTCATGGATCACATTCATTTGGTCGATTTCGGTTGAACGCGAGTCGGTAAAAGACTGCACGGCTTGGTAAGCAATTTCATACGGACTCAAAGGCATAGCATCACCAAATAAGTCTATTTCAGATTCGGAAGGAACGATCCAAGGATCGTCGTAAACAATGGTATCTGATGTAATCATATGAATGGATGCGAACGAAGACACGGCGTTGATTGGAGGAAAAGCAAAAATGCCCACTAAACCGACATCTTTAACTAATCCTATGCCAACATCCTTATAAGGGATAGTCGTTTTACCGACATGCTGGATACTTTCTGAAGAGGCTGGGTCGGATGAAAAATAAGCCAGCTGGTCTATGGTCACGATCTTGCCATTATGTGGAAATTTTATTACTCTGAAGACCGATGAGACGACCGCTGTCATAGCGTAAGACCAACTTCGACCCAAGAGAAGGTTGTAGTCTAGAGGGGCATCAACCACCTCCACATCCAGACCAACGGTTTTTCCTTCAACCCCTATAGGCAAATCCTGTAGAATGCCAAACGGATGGAACCCACGGCCATCAAAGGCCTTAATAATTGTCAGGGATTGATTTAGTGAAGGAGAACCAAGTGATCTCCAGCACTGTATCGACATAATACACGTGGAAGCTCCCTCATCGTCCGATGAATAGGCCTGTTTTTTACTATCACTGGGATCGAAAGATTCTGCTTCTTTCGATCCATCAACAAGACTTTTACTACCATAATCGTGTGACCGAGTTGCAATCCTTACATGAGACATCATCAATATGGGTTCTTCAGTGGCACTCGAGGAAGAACATATAATTTTGCTATCTTTCGAAAATGGGTCCTTCAAGACAGCAGGAATTTGGGAACCCTTGACGATTTTCACAACCTCGGCCCGATGAGGGCAATCTCTTGTAAAATGATCTTCTTCACAAATAAGACAAGGATAACGGGGCTTGCGCTTTTCATCATTAGTTTCCGAGTTTTCTGTTTTCTCCTTTGGAGTTTTGTCTGCATTATTCTTCTTCTTGCCTTTCTTCTTCCCACCATTTTTTGATTTAGCCATAGATGACTCTACAACGTGAATATCAGTGGAAACTTCAGCAGAAGATTCTCCTGTCGGGGATTCTGGTAAGGTTATAATGGGCGAAGAATTCTTTGAAGACTTCTTCTTTCTTTTAGTATTCACCGTACCAATTATGCCATCAGCAGCATGAGATCCCGAAGGAGCAGCAACGATTTGATTTGACTTTGGAAGATCTGGGATCTTTTCGTGTAACATACCCGACTGAGTATAAACTAAGTCAAGGTACTGCGCTTGAGCAATCACTTGCTCCTCAATAACTACTCCGGCCTTAGCTACGTCTTCAGTAATCTTCGGTAATAATGATTTAACAAACCATTGAGCTAAGATTTGGTCTGGGATAAAAACTTTCACTAATCGCCTTCGACGTCTCCATTCATGAATATGATTGGAAAGATAAGTGGACGTCGATTGTTTTAATGAAGTTAATAACTTGGTGCCATTATCATATCTTACCGGCAACTGTAAATGAGTTAAGAACGATGTAGATAACTGAATAAAATTATAAAAAGAGGCCTGTGGTAACTCAATGTACCACTTGGCCGCGAGACCAATGAGCATATGCTGGAAAAGACGTAAACGGATGGAATCATCCGAGATGGAATTTGAGGCACACCAGAGGTGGTAAGTCATCACGTGATTTGACAGATCCTCTCCAGACTTACCTTCGAACTTGGGTATGTCACTGGGCAACTTATTTGGCATTGGCGGCCAGAACGGAAGATAATTTATTAGAGTGTTCGTTAGGCGCGTCAAGTCTGGTAAATCCAAAGTTGCGATAAACCGAATTTTCTGATTAGGATCCCTAAAACTCTGGGTCACAAGACCAGTCCCAGGAGGAGGATATCCAGGATAACTTGGAATAGGAATCGCATTCGGGATATTGTATCCTCCCAGAAAACCAGGATTAACCGGACCGTACTGGGGTTGTTGTGATTGTTGATAAGTGTACCCAGGATACAGTTGGTACTGGTAAACCGGTTGTTGGACAGCAGGCCCGTATTGGTACTATCCCTGGTATGGTTGATAAACAAATTGTGGTTGGGTAGTGACAACCGTACTTAAACCAGGCTGCCCCACAGGCATCTGAACCGTAGTTTGAATCGTGGATCTAGACAATGGTAAAGATGTCTGCGGAGTATTGGCAGAGACAGTAGAAACCGGAGCTGTTGATACTCCAGAAGTAGGTGTGGTGGATGAAACATGCCTAGAGTCAATTTTGTGGACAAAACCGGCCTCCCTAGAAGTCGAGGCTTTCTAGTGACAAACAAGACAACTAAACACTACCTTTCTCTAAATATGCATTTAGAATACAAGTAATCAGGTGATTATAACATACCTTTAAAAATATATAACAATCAAATCAAAGCTACTTAAAAGCAAATCAAAAAGAAATTCACCTAATAAGAAAATCTAATGAGGCCAAAACCTACAAAGTATGATCCCAGGATGTTTTACTCAGTCGTGATTTAACTAAGGACTAGTCAATGCAGAATCAAAAACTAGCCAAAAAAAACATAAAATATTTTGTTCTTTTTTGTAAAATGAAATTCACAGTTCAATCAACAAACTTTTCGAGATTCGGCAAAGAGACAAAACAAAGGTAGATGTCTCACAAGGGTGGATTCTATGAAAGGTCCGACTCCTAAAAAGACTGCAAAGACTAGGGATATCCAAGGTTTTATGACTTCTAAAGCCAAAGTCACTACAGGACCAATGCAAAAATCAAACCTTAAGGCTAGAACCCCTACGAATTCCACTAAAATTCTTGACGCTGATGAAACAAGTTTAGATGAAGATCTCTGGCAGGTAACCAGTGGATGTGGTGGTAAAAACAACTTATAAACAAAATGTAAGAGGTAAAAAGGAAAAAATTGAAATTTTCTCAATTTTGACAGGGTACGCAGGCAACCTATTTGCACAGGTGCATGTACACTCTGTGCACAAAGCTGTAGTGCGTACAGGTACACACTGTGCTTAACGCGGAGGCTGCGTACTTCTAGCAAAACCAAGAAAAACTAAAATCTAATTTAACCCTAAGCTAAGCCACCCAAATACACAGTCAGACAACCAAAAACCAGAAAGAAAAAGACTTATCTCAAATCAAAGTTTCACACAAAGGAAAAATCATTCACATCAATGGAGTTCCCAAGTTGAGTCGCCATTTTGTCATGCGGAAAGAGTCAATTTTGCGGAAAAAACCGACCTCCCTAGAAGCTAAGGCTTTCTAGTGACAAAAAAGACAAGTAAACACTACCTTTCTCTAAATATGCATTTAGAATACAAGTAATCAGGTGTTTATAACATACCTTTAGCCCAACGCTTTGTAGTAGTCCAGCCTCGCCGATCCGGATCAGATCCTCCTTCTCTTCGAAACCTACATTCACTAACAAGCCAAAAGATTACATAGCACCTAAATAACTTATAAAACAACACATATTCATCATACAAACCAATGATTATATGAAACAAATCATGTATAACAACTTGTTGAGAAAAATGAGTTTATTTGCATCAAGTGGAAACAAAAGAAACCATTACAACCTGAGCCTTGGTGTTGTGCAGGTCCCTCCCAGGGTCCAGCACGAGTTTTCCTTTACTTTGATCAGCTCACCCACTTCCAAATGAAGCTAAGAAAGGATGGGAATCTCTCCTCTCAAGCTCTATAAGGGAGTCCTAATCTCAGCAGCATCTACCCTTAGGAATGTTCAGCTTTCAACCTCTCCTCCCTCTGGCTCAATACATGTATTTATAGTGCTTTGAAGGAAGTTAATCAGGTCCACCATGAATGGGATAAGCCCCTCTTTCAATGGGATAGCTCCCTTCTTCATGGGATAAGTTCCTCTTACATAGGGATGCATGAACCATCTGGAGGCACCCAATCCACGTCAAACCATCTTCTAGAATGCTCTAGAAATTACCACAAGTAACTTTTTTGAAGTGAAACTTGCACCTTTTGACCTTTACAGGAGTACGCACCCAGCCCTTTACATACAGAGCGTACAAGTACGCAGGTTTTATGAACTGGAGGTGCGTACACGCAGGTAAGGCTAAGAGAAACTGCATAACTAGAGTTAATTGACTTTTAAAGGACTTTTCTCTCTTTCTTGGAGTTTGACATGAGGAGCAGAGGTATGAGACTTACCAAGGAGGATAGTATGACAGTTGATAGAGCCATACTAACTGCAGATAGTCATGGTGACAAATTTTAGTGCAACATAGAGATTGAATTACTTATGTCATTTTCAAGAGTTGAAATATGAATGAGTAGTTAAATCTGAGTTTCCTTTTATGCAATTTAATTTCTTGCAATTTAGATATCATATTACTCAGCGTGTTGATGATTACTTCCTATAGCCGGAGCAAGTTGAAAGGTGAAGGGTCAGAATGTGGGTTGAAGTAGCGTGATTTAGTTTGCTTTACTTTCAGTCTTTGAGTTGCTTTAAGTTCAGTTTTTATTTTCTTTTTCATACAACAGTAAGGATACTCGGCCATTGTCACTAGTTCACTGTTTTGGTACATTTACTTCCTTTTGAGAATTGATTTCATTACAGTCAGTTTGAAACCTTCTTTTTGAGAAATTTTAAGTTTGGAAAATCATTGTAGAAATCACCATTACCATCCATACTTAACTTTCAATTTCGCCATCTCACACTAGGGAATCCACAGAAGATAAACCCAAAAATAAACTAAAAAACTCAAAAACGACAAAAGACTAAGAAAACAGTTATCTTGCACATACAGTGCACTTCAATTCATCATTTTACGAATCTCGGATTGAAATTTTAAATAGCAATTTAGGACACACTAAACTGACCAAACATTTTGGCGCCGTTGCTGGGGAAGTGAAACTAGGTAGCCAATTTCTTAAAAATAAAAAATAAAAAATTTCAAGGAAGGAAAATTGATAACTTCTCAGAGTATGCTCTCCTCTTGCACTTAGTGTGACCTGGAGGATTAGAAAATAGAAAGTTATTGGTTTAATAATTTCTTGAGTATGCTCTCTTCTTGCACCTAGAGTCACTTGGAAAGAATTATTAGCCCGACTTGAAGAAAAATAAAAAAATGACATGCATAGAGCAAGAGATTCTAGGGGAAGGTTTTTAGCTAGAGCCAAGAGTCGATTTTCACAACTCCATCTACTTCAAGGAATATACAAGAGACACCTCCATCATCTCCAACTCACACTCCTTAAGATTCCTGGAATTGAAGAGGCAATAGTTGAATTAGGAGACTCTCCCACACCATCCATCGAATCTAAATTAGGAAAAGATCCTTTATTTCCTTCTACAGGGAGACACATTTTAATTGAAGAAGTATAATCACCTGAGGAAGAAGAGGGAGAAATTCCTCCTCGTTCGCCATTAGTAGAGGAACCAGAGGACTCTGAAGTCTCTGACGAAGCTATCATGACAGAGGAGGTTGTTAACAGATTTGGTAGAGGTAGAGGTAGAAGAGGGGGAGGAGGAAACAATGGAGGAGGTAGAGGTAACAATGGGGGAAATAGGGATGGAGATAACTCATTCGAATTTCCTATAGTCGATGAGGATTCTCGAGAAACAATGAAAAATATTTCACCATCTGTCCTCCCAAACTTTCATGGGTTAAGAAATGAGGATCCTGAAACATTTCTATTTGAGTTTGAGGTTGTGTGTCGAATTTATGATTATCTGGAAGACTCTCAAAAACTCAAACTGTTTCCTTCAACATTGAAAGGAGCTGCTTTGAAATGGTTCATGGGATTACTCACCCAATCCATTAGGACTTGGAATGATATGAAACAAACATTTTTGGATAGATACCTGGACTATTGTATGCCCACCAATCACAAGGATGAAGTATTCAAAATGGTGCAAAGAGAAGATGAAAACTTGGAGGATTTACTTGAAAGATTCCAATACAACCTGAAAAGAGAAAAAATGAGTAACTTAGATGAGGAAACCTTGAAATCCCTTCTATTAAAATCCATTAGAGATGAATGGATAGATATTTTTAACATGATGGGAAAAGGAGATATATCTCAATTTCCACTTCATGATATAGCAGAGCTATGTGTCCATCTCTCAAGGGGAAAATCTAAAACTGGAAAGGGCCTAGAGATCCTTCTCTCATCAGAGCAAACGAATCTGCAATTGGATTAGTAAGTAGGGTTGAGATTGGCAATATGATTGATGAATTCAAAACTGATATCTTAGGGAGTCTTAGTGAGCAACTAGACACCCTTAAGATACACAATAAGCAGAAAGCAGAAGCTGAAGATTTGGCCATCTTTTTCCCAAAATGTAGAAAGGAACATTCTCTAAGGGAATGTCCCTTGGATGCAAAAGTTGTAGAAACATGTGTGATTTTTTCAGAGAATCATGAGACCAAGGATTGTCCTTCAATTCCTGGGCTCAAAGCTATCTTTCAAGAAGATCCAAATACAATTGAGTCTCTTTGTTTTGTTGCAAGGAGACCTTGGTAGGGGCAACAAAACCAAGGGTTTAACAACTCTATGAACTTTCAAAGCCCACCAAATTGGAATCCTTGGCAACAACCTTGGTCCCAACCTCAAAATCCTTTTCAATCATGGGTACAAGGCATGCAAAATCCTTATGGGAGATTTGCTAAATTTTATCAGTATCCTCCATCTTTTCAAAACCAACAAGCTCCACAACTTCCAAATTAAAATCCACAACTATCATTGCCATTTCCACAACAACAACAACAACCTTCTCAACAGAATCCAAATTCTCAACTCTTGCTTCCATTCCAACAGAAGAAAAATCCACTTCCTTCCGAGCCATTGCCAAACCCAAACAATAAAAACCCTCAAAATGCTTACATGGTAGAAGGTCAACAATTTCCTACCTATATGATTGTTCCTCTCAATGATGTACAACTCAAATCTGGTAGAGTTTTACATAAACCTTCTATAGATGCCCAAAAGCAAAGCATTTCGGAGGAAGATTCTCTTGAAGCCAATAAAGGTTCTGAAGCATCTCTTCAAAACCCAAGCACTCAAAAAGGAAAAGGAAAAGAGTTAATCCCCACAACTCCTATAGTTGAGCAACCTGCATCTTGATCCACACCTCCTTTTCCTGAAAGATTACAAATTGACTAAGGGGTGGAAAAACAAATCTTGTTGCCTGGCTATGATTTTCTAGATGAATTGAAGAATGCTTGTATCAAGATTCCCTTGTTACAAGCCATTAGAGAGATTCCTATTCTAGCAAAAACAATAAAGGAGTTGAGTCTTAAAATACTAGGAAGGAAACCAAGAGATACAAGAAGAATCCACCTGGTAGGAAAAATTGCAGATATCATGATGGGAAAAATTATTATGCAGAAGTATGTAGATCCTGGTAGTCCAATTGTCAAAACACATATCAATGGAGTAGAAATTCCAAATAATTTGATTGATTTAGGGGTTGCTATCAACATTATGAGTAGACAGACTATGGAATAGCTAAAACTTCCTAATCTTCTTTTTAAAACTACTTTACTGCAACTTGCAGATTGATCAATTATCCAACCAGATGGTGTATTAGAAGACATTTCGGTCTCCTTAGACTCTTGGGAATATCCAGTAGATTTCATGATTTTAACTCCCAAGAGTAATTTAGGAGGACACCCTCTCATCTTAGGAAGACCTTGGCTAGCCACAACTGATGCCTTTATCAGTTGTAGGTCTGGGGATATGTATATTTCTGATGGTAATTCGACAAGGAAATTCAATATGTATCCTCCAGCAAAAGCACTTACAGAAATAGGAGATAATGAGTGGGTTGATGATGAGGATACTATACAACCTATCTTTACAATTTCTGAAGTCAGTGAAGATAGTCAAATTCTGAACACATTAGAAAACTTTGAAACATCTTCAGAATATGACCACACACAATTTAAGTTAGATTCTGACATTGAGTATCTATCATCTAGACAAATGTCTCTTTTCTCTATGGAAGAGTTTGGTAGTTCCACCATTGATATCTTTCCAGGTAAAACATTGAATATCAACAAAAGCTTGGAAAGATCACAACAGGGAGAGCTAACCAAAATCTTGAAAAAACATTCTACTGCATTTGCATGGGAGTATACTGATATGAAAGGTATTGACCCTAAGACTTGCATTCATCGCATCTACATCGAGGAAAACAGTAGACCAATCAGACAACCTTAGAGAAGGATGAATCCAAACATTAGGGAGATAGTGAAAGAAGAGCTCCAAAAACTACTCAATGTAAACTTCATTTATCCAATTTCAGATAGTCGATGGGTTTCTCCTTTGGTTATAGTACCTAAAAAGAATGGTAAATGGAGGGTATGCATTGATTACAGGGAATTTAACAAAGCAACTTTGAAGGATCACTTTCCTTCACCCTTTATCGATCAGGTATTAGATACTTTAGCAGGCAAAAAGTATTTTTCATTTTTGGATGGTTTCAGTCGCTATAATCATATTCAGGTAGCACCTGAAGATCAGGATAAGAACACATTTACCTGTCCATGGGGAACTTTTGCTTACCAAGTACCTCCTTTTGGATTATCTAATGCACCCGCACCATTTCAAAGGGAAGTACGAATCTTTTCTGACCTAATCCATGATTGTGTAGAGATTTATATGGATGATTTTACAGTTTATGGTAATTCGTTTGAAGAGGCATTAGAGAATTTGGAAAAAGTCCTTATAAGGTGTAAAGAAACAAACCTATCGTTGATTCATGAAAAATGCTTTATGATGTTTACTGAAGGGATTGTTTTAGGACATCATATTTCATGGGATGGGTTTAAAGTTGATAGATCAAAAGTTGAAGTCATCTCCAAGTTGCCTATTCCAAATTTTCAAAAGGATGTTAGAAGTTTTCTTGGATTTACTGGATACTATAGAAGATTTATTGAAAACTTCACCAAAATAGCATATCCACTCTTCAAATTACATACAAAAGACTGTGAATTCAAATGGGATCCTGATTGTCAATCTGCATTTGAAACTTTGAAAACAAGAATATCTGAAGCACCCATTTTGAGAGGGCCAAATTGGAAGCTTCCTTTCCATATTTCCACAGATGCTTCATATACAACTCTAGGAGTTGTGTTGGGTCAAAAGGATTTAGTTCCTTATGCCATTTACTACACCAGTAAAAATTTGACTCCGACCGACTGAAAAAGAGTTCTTAGCTGTTGTTCATGCAATCAATAAGTTTAGACATTATATAACAGGCTATGAAATTTTGTCCATACTGATCATTCTGCAGTTAGATATCCAATGAAAAAACCTGTTACTAATGGTAGAGTTATAAGATGGCTCTTACTTTTACAAGAATTGAATATTACTGTGTTGGATGGACCAGGGAAACAAAATACAGTAGTTGATTTCTTGTCTAGAATCCAAAATACTAATGAAGATTCTCCTGTAGAGGATAAGTTTCCAGATGAGTATTTATTTGCAGTAACTACTAAAACTCCTTAGTATGAAGATATTGCTAACTATTTGGTTACTGGAAAGCTACCTCCACATTTATTTCCTAGTGAAAAAAGAAGAATTATTCAGGAGAGTTCGAATTATTCATGGATTTCTAATGAATTGTTTAAAACAGGGCTAGATTGTGTGATCAGAAGATGTGTTCAGGAAGATGAAATGCCTGACATCCTCAAGGCATGTCATGATGAACCATGCGGTGGACACTTTGCTGACAAAAGGACAGCCTATAAAATCCTTTCTTTAGGATATTATTGGCCTTCCCTTTTCAAAGATGCAAAACAATATGTCAGAAGGTGTGACAGCTGCCAAAGAGTTGGGAGACCGACTCTTTCAAATGAAATGCCATTACAACCACAGGTACTCATCGAACCCTTTGAAAAATGGGCTTTAGATTTCATTGGACCCATTAATCCACCATCTAAACAGAAAAAGTATATATTGGTATGCACTGATTATGTCACTAAATGGGTAGAAGCCAAAGCATTTCCTTCTTCCACTAAAAATTCAGTTGTTCAATTTCTTTTTGAGGATATTTTTACTCGTTTTGGTGTCCCAAGAGAAATTGTGATAGATCAGGGAAGTCAACTTACATCTAACTTGATGGAGAAGCTGATGGAAGAATACAAAATCAAGCACAGAAAATCTACTCCTTACCATCCGAAAGCAAATGGCCAAGTGGAGTCTACAAACAAAGTTCTTGAGAGTATCATCACCAAAACTGTTCATCTACACAGAAGAGATTGGGCAGAAAGGCTTCCTGAAGTCTTATGGGCCTACAAAACTACATGGAGGAAGACAACAGGACATTCTCCCTATGAACTTGTTTATGGGAAAGAAGTCCTGCTCCCCATTGACTTTCAAGTCAAGACTTTCAAGATGGTAGTCCAGTTGGGGATGAATCTATCAGAAGCCCAAAAGCACAGAATGGAGCAGCTGAATGAGTTAGATGAGATCAGACAAGAAGCAATTTTAAGGATTGATCTAGTTCAACATCAAAGAGCTAAGTGGCATGACAGATACATCAAAGAGAAAAAGTTTCAAGAGGAAGATTGGGTGTTACTGTTTGATTCCAACTTCAAATACTTCAAAGGTAAATTTCAGACCCATTGGCTTCGGCCATATGAAATTGACAATGTCTTTAACAGTAGAGTAGTAATAATCAAGACCATTGATGAGTTTTAGACTCCTTTTATTGTGAATTTCCACCGATTGAAAATTTATCATAAGCCAGTCTCAAAAGAGGAATTTGTCAAGATGTTCCAGGAAAATTCTGCAATAAGGCAGGTGGAGAAGAATCCTTCCCCACCAGCCTAGCCTTTGTTTCTTTCAGTTAAAAAAAAAGAAAATGTATAAGCCTGAAAACCAATCATAGATTAGCAGTCTTATACAAAAAATATAGAGTGAAAATCAGGGACACCTGACACTCTATATTTTCCAAAAAAAATCTCTCCTCTCCTTCTCTTTCCATCTTCACTCCACCTCTTTTCCATTTCACTCCATCTCCATCTCATTCACATTTTCGCTTCACTCCACTCCGCTTCACTTTCACTCCATTCCACTCATTTCATTTTCATTTCATCAATAAAAGTTCCTTTCAGGACTATTTTTCACTCAGTTAGTTCTTTTCTAACTATCTTTGTTCAACTGAGTGGGTGTTGTCCTAGTTTCCACAGCTAGAAGCAGTTTCCGCAGCCAGAAATAGTTTCCGCAACCAGAAACAGTTTCCGCAGCCAGAAATGATTTCCGCAGCTACCACCACTCTGTTTTTCAAATTCACAGTCAAAATGTTAGTGCAATAATAATGAAAATTCAGGTGTAATTGAGAAAATGCCATGAAGACATGGAGCATCTCCAAGACATCAAGAAAGAAGAATTGGTTAAAATCTATGAGCAAGAAATGACAAAGTTTCCAAAGGTATGAGCAGTTTTTTTTAGCAAATAACAATCAAAGTCATGATTATGCATAGTTATCAAACCATAAAAAGTTTTACTATGTGCAATGATTCGATATGATAGCTCCATTACCCACTCCTATTCCATGATATTACTCCACACACCATGCATTCATTTCTTAACAGTCTCATGATTGATTTTCGGGTTTAAACTCAAGTTGACTGCACTTACATTTGCCACCTGCGCTCATGATATGTGACCAATCCCTTCACGGCTCCTCTCCACCGCATTTCCCGTAGCCATCCTTCAAAACGTGTTATCTCCCCTACGCAGCCGTTAATTCAAAAAAAAAAAGGATCTCGACTCCACTCTGTTCACTTACCATTTCATTAAAGATCTTCCTTTTCATATACACGCATTTCAATTTGTGAACTTATTTACGACTGCTTATCCTTTGTTCTGCCTGTAATCTGAAGCATTCCCATTACCTGCTACCGATTGCAGCCACTGCATTTTACCATAAACCCTGCAACCGAGCTACCTTGCCTCTGCTAAATCGTCATACGCAATTGCATCCTCAGTTGAAATTCAAAATAGAGAAAGAAATGGGAAAACTACTAAGGGTAGAGCGAGAAGGACCGAAATATCTAGAAGGTTACCCTCAAGCAAAAGATTTGCTGAAGAAAGCCAAATGCTTATGCTTCATCCAAAAGTTTAAAGGCTATAACAAAGAGGTAACCAAGGCTTTTGCATGGCCTTTCGATGTTCAAATGGTGGAGATTGGAGATTTGAAGCTCACGGTGACCGAAACAACAATAGCAGCTGCCACAGGCTTACCCCAGGAAGCTGAGCGATGGTTCAAAAACAAAAGCGTGTATGAACAAGCATGGAGAATTATGCTAAGAAACCCAGGTATGGACACCACTGTGTTTACTAAAGGAATTCTTGTTCATGCATTGAAGGAAGAATGGGCCAGTCTATTGTTAGTTATCCAAAAATTTGTCACTTGTGAAGGACGCTTCGGTTCAACGTACATGTACCATGCTAGACTGTTGATGAATTTCTTAGAAAATCAGACTCTTAGTTTTCCTTATTTCCTACTGTTGAGTTTGGAGAAGATGAGTATTACAGTCCAAAAACACGTAGGCAATATAGAACCTCATCTATATCATCATGGACTTATAAAAATTCTCATTGAGGACCAACTAAAGAAAAAGAAAGATACATGGGAACAATTCTAATAAGAAACTACTTCCAAGAGCCATCTGAGGCCTCTGAAAGTAGTACACCAAAGACACCAAGAAAAAGTTGGAGAAGAGAAAAGAGCACCATAGTCCAAGACTCCCCTACTACAGAAACTCAAGAAGATGGTCAAAAAGAAGAAGAAAACAGAACTAAAGACAAGAAACAGAGGAAAGAGAAAGGAAAAAGGACCATCCAAGAATTCTACCAATCACCTGAGCCATCCATAGAGGAGGATTATCAACCACTGTTAGAACGATTAGTACATATTCAAGCTAATATAGCAAAGAAAAAGGAAAAAGGGAAACAAAGTATACAAGAAAAGAGTACTAGTCTACCATGTTGTGTGTGGAGCATGATTGTTCAGACGTCTTTGTTTCAGCTGGATGTATACCCCAGGATGTTTTGTACAACCCTCCACACAAGCGGGGTGTGGGGGGGACTTGTCCCCCCTGCGGGGGTCCGGGGGCCAACGGTCCCCCGGTGGGGGCTCGGGGGCAGCGCCCCCAAAGCCAAAAATAAATGTAAAATTGCCTTGTAAAAGTATAATAATTTCTAGTCATTCTGGGATGTTCATTAGGCGGATGATCTGACGGTAGAACTTATGTTTGTTTAGGGTATTTTTCCCTAGAAGGCAACCCCTCTCTTTGTATGAGGGTATTGTATTTGAGGCTGTGTGATAGATGTGTATTCAGGGTGAGCGAGAAACAAAGAGGTGAGATTGTGAGAGAAAACAGAGGATATTACAACGGATTTGCTGTAGGTTGTGTCTCTTCATTTTGCTCGATAATAGAAAGGAAGGACTGGCTGTTCGGGGTGGACGTATCCCAAACTGAGTGAACCACGTATGTCTGTGTCTCTCTTGTTTTGTCCGTTTTCTGTGTTTATATTTCTGCAATATTTTATGTGTTCCATTGCTCCGTAATATATAATTTTCTAACAACTGGTATCAGAGTTGAAGGTCTATTTGGCTGATAAACTCGCAGGAAAGAAGGGTTCCTGGTTCGAGTGGGAGAAATGGCAGAAGATGGTAAGTTTAGGGTCGAGAAATTTAACGGCCAAAACTTCTCGCTGTGGAAGATGTAGATGGAAGATTATCTGTATCAGAAAGCTCTATACCTACCATTGGGCAGAAAAACAAAGATGCCGACGGGTTTGAAAGACGAAGAATGGAACCTTCTCCATAGAAAAGCACTCAAGACAATATGGTTGTGCCTTGCTGCGGCAGTCGCCTTCAACATTTCGAAGGAAACCACGACAGAGGGTTTGATGCAGACGTTGTCGAAACTATATGAAAAACCCTCGGCCTAAAATAAGGTATTTCTTATGAAACGATTATTTAATATGAATATGTCGGAAGGTGGATCTGTTGCAAACCATTTAAATGATTTTAATACAGTTACAAGTCAGTTAAGTTCTGTAGGGGTAAACTTTGATGATGAAGTTAGAGCTCTGTTATTCTTGTGCTCATTACCAGAAAGTTTGAATGGTTTGGTAATGGCCACTAGTAACTCTGTTTCTGGATCTAGTACTTTAGAGTTTAATGATGTTGTCGGTGCCATCCTTAGCGAGGAAATGCGACGGAAAAGCTCCGGTGAGACATCGAGAAATGTTTTGAGTGCAGAGTCTAGAGGAAGAAAAATGGAAAGAGCAAAGAGCTCAGGATATCGCAGTAAATCAAGGAAAGGCAGATCCAAGTCTAGATCGGGAATAGTGTGCTGGAAATGTACAAAGAAAGGACACCTAAAGAAAGACTGTAGATCTCCGAAGGGAAAAGAAGGAGATGCACGGCAAGAAAACAATCATGAAGCAAATGTGACAGGTGAGGTGTTACAAGATGCTTTGATTCTTTCTTTCGAAAATATTACTGATTCCTGGGTGGTAGATTCAGGGGCTTCATTCCATGCCACACCTGATAAGAAATACTTTCATGACTATATTCAAGGAGATTTTGGACAAGTTCGTTTGGGTGATGATAAACCCTGTAAAATTGTTGGAATGGGTAAGGTTCTTGTAAAACAGCAGAATGGAAACCAATGGCTATTAAAGGAGGTAAGGCATGTTCTAGATCTAAAGAAAAATCTGATTTGAACAGGGCAGTTAGGCGATGAAGGTTGTGTGACAACTTTGACAGATAAAGCTTGGAAGGTCACCAAAGGAGCCCTGGTAATAGCAAAAGGCGAAAAGGTTGGTACATTGTATTTATGCAATGGTATTTCTAACTCTGTTAATGCTTTAACTTCTAAAGGAGCAGATGCAACATTATGGCATCATAGGCTCGGACACATGAGTGAAAAGGGGATGAAGATTCTTCACTCAAGGAATTTTTTGCCGGGTTTGAAGAATGTTGATTTGGACTTCTGTGAGAACTGCATTTATGGAAAACAGAAGAGAGTCAGATTTCTCAGAGTTGGGAAAGAAAAGAAGAACGAAAAATTAGAGCTTGTGCATACAAACGTATGGGGACCTGCTCAGGTATCACTTCTTGGTGGCTCTCGTTATTATGTTACCTTTATTGATGATGCAACTAGAAAAACTTGGATTTATTGCATTAAGAATAAATCAGATGTATTTGATACTTTCAAGAAATGGAAAGCTTTGGTTGAGATTGAGACAGGAAAGAAATTGAAGTGTCTTAGATCAGACGATGGAGGTGAATATTGCAGCAAAGAGTTTGATAGGTACTGTTCAGAGCACAGAATTCGCAGAGAGAAGACAGTTCCAAGAACACCACAAGAAAATGGTGTGTCAAAAAGGATGAACGGAACAATCATGGAGTGTGCAAGGTGCATGATATTGCATGCAGGATTGTCTTTACAGTTTTGGGCAGATGTTGTAGATACTGTTGTTTATCTAATAAACAGAGGGCCTTTAAGTTCCTTGGATGGTGGTATTCCGGAGGAAGCATGGACGGGTAAAAAGGTAAACTACTCTTTTTTAAAGCCTTTTGGTTGTGAGGCCTTTGTCCATATTGATAACGAAAATAGAAAAACGCTTGAGGCAAAGTCAAAGAAATGTACCTTTATTGGATATGGTGTTAATGATTTTGGTTATCGCTTATATGATTATGAAAATCACAAAATCATTAGGGGCAAAGATGTAATATTCAATGAAAAGGTCTTGTATAAGAGTCAGTTGCAGGAAAAGAAGAAAGAAAATGAAAACAAGGAATACGCAGTTCTTGATGACATCACTAAAAAGGTAAAGGTGCCTGAAAATAATAATAATCAACAACAGCAACCACCACAACAGCAACATGCACCCCAAACACCTGAAAGTGGTGTTAGAAGATCTACCAGGATAAGTAGACCCCCTGAACGATACTCTCCTTCATTATATTATTTATTGTTGACTGATTCTGGTGAACCCGAATGTTATGAAGAAGCAGTGCAGGTAGAAACCAGAAAGAAGTGGGAGCAAGCCATGAAAGAAGAGATGGACTCCTTAGCACATAACTAGACTTAGGACTTAGTCACGTTGCGTGCAGGTAAAACAGCATTGCAGAATAAATGGGTTTACAGGCTGAAGGAAGAAGATGGAGGAAAACAGAGGTATAAAGCTAGACTTGTGGTGAACGGGTTTGCACAGAAGAAAGGTATTGATTTTGATGAAATATTTTCTCCTGTTGTTAAAATGACTTCAATCAAAACTATTTAAAGTCTTCTAGCAGCTGAAGATTTGCATCTTGAGCAGTCAGCCTTTCTTCATGGGTATTTGGAGGAAGATATATATATGCAGCAGCCACAAGGATATGAGGTGAAAGGGAAGGAGAAACTAGTGTGCAGGTTGAAGAAGAACTTGTATGGCTTAAAACAGGCTCCAAGGCAGTGGTATATAAAATTTGACAAGTTTATGTCTGAACAAGGTTATACTAGATGTCACTCTGATCATTGTGTTTATTTGAAAAAGCAAAATGATGGTAGCTATATTATATTGTTATTGTATGTAGATGACATGCTTGTTGCAGGATCTAACATGCAGGAAATAAATGTGCTCAAAAGAAAATTGGCAAATTCATTTGCAATGAAGGATTTGGGAGCTGCAAAACAAATCCTTAGTATGAGAATAACTAGAGACAGGAAAAATCGTAAATTAACATTGTCTCAGAATGAGTACATACAAAAGGTGTTGAAAAGATTTAACATGCACAATGCAAAACCAGTTAGTACACCTTTTGCTAGCCATTTCAAACTTAGCAAGGAAATGTGCCCAAAGACCCAAGAATACATGGATTATATGTCTAAAGTTCCATATGCGTGAGCAGTTGGAAGCTTAATGTATGCAATGGTCTGCACAAGGCCTGATATTGCACATGCAGTGGGAGTTGTAAGCAGGTACATGAACAATCCAGGAAAGGAACATTGGATGGCAGTGAAATGGATTCTCAGATATTTGAAAGGTACCACAAATCAAGCATTATGCTTTGGTGGTTCAAACATCTCCCTACAAGGATATGTTGATGTAGATATGGCAGGTGATAGAGATAACAAGAGGAGCACTACAGGATATCTATTTACTGTTGGAGGAACAACTGTCAGTTGGGTTTCAAAAATCCAAAGTGTTGTTGCACTTTCAACAACAGAAGCAGAGTATGTTGCTGCTACAGAGGCTAGTAAAGAAATGATTTGGTTACAAAGGTTTATGGGTGAGTTGGGTAAGAAGCATGATATGGGCACGTTATACAGTGATAGCCAAAGTACCATTCATCTTGCAAAGAACTCAACATTTCATTCCAAGACTAAACACATACAGCTCAAGTATCATTTCATACGATTAGTGTTGGAAGATGGAGAGTTGAAGCTGGAAAAGATACACACTAGCCAGAATCCTGCAGATATGTTAACAAAAGTTGTAACTAGGGAGAAACTGAGAACATGCTCAGCTTCAATTGGTCTTCAAGGATGACGATGAAGATGAGAAACAACCAGGTCCAAAGAGGAGCCATTGTCCAGCAAATGAAGCAGTGATGGAGTTGCTACAATCATTCTCCAAGTGGGAGATTGTTGTGTGTGGAGCATAATTGTTCAGAGGTCTTTGTTTCAGCCGGATGTATACCCTAGGATGTTTTGTACACCCCTCCACACGGGGGCGACTTGTACCCCCCGCGGGGGTCCGGGGGCCAGCAGCGCCCCCGAAGCCAAAAATAAATGTAAAATTGCCTTGTAAAAGTATAGTAATTTCTAGTCAATCTGGGTCATTCATTAGGCTGATGATCTGACGGTAGAACTTATGTTTGTTTAGGGTTTTGTGCCCTAGAAGGAAACCCATCTCTTTGTATCAGGGTATTGTATTTGAGGCTGTGTGATAGATGTGTATTCAGGGTGAGCGAGAAACAGAGAGGTGAGACTGTGAGAGAAAACAGAGGATATTACAGCAGATTTGCTGTAGGTTGTGTCTCTTCATTTTGCTGGATAATAGAAAGGAAGGACTGGCTGTTCGTGGTGGACGTAGCCCAAACTGGGTGAACCATGTATATCTGTGTCTCTCCTGTTTTGTGCGTTTTCTGTGTTTATATTTCTGCAATATTTTATGTGTTCCATTGCTCCGTAATATATAATTTCTAACACGCCATACTTAAGGAGAAGCATCATGCTAAGAGGAAAGGGGAGTAAAACACAAATAAAACAACCCCACTTCATCAACTTGGGTGGAGAGACACTTGAGAAAACTCTAGCTGGTCGTAGTCTACCTCCTCCTCAGCCAAGCATTGAAGCTAGTCCTCCACATGATGAAAGCCCTTCTCGGCCACAGCTAGAGAGCAGTCCTCCTCCTCCACCAGATTTTGAACTCAATCCAAGAAAGACACTTGAAGTAGATCCCAATCAACAGGAGGTATATGACTACTTGGAATCATTAGAAAAATTAGCTGCAGGTCCGAGTACCACTCTGCCACTAGATGCACAAGTTCAGTGCTTAAAGCAGGAGGTATTTGAATTAGAGGTCCTAAACAGGCATATCAAGCAAGAAAATGAAGCACTCAAGGAGCAGAGCAAAGTAGATAAAATTATTCATGATAACACTATGCTTCATTTGGGACTATGGCAAAAGAAAAACAAGAAACTAAAGAAAAAGTGCAAAAAGTTGAGCAGAGCATTGATCAATCTCAAATTCAGATGTCTAATAAGGAAACCAAGGATGATGGTAGCACCAAAGAAGAAGAAAAGAGGGCTAGATGTCCTAGAAGAAGCTTCAGAACATATGGATTAGAGGGGAATGACTAAATTTTGGTTGCATGAGGACATGCAACACGTTCACAGTGGGGGTATCTTGAGTCCCAAACCTGCACTTCCCTATATACCCTTTCAGCCTTCTTTTTCCATTTACTTCATCCACCAAGTTGTAAAATCATTGCATATTAGTCTAAAAAGAGCTTATGAAATGGTTTCCTGACTATGTTTATGACTGTTGTTTGATTTAGATTTTTGTTCAAACAACTGTAGGAACTTGTCACTTTCCGCAACCAGCTCAAGTTTCCGTAGCCATTGTTAAGGGCTATGTTACAGGTGTCCAATGGAGAAACTAGCAAGATGGGCAAGCTGCAAGTAACATGTACGTGGAGTGTGTCCCCTGAGTTCAGCCAAATCACTCATAAAAGGTCATGGTCAACGACGGTCAAAGGAAGGGCCAAAACAAGGAGTTTTGTGGTGGCACGGCTCTATTTTGCCCATGTGAAGGTTTGCGTGGCACGATCCTTAATTTTCGGAGGTACTGGCACACCTGTAGATCAGCCCGTGAACTGAATCGAGCAGCCACCACTCCATGGATTTAACTGTCATGATGACCATAACACTAGATCTCAGGCCGTGGAGATTTACGTGTCTCTTGGCAGCATAAAATCTAGGAATTAGTTGCAGCATTTTCACTTATAAATAACATGTTGATATATGCTGGATAGTTAGCTTTTGAGATGTAATTTTGACTGTTGTTATTAGCCCACTATACTGTGCTTTACTTTGTCTTATTACTGCACTTTAATATATGAGATGACAACATTCTTGAATTCAATTTGTGACTAAGTAATTGTCTGGCTGAGGTTGCAGAGGGCCCCTATACACCAAAGCTCTGTATAGTTTCTTACTTTCTTTCATTTACTATTTTTATAATCATCGCTTGTATATATATTCCGTTGTTCTGATGTTCATTGCTGTCCATATTTCCTTTATGTCTTTTTTTTTATAATTGTTAGCTGATCAGTTCTTCTTTTACAGGTTTTTGTAGGCAGCCCAGGCAAATTTACGTATTTTTGATAACTACTGACATGAGATCATCTTGTCCTTTCTGCTGATTTTCATTTACTGAGTTTAATTCCAGCATTGTCATTTCTTTCAAGTTTTGTTTTGCTTATTTACTTTTCCGCCACTTAGACATCATATTACTCATCTGTTTATGATTTCCTTTCTATAGCCAAGCAACTCAATTAGTAAGGAATCAGAATATTACTTGTTGCAGTATGATTTAGTTTTCTTTCCTGCAAGTTAGAGATTGAATTACTTATGTCATTTTCAAGAGTTGAAATATGAATGAGTAGTTAAATCTTAGTTTCCTTTTATGCAATTTAATTTCCTGCAATTTAGATATCATATTACTCAGCTTGTTTATGATTACTTCCTATAGCCGGAGTGAGTCGAAAGGTGAAGGGTCAGAATGTGGGTTGAAGTAGTGTGATTTAGTTTGCTTTGCTTTTAGTCTTTGAGTTGCTTTAAGTTCAATTTTTATTTTCTTTTTCATACAGCAGTAAGGATATTGGGCCATTGTCACTAGTTCACTGTTTTGGTACATTTACTTCCTTTTGAGAATTGATTTCATTACAGTCAGTTTGAAACTTTCTTTTTGAGAACTTTTAAGTTTGGAAAATCATTGTAGAAATCACCATTACCATCCATACTTAACTTTCAATTTCGCCATCTCACACTAGGGAATCCACAAAAGATAAACCCAAAAACAAACTAAAAAACTCAAAAATGAAAAAAGACTAAGAAAACGGTTATCTTTCACATACAGTGCACTTCACTTCATCAGTTTACGAATCCCCGATTGACATTTTAAATAACAATTTAGGACATACTAAATTGACCAAACACAAATCGTCCTCAGTTTGAGGACCTCCCCTAGTGGTTTCTACTGTGCACAATGGTGCAAAGTAGACCTCATCCTCATCTCCTTCTTCCAACTAGAGTGATAAGTCATGTTGTAGCAAAGGTTGGGCAGGAGGATATAGGACTAGCTGCTTGAACATAGGCCCATTCTTGATGGTCATGCTTCTAGCTCAGCAACTGATGTAAGCATCCGCAGTGGCTAACCAAGGCCTTCCCAAAATGAGGGGGTATCCAGTGAGCTTTGCCTTTGGCTGGAGGACCAAGAAGTCGGCAGGGTACTCCCAAGAGTCAACAGATACCAAGAAATCTTCCACAATCCCTTCGGGAGTCACGGTGGAGCGATCTGCCAACTGTAGGACTGTCGAGGTATTCCTTAAGGAATTCTGAAGGTTGCGTTTAAGCATGGTGTCCCTGGTCATCACATTAATGGCAGCCCCTAGATCAATCAAGGTATGGGGAATTATGGTGCCATTGATGTGGACATCAACTACAGGACTCCTAGGGTCCAAATACTTTGGACAGATTAGTTGCCCCAACATTAGATCGGACAGTTGTCCGATGACGTTGATAGTCGAGGCATCTCTGTTTCTCCTGCCTGGGTGCTTGAAACACTTATCCTTAATCAATTTGTTGGATATCGGTACATATGATGGCTTGGAGAAGTGGTATTTTCACACACAATTGTTTCAGTTCTCCCAGAAGTTCAGTCTCCTCTGGGTTTGGTTGCGTGGTTACTGTTAGTCTCTCAGGAAAGGGTGGAATGGCTTTCGGTTCACTTTCCCATTTCTCTTCCTTGTCCTCTGGGGGAGGAGGTTGGCGATCTGGAAGGGTCTTCCCGGATCACAGGCTGATCTCCTGGATCTCCATAGCATAAGTAGGACATGTCGTCTCCCCAGTGTATGCCTGTTGGGCTTGTCGATTTTTGGGGTTCGGGTTTGGTTGAGTAGGCATCTGGGTTGTCTTGGAGGAGCAGGAGGTAATGGTTGTGGTTGAGCCGGTGGTGGAGGCAGAATGGCGGGAGGAGAGTTGTCTTGGGGCCTCCACCCCGGTTGAGGTGCATTCCACTGAGGTTGTGGCTGGACATGTGAGTGAAACGAATGAGCAGTGGGTTGAGTATGGTATTGAGGTGGATAAGACCATGGAGGAGGTGCAGACCAGGAAGGATGAGTAGGGGGACCCCAAGAAGGCATGTAAGCAGCTTGGTTGGGGCTATAATAAGCCTGGGATGGCCCTTGCATCGCCTACTGGTAAGGTCTGGGTCCATGCGGCCTCCTTCGGTTGAGGAAGTAAAGAGGTTTTGTGGGTGCCTCAGTCCCTTGGTACATGGCTTTGAATCCAGGTAAGGTTGGGCATTGGTTTGTGGGGTGGTTCTCCTCACAAACGAAACATACCTCTACTGAGTGCAATGGACACTCATTCTTAGGGTGCTTCCTTGTACATCTGGGACAAAAAATGGCCAAAGCCCTCTCAGCTTCCTCTTTCTTTTGTTGGATTTGGAAGGTATCATGTTGCATGGAAATGGTCTATCTCATCTCACTTTTGAGGTCTTCCATCTGATTAGCAAACTCATGCTTGGAGAAGGTAGTACTAACGGAAAGTGGATTCCCCCTACCTCTTTTCCAGGCTGCCCTAGAGTGGTTTCTAAACACAATCTTTATGTCCTCATAAGGTAGTTGGTAAATGTCTCCTCCAGTTAGCATGTGAAGGGTATCTAGGAGGTCTTCAGGGACTCCTTGGAGCAGAACCAGCTTTAGAGATTCAGGGTCAACTGTGCACCTGGCCCGTTTATAGTTAAGTTGGAACCTTTCCTCGTAGTCTTCTAAAGACTCATCATTTCCAATGGTCATATGAAAGATTTCTCCCTTGGTTTCCTTTGACCTACAGTAATCCCGGTATTTGTTGTTAAAGGCTTGTTGCATCTGAGCCCAAGTAGTGATGCTGTTTCCAGGTAACCCCATGAACCAGCGTAATGCTGCATCTTTGAGGGTAGAGGGAAAGAGTTTCAACTTTTTCTCATCTTCTTTATAGTCATAAGTTTGATAAAGGAAAACAAACTCAAACAGGAAGGTATCGGGGTCTTCAGTGGTCAATCCATGGAAATGAGGTAAGGCTGAGGGACTTATGTTCTTCATTTTCATGTCCCCGTTGGTTGCTCAGATGGGGAAGGTACCTTCTATTCTCTCGTCATCGTCTCTACCATTTATGTTGTCAGCCATGGTCTCAAAAGGAATGTTTTCTTGCTCTTCTTCTGTTATAGGATCTTCGTATATCTCAGAAGGTTCACCTATAGGTTCTTCGAGATCACTGCCACCAAAGAAGAGAGAAGGGTGATTCATTGAAGTGGTGGGGGTGTTGGATAGGAATTTTTTGGTATTATCTCTATTTGTAAGAGGCATGAAAGGATTTTTGGTTGTTTTTGCTTTTTTCTCTTCTTGTACCTGCAAAACTGAAACAGATGGAATTACAACTAACTAAAATCTATCTTGCAGAAATGAAAATGCAGAATTGAAATGAAAGAAGGAAAGGACTAATCTACTTTTCTGAAATCAAATTGCGAGAATGAAATGCTAGACTACGCTTGCAGAATTGAAATTCTATTCTACGCTTGCAGAATTGAAATTACGGAATTGAAAGGCTAATCTATGCAAGAAGGAAATGTCTAATTTACTTTTGCAGAAATGAAATTGCAAAATGGAACTGAAATAAACTACTTAGCATAAGGTTAGAGTAGGAAAATAGAAGAAAAGCAGCAATCACAAATACTCTGACGCTTCCTCGGCAACGGAGCCAAAAAGAGTGGTGAGCTCCAGTATTGCAGCAATAATGTTGTAACTCCTGGGACTCCCTTCTTTACTTTTATCAACCCGGTAGTTCGTAACAAACTTGGAAGCGACGGTGTTGTATGCACAAGTACTAGCTCTTGCCGCAGTTGTCACTTGTTCAGCTGGCACAAGTCCGCTAGGAGCTTAAGCCAACATCTATGAGCTCAGAGAAGAATCTTTTTAACTGATGGACGAAACCTAACTTAAAGAAGGCTGATCTACTTGCAGAAAGAAACTAGAAAGCTGAAAGGAAACATAAACCCTATCAAACCCTAATTTTACCAACTATCCCTACCGATGTAAGAAAGAGGATGCAAGCTACTGAAAGAAATTCCATTGACTTCTAGGAAGGTAAATACATGTATCTAAGCTACTTCTATAGTAGCATCTGAAAAAAAACATCTTTTTGTATTTTTGAATAAATTGCCAGAATTATTATGCATGCGATTTGGCTGTTTTGACTGTGCATAGGTGGATTGGCAAGAGGAATTGCATGGATGAGGTTGGGAAGGTTCAGATAGGGCCTAAGGGGTCCCTAACACCCTTCCAGAGAGTTTCACAAAGTTTGGCTATCAAGAAACCTCATTCCTGAGCTTCTACAGGAAGTCTGCAGGGGTTCTATAGAATGTCTGTGATTTTCTACAGGATGTGTGTAACCTTTCTACAGGATGTTCAGAAATGGGATTTTGGAGGATGGATGGAGGGAGAAGGATGTAGGAGTGGGTATGGAGGTCGGATAAGGGTTGGAGGTGGTCCAGGACTTGGTGTATGTAGTGGAGGACAAATGTAGATGGCTGGATTTGTTCAAGGAGGACTGAAACAATGATGCACAAAAAAACTAGGGTTATGTGAGCAAATGGAAAATGTAAGACTAGAAGCTGAGTTGAGGGATGGAGAAAATGGGTTTGATGGAGTATGGGTAGATAGAGAAGTAGTACAGGTGCTCTGCAAGTCATTTTTCCAACTGAACCAACGAAGACTTGTAAAATCAAAGGCCTATTCACGATGACCTAATCTGATATAGCTGTCAGTAAAGAGAATTAACAGAAGTTTGAACTGAAATGAAGCTATGTATACTAACTCATGCAACTATGCAAGGAAAAGTATGAACGTGTAACCAACTTGTACAAATGAAAATCAAACACTAGTGATTGCATGGCAAAGCAAAATCGGTGTTTTTGTGGGTAGCAAGGTCACCCTGATCCCACTGAGGGAGAGGTGAAATCAGAGCTGTTTGATGGCCCTTTTTTGAAGCTTTTCCCTGTTAACAACCTATCAACTAAATTTGAGCATCAAAAGTCTTTCTAACCATTAACAGTGACCTAGTTAATCAGCAAGATTTAATCTACTTAACAGAAATGATTTTGCAAATGCATAAAGAACAAATAACAATATGTAAAGGAGGCCTTAACACTCGGGTTGGGCCCAACCCCAAGAGCTATAGGCTCCTATAAAGAACTCAGATCTGATGCCAAGTAAAACTGCTTCTCATTACTCCAAAATAATCATCACAAGAAAGTTGTACAAAAGTAGCTAAGAAAAACGAGCTGAAAAAGGATAGCACTGTAGTGAAAATACCAAGAGTTCCAAAAGTAAACTACGAAGGCTGAGGCCTTCTTATTTATACAATATGAGGGGGCTAGCAACCCTCCTAGATTCAAGGGACTCGGCTCTTCCAACTGCTTGTAGACAACCACTCTTCCCAAAGCTACTTGGCTGCCTTTAGAACTTGTTTTGGTGGCCTGTTGAGCTCGGAGTTGAGGGTGGAGATTTTGAGGAAGGAAAATTTAATGCCACAGACAACCTCCCTACGAATCCTCACCTCAAGCTTGGCTATCACCTGGGCCATAATTTCTTGGTTTTTCTCCAAAATTTGTCCAAAAAACCTGAAATGACCATGTTTTAGCCTGCTTGGTAGAGTGACCACCCTTATTCATTCAAATAACATAAACATACTAGAAAAACATGCATAATCTATGAATAATGGAGGATTGAACAAGGACAATTAGGAAAAATGAGCCCAATAAGTTACCCAATTCGGAGCTCATCAGTATGGTTGTTGTAGAAACCTAGAAGATGCATGCCATTTCCTTGATGAAATTCTTGAACGGAATGTATTTTCATAGAATGAAATGCTAGTAGTATATGCACAAAATGGGTTAGGTGAAGAGGCTCTGAAATTATGGTGTCAAATGCAAAGCATTGATACTGCGATAGATAGTGTTACCTTTATGGTCACATTGAGTGCTTGTCCTAGCTTGGAAACTCTAGATCAAGGTAAGAAGGTTCATGGTCATGTCATTATAACGGTTTGGTTTGGATGCCTTTGTAGGGAATTCTCTTCTTGACATGTATGAAAAATGTGGCAGTGTAAATAATTCCCACCAACATTTCCAGAATATGCCAAAACGAGATGTGGGATCATGGAACACTATGATCATAGTGCATGCCGAGAATGGGTATGGAAAGGAATTCCAGATCTTTGAATGAATGTTACAGACATGCATGGAGGCAAACCACATTACCTTCATTGGTGTCCTTTCTATATGTAAGCATGTTGGCCTAGTAGATGATGGTGTCATTACTTTGATTCAATGAGGAAAGATCTTGGAATTGTACCAATAATTGACCACTATGTAGGCACATTCAAATATCGTCATTTACCAAACCTCTCTTCTGAATGGATTTGTTGTGGCCACCTTACGCATGTATTAGCCATGGATTTTGACTGATGTTCATTAAATTATAAGGCCAAACATATTTTTTTTAAAAGGCCAACTCAGCAAGACTTTTCATTGGAATAATAAATCTCATAATGCAGGTTCACATATCAAGTAACATGTCATGAATCACCATTTTCACCACCAATGGATTTTTGGATTTTAGGAAGGTGAAGGTTGATGCGCACCATGTATCTTATAATATCCTATTTTACACTATGTATCTTCTAGCATTCCTCTTTCCTTTTGTATTCCTTTTCACAGGGGAGATTATTCTTGATGATTTTGAGGATTGCACTTCTCTTGGTAATTATTGATCAGTGGTCATCACTGATGTCAACCAAAGAAGCGCGAGGGGATAGCCCTATCTTTCATGAAACTTTTTACTGGAAAACTTACTCTATTATGAGTCAAGGATATCTTATCTGGATTCCACCTGTCGATATGTTTCCATTGATATATGGACGGCAAGTAATTCTTCACTGTGTGATAGATATTCATGTTTTAAGTTAGTAACCCCAGTTAGTGGGCTTAAACCCTATGGGGTTGTGCCATGAAACTCATAATTGGTTTTGATCCTTGAATAATTAATAAAACGTTCACTTGTTGAGGACCCTCTCAACTCAGGAGATTCATATAAATAATGACCCTCATATCCTCCTCTAATAGGGATTTTGTGGCTTCAAACAGTTCATCGTGGCATTTTCTCCATAATGTTTTTTCTGCAAAGCTTCAGAAGCTAAAATTAAAACTTGTTTGAGCCCAAATCGCGATGAACCACGTGACCAAATTGTAGATCTTGGTTTGCTATATTTTCGGATATATGATCTGTGCATTTTAATTTTTTTGCAGGTTCCAAAATTCCATGTCAAATAGGTGACATTAGGAAAATCATCTTAACCTTCTCTTTGAGAATTGGATTAAGATTTCGTAAACAGTCACAGAAAGAGCACGGAATATGTTTTTATTGAGAATTGTTTTCAAGGTGGAAGGTCGCAACAGTGGCATGTGGCACTTCATACAAGTGCTCTCTACTGAACCAATTTATAATCAGGTCATCATGGCAGATTGGACATAGCTCTTTCTTGAAGAATCGAATATTGATCATACCTTTCAGGTTGGAAAGAAGAGTCAAAGAGTTACCACAGGATGAAATTTCATACCCTAGAGATCTGAAATTCCACAAATACAATTGATTCAACATCAAGCACCTAGAAGGCAAGAAAAAGCATACATTCAAGGATTGCTGCAGTAAGGACCACATATCAACAGTCAAGGGTAAGTCTCCTACATCAAGGTATGTATGATTAGTGTTTACGTTTGAAATATGAGTATCATATCTGACATTTTTTGGGGGGGAAAACGTAGGTAAATACAATGTCTCAATTATATCTCTATGTCTCTATATGTCACAGTTAGTCTTGGTACCACATTTCAGATGTCCTATTCTTGATGCTACACCAAGTATGCTAAATCTATATGATGTTGTATTCTGATGTTACTTGTCTTGTCATAGCTGATAGAACGGTCTTGATTGTTGTACTTTGAACTTGGTACATCACTAGTATAGTGTCCATCATCAGTTTGTATTGTGTATATCTTTAAGTTGGTTTTGGATATAGTCTTGCATAGAGTGTAGGCCTATATCAAGAGTGGGAGTGTTTCTCTACTGCTGCAACAAGTCAACAACAAAAGTGATAAGCACACTTCAGGTATGCATTGCAATTTTTAATTTGTATATATTCATTACTATGTACTTACATGTGTTCTGTAAGCAAAGGTAAGTTGAAGGGTATTTTCTTTTGTTTTGGGGTTGGTTTCACCAAGAAATTTTTGCATGCATGTAGAAGAAGATTCAAGTAAAAATTCAAGCAAGAATTCAAGAGAAGAAATATCATATCAAAGGAATCATTACAGCGGGACATCCTTTGAAGACATGACACCCATCCGTATATTGTGAAGTAGTGTCAAGGCCAAAAGTCATCATTGTAAAGTTGTAAAAGTGTCATCATTGCAAGAGTCATTATTGTAAAAGTGTCAATCTACCTAGACTTGAAAAGGTATTATTAGGAGGTATAGGAGTCTCTGTTGGGATGATGTCATGGTTGGGCTGGAGGTCATAGTGTGATTGGGTGTTCGTTCGAAATCGTTGCAAATAATATTGTATCATGGATCATTGTCCCTATTATGAGAGTCCACACTCTTGTCCCATTTCAGTCATTATAGGGTGGAAGGGAGGTGCTAGGTAGGTGTATGAAGTCACCTATAGGTTGGGGCCTATGGACAGTTTAGGGTGGTAGGGTGGTGTTGGGGTGAGTTGTGGCTCGCTAGGGTGTTGGGACATCCATTCAGTTGATTACTGAAGAAACCAGGGCATTGGGGAGTCCTTCCAGTGGGAGATGGAGAAGAATTATTTTCTATAATTATAGGAAGTTGTTTCTTTCATTTCAGTTGGGGCTGAAGATTAAAGAATTTATTATAAAAGTGTTTTGTGGTTTTTGACTAGGAGGGGGTTTTCCACCTAAAATTCTTGTTCCTACTATGTTCTTTTATTTATTGTTATTACTACATAAACATGAATAATAATTGAATATTAACTAACGCTCTGAAAATATTTAAAAGTGACAATTTCTAAGGAATATTGATTCACCACTCCCCCCTAGTATTTCCAATAGTAAAAACATATAATATGTGGATTTTTGATTTTTTTTTACAAAAAAAAAAAATATTTGGGATTATTTTAAATTTTCGGCTTATTTTGGATCTGCACATCCTTTTTTCATAGATTTGATGTGGAATGTTTAGAAAAGATCGGGGAGGAAAGTGTTTAGATAAGATAATTTGGTGAATGTTGTGTGATAGAAAATTGTTTGTTTTTAGGTTATTTTTAAGAAAATTCTTTGAGGATATTGGGACCAAGGCTTTTGAAAATGGAAAATCCTTCACCTGTAATTCATGCCACGTCTCCCATTCATTGATCAATTAGGAAAAACATAGGTCTCCAATTTATAAATACATTTCTATTTTGTTTGAAAGCTTATACTTAATGTGGTTGTATTACTTGTATTCCCACTACTAGCTTTAGCTTTATTTGGTTACTTTCAATTGATTATGTTGTTATATGGGATTTAGAATCTAGAGTTGTTCCTTGTGTTTGTTCATCGCTCAAGTATAGGGTTTAATATAGTTAGCTTCATTGTCTTTCTAGTTTTTATCTTTTAAGCTAACCCTAGGAAGTTAATGACATGTCATACCTGAAATCATGACCCTATAACTATTGAATATGCCCTCCAAGTTGACAATACAAGTAAAACTTTGTCAAAACTCCTTCTCAGAATAAGACTGGGTTTTGGTCAATACTCGATTTTTTCTTAATTTAGGTTAGTTTCTTTATTTGAGTGCATGTTTCCTAAATTTTTACTGGGATGATTTATTTGTGAAGTTTGTGCTCAGTTGAGTTGCTAGGTTGAGTCTCCCATTTGATTTTTTGTGATGTTTGTGTAGATATGTTATTGAGTCAATCTCATGTGATTTTGTTTTCACATTGTAGTTATGGTTCTATAGAAGTGCATAACTGAATATGTTCACCCATGGTGTAATGGCATATGTTACTCATTAAGGTTTTTAATTCATGGAAACTTGAATATGGCACATGTATGATGTAGAGAATAGCCAAAGATATTTTTGGGGTCTTACTTCAAGCAAATAGTAAATCACTCTTGAAACGAATGGTAGTTTCATAGTGGTTCAATGATCTAGTTGCTTAAATGACAACTCATTATTATGATCCCATGACATTTGCATTCAAGTTGAAAACCATGGTATTTTCTTCTCAAATTCATTCTTGGCCTTTCCCACTACTATTTCATATGGTATTTTTTGTTGTTGTTTCTTGTTCCAGCATAATAGTATAAAAATGAGATTGAGATAGATATAAGAGAGAGATCAATTCAAATTCAACTTCCAAAGATGCAGGAGATAACATTTTGATAATGTCTCAATTGTATTTGAGACCAATGTTACTTTATGTTGGGTGTTTTAATTGTGAGTTAGATCCCTACCATTAAATTTTCAACCTGGGGTTCATGAACTGATGAGGTATATGTGTACTTTATGTAATTGATGATTATTTCTCATAATAGATTAATCTAATGCAAAAAAATTGAAACTAATTACAAATAAAATTAAATCAATCCAATCCAATTCAAACACAAAGAAAATGAATAAATCTTAACAAAACAACATGAATCAAAATAACATAAAAGAAACTAAACTAACCTTGCATAAATGAAACCACACTTGATTGAAATGAAACCACACTTACCTAAAATGAAAATCACACTTGTTGAATTGAAAATCACATTTTCTTAAAATTAAAATCACACTTGCTGAATTGAAAATCACACTTGCTTAAAATGAAAAAAATGAAATAACATAATTACACAATGTTACCAATATGTACAACAAATAAAAAATGTGTACAAACTGTGGTTGATGGGGGGCCTTCACTCCTCAACAAGCACACTGAAATATTATCAAATCTTGGATATCAAACAATCAATATGTATTCCACAAAATGAAGTGGGAGAAAATCTCCCAAGAGATTACAACAATTTAACTCTCTTCTTCTCTATCCTCACTTTAAAAGATACACCTTGGATGGAATTCTGAACTTGGAACTCCTTTGTATAAAGGATGCACTACTATTTATACAAAAAATTAAGATAACTAATCAATAAATATGATCCACAAATCTCTCCTAGATCCACATTTATCTCTTGTGGTTACAACTAATCACCTAAAAATATGAGATACAAATCCTCTCAAAATTCTCTCCTAGTTTTTATAGGAGACACATATCAAAATATACATGATTCTTCTCCTTTGAATATGCTTAACCAATGATCGAAATCTTCTACAAATATTCCACAAATCTTCATGATTTGGAATTGAAATTCGAATTTTTGGTTGAGTAGCCAAATAGGACCATTCTAGAATCTCCAATTAGGCATAAAATATCATAAAACTCATACCACTTTTAGATATATATGAAAACACATTAATTTCCTAATATTTAATCATAAATTCTCTTAACTACTTAAAATAGATTACTTGAAAAATAATAATGATAAACCCATATGATCATGAAAATGGTTATTAATTTAGGGTTATGGAGCTACAAAATATGGTAAAGAGTTACAAAGTATGGTAAAGTGATGGAAATGAGGGTAAAAGAGGATGACATTTTGGAGGCCCAACATTCTCCCCCAAATGAAGATGTTGCATGTCCTCATGAAACTTTGCATTGATTCCCTTAATCATAAGTTGATATTCTTGGAATGTTTTACTTCAATATGAACTTTGGATTTGTATTGATTCTCTTTTAACTTGGCATAATAATATCATTTGATAACCTTATTCTCTTTTCAAAGTGTACTTTGGGAGACATTTGATTGCAACATACTTTTTATTGTTGGTTCTTGTGTGACAACTAAAACTTTATGGGTATTAGCTCTTGTGTAACAATACTTTTCTTATTTTTGTTTCATTAAAGTACATGAGCACATTGAGAATTCATTTTTAAGGTCCCATAGTGGTTATCAACCATTTAATGTTCTTATCAATTTATCATTGAAAAACACATAAAGTTTTGGAATCAAAAAGCAATAATAATTGATTGGGAAAAATATGTAGGTTAGGATGAAATGAAATGTGGCATGTGAATATGAATTGATATCCCAAAATCACTTTTGAGTCAAATTATATCCATATAATTTTATTAATAGAAATCATCAACTCGAGAAGGTAAGCTTGTGAGATGCATGCAAAGTATATGCAAGCTTAACACTGTAAGTGTTGACTAATCTAACAAGCCAATCACACAAAACCAATGACTCTTTCTTGCATCAATCACTTAGAAGGAAAACCTATAGAGTGGATCAAACTGCCCTCTACAACTCCTAATATTATGGATGATGATTAAGAAAAGATATAGAAATCAACTTACAACAAACTCATAAATTCAATCAACATTAGAAATAAAATATTTATTAATTGAATTCCACACATGAACATAAGACTACTTCATTTAATCCAGTGGTACTGATATATTAGAAAGAGTGCATCTGATGTAAAAATAAATTATTGCTATATAAAATAAATAAAATGCATAAATAATAAACTATGGGAGTTGTGAGGAAAGGGGGCCCTCCCTTACTCACAAGCCCTTCAAATTAGAAGAGTTTGCTCACTACAATAGACAGAACATACATATTTAGTTTAATATGAATAATACAGTCAAGTACAATGTGATACATAGTCCATGCTGAAAGAAACACAACACTCTAACAACCCGTATCATCAAAACTACGACAAAATTTATACATTTACAAATCCGATATATGGCTAGAAATAGAGGAGACTACTACTCTAAGCCATTGGCTAAAATAGCTATTACAAAATATCGATTTTAGCGATACTAGGTTTAATCCATGACTAAAATCACAGATTAGACGAAACTTGTTACATGGCTATAGCTTTCCTCAAAACGGCCAACGAGAGAAGGCTTTTAAATCTAGGTAGTGTTGTTGGCAAATCTGAAACAACCAATAGGATAGGAACCATATGTGATATATCCCCCACAAAACCCATGTTCCCGTTTGACTTAGATATTCGTGGAACATGGCTAATCACCAATGTTGCTATAGGAAATCTAGGAAGTTACAGGAAATCCATGACTGCAGGAAATCCTTAGTGTTTGGAAGAAATCGAATCACACAGTTATCTAAAGGAATTATGGGCCTATTTCCAAATCAAAACAAATATGCACATGAACTCGAGATTAGTTGGCATGGTAATTAAATAAAGAATAGCTAGCTAAGGAATACTCAAAGTTAAGGCAAAAGATGCTTTTTAGTGTCAATTTGCATACCTTCAGCCTACGACACCCTTTTGGAAAAAACATAATTATTATAACCAAAATAGGCATAGTAGGGGTTAAATATAGTTCACAATGGGAGAGGTAAAGTATGGAAAAAGGTGTCAAAATCAGGAAAAAACAAGCCCCAAAAACTTCCCCACACCTAGCTCCTTGCATGCCCCTTATGCAAGCAAAATTGTTGTGTCTTCCCCAAAAAGAAAAAGAGGGAAAGGAAATCATTCATTTTTCTGAGATGCATGTACTGTAGCCAACTAATATGCTACCTCTACCAACTTGTTCAACTGGTTAACAATGGATTCTACAGGAATTTCACCCTTGTACAGTTCTTTCTTCCTTTTCAAATGGTCAACCCTAGTATGCTTCTTTTTCATAATTTGGGTCATTTTCTGGACCCACTCTTCATTCGTTTTTGTATACGTAGGTTGTTCTCCTTCAGTGTCTCATTTTCCTTCCTTAAGGTTCTCTGTGAAATGGTCGGCTCGGTGATGATTTCTTCCAATTCTTGGAGAGACCGTCTCTTATGAGTGGTTTCATCCCCTTCCTGATGTCCTTAGAAAGATTGAGGGGACCCAAGGTCCTCTTATACTTGTTGTTTTCGTTTTGTGTTATTCTTGCATCCATGCAGTGGGGAGTACTGAAAGGACATCGCTTCCTCGCCAATAAACACAGCTGACTTGATTTTCTCTTTACCTTTGGGTGGGTCGTGGTGTTTCTACTTCTTCTTATCCAGTGTCTTGAGAAATACTTCTACATCGACAGTATCTTTTATTTCCAGTTGAACAACCTAGCTTCTGGTAAATATTTTTGCTGAGGTGGAAGTGCCATTCTTCGACTTAGGCTTTTTTCCCAATATTTCCCCTATCACCGCCATCTCCTCATATTTTTCTGCTTCGTTTGTATATAGCCTGAGGGTCTGAGGCTTATTCTTCTTCTTTGATTTTTCTTTACCTTTATTCTCAATGGGCTTCAGAGAGATGAGGTTGTCCCTCTCTTATTTCTTTACAAGTGGCCATTGAGTTTGTGACTTCTTCTTTGCTTTTACCACTATTTTATCTATTGTAGACTTTGAAGGGTCTGAGTTTTTTTCCCTCTTCTTTCCCTTTTATTTGTAGCCCATGCATCTGTGGATTTTTCCACGGTTTATCTACCATTGCTTCCTCCATGGAATCTAAGGAATCAAAATCCTCATTTTCAGTAAAGTAGTTTTCAGCGACGAACTCCTCCCATGTCTGCTTGTTATCTTTCAAAACCTCCACCGAGATGATTTTCACCAGCCCGTGGTGGTAGAGGTTCTCCTCTAATTTGTCCCCTCTTTCCTTGGTAGTTGTTGACATATTCATCAGCGACATCCTCAAGTAATAGGGAAAATTTAATGGCTTGTCATGGTTTTTTGGGCAAATTTAGTGTTTCTTCATATGCCTAACCCTCTAGACCTAGTAGTTAGTCTAGAAACAACAAACAAAGTAATTCATTGTTTTTACTATAATTAATAGATAAGAGAAGGAAGGAAAGGAGCTAACCTATAACATTTGATCAATCCCTCTCTCCTTTGACCTATTTCATCACTCCTTTCCATACTTAACTTTCTTGGAAAGTACCTACACACAAGCCGAGATAGATACCCATCAAATCATACAATAATGATGATCTGTTAACTAAACATATCATTGAATCAAGAATATGATATACGTCATATAAACACATGAATGGAAAAAGATTAGAATTCTTTATTGTTAGAAGGAAATATTGCAACCCATGTAGATGCATTCTCAATTCATTGTCATCCTTCCAGCTCATGAAGAAACAATTAGACATCATTACAATACTCTTAGTAATCTCATTCAAACAACATTTCCTTAACTCAAGAAATTCAAACCTATACTAGCCTTTGAATTTATGGTCAATTTATAGTTGAATGGAGGAGGTTAAGCCATTAATGGCCCTCATGAATTCTTTTCCAAAATTGGGAAGTGGTTCCATGGAGGAAGGGATAATGGATTAAGGTTCATTCATCCTCTTCCTCATCCAAAAGCGAGCTCAATCCATCTGGAAACTTCCAGAAGCATCCATTGGATGAGGAATCCAATCGCTTCATTTCAAATATTCGATGAATCTCGCTCATTGTAGGTGAAACAAAAGCTAGGGGTGATGCATAACACCCAAACAGTGTAGTTCCTACAATGCATTGCAGCCTGATAAAGAGCCACCTGCACTGATCTCTTTAGGGGCACTTTTTGGATGAATGGTGACATGAAACTCTTGAAAGGAAAGCATGATGTAGGTTGACTTCATTAGGGAATGAAAACAACTAAATTAGGGATTGATGGACCCTAATAATATAGATTTGGAATCTGGGGTTGATATGCCCAAATTGACCTATAACAGTTGCCCCCTAAAGCATGAAGTCAAAAATAAACATGTCGAGTGAGATGCTTTACCACTTGGAGAGAAGTTTTTGAAGTAGAAGGTGACCTGCATCAATTACAATACAAATATTATGATACTTTGATTTTTTCTCACAATTTTTAGGTGAGGGAAGGCATACCCATGCTTAGCTTTATAAACTTTCATTACATGTACAAATATAGTTGTCTACAGATGTAGATTCATGAATGGATGACCATGAATGTAAGGCCATTGTGCATTTGATATAGCACTCCTGAGAAATATATCGCAACCTGAATGGATGAAACTAGATCTGGGGTTTTCAATCTCGTCCAATCTTTCACTCAATGTACAAGTCTAGCATGTGAATAGACAATCTGAGGTCGAACATGGAGAGACATCATCTGATTTCCAGCCAATGATGTAAGCCATTAGCAGATGTGAGAGGAATCACCGATAATGATAATGACCCTCAAGGTACTACAATACATTTTGCATGGTGTGAATAAATGATTTGATGTCGAACACGAAATGAAGTCTTTCGGTCGAAGGCCATTAATGTCAACCTATCGTCGGAAGTGAGAAACCTTCCATTGATGTATGCAAGCCTCAAGGTACTGAAGGGTGTTTCTAAGTTAACTTCTTTGACGATGTGCTGATGTCGAAAATAAGTGACTTGTTGCCAGAGGGCCTCAATGTATCCCACATCAATGACACGAAATGAGGTAAATGAATTTTGAGATTTAATATCGACTGACGACACAAGGTTCAAGAATGGCGGGCATGAAATGAAGGTTTACTGTATTGTAAAGGATGAAGTTTTGAACTGAATGACTTTTCTTGAAAATATCGGCGACACTGAAGTGAATTGGTAGCATTGACCCAAAAAAAAGTGATGGATGGTATGATAGACCAATGGTATGATAACCATCAAGCTGAATGACCCAACCCACATAGTCACAGTGACGAGGCGAAAGTGTCATGTTCAAGAGTGACCTACTACCATATAGGTTTTCTAGATTTTTTCCATTTTCCCCAGTCATTTCTAACCAATACCTCTTTATTTTTACCAATATTGAGGAGGATAACATATTCTTGTTGTATAATTCCACCCTTTGGATGAATCCATCGCTATTTTATGTTTTAATGAGTCTAGCGAAGGTGAAACTCAATCTTGTCTAGATGGAAAATCTTGTCACTATTTAACGTTTTTAACGAGTTTAATGACAAAGATAACTTGATCCTTTTCACATTTACAGAGTCTGAAAAGGGACTAAAAGGAAACTCAAAAAGTTCTTTTTCTTACATTTTTCTCTCAAGTCCGAAAAAGCATAAAACAATACAAGAGAGAACCTATTGATCATGTTTGACCAATGAGTACATTTTTTGTATTTAATCTATCTCAGCCCAAAGAAGGGGTAAAACTATACTGAGTAGATATCGATTTTAATCCATTAACGATCTAGAAACGACAAGTGCTCGACAATATTTTCATATTTAGAGAGTCTGAAAAGAGCTTAAAGGGGACTCCATTTTGAGGAACGAGTGGTTTCTAGGATAGCAACTGGTTCCGATGATGTTGGAACTTCTCAAAACATTTTGATTTATGTGAAGAAGCTGGCTAATAAGACTACTCATTGCAACTGTTCCTCAAAGAGGGTAAAAAAACCAAGTGAAAGCGTATGATCGGACAAAGAGACTGGGCGACAGGATGAAAGAAACCAAGGTTCATCTAACGAAAAGACTGATAGAATGGGAATCACGAGGGTTAAACTGGAAATGGGTTCATTTTTACACAAGTTTGAACCATAGGGAACTATGATTGGGTTTAGCTTCAGGTTTATAGAAGCTCAAAATGAAAATCTATGCTTGGATTTTAGTTTCATTTTTATACAAGCTTAAAATGAAAATACTATGCTTGAAACTGGTTTCATTTTTACACAAGCTTGAAACAGGGAAAAAATTTGCTTGAAATTGGTTTGCATCCCCCCAGCATGATGAAAGGGAGAGTCTCCTATAAGCAGATGGAAATTTCTATGGTGAAGCAGGATGGTTATCCAACACCTTTTTGGCTTCATCCAAATATACAAAGGGGAATGGGGTGATTCCCTTCACATAACCTACATGGAACTTAACTTTACCATTAGGTGCATGCCCCCAAAGCTTCATCACATTCACCTAAGGAGACTACTCATGGCTATTACGTGAATGGAATGAAGGTTCTTTTATGAGATCAAGTGATAGACTCGACTGGGATTTTACGAGATCTAATCAGAGACTCGACTTGGAACTTGGGAACTTGTTTCATTTTTAAATGAGCTTGACACAAGACAGGAAACTTGATCATATTCCTTGTTTCATTTTTTAACAAGCTTGACACAAGACAAGGAACTATGCTCATGGGAGTTGTTTCATTTTTTAATGAGGTTGACATAGTAAAAGAACTATCCTCATATCCTTCGTTTCATTTTTTAATGAGGTTGACACAAGACAAGAACTATCCTCATATTCCTTGTTTCATTTTTTAACGAGTTTGACACAAGACAAGGAACTGTCCTCACGGAACCAACTATGAAACATGAATGCAAGCTCGAAAAGAGTTTCACACATTATGTATTTCTGTAGGAAAATAAATAAGTTTTGGTACTTACTCTTCAAGAAATCCTACAAGATTCCCTTACTCCAGTCGAGGTCCAAATTCTCTCTATGGAGGAAGGATGCACACAAGATTTTGTTGAAATGTTAGTTCTTGAACCAACGCTCTCCCAACTATGAAATATCGCATGCTCATGCTACCAGACCCTCAGCCAACCTGAATTGAACATCCCCAAATTGATCCTTATCACCATTCAAGTTCAGGAAGAAATATTATGTCACCTCCGAGTTGGAGTCATTGAATCACTGGAAAAATGGCAGCTGCCCTGCTTTTTCCAATCTCGCCTTACTACGAGGGTTGACCTTTAGCAACTAAGGCCCTTGTGGCTCAAAGTGGATGGGGGTAAATAATTTTGACATGGTGAAAGACTGGAAGACAGGGTGTATGCACTTCTTTACAAATATTGGCTTAAGCTTTGTAACAGACATGCACTACAATGGAGGGATTATTATATAAAGTTAACGCAAAGCATGAGATTTTTGAGAGTCGGGTCATGATCATGATTTTCATCATGATACGACCTACAGGAAGATATGCAGAGCACGTATAATGGCTATCTCAGAATCATGGTGATCAGGCGAGGAGCTGGAGTCATAATGCACTAGATTATGGATGCGTTTTTCCATAAGGGTGACCATAGCCGAAAAACCATACAAATATTTAAAAATAAAATCGTTAACTACCCTTTACCTCAAGTGTCTCGTCGTCAGATGTACTTTACCTTTCTACCTTCCAATGGTCTAGTACTTCAGATGACACATGCATGTCCTTGAGACGATAACCCACCTAATAGTTAAATCAGATATATGATTTCATAATTCACTACCTCGACTAGTAATTAAAATATGTCAGTACTTTTTAAATAATTTTAAATTAAATCTTTGTCTATGCTTTTTGTTTTTAAGAAAACCATGGTGTCAGTGCACGAAATGGAACTAGGACTACCGAGATTTCTGCAGGAAATGGAATCGCGTCTGCCCAGTCATCTAGAAAATCGCTCTTTGACATTTGGAACTTTTGCAAGAAATCAGACCACGCCTTATGGAGCTTCTACAGGAAACCAGGCCATGAGTTTTGAAGCTTCTGTAGGAAATCTTACCACCAAACAATAGTTCTCCCTCGCTTGTGTACAGTTCACTGCACATGAATAAAATATGTTGATGTTGAATGTGTAATGAGCACGTTAGATTACCAGCCATTGAGGTCAGTTGTTAACCAATGTGAGGCCCATCACGTTTAATGAGAGCAAGGACCAAGGTACCTTTATGCATCCTATCGGGTGTGACTTAATGTCCTCATGTAGAACCCCCTTGTGGGACACAAGAGTCAAGGAGGAATAGTGATTCCCCATTGCTACCTGTGAGATAGCCTCTCATTGGGGCATACAAGCTTCAAGGCATCATAAGGCTTTTTTCTTGCACCTAGATAACTTGCTTATGCTGATGGGCCAATATTGTTGGAAGGAGGTTCTTAAGAAATCCCACATCCGTCCAACACAGACAATCCAAATTTAAATGAAAACAAAATTTTATTCAGAGAATCTACTGGCCTATAATTTTAACGCGCCCAGGGCAGTCCATGCTCGCTAGATTTCAATTTTAGAGAGTCTAAAATATTTGGAAAATAAGACTCCAAGGGACTCCATTTTTGTAATTAGTCCATTGGGCCCGAAAAGAGGAATAAACCTATACCCAATAGACATTCCTCTCATGTTTTACTGGGCACAAGGAGGAACAAAGTGAGCTCATTGTGTCAGCAAGAAATCAGGAAGAGATAGTGGAAGGAATGATGTCTTCCCTTACCATCCTCAACTCTCTTTTCTTCAAAATTTCTTCCACAAATTCCTCCTTAGATTGGGGTTTTTCACATAACTTGAGTCTATGCCCATTCACCAAGAAGATAACATTCCCATCATCACCTGTTTTAAACTGAATAGATCCATTATCATAGACTTCTCAATTTAATAGGCACCAAGCCAATGTGTGTTAAGTTTTCCTTTAAATTTCTTAAATTTTGAATCATACAACAATGCCCAATCTCCCTATTTGAACTACTTCTTTTTAATGTATCTGTCATGCGATTTAGCCCGTTGTTGCTAAATTAATTCAGTATGCTAAAAAGCATACTGCTTAATCTCATCCAACTCATTGAGCTACATGATTCTTTGTTGCTGAGCTTCATCAAGGTTTATACCCAAATCTGTTGTCATTTTAAAGTATTTTATCTAAAATTCAATGGGCGATAAAACTTCCTTTCCCTACACCAATTCATACAGAGAAAATCTAGTGGTATTTCCCCATGTAATCTGTTAGGCCCACAATGCTTTAGGAAGTCGGTCAGAAAAATCCTTCTTATGTAATTGAACCATCTTGGTAAGGATTGTCTCCAACACCATATTTGTTGATTCCACCTACCCATTAGCCCGTGGATGATAAGGGTGGACCTTCGGTGAGTAATCTGATATTTATGCACAATTCCCTGGATAATCTTTGATACAAATTGAGTACCTTGATCAATGAATATTTCCATAGGTACCCAAAATCTTACAAAAATATCTGAAAAAAGTAAATCTACCACTATTTTCTCTTTTTTCTCTAGGTAATGCTCTTGCCTCCACCCACTTCATAACATAATCACTACAAACTAAAATATACTTATTATCTTTGGACATAGAATTGACAGGACCTAAAAAATCAAGAACCCACCTCTCAAATGGTTCTATGAGAACCTATGGCTGCAAAGGAATCTCATATGATTGTATAGGCCGCCCCATTCTCTAGAATCTATCACACTTCGATACATATTCCCTCACACGGTTCATTGTGACAGGCTCTCAAAATGGCATAGATCTCATCTTCCTAGACACACTTGTAGATAACCAAATCAGGTCCAGTGAAAAAAAAGGTCTTCACTAATCCAAGAGTAATCAACACTTTTTCTAATAATTCTCTTTTTATGATTAGATGAAAAATAAGGAGGAAACTTTCTTGTAGCAAGTTAATTGGATATGTATGCAAACCAAGGTGTTTTAACGGAAATAGAAAACAAATTTTCATGATGAAAGTTATCATTAATAGGAACACCCTCACTTGCATGGTTGATTATACATAATAAATCATCTATACAGGCCTATCCAATACAGTGACGTGAAATTCCTCTCGAGGCCTAACAGTGATGTGAAATTCCTGCAGGAACAAAACCCACCTAGTAATCCTACCATTAGTAACTAGTTTGTTCATGATATATCTAATGGCAGAGTTTGGTGTGTATAAAACCTTCATAGGCCGTGATGTAATTATTAGCATCATGACACAGTATGACACTGGTGTTTTCCTTGATGGCAACTCTCTCAGATGAAAGATCACAGTATAGCAGGTAAATAACAATGATTGAAGAAAGAAAGGTATACGCAGGTTCACCATTGACCAAGCCGCGTATACACGGAGGTTGACTATATACGAAGTCGCGTATATGAAAAGGTATATGTAGGTTCACCATTGACCAAGTCATGTATACATGCAGGATCACTATATACAAAGGGGCCTATAACGTACACATGCACTTTCACAGAAGGAAAGGTGTGTACATGCTGGAAAACTAAGTTTTGGTCCATGGTATTTGGTCCTAGGTATTGACCCCAGGTACTGGGTCGAAGGTATTGGTCCTACATGGTTTTGGACCATGGTGTTGAGAAAGGCCTAAACCTATATAAGGAGAAGAAGATCATTAGGCCAATGTGCAAGTGTGGAAAGGATTGAATATCTGATGAAGTGTGAGATCTAGTATGTTGGTTATGGGTTTGTGATGCTTTGCTTGATCTGAACCAAGGATGCACCTATGTGGTAAATGAAGGTTTATGGACTAGGATCATGAAGACTAAAATGCATTATCATTATATGGTATGATCATGAATAGTTCATATCTAAATATTGACGCATGTCTTATCCTATATATATGATGATCTGTGTATATCTAAAGTAGAAAATTGCAGCGAAGGTATAAGTAATTATGTTCATATCTATACATCAGTTCCCTTTGGTGAAAGGGCGTATACATGTTAGCTCGACACAGCCAAGTAGTGTATACATTATGAGATTTGATATTTGAGATTATTGTTGGTTCCAGTGGTTGTTGCAGAGTTCTGGGTTCTACTCTGTGTTCTGGTGACTGTGTTTTGATGACAGAGTTTCAGTGATTCAGTTGTTGGGATATTTAGAGATTGATGATGTAGATATAGTTGATGGTTGTATTGCAGTGGTGATTGTTTTGTATTGATGGATCCAGTCTGAAAATTTATGAAACATGGTCCCTGGAAGAAAAGAGAAGGTTGTAGCCTTTTGTTCACCGGCGCCTACGTACTAGTAAATATATCCGCTAGTACAAGAGCTAGGGGGTTGTATCTCCCTTCCAGTAGAAGCTGGAGAACGAGAGAAGGTTGTAGCCATCTGCAAGTGGGTCCCTATGTACTGGTATGAGTCTACGCTAGTACAAGATTGTAAATAGGTTTTTATTATCTTAAAGAAAATAGCAGTAGGTGTTTTTTGTCCCGCATTGGGTTTCCACCTTATATCATGGTGTTCATGTGTGTCTCTTATGTGTGATGTTGTGTTCTATTTTTACTACACATGCTTACTGTTTATATGGTTAATGATGTTCTGATGCACTGATTAAAGATCAATATATGATGAATTAACTAAATCATAATTTTGCTAGATATACGCTTGTTGCATTAAACACAATTGCGTGTACATGCGAGTTCCCTTAACTGAAGTACCATATATGAATCTGATTATTGAAATGAAAAATTTATTGATTTGCTAATACTAATTCACCCCACTCCCCTCTTGATATTATTTCCAACAATTGATATGAGAGAAAGTCCTTCAGAAGAAGCTTAATTGCTTGAAGGAAGATCCATCATCATGAGTAATCAAGAAAGAGAGGGATCCATCATACCACCAATCTTCGATGGGAGAAATTTTTCTTACTAGAAGATAAGAACCATAGCCTATCTACAATCACTTGGAATGGATATTTGGGAAATTGTGGAAGGAGGATATACATTTCCATCAACAATTCCTACAGATAAAGTACGTAGAAAGCGATATGAAATGAATGCCAAAGTTGTTACTATCTTATTGGGAAGTTTATCAAAATCAGAGTTTGTCAAAGTCATGTAGCTCAAATCAACCAAAGAAATATGGGACAAAATCATTCTGAGATATGAAGGAGACTCTCAGGTAAAAGGTGCTAAGCTTCAAACTCTCAGAATATAGTATGAAACTCTTAAGATGCGTAGTGATGAAAGCATAGCTAGTTACTTCCTACGTATAGATGAGGTTGTCAATTGCATGAAGAATCTAGGTGAAGAAATTAAGGATGTTGTCTTAGTTGAGAAAATTTTGAGATCCTTGTCTGCTAAATTTGAACCCAAAGTGTCTGCCATAGAAGAAAAGTAGGATCTGCAAAATATCACTATAACACAACTTTACAGAATCTTAACTACTTTTGAAATGAGAAAAGGAGGACCATGAGATAAGAGAGAAGTCACATTTAAAGCATCAGCATAGGGAAAAGAAAAACTCAATGAATCAGGATACATTTCAGAAGAAGAATATGAGGTAAATTTTGTCAAGAAGCTTCAATGGGGATTTGGAAGGTTCAAAGGTGAGCTACCCTTCAAAAGTTTTTGTTGTGGTAGAGTTGGTCATTATGCTACTAGATGCCCTCATAACAAAGAAAATATGTCTGAAGAAGGTAATAGAAGTTATTATACCTATGATAATAGTGATGACTTATCCAATAATGATGAAGATAATCAAGAAATTAAACTTCTCATGGCATATGAAAATAATTGTGTAGAAAAAGAAGAAGTTACCAGATTAAAAGTTCAGATGGAGACAGTAACCACAGTAAGGGAGAAGCTGCAAGATGTAATAAAATATTAGAGCATAAAAATCTAGAGACTTGAATCTAAGATCCTCTCTCTAAAAGAAGATCTTGAAGAATCAAAGAAGCAGAATGAAGCAGCTCTTGAAGAACAAGAACATGAAGTGCTCGAATTAAGGCAACAAGTGGAAAAAGGAAGAAAAGCTGAAGAAAACATAAAGAAGCAATATTTGTAAAAGGAAGAACAACATCAGGTTGAGGTAAATATCTTAAATGGTAAATTAGAAGAAAAGGATAAACTGTTATGATTTCAAGACAGTACTGAGATTTTGGATGATATTCTTAGTAGTCAAAGATCCCTTGCTATCAAAATTGGTCTTGCTTTTTATGAAACTATTGAAGGTGAATATAGCTCACAGGGTGAGGCAAGGAACTCTAATGCAAAACATAAAACGCTCAACAAGGAGATGAGAGGTCAACCCCAGCAATAACCAAGGAAAGAAATTCTTCAAAGAAAACCTTTTGCTCCTAACTATAGAAGTGATAGATGGTTATTTCCTCCGATGAATAATGTTGAATGTTATGAATGTCATAAGCTTGGACCTATTGCAGCTAGATGCAGAAGTAGAATATTTCAAGACCATCACACAGAAAGATCATCGTGTTCCAGGTACTTTAAGGGATATTTTTTTTCTTGCAATATGTTTATTCAAAAAGTTATTGATTGCAATAAAAGGAATATGAAACATGTAATATGTTATGCATGTAACAAGTTTGGACATAAAGTAAAGAAATGCAGGAGCAAAGTTTGGACACCAAAGCAAAAGGAGCATACATCATCTCAATCCTAGATATTGAAGAAGACATAATTATTGTCAGAAAGATGTGTCATAACTCAGTTAGTAGACATAACAAGCCCAGGGGAAGATAAACGTGTAAACCTTCAGTATTCCAATTTGCATATGCACCCATTATGAAGAGAAGTCATGTATATACGTGATTTAGAGGTTGCACAGTCGCGTATATGGGGCCCTGAAGAAAAAGCAACAAGACATAATTAGGAAAAGAATTCTAATATGGTTCGGTTATGGTATGTGTTGGTTGGCACAGGTTCAGGGGAAACATATGCTTCGAATAATGCATTGTTGGCATTATGGTTAGAATTCTTTGGTGATAATGGTTATGTGGCTAAATGATACATCTTGCTACTTATTGTTGGTTGGCCAAGTCAATGGTATTACAGGTTAAAAGCCTAGATGCTAGTGACAGATTCTTATGGTGCAGATCATATATGGTGTATGATAGTTGTTGATGACTATCATGGTTTTGTTTAGATTGCTGGTCATTGGTATAAAAGGTCATGTATATCATTTGATGTAAAGGTAATGAAAATACCTAATTTGCAACCCCACATTGCATGGGAAGGATGATGTAATAATGTCTATTTCAGTCATGTATAAACATTTGGTATATCCCCACTTGGTTGGGTGGATGAGTAAAAAAGGGTGTATCCCCACTCGGTTGGGAGATTGATGTATGTATGAGTCATTGGTGATAGGAAGGTCCTACTCACTTAGTTGAGTTGTAGACTCATGTTATTCTTTTGAAAAATATATTTGTAGATTATGCATGTGCTCAGGGGGAACATGGATAAATTGGTACATCTTAACATGTACAAAGGGGGAGCTCAATCAAAGATTTCAGCATGTCCTCAGGGGGAGTATGGAGAGTATAATGTATATCAAAGGGAGAGAATATCTTGGTCAACCCTTTGCCCTTGATGTCAAAGGGGGAGAGTGACTTGGTGTGGTTGTCGCCATCAAGTCCAAAGGGGGAGATTGTTGGCATTATGACACAATATGACATAGGTGTTGTCCTTGATGGCAACTCCCTCAAATGAAAGATCAAAGTATAGTAGGTAAACAACAAAGAATGAAGAAAGAAAGGTATACGCAGGCTCACAATTGACCAAGCCACATATATACACAGGTTCATTATATACAAAGTCGCATATACGAAAAGGTATATGAAAGTTCACCATTGACCAAGTCGTGTATACACGTAGGTTCACTATATACAAAGGCATGTATAATGTACACATGCACCTTCATAGAAAGAAAGGCATGTACATGTTGGAAAACTAAGTTTTCATCTGTGGTATTTGGTCCATGGTATTTTGGTATTGGTCGTACGTGGTTTTGGACCATGGTATTGAGACATGCCTAAAACTATATAAGGAGAAGAAGATCATTAGGCCAATGTCCAAGTGTGCAAAGGATTGAATATCTGATGAAGTGTGAGATCTAGTATGCTAGTTGTGGGTTTGTGATGCTTTGCTTGATCTGAACCAAGGATGCACCTATGTGGCAAATGAAGGTTGATGGACCAGGATCATGAAGACTAAAATGCATTATCATTATATTGTATGGTCATGAATAGTTCAGATCTAAATATTGATACATGTCTTATCATTTATATCTAATGATCTAGGTATATCTGAAGTAGGAAATTGCAGCGAAGGTATAAGTAATTATTTTCATATCTGTACACTGGTTCCCTCTGGTGAAGGGGCGTATACACGCTGGTTTGACATAGCCAAGTAGCGTAAAAATTATGAGATTTGATATTTGAGGTTTTTGTTGGTTCTAGTGGTTTTTGCAGAGTTCCGGGTTCTGCTCTATGTTCTGGTGACTTTGTCTCGATGACAAGGTTTCAATGATTCAGTTGTTTGGTGATTTAGAGATTGATGATGCAGATATAGTTGATGGCTATATTGTAGTGGTGATTGTTTTGTATTGATGGATCCAGTCTGAAAATTCATGAAACATGGTCCCTAGAAGAAAAGAGAAGGTCGTAGGCTTCTGTACATGGAAAATTTTAGGGGCTAATGTTCGCCCAGTGGGCTAATTTTCCATAATTTTTCCACAAAAAAGATTCGCCAATTTCCAATTTTATAAAAGACGATTCGCCCAAATTTTATAATATAAAATTATTTTACCTTAAAAATCGCCAACATTATAGAGAGACTATATATAAAATAATTATAAATTTGATTAATTTTACAAATATATCAATAAACATTTATAATTTGCATATTAGGGATTAGTGAGATTCGCCAATGTTTTAAACTTCAAGAAAATTTTCCATCCTTAAAATTTTCCTTGCTTCTGTAGGCTGGAGCCTATGTACTAGTAAATATATCAGCTAGTACAAGAGCTAGGGGGTTGTAGCTCCCTTCCAGTAGAAGCTAGAGAATGAGAGAAGGTTGTAGCCTTCTGCAAGTGGGTGCCTGCATACTGGTTGAGTCTTCGCTAGTACAAGATTGTAAAAAAGATTTTCTTATCTTAATGAAAACAACAACAGGTGGTTTTTGTCCCACATTGGGTTTCCATCTTATATCATGTTGTTCATGTGTGTATCTTATGTGTGATGTTCTATTCTATTTTTACTGTGCCTGGTTACTATTTATATGGTTAGTGATGTTCTGATGCACTGATTAAATATCAACGCATGATGAATTAACTGAATCATAAGTTTGCTTGATATATGCTAGTTGCATTAAACACAATTGTGTGTACACGCGAGTTCCCTTAATTGAAGTATTTTATATGAATCCGATTATGGAAATGCAAAATTTATTCATTTTCTAATACTGATTCACCACCCCCCCTCTTAGTATTATTTCCAACAGTAATGTCTAAACTTATTAATACCATAAATCACAACAAGGAATTTGTTTTCAGTTACAGTAATTCAGTTATGCAAGAGTTAAGTTTTTACTAACATAATAAATAGCGTGGGTTACAGTATCCTCCTTTTGACCTGATACTACTCCTATGGCTGAATTACAGGAATTAGTGGGAATATGAAAAGGAAATTTCCATTCTGGGCCTCTCAAAATTGGCGCTAAAGGAATCTTTTCCTTGATTATATCAAATGCACCTTGACACTCATCATCCCAACGAAATTTAGCTTCATTAGTCAATAATTTAAATAATGAGGAGGCGAATTTTGTAGAATTTTCAACAAACCTTCTATAGTACCTAGCATGTTCAAGGAAGCTTCAGACTCCCTTCTGATTGGTTGGTGGTGGTAGCTTTGCAATGACTTCAATCTTTGCCAGATCAACTTTAATTACTGTAGCAAAAACATGATGACCGAAAACAATACGTTCATTCACAATCATGAAACATTTTTCATTACTTAATGACATGTTAGTTTCTCTACATCTCTACAAAAATTTCTCAATATTATGTAAAGCTTCTCCAAAAGTATCACCTGTTACCATAAAGTCATCCATATAAACCTCTATGCAATCATTCAAACGATCAGAACATTACCAAGGATCGCCTGTTGGAATATGGCTTGTGCATTGCATAGACCAAATGGTAGCAACCTATATGCATAGGTGCCCCAGTGACATGTGAATGTAGTCTTATCATGGTCTTCCAGAGCTATCCTAATTTCATTGTACCCGTTGAACCCATCTAGGAAGGAAAAATATTTTTTCTTGCTAAAGTGTCTAGCACTTGGTATATAAAAGGCAAGGGAAACTGATCTTTCGAGGTGGTCATGTTTAGTTCCCTGTAATCCACACACACACAATTTACCATTGTTTTTTGGGATAATAACCAACGGATATACCCACCAGCTATCCATGATAGGATAGATGAACCTTGCATTTAACAATTTCTATAATTGGTCTTTCACAATTTCCCTTTAAGCAACGTTCACCCTCCTTTGTGGTTGTCTCAAGGGCATTGCTTTCTCTTCTATATAAATATGATGAATGCATGTGTCTATATGAATGCCTCTCAAATTTGTATATTCCCAAGAAAAAGTATCTAAAAAGATTTCCAATGCTCGAATTAATTGTTTTTCCTATTCGGTGGTTAAGACACAATTAATATTCAAAGGTTTTCAGGAAACATTTCCACCACCTTAATCCCCCATTCAGTCATGGAATATGTAGAAAATGTAGATAATAAGGCTTAATGTAGTTCAGTTTCTGTACTATATTCATGATAATCCTATAGACTAGTAATGAAATCTAAATTATGACTAGACTTCCATTCTCCTTGGTGCAAAAAAACAGGATTAGAAATACAACAATTTATCAAATTTTCTTCTAAATTTTCTTTAAGGATCATGGCTTGGGTGATTATCAAAACTGGTCGGGCACATTTTGAATCATGCTCTTCTTCTTTGACCCAATGTGTGTTTTTTGATCTTAAGAGACGTTGAGCAGGGGATAAAAATTAATTTGCTTTATTTCAATGCCATGACTGATGGTCATATTTCCGGACCTACACCCTATATAAGAATCTATCGTGGCTAACCACCGTCTCCCCAAGATCAAAGGATGCCATCCTAAGTTAGTTTTGGGTTGAAGAACATAAAACATTGTAGGGTACTTCGAGGAATCCAATGAGATGACAATGCCTTCTAATACCCCCTCTGGCTTTACCTTAGATATCTATGTTAATTCTAACAGGGTAGGAGTAGGCAATAAGTCGAAGGTTGCTATTCTAGATAAGGTCTACATAGTCATCACATTAATGGTTGCACCTAAATCAATTAAAGTATTTTTTATAGGTTGTCCATTAATAAAGGTGGTAACCACAGGGATAGCAGGGTCTACATATTTTTCAGTAACAAATCTAGTAGACAATAAACTTGCAATCTTTCCACTTACTTGAATTGTAGAGAGTTATTTATTTTTTCTTCCTGGTCTCTTGGTACATAGCTCCCTTACTGTTTTACCATAGATTAGGGTATATTTAATTGCTTGCAACAATGAGATTTTAATGCATACATTTCTTAACTCAAACACAAGATCAAACTCAAGCTTTTTTAGTCTCATTTCCAACCTCTCCGGGAATGGAGGTTGGATTGTATGGGATGAGGAAGGTTCTTGTGGCCTAGAAGTAGGTTGTTCTTATAGTTCAGGTGTAGTTTCAAAGAGTTTATAGAGTGTCTTCCTCTACAATCTCTTCAATTCATCCAGGTTGATTCTCCACTTTTCCTAACCTTAGCTAGATTTCCTGCAGTGTCACAGGAAATTCCTGTAACACAGGAACACAAATTTCCTGCACTGACTGTGGTGGAATACAGTAGGTAGGAATAGTGGGATAAGTGACCAATCTAATGTTGTGAGAAAATTGAATGGTATTATTGTTGGGGTTAGACACTAGATGGGAAGGAGGTTACGTAGGATGAGGTTGATTTGGTGAGGTAAGAAACTGAAGTTGCTGCTATTGAGGTTGAATCATTTTCTTTTGTGTGGGCTACGGAGGATAAAAGTATTGAGAAGGAAAATTATGACTGGTAGGGTAAGAAAATCTCCCCTACCAAGGATGTTGTGGAGGCTAGGTCTACCAGGGAATTGGAATATTCCACATTTCATTTTGATTATAAGGAACTTGAAAATGAGACTAACCCATACCTGCAACACGTGGTTGCCATGGTCTTTGAGGTGGCATTGCATAAAGTGAATTGGTAGCTCCTGGATCTACTAGATATGCTACTTTGATTTCAAAAAGTGAAGGGAATTAACCAATCTAGTGTTTTGCTTCACATATTTGACATATCTCTATGCTATCTGCATGACATTCCCTCAAGGCATGCTTCTTCTTGCATTTTGAATAGAACATGGCCAGGGATTTTTTTAGTTCCTCGTGTTTTCCCTATTTCTCCTTAACCTCCAAAACATCCAATTGAGAAGATAATGTGCTAAGAACGTTAGTCTTAAAATTTTCAAATAAATTACCAATTTCAACTCTCGTTACTCCAGATCCAGTAACTGTCTTAACAAGCTTGGAAGAAGTATCTCTTGTTCCTCCTACAACTTTCGAATTTTCTCTTGAATATCGATGACATATTTCACATAATTCATCATAGCCCAAGTTTGATATGTCACCTGCTCCCATAAAATTCAAATTCTCTAGAGATTATGGTCTGATTGCTCTAAGAAAAAAGTGTTCTTTTAGCATCCTTTCTTAGTTGATTCATTTTAGACCTCTACATATTATACTGAAATCTATCCACCAAGTCCTCAAGACTCTCCTCCTCCTTTTCAGTCATCACAAAAATCTCTTCTTTGAGTTCCATAGTCTTGAAATAATCTTGATACTTTCTTAAGAATACATTTTATCATTTTCCCCCAAGTTGTAATGGAGTTTTAAGCCAACCCCATAAACCACCTAAGAGATGTATCATTCAATGTTGTAGGAAACAACTTTAGCTTCTGAGCATTGAAATAATAGTCAGAGCTCCTACATAACACATCTAACTTGAATAGAAAGGCATCAAAATATTCATTGGGAACCCCACGAATGTTAGGAAAGGCTGAAGGAGGAATATTCCTCATCTGGGTAGCTCCACCAGCCTCCCTAATATAGAATACAAATGTGACTAGTTCTTCATCCTTCTCATTGTATCCATCTGTGTGACTAGTCCCCTCTTCATGAGCCATTCTGGACCAAAAGGAAGTGGGGGATTTGTAAGCTACAGATCCTATGGAGTCAATGCTTTGGAGTTTTGGTTTTTGAAGAGGATTGCCAAGGAATTCCTTTTCAGGCTAACCACTAAACATAGATGTTGTTTTCCTTATGATAGGAGATTCAAAATGGATAGCTACAGAAGATTTTCCTGCAGAAACTACTATAGTAGAAGAAAGAATATGTTTTGGGCACTTTTCAGGACCACATACCTCCTGGGCGGACTCTTCTTCTCTTTCTTCCTTATATCTTGTAGACTTTTTTTCCTTTCGAGTATATTAGTAAATGAAGTGGTGCTCACACAACCACAAAAGACATTTGTAGATGTTGGACCCAATCATATACTATGAAAACAAATTCAAAAGAAACTACTTACCAAAAAACTAGGACATAGATTTTGTGAATTTCTGACCTCCTACAGTGTGGGATTTTCCCTTCATTTTAGCACTTTGACTCCCCTAGTCCTAAAAAACAAACAATGCACATAATACAAAAACACTTCAGTATTATCCCTTTAGTACCTCCCCAACAATGCGTCAAAATGTTGATTCAAATTATAGCCTTATAATTTTGTTAACATAAATCATCAACTCAGGTAGGTAATCTTGTGAGATGCATGCAAAGTATATGTAGGCTTAATGTTGTAAGTGCTAATTGATCTAACTAGCCAATCACACAAAACCAATGACTCTTTCATGCATCAATCACATAGCATCAAAGGCTATAGAGTGGATCAACTTCCCTCTACATCTCTTAACATTGCTGATGATGATTAAGAAAAGATATAGAAATCAACTTACAAAAAACTCAAAAATTCAATCAACATTATAAAGAAAATCTTCATTAACTGAATTCCACACATGAACAGAAGATTAGTTCATTTAATCCAGTGTCACTAATATGTTAGAAAGAGTGCATTAGCTGTAAAAATAAATTATCGCCACATAACCGAAATAAAATGCATAAGGACCAAACTATGGGAGTTGTGAGCAAAGGGCACCCTCCCTTACTCACAACCCAGTCAAATTATAAGATATTTCTCAATGAAATAGATAGAACATACATCTTTATATTAATCTGAAAAATATAGTCGAGTACAATATGATACATAGTCTGTGCTAAAACCAACACAGCACTATAACAACCCCTATCATAGAAACTTGGATAGAATTTATACATTTACAAAGCCCATATAAAGAGAGTATTAATCCAAGCCATCGGCTAACAAAATTGTTACAAGATATAGATTTCAGCCATGCGGGGTCTAATCCATGACTGAAATCATGGATTAGGTGAAACTTGTTACATGGCTGTAGCTTTCCTCCAAATGGCCAACGAAAGAAGCTTTCTAAATCTAGGCAATGCTATTGGCAGATCTGAAATGACCAATAGGATAGCCGCCATACGTGATATATTCCCCACATAACTTATGTTCCCATTTGACTTATATATTCATGTAACATGGCTAATTGATGATGTTGTTGCAAGAAATCTGGGCGATTACATGAAATTTGTGACTGCAAGAAATTAGAGTGCTTTCAGGAAATAGAATTGCATAATTGTCTACAGGAATTATGGTCCTATTTCAGAATCAAAAAAAATCTGCACAAGAACTCGAGATTAGTTGGCATGACAATTCAATAAAGAACAACTAGCTAAGGAATACTCAAATTAATGCAAAAGATGCTTTCGAGTGTTAATTTTCATACCTTCATCTTATGACACCCTTTCGAAGAAAACATAAGTATTATAAGAAAAATAGGCATAATAGGGGTTAAATATAGTTCAAAATGGGAGAGGTAAAGTATGGAAAAAGGTGTCAAAACTGGGCAAAACCAAGCCCCAAGATCTCCCCCACACCTAGCTCCTTGCATGCCCCTTTGTTAAGGGATAAATTCCCCTAGGGTCTTGGGTTGATACCCTAGCAGATCAGAGGTTATTTATAGAAAGAAACACACATTCCATAGAGCCATGATGCTAATATAAACAACCTATATGAAAAAGGGGTGCACCTAAGGGTCATTTGTTTGAGAAGATTCAGTTAAGGTCCAAACCCTCTTGGAGTTCCTTTTAGTCCTTCAACCTACAAAACAAACAATTCCAGAAAGTACAATAGTATATTGACCAAGCATCATAAAGAAATCATCTTCATAACATAAGCAAAGGTAGTTAGTTATACAATTAAAAACAACCATTCACATATGAATTATAACATTGACATCATGAACATGAAGAAGATTTATATCAGGAACAAGACAAGCGTTTCTTTTATTATAAATAACTAACGTACAGAAAGGAATGATTTCACCTGATTCGTCCTTTTTTAGGCTCCAAGCAGAACCATCCTCCGGATTTGTCCAATCTCAAGCCTTCAACAAACTCCTTCCATGACTTACTCCATGATCTCTCAAGTAGAAAGACATCATCACACAAGGAAACAAGGGTTTCTTGTAAATGGGGGAAGTGCTGGAAGCACAAGGATCTTCAGACCTGGTCTGGGAAAATCTTAGCAAAGTGATCTTTCTCTCTATTCTCTCCTCCCTTAGGCCTTCCCATTGAAGCCTTTCTATACTTCTCCCAAAGTATTTTTTTAGTTGAGAATTCATTGGGAACAGTTGGGCCATGGGCACTAATAGGTAATCAGTAGGTAAAACCCACGATATCCACCCGAAATTAAGGAGTTTTACTTTTTTTAAGTGTTTTAAGACATATACGTGGGTTGGGTATACACAGACCCACGTACACAGGCGTTTATCTCAGGGCAATGTCCGTATAGGGAGTAAAACACTGTTTTTTGAATATTTGGACCAGAGCTTGAAGGAGGGGTTGCCCTAGGCCATGAGTGCAGAATCACAAACATCAACAGTGAGGTTTGGAGCTATAACACACTTATGCATGCAAAACTATTGCATATTCCTTAAAAAGAAAAAAAAGAAAAGGAAATTGTTCGTTATCCTAAGCTTCATCTACTGCAACCAATGGATCTACTACCTTTGCCAGTTGGTTCAATTGGTTACCACTAGATTCTGCAGGAATTTGACCCTTGTATAGTTCGTTCTTATTTTTCAAATGGTCGATCCTAGCCTACTTCTTTTTCATAATTCGGGTCGTTTTCTAGACCCACTCTTCATGCTCTTTCTATATTAGTTGGTTGTTATCCTTTACGGGCTCATTTTCCTTCCTCAAGGATCTCTCTGAAATCGTGAGCTCGGTGATGATTTCTTCCAATTCCTGTAGAGACCATCTCTTCTGAGGGGTTACTTACCCTTCTTGATGTCCTTATAGATATTGAGGGGATCCAAGGTCCTCCTTTACTTGTTGTTCCCAAAATGTGTTATTTCCACTTCCATGCAGTGGGGAGTCCTGAAAGGACATTGCTTACTTGCCAATAAATTCAGCTGAGTCATTATTATATTTACATTTGGGTGGGCCGTGGTGTTTCTCCTTCTTCTTATCCAGTGTCATTAGCAATACTTCATCATCCACAATATCTTTTATTGCCATTTGAACAACTTGGCTTCTGGTAAGTCTTTTTACTGAGGTTGAAGTGCCATTCTTCAACTTAGTCTTTTTGCCCAAAATTTCCCTTGTCACCACCACCTCCTCATATTTTTCTACTTCCTTCATCTTTAGCCCAAGGGTCTAAGGCTTCTTCTTCTTCTTTGGTTTTCATTTATGTTTCTTCTCAGTGGCCTTCAGAGAGCCAAGTTCATCCCTCATTAATTTCTTTATGAGTGGTCCCTCAGTCTGTGACTTCTTCTTTGCTTTTTCCACTGGTTTTTTGTTGTAGACTATGAAGGGTCAGAGTTTTTATCCTCTTCTTTCCCTTTTATTTGTAGCCCAAGCATTTGCTGATTTTTCCTCATTTTATCTGTCGGTGCTTCCTCCATGGAATCTGAGGAATTAGAATCCTCATTTTCTGCAAAGTAGTTTTCGGCCAGGAACTCCTCCCATGTCTGCTTTTTATCTTTCAAAACCTCCACCAAGATGATTTTCACCAGCCCATGATGGTAGAGGTTCTCCTCTAAATTGGCCCCCTTTTCCTTGGCAGTCGTCGACATCATGATTAGTGACATCCTCAAGTAATAGGGAAAATTTAATGGCTTGTCATGGAAATGGGTGTGGAGCTTATTATGAAAGAGGAATGCAAGCTTGAAGTGACCTTCACACGTTATGCATTTATGTAGGAAAAAAAGAGTTTCGGTACTTACTCTTGAAGAAATCTCGTGAGACTCACTTACTCAAGTCGGGGTCCAAATGCTCTCTATGGAGGAAGGATGCGAACAAACTATTGTTGAAACCCTCGTTCTTGAACCAACGTTCTCCCAACTGTGAAATCCCGCATGCTCGTGCTACCAAACCCTCAGTCAACCTAAATTGAACATCCCCAACTTCAAACTTATCATCATTCAAGTTCAGGGTGAAATATTTTGTCACCTTGGAGTTGTGGCAGTTGAATCGTTGGAAAAATGGTAGCCACGCTACTTTTTCCAATCTCGCCTTACTGTGAGGGTCGACCTCTAGCAACTCAGGCCCTTGCATCTCAAAGCATAGAGGGGCATGTAACTGTGACATGGTGAAATACTAGAAGATATGGAATTATCGGCTTAAGCTTTATAACAGACTCATGTGACAAGGGAGGGCTTATTATTGAAAGTTATCGCAAAGCATGGGATTTTCGATAAGCAGGTCATGATCATGATTGTCATCATGATACAACTTGCAGGAAGATATGGGGAGCATGTATAATGGTTGTGTCAAAATCATGGCAACCAGGCGAGGAGATTTAGTCATAATGCACCGGATTATGGCTACGTTTTTTCTGCAAGGGTGACCATAGCTAAAAAATCATACAGATATTTAAAAATAAAAGCGTTAATTACCCTTTACCTCAAGTGTCCTATCGTTGGTTGTAATTCACCTTTCTACCTCCCAATGGTTTAGTACTTTGGATGACACATGCATGTCCTTGAGATGATGACCCACCTGATAGTTAAATAAGATATATGATTTCATAATTCATGACCTTGAATAGTATTTAAAATCTCTTAGTATTTTTTAAATAATTTTAAATTATTGCCTTGTCCATGCTTTTTTCTTTTCCGAAAAACAGGGTGTCAGTGTAGGAAATGGAGATGGGATGACTGAGATTTCTGGAGGAAATGGAACTGTAACTACTGTGTGTTCTAGAAAACAAACTATGACTTTTGGAACTTCTGCAGGAAATGATACCATGACTTGCAGAGCTTCTACCCAAAGTCAGACCATGACATGCAAAGCTTCTGTAGGAAATCGAACCACCAACCAACACTTCTCCCTCATTTGTGTATGGTTCATTGCACATGAATAAAAGGTGTTGAGGTCAAATGTCACATGAGCTCATTGGATTACCATCCATTAAGGTCAGTTGTTAACCAATGCAAGGCCCATCACCTTCAACGAGAGTGAGGACCAAGGTACCTTAATGCATCGTAACGGGTGTGAATTAATGTGTTGATGTTGAACCCCCCTATAAGATCCATAAGTCAAGGATCCATAGTGATTCGCCATTGCTACTGGTGAGATAGCCTATCATTAAGGCATACAAGCTTCAAGGCATCATAAGGCTTTGATCTTGCACCCAAATAACTTGTTGATGTCGATGGGCTAGGATTGTTGGAAAGAGGGCCTTAAGAAACCCCACATCAGTCCAACACAACTAATCCATATTTAACTAAAAACAAATTTTTATTTAGAGAATCTATTGACCTGTAATTTTAACAAGCCCGGGGTAGTCCATGCTCACCAGATTTCATTTTTAGAGAGTTTGAAATACTTGGAAAGGAAAACACCAAGGGGCTCCTTTTCCGTAATTAGTCCATTGGGCCGAGAAAAAGGAATAGACCTATACCCAATAGACATTCATCTCATGTTTTACCAAGCACAAGGAGGAAAAAAGTGAGCTCATTGTGTCAACAGGAAATGAGGAAGAGATAGTGGAAGGAACGATCCCTTCTCTCACCATCTCCAACTCTCTTTTCTTCACAATTTCTTCCACAAATTCCTCCTTAGATTGCGGATTTTTACATAACCTAATTTTGTTCCCATTCACCAAGAGGGTAACATTCCCATCATCACTGGTTTTAACCCGAATAGATCCATTATCAAATACTTTCTTAATTTCATAGAGGCCTAGCCAATGTGTGTTAAATTTTCCTTTAAAGTTTTTAAATTTTGAATCATACAACAATGCTCAGTATCCCTGTTTGAACTGCTTCTTTTCAATATATTTGTCATGCCATTTAGCCCATTGTTGTTGAATCAAGTCAGTATGATAAAAAGCATCCTACCTATTCTCATCCAACTCATTGAGATATAGGATTATTTTTTCCTGAGATTCGTCAATGTTTATACCCAAATATGTTGCCATTTTAAAATTTTGATCAAAGATTCAATAGGCAATAAAAATTCCTTTCCATACACCAATTCATACGGAGAAAAGCCAATTGTATTCTTCCATGTAATCTGGTAGGCCCACAATGCTTCAGGAAGTTAGTTAGACCAATCATTCTTATGTAATTGCATTGTCTTGGTAAGGATTGTCTACAACACCTTATTTTTTGATTGAACCTACCCATTGGCCTGTGGATGATAAGGGTTGGACTTCTGGTGAGTAATCTGATATTTTTGCACAATTCCCCGCATAAGATTTGATACAAATTGAGTACCTTGATCAATGACTATTTCCCTAGGTACGCTAAATCTTACAAAAATATCATAAAAAAAGTAAATCTACCATTGTTTTCTCTGTTTCTCTAGGTAATTATCTGGCCTCCATCCACTTCATAACATAATTGGTACAAACTAAAATATACTTGTTACCTTTGGACATAGGGTTGATGGGACCTACAAAATCCACAGCCCACCTCTCAAATGGTTCTATGAGAACTTGTGGCTGCAAAGGCATCTCTTCTGATTGTATAGGCCACCCCATTCTCTAGTTGTTGTCACACTTTCGGACATATTCCCTTGCATCTTTAAAAAGACTTGGCCAATAGTAACATGAGCGAGGAATATTGTAAGTCATCTGCTTGTCTGCAAAATGTCCTCCACACAGTTCATTGTGACAGGCTCTCAAAATGTCATAGATAGCATCTCCCGGACACACTTGTGGATAATAAAATTAGGTCTAGTGAAAAAAAGGTCTCCCCTAATCCAAGAGTAATCAACACTTTTTTAATAATTCTCCTTTTTTGATTAAATGAAAAATAAGGATGCAACTTTCCTATAGCAAGGTAATTGGCCATGTCTACAAACCAAGGTGTTTTAATAGAAATAGGAAAGAAATTTTCATAAGTAAAGCTATCATTAACAGGAACATCCTCACCTGTAGGGTTGAGTCTAGATATGAAATAAACTACCTGATTTTCCTTTCCAAGCCTATCCAATACCGTGATGTGAAATTCCTACAGAAACACAAACCACATAGTAATCCTACCATTAATAATTGGTTTATTCACGAGATATCGAATGGCAGAGTGATCGGTGTGTACAAAAACTTCATAGGTCGTGATGTAATGTCTAAACTTATTAATAGAATAAATCACAACAAGGAATTCGTTGTTAAATAGGGAGTCCATACAGGTGAAGATGGTTTTAGATAGAGGAGGAATAACCTGTTGAGGAGTTTTGTGAACCCAACGTTTCGGACTGCCAAGTGAGTCCATCATCAGGGGACGCGACAATAGATAATCTTGAATCAATGATGTATCCATGAGCTGGGTTTTAGGGTATATATATCTAGGTTATTGAAGAAAGATGTGAGAAATTAGGTCGGCCAATGTATTGATTTATTAATTTTTTATTTATTTTTTATTTATTTATTTATTTATTTTATTTTTAATTTTTTTTTTATCTTGTACACTTTTTTCTTCTTTCTCCTTCTCCCTTGGGTTGCCTTCCATTACCTGATCTACCTTTGTTATCTCTTCCTCTTCTTCTAGTACTTGGAACCTCTTCACACTGGCATTTTTCTCTTCTGTTTGATGTTTCTTTGGCCAGCTTTTGCCCCCTTTCCTCTATATCCCACTTTGTGAAAGTTTTGAGTGTCTTTCACTGTGGTAGCTTTACTTCTATTCTCTATTTTACTGAGAGGGCAATCTCTAAATAGGTGCCCATGCTCATCCTACCTGAGACATCTGAAAGGAATACGTTCATAATCTACTGTTTGCACCCATTCTTCATCCAAAACTTCCAAGATGACCTCATCCAGTAGAGCCCTAGAGAGATCCATCTCCACACATATTCGTGCAAAGGAAGTATATTTTCCCCTTCTAGTGGCCTCAGATGCTTTGAAAAAATGCCCTAATTTGTTTCCTATGGTAGATAATGATTCAGTTTGCCAGTAATCAAGAGGTAGGGAATAGAGTCTTACGCAGACGAGGACCGAAGTGAAAGTCTCACACTCCGGGACAAAATTCATCATCCAAGGCCTCATGTAGAGGCGTGCAGCTGCATGGAAGTAGGTCCCTCCTTCAAACACCATGTCTTTGTCCACGATATTTGTAAAGACCACAGTGAAGAAACACTTTGTCCCAAGATGTAGGTCTATGCCTCCTTCTAGTTTCCAGTGGTATTTAATCCATGCTTGTAGTGCCTCTTCTGTGGGCCATAATCCCATGAATTTACAATTGATAGCATAGGTCCGCATGTGGTCCCTCTGCACCTGCAGAGTAGGATCATTTAAAAATACTCTCGTTGTGACCTCAGCCTTGGGTTTACATGGTCCCTTTTGCATTTTGTTTTCTGCTTCTGGTTTCTTATCTTCTTCCTCATTTTCTTTTGTTCTATTATCCTCCCTTGTTTTGGTTAAATCATGTTCCTCTTCAATGTTCCTTTTCCCTTCTCCTGAAGGACCTCTCGTAGTTTCTATCGATTTCTTACCTCGGCAGGCCACGACCCAACTATAGGAGGGCCTCACTATAGGAGGGAGTGGAGGTCCCTCCTTTGCGCCCCTCATTGGAGTTCAACGATTACAGAAGCTTGAAACCCTAGCTCTTCTTCCTCCTCCACGGCTCAAAACCCTCAATGCAACACTTCTTACTACATTCTTTTTCATTATCAATAATTGCAAGGATTGTTTCAATATGGAAATGTCACGGGATTGAACTTTTGACTTCACATCACGTAATGCTAGTGCACTAACCTAGCACTCAATTACCTAGAGAAATTTTTTAATATTCAAAATAATAATAAAATAATTTAAAAAATCAATACTTATATTTTTAAAATATATGGGATAATTTGAAAATATATAATATAAAATTAAATAATATATTAATAATTTCAAAATATATCATAATAAAGTGCATGGAAAAATAGAAATTAAGTTAGTTTTTTTTTTTCTAGTTTTATTGAGGAATGTGATCAACTCATGAGATTATGATATGATCACTATGATATTTTATTGATTAAACTTGTATTGTCTACACTTTCTACATAATTTAAAAGAAAAATATACCTAGAAAATCTAAAGCAATTGATGTGGACATGAATTAATTTTACTGTAAATAAAACTCCTTTTAATTCATGTAGCTCACAATTAATGTCATTATTTCCTTCATTTTTAGTTGACTACTATAGGAGGGAGTGGAGGTCCCCCCTTTGTGTCCCTCCATGGAGTTCAACGCTTCAGAAGCTTGAAACCCTAGCTCTTCTTCCTCTTCCATGTCTTAAAACCCTCAATGCAACACTTATTACTACATTCTTTTTCATTATCGATAATTGCAAGGATTTTTTCAATATGGACATGTCACGGGATTGAACTCTTGACTTCACATCAAGTAATGCTAGTGCATTAACCTAGCACTCAATTACCTAGAGAAATTTTTCAATATTCAAAATAATAATAAGATAATTTAAAAAATCAATACTTATATTTTTAAAATATATGGGAAAATTAGAAAATATATAATATAAAATTAAATAATATATTTAATAATTTAAAAATACATAATAATAAAGTGCATGGAAAAATAGAAATTAAGTTATTTTTTTTTTCTAGTTTTATTGAGGAATGCGATCAGATTATGATATGATCACTATGATAGTTTATTGATTAAACTTGTCGTGTCTACACTTTCTACATAATTTAAAAGAAAAATATACCTAGAAAATCTAAAACAATTGATGTGGACATAAATTAATTTTACTGTAAATACAACTCCTTTTAATTCATGTAGTTGACAATTAATGCCATTATTTCCTTCATTTTTAGTTGACTTAGTGACCTAAAAGTTATATATAATTTAAATTTAAATTTCATTATATGTTTTGTTAATAAAATAAATCATATATCTATATATATAATTTATTTTTAATGAAGCATAAGTAATTTAAATTTTAAATTTATTTTTTCAGTTTAAATTTGTATTAGATTTTTATGGAAAATTAATTTAACCACACATATATATAGATATATACATAGTATAGAAGGCGACCGGGCGACCTAGGTTATGCAAGGGTTTTGGTTAGGGTATCGAATTCTGCAGTCAATGCACGAGCCCTGCTCCTTCGCGCCCGTCTATCTCTGTCACTGTTTTCACCCTAACCGCGGAACTGCAGTTTACCTGCTAGTAACTTCTCGGAGAACTGAGCACCGAACCGCGACTAACGGCGAGCCCTGTGACGGAACACCAACAGCTGCACGGACCTTTTTCCATTTTGCAACTGTCGTTTTCTCCCGGTTTTACTCTCCGTTCCGAGGTGTCTGCAGATCCTAGGAGCAGCTGGCAATGGAGGATATTGAGGCCGTCGATTACTCCGCGGACCCCTTGGAAGGGGTCTCCATCTGGCGCTCCCGTCTTGACACATCCGTAGGTATGTACAGCTCGGACTTACCTGAACAATTTCTGCCGTTTCCATTTAGTGAACCGCATTCGCATACCCCTGTTGTCCTCCCGGACGACCCGCCGACTTGGCCTGCTCTCTCCACACCCCCGCACTCTCCGGCAACCCTAGGGTTTGTTTCAAGCTGCATTAACCCTAACCCTGGTTCACTTCCTCCGGTCACAGGCTCATTACCCCTCCATTATCAAAATCCCTCCCTCCCCGGTCCCTCTATCGGCATCCCTGTCTCCATCGGTCACACTTCCGGCAGTTTCACCACCGTACCACCGCTCACAGGCCTCCCATCGTCTTCAGGCTTTCTCGGCCCCTCACATTCACCCCGAATCCTGTCATCGCAGCAAGCATTCACCCCTCCCTCTGGTCGCCACCATAACAATCCCCCCTCCCGGGGCCCTGAACGGAAATACAAGTGCTTCAAATCAAAAGAAGAGGACGTATTTCTCAGATTGGAAGAAGACATTCACTCGGGCGAGGCTATGGATTTTGCTGATCGTGTTTTGGTCGGACGCATCAGGGGCCGAAGTTACTCGGCTGCACGTTTGAAGCAATGGGCAGCGGAAGTTTGGGGCCACCATTTGGTGGATATCCCTTTTGTGCAGACCTTCGTGCGGGGCTGGTTCGCACTACGTTTCGCGCGTGCTGATCACACCAACTGGGTTCTGTCATCTTACTGGCACTTTGACCATGCCCCGGTGTTACTGAAGAGATGGACTCCTCTATTTGACCCTGAGACGGAGCAGATTGGCATCGGACCGGTATGGATTCGGCTTCCAGGGCTTCCACTCCAGTACTGGTCAGAAGACATTTTCAAGAGGATTGGTAATGCCATCGGCGGATATATGGGCTATGACAAATCCTATCAGCAGACGGGTATGATGGCCTATGCCAGGATACTCATCATCCTGGACACGAGAGGCGGACTATTGGAATATGTTACCATTCAGTGGAGGGATACTGAGCGCCAGCAAATCATAGATTACGAAGGCGTCCCTTATAGGTGCCGCAGATGCCACCAAGTAGGCCACCTATACAGAGATTGCCCACTCCTCAAGAAATCAGTATCGAATGGCTCTGAGGAAGCAGTCCCACAGACACAGGACAAACCCTCTGAGATGCATCCTACACAGACCTCTGGGGAACAGGATCGCCCTCAGATCGCGGAGGAACCACAGAGCACCGAGCCAACCGACATTGCTGGGGATCCCTCTGATCCACCTCCGGCCTCGTGAGCACATGTGCAACCATCAACTGATCAAGAGGACTTGGAGAAAAAGGGTAAGTTTTTTATCCAGTCTCCGACTTCTCCTCCTTCATGCATGTCATTGGGCATATCATCACTACACATGGACTCTGCATCTATCCATTCTATTTTATCCTTTGCATCCTTTCCACTGAATACTCACAATCACTCCTCACTCATATGCTCCCTCCCTCTCCCATCACCTGTGGCGCCTCCTTCAAGAATCACTTCGACTCTGGCCACCCTATCATTAAATTCATCACAGTCTCCTCCCCGCTACTCCCTCCGCCCCCGTCTGAAGGACAGGGGTCCGGATGCAGTTGGACTTGACCTGACTAGCATGCCTATGTCCCTCAAGAATTCCCGTGGCAGACCCTCACGCATTACCAAGGCAAGGCACACTGCTGATGAAGAAGTCGCCCTGGGGCGACAGCAAACTATTTTCCGGGCCCTTAGAGCAAGGAATGGCCCATCCCCCTTCCCCTCATGAAGTTTCTTTCTTTCAATTGCCGGGGGTTTGCTAGTTCAGCCAAAAAACTAGCACTTAGGAGATTGCTCTTATCATCTCAGATGGACTTCATTTTTTTACAAGAGACCCTCTGTCAGGCCGAACCCCTCATCCATACTCTCTCTGCCTGGCTCCCTTCCTGGACCTTCCATGCATTGGATGCGTCCGGACGATCTGGGGGATTGGCCATTGGGGTAAATAACAGAGTAGCGGAGATCAAGAACACTTTTGGAGGAAGAGGGTTTATAGGACTCGATATCAGTGCTCATTCTGCTGTAAGAGACATCAGGATTATCAATGTATATGGCCCATGTGCAGACCGTGCCAATTATTGGAGGTCGTTACATGAATCAGAACTCTTCCAAGCATACAACATTATACTTGGAGGGGATTTCAATTTCTCGCTCGGATATAGTGAGTCATGGGGGCACTCAGCCCAGATCGATACCCTCACAGATACTATATCCAGCCTTCTAGAGGATCATCACTGGGTAGATATACCGTCAGCTAAGCTCCAATATACATGGTCAAATAACAGAAGTGGAGACCAAAGCCTTGCAAGAAGACTGGACAGATTCCTTATCAAGGAATCTCTGGTTAACGATCTCCCCAGAGTTCGGCAATGGGTTGGATCGGGAGGCATTTCAGATCATCGACCAATCTTCTTAGAAGCCGAAGACCTAACCCATAAGATTAAGAGCCCTTACAAATTTAATACCGCATGGTTACAAGATCCATCTTACATACAATTGGTGCACAATTTCTGGCAATCTAATGCCATCAGAGAAGGAGAGGACATTTCAGTGGGCTTCGTAAGGAAACTCACAGAACTCAAACAGATCACCAGGAACTGGGCACACCAAAAACGCATTCAGGAGAATTTGACATTAAAGGGGGCTGAAAGGGTCATTGTGGAATTTGAAGAATCATCAAATGGGACTTACCTCTCCCCTAAAAGCAAGGAGAATTATGCCTCCCTTATTGCAAAGCGCACACAAATCCTAAAGGAAAGGGAAGAAAGCTGGAGACTCAGGAGCAGAGCCATATGGCTCTCCGAAGGAGATGCAAATACCAAATTTTATCACAAGTTTGCAAATGGCCGAAAAGTAATTAACACTATCTGGGAATTAAAGAACGATCATGGGGTCACTGTCTCCTCAGAGCGGAACCTGGCCAGACTCGCTACAGAGCATTTTAGAGGCATATATAAGGCTCCTGTAGAAGCCAATATCTTGGAAATCATGATAGTGGCTGAGCTCTTCCCCAGATACATTGAACAAGAAGATGCTGAGGAACTGCAGAAGGAAGTGACCGTGGAAGAATTGGAGGCTACTCTGAAATGGTTCAAAAAAGATAAGAGCCCTGGACCAGATGGATGGACCATTGAATTTTATCTAGCGTTTTTTCATCTTTTGGGTAATGACCTCCTGAATATAGTTGAAGACAGCAGAAGAAGAGGTCGTATATCCTCAGCCATTAAATCCACTTTCATAGCTCTCATCCCCAAATCGAATGCCCCAAGCACATTTGATGACTTCCGTCCTATATCACTCTGCAACTGCCTCTACAAGATTATAGCTAAGACCATTGCTAATCGTCTTAAGCCCATTCTATCACATCATATATCCGCTGAACAATTTGCATTCCTGCACCATAGACAGATCCACGAGGCCATTGCTACTGCCCAAGAGCTCATGCACACCTTGCAGATTAAGAAACAAAAAGGAATGATCCTTAAGGTGGATCTGTCCAAGGCTTTTGACAGAACCAACTGGCTATACTTACGGCTGTTGCTCACTCACCTGGGTTTCCCTTATGTCTTCATCAAATGGACCATGAGCTGTATCACTGATGTATCCTACAATGTTTTACTAAATGGGGAAGCTACCTTGTTCTTCACATCCGAGAGGGGTCTCAGACAGGGATGTCCACTCTCCCCTTTACTGTTTTTACTCATTATGGAAGGGTTGAGTAGAGTTATTGCATCTGCGCGGGATAGACAACAATTATCTGGTATTAAACTTGCAGACAACCTATTCCTCACTCACCTATTATTTGTTGATGATATCCTAATTTTTCTGAATGGAAGTATTGGAGACTCCACTGCACTCCATAACTCTTTTTTGCTCTTTCATCATGCTACTGGTATGAAGATTAATGACAATAAATCCACCATCACTAATTTTGGTTGCTCTATCAATGAAATAACTTATGCTAATCAGCGATTCCCTTTTAACAACTTGACCTTGTCAGAAGGTATTAAATATCTCGGTTTTAGACTGAAACCTAATGGATACAGAATCGCTGACTGGTTATGGATTATAGCCAAGGTGGAAAAGAGACTTCAAGTATGGTACCTCCGATACCTTTCTCGAGCTGGCAGACTGATACTTATTAAAGCAGTGATTGAAGCCACTCCAGTATACTGGATGGCTCTCACATGGATTCCCAAGGGCATACTCAACAGGTTACAACATATATGCAGTAAATTTCTTTGGAAGGGCCACCAGCCAGGCAGAATTTTTGCCTGGGTGAAATGGGACACCATTGCAAAACCCAAACGCTGGGGGGGTTGGGGTATCAAAAGGCTCGACCTTTTCTCCAGGGCTCTGGCTGCCAAACTTGGATGGCAACTCCTCACCACTGATGGACTTTGGACCAGGGTAGCATATGCAAAGTATATCAGGCCCTTGAATGTGTTGGATTGGATATGCAGTCAACAGGGAACAAATCATAACATATCCATCATATGGAAAGCTGTCATCGGTACATTACCCTTATTACGAGAAGGATTAACTTGGCGCATCAAGGCTGGTAATGCGGTCCGAATAGGACTGGACCCATGGGTCGGATGTGGAAACACTCACAGACTCTCTGATGGCCTCATTGGACATCTTAATGACAGAGGTATCATCTACATAATGCATATTGGCGATCAAGCAAACTCCTCCTTTCTCCAACAGGCCTGGACCAGCGCACAAGATTTAGATATTCCGGCACAGTGGCATAATGAATGGGAAGAGTACACGGATGTGCTCACTCAAGCTCATATCAGGCTTACTGAAGGACCTGACGAAATCATTTGGGCTTTTGCAAAACATGGAGCATATACCCCGAAGCTTGGCTATCTAAAACTCATGGAGCCTCATAAGCCTCAAATTATCCATCCCACATGGAAGGCATTATGGAAACTCAAATCAGCCCCGCGTACTCGACTGCTTATGTGGAACATTCTCTTTGATAAAGTACCTATGGGCACCAATCTTATGAAGAGATCCTTCCATGGACCCTTCCGCTGCCATCTCTGTCACCAGGAGGAAGAAAGCACTAATCACTTATTTTTGAACTGCAACATCGCTTTACAATTTTGGCATGCCCTCACTTCCCACCTCCCGCAACTGAAAAATTGGCATGGTCATAGCATAATGGAGGCATGGGAGAACTGGAACCATGAACACTCGGGGAAGGCCATTAATACCCCGCTTCTTGCATGCTGGGCAATCTGGATTGCCAGGAATCAGGCTATTTTCAATCTTAGAGCCCCCCATTGACCCTCTATCCTTCAACATACCATTGTGGATTATAATATGATACCTGATGATGAAACCACAGGCCCTGTTCGCATCATTAAACAATTGGAAATTGACAAATCCAAACCATGGGCTTTTTTTGATGGTTCTGCACAAGATGTGGGCTGTGGGGGAGGAGCAGTACTATATCTTAACGATACACACAGCTACAAAATTCAAATATTCTTAGGCAGAGGAACTAATAACTATGCTGAACTGTGCATTGCCAAGCATCTCATACACTTTGCCATACAAAAACAATGCAGGCATCTTCAGCTGTTTGGAGATTCTAAAATAGTTTGCAATTGGCTGTCTGATGCATCTCATTGTCATGCTTTTTCGTTGAGACATATTTTAGATGAGGCAAAGAGACTGACTACATCCTTTGAATCATTTGCTTGTCGTCACATCTACAGGGAACAAAATACCATTGCAGATCAACTCTCCAAAGAGGCAGCGCACAGACAAGGAGACTATTGGTTGATACAGGAGGAAATCAAAGGGACATTCTATCAGCATTATCATAGACCCTTCGATGATCGGATGGATAATGGGCTATAAAAGCCCACTTACAGATCTTCACTTGTTTTTTTATTTTTCAATAGCTGTATATATCTCTCTATGTCTAGTACAACACAACACTTTATCTTTGATTTAACAACATATATATGCTCTCTGCGTAGAGCAATGGACTCTTATTTTGAACACTTTTAGTGTACAGTTTTGGACTGCTCCCTGCGAAGAGACAACCTGCTATATTTTTGTTTATATAGTACCACAGACTGATCTTGTTAGGCACAGCTGCTTGTATATGAATGCTTCGGCATATGCAAAATGTAATTTCTTAACTTTAATAGAAATTACGACTTTTTCCCAGGGGAAAAAAAGATATAGATATATACATGGTTATTTCCATAAACTTAGGTTTTTTTGGTGATTTCCATAAATGTAAAAAAATAAAAATTATATATTAAAAAATTATATACATTGTATTATTTTATTCATTTCTTAATTTTTTCTGAGGTCTCTATTTTTGACATGAAATTTCCTTTAATATCACCTTCATTATATACATTATAAAACTAAAAATCAACTTAATTTGGATAAAATTATCCACCCAAAGGGCTATTTCATATATAAATTAAACTATACCTTAAATTAATATAACTTAAGAGAAACCATATAAATTGAATTAATGTATCCTAAAACAAACACAACCATATAAATTTAATTAATATAAATTAAAACTAGAAACAAGTGGACCCACATCAATTATTTATCAATATCAAAACAATTACTTCATATTGTTATAAAACATAGAAAATTTAGTCAAATATATTTTATTTGAAATTATTATTTTTTTCATTGTAAAAATAATTAATATATAAATTAAACATATATACATTTAAAAATCAAATAAAAATATTTTTAATTATACACTTTCATATTTATTTTAGCACCAATATTCTTAACATATAAATAATATTTGTTACGATACTATGGGCAACCCCATGGGTTATCAATACACAATACCCAAAAATAATAACTCATTTGATATCACACTTATTATTAAATAATAATAATAAATAGTAATAACTGATTTTTCTTTTACTTTGTTAATAACTGCAAAATATTTTTTAAATTTTTAAAATAATTTGAAAATAAATAATAATAAATTAAATAATATAATCTATAATTTGAAAATATATAATAACAAATTGAATATAAAAATAGAAATCCAGTAAGATTATTTTTTGGAGTTTTATGGAGAATCCCAAATTTTATTAATTAAATTTGTAATGTGAACAAATTCTAAGAAAATTTGAAAAGGAAATATACATCGAAAACATAAATGAGTAGATGTAGAGATAAACTAATTTTAATGTAAATAAAATTGCTTTTAATTAATTCATGTAGTTGGCAATTAATATTATTATTACAAAAGTTTATCCCCACCCAGGTAGTGACATAGTGGATTCTTAAACTAAAATGAAGATTTAACACTTTAAATACCAAGAAAGGTGCATACTTTGCATGCAATTTCTTTTTTTTTTCAATCATGGGTATTGGAGTTTTAGTTGCCATCAGAGGTATTGCAGATTCTGGAAGTTCAAGGAGGCACTTTCACAAAATGGTGAATGGGCATGGACTTTCTGAGGATGAATTCAAGCAGCTAAAGGGGGTGGGTAAGTACAAAGGTGTGCGTATGCGTAATGATGCGTAATGGTCATTTTGGTGTTGAAATATTTGACCGCAGGATAAAAAAAAAGCGTTGGCTGGGAACATTTCACACTGAAGATGAGGCCTCCAGAGCTTACCAGGAGGCTGAGGAGACCATGGTCGACTCACAGAAGCAAGTCTTGGGGAGCCCTCAGCTTTCATGAAGTACAATTAGGGTAGCTGCAACCACATTTCACATGGCACTTGAGGCCTCCAAACCTTACCATGAGCCCTCCACTTTCCAGAAGTACCAGCGGCGTAGTTGCAACCTCTATTCCATACCCTTTTGGCTACCTTCATACCTCCACCTCCTTCTCTCCTGCTACCCTCACGGGGTGAAGATAGCCTTGCAGGAAGCAAGGCATATTACGCAGGGTCAGGGCTGCTCGAAGAGATCATAAGCCCTTATTTTCCTCTACCCACCCCTTAGACAATATGTTTCATATCATCCTAGGTTGAAGGATTTCACTTTCAGTGATAACTTTGAATGATTTCCCTTTTATTGATAATAAAGATGGATGACACATTTACTCTTATTATTTGAAATTTTTTGGATTCTACAATACAGTAGAAGTTGTATTTCTTTTTTTGTTTGAGATATAATATTTTGTGAATTTATATCGCCAATATTGTTTTTATGAGTGGTATCTTAAAGCATTATATTTAAATGAGATACAAATGAAATATAACTGGCATTTCAAATTTAAAAAAGGTCATTTTCAGGTTGAAAAACTATTATTTTATTCAAACTGAAGAGGTACAAATATGTATTGTTTGGGAAATTTTTAATAAGTATCTTGAATTTGAAAAAATAAGTTTAATATGAGTACTGAAGTTTATGCAGTTACTCCAATATATGAACAATTTATTACTTTTCTCATGTGAACAGTTTATGAGGTTTATTAATGCAAACCCTTCCTTATATGGGTTTATCTTTGATGTCATAAGGACCTTTGAATTTTGAAAAGGTGGTATTATTTGTAGGAGTGTTTGGATCTAGAAAGAGCTATGATTTTAAAAGAAAGTTTTGACTCCTAAGTATTATCTTTAAATTATATGTAAAGGCAAGAATTGCTCTAGGATTTTGACAACACTCTATCCTTCATGAAGTAAGTATACAAACTTGGACTTGTAAAGATAAATCCTCTCAAGCCAAGAGAGAGCAGTCATAAGATAATAATGGGGGAGGGGGGGGGGGGATTCTCTAGATTTAGGAGTATTCTCTATTGATTAAACTTGTAGTGTAGACAAATTCTAGTCCAATATGGAAGGAAAATATACCTAGAAGACCTAAAATAATTGTAGTGGACATACATTAATTTTACTATAAATAAAACTCTTTCATGCCTTTGACAATTAATGTGATTAATTTTCATTATTTTTCAGCAATTGAACTATTCATGTAGTGACACATAACTAATTCAAAATTTCAATTTACTTTTATAATTTAAATTTTAGTAAATATTGTTTATATATATGAAAAAATGTATTTATCTCGATAATTTAAATTTGTTCTTTTACTTTAAATTTTTATTACATGGCACCCTAACTGATATATGTATATATATGTAAAAGTTAAATAATAAAAATGATATATTAAAAGAAAAGGAAATATTTATAACCGAAAAAATAAAAGAAATAGTTATAATATAAAATAAAATATATAAATTCAAATTGGGTTAAATGATATATTTTTAATAATAATTTGTTATTTTTTGGTAAAACCCTAAATTAAGAACAATAAGAAGAAGTTAAAAATGATATTGGGATGACTATAAACATTTAATAAGGCCTTAAATAATAATAAAAAGTTAAATTAATAAAAAAAACTTTTGAATAGGCTTTTTACAATACCATGGGCCAATATCATGGCTTATCAATACTACAAGTCCAAAAACCATAACTTATTTCATAACCAAAATATTTTATAACAATATAACAAGATTCTTAAAGGTGGATTTTCACCCCCACATTACCCTAGATATTATTACATTGTAAAAAATAGTCTTTCTTACAATACCATGGGTCAATACTATGGTTTATCTATGGTTTAATTGAATCTAAAGGGAAAATGCTACAATTGGAGATATATCTAAACCCTCTATCCTCAAGACTACTAAAAATATTCCCATAGAAAGTAATTTAAGGTTTTAATAAAATTAACCTAAAATGGATTAGGACATAAACTAATCTTGTTGTATGCGAAACCCCTTTTATTTATTTCTTTAGCTATTAATATTCCTTTTATGTCATTATTATTTTCATATGTCTTTTACTTTGTCCATAATTACAAAACTAACTTTAATTTCTTTTGGTAAGCTCGGTAGGAATACATGTTCATCAATGTACTAGAATTTTGACCAATTTTTGTTTTTTTTGGTGCCAACTTGTTTTTGTTGTTTGTACATGTTAGGGAGAACCTACATTCATGAAGATATACATGGGGATTTTTTTTTTTTTTTTTTTGAGTTTCTCTTTCTTCTAGGCCTCCTAGCCTAAATGAGGTTTTCAAGTAGTAGGTCTCCCTAGGAGCCTCAAAGGACTTTTTCACTTGAGATTTTTCTCTTATTTTTCATTTTATATTTATTTTCCTCTCCTATTCTACTCAAAAAAACAAAATCATTTTCAAGTGTAGGAATACTTCCAATGAATCCAAGTGCACATCAAGATTACACTCAAAATGATCTGTAGGCTTTAAATGTATTCTTTGACATGTACCTAGATGTAAGAGACAAAATGCTTTGAATTTGATGATACCAAACATGGTTGAAGAAGAGAGTATTGTTGCAACTTAGTGACTGTCCAGAACCATATTTCAATATAGTTGTGATGCCCTCGTCCACATGTTGAGTTGTATCATCCTGGATACCTTATTGTTACATGACCTTCAAATCTTCTACCTTTTGCTGATTTCTCTCTTGTACACATGAATAATTTGAGGGTAAAGCTTTCTAAATCTCAAATGTTGATGTGTCCTCTTCATCAAATGAAGCAGAGGATTATTTGGTCTTCACTTTTGAATCTTTTTTTCTACATGTTGTCCTTAAATGCAATTAAGATATTTTTGTTTTTTGTAATATTCTTTGTGAGGTGAGATGAATACCATTGAGATCAAGAGGAGACATTTGGAAGTGTTGTACCTCAGCATTGTAAGTTGACTGAGTTACTTCATTATGTGGGTTCAAAAATGGTGGTATAGGTACTTGAGTGGGAGTCTATATTTGAGATGGATGTGTTTGGGATTGTGATTGTGGTGGCGGTGAAAGGTAGGGATAACCTAAGTTGAGTATGGAGGATATTGAGGAAAATACTGAGGATATTGTGGATGGCTCCCATAAGTTCCTTTCCAACCTTGTTGTGAACATTGTTTTTGGATTTGAGATGGATCATGTTGCCAAGGAAAGGGTGTGTTACAATTACTTTTAGATGGATGTGAATAAGATTGAAATTGTGAATTAGGATCTTGCACCATATGTGGTTGAATAGGCTACCATGGTCCTCTTGGAGATACATAACGTAGCTGGATTGGGAATTAACTTACTCCACTATCCTCTTGGTAAACTTCCTTAAACCTTGGTAATGAGGGGCAATATTTAACATCATGTCATTCTGCATGGACAACACAAATAACAACATCTTCTTTCTGCTAATTTTGTATTATTAACATTTCTACTTGTTCACTTAGATTGCTAAGAATATCTATTTTAAGTTTCTCAAGAAACTTTCCAAGTTTAGTTTGGCTTACAGATACTGATTGACTTACTCTTGCCCTTCCTCTTAATAAGTTTTTGCATGTTTCACAAATTTCCACAAATGATAATTGCTATACATTACCTCTACTCACGAGATTAAGAATATCAATCAACTCATCCCTAACTCTTCTAAGTAAGAGGGTTTTTAGTGTGTCATATCCTAAATGATGCAATTTTCCCCTCTTAACATTGTACATGAACCTATCTATTAGATCGTCAAGAATCTCATCTTCCTTTTTATTCATTTTAAATATTTCTTCTTTAAGATCATGATCATTATATTTTTCTAGAAATGTTTCATTTCATGGCAGGAATTGATGACTTGAGCACGTTCAACAGGTTTGTGGGTTATTTCCCCAGGTGGATCTGCTATCCTTTCAGTTTAGTCCCCTTTCTCTCTTTGGGCCTAATTTTAAATGTAAAGTGGGTATGCCAGCCCGCTTGATTTTGATGGGATGATCGAACAGTCTTAACTTTTTCTATCTTTTGAAGGTTATAAGGTTTGGTTGGTAGGGTTCAGGGTTTTGACCTTTAGCTTAATGCCCTTAGCCCACAGTTCCTCGTGGGCTCTTGTATGTTATGTAATTTATTTTCCATATTAATGAAATAGAAGGTACTACTCTTGCTTGAGCAAAAAAAAGAGTATTGTTGATATTAAACACAGGCTCTATTAGGATTTTTCCATCCTTGATTCCAAGGGTGTGATTGTGGCTGAGCCCAAGGCTACGAGGGTAAATTCTAATTATTTTGTGATGACTCAGAAAATTGTTGTGGTCTAAATCCTCTTCATTGATTTGGTTAGGGATTTTGCAATAATATTTTGTCTATAAAGTAAAGAGGGTCTATTGGTTCTTATATTCCTTCATCATTAAATATAGCCTTGATACATGGTAAGGATGGACATTCCTCTGTACCATGATTATCTGAACATATGACACAAGTTTCTTTGTCTTTTCAAGCTAAGGGACACTCTCTTAGAGCATGTTTCTTTTGACATTTGGGACAGAAGATGGATAATGCAACATTTTCAGAATTTTTTTTTATTTTGTATTTTAAGGGTGTTTATGTGCTTACTTAGGCTCCCTAAAATATCTATTTTGAAGGTATCAAGAAAATTTCCTAATTCTACCCTCCTAACTATCCGAGCAACTGACTTATTAATTCTTGACTACAGAGGGTATCTATGAATCCTTCCAACTCGTGATTTACCCCTTGAGATATGTACACATAAATAAAAAATATCAACAATGGTAGTTGGGAAATATCTCCCTTCCCAACTAGGTTAAGGACATTGATCCACTCGTCTTTAATAGCTCTGAGTAAGAGGGATTTTAAGGTTTCTTCATCCAAATTATTCATTTTCTCTCTTTTAACATCGTAAAGAAACCTTTCGACTAAATCTTCAAGATTCTCATCTTCTTTTCGTGTTATTTTGAAGAATTCTTCTTTAAGGTTACTAGGCATACAATAATCTTTATATTTTCCTAGGAAATCCTCTTTCATTTGTCCCCATGTTGTTATAGAATGCACTCCTAGACTCATAAACCATTCTAATGTTGAGTCTTTTAATGTAGCAGGGAACATTTTTAATTTCTTAGCATCATGCAGATAGTCATATGATCTGCATAATACCTAAAATTTGAAGAGAAATCTCTCTCGGTTTTCATTTCTTTTTCCTCGGAAATTAGGAAGAATTGAGAGTGATATATTTTTCATTGTGAGGGTTGTATCTTAATCAATAATAGGAAATCCAGAAGGAACTTGTTTTCCTCTACCTTTACTCCCTCCTCTATTCCTATCTCCACCTCTACCTCTACCCCTTCCTCCAATTCTATTTTCCTCAGCATGGACACTGTGTACCTCTCCTTCCCCTTCTTCTGCCATGAGAGATTCTTTAGAGCTAATATAATGTTATTCTAATATTTTTGGTTCCTCTATCAATGGTTGTTCAAAATAACTTTCTGGTTCCTCACGAGTGGAGGAGAGAAAAATTACTCCCGTAGTTGGGGATGTAGGATTTTCTTCAACTAAAACTTCAGCAGAGGAAGTGGGTGAAGTTCTCGATTGGATTTATGATCTTTAGATTTTAGCAAGCCTTTGTCGACCAATAAATGGAATTCGGGTTTGAGTAGGTTGTGTGGATTCTTGAAATGGAGGTGAAGTGAGTGGATTTGTCGGAATTAAACTTCTTCCTCGCCCTATAAATCTACCTCTAGAGTCTCTTTTCCTACACATATCATGTTTTGCTTTTTTCCTTTCTAACTACCATTTATACTTCTGTGGCAATGATGCCAAATTTTTTGGCTAATTTAATGTCATTAAATTGTTAATCATATATTGTCAACCAAGGTACATATACTGATGAAGTACATGTGCACTATATATGCTAGAAGTTATTTTTTATGTCATTATTTTCTTATTGGGGTCTAAACATAAGGTTAGTATTGATATGATGTCGTTAATTATATTAATGTCTCAATCCCTAAAGTTACCAGCTAATTTCTTAGGAGTTATTCTCTATTGAATCAGTTTATGGATGATATGAAAGTGATTCTAGATTCTGCTTGTGTTAGACTATTTTGAATTTTTGTCTTGAATTTTTATGCTGCAGCTCTAATTTACTAAGTGAAAGAGAAATATATTCTATCAAACTATAGAGGAATATTGTTAGAATTCAACTGTTAAGGAGAAGAATCTCACTCTTTTACTTATTCAATTTCATTGAAACAAGATATTCTGAATAACGACTATACTGTGAAGTAAACACAGTTGGACTACACTAGATAAAAATAAAATGAAATAACCATGTTGTACCAGATAAAAAGAAATTCAAATAGCAGATTAAACTAGCTATAAAGAAAAGGGATGTGCTCATGGATATAACAATTCACTCTCAAACTCATCATATTACATTTCTTCACGCAAAAATAGAGAATGAAAAGAAATGTAATTGGTGAAAGACCTGTCACTTGTCATAGGGGCCCTCCACAAATTAGTCCATAATCTCCAATCAACGCATTTCATACAAACATCAAACCAAGTGTATTACCCGAAAAATGAAATTCAACAAACAGTTTCAAAAATTACATGATCCAGCGCAAACCAAATCACTATGCAACCATAGTTTTTATAACAAGTCTTTGGCATAACAGAACGAGCATTTTAAGCCTAAATATCTTTATTCCAACTAAACTATATCACTAAACCTTCGACTTTCTATTCCAAAAGCAAATCGATAAGGTTTTGAAGAAACTCGAATTATGTTCCCTCAACAATCATGTAATTGACTTTGGGGTTTGACCATAATATCTTATGATCATCCTCATGAACGGGTTCAAGGGGATATTAAGGGATCCACTAGGGGACCATTCCTTATCCATCTGTATCCTTTGTCACTGAGATGGAGCTTTTGAACCTTGCAAACAATTGAGGTAGCTACAGAAATTTGGATTAGCTGCCGAAACATACCAATTCTGTAGCAAAATGCATTCTTTAAGAAAATAATAGGGTATATAGTTAAACATTTTGTCTATGGCATTATTTAGGTGGTAAATATAGGAAAAGAGAGGAAATATAGGAAAAAAGGGATATCAAGGTAAGAGACCATTTGGGCTATATTTTAAGTTTCGACATCTCAAAAATCTGACCATTAAATCATCTCCACATGGATTCTATCATATTCACTCAGTCGAGATCGACAGAAAAGCAACGCTAAGAACATGGTGAAAGATGGAGTCAAAATACGTTATACGGAGGAGTAGGACTCTTGATTTATTCTTTCGTAGGAGTTCAGTAGTCCAACAGTCCTATTGCAAATCTATTTCAGATTAGCCACCTGTAGCAAGTTTATCTCACAAATAGTTATATTATTTTCATTTAAATATCAATTACATAGAACCAAGAAATAGTTCAGAACTTAAGTGTTAAATTCAGGCCTTTTGCTAATACTCTATATTCAGACTTCATTTTATCATAATATAAAGTTCATGTAACGAATGATTGGTTAAGAAAATATTTAACAAGCTAGCAGTCCAGACAAATCAGTTACAGAGGGCCCCTGCACTCGAGGAGGTTATTTTTGTTGTTTTTAGTTCAATTTGCATTACTCTATTTTCAACAAATCTATTTTCTAATTAGGATAATATTTCATTCCATTTTTTATCAATAGCATAGTAATAATAAAAAACTGTGCAGCCTTGTTCTTCTAAGATATTCCATGGAGAAAATTATTTTTTTCGAAATTGAATTAATATTGAAGTGATAAGAATACACAGCCGCTTAGTTTTTCTTATTGTTTTGTCATTCATTTTCCTAGAATAGAATTATCAATTAACTATGTTAATGGATGTTTTCAGAAGCCATTTCAAGATGATGATGATCCTAAACTAAATGGTCAAATATCTAATTCATAAACTCATTGAAATTACTGAGTACATTGTTATTATCTTCCTAGGAACTTAGGAACCAAGGCATAATTGACTTCCTGCACAACACTTAAAGAGGGTAATGCTTCACATTTGAATGTTGGAGAAAGTCAAAATTGCATTAGTTGTTCACAGTTAGTTTTACATGCTTTCACCTTTTTGCTTTCAGATTCTCACTTAATCTAGTGTTTAGTTAGGTAAAGTGTGTTTCTTTAGTATGTACTTGTTGTAACTTACAATATGACAATCACTATATGTTATATGATGCTTCATTCTCTCCTCGGTATTATAAACACTTGGTTTGTGGCTTAACAAGTGATTGGTCCATGATCTCTATTTAAAGAGAATGGAGGGTCATTTGTTAGGTGACCTCTCCTTAGTATTATAGACACGTGGTTTGTGACTTAACATGTAATTAGTCCATGATCTCTATTTAAAGTGAATGGAGGGTCATTTGTTAGGCGACCATTCATGAGAGAAGCTTATGTAGATTTTTTTTTCTTTTACATTAATAAAGTATGTGAAATGGTTGCTTTGGGTGAGGATGTGGACTATTTCCCTCTTTGAGGGTTTTAACGAGGTTAAGAATATTGTTGTATTGATCTCTCATCTATTTGTGAGTGGTGTCCTTTGGTGTTCTATCGAAAGAACTTACCCTAGAGATATGTATTCTCTAAAATATGACCAAAATTTGGTATGTCAAATGAACCCCTTACCAAAAGTGAACTGTTGAAGTAGGCCACATATGCAATTATTCTCCCACTTGTTGTTTTCTTTCCAAGGGGGGCACAAGAGAGCTTAGTCATTTATCGAGCCCTACAACACCCATTGTTTCTCTACACCAAGAGAACTTCTCAGAGCTCACAAATTTTGTCAGTGCATCTGCAGTATTCTTCAAAGTTTCCACCTTTACCAACAACAACATTTTGTGTTCTATCATATCCCTCACAAAGTGATACTGAACATCAATGTGCTTTGTCTTTGAATGGTAAGCAGGGTTCTTTGCCAAGAAAATTACACTTTGGCTGTCACAGTCTATCCTTATAGCTCCCTGTACTAACCCCATATTTGAACACAACCTCTGCAACCAAACAACTCCCTTGATTGCATGAGTGGTTGTCATGTATTCTGCCTTTGTAGCTGATAGTGCCACTATAGATTGTTTCTTACTCATCTGACTGACTGCACGTCCAAATAGGTTAAACACATACCCACTTGTAGATCTTCTCTGATCCAAATCTCCAGCCTAGTATGCATCAACAAAGCCACGAATATCCAACACTCTATCCAATCCTGGTCCCAAGGAGGTCGAGTTCCCTCATTTATATAGCCTTCTCAAGGTGGAGGTGGCTCGTCAAAATAGTTCGACCTCCCAATTATGAGGATGACTTGGCCTTGAAGAGAATTTTGACACTTTTAATGACAAAAATAATTTCCTTTACAAGTTATAATGTGTCTGATGGGGTCTTCAATTTCTGACAATGACTCTTTTGACTTCTTCACCTAGGACAAACCCTAGAATCACTTAATGGGTTCTTGGCCTATAAAATAAAAGACCTTGAACATGAAACCTATGCTCAAATAATAATAATAATAATAATAATAATAATAATAATAATTTCATTTCATTTTACAATATACAAGAATAAAAAGTACATTACATATTTATGAAGATCAAACCTAGTTACACATTTTTTAACACTCCCTCTTAACTAGGGAGGTATTAATAAATGGTACATGAACATTCTCAATCTAAAAAAATATCATAAGAGGAGTGAGATTGGTAACCCGTCTGTTTAGCATCATATCAACCAGCATTGTAATAAAACATGGAATTCACTAACAACTATGTCTCTCGCAAATATTAGAGCATAATGTTGGTGAGACCAATTATTTATAGACACCATCATCATTGTCTCTTAAGGTACATAACCTACCCAGGTGTTCATAGAGTATCACCTTCCTTAGGTTATTCTTATATTGGATAACTACTTCTCAAAGAATATCGATCCATGAATACTCTTATCTTGGATTCCCTACCTCATTCGCAAAGAGTATTGGATGATATATTCTTACCCAAGCCTCGATTTTGTCTTCTCAATTGAAGATAAGAATGATATTCCTATCTCTCCCTCTCAACCAGGGGGATACATCAACCAAAACAAGCTTGTCTCTCAAATATATAATATTTTTATTAGGAAGATATTTTTTCAATATGTGAGCTACTTGCTCATCAACGGAGATGTATTACTGTTGTGACACACCATCTTCTACTAGTTTCCAAATGTAGTGACACATTTCGTTGAAATGCTTTGTCTTTCCATGGAATATTGGGTCTTAGAACAATCATATATAACTCGATTTATCACGATATATAAATAATACCTAGATGCCCCAACATCGATTATGCCTATGTTTTGGGGGTTCCAAAGAGTGAGTATGCCTCCTGTTGTATTATCTGCTTTGACTTCTATAAACTCATATTTACTGAGCCATTTGCTGTATATTTCTTTTAATTTTTGAATGGAACATTTAGTTTCCTAGATAAAGATCATATCTCGAGCTTCTTGTTTCATTCTATTGCTAAGTATTCTTTGTTTTCTTTTACTACCTAGACCTCTCATATTCCAAGATGTGACTTCATTAAGAAATATTTGTAAAGGAGTAGCTGGTTAGGTCTTTCATCTTACCTGAATCTATCATTATCTTTCCACATTCCATCAATAACTCATGCTACTTTTTTCTCCCTCTTTTCTTTCCTGGATTTCTAGGAGCTAATCCTAGTGTGGTTTTCATAGTTTTCACACCTTCGTTGCCCTCCCTTTCATTGTTTCTTTGCCTTTCCATCCCTTTAGCCTGAGTTTTCCATAGGAACGACTGTTGTACTCTATTGAACTCTTCTTGAGGTAGTGAGCCTACCCCTCCCATGGTCCACTGTTTCAAGAACCCTTCGAGATCTAGGTGTTCTCTATCAAGAATATCCTGCAGTTCATGATCCTCCATTTCCATCTCACTCTCGGTCATTTCCTCATCCATTTTAAGTGCTCCATTACTCAACATAGTTTCTTTTTGTTTATTAATATCCTGTGTTTTCCCACTATTTTCTTCTTTCTCCTTCTCCCTTAGGCTGCCTTCCATTACCTGATATAACTTTTTTATCTCTTCCTCTTCTTCTAGTACTTGGAACCTCTTTAGACTGGCATTTTTCCCTTCTGTTTGATGCTTCTTTGGCCACCTTTTGCCCCCTTTTTCTCTATATCTCACTTTGTGAAAGTTTTGAGTGTCTTTCACTATCATAGCTTTACTTCTATTCTCTATTTTACTGAGAGGGCAGTCTCTAAATAGGTGCCCATGCTCATCCTACCTAAGACATCTGAAACAAATATGTTCATAATCTACTTTTTGCACCCATTCTTCATCCAAAACTTCCAAGATGGCCTCATCGAGTAGAGCCCTAGAGAGATCCATCTCCACACATATTCGTGCAAAGGAAGTATATTTTCCCCTTCTAGTGGCCTCAGATGCTTTGACAAAATGCCCTAATTTTTTTCCTATTGCAGATAATGATTCAGTTTGCCAGTAATCAAGAGGTAGGGAATAGATTCTTACGCAGACCAGGACCGAAGTGAAAGTCTCTCGCTCCGGGACAAAATTCATCATCCAAGGCCTCATGTAGAGGCCTGGAGCTACATAGAAGTAGGGCCCTCCTTCAAACACCAGCCCTACTTCAAACACCATGTCTTTGTCCTCGATATTTGTAAAGACCACAGTCAAGAAACACTTTGTCCCAAGATGTAGGTCTATGCCTCCTTCTAGTTTGCAGTGGTATTTAATCCATTCTTGTAGTGCCTCTTCTGTGGGCCATAATCCCATGAATTTACAATTGATAGCATAGGTCCACATGTGGTCCCTCTGCACCTGCAGAGTAGGATTATTTAAAACTACTCTCGTTGTGACCTCAGCCTTGGGTTTACATGGTCCCTTTTGCATTTTGTTTTATGCTTCCGGTTTCTTATCTTCTTCCTCATTTTCTTTTATTCTATTGTCCTCCCTTGTTTTGGTTAAATCTTGTTCCTCTTTAATGTTCCTTTTCACTTCTCGTGAAGGACCTCTGGCAGTTTCTATCGGTTTCTTACCTCATCTGGCCACGACCCAACTATAGGAGGGCCTCACTATAGGAGGGAGTGGAGGTCCCTCCTTTGTGCCCCTCAATGGAGTTCAACGCTTGCAGAAGCCTGAAACCCTAGCTCTTCTTCCTCCTCCACGGCTCAAAACCCTCAATGCAACACTTCTTACTACATTCTTTTTCATTATCAATAATTACATGATCCAGATTTAAACAGGAACGCAATAAAATACAGAGATAACCATAAAGACAGATATGCAACGGAAATAATACGTCAATTCATTACTGTAAAATACTGAAATATGTTTACAAACAAAAATGGAAATAAACCAGCTAGGGCGATGGTACCTTATCTCTGAGAAGAGATGTGGTGGCTACATGCCTCTAAACTGTCTTACAATGAGGCTCGGAGGCCTATTTATTGTTGAGAAACAATGGAAAACCCTTCAAATTCCAAAACCTAACCCTAGAAGATGAAACGCCAAATTGTGGGTCCCGTTTTTGGGTAAGTTGGTACATCAACTTCCCGGGGTCGCGAATTGGTCGTACTATCTCCGTTTGACGTGCATGATAGCCCGTTGGAAAGATCTCTCCGAGGACTACGACGGAAAAGATGAGTTTTATAAGTCTGAGGATGTTCAAGGTTTCTGCCCAATAGCCCTGTGCAATGTCATATATAATATTATAGCTACCCTGATAGCGAAAAGACGGAAGCCCTTACTCCCAAATATTATTTCACCAGAGCAAACTGGTTTTGTGGAGGGGCGACAAATCCTTGATGGATTAGTAGTTACTCAAGAGATGATACCCTCCCTAAATCAGAAAAAGTAGAGAGGAATGATGATGAAGTTAGATCTGTGAAAAGCTTATGACTGTTTGAGCTGGAAATATCTCAGGGCGGTCCTTGCGGCATATGGATTCAAAGAGAGATGGATCAAATGGGTCTACAACATGATTTCAACCCCAAATTTCTCCATTCTAGTAAATGGTATCCCAACGACCACCTTCAATGCAACAAGGGGAATTAGGCAGGGAGATCCTATCTCCCCATTCCTACTCATAATGGCAGTTGAGGGTTTAGGGAGAAATCTCAAAAAAGAGCTAAGCGAAAAGAAAATCAAAGGCTTAAAACCATGGGGAAACAATTTTCCCATCACCCATCAGCAGTTTGTAGATGATATTATGCTATTCAGAGAAGTATCAATCAAAGAGGTGAGGAACATCAAAAGAATATTAGAAATATTCATGGAGGATTTAGTTATGGAAATAAACAGAGAAAAATCATGTACATTCATATTTAATACTCCCAATGCAATCAAGGCTCATCTTACCAGAACTTTAGGCTTCAGACCAGGGGAACTTCCTACTAAATACCTGGGAAATCAGCTGGATATAAACCCTACTCGAATGAAAAATTGGCAGAGTACTATAGAAAAAATAAAAAACAAATTGGCAAGCTGGTCTTTTAGATCCTTCAACATTGCTAGTAGAATTGTTCTTTTAAAATCGGTCCTGCAAGCGATACCTATTTACCCTCTATCCATTATGGCTGCACCCAAAGGAGTGTGCACAAAAATGAAAGAAATATTCGGGAAATTTATATGGAGTGGACCTAATCAACAAAGAAAATGGGCTCTAGTTTCATGGAAAAATCTAATGAGAAGGAAAGAGGAAGGGGGGCTAGGTATGAGAGACCCCGAGATGCTAAACAGGGTGCTAGGAGAAAAATTATGGTGGAGGTGGGTGCAAGGGGGAAATGATGTATGGAAGAGAATATGGACTCAGAAATATAATATGCCTGATAAAGTAGAGGATAGATTGAGAATCGAAGAAATCCCAAAAGGATCTTCAATCTGGGAACTGGCAAGCTAGAATAGGGACATTGTAAACAATCATGCCTTCTTGGAAATATGTGAAGGAGGAAGTGCTAGATTTTGGGAGGAGGGTTGGCAGCAGTGAGATAAATTGACAGAGATACAAACTCTACAAGAAGTTCAACAGAAAGCGAAGAGGGCAGGATTGGAATATGTGAGGGATTATTGGAAAGACGGAGAGACCAGCGAAATATGGAGGGTTTGGAGGAAGCCAGAGGAATGGTATGAAAATATAAACCAGGACCTGGGGAAAATATATACTAAAGAGGTAGAAATGAGGAAGATTAAAACCAGATCAGGAAAGGACATTCTCAAGTGGGGAAAGACAATGAAAGGCACCTTTACAGTAAAAGAAGCCTACTATTTGGCAACGAAACAAGAAAGGGAGGAAGGAACTACTGACTGGAGAGTGATATGGGAAGGCAAGCGGTGGCCAAAAATAACAATATTTGCATGGTTGGTGAGCAACGAATGGATTCTAACATGGGATAAAATCCAGAAGAAATATTTTAATGGACCTTCGAGATGCAGTCTATGCAAGAAAGATATGGAAACTCAGGAGCACATATTGAATAACTATACATATGCTAGATGTTTATGGGAGGAAATCATAGTACTTTTTGGAAAAACAAAGAGAGACCCTAATAGTATTTAGAATACCATCATGCAATGGGGCGAAGGACAATTCCTTTCTAGAGTAGTAAGGAGAATATGGAATTTGTCAGTGGGCTTCGTAATATGGTCCCTATGGAAAGAACGAAACAGGAGGATCTTTCGGGAAAGAAGTAGTCAACCTACAAGAATATGGGAAGAAATATGTAAATCGATAAAAGAAACAGTTTTGTTTGAGGCATGGGAAGAGGAGGATTGGAAAATGAATCAGGAGGAAAGGAGAATAATATCCAACTTAAATATGGACTTTGGTATGATCTACCCCAGAAAAGAGAATAGGACCGGTTCTAGAACACAGAACCCAAACCAATTTAGATATCCCAGAGAGAATTTTATTAAACTAAACTTTGACAGGGTGTCCAAAGGAAACCCAGGGCCGGCAGGCATTGGGGGTATCTTCAGCGACAGTAGGGAAAATACAAGGTGGGTGTTTGCGGAATGGGGAGGTGAAATGAAAAATAATGAAGCAGAGCTGTGAGCGGTACATCAGGGGTTAAGGATAGCAGTGAGGAATAGATACATGAATTTGGAAATAGAAGGAGACTCGTAGGTAACAATAGAGATGCTCCGTAAACTAAGGGATGGCAAGAGCTGGGAGCAAGTGGCTAAAAGTTGGAGGACAGCGAGGATTGTCCAAGACATAGCAGGGCTATTAAGGAGAATTGAATATAAAGTTATAAACCATGTGAGGCGAAAAGGGAATAGGGCTACGGACCTACTGGCAAATCGGGGGAGAAAAGAATCGGCTAGAAGATTGGACAGTAGCTGGCCCTCAATAGAGGATGACCGGAGCTGGGGAGAACTTAAAAACATAATTACCCATGACCATAATGAATCAATTACCAGATAAAGGGATGATTAAAGGATTCCCTATCAGGATGAGAACGGCAGCAAATAGGATAATAAATGCACGACAGGTTAGCATGCAGGAACGAGCAGGCGGCGATCAGGTCATGATGGGCGAAGTCAAGCAGATCGTGGCAAAGGATATCATCTCAAGGCAAGGAGATGGTAGAGTACCGATGGAGGAGGGTAGATATGTTAGGGTGTCAGGGATCCGACAGGGACATGATAGTGCGAAGGAAAAGGGCAGAAAGATAAAAAGGAAGGTAGTCCATAAGAAGCAGAGGAGGCGGGGAGATATAAGCGCAAAGAGGTGGCAAAATCGAAGGCACAAGAGAGGTGCATGCAGAAGAACAGGAAAAGTTGGCAAAGTGACGACGAACACAACACGAAGGAGGACGATCAAGAAGTTGGAGGAGAGAGAAGAAGTTAAGAGGAGGAAGCCAGAGAGCAAGGAGATTATGGCTGAGGGAAGCAGAACGACCGTAGGAAGATGGACGAGGAGTAAGACAGAGGGAGGAAAACAATGCCGAGGGGACCGAGAAGAAAAGGGCAAAGGTATAATGGAGACGGAGACAGAGAAGGAAATTCTTTCAATCTACGATGACTCAGAGGACGACGTCGAGATGTTCGACTCTGATAAAGAGAAAGGGGAACCAGTGAAGGTGAGCCCTGGCAGGAATGGAAAGCCAGGAGGGACCGAAGCTAGGAAAAGGGGAAGGGAAGATGCAGGGGGCTACCAGGAACAGGAGTAAGGAGAGGACGACGGAAGTCCAGCAGGAAGAGGAAGACGGCGAGGTAGGGGAGGATATAGGAGAAGGGGAGGAGTTGGAGAGAGAAGCGGGCGAGGAAGAAGAGGCACAGGAGGAACGGCAGGAGTCGGAGAGGCCAGCGTAACAAGGAAGGGCAAGAGGGGGAGGAAAGCGATAGGAAAGAGAGTGTAGTTCGCTGAAAGGGCTTATTGCCAGAATACCAATCCAAAAATCAGGAGGATTATCGCAAACTTATCTGTGCCCTAAATATACAAGACTCAACATCTTTGTCTTTATTTGATTTAGGACTTTGAGCCCTAATTTCCATGCCCTTTCATCTATTGTGCTTTGAAACTTTGTGTTTCTCCTTATGGTACTCATTTTGAGCTTTTACCCATCTGATGGTTCCCTGGTAAGGCCTTGTGCAAAGACCTGCACACATTACAATCTCATAGATCGAAGGAATCAAATGAATTTCATAATGAAATTAACTTAATCACATTTTACTAAGAATGATGCATGACTTCCACAATCATTAATAATTGAAAATCCTTGTTGGAAAATGACCATGTACTCTACCACATCCTACTTAGTACAATATTAGACTAATCACACAAATCATGTATCATCCATAAATCATAATTAACCATCTATTCCACAAAACCATGAGAATCCATGTGTCTCAATCTTGGATCACCATCCATGTCATACACCTACTTCATAAATCAGACACAAACAGAAAAACATATGTATAACATTTTACTTAATCAAAACCATCTAATATAGATAATCAATGATGCCACATATAAGATAAAATATAATGATATAAAACATTGTTCCCTAATCCAGTGATAAATTTGTCCTACAGAAACATAAAAGAAAATATAATTATGTATGTAAAACATCTTTCCTCAATCAAGTGATCAACCTATCATATATATATACATATATAACCCTTGATAGGAGTGGCAACACTATACTAGAGAAATAGGACACTCCTCAAATATCACAATTCTCGGGTCAAATTAGTCACTCTTAAACACTCTTAATTGTAATAGAATGAACAATTAACTTATTGGAAATTGTGGTTTGTAAATATTGATATTATTTATACATCTAAAGAATATATCATTTAAATGTGATTTTAAGACTTATGGTTGTAAGTTTTGGATCTTGAAGAACCATGACCCGGTAGCCTTAATAAGAAGTTTAATATTACCATGGGTTAGTTGGTTAGTAGAAATTAGTATCTAGTGTAAATAATACCAACAAAAATAAAAAAATAAAAATATAGATATATAACCTTGCATTAACTTTTCAAACTTAAATCACATTTTCAGTTAGATTTAGTATAATAATGATGGTTGGTAAGGTGGGACCTTACATATGGTATGAGAGCCAAGTAAAAACTCTAGGACCTAGGGCTTTCGTACTAATATTTATTTACTTACCTAAATTTTTCCTTGTCCTCGTTAAGTAATCATGGAGAGAACATCAAAGAGGAGGAAGGAAGTCTCATCTCCACCTCCCCATGATAAATAATCTGAAAAAATATCCGTGAGGTTTGTAACGGATATGATGTTATCTTTCCAAATGATGACTGAAGTCTTGATTAGTATGGTTGGGGGAAAACCTTGAGTTCCTGGTTCTTCATCTCAATTAGAGAGGAAATAAATACCATCTAATGGAGATGTACATAGAGAGTTGGAAACAGTTAAGCTTCCTATCTCTAAGGGTAACACAAAAGGAGAGGTAGCAGAAACTTGGTTGGAAAACATGCGCCTATGTCTTGAGTTGCAGAATTATTCTAGCAACCAATAGGCAAAGACAACTATATACCAACTTAAGGACAGTGCACTATTATGGTGGAGGAACTTAGAATCTCAAATGGGATAGTCCATGTTTACCTTGACATGGGAATGATTTGAAGAGGAATTTCGAGCAAAGTACCTTACTGTTGAATACTTGGAGAGGAAATTGAATGAGTTCCATGATGTTAAGCAAGGAACTAAGAAAATCCTTGAATGTCAAGCACGATTCATGGAGTTTCTTAAATATGCTAACCATATAAATACTAAAACCCTCAAGGTAAACATGGTTTTGTATGGATTGAATCCTATTATAAAGGAAAAGGTGCACATTTTGAGGCCTACTATGTTGCATGAGGTGGTGAAACAAGAAATTATAGCCGAGGAAGAATTATTGGGGAACAAAGGGGGGGATAAGACCCCAAATCTATCTTTCCATGGGAAAAATCCTCGAAGGGGAGGAGAATATGTAAGACATAAGTCACGGGGTTCACATCATCAGGGGCTCCAAAAAAATCATACTTTTAAGAACCAAGGAAATAACCCAAGGAAACATCTTCAACAAAGTAATGCTCAGACTCAAGAATCACCTAATAAAAGGGTCAAATTTATGACAACTGCTCCCCCTAATTGATGTTGGACTTGTGGAGGACCTCATTAGAGCGAGATTTCCCTGAAAAGAAGCCTGAAGCATAATGAGAGTAGGAACAAGCCACTGTTAAAGATATGTGTAGAGCCCATATGATTCATGCAGTTGTGCAATATCATCGGGTCTAGCTTCAGTCTACAGTGCTTGAAGCATGAGGTAAGCTAAATGGTATGGTTGTTACTATTTTGATTGATCTTGGTGAAACTAAAAGTTTTATTTTTCCTAATGCTTTATTGAAATATTAATTGGTGGCGGTAGAGAAAAATGATTTTGATCAGGTTTAGTTGGCCTTAGGGCGATCTCAAAAGGTTGAATGCTTAGTGCAAGAGTGCCATTTAGACTTGGGAGTGTGTGTGACAAATGTGAGTCATTATGTGATGCCACTTGGTCACTATGATTTGATAATTGGGATGAACTAGCTTGAAGCCCACTAGGTTGTGCTTAGTTGTCGAAACAAAACACTTCTTTTTTTTTAGCAATGAGGGGCAATCTACGGTTATCCATGGAGAAAGGAGACATGTTTCTTTAAGACTTATCTCATTCTTACAAATGAAGAGAAGTCTTAATGAATATTACCGTGGGTTAGTTAGTTAGTGGAAATTAGTATGTAGTGTAGAAACAGAGTCACAATGAAATCATAGGCAACATAATAATAATAATGTAAGGGCACAACAACAATAGTGGGCTTCTATGGGGCACAATAATAACAATATTGGGAAAAGATGGCAAAAAAAATAACAATAAGGGAATAAACTAGTATTATAGGGACCTAAGAGATATTGTGAGAGTTGTAGAAATAGGGACATATGGGGATCAGTGATGAGTAGTAAGAAAATACCAATAGAGCATGTTGTAGGAGGTCTCAATCTGGATACATGTTGTATAAAGAGGAAAAAGCTAGAGTTGGTAGATAATTGTACACACCCGATAGGAGAAATGGTATATATGGGAACCATTATGCTTCCTCTTCTAGGAGACATTACCCTAGTCATCACAATCCCCATCCTTACAGGAAGGGTGAGTACTTTTCTGAAGAGTTTAAGAAAGTCAAGTTCCCTACATTCGATGTAGAGATGAACTGAGAAGATGTTGAGGCATGGTTGCTTGGGTTGAAGAAATTCTTCATATTTCATAGCTATACAAACAACATGAATGAAAGGATAACCACATTCAGCCTTAAATGGAAACCAAATACTTAGTTGGATGATGTGAAGAATGTTAAAGTTATTCGGGAGGATAACTTAACCTGGAATTAGTTTGAGAGAGTATTCAAGAAGAAGTATTTTTTCAAAGGTACTATGATAACAGAGCTAAGGAGTTTTATCATTTGTAGTTGGGTTAAATGAAATATGACAAGTAGACTAGCAGGTTCTTTGAGTTGTGAAGATATGTACCTTACCTCTAGGAGAAGAAGGCCAAGGTTCAAAGATTCATCACTAGACTACGAGTACAATACATAGACTAGATTGAGTTCAATGAGGCTAGATTGTTGGAAGGGCCCATCTAAAAGCTAAAAAAAAATTATGAGTAGTCGAAGTGCAAATCTTACCCTAAGCATGACTTAAAAGGAAATGAGAAAGTTAAAGGAAAATTTCAACCAAAGCAGGGAAGACCTCAAGATAATGGTGAGAAAGAAATTGTGGTTCCTTACAACAACTTCAATACAGTTGAGAAGGTATACGAATAGTAGGAGACTACAGGATATGGTATAACACGATTCTAGTGTTGGGTGTGTGGAAAGGATCATGATAATAGGGATTGTCCTTAGTATTAGGGTGGTTGACCCAAGATCTATAGTTATCATGAGGCACATATAATTGGGGATGTTGATCATAACATTCCTTGTATTTATGCAATGGTGGAAAAAACATAGGCTGATCATCACGCATATATCATTGAGATGGAAAAACAACTTTGTGATCGAGTTGCTTCTATTTTGATTGACCTTGGATGTAATTATAGTTATATTAATCCTGACGTGGTGGATAAGTGTGGTTTTAGAAAATAAGTGTATGTAGAAGATTGGTTGGTATAGTTGGATATGTATGATCTTGTGCATTTGAGTCAATTGTATGACTGTAGTAGCACATTTGAATTTACTTCCACTAGGAGCGTATAGTATGCTTTTGGGTATGGATTGGTTGTACCTTCATAAAAGTAAAGTTGATTTCTTTGACAAGGCCATTGAGTTCATGATGAAAAGGGGAAAAAGAGATTTCTACAGGGAAACAACAAGGCTACACCGATGAGGATGGTTACCACTATGCAGGCTAAGCGTAGTTACAAAAAAGTTTGTGTGATGTTTCTAGTTCATATATCTAGTGACAAGGGTAAAAATGTTGAGGATGCAGGAATATTCAAGAGGTAACTTGTATTGTAGCAGTATCAAAATGTGTTTCTAACAGAAATTCCAGAGGTACCTCCTCATAGGGAAGTAGATTTCTATATTGAGTTGGTGCATTAGGGGACTTTTGAGGTCTAAAATGGGCCTCCTAAGGAAATTATAAAATAATAGTGGAAATAATAAAATAATATTATAGTACATCATCAAATTTTAGAGGGATGAAAAAAAAACTATTTTTTCAACTTGTATTATCAACTTATCTCCCTATGGGTTTACTCAGATTTCGATTGGAAACAGTTGTTGGATGAAATACTTGATATCTCATCCAAGGAGTGCCCATGTTGCATGCTTTCGATGGACCTGCCTACATGAACAATGACAAATACATGAAAAACATGATTGAAATTACACTTTTTCATGTATTTCTCATTTTTCGTTAAGCAGGGTCCATCGAAAGTATGAAACATGGGTCTGCCTTAGATGGCGAATTAAATTTTGCATCTAACAAGTACTCCTGCTCAAAATTTGAGTAAAACCTTAGGGAGATACATTGAAAATATGAGTTGAAAAACTTGTTTTCTTATTTCATTACTTTTTAATATTTTTACTTTTTTACTCCAAAAATAGTGAATCATCCCCCATGGTTGACATCATCATCTTGAATCCTATTGATTCTTATAAAGTTTATTTTGGTTGTACATTTTTCTTAGGAGACCTATTTTAGACCTCAAAATTCCCCTAATTCCAAGGAAAACATCAGCATTGAAGGCACATTACCTGATGATTACCCCAGAGCTAGTAGAGTAACCCACCATGATAATCGATGGAACTCCATGGTAATCCACTTTACCAAGGATATTCAACATGGTCAATTTTATCCATATATTTTTAAACATTGGAAACCATGGTCTACTAAAATCGCCCTTAGTTAACCATTCCTAACCATGTTCAACCATGTGCTTATAATCTCAACCATGGTTGAAAAAGCTTCATGGTTAAACATGGATAAGAATTTCAACCATAGTCAACTAATTCAACAATCAACCATTGATAACATGATCATTAGTGGTTTAACATAGTTAACCATAATTAGTAATTTTCAATCCTTATCACCAATGTCCTACCATGCTTATCCATGATCAATTGTCCTCAACCCCTGGTAGACCATGGTTAATCCCCATCAACCTTGTCAACCATGGCTAGTAATAATCAATCATCATCAACCATGTTTGACCCTCTGTAGCCGTTGTTAAACATGGTCATTTGTAGTCAACAATAACGAAATTCAACCGTATGTTGACCATACTCAGTCATATCTATCCATAGTTGACCACAATCAACCTTAGCTATAAATATTCAACTATCATGCACCATAAACAACTTGGGAAACGATTGTGAGTTAAGGTTAGATATGGTAAATCCATTTTCACTAATGGTCTCTGTTTTGTCAATTTAGTGTGATCTAAATTGCTATTTATAATGTCAATCCGGGGTTCGTAAACTGACGAAGTGAAGTGTACTATATGTACTAGATAACCATTTCCTTAATCTTTTGTCGTTTTTGAGTTTTTAGTTTATTTTTGGATTTATCTTTCCCTAATGTGTGATGGTGAGAGCGAAAGTGAAGTATGAAGTATGGATGGTGATGGTGGTTTCTATGGTGATTTTCTCAAACTTGAAAGTGCTCAAGAAGAAAGCTTTAAAACAACTAAAATGAAATCAATTCTTAAGAGAAAGTAAATGCATCAAAAAGTGAACTAATGACAATGGCCCAGTATCCTTGCTGCTGAATGAAAAGAAAGTAAAAACTAAACTTAAAGCAACTCAAACCAAAAGAAAAGAAACTAATTCACACTACTTAAACTCTTCAGATCCTTTACCCTTTAGCTCAATCTACCTTGTGGGAAGTAATCATGAATAAGTCAAGCAATATGCTATCTAAATGGCAAGAAATTAAATTGCATAAAAGAAACTAGTCACACTACTTTAACTCTTCTGGTCCCTTACCCTTCAGCTCAATCTACCTTGTGGGAAGCAACCATGAATAAGTTTAAGCAATATGATAACTAAATTGCAAGAAATTAAATTGGAGAAAGGGAACTAATCACACTACTTCAACTCTTCTGATCCTTTACCCTTCAGGTCAATCTACCTTGTGGGAAGCAATCATGAATAAGTTTAAGCGATATGATAACTAAATCACACTACAGTTAGTGATATTCTGATTTCTCGCTAATAGAGTCACTTCACTATAGAAAGAAACCATAAATTGATGAGCAGTATGATATCTAAATAACAAAAAAACTAAGTAAGCAAATCACAACTTGAAAAAAACAGTGCTGAAATTAAACTTCAGAAAATGAAAGCTAGCTGGAAGGACAAGATGATCTCATATGCCAATAGTTATCAAAAAGATGAAAATTTGCCCGGGCTGCCTAAGAAAACCTGCAGAAAAGTACTGATCAGTTGACAGCTATAAGAAAACAGAGGTGAAAATCTAAACAACAGTGAGTTAAGAAACATCAAACGATGTGTTATGTACAAGCTAATGATACAAGAACATAATAAAACCAAATGAAAACTTTACAAGGCTTCAGCGCGCAGGGGCCCTCTGCCACTTCAGTTGGTCAACAAGTAGTCACACGAATAAACTCAGAAAAGTCTCCTCATATATTAAAACAACAACATATATAAACAGTGGGGTGACAACAGTTCAGAATTTACATATCAAAAAAAACCTTCTTTACAGCGTTCATCGACGTGTTATTTATAATGACAAAATGCTGAAACTAGCTAACTAACTCCTACGCTATTGACTGTGTTGCCAAAGACACGTACATCCCTTCAGCCGAGATCTAGCGTAACTGTCATCATGTCTATTAAATCTCTGGAGTCGTTGCTGTTAGATTCTGGTTACAGAAGTGATATCCAAGTGTGTTGGTGTCTTCGTGAGCTGAGGACTGTGCCACGTAAGGTTCATGTGCTCAAAACAGAGACGTGCCACCACTAAACTCTTTGGTTGGCTCTACCTTTGACCTTCGTTGACCGTGACCTTCCATGGATGATTTGGCTGCTTCGAAGGGACACGTTCCATGTATCCGTCCCCTGGAGCTTGCCCATGTGGCCTGTTTCTTCATGGGACACCTATAGCACAGCTTTTAACAAAATAGCTGCGGAATCCTGTGCTGGCTGGGGAAACCTGTGCTGGCTGCGGAAATTGACAAGTTCCCGCAGCTGCATGAACAAAAAAACTAAACAAAACAACATTCATAAGTATAGTCAGAAAACCATGTAAAGAGCTCTTTCTAAACTACAATGCAATGATTTAACAGTTGGGTGGATGAAATAAGTGGAAAAGGAAGGCTGAGAGGGTGTATAGGAAGGTGCAGGTTTGAGGCTCAACATACCCCCACTGTGAAGGTGTTGCATGTCCTCATGCAACCACAATTGAGTTATTTCCCTCTAATCCATGTGTTCTGATGCTTCTGCAAGGACATCTAGCCCTCTTTTCTTCTTCCTTGATGCTAACATCATCCTTGGCTTCCTGACTAGGCATTTGAACTTGAGGTTAATCAATGCTCTGCTTAACTTTTTGCACTTCTTCTTCAGTTTTCAGTTTTTCTTTTGCCACAGTCCTAAATGGAGCATAGTATTATCATGGACAATCTTGTCTACTTTACTCTGCTCTTTGAGTGCTTCATTTTCTTGTATGATATGCCTATTTAGGACTTCTAACTCAAATATTTCTTGTTTCAAAGACTGAACTTGTGCATGAGGTGGCAGAGAGATACTTGGTCCTGCAGCTGATTGTTCTAAGGTTTCCAGGTAATTGTATGCCTCTTGCTGATTAGAATCTACCTCAGTTGTCTTTCATGGCCTAAACTCAAATTCTGGTGAAGGAGGACTGATCTCTCTTTCCGGCCGAAAAGGGTTCTCCTCACCTGGAAGACTTGACTCAATGCTTGGCTGAGTTGGAGATTTCTCAAGTGTCTCTTCATCTAAATCAATAAAGTGAGACTGTTTTTCTTTGGTTTTATTCCCCTTCCCTTTTAGCCTAATGCTCCTTCTTAAGTATGAACTAGTACTCTTCTCTTGTGCACTCTGTTTTCCTTTTTACTTTTTCTTGGCTATGGCAGCAGCTTGAAGATCTATTAATCTTTCTGACAGAGGTTGATAATCCTCTTCCATGGATTGTTCAGGGGATGGATAGACTTCTTGGATAGTCCTTTTGCCTTTTTCCTTCTTCTGTTTATTACTTCTAGCTCTATCTTCTTTTCCTTTTTGGACTGTTTCTTGAATTTATATTGTAGGGGAGTCTTAGATGGTAATTCTTTTTTCTTTCCTCCTACATTTCCTTGGAATTTTTGGTGGACTGCTTCTAGAGGCCTCAGACGGCCCTTGGAAGTAGTTTCTTGTTAAGAATTGCTCCCATGTATCCTTAGTTTTCTTCAACTGATCCTCAATAAGAGTTTTGATGAGTCCATGGTGGTAAAGATGAGGTTCAATATTGCCTAGATGTTTTTGAACTGTAAAACTCATCTTTTTCAAACTTGATAGCAGAAAATGAGGCAAATTAAGAGCGTGACCATCCATGAAATTCATCATCAGTCTGACATGATACATATACATAGAGCCAAAATGACCTTCACACGTGATAAATTTCTGAATGACTAACAATAGACTAGACCATTCCTCTTTTAATACATTAACAGGGATGCCTCTTGTGAATACAGTGTTATCCATACCTTGGTTTTGTAGCATGGTTCTCCATATTTGATCTTCCACACACCTATTTTTAAACCACCTTGCACCCTCTTGAGGTAGGCCTGTGGCAGCTGCTACTGTGGCCTCGGTCACTGTGAATTTTAAATCTCCAACCTTCACTGTTTGTCCATTAAACGACCTTGCAAAAGCTTTGGTCACCTCCTTGTTATAGCCTTTAAACTTTTGGATAAATCGTAGCCATCTGACTTTCTTCAGCAATTCCTTAACTTGAGGATAACCCTCCCAGTATTTTGGTCCTTCCGGCTCAGCTCTCAGTAATTTTCCCATCTTCTGTTTTAAATTCCACCGAGAGTTCTTCTGCGTGTGAGGGTTAAGGAAAAAATAACTCTGTTATAGGGTTTAGGATAGACTGTAATGACGGTAGTCAGGGTTTAGAGAAAACTATAGTGACCGCAGTTGGAAATAGGGAACAGTGAATGGAAATACCCGAATTACGGGAGGAATAGTGAGTGAGCAGTAATAAACGAGTTCATAAAATGAAATGTGGACGCATGCAAGGAGTATGATATAAGTGGAGTATGAGTGGAGTGATAAGCGGTGGAGTAACGATAGGATTCCTTCGAGTTGGATGACTGTGTATGAGATTTTACACGTCTCAATAGACGGCTGCAGAAATTACAGCTGGGAAGTGCCGTAGCACAATAGGTCACGTCTCAAGAGTACGGGTAATAACTAGAAGTGCAGTCACATTTGAGTTCAAACTCGGAGTAATCATGAGACCGTCAGGGAGATAAATGCGAGGTGTATGGAGTGACATCGCGGAATAAGAGTGATAGTGGGCTAATATATCAAATCATTGCACATAGGAGAGCCTGTTATGGTTTAATAACTATGCGTAATTATGACTTGAATTGTTATTTGATAAAGATTTTTTGATCATACCTTTGGAAACTTTGTCAATTCTTGCTCAAGGCTTCTAACCAGTTTCTCTTCTTTGATATCTTGGAGATGCCCCATCTCTTTAGCTCAATTACACCTGTATTTCATGATTATGGCACTAACAGTTGATTGTATTTTTAAAAACAAAGTGATGTTGGCTGCGGAAATCGTTTATGGCTGCAGAAACGACTTCTGGCTGCGGAAACTGAGACAACACCCCTTTAACTGCACAAAGATAGTTAGAGAAGAACTAACTGAATGAAAATAGTCCTGAAAGGGGTTTTTATTAATGAAATGGGATGGAATGAATGGAATGAAGTGAAAATGAAGTGAAATGGAGATGAAAATGAGATGGAGGTGAAGTGAAATGACAAGTGAGATGAAGTGAAGATGGAAAGAGAAGGAGAGGAGATTTTTTTGGAAAATATCGAGTGTTTGGTGTTCCTGATTTTCACTCTATATATTTTCTGCATAAGACCGCCAATCTGGGATTGGTTTTCAGGCTTATACACATTTTTTTCTCTCTTTTTTTTTTTTCAAAAACTAAAAGAAACAAAATTAAGCGGGTGGGAGAGAAGGATTCTTCTCCACCAGCCTTATTGCAGAATTCTCTTGGAACATTTTGACAAACTCCTCTTTTGAAAGTGGCTTATGATAAATTTTCAATCGGTCACCATTCACAATAAGAGGAGTCTGAAATTCATCAATGGTCTTGATTCTTACTGCTCCATTGTTAAAGACTTTATCAATCTCATATGGCCCAAGCCAATGAGTTTGAAATTTCCCTTTAAAGTCTTTAAACTTGGAATCAAACAGTAAAGCCCAATCTCCCTCTTGAAACTTTCTCTCTTTAATATATCTGTCATGCCACTTAGTTCTTTGATGTTGAACTAAATCAGTCCTTAAAATTGCATCTTGTCTGATATCTTCTAGCTCATTCAGTTGCTCCATTTTGTGCTTTTGGGCTTCTGATAGATTCATCCCCAACTGAACTGCCATCTTGAAAGTGTTGACTTAAAACTCAATGGGGAGCAGGACTTCTTTCCCATAAACAAGTTCATAGGGAGAATGTCCTGTTGTGTTTCTCCATGTAGTTTTGTAGGCCCATAAAGCTTCAGGGACCCTTTCTGCCCAATCTCTTCTGTGGAGATGAACAATTTTAGTGATGATGCTCTCAAGAACTTTGTTTGTAGATTCCACTTGACCATTTGCTTGAGGATGGTAAGGAGTAGATTTTCTGTGCTTGATTTTGTATTCTTCCATCAGCTTCTCCATCAAGTTATATGTGAATTGACTTCCTTGATCTGTCACAATTTCTCTTGGGACACCAAAACGAGTAAAAATATCCTCAAAAAGAAATTGAACAACTGAATTTTTAGTGGCAGAAGGCATTGCCTTGGCTTCTACCCATTTAGTGACATAATCAGTGCAAACCAATATATATTTCTTTTGTCTAGATGGTGGATTAATGGGTCCAATGAAATCTAAAGGCCATTTTTCAAAGGGTTCGATGAGTACCTGTGGCTGTAATGGCATTTCATTTGAAAGAGTCGGTCTCCCAACTCTCTGGCAGCTGTCACACCTTCTGACATATTGTTTTGCATCTTTGAAGAGAGAAGGCCAATAATATCCTAAAGAGAGGATTTTATAGGTCGTCCTCTTGTCAGCAAAGTGTCCACCACATAGTTCATCATGACATGCCTTGAGGATGTCAGGTATTTCATCTTCTTGAACACATCTTCTGATCACACAATCTAGCCCTGTCTTAAACAATTCATTAGAAATCCATGAATAATTTGAACTCTCCTGAATAATTTTCCTTTTCTCATTAGGAAATAAGTGTGGAGGTAGCTTCCCTGTAACGAAATAGTTAGCAATATCTGCATACCAAGGAGTCTTAGTAGTTACTGCAAACAAATATTCATCTGGAAACTTATCCTCTAGAGGAGAATCTTCGTTAGTATTCTGGATTCTAGACAAGAAATCAGCTACTGTATTTTGTTTCCCTGGTCTATCTAACATAGTAATATTGAATTCCTGTAAAAGTAAAAGCCATCTTGTAACTTTGCCATTAGTAACAGGTTTGTTCATGAGATATCTAATTGCAGAATGATTAGTATGGACAAAAGTTCCATAGCATGCTATATAATGTCTAAACTTGTTGATTGCATGAACAACAGCTAAGAACGCTTTCTCAGTCACAGTATAATTTAACTCAGTGGGAGTCAAATTTTTACTGGTGTAGTAAATGGCGTAACGAACTAAATCCTTTTGACCCAACACAGCTCCTAGAGCTGTATCTGAAGCATCTGTAGAAATATGGAAAGGAAGTTTCCAATTTGGCACTCTCAAAATGGGTGCTTCAGATATTCTTGTTTTTAAAGTTTCAAATGCAGATTGACAATCAGGATACCATTTGAATTCACAGTCTTTTGTAAGTAATTTGAATATTGGAGATGCTATTTTCGTGAAGTTTTCAATAAATCTTCTATAATATCCAGTAAATCCAAGAAAACTTCTAACATCTTTTTGACAATTTGGAATAGGCAACTTGGAGATGACTTCAACTTTTGATCTATCAACTTTAATCCCATCTCCTGAAATATGATGTCCTAAAACAATCCCTTCAGTAAACATCATAAAGTATTTCTCATGACTTAATGAAAGGTTTGTTTCTTTACATCTTATAAGGACTTTTTCCAAATTCTCTAATGCCTCTTCAAATGAATTACCATAAACTGTAAAATCATCCATATAAACCTCTACACAATCATGAATTAGATCAGAAAAGATTCCTAGTACTGCCCTTTGAAATGTTGCGGGTGCATTACATAATCCAAAAGGAAGTACTCGGTAAGAAAAAGTTCCCCATGGACAAGTAAATGTGGTCTTGTCCTGATCTTCAGGTGCTACCTGAATCTGATTGTAACCACTAAAACCATCCAAAGTATCTAATACCTTATCAATAAAGGGTAAAGGAAAGTGATCCTTCAAAGTTGCTTTGTTCAATTCTCTGTAATCAATGCAAACCCTCCATTTACCATTCTTTTTAGGTACTATAACCAAAGGAGAAACCCACTGGCTATTTGAAATTGGATAAATGAAGTTTACATTAAGTAATTTTTGGAGCTCTTCTTTCACTATCTCCCTAAGTTTTGTATTCATCCTTCTTTGAGGTTGTCTGATTGGTCTACTATTTTCCTCAATGTAGATGTGATGAATGCAAGTCTTAGGGTCAATACCTTTCATATCGGTATACTCCCATGCAAATGCAGTAGAATGTTTTTGCAAGATTTTGGTTAGCTCTTCCTGTTGTGATTTTTCCAAGTTTTTGTTGATATTCAATGTTTTTCCTGGAGAAATCTCAATGGTGGAACTACCAAACTCTTCCATAGAGAAAAGAGACATTTGTCTAGATGATAGACACTCAATTTCAGAATCCAACTAGAATTGTGTGTGGTCATATTCTGAAGATGGTTCAAAGTTTTCTAATGTGTTCAGAATTTGACTATCTTCACTGATCTCAGAAATGGTAAAGACATGTTGTATAGTATCTTCATCATCAACCCACTCATTATCTCCTATTTCTATAATTGCTTTTGCTGGACGATACAGATTGAACTTCTTTGTCGAATTACCATAAAAAATATACATATCCCCAGACCTGCAACTGATAAAAGCATCAACTGTGGCTAGCCAAGGTCTTCCTAAGATGAGAGGATGTCCTCCTAAATTACTCTTGGGAGTTAAAATCATGAAATCTACTAGATATTCCCAAGAGTCTAAGGAGACTTAAATGTCTTCTAATACACCATCTGGTTTAATAATTGATCGATCTGCCAGTTGCAATAAAGTAGGTGTAAAAAGAAGATTAGGAAGTTTTAGCTGTTCCACAGTCTGTCTACTCATGATGTTGATAGCAGCCCCTAAATCAATCAAAGTATTTGGTATTTCTACCCCATTGATATGTGTTTGGACAATTGGACTACCGGGATCTACATACTTCTGCATTGTAATTTTTCCCATCATGATATCTGCAATTTTTCCTACCAGGTGGATTCTTCTTGTATCTCTTGGTTTCCTTCCTGGTCTTGTAAGACTCAACTCCTTTATTGTTTTTGCTAGAGTAGGAATCTCTTTAATGGATTGTAACAAGGGAATCTTGATACAGACATTCTTCAATTCATCTAGAAAATCATAGTCAGGCAACAAGATTTGTTTTTCTACCCCTTTGTCAATTTGTAATCTTTCAGGAAAAGGGGGTGTGGATGAAGATGCAGGTTGCTCAACTATAGGAGTTTTGGGGGTTAACTCTTTTTCTTTTTCTTTTTGTGTGCTTGGGTTTTCAAGAGATGCTTCAAAACCCTTATTGGCTTCAAGAGAATCTTCCTCAGAAATGCTTTGCTTTTGAGAATCTATTGAAGGCTTATCTAGGACTTTACCTGATTTGAGTTGTACATCATTGAGAGGAACAATCATATAGGCAGGAAATTGTTGACCTTCCATCATGTAAGCATTTTGACTGTTTTTGTTATTGGGGTTTGGCAATGGCTGAGAAGGAAGTTGATTTGACTTTTGATGGAATGGAAGCAAGAGTTGAGAATTTGGATTCTGTTGAGAAGGTTGTTGTTGTTGTGGAAATGGAAATGATAGTTGTGGGTTTTGATTTGGAAGTTGTGGAGCTTGTTGGTTTTGAAAAGATGGAGGATATTGATAAAATTGAGCAAATCTCCCATAAGGATTTTGCATACCTTGTACCCATGATTGAAAAGGATTTTGAGGTTGGGACCAAGGTTGTTGCCAAGGATTCCAATTTGGTGGGGGTTGAAAATTCATAGAGTTGTTAAACCCTTGATTTTGTTGCCCCTGCCAAGGTCTCCTTGCAACAAAACATAGAGACTCGATTGTATTTGGATCTTCTTGAAAGACAGCTTTGAACCCAGGAATTGAAGGACAATCCTTGGTCTCATGATTCTCTGAACAAATTACACATGTTTCTACAACTTTTGCATCCAAGGGACATTCCCTTAGAGCATGTTTCTTTCTGCACTTTGGGCAAAAGATGGCCAAAGCCTCGGCTTCTGCTTTCTGCTTATTGTGAATCTTAAGAGTGTCTAGTTGCTCACTAAGACTCCCTAAGATGTCAGTCTTGAATTCATCAAGCATGTTGCCAATCTCAGCCCTACTTACTGATCCAGTTGCAGATTTGTTTGCTCTGATGAGAGAAGGATCTCTAGGCCCTTTTTGAGTTTTAGACTTCCCCCTTGAGAGATGGACACATAGCTCTGCTATATCATGAAGTGGAAGTTGAGGTATGTCTCCTTTCCCCATCATGTTCAAAATATCTATCCATTCATCTCTAATAGCTTTTAATATAAGGGCTTTCAAGGTCTCCTCATCTAAGTTACTCATTTTTGCTCTTTTCAGGTTGTATTGAAATCTTTCAAGTAAATCCTCCAAGTTTTCATCTTGTCTTTGCACCATTTTGAATACCTCATCCTTGTGATTGGTGAGCATACTATAATCCAGGTACCTATCCAAAAATATTTGCTTCATATCATTCCAAGTCCTAATGGATTGAGTGAGTAATCCCATGAACCATTTCAAGGCTGCTCCTTTCAATGTTGAAAGAAACAGTTTGAGTTTTTGAGAGTCTTCCAGATAATCATAAGTTCGACACACGACCTCAAACTCAAATAGAAATGTTTCAGGGTCCTCATTTCTTAACCCATGAAAGTTTGGGAGGACAGATGGTGAGATGTTTTTGATTGTGGCTTGGGAGTCCTCATCGACTATAGGAAATCTGAATGAGTTATCTCCATACCTATTTCCCCCAATGTTACCTCTACCTCCTCCATTATTTCCTCCTCCTCCTCTACCTCTACCAAATCCACTTGCTCCTTCCTCTGTCATGGTAGTTTCCCTGGAGACTTCAGAGTCCTCTGGTTCCTCTACTAAGGGTGAATGAGAAGGAATTTCTCCCTCTTCTTCTTCAGATGATTCTACTTCTTCAATTACAATTTGTCTCTCTGTAGAAGGAAGGAAAGGATCTCTTTCTAGTTCAGATTCGATGGAAGGTGTGGGAGAGTCAACTACTGCCTCTTGAATTCCAGGAATCCTAGGGCTAGGAGTATAAGTTGGAGATGATGGAGGTGTCTCTTGTCTATTCCTTGAAGTAGATGGAGTTGTAAAAATCGAACTCTTGGCTCTAGCTAAAAACCTTCCCCTAGAATCTCTTGCTCTATGCATGTCATTTTTCTTCAAGTCAGGCTAATAATTCTCTTTCTGATCTTCCAGGTCACTCTAGGTGCAAGAAGAGAACATACTCAAGAAACTACTAAACCAATAACTTTCTCTTTTCTGATCCTCCAGATCACACTAAGTGCAAGAGGAGAGCATACTTTGAGAGGTTATCAATTTTCCTTCCTTGAAATTTTCTTGTTTTTTTTTTAAGAAATTGGCTACCTAATTTCACTTCCACGGCAGCAGCGCCATAATGTTTGGTCAATTTAGTGTGATCTAAATTGTTATTTATAATGTCAATCCGGGGTTCGTAAACTGACGAAGTGAAGTGTACTATATGTACTAGATAACCATTTCCTTAATCTTTTGTCGTTTTTGAGTTTTTAGTTTATTTTTGGATTTATCTTTCCCTAATGTGTGATGGTGAGAGCGAAAGTGAAGTATGAAGTATGGATGGTGATGGTGGTTTCTACGGTGATTTTCTCAAACTTGAAAGTGCTCAAGAAGAAAGATTTAAAACAACTAAACTGAAATCAATTCTTAAGAGAAAGTAAATGCATAAAAAAGTGAACTAATGACAATGGCCCAGTATCCTTGCTACTGAATGAAAAGAAAGTAAAAACTGAACTTAAAGCAACTTAAACCGAAAGAAAAGAAACTAATTCACACTACTTAAACTCTTAAGATCCTTTACCCTTCAGCTCAATCTACCTTGTCAGAAGTAATCATGAATAAGTCAAGCAATATGCTATCTAAATGGCAAGAAATTAAATTGCATAAAAGAAACCAGTCAGACTACTTTAACTCTTCTGGTCCTTTACCCTTCAGCTCAATCTACCTTGTGGGAAGCAACCATGAATAAGTTTAAGCAATATGATAACTAAATTGCAAGAAATTAAATTGCAGAAAGGAAACTAATCACACTACTTCAACTCTTCTGATCCTTTACCCTTCAGCTCAATCTACCTTGTTTGAAGCAATCATGAATAAGTTTAAGCAATATGATAACTAAATCACACTACAGTTAGTGATATTCTGATTTCTTGCTAATAGAGTCACATCACTATAGAAAGAAACCATAAATTGATGAGCAGTATGATATCTAAATAAAAAAAAAAAGTAAGCAAATCACATATTGAAAAAGACAGTGCTGAAATTAAACTTCAGAAAATGAAAGTTAGCAGGAAGGACAAGATGATCTCATATGCCAATAGTTATCAAAAAGATGAAAATTTGCCCGGGCTGCCTAAGAAAACCTGCAGAAAAGCACTGATCAGTTGACAGTTATAAGAAAACAGAGGTGAAAATCTAAACAGCAGTGAGTTAAGAAACATCAAACGATGTGTTATGTACAAGCTAATGATACAAGAACATAATAAAACCAAATGAAAACTTTACAAGGCTTCAGCGCGCAGGGGCCCTCTGCCACTTCAGATGGTCAACAAGTAGTCACACGAATAAGCTCAGAAAAGTCTCCTCATATATTAAAACAACAACATATATAAACAGTGGGGTGACAACAGTTCAGAATTTACATATCAAGAAAAAACTTCTTTACAGCGTTCATCGACGCATTATTTATAATGACAAAATGCTGAAACTAGCTAACTAACTCCTACGCTAGTGACTGTGTTGCCAAAGACACGTAGATCCCTTCAGCCGAGATCTAGCGTAACTGTCATCATGTCTATTAAATCTCTGGAGTCGTTGCTGTTAGATTCCGGTTACAGAAGTGATATCCAGGTGTGTTGGTGTCTTCGTGAGCTGAGGACTGTGCCACGTAAGGTTCATGTGCTCAAAACAGAGACGTGCCACCACTAAACTCTTTGGTTGGCTCTACCTTTGACCTTCGTTGACCGTGACCTTACATGGATGATTTGGCTGCTTCGAAGGGACACGTTCCATGTATCCGTCACCTGGAGCTTGCCCATGTGGCTCGTTTCTTCATGGGACACCTGTAGCACAGCTTTTAACAAAATAGCTACGAAATCCTGTGCTGGCTGGGGAAACCTGTGCTGGCTGCGGAAATTGACAAATTTCCGCAGCTGCATGAACAAAAAAACTAAACCAAACAACAGGCATAAGTATAGTCAGAAAACCATGTAAAGAGCTCTTTTTAAACTACAATGCAATGATTTAATAGCTGGGTGGATGAAATAAGTGGAAAAGGAAGGCTGAGAGGGTGTATAGGAAGGTGCAGGTTTGAGGCTCAACATACCCCCACTGTGAAGGTGTTGCATGTCCTCATGCAACCACAATTGAGTTATTTCCCTCTAATCCATGTGTTCTGATGCTTCTGCAAGGACATCTAGCCCTCTTTTCTTCTTCCTTGATGCTAACATCATCCTTGGCTTCCTGACTAGGCATTTGAACTTGAGGTTAATCAATGCTCTGCTTAACTTTTTGCACTTCTTCTTCAGTTTTCTGTTTTCTTTTGCCACAGTCCTAAATGGAGCATAGTATTATCATGGACAATCTTGTCTACTTTACTCTGCTCTTTGAGTGCTTCATTTTCTTGTATGATATGCCTATTTAGGACTTCTAACTCAAATATTTCCTGTTTCAAAGACTGAACTTGTGCATGAGGTGGCAGAGAGATACTTGGTCCTGCAGCTGATTGTTCTAAGGTTTCCAGGTAATTGTATGCCTCTTGCTGATTAGAATCTACCTCAGGTGTCTTTCATGGCCTAAACTCAAATTCTGGTGAAGGAGGACTGATCTCTCTTTCTGGCCGAAAAGGGTTCTCCTCACCTGGAGGACTTGGCTCAATGCTTGGCTGAGTTGGAGATTTCTCAAGTGTCTCTTCATCTAAATCAATAAAGTGAGACTGTTTTTATTTGGTTTTATTCCCCTTCCCTTTTAGCTTAATGCTCCTTCTTAAGTATGAACTAGTACTCTTCTCTTGTGCACTCTGTTTTCCTTTTTACTTTTTCTTGGCTATGGAAGTAGCTTGAGGATCTATTAATCTTTCTGACAGAGGTTGATAATCCTCTTCCATGGACTGTTCAGGGGATGGATAGACTTCTTGGATAGTCCTTTTGCCTTTTTCCTTCTTCTCTTTATTACTTCTAGCTCTATCTTCTTTTCCTTTTTGGACTGTTTCTTGAATTTATATTGTAGGGGAGTCTTAGATGGTAATGCTTTTTTCTTTCCTCCTACATTTCCCTGGAATTGTCGGTGGAATGCTTCTAGAGGCCTCAGACGGCCCTTGGAAGTAGTTTCTTGTGAAGAATTGCTCCCATGTATCCTTAGTTTTCTTCAACTGATCCTCAATAAGAGTTTTGATGTGTCCATGGTGGTAAAGATGAGGTTCAATATTGCCTAGATGTTTTTGAACTGTAAAACTCATCTTTTTCAAACTTGATAGCAGAAAATGAGGCAAATTAAGAGCGTGACCATCCATGAAATTCATCATCAGTCTGACATGATACATATACATAGAGCCAAAACGACCTTCACACGTGATAAATTTCTGAATGACTAACAATAGACTAGACCATTCCTCTTTTAATACATTAACAGGGATGCCTCTTGTGAATACGGTGGTATCCATACCTTGGTTTTGTAGCATAGTTCTCCATATTTGATCTTCCACACTTCTATTTTTAAACCACCTTTCACCCTCTTGAGGTAGGCCTGTGGCAGCTGCTACTGTGGCCTGGTCTCTGTCAAGTGAATTTAAATCTCCAACCTTCACTGTTTGTCCATTAAACGACCTTGCAAAAGCTTTGTTCACCTCCTTGTTATAGCCTTTAAACTTTTGGATAAATCGTAGCCATCTGACTTTCTTCAGCAATTCCTTAACTTGAGGATAACCCTCCAAGTATTTCGGTCCTTCCGGCTCAGCTCTCAGTAATTTTCCCATCTTCTGTTTTAAATTCCACTGAGAGTTCTTCTGCGTATGAGGGTTAAGGAAAAAATAACTCTGTTATAGGGTTTAGGATAGACTGTAATGACGGTAGTCAGGGTTTAGAGCAAACTATAGTGACCGCAGTTGGAAATAGGGAACAGTGAATGGAAATACCCGAATTACGGGAGGAACAGTGAGTGAGCAGTGATAAACGAGTTCATAAAATGAAATGTGGACGCATGCAAGGAGTATGATATAAGTGGAGTATGAGTGGAGTGATAAGCGGTGGAGTAACGATAGGATTCCTTCGAGTTGGATGACTGTGTATGAGATTTTACACGTCTCAACAGACGGCTGCAGAAATTACAGCTGGGAAGAGCCGTAGCACAATAGGTCACGTCTCAAGAGTATGGGTAATAACTAGAAGTGCAGTCACATTTGAGTTCAAACTCGGAGTAATCATGAGACCGTCAGGGAGATAAATGCGAGGTGTATGGAGTGACATCGCGGAATAAGAGTGATAGTGGGCTAATATATCAAATCATTGCACATAGGAGAGCCTGTTATGGTTTAATAACTATGCATAATTATGACTTGAATTGTTATTTGATAAAGATTTTTTGATCATACCTTTGGAAACTTTGTCAATTCTTGCTCAAGGCTTCTAATCAGTTGCTCTTCTTTGATATCTTGGAGATGCCCCATCTCTTTAGCTCAATTACACCTGCATTTCATGATTATGGCACTAACAGTTGATTGTATTTTTAAAAACAGAGTGATGTTGGCTGTGGAAATCGTTTCTGGCTGCGGAAACGGCTTCTGGCTGCGGAAACTGAGACAACACCCCTTTAACTGCACAAAGATAGTTAGAGAAGAACTAACTGAATGAAAATAGTCCTGAAAGGGGTTTTTATTAATGAAATGGGATGAATGAATGGAATGAAGTGAAAATGAAGTGGAATGAAGTGAAATGGAGATGAAAATGAGATGGAGGTGAAGTGAAATGACAAGTGAGATGAAGTGAAGATGGAAAGAGAAGGAGAGGAGATTTTTTTGGAAAATATCGAGTGTTTGGTGTTCCTGATTTTCACTCTATATATTTTCTGCATAAGACCGCCAATCTGGGATTGGTTTTCAGGCTTATACACATTTTTTTCTCTCTTTTTTTTTTTTCAAAAACTGAAAGAAACAAAATTAGGCGGGTGGGAGAGAAGGATTCTTCTCCACCAGCCTTATTGCAGAATTCTCTTGGAACATTTTGACAAACTCCTCTTTTGAAAGTGGCTTATGATAAATTTTCAATCGGTCACCATTCACAATAAGAGGAGTCTAAAATTCATCAATGGTCTTGATTCTTACTGCTCCATTGTTAAAGACTTTATCAATCTCATATGGCCCAAGCCAATGAGTTTGAAATTTCCCTTTAAAGTCGTTAAACTTGGAATCAAACAGTAAAGCCCAATCTCCCTCTTGAAACTTTCTCTCTTTAATATATCTGTCATGCCACTTAGTTCTTTGATGTTGAACTAAATCAGTCCTTAAAATTGCATCTTGTCTGATATCTTCTAGCTCATTCAGTTGCTCCATTTTGTGCTTTTGGGCTTCTGATAGATTCATCCCCAACTGAACTGCCATCTTGAAAGTGTTGACTTAAAACTCAATGGGGAGCAGGACTTCTTTCCCATAAACAAGTTCAAAGGGAGAATGTCCTGTTGTGTTTCTCCATGTAGTTCTGTAGGCCCATAAAGCTTCAGGGACCCTTTCTGCCCAATCTCTTCTGTGGAGATGAACAGTTTTAGTGATGATGCTCTCAAGAACTTTGTTTGTAGATTCCACTTGACCATTTGCTTGAGGATGGTAAGGAGTAGATTTTCTGTGCTTGATTTTGTATTCTTCCATCAGCTTCTCCATCAAGTTATATGTGAATTGACTTCCTTGATCTGTCACAATTTCTCTTGGGACACCAAAACGAGTAAAAATATCCTCAAAAAGAAATTGAACAACTGAATTTTTAGTGGCAGAAGGCATTGCCTTGGCTTCTACCCATTTAGTGACATAATCAGTGCAAACCAATATATATTTCTTTTGTCTAGATGGTGGATTAATGGGTCCAATGAAATCTAAAGCCCATTTTTCAAAGGGTTCGATGAGTACCTGTGGCTGTAATGGCATTTCATTTGAAAGAGTCGGTCTCCCAACTCTCTGGCAGCTGTCACACCTTCTGACATATTGTTTTGCATCTTTGAAGAGAGAAGGCCAATAATAATCCTAAAGAGAGGATTTTATAGGTCGTCCTCTTGTCAGCAAAGTGTCCACCACATAGTTCATCATGACATGCCTGAGGATGTCAGGTATTTCATCTTCTTGAACACATCTTCTGATCACACAATCTAGCCCTGTCTTAAACAATTCATTAGAAATCCATGAATAATTTGAACTCTCCTGAATAATTTTCCTTTTCTCATTAGGAAATAAGTGTGGAGGTAGCTTCCCTGTAACGAAATAGTTAGCAATATCTGCATACCAAGGAGTCTTAGTAGTTACTGCAAACAAATATTCATCTGGAAACTTATCCTCTACAGGAGAATCTTCGTTAGTATTTTGGATTCTAGACAAGAAATCAGCTACTGTATTTTGTTTCCCTGGTCTATCTAACATAGTAATATTGAATTCCTGTAAAAGTAAAAGCCATCTTGTAACTCTGCCATTAGTAACAGGTTTGTTCATGAGATATCTAATTGCAGAATGATTAGTATGGACAAAAGTTCCATAGCATGCTATATAATGTCTAAACTTGTTGATTGCATGAACAACAACTAAGAACTCTTTCTCAGTCACAGTATAATTTAACTCAGTGGGAGTCAAATTTTTACTGGTGTAGTAAATGGCGTAACGAACTAAATCCTTTTGACCCAACACAGCTCCTAGAGCTGTATCTGAAGCATCTGTAGAAATATGGAAAGGAAGTTTCCAATTTGGCACTCTCAAAATGGGTGCTTCAGATATTCTTGTTTTTAAAGTTTCAAATGCAGATTGACAATCAGGATACCATTTGAATTCACAGTCTTTTGTAAGTAATTTGAATATTGGAGATGCTATTTTCGTGAAGTTTTCAATAAATCTTCTATAATATCCAGTAAATCCAAGAAAACTTCTAACATCTTTTTGACAATTTGGAATAGGCAACTTGGAGATGACTTCAACTTTTGATCTACCAACTTTAATCCCATCTCCTGAAATATGATGTCCTAAAACAATCCCTTCAGTAAACATCATAAAGTATTTCTCATGACTTAATGAAAGGTTTGTTTCTTTACATCTTATAAGGACTTTTTCCAAATTCTCTAATGCCTCTTCAAATGAATTACCATAAACTGTAAAATCATCCATATAAACTCTACACAATCATGAATTAGATCAGAAAAGATTCCTAGTACTGCCCTTTGAAATGTTGCGGGTGCATTACATAATCCAAAAGGAAGTACTCGGTAAGAAAAGTTCCCCATGGACAAGTAAATGTGGTCTTGTCCTGATCTTCAGGTGCTACCTGAATCTGATTGTAACCACTAAAACCATCCAAAAATGAGAAATACTTTTTGCCTGCTAAAGTATCTAATACCTTATCAATAAAGGTAAAGGAAAGTGATCCTTCAAAGTTGCTTTGTTCAATTCTCTGTAATCAATGCAACCCTCCATTTACCATTCTTTTTAGGTACTATAACCAAAGGAGAAACCCACCGGTTATTTGAAATTGGATAAATGAAGTTTACATTAAGTAATTTTTTGAGCTCTTCTTTCACTATCTCCTAAGTTTTGGATTCATCCTTCTTTGAGGTTGTCTGATTGGTCTACTATTTTCCTCAATGTAGATGTGATGAATGCAAGTCTTAGGGTCATACCTTTCATATCGGTATACTCCCATGCAAATGCAGTAGAATGTTTTTGCAAGATTTTGGTTAGCTCTTCCTGTTGTGATTTTTCCAAGTTTTTGTTGATATTCAATGTTTTTCCTGGAAAAAAATCTCAATGGTGGAACTACCAAACTCTTCCATAGAGAAAAGAGACATTTGTCTAGATGATAGACACTCAATTCAGAATCCAACTGGAATTGTGTGTGGTCATATTCTGAAGATTTTTCAAAGTTTTCTAATGTGTTCAAATTTGACTATCTTCACTGATCTCAGAAATGGTAAA